>OY787662.1:11887669-14287669 GCA_963678985.1 Spisula subtruncata | reverse complement strand
GTCTGCAAGCCACAAGCACTCACCAGTAGCCTATATATTTTTCCCTTTGTCCTCTATGTAGCACTTTTTTAAGCAATTTGTTTCTAAGTGTAGTGCTTATGCAACAGGCTCTAGGTTATTTTCTTAAACACAGTATTTTATTTTGATGGCCTTTTGGGATCTCTGCAAAATTGCGTTAAAGTTTCAGAAAAGGTGCCTTGATCCTTCTGCTAGCCTTTAGTTGACTTCCCTCAGTTGATATTTCATTGTTATGTTAACTGCAATCGTCTTAGACAGAAAAAATGTATGTGCATGGACATTCGGTTTTTCCATGTCAGATCGGCCAATAATTTCCTAACATCAAGGAAATTTGATCTGTCTTCACTTGTAGCTCATATTTATGATAATATTAAGGAATAGAAAAGATAAGTAATAATCTGGTGCATAAAGAAAACGTTCTTATGTGTTATTAGCAGTAAGTTTATTGATGTTTTATTGATATTTTATATCACAGTCTGGGTGTAATGAATCTGAGATAAAGACTGCAACAGCTGCGTCTCTCGTCACACCTTTAATCTCACAGTATATCATATTGATAGTCTATAAGGCCAGAACTTTTTAATTATTTGGTTTACGGGAGCGCCGTATCCAAGAACTGAGAAATCAGAATAAAAATAAAATTTGAAATCGAGCTTTTATTTTTTTTATTATCGCCGTACCGTCCCGTTCAAGTTCCGAAAAAATAATTTAGCGCCGTCAACCTGTAAAAATATATCACAGTGAGTATAGATGTGGGGCAATCTGATAGGAGATTTGTTAATTTCTGACCTTTAACTCCATCGCATTAGAAGTGGATACTCTAAGTCGAGATTGTTTGACTACAGTGAGTACAGTATATTACGAATTAAAATTAGCCAATTACGCATGTTTGTCAGATTCAAAGAGTACCAAATACGCATCAAATTTTATATTTACGAATCCCTTGATAAAATCAGGCGTAACTGCATTTTATATCGTCAAACTTGTTTCTTTTCTCTTGTCAATTTCGGAAAACAAAGATCTATTTTTTAGAAATCTATTTTTAGAAATGAAAGTAGAATCTAATTATCTACTGGTTCCCGTCACCTTGCAGTAGTTTAAGCAATAAAAATCGGAACCACGCTATATGATGTAATGATCTTAATGATTCAAGAGCTTGGTTTTTCCAAATGTATTGCATAGCAATGAAAACGTTTTTGGGTCTCACTAAATTTTTAACAACGGGGTGATTCGTTAACGGTGCAAGGTGTGTATCAAGTTTAATGACAAATCTATATGGATATCTGAGGGTACCACAAATGTTAAAAAATCTACCATTGAAAGGCATCCTGACGCAGCTTCGCACTGTGATGCTATGAAATTGTCACTCATGATGAGATTTGTAAACAAACGTCGAGTTCAGCTATATCAAGTTCAGCTATATTAATTTCTAAATAAAATACTCCTATGTCTCATTTTATTTTGGTCGTTACTCAGCAATCAAAATTTTCATGAGTAATTACTCCTCATGCCAAAATAATTATCTGGAGCTCTGCAGAACTGTAAACACATTGTTAAAACACGGTCATTATTTTTATGGATGTCAGAGGTATTATGGATGAAGATATGTAACACGAATAAAGTTTTATTGTTTAAACATATTTATTGTTTATAAACTTATGAATAATACACGGTTCATGCAATCTACAAAACCAGTTACATTTTAACAATTTTAACACAGGGGTTCTGATATATTTTGAAAATGCACTTGTACCTTTTAAGCTTACAGAAACACGAAAACATCCAGTACTTTCTCGTGACTTGGATACCATGTACATGCCCGAAAAACACCATGTATACCAGAAAAACACCTTGCATTACCATATTCAAATAAATATTATAATCAACCTGTAATATTCAAAACAAATTAGTACTAGAAAGTCTGAATACTATAGGAAGTGTGAATACATTAATAAAACTGTGTAGAACAGTACATTGTTGTCATGAAAAATTACTTTTTGAGAAATAAAAAAACGAGCCATTTTTAATCTTTTATTTTTATTTTTTTTCCCGATACTACGATTTTCGCATTATAATTTTATTTTTATTTCCTCCTCCTTATGCTGTGCTCTGAAAAATCTCCCGTAAACCAAATAATTAAAAAGTTCTGGCCTAAATGTACATACTTAACACATGACAGTATGTTTCATACATACACCATAATGCCTTAAATTGTCAATAAAATATCTACCATAGTTTTCTGAGAATTAGGCACAATTGTGTATTAAACGCACATATAAACATGTTTTCAAGCAAAACAGTTCGAAGTCAATCCTTTTTTTTAACCGACTCAGGGACTGACAATTATAACAGACAAGTTGAAATTATTAGGACTGCAAAGTATCATCTTCACAACAGTTAAGATCCTTGGTAAAATCATTTGTAAAAAAAATTGGGTTCGGTCTGCCTTAACTTTGGTCCTATAATGTTCTGGAAATGTTAAAAAATTCTTTGGGACCTGTCTGAATGGGTACTGCATGCAACTTTTGTCAAACTTGAATGATATAATTTTCATATTTTTTATTTTTGATAGAATTATGATGGTGTAACTTATCTACAGCTTGTACCAGGTTCAGACCAAAGTTCAATAAAACATTCATAATTCTCATTTACAATAAGTAAAGAGTTACTATTTATAATTTAGTCTTATTGAGTAGAACTTGTGACTTTTCACTCCTTGCTTCTTTAATGTTGATAGTTAGATTTGTTTGTAATTTAAGATTACTCTTAAAATACCAGTTGCCTGTTTAATGCCCTGATAGATTAAGCATGTAGGACCAGGTGGCTTGGACATTTAATACCTTTGTCTATCAGGATAAACTTCACCATTTTGTGTACCCCACTGCTGTATCTGTTTTGTTGACTTTTCTATAAAATTTAGCTATCATTTTATCTTCATGATTTCTGAAGAAAACCTATTAGGATATAGTAAATGTATTAAAATTGGTTTCACTATTTTAAGGTTGAGTCTTGTTGACATAAATTTTCCTTACAATTTGTTTGCTCTTCTTAGATAACCTTTTTAAAGGTATTTAGCCTCTTTGGTTTCCATGTTTAAGTCTCGTATTTAACCATTTTGTTATTACTTGCTTTAGTAAACATATAAAATTAGTTGGTTTTTCTATCGCATTGATCTGCTCAGGTTTTGCATAAACTGTTTATATTTGATAAGCAGTTTTATTGAATCTCTAATAAGATTGTAGTTGCCGATTGGTGAAAATCGGTGAATGAAACTAAATTTATTTATGTCTGGCGTGTTTGTTATATTAAATAGGTCACCAACAAATCTCGAGTGATTTACCTTATTCAGGGTAACAATGAGATTTAAGTTTGTTGTTGAAATTAAACTTTTTTGTCATGTCACTATCAGGTGGGAGTTGTATAAATTCCTTTTTTACTTGTTGAGCAAAATTTTTCTGTTTTACCATAAAAGGTTGTATTGGTTTGGGACAGATATTAATAAAAAATAAAATATTTCTGATTTTATCGATTTGAATATGTACAGTACAGTCAAATTAACTTGGCCCTCAAAACTTCTATTAGCATTATTTGGTACAGTATGAACAAACTAACATGACCCTTGGATTTTTTAAGCATAATTTGCAGTTGATTTTTTTTCTGTTCAATTTAACTTCAGACTGTTATTTCATAAACCATGAGTATTACAAATCTGTGTGAGGTGTATAATGAAAACTACATCTCAGAGTGAGGTATTTTTTGGCACAACTTACTTTCTTGTGGCAATTCATTTATTTAGCACACAACGCTTGTAATATATTCATACATGAAGGTTGTGGACTATGTTAAATTGTCAAAGTGTACAATGTTATACTGACCTATCAATTGGTATTACTCGATCATGATCAGACACCATTTGTCAGTTAGTAGCCAGATTATGACCCGTGTGAAATGTGACTTTGTTGGACCATGGTCAACTTTTGAACATGCTTCACCCTGATGTTGGTCTTGATCTAGTGACCATCAGGTTGGACCAGCATTCATTGAATGGAATTCAGAAATAGTCTGAAATCAGGCCTCCATTGGTTCATCTCATAAGGTTTAAAAAGGTATGAGGAAATCAGACAGGGAAGGCAGCACTCAATTACTATTTGAGGCAAAGCTTTCTTCATAACAGATAAATAGACCCTAGAAAGGATTTGCTTTTTGGATAGGCCATGCCTACTAAACATCACATATGTTGTAATGTATTATACCATCTCCAGACAAATAAATTTTAAAATTCCTGTCAACAAAGTTTCCCAATAAATGTCAGCCTAATATAATTACACTTTATTATTAAAAAACAATTAAATTCTACAAAGAAACAGGAAATAACTTGGTAGATGGGCAAATAACCCCTTCAGGGGATGAACTCCTTAATACTATGCAGACAGACATTTAAATCTGTTTATCAGTTAAGAGTTATAAATTTAAGATTTTTGTACAAAATAATTACCATATTTTGTAAAGGTAGTCATAACGATGTAATATTTCATTGTAGCGTGTAAAATAACATTAAAACCTTCATCTTTTGTTAACTGTTTGTGTGTATCTCTCTTTAAAAAATGTTTATTAAGCCAAGTAGAATTATATGTGTGATTTAGGCATCCCATCTTACATTTTTTAGGAAATTTGAAAGTTATCTGATGATCTCAGTATTTCTTATATTTAAATGCCTTGAGTCTTACAGCTGGTGCTAAATCACTTGAAAGAAAGTAGTTGATATTTTTCTGTAAAAATTTGGTTCATAAAATGTTAAAATGTGACTATAACTGTCAAAATTGATGGATCTAATTAAACTCATGCAAGCATGTCTGCAATAATATCAAAATATTTGAAATTGAGGAACAAGAAAAACATTGATGCAAAGTATCCTATGGCACTTCATAGCAGAAACATATATAAGAAATTACTAACAACAAATACTGTAACATCATTTCATTTTGATAGGACATTAATTCATGGATTCTGAATTTCAGGAAATAAATATATGGACCAAATTAGTGTTCCATGGTTTTTGATTGCGTGGTTGAAGGTGAACCATGAAATCCATGAAATATAATCCCCCACAAAAATTAATGCTTTTACAGTAGCCAAATGAACATAAGACTCTAAGCCAGGCTTTGTTGTCAACCTTACATATTTTGATGTGACCTTATGTTCTATCAGATGCTGGTTTAAAGAGGTTGAACTGGTACAATATTTACAAACTATTCACTGCTTGCTTTGAACCAATTACTTTATGAGGACCACTCCTCCTGTTTTAACATATATTCATTTAAGTCTTTTGAAAAACATGTGATGTTTGGATTAGTTTACATATAAATGAAGCTTTTCGTGAAATTCAAATATTCAAATATTTACTAAGGTGTTATTTGAGAATTTGACTGCCTGTACCAAGCCCTGGACTGTGTACTGTTTATAGACAGTTTTTTATCATGAAATCGCAAAAATGTGTCATTCAGCAAATAATTTCTGTATTATAATACATGCCTCAATGAAGCTGTTGCTGTACAAATTAATTTTACGCTTACATGAGCAGAACTTTTATGTAAATCTTCGTATTTGCTTGGGTGGGTCGATCTTGTACGAGCAGTTTACTCTTCAATGGAAAAACCATATAAAGCATTCAGTAAAAAGAATGTCATATTTATAAATGGTATTATAAACAATTATGGAGGGTATACTGTTTACAAACAGAACAATATAATATGAATGAATTAAGATTCTTTGAACAATTCTTCTCTAATGAAGCCAATATATTATTTATTTGGTGATAATATTAAGTGCAAACAAAACACCAAGCTCTCTGTGACCCACCATATTTAATCTAGTGGCAGACTTTGAATTGGACAAGTAGATGTTATTATGCATGATATACACCAACACATCCACTGTTTCCATTTCTAAAAGTTCCATGGATTTCCACAAACAGACACTTAAGTGGGAAGCAGTGGCCTAGAGGTAGGGCATGTGCTTCAGGATCAAGAGGTCCCGTGTTCATCCCCCGTCTGGACCACTGGTCAATTTCTCTGAGCAAGACCCACATGCTACACGTTACCATGGTGTCAAATGGTACCTGTGTGGGCGGTGTCTATTCCTGGGCGCCGCAGATCGATGTTGGCAGCCACTTCTACAGGAGAGAATTAGTCTTCCCAGGGAGACATGAGTGAAGAGTTCCAATGGCCCAATAACCAGGGGAAGTTAAAATGTCAAAGGTTGTTTGAGGGGCCTTACAGCTGAAAAGAGCCCTAGAAAAATGGTAACTTAACTTAAATTAATGTGATTCACTGTGTACTGTGAGTCGTAATGTTTTTCTTCTCCTGGTAGTTTTTGGGCGTCATCAACTCCTTTTAGAAGGTCCATGTGAGAGCAACTCTTGTTATGTTTTCTTGGGCTTAATGCAGAACATGTCCAATCTGACGCCAGAACTTTAACTGGTTATTTGAAAATAATTTACGATTTCAACCTATAACATATTTGCACTGAAGTTAGGTCAATATATCGCTGGCTTAGAAAGAGAAGGTCGTATCTACAAAATCAATATTTTGACAAAAAAAGAAAAACTGTCTGACAATTACTCTTTACTTATGTTAAAACAAGCTTTTTCAACTTCAGTTTGGTCAACTTGACAAATGCTGATTTTCATAAAAGTAGGCTCATAAGATCACCTTATGATGTAGGTTGCAAATATGCACTAGTATTATAAGGTCGTAAGTGGCAATTACAACCTACTCATTCTAAGCCAGCGATATATCTATTATTAATAAGCCACCATGTAAAACTAATCAAAGAAATTGTTGAATTAAAATCCAATAAGTTGAAGTTTTTTAACATGACATATAATTAGTTATTGGGAAATTTTGATTAATAACTGAACAGACTAGATCTATTTGAACTGAAGATTCGTTGTTTGTAATCATTGAGGTACAATATTAACAAAAAAGCTTGATAAAATATTTAATGTATTAAATGTAATATTGAAAATATCTTATGAATGATTGATGTGTTTTTTGTTCATCTCAAACAAATGGTGGATGATTTCAATGTCATAAAAAGTCAAAGATCAGAGTCAAATGTCAGATATACATATAAACTATCCAGCAATGTTTTATTTGTTTTAAGTCAATGATGAATTGCTATTACCTCTAGCTATGATAGTAAAATGGCTTAACTCATTCAATCGAGAAAGTATGTAATAAAATGGATGAGTTAGAAAATAATAATAATTAAGTAAAAGATACAGATTAAACTTGTAACAAAAGCTCCTTCCTTAAGTAAAGACAGCCCCTGCTTATCTGGTAGCAAGGAGCTCTTTCCTGTTGCAAGCAACCTAAATGTTGTTAGACTGAAGGCATAGTGGTCATTCAGTTTTTCCAGATCTGATTGTCCTTGAAAAGCACCTTATGATTTCTTAATTCTAAGTGTAAATGTTACAGTATATAAAGACACACCCATTTAGTGTATCTTCGGAGACCATTTGCATCAAAATGATTTAAATCAGCACTGACCTGTGAGCAATTATTACAATTTTTAGGCTGGCGATTTCGCGCCAGACTATTACAATCCTAAAAAATGAATCCACTAAGATGAATTTACTCCCGAAACTGACAACACAGAATCTATACACTCAATGCAAATAGTTCCTCCTCATTAATCAGTTTTGCAAGATAAGAACATTCAACTTTCCTTGTTTCATTTGTTCTGTTCGATTGTAATATATTAGTTTCTTCTTGAAATGGAAGGATATTGTATGAAATTAAAAGAAAAGGTGTTTAAATGCGTTGATAATTATTACTACGCCTTACGAACGCGATATAGCGCGCGCGCATCAATGATTTTATTATGTAAAATTATTTAGGTCAACATTCTCCAGCGAGATCGTGGTCGAGTGGTTGAGCAACTCGCTTAGTAATTTTCTGATGCTAAGGTCCAGCGATCGAATCACGGCGGCTCCAAATTTTTATATTTTTAAATTTTTATTTTTTTATTTTTTGTTAAGTCCAGCACTTACCTCTCTTTCGACTTAGAAAACCACTTGATGTTATATTACTTGAAAAGCTATTGTTCCTTAGCAGTTCGCCAGCCTGTCAGTACTTTCAGTACTTTGATTTCCTACAGAACAGCCTAAGGGTCATTAGTCATATATTATGTTACTGATATATGCGAATACAAGTCGTGTTTTTGTACATAACTAATGTACAAAGGATGTTATGAACATAATGTCTGACAAATGCCTCATTTAGCATGGCTTCCTTCTCATTGTAATGTCAAGGTCACTCATGTTTGACACTAGATGACTGGTGTGATTGGGCCGATTATTTTAGCTCAGTGGTTAGCGCACTTGCCGCCTAATCAGGTGACCCAGGTTCAAATCCTGGTATAGGCACACATATGCCCGCCACATTAATTCAGCAGACAGCCGACTGGCAAATAAAGGCTTATCTCTGCAGAAAAGAAAAAAGAAAAGAAAAAGCTAAATTGATGGAACTGGGTTCAAATTTAGGTGGAGGGACACATATGCCTGCCATATTCAGCAGAAAGGCTATGCTCAGCATTTATGTTTGTATTCTGAACCTGTTTGTTTGTTTGATCAAAAGCAAGTTCTATTGCTGTGGCATATTGTGTAGCTGCACCAAAAAAATTTGTCAGATTTAAAATATGCCGTTTCTTCAAGAAAAAACAACAAAAAACAGAAAACCCTCAATGGTGTTGCTATGAAGAAATTATTCCAAAGGGAATTGGGAGAGTGACATTGGCAATGAAAATTCTCTCTGATCTTGTGTATAGTGGCTTTAATGACTTGTTTAAGCTATAAAATGCTGAAGGGTGTAGTAAATAATATCGCTGTCTTAAAAAAGGTTGTAAGTACAACATCGATATTTTGAGGAAACATGAAAAAACTGTCTGCAAATTTACTCTTTACTTATGGAAAAATAAACTTTCACAACATCATTTTGGTCAACATTACTACTTCCGATTTACATGAAAATAGGCTCATACAAAGCCCTTTATGATGCAGATTTCAAATATGTATCATCTTATAAGGTTGTAATAAAGTACTACTTACGACCTTCTCATTCTAAGCCAGTGATGTATAGTGTATCCTTTAAAATATGGATATAAAATACCTACACTATGTTTGTGAGATGATATTTCCATCATAACAGAAAGTAGATGAAGCTTTGGATAATTTGTTGTTGTTTGTTGTTTGCAATGGACTGAGAGAGTCAAAAACACGCCAATTTAGACCGAAATCTGATGATTTGGTTTTCAGATATTTAAAATTTAAACAATTTGTTGTAGCATGAAAATGCCTTTTAATGGCCTACAATTAAATAGATTTGCATCAATCACCAATCCCTTGTATGTATCATTTTTAGTATCACTGAGTTAGTTCAATTAATTACCTGAATATTCATCATTTGACAATGTAACAGATATTCAGAGCTGAACAATTATGTATCAGAGTATATTTCGGCAACTCAGTTCAAATTTAGCAAATTTTTATTTTCTGACCTTTGGCATGCAGATGTATTAGCATTATTTGCTACTTTCGGTGATTTTTTTTCTAGCCAGTGTTCTTTGTAAGCCAAAATTTAATACAGAAGCAATGTTGACCAAATTTTGTAAACTCGCGAAAATCTCCAATTTTCCATGTTACTAACTTGACAACTGACTGTATCTCGTTTAGCTGTTACTGTAGTTTTTGATGTCTTGACTTTTTCACTTTTTATCTTTCACCATTTGACATTTTTCCGTTTTGGCTTTCAATCTGTCAAATAAGTATTAACCATCATGTACTGGATTAAGTACAATGACTGTCATCAATTATTATGGTGATATATGTTGACAATGACATGTAGAAGTTGTTGTTTTATTAATGTATTTGACTATAGGTCACACTCGTTCTTACCAAATGATGTTGATTACGCTGTCATACAAGACATCAAAGGTATAGCTTGGCTATTTTGACGTGAGCCTGACCTTTATGCAAGAATAAATTACAAGGTTCTTGCTTTGAATAAATCGATTTCCACCAGCAAATCATGGAATATCAGCATTTAAGATTTGTGTTTTTAATTACATCTCAAGCATCATCGTGATACTCTACGATTATGTAAACATACAATCGGTGTTGTAAACGTAGGCAATATATCGACTGTTAAATTATGCTAATTAAAAGGTCAGGTTCATGTCAAAGTGGGCAAGCTATACATTAGTGAAGTCATGTAAGGCCATGTTGTTTGTTTGTTCACAGTAGTCAAGTGTAAATCAACTTGTCCCAAAGTGTTTATGGTGATCTATGATTTATGGTTGTATTGTACTCTCATACTGGTTAGCTTGTAGTTGGCCTGTATTTTTAAAGAGTACCTGGTCAAAGGTGGTATGATTGCATGTTAGCTACCGATATGTGTTGACCTCTTGACTACAGTGAATATATATCTGGTTAAAAAAAGATATGAGGAAATTGGACAGGGAAGGCAGCGCTCAGCTTAACCAGCCGAGCACAGAAAACAGTAACAACGCAACTACACAGACCAATGCCCACATACAAAAAAAACACATGAAGGTCTTATTGTCACTTGTTATTGTCAGGGGGGGGGGAGGCGATATAATAAAGTGCGCGTGCATCAATGATTTTATTATGTTAAATTATTTAGTTCAAGATTCTCTAACAAGACTGTGGCCAAGTGGTTAAGCAGCTCTTTTAGTAATTTTCTGATGCTAAGGTCCAGCGATCAAATCTTGGCGGCTCCAAAAATTTATATTTTTAAAAAAAAAAATTCGGCCAGCACTTAGTTTAGCGAAATAGACGAAACTTGTCCTCATTATCTGTTGAGAATTTGTTTTTAATATCTTGTCCATAAATTTGAAAAACTTTTGGTTCGATTTTCGGCTGGTAAACAAGGTGGATTGGAATTTAACCTGTCACGAGCGCCCCCTGGGTTGAAAACATGTGCATCATGTGTTGTCATGTCGGAAATATTGACATATTTTTGCATGATTGTGAAGAAAGAACCATGTTCTAAATATTCCTAGTAATATCGTTTTTAAATATTCGTCGTGAAATATTTGAAGCAGATCGTCCGGTGTATCTACGGTAATATCGTTGAAAATAGTGCAAAAGTGCCCCTTTTCAGGCCCCAATATTTTGCTGTTCATGTGACGTCATTTATCAGGAAACCTATTTTTAGCAAAGAACCTGAACCAAGGTATCTGTAAACACAAACAAATCTGAGAAAAAATCTATTTTTAACTCCAGGGGAAGCTTTTTATGCGAATCTCCTTTGCCAGTATGGGAAATGAACCATTATTTCTTAGCTTGGTCAGTGTTTCATTATCTAATTGAGGGAATTATGAGCACTTAAAGATGTCATTATGTGCTGAATGAGGTCACCCCAGTTTATCTTCATAGTATATTGACATGTTATGGTGCATGCAATGAGTGATTTCATCATTATCTTATATTGTCATTTCTCAGAATCATATCAATGACATAAAATGCAGGGAACTACAATTACCTGTTGAAGGTGGTATTACTATCAGCAATTTATTGAATATTCAGGTCAAATTGTTTCTATAATTTGTCTGGATGCAATATGCTGCTATAATGGATTCAGCTCTTGCAGTTGAGCTGTATTTTAAATTCATGTATTACAATACAGGAAAGTCTGTTTTGGCATGTCATGTTTATAAACCAAAAGATGTAGAATATAATCTGCTATTTCCTGAGACTTGCCTGGTGTCCCATTTGTATCTCTTACATTATAGTTGAAGGACTTACAATAATAGCAGAATCAGAATTGTTCAGCCACATGATGGCCCGATGACAATGGCTAGTTGGAGGTTGAGGTTACACATTGGGATTAGGTGTTTGGTCCTTATTTAATTGAACTCAGTATCTCTTACAATTTGAAGGATGTAAAAATGCTTTGCAGAATCTGGTTTTGAACTAATAAGGCAGCAGAGCTAAACTTCAAGCAACTTGATATGGAGTCCTATTAGTGATGGTTCTCTGTTTATGGACAGGGTCTGCTGACTTGTAAAACACCTACATCACTGTTTTGTGGAATGGTTACACAAATTCATGGATAACATCAAAATTTTGCCAAAACTTTTAGCAGAAAGTTATTTTCTGATTGACCTTATGAAGCCATTTCACTAACTTTTACCCCACACTGACCATTGACCATCATTGGTGACCTGAGATCTCAACACATCATATCATTCTCATAAAATACTCAGGATTTACAACAATGCCTGTTAACAGCTTGCTAATTTGTTTCTTGTATGAGTCTTCATTTAAAAACCTCCATTTTAATGACAGTAATTTACACTGTGTGATATCTTTGACAACAATGATTTTACCCTTTGGGATGTTATCAGCAGCACATCTTAGTGGAGTTTTAGTGCATTAAGTTATCTGGTGGCTGGTAGCCGAGGTCAGTTTTGCCTTAGGACAGTTTTTCACGGACCATAATCTTACGCTAGTTACTAGTCTTAAGTCTTGCTGAAATTTAAAATATTTGTTTACGTGCTACTAAGTCATGTGTAAAGTATAATTAATTGAGATAACATTACACATACCTAATTATTTGAATGAAGACAGCGTATCATTTCAATCTTCCCTCACTGTCACCAAGCTATCTGGTATGTGCAAACAAATATTGAAAGTGTCAGATCCTTACTGTGCTGACTGTTATGTTCAGATAGCAAGTTGACCTGGCAAGGTTACAGCATCCACAACACTAACATAACCTTCAAGTATTACCACGGTTGTTTCAAAAGTTCTAGGAAAAGTGCTCACATTACTTTCAAACATTTAATAGAACAATTCATGATACAAATTGAACGGTGAATCAAACGCATGAGGGTATGTCATACAAAAACATCAGTAATGGCTACCATGTATCATGAACAGTTTTATTGAAACGCGAAATTTGAAATAAATTGATCATTAATAAACATTATAGAGCACTTTTCCTGGAACTTCTAAATGCCCCTCGTTGAAACCCTTATCAGTGAAACTTTGGAGTGGCAAAACTGAGGGGTAAAAATCTACATCACTTTTGTAAGGACTAACAACATCCACAGAAGGACCAAACTCCTTGAAGCTGAACGTGACAAAATTTGACCTACATTTAAAATGTTGTGTGGTTTCACCTACTCCCTTAATTATTGTTCTTCATCTAACATGGTCTTGACTGAAGCTTCACTGAGCTCCCAATTAAGTTGTAAGTGCATTTGTAACATTGTGCCAAAGGTCAAATATGCCAATACAGGCTCTGGCTCAGGCTCTGGAATCACAAAACATGTATAATTAATAAAGTTAGCAATCTCAAACTCTGAATTATTAAACCTGACATTAGTCATTTTTTGCAAGGTTCTAGTATATTGGGTGACATATCCATTTTGTGCTGGAGGTTGGATAGATGTCGCTAAGTTTGTTTGTGTTAGTTTTCACCAGTTGTGTGTATTGCTGCAGTTATGGCCTTTTGTGGCAGACATATATTTTGTGTAAAAAACTTTCTGGTTAAGATTGATTTTGAACTCTGGTGTCCATTGAAGGCTTTCGGTAGCACTTTTCTTAGGCAACGGACACCTGATATTTCATGATCCCAGGCCAGGACATCAGCTGTTTGCTAAGTTAGTCTGTAATATTAGTTTTTTAATTCCCCTTAAGACTGACTGTTTGACCTACTTGGCATTGTTGTATATTTGGGTTCAATGTTTTGGTCATTCACTATACCTTAATTGTAATCTTCTTTAAATTCACATAGCTTGGTTAAAATTAAACCAAAGGTTTAATGCTCTTTGTACATAAATTAATGCATTATGAATGCAGATTTATTGATATTCTAACTTGACAGACTATAATGCATGAAGAAAAATCATGTTCCATATAAAAGTAAAATAATTTCATATTCATGCTTAACATGATAAGTCTGCCAGTGTTAGATAGTTCACTGTAAATATTTCACAATTTTATCTACCATGATATTCGGTGAGCCAATATTATGTAAGTTTAATTGCCATTAGAGGCATTAAAGCGTTAAAATGCATGTCAAATAAAATTCCCCTGTACTGCTGCCAAATGGTATGCTGTAATGCATTTGTTACACATTTACGTATCTAGATAAAATCTGGTTGTTTGCGAAAGGAAAATTGATGAAGTTTACTCTCTCTTTTTGGTGGTGTAAATAATTATTCTTTTTGTTTTGTAACAACTCCTGGTTTTAATTTAGTCCTTTCAAAGTCGAATGAGAATGGTTGTAAATTTACTATCATCGGGCCGTTAAACTATGTTCTTCTAGGTTTACTTCGAATGGGATAGTTCCCTCATTAGTATAACTTATTGAATCGACTATAAACAGGTTAAATGTTAGTCACTTTTCATAATTCTATGTAACCATAGTAATTATTTTATTGCAAACATAATTTTTTACAGGTAGTTTTCGAGAAAAGCGCTTTTGAGTGCTACCATGTTGGGATATTAAAAATAATACATAAGCAATACTGAAACTGTTCATATAACTTCATATTGGGCATAAAAGAAATTTAAATTAATTGTCATAATTTTATTTCTCATGCAGTATAGGAAATGCTTTTAATTTAGATGTAAGGATTTGGTCCCTGACCCGGGATGTCACCGGGGGTGTAATTGGCTACATTAATGGTTACATAATATCAGTTAATTATGATAATACAGTGCAATAATATAACACTACTATACACAAATGATAGCAATCTACCGTCATTGTTAAATAGGAGTAACATGATCGTTATTCATTTCATTCATTCAATATGCGGTATTTATGATATCTGTGCTCGAAAAATTTCTCCTTGCAATTACGCTTTGTCTAATCACCCGTGAAGAAATTATCAATTCACTTAATAACAAAAGTCGAATAGTTAGAAATCTTTTCATTAGTTATAGAAAAGGCGATCAAATATTTATAGTGATAATTACAATATTTGAAAACGTATGGCCCTGGGGAGGGGTTGTTTTAACGATAAAATTGTCTATCAGTACTCGCGATCAGACAGTGTCTAATGTGTGGTATCTGTCATCTAAGCTTTGTTTGATTTGATACTCCGTTAAAATGGCAACTGTATATCGCTGGCTTAGAATGAGAAGGTCGTAACTACAAAATCGATATTTTGAGTTAACGAGAAAATACTTTCCAATTTTTATGAAATTGGGCTCATAAGAAGCGCCTTGTAATGCTTATTTTAAATATGTATGAATCCTAAAAGGTCTTAAGTAGTAGTTGCGACCTTTTCATTCTGAGCCTGCGATATATCACTGGTTTAGAAGGAGAAGGTCGTAACTAGTGAAGGTCGTGAGTACTACTTAGGACCTTATATGACTGATACATATTTAAAATCAGCATCACAAAGTGCTTCTTATGAGCCTATTATTGTGAAAATGAGAACTTGTCATGTTGACCAAACTAAGTTGAAACTGCTTGTTTTACTATATAGAGTCAAGAGTAATATTCGGATAGTTATCCCTTGTTTTCTCAAAATATCAATTTTGTACTTACAACCTTCTCACTCTAAGCCAGTGATATAACCAATCAAATCATTGCTGAGGCCGTGATCCTGTGGTCATTGTGCTGGATTTGCAATCCTGTGATCCGGGATTTATTCCTGGTGATGGCAGGTCTTCCCCTTCCATAAAAATTTGACAACATTGTTGATTTTTCCTACACATTTGGAGTTGCAACTGTGGAAGGGTAGGCCAAGTACTGGTAATGATACAGCCCAAGAAAACTGGATCGTGGAACTATCGGTCACCATATATAACTGAAAAATTGTTGAGAAACAAATAAATTGTTAAACCTCAATAAACCAGCATTGATTATAGGAATGCATGTTAAGTAATTCACTTGTACCTCGTTATTTATAACCGCACATTACTACACTACAGGTAATTTATGGAGCAAACATCATAATGCACTTATATTGATCTGTTTATAATTTTACAATGATATATTTGCTGTAGTACAAGTTGTTTACATCTAGAGGCATTCCTTGGATGTTAAAAAATATGTTAAAATGCATATATTTCATGATAATCCTTGCATAATGTCTGATTTTTTTAAAACAAAAGTTTACGTTTCGGGCCAACAAGGGTAACCCCATTTATTGACCCCATCTGTTGGTTTTGTGTGGGTCGGAGAATCATCCCCCACAAACCTTACAATATTCAACAGCATAATTAAACAATAAATACAATGACACAATGAAGCAAGTCAATTATAACAAAGCAATTTAGGGGACAATAGAAGGGTCTTTGGAGCTTTTTCTGTCAAAGAGTGACAAAAATAATAACATGTTTCACCACCTTTATGTAATCCTTACATAATGTCTGATTCTCTTGCAATTATTGTAATCAACTGACCTTCACATTCATAATTGTTATATTATAAATATTAAGTGACATGTAGTCTTGGTTTGTATTTTATGTAATGAACAATGCACCTGTTAATACTATGGCTATCAAGGGAGACACTGTGATACTGGGGGAATTTGACAGACAAATCTTCCCGACAGACGGGTATTTTGACAACCTTAATATCGACTTCGAGTCCCAGGGAATAGACTTGGGCTCTGGTTCCAAGACCCAGGAATGACTATATGATTATGTGTTAAGAAAAGGGTATTAAACTTTAATAAAAAATCAAAACTGTCTGAATACAATGTGTATAATATATTGTTGTATATTGCAGGTGATAGAGCCCGTGATTTGTTCCTGCATTCCAAACTACCTCTTACAGTGCTCAGTCAAATATGGTAAGTGCTAATATGATAAATTACATTACTGTATGTATGAATGAACCATTAGTTTTCTTTTGTTTGGAAAAATAGTTATTTTGTCTCCATCAAATAGTAGCGGTAGAGACATAATTTTGTGCTGGTTGTCTGGCTGGATGAATGTCTCAAATTTTGTCAGGGCATGTCCTCCTTTACTTTGGGATAATGTTTGACCCAGCTATAATGAAGGTCTTGGTTTTCATCCTTTGGAACAACATATTGTATTGTAGTCTTTCTGGAACATTATTGATGCAGTGATTCTAGTTCACATTACCTGCTGTTATGTAATATCATAACCTTTGCCCTTCAGATGATTAACATTATAATGTTCTGGTTTTATATTTCATATTTTATTTCAAATGTCACCTTGCTATTACCGGTAATTCAACCAGGATGCTAATTATATTTCATTCAACAATTGATTTTTCCCTCACTTAATACAATTCATAATAGGATAGCTTGGAGAATTGACCTGATCCTGACGTTAATGCATGAATACATGCATAATACATTATAACTTGCAAGTAAATCATGCATCAGTATTGGTATTACACTTTCAGTGTCTTGGTGATCTTCATGATTATGATGATTATGAAAACGGGGTAATAAATTCAGAAAAGTTATCAGCTGTTTAATTATGCTTATTAAAAGGTCAGGATCGTGTCAAATTCTCTGGACTATATTAAACGCAGGTTCATTGCCCACACCAAACAAATCAAGGACAAAAGACAATGATATATTGCTGTCATTAAAAACATTCAACCTTAAGGAAAAAATCCATACACAGTTTATCGAAAAGTATCTTATCTTTATTACATCATGCATGTTTGAACATATTGATTAGGACACTAGCTGTTGGGACACTGGTGTTCTAAGTGTGATGTTGGGGAATGGTGTATATAAGGTGACAGCTGTATAAAGAACAAAGTTATTATAAAAGAAGGCCAATCAATATAACGATAGTATGCTGATACCTGCCCTGTGTTCAAGATCATGTTAAAGAATCACATGATGGAACTTGGAACATTCGTAACGTTTTCCTAACGTTTCGTACTAGTTAAAAAACGTTATGAAAGCGTTACGAACACGTTACAAACATTCAATAGCTTGATTCTATGTTGACCGCAGGGCTGGTGTATATAGACCCAGGGATGTGGAAATCCACAAATTTTGCACTTTCTCGAAGACCAAAAAGCCGAAGTCGGGCAAGTCAGACACTGGAATTCCACACCCCGAATTGATAATTTAACAGCAACTGGCTGGTAGCATCATAATGTTCATCTCACAATTCATTACCTTAGCTTTAGACTTCTTGATGTATTAACCAAATTGTTGTGTCACTCATCACTGCTCCAGTGGTAAGTACACTGGATTTGTTGCCTGATGACCAGAGTTGTTCCCCTTTGTGACAGATTATATGCTACCACAACTTGATTTTCCTCCATAAGATTGTGGAGAAGCTGTTTGTTCCTTGTGGAATCGTAAATTGGTACTGGTTAGGTTACTGTCAAGGAAAACATGTTAGGTGTTCAAAACGGAAAAATGTTGAGAAAAGATGTTAAATCTGAATAAACAACCCACCAATTAACCAAATTATGTCAAAAATGCTTATTAATTAATATTATATTTCATTTAAGAAAGTCGGTTTTATAATTTATGATTTTGAATTACAAATTTGTTTACATATTCACAAATATATTTCCTATTTTTTTGTCAAAATTTGTCACTTTGAATATGTATGATGTAACATATTTATATTTTCTCACGAATAGATGATGAATGGCACTGAGTGTTTTCTTGCATACATTATAAAATTATACAGTTGTACAGTTGCAATATGTTAATAAGCTATATATAAATAGGACATGTTGTTAACTTGACAGTATTTTACTAACTTTAGGCGCATGTAAATCCAAATATAGCAGAAATCAACGATTTGTAGTGGCAGTTATGTAATTCATGTTAATTTTGAGACTTTCCTCAGTAAATGACAATGTCACATCCAACTGTTTTGAAGGATATTTAAATAAACTAAAATTAATAAATCTGTGAAACCTTGAAAAAAACATGGCTTGAAAAAGATCTTATATAAATTTAAAAAGATTTTCTTGTATAAATTTAGTTACACCCAGTGCCTTATCCAGAGACAAAAAGCACCGAGGCCAAACCTTTAGAGATCTAGAGGACATTTAAGGTCGGTTTTTGTCAAGCCGAGCATAGCCTTTATTTAACAGTCAGCTTTATGCTGAAATATGGCAGGCATATATATGTGTCGCAAAACCCTGCTTATTATAGTAATTTCTCAAATTTTCCCAGAGGCACTTGCCTCTACATGGCTATGGGCCTGAAACCCATTAGTTTTGCATATTTATAGTTAAGTCTTATAAATTATTAAGTAACTGTTGAGTAGTTGAAAATATAGCTTTGTTTAAGTGAAGCACTCCAATTCTTGATGTTCCATTCACCCATTCAGCCTTCCCATTCAGCCTTGAATGGTGAAGACATTCCCCTGACCATGATGAATATTATATTATGTAATAGTAAATATTTATGTTCTCTGCAAAAAACATACAATTATGGCATTATGTTGTCACATTATCATTATTATAACACCATGCCCGAGTGTATACTGACATTTCACATAGACGACAACTTAAGTCGAATGTAAACTTTAACTAAGAAGGGGAATGACAAATCAAAAGTTGTCAAATGTAAACCAAGAAGGGGAATGACAAATCAATCGGTATAAATTGTTTGAACAAGTATTTTACAAATCAACTACCCATGTAATAGGGTGTTATTATAATATACAGTGTAGCATATAAAAATGAATATTAAGTTTTATTGCAATTTGAGCGCTCCTTGAAACGTTGATCTATGGAGCATTATTTACAAAAGAAAGTTAAAGTCAGCAGAAAGGATCAGTCGTATATATAATACATGATTCATTCTTTAGTCAATGTGTAAGTGTTAATACTGGCAGTTACTTAATATAACACACTATTTACTTAAATCTATGGTTTAGTGCTTAAACATTAAAACGTAACATGTGGTTTAGTGCTTAAACATTAAAACGTAACATGTGGTTTAGTGTTTAAATACTGTTACCAGCATCGCTTTGTTCCATAACCACAATTGATTTTATGCTATTAGTCAGTCTTTTACCTTTAGAGTCTTTTTAATGGTAAATTATAATCACTTGGTCCTATTATGGAGAAGCTTGAAAGTCTTTGCCAAACATTTTTGACAAACAGTAAAGGGAAGCCACCTTATGCTTTTTGACCAATTTCAACAAGACAAGCCGAGAATGATCACTACCCATGCCACAATATTTTTATGAAACAGGTCACCGTTTTTGCCCAAAACAGACTCATCTGCATGGATAGCAATAATTTTACACCATTACACCCCCTGCGACAGATTCTTCTTTATGGTCGGTCATGTTTTTATACTATTTTTTTTCTTATGAATATCAACTGATTGATCTACATTTTAAATGCTCAGTAATAATTTAAATTCCTGATCTAGATTTTAATTATAAGCTTTTCCAATTTAACTTTCCTATTATACTATTTCAAATAGTTCTTTCAAATTTGCTTACTTACATTTTATGCATCATGATTACCCACTTAAAAATTATTTTCTTAGGATTAAGTTTATTATTAATACAAATCCTGTTAAAAAGCATAAATTAGTGTCAAATGCTTTTGTTATCACAATGCTTTTTTGGGGAGTATGGGTGAGAAGACGTTTTTCAAGCTGCATTAATTTGTGTGCATAATTAATTATGCAAGCTTTCTTATTTGCATAGTCATTAGTTAAAATATTATACGAATATCAAATTTTTACCTTTGTGTCAAATTTGAAGACTCTCCGCAAACATACAATATTTTATGCTGTTGTTTCAAGCAAGACTTGGTTGGAATATTTTATATCATCAAGTGAAGATAGGGTGCACCTTTGTATAATTATGTTCTTATAGATAAGATAGTTGAATATTGTAAGGTTTGTGGGGGATGATTCTTAGACCCCCCCATCAAACCAATAGATGACCCCCATCAAACCAATAGACAGGAAAATAAATTTGGTTATCCTTGTGGGCCAGAAAAAAATTTATCAGATGAAAAATAGACATTTCACAGGAGATTGCTGTTAAAGTGTATTATATTCCACATTGACTGTTACAATACACTCCTGTAAATCTTTGTGTATAACACACAATACATGTAATAGGATGTAACCTAAACAACCAGTTAACACTTTTCAAAATGTCTTTGTGATTTAAGAGTACCAATGATAAAATAGCTAAGTGCTATATGTAATGAATAGTCAGCAAAACATCAGCTGTTCATCATTGCCTCTTCTCTTTGTCAATGTAACTTTTATACAATTTACTTTCACCATGCACATACAAGCAGAAAACCTTTGCAAAGCAATGTTAGCCAAGCCAAACACTTACAATCCCATACATTATTGTAGTCAATGATCTATTGGTTATCGTAGTTATCTCCCATAGCATTCAGAGCTGAGACAATACATATGTTACAATTGACATTATGCCAGTTGTTACTCCATTCCCTTTAAATTAATTTTAACCGTAAATAATGATCACATGGTCCAATGGATTAACTTGAAAACCTTCGCCAAGCAGTCTTCGACAAACAACCAGGAGTAGCTCTGGCGTAATGTCAAATCAGCACACTAAAGACTGGACCATGACTGCGACATTTAGGCTACTGTTTAAGTACTTTACATGTAGATATTTTAAGTTGTCAAATTGCTTGGATTATCTTTTGCCTTCAACAACTCAAATACCTATTTATCTACAAATATGTTTTATTTACTCGGCATATAGTGCCTCAACCCTTCAATGAATACCTTATTCTTGAAGTTTTTCTGTATATGTATAGAATTTATGTATAACAAATATTGTTCAGAGAGTATTAGGTGTGGTTTACAGGAAATGACTCAAAGCTTTCCTTGTTTACTGTTGATTCTCTGATTACAATCCAGAATTGCTAGATATATTGTTAATGTCTCAATGACAATACGAATGAAACTCTATATCCACAGTGCATTGTGTGGATTTGTTTTCATGAAGTCCATGTATAGCTTGGCCAATTTAACACGAGCCTGACCTTTTGATTAGCTTAATTTAACAGTCGATATATTGCCTACGTTTACAATACCTATTGTAAGTTTTCATAATCGCTGAGTATCTCGAAGACGCTTGAGATGTAATACAAACACAAATTTGAAATACCGATATCGCATGATTTGCTTGCGGACATTGATATATGCAAAGCAAGAACCTTGTAATATATTCTCGCATAAAGGTCAGGCTCAGGTCAAAATAGCCAAGCTATACACCTGTGTTGATTTGTATTGTCGATTCAAAGATGTCTGTCAAAACCGCCAGAATGTTCTATTTCTGAATAGCTCAATGCAGTAGGTATAACTACAAGGCTAAAGGACCATTAGAGTTGTAATCATATAATTGTATTTATGATGGTAAAAATTAATCCTGAGAAACCTGTAATAATCGACATGGTTGAATGTTTGTTTACGCGGTTGTGACAGAGATCTTTGAATCAACTATATTAAGTAATATTGTAATACAAGGATTTGTATTCAAATAGACACTAATTGAAATGTTTGATTGGGGGTTTTGCATTTGTAATGGTTTATATATAGGGAAATGTCATTTTCTGCTATATAGGACAATATCAATGATTTTTATTGCAAAATTAGATAAATATTTGATCTAAATTTAGTTTTATTGATAAAAGTTATTTCTGGTTATGGGTTTCCCCCTGCAGGCATGATCGCATGGTTATATAGTGTTTCTTTTCCCCTGAAGTCGGTCAATTTTACTGTTGTTACTAAGTTTTTCTGAAATAACAGTTACTTTAGGATGGACATATTGACCTTACCGTGATATCGAGGTGTGATAAAAACACAAATCTAAATGACCGATATTACACAATTTGCTTAAATTGATATATTCGATGCAAGAATCTTGTAATATATTCATCAGTTTATGTATAAAGGCCAGGATCATGTCAAAATCGCCAAACTATGCAAACATAAATTGCAAAGGGTCGATATTGCACGATTTGTTTGTGGAAATTGAAACATTTTAATACATAAGAACCTTGTAAATTCATGTATAAAGGTCAGGATCATGCCCAACCTCTCATACTATATCATTCCCGATACTGAAGACATGGAAATTAAA
Source organism: Spisula subtruncata (assembly GCA_963678985.1). Lineage (NCBI taxonomy): Eukaryota > Metazoa > Mollusca > Bivalvia > Venerida > Mactridae > Spisula > Spisula subtruncata. Next base: position 14,264,550 of record OY787662.1, on the reverse strand, counting down.
CGTGATCATATTCACACATGACATGTCAAGGGCCCATTTATTGATACAATCTGTAATAAAATAGCAATAATTTCAATCCAATAAATATAGTGCGACACTATGTAAAAAGCTGGGTTTACAACAATCAAAATTCCATTCAATTGTAAAACTGTAATTGGTAGGCCAATGATATCTATGTCAAACTTTAAACTCCACTAAAATAGGCTTAAAACATGTTACTAGATCTAATCTAACACCTCTCAGAGGATAGAAATCTACTTCAACAACAATAATTGTCCCTTTGTCGCATGAAGGTTGTATCTGTCTATATAATATATGATGAGTACGAGCTTATTCTGCTGAAGGGACAAATTGTTGCCCCTGTAATCTGTTACAACTGTTTCATAGGATAATGTCTGCTTCCTGGGTGCTCACGTCTGTCTCATATTGTAACATTGGATAATTTATAGGGCTGTATATACTGTATTAAAGCTACTGTGTAATAGTTGATTTATTACATATTGTAAATTGCTTTTTGCCGTTCCTTTCTTTTCTACTTGTCGTTTTTACTTAGCTCAACTGAACAGAAAGGTCACCTTAAGATGTTTGACCCATAATCTCTTAATCTGTTACAGTAGTCAAACAACTTTTGAACAAATCTTTATGGAACTTGGCCGCAAATGTTTGTCTCTATAGTCCAGTTAGGATATGGTGACAGTGACATAATCATTTATGTGTACCCAAAAGATTAAAACCATTGCTTAAATAGGTAGAGTTTAGTTTGGTATTGAACTGTTATAGATGTACAACAAGCGTCGAGGCGTGACCTATATAGAGATAGAATACAATGTATTTACTAGTCACGTCTCGACGCCTGTTGTAGATCTATAGTATACTTGTTTTTACACGGTACTAGTGGATTGTTCCACTACGTCACTGGATTTTTATCCTAACTGGACTGAAATGCATGTGTATATAAGTTTATCAGTAGAGTTTATTAAGTAAATCCCCCATTTGACCTCGTTGGGTCAATATTCACTTATAATCTAGGTCAACATGTTGTAACATGGTCACCTTGGTTAAAACTAGGTCACTAGGTCAAACCAAAGGAGTAGATGTCTTTATGAAACTTTATTGCAATGTTTGTCCAGCTTGATGAAAATCTAGGTCATATATTTGGAACTGGGTCATTTGAGGTAAAAAATGTATGTCATGTTTGATACTGGGTCATTTGAGGTAACAATCTAGGTCAAATTTGATACTTGGTCATTTGAGGTAAAAAATCTAGGTCATGTTTGATACTGGGTCATTTGAGGTAAAAATCTAGGTCAAATTTGATACTTGGTCATTTGAGGTAAAAATGTTGGTCATATTTGATACTGGGTCATTTGAGGTAAAAATCTAGGTCAAATTTGATACTTGGTCATTTGAGGTAAAAATCTAGATCATGTTTTATACTGGGTCATTTGAGGTAAAAATGTATGTCATGTTTGATTCCATGTCATTTGAGCTAAAAATTTAGGTCACTTGGACTGCACAAGTATTGATAATTTTGATAATGGAATGGAACTACTCAGGTGAGCAAATTGGACCATGTGGCATTCTTGTACACTTTTCCAGTTATTTAGATTACAAGTAATATATGAATATACCAGTAATATGAGGTATTCAAATGGACAGCCTTTTAAATTAAAAATTGACATGATATTCAAAGCTTAAAATTTAAAGGTATTTAAAGCTTAATATGTTGTATATCCGTCACTCGCTGTGCCGTTATAATTGATTTGTTGTGGTTTAAATTGTATTTATTTAACATTTATTGATAAATAAAGCTTCCAGTTTATGCCATAAATTATACTTATATATGATTTGGTGTTTGATGATTACTTCTGAAAGATTTGTATATACTTTGGGCTCGTTTTAATAGATCTATCCGAAAATCTAGCTTGACTTGTTCTGATAATTTGTCAATAGCTTTTATTGAAATTCAGTTTACATGCAAATAATTCACTTGGTCTACCTCCCATGTTTTGGTTTTTAATTAAAATCGGGTATCAATACTTGCTGTTCAGCCAGCATATTGCTCCAGCTTCTTACTTTCTTACTCCTCTTCATCCCTGAATGGACATTAAACCATGATCTCTCCACTTGGTCCTATCTTTGGCATATTTCTACATCTCACCCAAAGACCTCACCCATGTCAGCAAGTTATGTTACTGGTGTTTTTCATGAGGTTGTCTTTTGCCTCCCAAGTTTTCTTTTCCCTGGTGGTGGCCTTCAATGTTTTCTTTTCCCTGGTGCCGGCCCACAAGGTTTCCTTTTCCCTGGTGGTGGCCTACCAGGTTTCCTTTTCCCCTGATGGTGGCCTACAAGGTTTCCTTTTCCCTGGTGGCGGCCTACAAGGTTTCCTTTTCCCTGGTGGCGGCCTACAAGGTTTCCTTTTCCCTGGTGGTGGCCTACAAGGTTTCCTTTTCCCTGGTGGCGGCCTACAAGGTTTCCTTTTCCCTGGTGGCGGCCTACAAGGTTTCCTTTTCCCTAGAGGCGGCCTACAAGGTTTCCTTTTCCCTGGTGGTGGCCTACAAGGTTTCCTTTTTTTCCCTGGTGGTGACCTACAAGGTTTTCTTTTCCCTGTTGGTGGCCTACAAGGTTTTCTTTTCACTGGTGGTGGCCTACAAGGTTTTCTTTTCCCTGGTGGTGGCCTACAAGGTTTTCTTTTCCCTGGTGGTGGCCTACAAGGTTTTATTTTCCCTGGTGGTGGTCACAAGGTTTTCTTTTCCCTGGTGGTGGCCTACAAGGTTTTCTTTTCCCTGGTGGTGGCCTACAAGGTTTTCTTTTCCCTGTTGGTGGCCTACAAGGTTTTCTTTTCCCTGGTGGTGGCCTACAAGGTTTTCTTTTCCCTGGTGGTGGCCTACACGGTTTTCTGTTCACTAGTGGTGGCCTACAAGGTTTTCTTTTCCCTGGTGGTGGCCTACAAGGTTTTTGTTTTCCCTGATGGTGGCCTACATGGTTTTCTTTTCCCTGGTGGTGGCCTGCAAGGTTTTCTTTTCACTGGTGGTGGCCTACAAGGTTTTCTTTTCCCTGATGGTGGCCTACAAGGTTTCCTTTTACTGGTGGTGGCCTACAAGGTTTTCTTTTCCCTGATGGTGGCCTACAAGGTTTCCTTTTCACTGGTGGTGGCCTACAAGGTTTTCTTTTCCCTGATGGTGGCCTACAAGGTTTTCTTTTCACTGGTGGTGGCCTACAAGGTTTTCTTTTCACTGGTGGTGGCCTACAAGGTTTTCTTTTCCCTAGAGGTGGCCTACAAGGTTTTGTTTTCACTGGTGGTGGCCTACAAGGTTTTCTTTTCCCTAGCGGTGGCCTACAAGGTTTTTCCCTGGTGGTATCCATCATAGAGCAACCTTTGGTCATGGTGAGTGCCAGAGTGGTCCATCTGCTAGGTCTGGATATTATTTTGAGAATTGCTTTGAAAATTAATCTTTAAATTAGCAAGTTAAACAAATGACCATGATAGCAGTTTAATTGCATCAAAATAACTTGCTATCAATTGTATTGGCTTAAATTGTATGTTTTGAGTCTTAAAATTCTTTTCGGCCTTGTTTAACTCCATGTAACATACCTGAAGTAGGTGTGAACAGGTTGGCTGCGGTTTTATATTTTGACTATAAACGGCACGAGACTTCGTATCTTTGTACATTTTTGCAGTGATACCCTGTTAAAATAGCGGCAATACCGTTAAAATATCGGTAGTACTTGAGATGTTTACAAACAGTGATAATGCTATGTGAAGGTACTTATTTCAGTAGATTGTTGACAAATACAGATTACGGTTTTGTTATTTGCGTTATCTAAGGCTTGGCTAACTTAAATACCATCGAGGATATAACCCTACTTGAACTACCGACTACAAAGTACTGTCTATCCAGGCATAAAGAGAATGTTGACTGAGGTAGTAATCATCACATGACCTTATAAGGCTGTAATATGCCTTATGGTCAAAACTTTTTGTCACTGATCGTTCCTTTAATATCACAGACCATTCCTTTATCGCAAAACTATTCCTTTGCCTGTGACAGACCATTCCTTCACTGTCATATAGACCATTTCTTTGTCCCATACAATTCCTTTGTCTCAGACCATTCCTTTGTATTAGACCGTTTCTTTTTCTCAGACCATTTCTTTGCCACTGACAATTCCTTTTTCTCACACACCATTCCTTTGCAATAGACCATTCCTGTGTATTAGACCATTCCTTTGCAATAGCCCATTCCTTTGTATTAGACAATGCCTTTGCAACAGGCCATTCCTTTGCAATAGACTATTCCTGTGTATTTGACCATTCCTTTGCAATAGACCATGACTTTGTATTAGAATGTTCCTTTGCTAAAGGCCATTCCTTTGTATTAGACCATTCTTTTGGTGCCATATTATAGACCATTATTGACACACACCTTTATTTTGTTTTGGACCATTCCTTTGTGATAGGCCATTCTTTTGACGCTGACCATCCCTTTGCCATAAAACATTCCTTTTATCACAGACCATTCCTTTAAATGTCATAGATCAGACAAAGCTTCAGTATTAAAACGTGGGTATGCCCTGTTTTAAAGATATAATCTGGAAACCAGGTTATTTACATAGAAAATACCAGGAAATTATGTTATAAGAGGTAACTTTTGAGTGAAGAAATTTTGACCGCATTCATATGTTTTTGTACACATCATTTTCCATTTAAGTACTGTTAATGCCAACCATAATGAAATAAATGACAGCAAAAACATGGCGGAGGACTTTGTGACCCGATGTCGTAATACAGAACTATACTTCCTCTACTGTCAGTGTTCCTTATTGTTACAAATGTTAGTATAAAAAAATGTTCTGGTCATGTTTTGTTGGCCCACCAATGTAGTTGGAGGTATGTGACCGCTGTTAGACCCAGTATCTGTTGAATTAGAACAATATCTTGTTGTTTGAGACTTAGCAAGCATCATGACATACTGTAAAATTATTAATTTTGTGGGGGAATAAATTTCGTGGCTTTTGTGGTTCTCCTTATACCATGAATTCAAATAACATCGAACAATATTGACCCTTGTATTTATAACCTAAATGCAAAATCCATGAATTAACGTCCCATTGAAATGGTCTATTTTACCAAAACCACAAAATTTGTCCCATCGCAATTAAATGATTTTACAGTATGAAGCTGGAGGTACATGTTACATGCTAGTTGATAGACTTAGAATCTATTTGGTTGTATGAGAACAAAGCCCTAGTTGTTTAAGAGTGAATGAAGCTTCATGACATAAGATGACAAACTGTGTGGTTTTATTCAGAGTCAGTGGCCTAGTGAAGATTTACAGTTCATGTTATTTTTATGTTTATTTGTTGTTGCATTAAAGTTTGTAAGTGCTGGGTCTCCATATTTTCTTTGCAAAATTCGGTCAGGCCAGTGACCTCTGACCTCCAGGGAAAGAGAGAGAGTTGTATGATACTACAGTAGCTAATTCATGTGTGCTACTAACCCTAGCTCTTTGAGACTTACCCATTTAGACTCCTTGGTTCTTTAATGTCCTGTGGCTGCCATTTGGCACCGATCATAACAGACAACTTGTGACTAGATCAGATCAGCAAATCAAATGTACAGTCAGCTGAGCGGACAAATGTAATCTTGAAGAAGACATAAAAACATGTACTTTCTAACTTTTCTTGTTCAGCAGGGATTCACATGCTGTTGCAAATGACTGGTCTCATACAAAGGAATGGTCTATTGCAAAGGAACAGTTTTCATTTGTTTCCATGTTTTTTTTCTCCAATTATAAGGGCTTAATGTAAGCCCAATGAATATGGGGTGCAGTTCTGTCTGGCTGTATGGGAATGTCTCAACGTGACAATGTGGTTGTCAAACCTCAGTCTTTCACACAGGAACACAATGATCATGACAAATAAAAGAAAGTCATCTAATTTAGATTTTTGGTATGTTGATGACACTTGTGGTCTTACTGTGCTAATGCATACAGACAATTCTGACAGTACATTGTATTTGTGCTGTCATTGTAAATATGAAGGAATGTTCTTAATTAGATGCTGTAAAATAAATAATTTTTGAGGGATATAAATTTCCCCTAATATCGCTGATGATCAAAGTAGCAAAATTTTAACCCCCAGAAATAATTGACATCTGTCACATCACCATACAAAAAAACCGATACAAAATACATGGAACTTTCAATGTTAAAAATCCATGTATTTCAGAACTAGTTTTTACTACAAAACTTTTATTTTATCAAAATCCATAAAATTTAATAGACCTACTGGCAAACTTTAATGGTTGTACAGTAGATACAATTTCATGATGAATACGACTGTTTACTATCTAACAATTAGCATTATTGTTTGTATGAGGGGATGTTCCTAAATGTTTTGTTTACTAGTTAATTCTTTGCCTATGTTCCCTACAATCTAAGACAGTTTTACCTTTGACTGTCCTGTCTGTTAAACATGTATGCCTTAATTGGCAAAAACTTTCATATGACAACTTGTAATTGGTCTGAAGCTTACATTGTAGGTGAACCTTTTAATTGGTGTCTGTGAAAATAATGCTACTACTTTGAATGCTTTGAATAATACTGTAACTGTATTGTCTTGGTATTTACCTTGAGGGCAAAGATGACTGGCAAACTGGCTGGGAAATTACGGAAAAGCCTTGGATGCATTGTCTGACAAATGCAAACAATAATCCCTTTCGTATTTGACATTACACCAGAGAAGAGATTGCTCTGTCTGGTTGTTTGTCGAAGGCTGCTTGGCGAAAGTTTTCAGTTGTCAATCCATTGGACCATGTGATTATAATTTACCGTTATAATTGATTTAAATGGTGTTGATTTACAACTGTTAATTGTATGTCAGTGTTTCAGATTCTATTTATTAAATATATTCATTAAATGTAAGAAATTTGTCAAGTTTGATACATGAAGAGAAAATAATTTTTAATAATCCATTGTCTCTTACAGCAATTTCTGTGCTTTGTTGTTAATGCTGTGGAATGCAACGCTGCCATGCAGATTTTTCTGAAATCAAAAAGCTGAACAAAATTATATTTGTATTAAAATTAATTAATGTCAGAAATTTTTGGTATGTGATGAATTTACATCATGCATATGGTAAATATTTTGGAAATTATTTAAAACAATTTCCTTGAATGTTTTTGTTGCCATAGTTATGTTGAAATGATAAATGTTTCGGATGTGTAATCTTGTCATCTAAACATTGTTTATCTTTCAACATGTTTTAATCTATGGTCATGATAAATTACTGCCACTTAATGATGTCTGCCTACACCAAGTTGTTTACTTTAAAATCTTCTTTTCTGGGGGGGTGGGGGGTGGGTTAAATTTCATGGATTTTGTGGTTCTGTCACTTTCAACCACGAAATCAAATCCCATCAAAAAATAATTTTGATCCTTGTATTTATTACCTGAAATGCAAAATCCACAAATTAATGTCCCGTTGAAATGGTATTTTTTACCAAAGCCACAAAATTTTGTCCCATCGAACCTAAATGATTTTACTGTATATCATTTTTGAATATTTTTTTTTCAAGAAAAAGTAATGGATTGTGTGTCAATATGAATATTTTTGCCACCTTTTTTAAATATCTTTTTTTTTTAAACTAGCAAAACTTTTAAGTGTGACAAGGTACCTCATTGAGAGAAATTAATGAAATGTACTGTATTTACAAAGGTATATTTCCAAGGATGGAAAAGCAAGCAAATATCGAATTTCATACAATTATAGTGTGAAAATATTGGTATTTTTTGGAGAGGGGGTGGGTGGCTGCTTATCAGTCGTCCTTAGATACATTCTAGTGACCGTAATGTCTACAGTTTAGGTATGATTTCATTCCAACTTTTACAGATGAGAGACCTTGACATGTACATAGGCATAAAGGAATGAAATTGCACTCAGATGATTAATGTCAGAATTATAACCCTTTGCAGACAGAGACTATATTTGTATTTGTCTGCCAAATGATTTTTGTTGGTCAAATTTTATGTTAGAGAAACTTTTAGTGAGTTTTGAAAATTTTGCAAAATTATTTTTTTTCCGTTTTTGGCCCACAAGGGTAACCCAATTTATTGTCCCCGTCTGTAGGTTTTGTGGGGTTCGAAATCTCAGACGCTTCAATGTAGCAAAGTAAACCATGAGGTATTAAACATTTTGGACTACCGCTGTATGAATATCCATGCATTGCAATTAGTTTACCATTATAATTATATCAATCATGTAGTAACGAGATACTATATGTGGTACAGATGTTGACAGGTTGTCAATCTATTAACGTGACCGTTGTTTATATGTGGTTATAGTTGTGGTCGTTAATATCGATTGGTTAATTAATTCTTGATTGATCTTTAATTGGTTCAATGCATGTCTGTACTAATTGTATGCCACATTGCATGGGAATGAGACATTGGGAGACAACACAAACATTTACATGAAACATCTTTAGGCCAAAATCAGTCAATATTTTGGTTCTGGTAACATAGTTGGCAAAAAAGGCGGTCGGAAAAATAGTATTTTTTTTCAGAATTTTTTAACTTTTAATGTACTGGGAAATTCATGACTTAATGCAGCAAATGTAATTTAGGGTAAGAGCATGAAAGTATGGTTAGGAGGGCTACCAGAACTGGGATTGAAGCATCTGTGGATTTTGAATTGCATTTTAATTGGACTTATCAAATTAACAAGTTCTGAAAAATGTAGTGTAATTTTTAGTTCTGAATTAGCAACATTGATTTGGTTAGTTAAGAAGCTTCAATTGATGCATGCTTGCAGTGTAAGAATTTGGTTAAGTAATAATTAGCAACCATTTCCTGTCCCTTACAGTTTTCATCTTCAAGTTTCAAGTTTATTAAATACCCTCAGCACAAAATACATATGATATATAAGGTACAAAATATATACAAAATACATATAAACATCTTGTTATCAGAACCACATACTACAAAATCATTAATTTTTGTGCGGGATTAAATTTTGTGGATTTCGTGGTTCACCTTTAACCACACAATCTAATCCCAACGAACAATTATTTTGACCCTTGTATTTATTACCTAAAATGCAAAATCCACAAATTTACTTCCATTGAAATGGGTATTTTTTACCAAAACCACGAAATTTAGTCTCATCAAAATTAAATGATTTTATAGTATGGTATTGGCCTTGATATCATAAACTCTTGTATCTTAAACATTTCATAATTTTCAGGTATGGTGATCAAAATAATCATCCTTTGATTAAAACATCTTTATGATCCAAACTGATATAAAAATGATGATTTTTTTTCAAACTGGATCTGTTAAATGTATACAAATATCTTTGATGTTTATAAATATAATATACTTAACGGTATATGTTAATTGAAGCAAACAAATGTAGGCATGGTATACAAAATGGAATGTTTAATTTCATACAAAGACATTCCTTTCAAAACTAGGTTAAGATTTCTTTGTTACTATGGTTATAAAAATGTTAAATGGAGCTGAACTTTTAAACTGACTTAGCATTTTGTTGATGAAAAGATGAATAAAAAAGTTTGGAGAAATTATGGTATACTATTATATAACTGGTGTTATTGGACACAAGTTGACAGATTCCAATGTTTCCCTACCAATATAGGTTAATTCAATCCCTATTACCACCATTGATAGACGTACCCTAATATATTGAAAAAACAACCAACTAAACTCTTGTATAGTTTGAAATGAATAGTTGATTTGATAGGGATCGCCTTAGGTATTGCAGCTCATGTTTCTGTCATCTTTCCGAAGTTTCTCGGACACATTGCCCTAAAAAAGATTTATAGCCTTATGCATTATGGTTTCCACTTTTCATTGTTTATTATTTGTTGAATTTAGTTGTATAGTTTTATATTCCCCCCCCCCCCCCCCCCGGTAAACACACAGGTGGCAGTATCAGTGTTTGGAAAAGAAAAAGAACAAATCCGTCACTGAGCTAATACACTACATGGACCGTATATATATCGATTGTCTATCTAACTCCCTGTACACTATGAAGGTATAAAGCGTAGTATATGTCTATGTCCAAAGATTGTGGAACATTGCATCTTACAATAGGCTTGGTTCCCAACCATTATTACGATACTGTGAGCGCAGCGGGTAACCAGTGCATTAATTAAATGACCTAGAGCGAAGTTAAATAACGAAAGTTACACTGTTTTGCTGTTTCGCAGTTATAAGATACAATTGAACGAGATTTTCGGTAAGAATTAATATCTTATAGTTTATTTGAATGACTTGTGTAGCATTTTTTCTTCAGCGCCCGTATTTTATGTTGAAACAACGAGATGAAATGTTCCACAATCTTTGGCATATAGACATATAGTACGCTTTATACCTTGATAATGTTAGTATATTAGTTCAGTACGGACATTTTTATATATTTTTTAGCTCACCTGAGCACGAAGTGCTCAAGGTGAGCTATTGTGATCGCAAAATGTCCGTCGTCCGTCGTACGTCGTACGTCGTACGTCGTACGTCGTACGTCGTACGTCGTCAACATTTTGACTTGTAAGCACTGTAGAGGTCACAGTTTTGATCCAATCTTCATGAAACTTGGTCAGAATGTTCTTCTCTATGAAATCTAGGCCAAGTTCGAAACTGGGTCATGTGGGGTCAAAAACTAGGTCACTAGGTCAAATCTTAGAAAAATCTTGTGTACACTCCAGATGTCACTAATTTGTTCCAATCTTCATGAAACTTGGTCAGGATGTTGTTCTCCATGAAATCTAGGCCAAGTTCGAAACTGGGTCATGCCGGGTCAAAAACTAGGTCACTAGGTCAAATCTGATAAAAACCTTGTGTGCACCCTAGAGGTCACAGTTTTGATCCAATCTTCATGAAACTTGGTCAGAATGTTCTTCTCTATGAAATCTAGGCCAAGTTCGAAACTGGGTCATGTGGGGTCAAAAACTAGGTCACTAGGTCAAATCTTAGAAAAATCTTGTGTACACTCCAGATGTCACTTATTTGTTCCAATCTTCATGAAACTTGGTCAGGATGTTGTTCTCCATGAAATCTAGGCCAAGTTCGAAACTGGGTCATGCCGGGTCAAAAACTAGGTCACTAGGTCAAATCTGATAAAAACCTTGTGTGCACCCTAGAGGTCACCGTTTTGATCCAATCTTCAAGACACTTGGTCAGAATGTTGTTCTTCATGAAATCTAGACCAAGTTCGAAACTGGGTCATGTGGGGTCAAAAACTAGGTCACTAGGTCAAATCTTAGAAAAATCTTGTGTACACTCCAGATGTCACTAATTTGTTCCAATCTTCATGAAACTTGGTCAGGATGTTGTTCTCCATGAAATCTTGGCCAAGTTCGAAACTGGGTCATGCGGGGTCAAAAACTAGGTCACTAGGTCAAATCTGATAAAAACCTTGTGTACACCCTAGAGGTCACCGTTTTGATCCAATCTTCAAGACACTTCGTCAGAATGTTGTTCTTCATGAAATCTAGACCAAGTTTGAAACTGGGTCATGTGGGGTCAAAAACTAGGTCACTAGGTCAAATCTAAAAAAATCCTTTTGTATACTCTAGATGTCATCAATTTTATCAAATCTTCATGAAACTTGGTCAGAATGTTGTTCTCCATGAAATCTAGGCCAAGTTTGAAACTGGGTCATGTGGGGTCAAAAACTAGGCCACTAGGTCAAATCTTAGAAAAGCTAGTGTTCACACCAGAGGTCACAATTTTGGTTGTATCTTCATGAAACTTGGTCAGAATGTATTTCTCTATGGACTCTAGGCCAAGTTCAAAACTGGGTCATGTGGGGTCAAAAACCAGGTCACTAGGTCAAATCTTAGAAAAACCTTGTTTACACTCTAGATGTCATCAATTTGATCCAATCTTCATGAAACTTGGTCAGAATGATGATCTCTATGAAATCTGGGCCAAGTTTGAAACTGGGTCATGTGGAAAAAGTTCCAAATTCAATAATGCTTGATTCTACACAAGTACAACTAGTCGGTACTAAACCCATCAGTAGTCAAACCAAAGTATGTATTTCAGGAACTCTACTTTACCTGCTACTCACAAACATTTTAGTACAAAATTCAAATCTAGGCCACATAAGTATTTTGAGTTCATACTACAACAATCTTGCTAACAAAGCCAACATTGCAACAAACTCAGGTGAGCGCTTAAGGGCCAATGGCCCTCTTGTTTATTATTTTATTTAATCGTTTGTGGACCAAACACTGATACTGCCACCTGTGGGTAAACATCACCAGGATATTCTACTATTGAGGTCAAGCCCTGATCTTTTATAGGGTGATAATTTCTTCTGACTGATGATATTTCTACCAAGAGTTACTTTTCTTACTTTTCATAAACGCTTTCTAAAGTATAAAACATTGTACATGTAATGATGGCTTCTCTTATAGCTTCTTCTTCCGGTACACAATCCCGCTCAGGGCCATGATGCTACAATTCACGTTATGCGATACTGTAGCTGTGTGGAAAAGTTTTAATATTTGCTCATATTTTGTTCCAAATGAGGGGAAACATTGATATAACCCTATTGTGTGCGTTTAAAAGTGTTTATGAATTCTGTCTTACTATTTGACTATTTAGTTTCAGGAACTCTGCCGATGATGCGAGCAACAATGTTACAAAGTTTTTGTGTATAATTATATTTTAAACACTCTTGTTCAACCAGCCAATTTTTCAGGTGGAAATATTAGTCTGGAAACTTGACTAAACACTGATTCATGACGTTGATCTTAAATTTTCCCTGTCATATATTTTCAGGAATATAGCGGATGTGAGCAACGACAATGTGCTGAGTGTAGAAGAGTTTGTGCTGGCCATGCATTTAATTCTGAAAGTCAAAGAGGGTTTACCAATACCTCGAACCCTGCCCAAACATCTGATACCTAACATTGTACCATGTCCAGAGATCCCCGGGATATCTGAGAGAGAGAAAGAAGCTTACCAAAATGTGTTCAACAAAGTATCTCAAGATCAAATCAATGGTGAGATATATTTCCCAGCCTGTTATAGCTTGGCTATTTTGACCTGAGCCTGACCTTTAACGATTTGCTTGTGGAAATTGATATATTCAAAGCAAGAACCTTGTAATATATTCATGCATAAAGGTCAGGATCGTGTCAAATTCACCAAGCTGTACCACAAAACATCCATGCTGTAACACAATGATGATATCGCTGGCTTAGAATGAGAAGGTCGTAACTACAAAATCAATATTTTGAGAAAACAAGAAAAACTGTCTAACAACCACTCTTAAATGTTGGTAAAACAAGCCTTTTCAACTTCAGTTTGGTTAATATGACAAGTTCCGATTTTCTTGAAAATAGGCTCGTAAGAATCGCCTTATAATGTAGATTTCAGATTAATGTTAGTCTTATAAGGTCGTAAGTGGTACTTACGACCTTCTAATTCTAAGCCAGCGATATCTGGTGATATATCAGTGACTGGTATGTAATGGAAACCAGAGGTTGCTATTGATCAAGGTGACAATTTAAACTGTTTACTGATATCCGGTTATACAGAACTTAAATTGTGTGTAACATTATCTGTCTCTGTACAGGTTATATTTATCACTGTCTGATGGGTGACATGCAATGTTTGTGGTTTATATTGTATTCTCTGCAATCTCTAATAGATTATATTTCTCATACTGCACTGGTAAAAGGTCCGGTATTTTATACTGGGTAGTTGAAAGTCTTTTGCTGGGGTAGCAATTATGTTATATGTGTTGATAGACATGCAAGGACGAAAAATTTACTCATAAATGAAGCAATAGTAATATGTACATATCACTGGCTTAGAACAAGAAGGTTGTTAGTACATATTATTTGATATCTGCAATTGCAAGGTGCTTCTTATGAGCCTATTTTAATGAAAATCAGAACTTTTCATGTTGACCAAACAGAAGTACATAATGTTGGTTTTTCCATGAGTAAAGAGCAGTTTTCAGACAGTTTTTCTTGTTTTCTCAAAATATTGATTTTGTTCTTATGACCATCTCATTCCAAGCCAGCGATATTGTAATTATGTAGCAGTGAAGAGGTGTTACAATTAAAATATTCTTCTTGGTTATGGGTATGATTCACTATTTTATCTCATTTGTTGAATGTTTTGTATTTCAGCTGTCCAGGGGAGACTACTCATGTCAGAGTCACAATTACCTGTGGAAGAGTTATCCTACGTGTGGGATCTATCTGATGTGAATAGAGACGGACAACTAGACAAACATGAGTGGAATGTCTCCTGTCATTTAATCAGACATCTTAAACAAGGTATGCTGTCCATAACGCTGTGTTCAATGACAATTGACATTACGCGAGAGAAGAGATCGCTCTGCCTGGTTGTTTGCCAAAGGCTGCTTAGCAAAGGTTTTCTAGTTAATCCATTGGACCATGTGATGAAAATTTACCGCTATAATTGATTTAAGGGGTATAGATTGACAACTGGCGTAATGTCAATTCACTAGCTAAGATAATGAGAAGGTCATAGGTACTACATAAAACCTTATAAGTCTCGTATATATTTGAAGTCTGCATTACAAGACACCTCTTCTTAGCCTACTTTCATGAAAATCGGAACTTGTCATGTTGACCAAAGTGAAGTCCAAAAAGTGTTTTTTTTCCATAAGTAAAGAGTAGTTTTGACAGTTTTTTGTTGTTTTCTCAAAATATTGATTTGTACTTAGCACCTTCTCATTGTAAGCCAGCAAATTATATGAGAAAAAATAGTTTATCTGACCTATCTGCCTATGTGTGATAGAGTATATTGCTGGCTTAGAATGATAAGGTCGTAAATACAAAATTAATATCTTGAAAAAAATAATGTCCGAAAATTACTTTTTACTTATGGTAAAACAAGCTGTTTCAACTTCAATTTGGTCAACATGACATTAGGTTCCGATTTTCATGAGAATAGGCTCATAAGAAGCGCCCTGCAAGGTTGATTTTAAATATAAGGTACTTACGACCTTCTCATTCTAAGCCAGCAATATATGCAGAAAGTAAGCACTGTACAACATCCTTGTGAGAAACGTCTTGTCATTGATTACATGAATTGGTCAAAACACTTGCAAAGTGTTATAATGACAGTGCAAAACCATTTAGGATAGGTCACTTGTTTGGTTTCTATATTAATTTTCAGTATGGTACACAGGAAAGGCTTGTAGAATAAACCATGCAAAAAATATCTGAAAGAATATAGACCAACAGTTTACACTAGAATAGAATAGAATAAATTTGATTTCCAATTAATGGGTCATATATGACATATGAATCACACATGCATCAACATGTGAATTTGGATATCAAGGAAAGCAATGCTTAATTTGTACTCGTAGAACACAAATAACAGAAGCATATTAATAATAAAACAAAATTTAAATTTCAACAACTATGATTAAAATGTTTGAATTTATTCCTTTTAAATCTGCTTGGTTGTTATTTGAATGTAAATAAATAATACCTGAATATGTACTTCTTCTCAATCCATCCTTTTATGCTGCATTAGCTTAAATACTGTAAAATCATTCATTTTTGTGGGGATTCAATTTCATGGATTTTGTGGTTCACCTTTTAACCACGAAGTTAAATCCCATCGAACACTAACTTTAACCCTTGGATTTATCACCTGAAATGAAAAATCCACGAATTAAAGTCCCATCGAAAGGGTATTTTTTACCAAAACCACGACATTTTGTCCTATCAAAATTAAATAATTTTACAATGGTGGAATAAATTTGTCCCTTTGGCGCAACAAGGTGTTATCTCATTATATCCTGTATAGTAAGGTACAACATTGTTGCACAAAAGGGATAAGTTAGTGTCATAATTGTACAATATCATATGGTACGAAGATTATAATCTTGATTTCGTGTGACAATAAAAATGAACAAAACACAAATGACAGTATAACTACAGTCCTTCCAAAGTCAAATGAGAACGGTTGTGAATATATTATCATCTGGCAGGTAAACTATGTTTATCTAGGTTCAACGGGGTAAACTTGAGTTAACGGTATTCACTGCTATTCTTTCGAATGGGATAGTTCCCTCATTAGTATTACTTATTAAATCGACTATACAATATAATCTTGATTTTCTGTGACAATAAAAATGAACAAAACACAAATGACAGTATAACTACTAGTGTCTCTAAGCCAGGAACATTTTTATTTCTGTTCATTTTCGATAATTGAGCTTGACAACAATTACAGGGTACTCCCACCCATTGTGCTGCTGTAATTTTCTATATCATTACGTATTTATAAATTACATTGTGTATAATTGATTTTTAAGTAGAAATTCTAACCCATTGTTTGCATTGAATTTTAAAGTTCAGAGTTTAGAAGCTTGGTGTAGTGTTGCCTGCTAGAAAGTGTGAACGAATGTAATAAATAAATATTTTCGTGCCAATTCTATTCAGTGGACTGTCAGTTACAGGTTTATGAAAAAATTTAGACATTTTTTTGCAAATAATTATTTGTCATATATTTTAGGTAAGGCATGTTTTAATTCATTAATGATTTGTGGCAAATCGTTCATATAGATTTTTGTGTTAATGTTTTTTAACATACAACTTTTACTTATTCAATGATTTTTTATGAACATTTGTTGTTGTTGGTTTGCGTTCGACTGAGACAGTCGTAAGTGTGTGGTCATTTGGCTTTTCCTTCCCAGATCGGTTAATTAACCCAAAACTTTGATGGATTATGAATGTTTGATATGTTACATATTTCATTGGTAAATTTGTCAATGATATATTTTGGAATTAAGAAAGTTGGATTTATTTACCCTCGCCACCGGGATAACCCATTTGGACGAGCAATTTTGGAATTAAGATTATGATGAACTTATTTATATCTGTATCAGTACATGTGGCCAGCGGTCAGAGGCTTTGGGTGTAACTGACCTCAAGAGGCATCAATGGTTGATAATACCACTATTGATAATACTACTATTGACTGGTCAGATGATAACACCCTGGTTAATATCTGTCCAGTATTTGATGGTACATAAGTTCATGTTTACTATGGATTATACCTTTTGGAATTATTTGCTATTTTGAATATTTTGAATATTTTCATATGAAAGTTTCGAGTTTGTATTTAATATGCAGAAATTTCAGTGAATTAAAGATTGTTTAAAGCAAGATCTGTTGTATTAAAACAATTTGCATTTATGATTTAATACCAAGATGTGTTTTGTTTGTCATTCTTGAGCATCACTTTTTGTTTATGTATTTTTCAGGAGGCAAGTTGGATGGCCCGGTGAATGTGTTCCAATTAATACCACAATGTCTTTCATCTGTATCATACCTGGCAAGAAAACACAGGTAAGGATATATGTATGTTACCTCTTAAACGACTGACTACATGTTTATGCCCTGGCATCTACTGATGCGGAGGCATATAGTGCATCAATTTATTGCTTTCAAACTTGGCATACTTGTTTACCATCATAAACACATTACAATGTCATCAGGTAACACTACCCAACATTTCAACAGAATTATGGCCCATGAATGACTAAGCTATTTGTTATGGACAAGCCTTAGGCTTCCACAGGGCATGAGCGTTTACTGAATGCAGTCTGTGTTTGTTCCATGCCAAATGAAGAGTAACTGTTGCTTTTAGATAGATTTACCTTATGGCAATGAGAACATGGATTGTGCTCCTTTGTCTTGACATACAGAGTCATGTAGTGCATTTAAATGTCCGCTAATTATGAATTATTTTCTACAAAAAGGTCCCTATTTATTGATACTTTGTTTGGTATTCATATGAATGTTGATGGGAGTTGTAGTGTTTCTATGTGATATACTTCTGTAAAACTGAGCTTATACATACACAGGTAACTGTATTATTGATAAAGAGTAAAACGTACAAATTAAAAATTTCCTAGAAAATAAAAAAATCCATTTTTTTATTCGTTTTTAGCTCACCTGAGCACAAAGTGCTCAAGGTGAGTTATTGTGATCACTCACCTTCCGTCGTCGTCCGTCCGTCTGTCCGCACACACGAAAGCTACCTTAGGTGGTCGGAGGTGTGGCCTAACACAATAGAAATCTATTCAATTCATTCCGTGACCACTTAATTCTTTTGTCCTTTAAGTGGTTGTTCCTTTGATCTTAAACAATGGAATGACCACCTAAGGTAGCGATCGTGGGGGTGTCCATCCGTCCGTCTGTCCGTCCACACTTTCAAACGACATCTCCTCTGAAACCATTTGGCCAATTTTGATGAAATTTTGCCAGAATGTACGTGGCATTGGGGGATTTAGTAATTGTTCAAATTATGGCCCTGGGGTCAAAATTGGCCCCGCCCCCGGGGTCATCATTTTACATAGACTTATATAGGGAAAACTTATAAAAATCTTCTTCTCTAAAACTACAATGCCTAGAGCTTTGATATTTGGTATGTAGCATCATATAGTGGTCCCCTACCAAGATTGTTCAAATTATGGCCCTGGGGTCAAAATTGGCCCCGCCCCGGGGGTCACCGTTTTACATAGACTTATATAGGGAAAACATATAAAAATCTTCTTCTCTAAAACTACTATGCCTACAGCTTTGATATTTGGTATGTAGCATCATCTAGTGGTCCCCTACCAATATTGCTCAAATTATGGCCCTGGGGTCAAAATTGACCCTGTCCCGGGGGTCACCGTTTTACATAGACTTATATAAGGAAAACATATAAAAATCTTCTTCTCTAAAACTACAATGCCTACAGCTTTGATATTTGGTATGTAGCATCATCTAGTGGTCCCCTACCAAGATTGTTCAAATTATGCCCCTGGGGTCAAAATTGGCCCCGCCCCGGGGGTCACCGTTTTACATAGACTTATATAGGGAAAACATGTAAAAATCTACTTCTCTAAAACAACAATGCCTAGAGCTTTGATATTTGGTATGTAGCATCATCTAGTGGTCCCCTACCAAGATTGTTCATATTATGCCCCTGGGGTCAAAATTGGCCCCGCCCCGGAGGTCACCGTTTTACATAGACTTATATAGGAAAAACATATAAAAATCTTCTTCTCTAAAACTACAATGCCTAGAGCTTTGATATTTGGTATGTAGCATCATCTAGTGGTCCCGTACTAAGATTTTCCATATTATGCCCCTGAGGTCAAAATTGGCCCCGCCCCGGGGTTACCGTTTTACATAGACTTATATAGGGAAAACATATAAAAATCTTCTTCTCTAAAACTACAATGCCTAGAGCTTTGATATTTGGTATGTAGCATCATCTAGTGGTCCCCTACAAAGATTGTTCATATTATGCCCCTGAGGTCAAAATTGGCCCCGCCCCGGGGTCACCGTTTTACATAGACTTATATAGGGAAAACATATAAAAATCTTCTTCTCTAAAACTACAATGCCTAGAGCTTTGATATATGGTATGTAGCATCATCTAGTGGCCCCCTACCGAGATTGTTCAAATTATGCCCCTGGGGTCAAAATTTACCCCGCCCCGGGGGTCACCAGTTTCTATATTTACGCTCTACCTTTGTTAGTCTAAATTGTGCAGGGCTTCATTTATAATCAGGTGAGCGATATAGGGCCATCATGGCCCTCTTGTTGTGTTATCAATTCTTTGTAGGGTGACATAGTGACTAAATGGATTTGTTATAAATTTATCAAGTAAAATCGACTTTAAGCCAATTGTCAATCAATTACTTTTTAACTAATTTTAACGGTAGATTATAATCTTAACTTCCAATGGGCAAGTTTGAAAGGTATCACCAGACAAGAAGATGGAGCGATTTCAGCAGTCGATGTTGGTGTCCTTAAGGACTATATCAAATATCTCAGATATGTTTTGAACTAGCATGAAGATCATGTTGAAGCAATACTGCAACAATTAAATAACAAAAATCTCTGGACATAGGCAATGGTGGTTTTGATAATATTGATGTTGACTGCACATATAATTCATTCTCCCAAGAATGTCACATATTGGAATTTTAATTCATGAGTAAATATTTATATCTTCAATTGGTAGTGCTTCAATGTTCATTGGAATTCCATTGCTCACGATCAATCCAATCCAATAGGCATTGCACATTATCAAAGTGTCATGACATCAAGGCATTTTCATTGCATTTGTGAATGTCATGCGACACTATGGCCCATTGTTTGGAATTCTTTCTAAATTAGTTCTTGAATTGAAATAAGTATTTATTGTTTTGTTAGGGCTAGACATATCAGGATTAATGTGTTAGGGAGTCAACATCATGATAGATTAGGAAACAGATATTGATGCAATGTTTAAAAGGAAATTACTTGGTTCCAGTCAGAACATCTTAGTAGTTGTTCTGAGTTTGGATTGCTGTGTCCCTGTAATGATAAAGAACAAACTATAAAACTATTTTTTTTATATTTCAGAGTTGAAGAATACAATAAAAAGAAACATCAGTTGATGACAGCTAAGGTAAGGGTAGTTTATATACTGTAGAACTTTGTTGCCTCTCACACCCTCGAATCAACAAACATGTTTTCGGAACCTGCAAAAATTTTTTTTTAAAATGCCGAGCTTTGCCTTTTAACTTTCTGCTGAATATGGCAGTCATATGTATGTCTCCACCTGGATTTGAACCCGGGTCTGCGGATTAGGTGGCAAGCATGCTAATCACTGAGCTACAGAGGCCATGATGATGTACTAATATTCAGTTGATGTCTTGAACAGGTAGATGGTTTGAAATATTTTCCGGGTCAAAAAGCAGTTTGAGGCATAATTGTTTGTTTGTAGATAGTGTTTTTTAAGCAATCTAGTTCTGTTACCAATGTGTGTATCAATGACAGACATTGTCATATCATTAGCTCCTACCAAGGTATTGACCTTCAGGTTTGCCACAGTCTGTTCAAAGTTAAATGATAATGGTTATAAACATAAGCTCTTCTACCAGGTAAACTATGTCTAACATGCACCCTAGAAGCATCAAACAGGTTTTTTGATCCATCAAAATGATGATGTGCTAGTTCTACAGGAGTTGATGCCTTGAACGGGTAGATGGCTCAAACTTATTTCTGGGTCCAGTTGAGGTCTTCTGTAGATAGCTAGTGTGTTTTTAGCCAACTAGTATTTATCAATGAAGAAAATTATTATTTCATCAGGTACTACAAAGGTATTGACCTTCAGTTTTGCTATATGACATGTTTTTATGTTTTCTCTTGATCTTGTCTTTAAATTTATGATATTTATGAATGAACCATTAATAGACCGATTTGTCGATCACCGCTCTCTAACAAATGTTTATTTTATTTACAACCTTTGTACGAAAACATAGTGGGAGCCTAAAGTGGCTAATCGAGAAATATTATTAAATTTGGTATCAGTCGATCATTGATTTAACATGGTACTCTCATTCTGAACAAATATGAGTTATTGACAATATAGTTGCATGGATTGTTTACATAGTTTTTGACAAGTTCTTCACCGGAATAGATTATGACTTTAAATGGTGTACAGTCCGGTTTGAATGACTTCTGGATATTTAACTACTTATCATGCAAATATGAAATGGCACTAAGCTTCTGTGTTAAGTTATTCTTTGTAGCACTGGTTTTAATGCCCCAGCATCTACTGATGCGGAGGCATATAATGATTGTCCTGTCCGTTGGTCTGTCAATTTGTTTGTACGTCTGTTTGTTTGTCCATCCATTTGTTACAAAACTTTCAACTTGATTGACTATGCTTAGTTATAATGGACAAGGCTTCCATCAGGACATAAGCTTTACTGAACACAGACTTGTTTATGCCTTTGATGCTTCAGGTGTCCGTTTGTTTGTCAGTTTGTCCGTATTTCAAAGTTCATCCAGGCCTTGGTTTTAAGCTCGGCATACTTGTTTGCCATCATAAACATATTAAATTGTCGGCGTCATGTAAAACCGTCCAGCATTTAAGCAGAATTATGGCCCCTGATTGACTAAGCTAGTAGTCTTATGGACTAGACTTCCTCTGAGGTGTAAGCGATTATTGAAGGTAGTCTTATACTAAGTCTAGTCAATTATTGTATTTTATGTTGAATCTTGGTAGAGATGATTTAGAATTGTACTTAAGAGCTTCTTATGGGTGTTGACTGAATTTTGAGTTGACATATCTGTATTTATAACTTCATCCAGTAGATAGACTGAATTATGAAATATCATTGAAAAGTAAGTTAAGTACCTATATACATGCATTTTCTGTAATTGCATATGTTTTTGCGTAAGTATAGCTTGGCAAATTTGACACAAACCTGACCTTATGATTAGCATAATTTAACAGTCGATCTATTGTCTGTATTTATGACCTTGGTTGTATGTTTTCATAGTGGGAGAGCAGCTTGCAGAAATTGACTTATTCAAAGCAAGAATCTTGTAATATATACATAAATAAAGGTCAGGTACGTGTCAAATTTGCCAAGCTATAATCTTGATGAAAATAAATTCCAATACAAGAATCAATAAAAATTCATCTTTATCAGTGTATCCTATTTATCATTAATTATACAAGCACTGATTTTACTGATTAAACTTACTGTTGATAAATTATTGATCTATCAAGGAAATAAACAATTTATATCAAGGATGATTATACAACATGGCTATTTTTTATTTGATGATGGGTTCTGAGATTGTTGGCAAGAATAGCTTAGCGAATTTGACACGAACCTGACCTTTTGACAAGCATAATTTAACAGTCAATATATTGTCTGTATTTATAACCTCTGTTGCATGTTTGCAAAGTCAGGAGCATCACTAAGACACTTGAGATTTAACACATACGCTATTATATTATTATTAAATTTGAAATACAGATATTGCATAATTTCCTTGCAGAAATTGACATATTCAAAGCAAGAACCTTGTAATATATGCATGCATAAAGGTCAGGGTCGTGTCAAATTCTCTGAGCTATACTGTTGTTAGTTAATTGGATTTAAATTGAGCATCACTGAGAGATAGTTTTAAGTGAGATTGTGTCTTTTATGCCTTATTTACATAGGTTAAACAATATTTACTTATTCTCGTCAATTGCCTACTTACTGCTATCATTGTCTATAATACTATAATAGATTACAGTACCAGGGTTCATTAACGTGACATTCTTTAAATTTATGCAAATTCAATAAAGCGTGGCTTGATTTTGTTAGTCTTTTGAAATGTTTTGGGGATTTTACATTTAAACTTTTTTTCGGACTGACTTTGCCTGGATGATTGGTACTGCAGTGCAAATTGGGAGCATATCTTCACCGGCAAGGAGTATAATAAATTATTAATTAGTGTTGTTTTCATTGCGTCGGATAACTTTCTATTCAGGTTTGTTTTGGAAATTTTGTGATTTATAAGAAAAAATATTAAAAAATTGATTGTTTATTTATACCACCAAATGAAGTTGTGTAGGTGAACCATTGTGGATAATTAAATAAACAGTATTTTAGTTTAACCCGTGTTTAGTGGTTTATATTAACTATTGTGATTATCAGGAAATATGAAAAGTGTTTGTAATCTTCTTGAACTGTAAGTATTATTTTCTGTTTTCAATTTCAGGAGAAAAGAAAATCTCAGATTGATAACGAACAAAGACGACTTCAGTTACTGAAGAAACGTTTCGCATTGCATAAAGAATTGGTACGTAAAAACTTGCACTGTTCTTACTTGCAATGGGGTAGTACAGGGCTTGGTTAATAATTTAATATCACTTGATGCAATCAACTTCTTGTTGGTAATCAACAAATATATAAACTGTTTGAGTGTATTAAATTATCATAGTGAAAAGTTCTTGTGGGCACAACTTCTCCTACAGTTTTTGCAGGATTTTCTTCAAACTTTCACTAATGAACAACCTTAACCAGTAGATGTGCATGAAGGCTGAAATTTAGGCTAAGATAAATTGTGCCAGCATTATTGCCCTTTGACGGCAGGGTGTATTATTAAAATTAATGTATTATCAATTTCCGGTAAAAATGTACATGTGAAGAAAGTGAGTAGTATAGTCTTACATGCCAGATCTCCTGCATGATCTATTGATTGTTTTACTATTGATCATTTGTTTTATATTTTCCGTTCACAGTTTGAATGTTCTAAAACATTAGATGATCTAACTGTACGAGAGGAGGACTATAATCTCTATAAACAGAAGGAAGAAAATAACATAGAAAAAGTGGAAGCTATCATATATAGGTACGTAGCATATTTATACGATGTTTGACATTTGTTTTTATGGAACATGTGATTGAGTATTTGCTGTAATAATGGCATGGTGGTCTAGTAGATAACTCTCTGGACTACAGATTGAGACTTCCAAAAGTGATCTTATTAGTTAATCTATTAAAAAAAACGTTTAGTTCTAAATTTATATGACCTCAAAACTTGCAAAAATCTGTGTTATTTTAAAATGATTGAAGTAGACTTGTAGGAAGTTTCAATGAATTCATGTTCTGATATTTTCAGATTGAAGAAGGAGCATGAAAACATTCGACAGCAGACGGTAAAAGCCATCCTTGGTGAACAGGGTAGTCTACAGGAAGATGCACGACTCATCAAACTAGAACAGGAAGAAGTCCGACAGAAACTTGCCATATATCACACCAAGGCTACCAAAGATCCTGATCCTTTCCATCAACTCTATGAACAGAGAAGAGGTTAGCATAATGTAAAATCATTTAATTTTGATGGGACGAAATTTCGTGGTCTTGGTAAAAAAAGACGATTTAGTCAATAATTTGTGAATTTTACCTTTCAGGTAATATATACAAGTGTCAAAATTATTGTTTGATTAGATTTGATTTCATGGTTAATAATGAACCACAAAATCCACGAAATTTAATCCCCCACGAAAACAAACTGTGACCAAATAAGTAGGGTATATGACTTACACTATAGTAGATCCAAGGTTGAAGGATATTTCAGATATTTTTTCTCAGTTCTAGTTAGTCTGGTGTCAGTTAGTTCAGGTTAGTGCAGTGCTCAGTTAGGTCACGTTAGTGCGGTGCTCAGTTAGGTCACAGTAGTGCGGTGCTCAGTTTGGTCACATTAGTGTGGTGCTCAGTTTGGTCACGTTAATGCGGTGCTCAGTAAGGTCATGTTAGTGTGGTGCTCAGTTTGGTCACATTAGTGTGGTGCTCAGTTTGGTCACGTTAATGCGGTGCTCAGTTAGGTCATGTTAGTGCTGTGCTCGGTTAGGTCATGTTAGTGCAGTGCTCAGTTAGTTCATGTTAGTGCTGTGCTCGGTTAGTTAGTTCATGTTAGTGCTGTGCTCGGTTAGGTCATGTTATTGCGGTGCTCAGTTAGTTCAGGTTAGTGCGGTGCTATGTTAGTGCATGTTAGTGTGGTGCTAAGTAATTCAGGTTAGTATAGTGCTGAGTGTGAGTAGTTATGGTTATTTTATTAGTAATGTTACAATTTTTAGTCACAATTTATTACAATTTTTATTTAACATACATATATTATAAACAACTTACCTGATGCGGGGGTTGAACTCACGACTTCCAGCTTACCAGTCAGACACCTTATCTACTAGACCAATCAACCCCAGACATTTGTTACTCTCATTTTATCATATATAACTTTACTATAGAGTTTCACACCTTTTCTGACCAACAATGGTCAATGATGGTAATGGATATTGCCTATAAATATAATTTTACATTCAGGTAGACTGGGTAGATCTTTTAATTTTTTTGGCATTTTACTTTTAATATGGATTGATAATTATTATTTCCCTAATGCCATCTTGATGATGAGGGGTGTATTGCTGTGCACATGCTGGCTGTTCTTCATGTCGGTCGGTTGATCAAACCACTTTCTGCCAATAACTGAACAATGCTTGGCAGGTTGGCCCTAAGGATCCAAAGACTTCCGATGTTGGTTGGTCAGCAACAAAATCAACATGCTGCAACTGAGAATCCAACCCAGATCACTGGGTTATAAATCTAGCACACTAACCAGTAAATACTGACTGGACCAAGCCCCTGTCTGGGATTTGTGGACATTTCATGAGGGTATACATTGGAACATGATTATATTGTCATCTGAAAATCAGTGAAAATAAATTAATTTAAGAACGACCTCTTGATTACCACAACAACAAAATTTTGTCTCATCGAAATTAAATGATTTTACAGTAGATATCCTATCAAATTAAAAAATTAATGTACAACATTTGTAATTTCAGAATTACGCAAGACAAGCAACCTCTCAGAAGGAGAGGAGCCAGAAGTCCAATATCCATTTCTTACAAACCCTTTCGAGAAGGAATCACTGAACCCTTCATTTTGTGGACATTCTATATTTATATCACCTGACCCTCGTGTCTTTAACAATAACAATAGTCATAAAGAGACATCAGTTGTGAAAGATCTGTGCGGGTACGGGGTGACGTTCTTAGATCAGTGGGCACCGTTAGACGGAACATCAAGGACGTGGGATTTAGATTCAGATTACGATCCAATCTTCATGTCATTGCATGGTGAGTGTAACATTAATATATGTAATTATTTAAACCTTTCAGTCAAGGATAACCCATAAAAGAGCAAGCACTCATTTCCAAGGTGGTCCTGTGTTTTGCTGAAGGGACAGTTTGTTGTAGTTAATTGTGACTGCAAGTTTAGAATTGCACTTTGTAGCTCAGTGGTTAGTGCACTTGCTGTCTAATTTGTAGACCCGGGGAACTCTTTTAATCACTTTTTTTTGCTTGACCGACCTAATACATTTATATAAGAATCTGGACTTATTCATCTAGAAGAAAAATGATTGCATAATGTCGTTTATTACCTTTTAAATCCCTAAAATCTATTGCATGACTAACACAGTAAAATATATATTTAACGTTGTTCTATAGCTTAGTAGTATATAAATGCCGAGAAAAGCCGTAACTTTATTAAAACTTCTACAAAATGTGTTTTTATCATGGAAATGGAGTTGTGTCCCTTTAATGGCTGCATTTTGTTTTATGATTGTATTTTATTCTGTAGTTGCTATGGATACTCGTAATTGGTCGGGTATTGAATGGTGTGGGAAAGGTACCCTGAATAAAAATATTGAAGCCATACATCAGAAACTGGTGGATTTGAGATTAGAAATAGAGAAACTTAACGATGATGCTGGCGGACAACTGCTGTTTGTAAGTACATTATATACTAAGCATTAGTCTGTCTTACATTGCATTAGTCTGTCTTACATTCCCTATGTTTTTTTTTAGATAACTCCTCAATCTACTCTGATCTCATGAAATTATTTCTCTTTGCACCCTCAAACATAGATAATCGAGCCCAAAATAAAATCT
This sequence comes from Spisula subtruncata, assembly GCA_963678985.1. Lineage (NCBI taxonomy): Eukaryota > Metazoa > Mollusca > Bivalvia > Venerida > Mactridae > Spisula > Spisula subtruncata. The sequence continues at coordinate 14,237,233 of OY787662.1, read as the reverse complement.
AACTAAAATTGACAAAATTTATGCTAATTGATTGATAAATATGTCGGTCAGACTAACTTAGCATTGAAGTGAATGTGTAGCTTAGTGGTTAGCGCACCAGGCCTGCAATATTTCAGCAGAATGCTTACTGGCGAATGAAGGCTATGCTCGGCATGTAGAATAAAGAACGGCTTTAGCAAAGGAGCTACTGCACTTTTGATGAACAAATATGGCTTTGATGAAGGAGCTCTGATAAAACTTAAATTGCAGCTTCAAAGAAGAAAATGTTCTTTTATAGCAAAGAACAAGAACGCGGATATTCAAGATGAAAAAACTTGGCTAAAGCTGTGACTAAAGCTGAGTTTTTTTTGTAAAAGCACAGTTTCTTCTCTAAAGATGCATTTAGAGTTTTTGTATGGCGAAACAGATTGTGTTAGCCTCGTTAAATAAGGCGTTATTTTCTTACTTACTAGGGTAACTAAAACTAAGCTAGATTTTTGCAAGAGTTGATTTATTGTATTTTTAGCTCACCTGTCACAAAGTGACAAGGTGAGCTTTTGTGATCGCTCTTCGTCCGTCGTCCGTCGTCCGTCCGTCCGTCGTCCGTTGTCCGTCGTCCGTCGTCCGTTCACAATTGCTTGTGAACACACTAGAGGTCACAAATTTAGCCTGATCATTATGAAACTTGATCACAATGATCATCTCTATAAAATCTAGGTCAAGTTCGATATTGGGTCATCTGGGGTAAAAAACTAGGTCACTAGGTCAAATCAAAGGAAAACCTTGTGAACACATTAGAGGTCACAATTTGAGCCTGATCATTATGAAACTTGATCACAATGATCATCTCCATAAAATCTAGGTCAAGTTCAATATTGGGTCATCTGGGGTCAAAAACTAGGTCACTAGGTCAAATCAAAGGAAAACCTTGTGAACACATTAGAGGTCACAATTTGAGCCTGATCATTATGAAACTTGATCACAATGATCATCTCCATAAAATCTAGGTCAAGTTCGATATTGGGTCATCTGGGGTCAAAAACTAGGTCACTAGGTCAAATCAAAGGAAAACCTTGTGAACACATTAGAGGTCACAATTTGAGCCTGATCATTATGAAACTTGATCACTGTGATCATCTCCATAAAATCTAGGTCAAGTTCGATATTGGGTCATCTGGGGTCAAAAACTAGGTCACTAGGTCAAATCAAAGGAAAACCTTGTGAACACATTAGAGGTCACAATTTGAGCCTGATCATTATAAAACTTGATCACAATGATCATCTCCATAAAATTTAGGTCAAGTTCGATATTGGGTCATCTGGGGTCAAAAACTAGGTCACTAGGTCAAATCAAAGGAAAACCTTGTGAACACATTAGAGGTCACAATTTGAGCCTAATCTTTATGAAACTTGGTCACAATGATCATCTCTGTAAAATCTAGGTCAAGTTCGATATTGGGTCATCTGGGGTCAAAAACTAGGTCACTAGGTCAAATCAAAGGAAAACCTTGTGAACACATTAGAGGTCGCAATTTGAGCCTGATCATTATGAAACTTGATCACAATGATCATCTCCATAAAATCTAGGTCAAGTTTGATATTGGGTCATCTGGGGTCAAAAACTAGGTCACTAGGTCAAATCAAAGGAAAACCTTGTGAACACATTAGAGGTCACAATTTGAGCCTGATCATTATGAAACTTGATCACAATGATCATCTCCATAAAATCTAGGTCAAGTTCGATATTGGGTCATCTGGGGTAAAAAACTAGGTCACTAGGTCAAATCAAAGGAAAACCTTGTGAACACATTAGAGGTCACAATTTGAGCCTGATCATTATGAAACTTGATCACAATGATCATCTCCATAAAATCTAGGTCAAGTTCAATATTGGGTCATCTGGGGTCAAAAACTAGGTCACTAGGTCAAATCAAAGGAAAACCTTGTGAACACATTAGAGGTCACAATTTGAGCCTGATCATTATGAAACTTGATCACAATGATCATCTCCATAAAATCTAGGTCAAGTTCGATATTGGGTCATCTGGGGTCAAAAACTAGGTCACTAGGTCAAATCAAAGGAAAACCTTGTGAACACATTAGAGGTCACAATTTGAGCCTGATCATTATGAAACTTGATCACTATGATCATCTCCATAAAATCTAGGTCAAGTTCGATATTGGGTCATCTGGGGTCAAAAACTAGGTCACTAGGTCAAATCAAAGGAAAACCTTGTGAACACATTAGAGGTCACAATTTGAGCCTGATCATTATGAAACTTGATCACAATGATCATCTCCATAAAATTTAGGTCAAGTTCGATATTGGGTCATCTGGGGTCAAAAACTAGGTCACTAGGTCAAATCAAAGGAAAACCTTGTGAACACATTAGAGGTCACAATTTGAGCCTAATCTTTATGAAACTTGGTCACAATGATCATCTCTGTAAAATCTAGGTCAAGTTCGATATTGGGTCATCTGGGGTCAAAAACTAGGTCACTAGGTCAAATCAAAGGAAAACCTTGTGAACACATTAGAGGTCGCAATTTGAGCCTGATCATTATGAAACTTGATCACAATGATCATCTCCATAAAATCTAGGTCAAGTTTGATATTGGGTCATCTGGGGTCAAAAACTAGGTCACTAGGTCAAATCAAAGGAAAACCTTGTGAACACATTAGAGGTCACAATTCGAGCCTGATCATTATGAAACTTGATCACAATGATCATCTCCATAAAATCTAGGTCAAGTTCGATATTGGGTCATCTGGGGTCAAAAACTAGGTCACTAGGTCAAATCAAAGGAAAACTTTGTGAACACATTAGAGGTCACAATTTGAGCCTAATCTTTATGAAACTTGATCACAATGATCATCTCTGTAAAATCTAGGTCAAGGTCGATATTAGGTCATCTGGGGTCAAAAACTAGGTCACTAGGCCAAATCATTGAAAAACCTTGTGAACACATTAGAGGTCACAATTTGTGACTAATCTTTATGAAAATTAATCACAATGATCATCTCTATAAAATCTAGGTCAAGTTCGATATTGGGTCATCTGGGGTCAAAAACTAGGTCACAAGGCCAAATCATTGAAAAAGCTTGTGAACACACTAGAGGTCACAATTTGAGACTAATCTTTATGAAAATTGATCACAACATCTCTTTAAAATCTACGTCAAGTTCGATATTGGGTCATCCGGGGTCAAAAACTAGGTCACAAGCCTTTGAAGGCCAAATCATTGAAAAAGCTTGTGAACACACTAGAGGTCACAATTTGTGACTAATCTTTATGAAAATTGATCACAATGATCATCTCTATAAAATCTAGGTCAAGTTCGATATTGGGTCATCTGGGGTCAAAAACTAGGTCACAAGGCCAAATCATTGAAAAAGCTTGTGAACACACTAGAGGTCACAATTTGAGACTGATCTTTATGAAAATTGATCACAATGATCATCTCTATAAAATCTACGTCAAGTTCGATATTGGGTCATCCGGGGTCAAAAACTAGGTCACAAGCCTTTGAAGGCCAAATCATTGAAAAAGCTTGTGAACACACTAGAGGTCACAATTTGAGCCTAATCTTTATGAAACTTGATCACACTGATCATCACTATAAAATTTTGGTCAAGTTCGATATTGGGTCATCCGGAGTCAAAAACTAGGTCACGAGGCTAAATCATTGAAAAAGCTTGTGAACACACTAGAGGTCACAATTTTGACCTTATCTTTATGAAACTTGATCACAATGATCATCATTATAAAATTTAGGTCAAGTTCGATATTGGGTCATCTGGGGTCAAAAACTAGGTCACGAGGCCAAATCATTGAAAAATCTTGTGAACACACTAGAGGTCACAATTTTGACTCTATCTTTATGAAACTTGGTCACAATGTTTATCTCTATAAAATCTAGGTCAAGTTAGATACTGTGTCATTTGGGCCAAAATCTAGGTCACTAGGCCAAACAGGTGAGCGACCCAGGGCCCTTTGGACCCTCTTGTTTAAGCATATTGTCTGGCTGACGTATTTTTACAATATGCCTATACAATTGAGTGCTTGGTAAAAAGCTATTGTAACTACATCAATTTATAAGTGCATGTGCCATAGTTTTGCATGGAACCCTCGGAACTTTAACTTATATTGCTAGAAATATTTCATGTAAAAAATCTGTTTAACAAATAAGTAATATTATTCATTCTGTATTTTCTTGACAAGATGATTTACTCATGAAATCCTCAAATTTATAAATTATCAGTTACTTCCCTTTGTGCCACTCTTCCATAAATCCTTCCTTGCTTATATTTGCCCAAATTTGTAATGAAGGACAAATGAAACCATGTTTGGTTAAAGATAAGCTTTAATTGGCGGATACTAACAATTGTTAAGGTTTGACGTCAGGAAACTTTTATAAAATAAAACCATGTGTACTCATCACATACCATCATATAACATCGCATTTACTTTGCATAACATCACATTTTTACTTCATGTAACATCACATAACATCACATTTTTACTTCATGTAACATCACATAACATCACATTTTCATTGTATAACATCACATTTTCATGTTCTAACATATGTTTCGTATTTTTAATGCAATAAAAGAATGATACAAAGAGCATGTATAATATATTTGTATTATACCAAACTCCTCAAAATGAAATAAATTGTGAAAGAAAAATATTTATGCCATGTGATTGACACCTTATTGTGATGTTTGTAAAACTCTATATAAGGTCTACAACCTCTATTAAAAGATGAGGAAAATACCATTAAATTTCTATTGTGCAAACATTGTTAACATTCGCGTATAAGCTTAGACATATAAATAGAGAATAGTTGAATTTTTTTTAATATCATTTTTGTGGTACGGGCGAGGGCGAGGTAACAAGATTAAATCGATTATGAAAAAAATATTTTTAATTTTTTTAACAAAGCTGATACGACCACTCATGTTTTTTTCTTGTAGAGATTAGGAACAATAGGTTGTCGCAGAACAGATTTAAATCAAGGGGTTTATGCTTTTTATTTTATGGGAAGGGTCATATTTTATTTCAACACTTTATGGTTGACTTAAAATATTGACTGGTTCTCAAAATAGTGCTTTTAAGATTTATGGAGTTAAAGATATGTGAAAAATCTAGACCCAGTCTGTCATCAGCTTTTTTTGTGACTGTTCATTTGGAACACCATTGTTTTAAGGTGCTCTTTGATATAGGAACATCTTTGGATAATCTTCCGTTATCAAGGTTTGTTAACATCTGATTGTGTATATGATTATGTTCGTCAAGTTAACATTGATATTAACGTATAGATTTATTAGATTAATCATTAATCTGTAGTATATTTATATATTATTAAGATAAAAATTAAATAAATCAGATTCAAATTTTAAAAAATAAGTTGAAGAAAAATATAATTGCTGTGTGAAAATACAGTACTAATGGTATAAAAATTTAGATTTACTATGTTTTTTATCTACTCTTTCAGCTTTATTTAAAAAAAAACCTCATCAATATCAGACTAAAACGAAATAAGTAGTTTGTGTACTCAGTTCTGAAATATGCTATCTAAAAAATGATGACTTTTATGAGTTAATGTAATTGAATATTACAGTATGAAGCAGCACTCCAGTGATATTGTGTTGTTTTAGCCTTTATAAAACTGGTATAAGAAACCAAAGACCTAATTTACAATGTAGGTCTTTGAAGAAACCAATTCAGTAACTGCAGTTCGAATGCATTAAGAGCAAATGCTCCATGGAATTTTAATAAACATTTTCTGTGTGTGCATTAAGTTGAAGAATAAATACTAGTATGCATTGAAATATTTCAACCACAAAATTTTCTTTATGAATTTTGTTTCAATTAGAACCCCCAGAAAATGCTTTGAGGTGCAGTGCGAATTTTTTGCATTTTTTTGGTCAATGCAGGGAACTCTGTCAAGTTTTACCTTTAATGTAGGAGCGATGTTGGTTAATTTATGGTTTTTGAACATGAAGTGTAGAGTGGTTTGTAAACATACTATATCTACAAGCTACTACCTCCTGGCAGTCAATTTTGAATTTATTATTTCAGGATAGAAGCATTCGGATTAGAATAAATATTGTCCATATGGCATTTTATCAAACTGTTTATGGTCCTTAAAATACCATGAAAGCAATCTGGGCTCCCGTTCTTGTACATTTCAGATTTCGAATTTCATATTTCAAGGGTTTGTCTGCAAGACTGTGGTAACTGCCTCTTTAATAATAAGCAGTTACTACAGTCTTGCGGACAAACTAAACTACTTTGAGACAACACTTACAGCTCTACGAGTATGTAGATAAAAATTTGGCAAGGTTTGTAATTTCTTGAGGAATTTCAAAAGTTTCACGGGTATGTGTGAACGCTACAATTTTAACCTAATAAAAGTTTGTTTCCATTTTTGTAAAGGTATGTATGCTTAGGTTGTACAGGCAGGGTAAAACAAATAGATTTTCAAATGCCATTGTATTTAATAATGTTTTTGAACATTTTTATGTATTGTGTCGGCACATTATCTCGCAATTTGTAAAGGTTTTGGTACAAACATAACATATCTGTATGTATGTATTGTTTTTGTATGTTATGTTGAGGGTAGACTTCTTTGTGCATTATATTGTTGAAAATATTACAAAAATTGTAAAAATGGTCTTTTAACAGCTTCTGTAGTTTAAATGATATCATGTTGCTTATGGTAGTATGATACTATATATGCCCCGGAAGAAATGTGTAGAAAAAATATTACTTTGTACAATGTCATGTCTGTCCACCTGTCTGTCTTAGTTAACTAAATCATGTTTTTTAAGATTTTTAGGCTGCTATTGAGCCTATATCCCTCAAACTTGACAGGCAGCTTATTAGTCATGACCTGCATTGCTTTTGAAAAGAGTATGTCAAAGGTCAAGGTCTCAGTGACATTTGAACATTCAGTATTATTTGGCTGCTGGCAAGATAAATGATGCTTTTATCATCAGATGCCTTTAGTGTAGATCTGCTTGGAAATCTGCTTTTAATGAAAACGAGAAGAATTCAGTCTGATACTCTAAAAGGAACATTTATCTTATATTCTCTGTGTTTAAAACTTGCAATCTTTAATCATCATCACCATATTAATAGTCCAGCGAATTCGACACAATCCGGAACTTTAAATTAGCATAATTTAATACTGCTGATACAAGTTTATTGTCTATATTTATACCCGGGTGTATGTTTTCATATGCAGGGAGTATCTCAATGACGATGGGTATGATACGAACACAAATGTAAAGTACCGATATGGCACGATTAGCTTGTGGAAATTAATATATTCAAAATTAATAAAGATTCTTGTCATATATTCATGCATAAAGGTCTGGATTAGGTTAAATCCTCCAAGCTTTATTATTGTACAATATGGATGACATCTCACACTGTATGACAAAATGACTACCACATAGATTGTTAGCATGTTATGCCTGTCAATAAGCAATTAATACATCAAATGGTTTATTTCTATTTTATACCTATGGCATCATGCACTCCCTGTTTAATGACGTAAGTTACTGTCCATATAAAATAGTATAAGCTTTCAAGCAAAAATAGCAACAACAACGGGGAAGTGCATTAGGGAATGCTTTAAAGCTTTGAGCATATTAAGTATAGAATAGAATAAGCTTTGAAGCAAAAATAGTATCAACAACGTATTGCGCAAGGGAATGCTTTAAAGCTAAGTTTAGTTTTTTGCATATTAACAGTTACTGTACAATTTGCACTTAATAATATTCGCTGTCAATTCATAAGAAATTGAAACTCTTATTAGTTGGTCTCATTGAACAAAATGAATGAAATTCTATAATGGACGAATCAGAATTTATTTGAGATGTGTAAGAAATATTGAGAAATACAAGATTTTTAAAATGCTCCCTAATGCCTAGTGTTTGACATTGAATAATGATGAATGTCTGAATCAAAGCTAGCAGGGGCCAACCCTGCTTAACCCTGCTTACGCAACATTATAAATCATTGTCTCCTTGCAGATATTAATTGGATGCTTTTGTTTTCTTTGGTAAATACACTATTAATACTGCAAGGCGATTAAAACCAAAGTCATCCCAATGAATGGCCAATTTTATCTATTTTAGTATCAATATCCTGCGAGCGTTTCGAATACCATAACATAGACCAGGATACTGTATGTCCCCTGTTAAAAAAGGAATCATTTATGGAATTATACTGCTTGCATGGAATATACTAGATCCGAGCTGTCATAATCAAGTGTAAAATCCTATTGCACAACCATCTTTTGCGTTTTTTTGCAGTTATTTTTTTGTGGCAACAAAACATTGTTGATGTATTTGATACACGAGACATGATGGCATTTATACGCTCGTTATGTCATTATGATCATCATAATCATTTGTTATTGATTGATAGGCATATTATCACTAGGAGCCGCCAAGCTAGGATGGTCAATGTGATTTGTGCAATATCATTTTGTTGATTGAAGTGTGGTTAGCATGACGTCCAAAGTTTCTGTATAAAGTAATCTAGCTAGTTGATATTTATAGGCATGTGGAAGGACCAAATATTCTTCAGAATTCTGAAACTTGTCTGTTAACTTAGAAAATCCTTTGCAGCTCTTTCCATGGGAGGCAATCCATGCCAGCTATATTTAATTGAATGGGAGATAGCTGAATAAAAGCAATTGGTACCCCTTTGATTGGGAGATAGCTGAATAAGAGCAATTGGTAGCCCTTTGATTTGGAAACAGACCCCAGGTGTCTGTAGCCTAAGCAAAGGGCTATGTAGCACTTTCCATGGGAGATAATCCATGCCTTCTCTATTAATTTGAAAGGGAGATAGAATAAAGGCAAACGGTAGCACTTTGATTAGGCATATCATGTTCAGATAAAAGCATATTAAGTTGACCTGAAACTTATTTTAATTTTCGTACCTATCTATAACAGTATTGTATTGAATAGGTGCCAAGGTGCCACAGACACCAATGCTTTGAATTTAATTGTGTCATTATTTACATTTCCAAAACCTACAGGTATGCTAAGCAAAACAGCATTGATAATATGGACACCAAGGAATCACAAATCATTCAAAACAACTTCAAACTTCCAAATTCAAAATCTTAGCTATATATAGTCCATTTAATAAGTAGTGCAATGAGAGAACTATCCCAATCGAAAGAGTATTATACCATATTTATAAGGCCCTTTTTTTCATGTATACACAAGAATAGCGGTGAATACCGTCAACTCAGGTATACCCAGTTAAACCTAGATAGATATAGTTTACCTGCCGGACGATAGTATATTTACAACCGTTCTCATTTGACTTTGAAGGAGTGTACCAGGGTAGCTATAAATAAAAGGTTTAAAGGAGAAAGAGAATGTTTGATTTATGAGGGATATTGTACTCCATTAAGAAAATGGTGCATTCTTCTATTGCTTTTGATCACCGATTCTGTGTACTATACAACACTTTATTGTCATATATTCTTTATTTCCACTTATTGTGTTTTAATTATTTTGTGAAGTCGTGGTCTTCAACTTGAAGGGACAATAGGTTTGAAGTCTGTCTGTCTGTCGATCCGTCCATTAATAAAATCTGGACTCTAAGATTCACGAAGATGTGTACTCACAAACTGAATTCATGAAATTTAAGCTCTCTCGAAAAATAGCTTTCTACAATACTTATCGAGTTGCTTGCTATTCCATTTATCGGGGCTATTTCAAACCATTTAATCTAACACTATATTCTACAACAATAACCTCACACTGTGTGAACATCACTCTATCAAGTTCACAGTCATTGTCGACTCTTCAGTTGCTAAGTGATCGTAGAATGTCCACCATTTTTATGCATTCTAAATCTATAGATTATTTTCATTTTATTTATTGATGAAATGATTGTTGATTCGCCAGACGACACTTTGAAGTGTGGTATTTCTTACGCTTTTATCATTCTGGAATTTTGTTGACTTTATTGCATTTGATTGATATTTTCTGGTGAGAATTTCCTTAATTTGTTACATTACATTGTATTGATAAATCATTTGTTGTATTTTTGTTAAAACATTGAATTTCAAACAAAAATCCTATATAATAAGTACTTGTTTGTTATGTATATGCTGACTAGTTGCATGACAAAACTGATGTACAAAGTTATATGAAAGTTTGGTTTTCATAAACTGATTTATTTTAACATGGATGAAATGTGAACTTTCTCTTTTTTTTTGATGACTTATTCTAAATTTAGTTTTTCAAAAGTTGTAATGGTTTACAATAACTGTCTACTGATTCACAACATTGATATATTACTGTAAAATCATTAATTTTCGTGGGGAATTAAATTTTGTGGATTTCTAGGTTCACCTTCTACCACGAAATCAAATTCCATCGAACAATGATTATGACCATGGTATTTATTACCTGAAATGCAAAATTCATGAATTTACGTCCCATCAAAATGGTCTTTTTTTACCCAAACCACGAAATTTCATCCCAGCGAAATTAAATGATTTTACAGTATTAGTTTATTACAGTATGATTATTTAGATTCACTGGTATTTATATATATTTCAAATTACAGCTCATTCCGTAATCTGATATGTAATAATAATTTAATATTGTCACTTTAAGGTAAAATTGCAAGATTGTGTCACAAAATATGAGTCGACTATGTAATTATACCTTGAAGCAAAAAATGGTTCAAGATAGTATTAAAATTTTATGTTTTGAATTATATGCAATGAATGTGAGCACACATACTAATGATGTACGCTGTATATATCTATCAATGCAGTGATTTATTGCTTATCACTGTAGTGTATATTTCAGAGGTTTGCTGGAAGAAACATCTTAGTTGTATTAAAATATGTTTCCATTGAGCTTTGGGTTGAACTGGATGCAAACAGATTCATCTTAATTAAACGATAACTGTTTTGTTTGGCTTAAGTCAGTCATTACAATTGCTTCTTGCTTTTACCTTACTTATTCTTCTTCACTCCAATTGGAGTGTGGAGCCTGCACTTCAGCTCTCCACACTATGTTTGATTGATGACCTTTGCTTTAGCTTCAAAGAAATCCACAGTTTCTTTAGGTCCATGTCCGTGGTTCTTTGTGCAAAGAGATTTTGTTTCTTCCTCTTTTCCTAGTGCCGAGTGGGTTCCAGTCAAGTCAAGAGCTTCGCTGGCATTGTTGGGCTGCAGTCGCCTGCCTTGGCCCAGAAGTCTTAATTGATTGAAAATCTTTTCAAGTCATTACAATTAATGGTATAAAGGTAAATGAAATTGTAAAATACAAGCGCCAGTGCTGCAGATTGCCTGTGTAAGTGATTTTTTCACTGTATTGCGCTTATTAACAGATTAAGCCAGTCTTATGTCACATATTTTACAACTTAAATCTTCAAGCAGATTATCTACTCATTCTTTCTCAGATTAACATGTGAACAAATTAGGTCGGAAATAGTTTAGCGATCAGGCAAAAATGTTGGTCTTCTCACTGTTCTGTTCTGTTAGTAAAGGTGGAGTTTACAATCTGACCGTTTATACCTGAACCTTGGCCAGCATTTTAATAGTCTATAAAATGACCTATCCTAGTAATAATTTGGCCAAAATGTGTTTGCAAGAAGCATGTTTTTTGTTTTCACTACTCTGGTGCTCAACTTTTATGAATATTTCCTAACACAGATATAGCATTTGTGAAGCAATTGCAAGTTTATTCCAACTTGGACGAAGGAGTTCACTTTGCTCTGGCTTAATTAAGATCTATTAATTATTGTTCAAAGTTTATGCCTTGGTACCACTGAGCAATGTTTTGGCCTTGGCTATGTACTTCCAATTTCAATAAATAAGCTTCAGGAAGCATCACAAACGGGGATATCACAAATTTTCTAATGATTATCTTGAAGCTAAGAATCCCCTAGACCATAGGTACCCTTTCCCAATGACTTGATGAATCCCTCTTTGCTGGGGGCCCCTTAATGGCGTTCACCATCACGCTTATGCTCATTATCAGTATCACTGGCCTCAATTTTCCGATGAAGCTGGATGTTTGTCTAAACATCAGTAAACATGTGTCCAAACATTGTCGTGTGAACCAAGCTTTACAAAAGTAATCTTTTAATATCAAGATTGCCACCCCTGTGCATATACTAGCATATTATGGACAATTACAAGGCATAAGTAGCTCAGCGGTCATAGTAAATCTTAAGCAGTTAATCTAAAACTAACACAATTAGTGCGAGTCAAAGTCAAAGATCATTTGTTCAGTTTCCAACATTTTTTAGCTCACCTGGGCTGAGAAATAATTGTCTTTGGTTTAAATTACATTGTTTTATAAGAGTAGTTTAATGGTAGCTTGGTGGTCATGTGAACTATAGTCAAAACTGTGTATAAACAAGTTGATTTCTGGCAACTGCAATAATGAGTACATGTTGAATTATAGAGTGCGGCAATAATGAGTACAGTGATCAGATTTTATATTGCAGCAAATGAACAAGTTGAATTTTATAGGAGTCAGATAAGTTAAACAGTGATTTGGTTTATACGCTGTGGTCAAGAGTGTTATAGTTCAATTTTGAACCCTGAGCCATGACCTTTTCTAAAGACGATTCTATTTGGGCGGGTAACACGTGATTTATTGATTTCAATAGTCAAGGTTTAAAGATATGATAGTTACTATTATGTGTAATTTATCAATTGGCATTTTAGCGCAGTTAGTCAATCCCGCAACAACCTTTAATCGGCGAATTTATTAAACTTTAAAAGTGCAGTCACGGCTCAATGCTCGAAATCGAACTATACTGTAACTTCAACCACAGTGCCACTCTGCGTTCTGAGGAATGACTATAAACGTCAAAGGCAATCTTTATACTCCAATGATTATAAGAATATATAAATCAGGTAGAGCTAACTCTGTAAGGTGAAAATCAGGGGAGCTAATCCTGGAATGACTAAAAACCTCAAGGACAATCTTTATACTCAAATAATTATAATAATCTTGTTAATTGATTTTGTTGCTCGACACAAACAGTGATGAACATATGAATAGACCACATGTTACAGACACCCGACGCTTACATAGCATAGACTTTTACCTAATGACTAGCAATCATCAATATATCCTACTTGATGGTGTATATTTATATGATTATTATTATGTGAATGTTATAATTATATAAGTGTTGTTTCTGTGAAATATAGGTGTATGCTATGGATTATAAGTTCCAGGTATATGTAGATCTATTTAGACTCACATTATTATGCCCCCCCCCCCCAATCTTTGATGAGGGGGTATATTGCTTTGCTTATGTCTGTTGAAAGTGTAGGTCTGTCGGTAGACAAAATGGTTGCGTTCAACAAGAAAGCTTTGCCCTATGATCCTCAAACTGTACATGAAGGTTGGTCAGCCATAGTAGATGACCCCTATTGATTTTGAGACAAGTAGGTCAAAGGTCAAGGTCACTGAGACCTTTACCATTTTCGACTATTGGGCTACCATGCTGGCATACATGTTTTTCTTCAAATCTCTCCCTCAATGTCATTGGACATCGGTCAATCTGGCAGGAAATCACTCATTCACCATGCACTTACAACTGTCTCAGTTGATCTCAAACAAACAAGGCACATCTTCTTTCTCGTAAGGTGAAAATCAGGGGAGCTTACCCTGTAAGATGAAAATCAGGGGAGCTAACATGTAAGGTGAAAATCACGGGAGTTTAACATGTAAGGTGAAAATCAGGGGAGATAACCCAGTAAGGTGATTGAATTGATGCAACAGGAGAGCTAACCCTAAATGATAATGGAACAGATGACTTAACTCTGTATGATTATGAGTCAGGGAAGATAACCCAAGGGTATTAAAGCAGGGGAGCTCATCCTGTATAATGACTAGACAGGGGAGCTAACTTTGTATAATGAATAGACAGGGGAGCTTACTTTGATAAAAAAAATGGGAATTTTTCATGAATTTACATCAACATTCTTATGGTGTGATATGACTGTTTTTATGTTCAGTTTATCTCTATAATTTGATGTAAAAAGTTCGGTATATAATAAATCTAAAACATGACATATATTAATACATTTGTTATTGAGTGCAGTAAATTTTGTTATCTTGCAGTTTGTATTTTATTAAAATAACTTATTTTTGAAGAGTTTAATTGAAATCTGAAAGAAAAACATTTTGTTCATGTCAAATTTATTAAAATATATTTCATATACCCTGTTTGCAGGCATGCCCTAGTATATTAGATCATAAAAAATAGGAGCTTTATCATTCAAGTAGTTTTCTATTCTAAAACACTTTTAAGTATTTATGTCTAGTGCATTTTGTAAATATAAGTTTATGCACACGTAGCATAATTTATTTGACGATTTTGGTCTTTAAGATAAAATTTTAACCTCTGTAGAGCAAAAACCTCTACAAGTCAGCCAATATTTATAGTTCCCAAAGGGTGTTGCTCTGCGGAGGTTGTTTGGTATTTTGTTGTGAAAATCATATAAAAAAAATTACAAAACAAGTATTTTGCATTCATGTTTCTTGCAAAGGTGTGTTTGAAACTCGTTGTCTAACAAGTGTTGTATCAAATAATCTCGTGCAAAAATGTAACAGAAACACTTCCTTGTATTGTATACACCAGTATATATTACATGAAATACATGTAAAAATTTTCTATGACCCTTGCCCTATCTCATGTTTCTTAAATATGTTCATCTTGTATTTCCAGTATGTGCTACTATATAATTTAGTCTTTATGAAACCAAGGTGATAATGTTAATGTTCTCTATAAAATATAGGCAAAGTATGAAACCTTCAATACTCTGCATCAAAAAGGGAATGCAGTGCTGTACCACAGGTGGCGTCTTTTCATGGCAAGGTTTATATATTAACTGGCAGAGTTATCACCCTTTTCCATCTTGCTGCCTATAGTAAGGAATCTGTACATGTATCTGAAGCCTGTTTTATACTAAAGGAAAAACATGTTAGCATGCAATTAGGTATAATAACAATGCAGTAATAAACAAACAAATAATAATGCTAGTGACGGGAGCCTTTTTGTTGCGGAAAGGCTCAGTTTCTACATTATTACAAGCTGAAAACAATACACCGACAAACATAACAAAGGTATCACACTACTAAATGTCTCTTACCATGCAAACTGAATGCATTGTCAGTTGATGGGAGTGATAAAAAATGTAACAAAATCTAGCGCAGGGAATGTTGCCATTGACATGAATGTTACATAGATGATTATACATACAATTATACTGTCACAAACTTGTTACCTTGATTTATCTTGTACCAACATCTTAAAATGTTCGTCAGTTGAGAATGACTTGTTCCAAATGTTACATCCATAGTGTTTTACTTGCATTTGGTGAATACTCTTCAGTTTTGAGGTTTTAATGTGTTCTACTCTCTGATTTGAAGGTAAAAATCTAATACAAGATTATTATAAAAGTAAAATTTCATTGTTTGCAGTTAAAATATAAATCTATATAATATTTATATTAACATTATTTTTAACATAAACAACATTTAAGAATCTGTACAATCGTGACAAAGTTAGATAAAAAAATTAAGTTAATATATTTTATCTTTGCATTTATTTGCTAATTACGCTTCATTATTAAGCATTGATAAACTAGTCTGATGTGATTCAGCGCAGTCCTGGAATAAGAATGAAAGTAAGTTAATATTCTTTTTCTGACCGATAGATGGTATATTTTACATTTCAGCTTCTTATTTGCATGTGATATGCCATGATATGTTCTCCTCCACATGTGGAGTAGTTGTCAGTTGCTTGTGGAAGAGCAAATTTAAGTTTTGATTAATTGATTGATTGATTGATTGATTGATTGATTGATAGTTAATATCACGAAAACTGTTTCTAAATATCATGAAAAACTGTTTCTAGGGTCAACTGACTAACTGTCGAATATGGCTGAAATATTGTTGAAAATTGACGCTAATCACCTTTGAACTATTTTAGTTTCTAAAATTATAAATAATTATAATAATTGTAAGAATTTGTTCATGTTTTTATCAAGGGCTTCATACAGGTACAAACGTTAAACTATGTGAAATTCTGTGATTGGTATTCAATTTTGTTTAAGTTAAAGCTTGATGTGGTCTCTGAATTCATGTATGTCCAGTGACTGTTACAAAAATCTTATTATTTCATTAAGGTAGCTATTATATTTGTTTTATTTGACATGACCGTAGTTTAGAAGGTCATGTCCACATTTGTATAAATACATGTGTCAATATAGTAATATTTACTTAAGTTCATGCATGGAAAATAAATATTGTTTGAAAATTAAAGGATTTAACTTATAACTGAAGTTTGCCTTATTTTATATTGACCATCTCTTTATATCACATTGATTATCCGGATGTGATTTGAAATAATTACAGTGTCGAAACTGTTGCTTATTTATTCACCTTCAAATTGTATTCTGTGAAATTTTCAGTTTCACTTTAACCCATTACTCCATAGACAGACTATCGCTATATGCTGATGATACAGCATTTTTGGACATTTTGTCATCCAAGTGTTTTTAAATGTTTGTGAACTGTCATCAAGATTATTTTCAAGTTAATTCATTTATGAATACTGGTGGCTTAATAGCTATAAGTTTATGGACTTTTCCATTATAATGGTAGTTTTTGCATTTTTCAAGAATTCCTTCAAGTTGTTGATGGAATTTTTCAAGAATTCTTCAAAGTTGAGGAACCTATAACTTACATATGAAGTTTTCTTTTAAAGATGACTATTGATTATAAGTGGAATTGTGTTGTTGCTATAGATTAAAATATTATTTAAGAATTTAGACGTAATAACTTGCGTGCAA
This sequence comes from Spisula subtruncata, assembly GCA_963678985.1. NCBI lineage: Eukaryota > Metazoa > Mollusca > Bivalvia > Venerida > Mactridae > Spisula > Spisula subtruncata. The sequence goes on along the minus strand of OY787662.1, from coordinate 14,220,370 downwards.
ATTGAATTTTTCATCCAGTAAAATCTTGTTTGTGTAATTTGATGAGAGGTTTACAATATTTTACTGCATTTATTTATATCACAGTTCTACGGTTTTAAAATTAGTAACCTTTGGTTTTCTTTTATGTAAGTAGGTATGTTTGACCTCGTCTACCACTCGCTCCGAGACAAACTTCCTTCATTACCTTCTTTCATTACAACGTTTGAAATTGTCTTCCTTTTAACTTAATATGTCGGTGAAGGTTATATAATATGATTGACAAATTGCTTTATGCCCTAATACAAATATTGAATAAATCATTTTTTATACTGAACTATATTTTGCCATTTTATTTTTCGATCGCTTAATAAAAAGTATTTAGTATATATAAATAAATAGCCTTGTGCAGAAATTTGAAATGTTGGGTATTTTCCTCTTTAATGTGTGTTTTAAGTTTTGACAAAACATATTTGTGCAACAATAGCTTATATAAAATGAATATTTATGCTTTTGCACTCAGTGTATGAGTCCGTTTCCATTGATGGTAACCCTATGAATGCTTTGAAGGCCAAAGTATCAAAGTAAAAGACTGGTAAAGCCTCTAGTCATGGTGTTATACAAAGTCTATGGTTTACCATGTTACGCTCTATAATGACATGTTTTGATATTGATAGTCATAATTTGTTTAGTTTTACTGATCTATGCTATCTATATATTTCATATTTACCAAATGAGAACAGTATTGAAATTTTACATACAAGTGAGCATTGAGAACGACGAGTATTTCTATGTCCATGGGGCGGCACTATAACCCGTAATCTCTAAATGACGGCTAATGTTACCAGCTCTGTAAGACACTTGAAAATCATTCAATATGATTTAGCCCCACCTTGTTATGATTGCAAATGTTTGCCTTATATCTGCTGGGATATGCTCTAATTCAACTTGGATATGAAATTATTCTAAAAATTTTGATTTAATGTAAAATTATTGACTTACTAAGTTAAACGTAAATTTGAAAATCAATTTTGACATTACTTGCACAATGAAGTGATAAATTAATTGAGCTACTGGATAGTTTTGAAAAATATTGCAAAATGAGTAAAAAAAGTCGAATTCCTGTAAAAGGTAAAAATAAGGTATGTGAAATCTTTATACTTAAATTTTGTTACAAGTTATGATAACTGATCCCATTTTGAATACCAGTTGCTGATTTGTTTTAAATTCTATGTATCATGTTCCGTTGTTTACCAGGGGCGACTTCACTTGTTACTCGGGTACGAACTATTTTAACTCTCGCATGAACAGAACGCAAGGGGTAGCAACTCTAGTGACGTTATTTAACCTTTGAACTCGACTCTTCTTCAACCCAAGGTCCGAGCTGGGTTAGTGCATTCTAAACATGGCGGCCAAATGCAATGCAGCAGATGATGAATTGTTAGTTTTTACGCCCAGTTGAAAAATACGTTTGTTGCATTGAAATTGAAGTTAGAATATTATCACACATGATTTGTTTGAATTAAATTGTGGTATCTATTACCAGCATTGCACAAATTCGTAAAGTACTCCGCAGATTGGATATGCGGCCGGATTCGTACCCTTTCTCATTCGTATACGATCACATTCCTACTGTAGTGATATGAAATGAGGAACTACTTCTTCCACATATCCTGTTACGCGCGGAATGTGAGTTCTTCGTAGTTTTGACATTATAATTTTAATAAAAGATTAATTTTGTCGAAACCTCATTTCAAAACTCATATCATCGTCAAATATATAGTCTAACACATTGAAAATCACGAACTGATCCGCCATGATTGTTTACCCTAGAGTCGCTACTCCATGTACCCCAGACGTTCGGTTCATCGGAGTCCATGACATGCGCAAACAACAACATCCGGGTGTTATTGCTCACTCTCGAGTCGCTACTCAGGTAACAAATGAAGTCGGCCCAGGATGTTGTAACATTGTCTCCGGCAACATTTTGATAAAAAATTCAAAGTTAATTTAAACTTTGAATGCAAATAATATTACAAATATTCATTGTGTATAAATGAGCCAATTTCTGGCATTTGCAATAATGAGTACACTTTGAACTAAAGAGTATGTAAATAAGGAGTACAGTGATCAGATTTTGCATGTGTTTTCAATAGCAATACATGATAAAGGTAATCCAATAAGTCATACAGTGATTTGGTTTATATGCTGTTGGTACTCATACTATGTATTAAACAGGTGTATCATTATGCCCATGTAACAAAAGCTATTCAGTGTTCAAGAGAAAGGACACATACAAATACTTTGTTCTTTGTAAATCGTAAAACAATATTACAGAGTTCAAGCCATAGCTACTGGTAGATCTAACATAAAAAATTTGATTTCTTGGTTGTAAAGAATTTTCTCAAAGTCATATCTCAGATATCCTTAACATTTCCTTTGGTCAACTTAAGAAGGGCAGTGATTTAAGCCCCTCCCCTTTCAGAAAAGTGTCTGGGATATATTTGCACTTAACCGGTAGTTTACTTTTCTACATGTCTCTTCTTTCAATATTGTTCAGAATTCTTGCTAAGAATTCCTTTTGATATTGTTTAGAATTCCTGCTAAGAATTCCTTTGAAGTGTTGTTTTCTTTTGTTCATAATGTTTTTAAGTTCTATATGAACAAAGCTTTATGATATCTGATAATTTCACATACTTGGTTGATATATCTACATTGCTTCTATTATACAATAAAGAACTTTTTAAAATGTTTTTTTTAAACAAAAGGTATCAATTTCAAAGGGTTTTCATAAAAATGTTCTGTATGCTTTTGCTCTACTTAACTTGTGAACTGCAAGTGCCGGTTTGTCAATCTATGAATTTCAAAGTGAATGCTGCACATCATGATAGGGGTTACAAATAATAATTTATTATGAAAATGAACGTTATAATTTGATGCCCAATGGGCTGCTGTTGGTTTATTTTGAACTTCCAAATGTAATTTTCAGAACCCAATGTTCCATTGTATATTTACATGGCCTTTGTTGCCAGCAAAAAGCAGTGTCATGGTACATTTAAACCCCTGGAATGAATATTTTATGTCATATCAACTTTCATTTTTTTGTATTATGTGTTAAAGAAATTTTGGGCATTTTCCAGGTTAAATAAAAGTCTTTTCTTCATTAAGTAAGTCATTGTATGGAGAAATCAAATACCAGTATATTATATTTTATTTACTCTGTTAATATATACCCATATTAAGTATCTATAATTCCTAAAGAGACCATGCCTATTATAGTGTTTGGCCTGTTTATTCTCTTGCAAAAAACCATTAAGTCTTTATATTATTATATACTGGTAGTGGTGTCCATATTCATCGATGTTGTCTTAAAAGCACTTTGATACCCCAAAAGACTTAAAGAGCCTTTATGTCCAAGTTTATGGATGTTGTCTTAAAGTACTTTCGGTGTCCAAATGCTGTATTTTGTGCCTTTCACCATAATCATTGATGTAGTCTTTTCATAAGTGTATTCCATTCAACAACTCAAGAACACTTAGTCCTAGTATCGTCAAACTTTACATAGAGGTTGGTCAGCAACAGTGCATGACACATTGATTTTGCTGTCAGTAGGTCAAAGGTCAAGGTCACAGTGAGTGACATTTACCATTTTCGACTATTTTGTTGCAATGGGGGCATACATCACAGTTTTCCAAACATCTCTCATTATCATGGATTTTGTCTTAGAGCTCCTTTATTGGTCACTGCTCATTATCAAGTTTTAAAATTGTTAAAGGGCCCTTGAGTGGCTAACAGCTGAAAAGAGCCCTAGAAAATTGGTTACTTAACTTATTAAAGGTACAGCATGCATATTCTATGGACAACTCATTTTGCCTCAGTGTATAATACAGGAAGTTGAAGCATGTTGCGCCAACAACAATCATTAAATATGCTCCTAAAGGTGATAAAATCAAGCCATGCCCAATTACATATGTGTTTTTATGTCACCAAAATGTCTCTCTCGCTGTAATAATAATTCATTTGATGCAGCTGACATCATTCTTATACTTTTATGGGGTTGTAAGTATGAACGACACATGGAAAATTTGTACGAAATTCTTAACATTAATAACACATACACTTTATTCATTTTGATGTTTTGCATTTTAGCTTATTCAAATCTAATGACAATAACAAATTATTTACCTATTAAGTAGGTTAGTTAATGGGGCATAAAGGGAGGTAATACTTGAAACATTATAATGTTCTTATGATGGACCGTATTTAGTACCGGTCCTGTATGTTACACTACAACCGACATAATTAAAGATGTTGATGCTGAATGTAGCTCAATGTGCCTCTGTAGCTCAGTGGTTAGCGCGCTTGCCGCCTTAACCAACGATTCGGATGGAGGCACATATTTATGCCTGCCATATTCAGCAGAAATCTGACTGGCAAATAAAGGCTATGCTCGGCAATTAGGATGTTAAATTGATGTTTGCTGGGTAGTAGCTTTATGTTCGGATTTAGTACCAATTACCAACTAAAGGTATTTCACAAACTGAGAGTAATAAATCGGACAATGGAAACAACAGAGCACAAAATGCATGTCAAACATTATGCATGAAAAACCCATACATATAAATTTGTAATGTTATTACATGAAATGTTTCATGATTGTGTGGTTTCATTGTGTTGTCTGCATACTTTTTCTAGTTATAGGTAAATAACCACTAAATGCCTACGCGGACCAAATTCAGATACAGTCAAATAGTCCGTTAAAAAACTTTAAAGCGACTGGAAATGGGGGTATGTCTTGACAAATCAGCATCAGAATCATGAAATTGGTGTTAAATGCTTTGTATACATGTATGTGATGTAGTGAAATGGTTTTATTCAGAAATATTTTGTATTCTGGCTTAAATATGAAAGTGAAAGTAAGGTTGGGGCTAACGGACAGTGAGTAAATCCGTACATGTGAGAAAATCTGTTCACCGCGTTTGACGAACCAAATTTTTCTTATATGATACATGACCCCCTACTTTTTTTTCATTTTCTTCAAGCTGGATGCTATTTCTATTGATTAAAAGATTTTGAGAGGGCCCCATGGACAAAAAGTTGACATTTTTTTTGGCTGACCTAGGTCACTTTACATTGAGTTAAAGAACAACTCTATTTGGTGGTTTGTGACCTAAAGACATGCAAAATTCCTTCAAAATCATGTTTTCATTTTTTTGCATTTAAATGAATGGAAATGCACTCAAGATGGGGTTTTAACAACTTTTATCTGTGTTAAATGTCTAAAAAAGTGAAAATTTAGATTTTTATCATGAAAAATCCAGAAAAGTTCAGATTTATTTTTTCTTAAATTGACATTTTTATGTGAATGTTGCCCTTATTTTAGTACCAGACAAGAATAATTGTGATTAGGCCAGAACTTTTTAATTATTTGGTTTACGGGAGCGCCGTATCCAAGAACTGAGAAATCAGAATAAAAATAAAATTTGAAATCGAGCTTTTATTTTTTTTATTATCGCCGTACCGTCCCGTTCAAGTTCCGAAAAAATAATTTAGCGCCGTCAACCTGTAAAAATATATCACAGTGAGTATAGATGTGGGGCAATCTGCTAGGAGATTTGTTAATTTCTGACCTTTAACTCCATCGCATTAGAAGTGGATACTCTAAGTCGAGATTGTTTGACTACAGTGAGTACAGATAACGTGCGTATTCGCATATATTACGAATTAAAATTAGCCAATTACGCATGTTTGTCAGATTCAAAGAGTACCAAATACGCATCAAATTTTATATTTACGAATCCCTTGATAAAATCAGGCGTAACTGCATTTTATATCGTCAAACTTGTTTCTTTTCTCTTGTCAATTTCGGAAAACAAAGATCTATTTTTTAGAAATCTATTTTTAGAAATGAAAGTAGAATCTAATTATCTACTGGTTCCCGTCACCTTGCAGTAGTTTAAGCAATAAAAATCGGAACCACGCTATATGATGTAATGATCTTAATGATTCAAGAGCTTGGTTTTTCCAAATGTATTGCATAGCAATGAAAACGTTTTTGGGTCTCACTAAATTTTTAACAACGGGGTGATTCGTTAACGGTGCAAGGTGTGTATCAAGTTTAATGACAAATCTATATGGATATCTGAGGGTACCACAAATGTTAAAAAATCTACCATTGAAAGGCATCCTGACACAGCTCCGCACTGTGATGCTATGAAATTGTCACTCATGATGAGATTTGTAAACAATTTTTAAACGTCAAGTTCAGCTATATTAATTTCTAAATAAAATACTCCTATGTCTCATTTTATTTTGGTCGTTACTCAGCAATCAAAATTTTCATGAGTAATTACTCCTCATGCCAAAATAATTATCTGGAGCTCTGCAGAACTGTAAACACATTGTTAAAACACGGTCATTATTTTTATGGATGTCAGAGGTATTATGGATGAAGATATGTAACACGAATAAAGTTTTATTGTTTAAACATATTTATTGTTTATAAACTTATGAATAATACACGGTTCATGCAATCTACAAAACCAGTTACATTTTAACAATTTTACCACAGGGGTTCTGATATATTTTGAAAATTCACTTGTACCTTTTAAGCTTACAGAAACACGAAAACATCCAGTACTTTCTCGTGACTTGGATACCATGTACATGCCCGAAAAACACCATGTATACCAGAAAAACACCTTGCATTACCATATTCAAATAAATATTATAATCAACCTGTAATATTCAAAACAAATTAGTACTAGAAAGTCTGAATACTATAGGAAGTGTGAATACATTAATAAAACTGTGTAGAACAGTACATTGTTGTCATGAAAAATTACTTTTTGAGAAATAAAAAAACGAGCCATTTTTAATCTTTTATTTTTATTTTTTTTCCCGATACTACGGTTTTCGCATTATAATTTTATTTTTATTTCCTCCTCCTTATGCTGTGCTCTGAAAAATCTCCCGTAAACCAAATAATTAAAAAGTTCTGGCCTTAGATATGAAGAATAGACATATTATTAGGCATTTAAAGCAAAATTGCGGTTCAGAATACCATTTTAGCACAAATACAACCCCATTTCATGTCACTATTCATACCATTTGACAGGCGCTGACCAAATTTCTCCTTAAAGGCGCATATGCGGGTTTGTAATTTTTTCTGGAATTCATGCCCATTCTGTCTAGAATTGATTGTTTTGTGTTGCATATATGTAGTAGCATTGAAATAAGTGCAAAAAACACTTAAACAACCCAAAAAGGGTTGCCTTAAGGTAAATAACCACTAAATGCCTACGCGGACCAAATTCAGATACAGTCAAATAGTCCGTTAAAAAACTTTAAAGCGACTGGAAATGGGGGTATGTCTTGACAAATCAGCATCAGAATCATGAAATTGGTGTTAAATGCTTTGTATACATGTATGTGATGTAGTGAAATGGTTTTATTCAGAAATATTTTGTATTCTGGCTTAAATATGAAAGTGAAAGTAAGGTTGGGGCTAACGGACAGTGAGTAAATCCGTACATGTGAGAAAATCTGTTCACCGCGTTTGACGAACCAAATTTTTCTTATATGATACATGACCCCCTACTTTTTTTTCATTTTCTTCAAGCTGGATGCTATTTCTATTGATTAAAAGATTTTGAGAGGGCCCCATGGACAAAAAGTTGACATTTTTTTTGGCTGACCTAGGTCACTTTACATTGAGTTAAAGAACAACTCTATTTGGTGGTTTGTGACCTAAAGACATGCAAAATTCCTTCAAAATCATGTTTTCATTTTTTTGCATTTAAATGAATGGAAATGCACTCAAGATGGGGTTTTAACAACTTTTATCTGTGTTAAATGTCTAAAAAAGTGAAAATTTAGATTTTTATCATGAAAAATCCAGAAAAGTTCAGATTTATTTTTTCTTAAATTGACATTTTTATGTGAATGTTGCCCTTATTTTAGTACCAGACAAGAATAATTGTGATTAGGCCAGAACTTTTTAATTATTTGGTTTACGGGAGCGCCGTATCCAAGAACTGAGAAATCAGAATAAAAATAAAATTTGAAATCGAGCTTTTATTTTTTTTATTATCGCCGTACCGTCCCGTTCAAGTTCCGAAAAAATAATTTAGCGCCGTCAACCTGTAAAAATATATCACAGTGAGTATAGATGTGGGGCAATCTGCTAGGAGATTTGTTAATTTCTGACCTTTAACTCCATCGCATTAGAAGTGGATACTCTAAGTCGAGATTGTTTGACTACAGTGAGTACAGATAACGTGCGTATTCGCATATATTACGAATTAAAATTAGCCAATTACGCATGTTTGTCAGATTCAAAGAGTACCAAATACGCATCAAATTTTATATTTACGAATCCCTTGATAAAATCAGGCGTAACTGCATTTTATATCGTCAAACTTGTTTCTTTTCTCTTGTCAATTTCGGAAAACAAAGATCTATTTTTTAGAAATCTATTTTTAGAAATGAAAGTAGAATCTAATTATCTACTGGTTCCCGTCACCTTGCAGTAGTTTAAGCAATAAAAATCGGAACCACGCTATATGATGTAATGATCTTAATGATTCAAGAGCTTGGTTTTTCCAAATGTATTGCATAGCAATGAAAACGTTTTTGGGTCTCACTAAATTTTTAACAACGGGGTGATTCGTTAACGGTGCAAGGTGTGTATCAAGTTTAATGACAAATCTATATGGATATCTGAGGGTACCACAAATGTTAAAAAATCTACCATTGAAAGGCATCCTGACACAGCTCCGCACTGTGATGCTATGAAATTGTCACTCATGATGAGATTTGTAAACAATTTTTAAACGTCAAGTTCAGCTATATTAATTTCTAAATAAAATACTCCTATGTCTCATTTTATTTTGGTCGTTACTCAGCAATCAAAATTTTCATGAGTAATTACTCCTCATGCCAAAATAATTATCTGGAGCTCTGCAGAACTGTAAACACATTGTTAAAACACGGTCATTATTTTTATGGATGTCAGAGGTATTATGGATGAAGATATGTAACACGAATAAAGTTTTATTGTTTAAACATATTTATTGTTTATAAACTTATGAATAATACACGGTTCATGCAATCTACAAAACCAGTTACATTTTAACAATTTTACCACAGGGGTTCTGATATATTTTGAAAATTCACTTGTACCTTTTAAGCTTACAGAAACACGAAAACATCCAGTACTTTCTCGTGACTTGGATACCATGTACATGCCCGAAAAACACCATGTATACCAGAAAAACACCTTGCATTACCATATTCAAATAAATATTATAATCAACCTGTAATATTCAAAACAAATTAGTACTAGAAAGTCTGAATACTATAGGAAGTGTGAATACATTAATAAAACTGTGTAGAACAGTACATTGTTGTCATGAAAAATTACTTTTTGAGAAATAAAAAAACGAGCCATTTTTAATCTTTTATTTTTTTTTTTTTTCCCGATACTACGGTTTTCGCATTATAATTTTATTTTTATTTCCTCCTCCTTATGCTGTGCTCTGAAAAATCTCCCGTAAACCAAATAATTAAAAAGTTCTGGCCTTAGATATGAAGAATAGACATATTATTAGGCATTTAAAGCAAAATTGCGGTTCAGAATACCATTTTAGCACAAATACAACCCCATTTCATGTCACTATTCATACCATTTGACAGGCGCTGACCAAATTTCTCCTTAAAGGCGCATATGCGGGTTTGTAATTTTTTCTGGAATTCATGCCCATTCTGTCTAGAATTGATTGTTTTGTGTTGCATATATGTAGTAGCATTGAAATAAGTGCAAAAAACACTTAAACAACCCAAAAAGGGTTGCCTTAAGGTAAATAACCACTAAATGCCTACGCGGACCAAATTCAGATACAGTCAAATAGTCCGTTAAAAAACTTTAAAGCGACTGGAAATGGGGGTATGTCTTGACAAATCAGCATCAGAATCATGAAATTGGTGTTAAATGCTTTGTATACATGTATGTGATGTAGTGAAATGGTTTTATTCAGAAATATTTTGTATTCTGGCTTAAATATGAAAGTGAAAGTAAGGTTGGGGCTAACGGACAGTGAGTAAATCCGTACATGTGAGAAAATCTGTTCACCGCGTTTGACGAACCAAATTTTTCTTATATGATACATGACCCCCTACTTTTTTTTCATTTTCTTCAAGCTGGATGCTATTTCTATTGATTAAAAGATTTTGAGAGGGCCCCATGGACAAAAAGTTGACATTTTTTTTGGCTGACCTAGGTCACTTTACATTGAGTTAAAGAACAACTCTATTTGGTGGTTTGTGACCTAAAGACATGCAAAATTCCTTCAAAATCATGTTTTCATTTTTTTGCATTTAAATGAATGGAAATGCACTCAAGATGGGGTTTTAACAACTTTTATCTGTGTTAAATGTCTAAAAAAGTGAAAATTTAGATTTTTATCATGAAAAATCCAGAAAAGTTCAGATTTATTTTTTCTTAAATTGACATTTTTATGTGAATGTTGCCCTTATTTTAGTACCAGACAAGAATAATTGTGATTAGGCCAGAACTTTTTAATTATTTGGTTTACGGGAGCGCCGTATCCAAGAACTGAGAAATCAGAATAAAAATAAAATTTGAAATCGAGCTTTTATTTTTTTTATTATCGCCGTACCGTCCCGTTCAAGTTCCGAAAAAATAATTTAGCGCCGTCAACCTGTAAAAATATATCACAGTGAGTATAGATGTGGGGCAATCTGCTAGGAGATTTGTTAATTTCTGACCTTTAACTCCATCGCATTAGAAGTGGATACTCTAAGTCGAGATTGTTTGACTACAGTGAGTACAGATAACGTGCGTATTCGCATATATTACGAATTAAAATTAGCCAATTACGCATGTTTGTCAGATTCAAAGAGTACCAAATACGCATCAAATTTTATATTTACGAATCCCTTGATAAAATCAGGCGTAACTGCATTTTATATCGTCAAACTTGTTTCTTTTCTCTTGTCAATTTCGGAAAACAAAGATCTATTTTTTAGAAATCTATTTTTAGAAATGAAAGTAGAATCTAATTATCTACTGGTTCCCGTCACCTTGCAGTAGTTTAAGCAATAAAAATCGGAACCACGCTATATGATGTAATGATCTTAATGATTCAAGAGCTTGGTTTTTCCAAATGTATTGCATAGCAATGAAAACGTTTTTGGGTCTCACTAAATTTTTAACAACGGGGTGATTCGTTAACGGTGCAAGGTGTGTATCAAGTTTAATGACAAATCTATATGGATATCTGAGGGTACCACAAATGTTAAAAAATCTACCATTGAAAGGCATCCTGACACAGCTCCGCACTGTGATGCTATGAAATTGTCACTCATGATGAGATTTGTAAACAATTTTTAAACGTCAAGTTCAGCTATATTAATTTCTAAATAAAATACTCCTATGTCTCATTTTATTTTGGTCGTTACTCAGCAATCAAAATTTTCATGAGTAATTACTCCTCATGCCAAAATAATTATCTGGAGCTCTGCAGAACTGTAAACACATTGTTAAAACACGGTCATTATTTTTATGGATGTCAGAGGTATTATGGATGAAGATATGTAACACGAATAAAGTTTTATTGTTTAAACATATTTATTGTTTATAAACTTATGAATAATACACGGTTCATGCAATCTACAAAACCAGTTACATTTTAACAATTTTACCACAGGGGTTCTGATATATTTTGAAAATTCACTTGTACCTTTTAAGCTTACAGAAACACGAAAACATCCAGTACTTTCTCGTGACTTGGATACCATGTACATGCCCGAAAAACACCATGTATACCAGAAAAACACCTTGCATTACCATATTCAAATAAATATTATAATCAACCTGTAATATTCAAAACAAATTAGTACTAGAAAGTCTGAATACTATAGGAAGTGTGAATACATTAATAAAACTGTGTAGAACAGTACATTGTTGTCATGAAAAATTACTTTTTGAGAAATAAAAAAACGAGCCATTTTTAATCTTTTATTTTTATTTTTTTTCCCGATACTACGGTTTTCGCATTATAATTTTATTTTTATTTCCTCCTCCTTATGCTGTGCTCTGAAAAATCTCCCGTAAACCAAATAATTAAAAAGTTCTGGCCTTAGATATGAAGAATAGACATATTATTAGGCATTTAAAGCAAAATTGCGGTTCAGAATACCATTTTAGCACAAATACAACCCCATTTCATGTCACTATTCATACCATTTGACAGGCGCTGACCAAATTTCTCCTTAAAGGCGCATATGCGGGTTTGTAATTTTTTCTGGAATTCATGCCCATTCTGTCTAGAATTGATTGTTTTGTGTTGCATATATGTAGTAGCATTGAAATAAGTGCAAAAAACACTTAAACAACCCAAAAAGGGTTGCCTTAAGGTAAATAACCACTAAATGCCTACGCGGACCAAATTCAGATACAGTCAAATAGTCCGTTAAAAAACTTTAAAGCGACTGGAAATGGGGGTATGTCTTGACAAATCAGCATCAGAATCATGAAATTGGTGTTAAATGCTTTGTATACATGTATGTGATGTAGTGAAATGGTTTTATTCAGAAATATTTTGTATTCTGGCTTAAATATGAAAGTGAAAGTAAGGTTGGGGCTAACGGACAGTGAGTAAATCCGTACATGTGAGAAAATCTGTTCACCGCGTTTGACGAACCAAATTTTTCTTATATGATACATGACCCCCTACTTTTTTTTCATTTTCTTCAAGCTGGATGCTATTTCTATTGATTAAAAGATTTTGAGAGGGCCCCATGGACAAAAAGTTGACATTTTTTTTGGCTGACCTAGGTCACTTTACATTGAGTTAAAGAACAACTCTATTTGGTGGTTTGTGACCTAAAGACATGCAAAATTCCTTCAAAATCATGTTTTCATTTTTTTGCATTTAAATGAATGGAAATGCACTCAAGATGGGGTTTTAACAACTTTTATCTGTGTTAAATGTCTAAAAAAGTGAAAATTTAGATTTTTATCATGAAAAATCCAGAAAAGTTCAGATTTATTTTTTCTTAAATTGACATTTTTATGTGAATGTTGCCCTTATTTTAGTACCAGACAAGAATAATTGTGATTAGGCCAGAACTTTTTAATTATTTGGTTTACGGGAGCGCCGTATCCAAGAACTGAGAAATCAGAATAAAAATAAAATTTGAAATCGAGCTTTTATTTTTTTTATTATCGCCGTACCGTCCCGTTCAAGTTCCGAAAAAATAATTTAGCGCCGTCAACCTGTAAAAATATATCACAGTGAGTATAGATGTGGGGCAATCTGCTAGGAGATTTGTTAATTTCTGACCTTTAACTCCATCGCATTAGAAGTGGATACTCTAAGTCGAGATTGTTTGACTACAGTGAGTACAGATAACGTGCGTATTCGCATATATTACGAATTAAAATTAGCCAATTACGCATGTTTGTCAGATTCAAAGAGTACCAAATACGCATCAAATTTTATATTTACGAATCCCTTGATAAAATCAGGCGTAACTGCATTTTATATCGTCAAACTTGTTTCTTTTCTCTTGTCAATTTCGGAAAACAAAGATCTATTTTTTAGAAATCTATTTTTAGAAATGAAAGTAGAATCTAATTATCTACTGGTTCCCGTCACCTTGCAGTAGTTTAAGCAATAAAAATCGGAACCACGCTATATGATGTAATGATCTTAATGATTCAAGAGCTTGGTTTTTCCAAATGTATTGCATAGCAATGAAAACGTTTTTGGGTCTCACTAAATTTTTAACAACGGGGTGATTCGTTAACGGTGCAAGGTGTGTATCAAGTTTAATGACAAATCTATATGGATATCTGAGGGTACCACAAATGTTAAAAAATCTACCATTGAAAGGCATCCTGACACAGCTCCGCACTGTGATGCTATGAAATTGTCACTCATGATGAGATTTGTAAACAATTTTTAAACGTCAAGTTCAGCTATATTAATTTCTAAATAAAATACTCCTATGTCTCATTTTATTTTGGTCGTTACTCAGCAATCAAAATTTTCATGAGTAATTACTCCTCATGCCAAAATAATTATCTGGAGCTCTGCAGAACTGTAAACACATTGTTAAAACACGGTCATTATTTTTATGGATGTCAGAGGTATTATGGATGAAGATATGTAACACGAATAAAGTTTTATTGTTTAAACATATTTATTGTTTATAAACTTATGAATAATACACGGTTCATGCAATCTACAAAACCAGTTACATTTTAACAATTTTACCACAGGGGTTCTGATATATTTTGAAAATTCACTTGTACCTTTTAAGCTTACAGAAACACGAAAACATCCAGTACTTTCTCGTGACTTGGATACCATGTACATGCCCGAAAAACACCATGTATACCAGAAAAACACCTTGCATTACCATATTCAAATAAATATTATAATCAACCTGTAATATTCAAAACAAATTAGTACTAGAAAGTCTGAATACTATAGGAAGTGTGAATACATTAATAAAACTGTGTAGAACAGTACATTGTTGTCATGAAAAATTACTTTTTGAGAAATAAAAAAACGAGCCATTTTTAATCTTTTATTTTTATTTTTTTTCCCGATACTACGGTTTTCGCATTATAATTTTATTTTTATTTCCTCCTCCTTATGCTGTGCTCTGAAAAATCTCCCGTAAACCAAATAATTAAAAAGTTCTGGCCTTAGATATGAAGAATAGACATATTATTAGGCATTTAAAGCAAAATTGCGGTTCAGAATACCATTTTAGCACAAATACAACCCCATTTCATGTCACTATTCATACCATTTGACAGGCGCTGACCAAATTTCTCCTTAAAGGCGCATATGCGGGTTTGTAATTTTTTCTGGAATTCATGCCCATTCTGTCTAGAATTGATTGTTTTGTGTTGCATATATGTAGTAGCATTGAAATAAGTGCAAAAAACACTTAAACAACCCAAAAAGGGTTGCCTTAAGGTAAATAACCACTAAATGCCTACGCGGACCAAATTCAGATACAGTCAAATAGTCCGTTAAAAAACTTTAAAGCGACTGGAAATGGGGGTATGTCTTGACAAATCAGCATCAGAATCATGAAATTG
This sequence comes from Spisula subtruncata, assembly GCA_963678985.1. Lineage (NCBI taxonomy): Eukaryota > Metazoa > Mollusca > Bivalvia > Venerida > Mactridae > Spisula > Spisula subtruncata. The sequence continues at coordinate 14,205,252 of OY787662.1, read as the reverse complement.
GTGTTAAATGCTTTGTATACATGTATGTGATGTAGTGAAATGGTTTTATTCAGAAATATTTTGTATTCTGGCTTAAATATGAAAGTGAAAGTAAGGTTGGGGCTAACGGACAGTGAGTAAATCCGTACATGTGAGAAAATCTGTTCACCGCGTTTGACGAACCAAATTTTTCTTATATGATACATGACCCCCTACTTTTTTTTCATTTTCTTCAAGCTGGATGCTATTTCTATTGATTAAAAGATTTTGAGAGGGCCCCATGGACAAAAAGTTGACATTTTTTTTGGCTGACCTAGGTCACTTTACATTGAGTTAAAGAACAACTCTATTTGGTGGTTTGTGACCTAAAGACATGCAAAATTCCTTCAAAATCATGTTTTCATTTTTTTGCATTTAAATGAATGGAAATGCACTCAAGATGGGGTTTTAACAACTTTTATCTGTGTTAAATGTCTAAAAAAGTGAAAATTTAGATTTTTATCATGAAAAATCCAGAAAAGTTCAGATTTATTTTTTCTTAAATTGACATTTTTATGTGAATGTTGCCCTTATTTTAGTACCAGACAAGAATAATTGTGATTAGGCCAGAACTTTTTAATTATTTGGTTTACGGGAGCGCCGTATCCAAGAACTGAGAAATCAGAATAAAAATAAAATTTGAAATCGAGCTTTTATTTTTTTTATTATCGCCGTACCGTCCCGTTCAAGTTCCGAAAAAATAATTTAGCGCCGTCAACCTGTAAAAATATATCACAGTGAGTATAGATGTGGGGCAATCTGCTAGGAGATTTGTTAATTTCTGACCTTTAACTCCATCGCATTAGAAGTGGATACTCTAAGTCGAGATTGTTTGACTACAGTGAGTACAGATAACGTGCGTATTCGCATATATTACGAATTAAAATTAGCCAATTACGCATGTTTGTCAGATTCAAAGAGTACCAAATACGCATCAAATTTTATATTTACGAATCCCTTGATAAAATCAGGCGTAACTGCATTTTATATCGTCAAACTTGTTTCTTTTCTCTTGTCAATTTCGGAAAACAAAGATCTATTTTTTAGAAATCTATTTTTAGAAATGAAAGTAGAATCTAATTATCTACTGGTTCCCGTCACCTTGCAGTAGTTTAAGCAATAAAAATCGGAACCACGCTATATGATGTAATGATCTTAATGATTCAAGAGCTTGGTTTTTCCAAATGTATTGCATAGCAATGAAAACGTTTTTGGGTCTCACTAAATTTTTAACAACGGGGTGATTCGTTAACGGTGCAAGGTGTGTATCAAGTTTAATGACAAATCTATATGGATATCTGAGGGTACCACAAATGTTAAAAAATCTACCATTGAAAGGCATCCTGACACAGCTCCGCACTGTGATGCTATGAAATTGTCACTCATGATGAGATTTGTAAACAATTTTTAAACGTCAAGTTCAGCTATATTAATTTCTAAATAAAATACTCCTATGTCTCATTTTATTTTGGTCGTTACTCAGCAATCAAAATTTTCATGAGTAATTACTCCTCATGCCAAAATAATTATCTGGAGCTCTGCAGAACTGTAAACACATTGTTAAAACACGGTCATTATTTTTATGGATGTCAGAGGTATTATGGATGAAGATATGTAACACGAATAAAGTTTTATTGTTTAAACATATTTATTGTTTATAAACTTATGAATAATACACGGTTCATGCAATCTACAAAACCAGTTACATTTTAACAATTTTACCACAGGGGTTCTGATATATTTTGAAAATTCACTTGTACCTTTTAAGCTTACAGAAACACGAAAACATCCAGTACTTTCTCGTGACTTGGATACCATGTACATGCCCGAAAAACACCATGTATACCAGAAAAACACCTTGCATTACCATATTCAAATAAATATTATAATCAACCTGTAATATTCAAAACAAATTAGTACTAGAAAGTCTGAATACTATAGGAAGTGTGAATACATTAATAAAACTGTGTAGAACAGTACATTGTTGTCATGAAAAATTACTTTTTGAGAAATAAAAAAACGAGCCATTTTTAATCTTTTATTTTTATTTTTTTTCCCGATACTACGGTTTTCGCATTATAATTTTATTTTTATTTCCTCCTCCTTATGCTGTGCTCTGAAAAATCTCCCGTAAACCAAATAATTAAAAAGTTCTGGCCTTAGATATGAAGAATAGACATATTATTAGGCATTTAAAGCAAAATTGCGGTTCAGAATACCATTTTAGCACAAATACAACCCCATTTCATGTCACTATTCATACCATTTGACAGGCGCTGACCAAATTTCTCCTTAAAGGCGCATATGCGGGTTTGTAATTTTTTCTGGAATTCATGCCCATTCTGTCTAGAATTGATTGTTTTGTGTTGCATATATGTAGTAGCATTGAAATAAGTGCAAAAAACACTTAAACAACCCAAAAAGGGTTGCCTTAAGGTAAATAACCACTAAATGCCTACGCGGACCAAATTCAGATACAGTCAAATAGTCCGTTAAAAAACTTTAAAGCGACTGGAAATGGGGGTATGTCTTGACAAATCAGCATCAGAATCATGAAATTGGTGTTAAATGCTTTGTATACATGTATGTGATGTAGTGAAATGGTTTTATTCAGAAATATTTTGTATTCTGGCTTAAATATGAAAGTGAAAGTAAGGTTGGGGCTAACGGACAGTGAGTAAATCCGTACATGTGAGAAAATCTGTTCACCGCGTTTGACGAACCAAATTTTTCTTATATGATACATGACCCCCTACTTTTTTTTCATTTTCTTCAAGCTGGATGCTATTTCTATTGATTAAAAGATTTTGAGAGGGCCCCATGGACAAAAAGTTGACATTTTTTTTGGCTGACCTAGGTCACTTTACATTGAGTTAAAGAACAACTCTATTTGGTGGTTTGTGACCTAAAGACATGCAAAATTCCTTCAAAATCATGTTTTCATTTTTTTGCATTTAAATGAATGGAAATGCACTCAAGATGGGGTTTTAACAACTTTTATCTGTGTTAAATGTCTAAAAAAGTGAAAATTTAGATTTTTATCATGAAAAATCCAGAAAAGTTCAGATTTATTTTTTCTTAAATTGACATTTTTATGTGAATGTTGCCCTTATTTTAGTACCAGACAAGAATAATTGTGATTAGGCCAGAACTTTTTAATTATTTGGTTTACGGGAGCGCCGTATCCAAGAACTGAGAAATCAGAATAAAAATAAAATTTGAAATCGAGCTTTTATTTTTTTTATTATCGCCGTACCGTCCCGTTCAAGTTCCGAAAAAATAATTTAGCGCCGTCAACCTGTAAAAATATATCACAGTGAGTATAGATGTGGGGCAATCTGCTAGGAGATTTGTTAATTTCTGACCTTTAACTCCATCGCATTAGAAGTGGATACTCTAAGTCGAGATTGTTTGACTACAGTGAGTACAGATAACGTGCGTATTCGCATATATTACGAATTAAAATTAGCCAATTACGCATGTTTGTCAGATTCAAAGAGTACCAAATACGCATCAAATTTTATATTTACGAATCCCTTGATAAAATCAGGCGTAACTGCATTTTATATCGTCAAACTTGTTTCTTTTCTCTTGTCAATTTCGGAAAACAAAGATCTATTTTTTAGAAATCTATTTTTAGAAATGAAAGTAGAATCTAATTATCTACTGGTTCCCGTCACCTTGCAGTAGTTTAAGCAATAAAAATCGGAACCACGCTATATGATGTAATGATCTTAATGATTCAAGAGCTTGGTTTTTCCAAATGTATTGCATAGCAATGAAAACGTTTTTGGGTCTCACTAAATTTTTAACAACGGGGTGATTCGTTAACGGTGCAAGGTGTGTATCAAGTTTAATGACAAATCTATATGGATATCTGAGGGTACCACAAATGTTAAAAAATCTACCATTGAAAGGCATCCTGACACAGCTCCGCACTGTGATGCTATGAAATTGTCACTCATGATGAGATTTGTAAACAATTTTTAAACGTCAAGTTCAGCTATATTAATTTCTAAATAAAATACTCCTATGTCTCATTTTATTTTGGTCGTTACTCAGCAATCAAAATTTTCATGAGTAATTACTCCTCATGCCAAAATAATTATCTGGAGCTCTGCAGAACTGTAAACACATTGTTAAAACACGGTCATTATTTTTATGGATGTCAGAGGTATTATGGATGAAGATATGTAACACGAATAAAGTTTTATTGTTTAAACATATTTATTGTTTATAAACTTATGAATAATACACGGTTCATGCAATCTACAAAACCAGTTACATTTTAACAATTTTACCACAGGGGTTCTGATATATTTTGAAAATTCACTTGTACCTTTTAAGCTTACAGAAACACGAAAACATCCAGTACTTTCTCGTGACTTGGATACCATGTACATGCCCGAAAAACACCATGTATACCAGAAAAACACCTTGCATTACCATATTCAAATAAATATTATAATCAACCTGTAATATTCAAAACAAATTAGTACTAGAAAGTCTGAATACTATAGGAAGTGTGAATACATTAATAAAACTGTGTAGAACAGTACATTGTTGTCATGAAAAATTACTTTTTGAGAAATAAAAAAACGAGCCATTTTTAATCTTTTATTTTTATTTTTTTTCCCGATACTACGGTTTTCGCATTATAATTTTATTTTTATTTCCTCCTCCTTATGCTGTGCTCTGAAAAATCTCCCGTAAACCAAATAATTAAAAAGTTCTGGCCTTAGATATGAAGAATAGACATATTATTAGGCATTTAAAGCAAAATTGCGGTTCAGAATACCATTTTAGCACAAATACAACCCCATTTCATGTCACTATTCATACCATTTGACAGGCGCTGACCAAATTTCTCCTTAAAGGCGCATATGCGGGTTTGTAATTTTTTCTGGAATTCATGCCCATTCTGTCTAGAATTGATTGTTTTGTGTTGCATATATGTAGTAGCATTGAAATAAGTGCAAAAAACACTTAAACAACCCAAAAAGGGTTGCCTTAAGGTAAATAACCACTAAATGCCTACGCGGACCAAATTCAGATACAGTCAAATAGTCCGTTAAAAAACTTTAAAGCGACTGGAAATGGGGGTATGTCTTGACAAATCAGCATCAGAATCATGAAATTGGTGTTAAATGCTTTGTATACATGTATGTGATGTAGTGAAATGGTTTTATTCAGAAATATTTTGTATTCTGGCTTAAATATGAAAGTGAAAGTAAGGTTGGGGCTAACGGACAGTGAGTAAATCCGTACATGTGAGAAAATCTGTTCACCGCGTTTGACGAACCAAATTTTTCTTATATGATACATGACCCCCTACTTTTTTTTCATTTTCTTCAAGCTGGATGCTATTTCTATTGATTAAAAGATTTTGAGAGGGCCCCATGGACAAAAAGTTGACATTTTTTTTGGCTGACCTAGGTCACTTTACATTGAGTTAAAGAACAACTCTATTTGGTGGTTTGTGACCTAAAGACATGCAAAATTCCTTCAAAATCATGTTTTCATTTTTTTGCATTTAAATGAATGGAAATGCACTCAAGATGGGGTTTTAACAACTTTTATCTGTGTTAAATGTCTAAAAAAGTGAAAATTTAGATTTTTATCATGAAAAATCCAGAAAAGTTCAGATTTATTTTTTCTTAAATTGACATTTTTATGTGAATGTTGCCCTTATTTTAGTACCAGACAAGAATAATTGTGATTAGGCCAGAACTTTTTAATTATTTGGTTTACGGGAGCGCCGTATCCAAGAACTGAGAAATCAGAATAAAAATAAAATTTGAAATCGAGCTTTTATTTTTTTTATTATCGCCGTACCGTCCCGTTCAAGTTCCGAAAAAATAATTTAGCGCCGTCAACCTGTAAAAATATATCACAGTGAGTATAGATGTGGGGCAATCTGCTAGGAGATTTGTTAATTTCTGACCTTTAACTCCATCGCATTAGAAGTGGATACTCTAAGTCGAGATTGTTTGACTACAGTGAGTACAGATAACGTGCGTATTCGCATATATTACGAATTAAAATTAGCCAATTACGCATGTTTGTCAGATTCAAAGAGTACCAAATACGCATCAAATTTTATATTTACGAATCCCTTGATAAAATCAGGCGTAACTGCATTTTATATCGTCAAACTTGTTTCTTTTCTCTTGTCAATTTCGGAAAACAAAGATCTATTTTTTAGAAATCTATTTTTAGAAATGAAAGTAGAATCTAATTATCTACTGGTTCCCGTCACCTTGCAGTAGTTTAAGCAATAAAAATCGGAACCACGCTATATGATGTAATGATCTTAATGATTCAAGAGCTTGGTTTTTCCAAATGTATTGCATAGCAATGAAAACGTTTTTGGGTCTCACTAAATTTTTAACAACGGGGTGATTCGTTAACGGTGCAAGGTGTGTATCAAGTTTAATGACAAATCTATATGGATATCTGAGGGTACCACAAATGTTAAAAAATCTACCATTGAAAGGCATCCTGACACAGCTCCGCACTGTGATGCTATGAAATTGTCACTCATGATGAGATTTGTAAACAATTTTTAAACGTCAAGTTCAGCTATATTAATTTCTAAATAAAATACTCCTATGTCTCATTTTATTTTGGTCGTTACTCAGCAATCAAAATTTTCATGAGTAATTACTCCTCATGCCAAAATAATTATCTGGAGCTCTGCAGAACTGTAAACACATTGTTAAAACACGGTCATTATTTTTATGGATGTCAGAGGTATTATGGATGAAGATATGTAACACGAATAAAGTTTTATTGTTTAAACATATTTATTGTTTATAAACTTATGAATAATACACGGTTCATGCAATCTACAAAACCAGTTACATTTTAACAATTTTACCACAGGGGTTCTGATATATTTTGAAAATTCACTTGTACCTTTTAAGCTTACAGAAACACGAAAACATCCAGTACTTTCTCGTGACTTGGATACCATGTACATGCCCGAAAAACACCATGTATACCAGAAAAACACCTTGCATTACCATATTCAAATAAATATTATAATCAACCTGTAATATTCAAAACAAATTAGTACTAGAAAGTCTGAATACTATAGGAAGTGTGAATACATTAATAAAACTGTGTAGAACAGTACATTGTTGTCATGAAAAATTACTTTTTGAGAAATAAAAAAACGAGCCATTTTTAATCTTTTATTTTTATTTTTTTTCCCGATACTACGGTTTTCGCATTATAATTTTATTTTTATTTCCTCCTCCTTATGCTGTGCTCTGAAAAATCTCCCGTAAACCAAATAATTAAAAAGTTCTGGCCTTAGATATGAAGAATAGACATATTATTAGGCATTTAAAGCAAAATTGCGGTTCAGAATACCATTTTAGCACAAATACAACCCCATTTCATGTCACTATTCATACCATTTGACAGGCGCTGACCAAATTTCTCCTTAAAGGCGCATATGCGGGTTTGTAATTTTTTCTGGAATTCATGCCCATTCTGTCTAGAATTGATTGTTTTGTGTTGCATATATGTAGTAGCATTGAAATAAGTGCAAAAAACACTTAAACAACCCAAAAAGGGTTGCCTTAAGGTAAATAACCACTAAATGCCTACGCGGACCAAATTCAGATACAGTCAAATAGTCCGTTAAAAAACTTTAAAGCGACTGGAAATGGGGGTATGTCTTGACAAATCAGCATCAGAATCATGAAATTGGTGTTAAATGCTTTGTATACATGTATGTGATGTAGTGAAATGGTTTTATTCAGAAATATTTTGTATTCTGGCTTAAATATGAAAGTGAAAGTAAGGTTGGGGCTAACGGACAGTGAGTAAATCCGTACATGTGAGAAAATCTGTTCACCGCGTTTGACGAACCAAATTTTTCTTATATGATACATGACCCCCTACTTTTTTTTCATTTTCTTCAAGCTGGATGCTATTTCTATTGATTAAAAGATTTTGAGAGGGCCCCATGGACAAAAAGTTGACATTTTTTTTGGCTGACCTAGGTCACTTTACATTGAGTTAAAGAACAACTCTATTTGGTGGTTTGTGACCTAAAGACATGCAAAATTCCTTCAAAATCATGTTTTCATTTTTTTGCATTTAAATGAATGGAAATGCACTCAAGATGGGGTTTTAACAACTTTTATCTGTGTTAAATGTCTAAAAAAGTGAAAATTTAGATTTTTATCATGAAAAATCCAGAAAAGTTCAGATTTATTTTTTCTTAAATTGACATTTTTATGTGAATGTTGCCCTTATTTTAGTACCAGACAAGAATAATTGTGATTAGGCCAGAACTTTTTAATTATTTGGTTTACGGGAGCGCCGTATCCAAGAACTGAGAAATCAGAATAAAAATAAAATTTGAAATCGAGCTTTTATTTTTTTTATTATCGCCGTACCGTCCCGTTCAAGTTCCGAAAAAATAATTTAGCGCCGTCAACCTGTAAAAATATATCACAGTGAGTATAGATGTGGGGCAATCTGCTAGGAGATTTGTTAATTTCTGACCTTTAACTCCATCGCATTAGAAGTGGATACTCTAAGTCGAGATTGTTTGACTACAGTGAGTACAGATAACGTGCGTATTCGCATATATTACGAATTAAAATTAGCCAATTACGCATGTTTGTCAGATTCAAAGAGTACCAAATACGCATCAAATTTTATATTTACGAATCCCTTGATAAAATCAGGCGTAACTGCATTTTATATCGTCAAACTTGTTTCTTTTCTCTTGTCAATTTCGGAAAACAAAGATCTATTTTTTAGAAATCTATTTTTAGAAATGAAAGTAGAATCTAATTATCTACTGGTTCCCGTCACCTTGCAGTAGTTTAAGCAATAAAAATCGGAACCACGCTATATGATGTAATGATCTTAATGATTCAAGAGCTTGGTTTTTCCAAATGTATTGCATAGCAATGAAAACGTTTTTGGGTCTCACTAAATTTTTAACAACGGGGTGATTCGTTAACGGTGCAAGGTGTGTATCAAGTTTAATGACAAATCTATATGGATATCTGAGGGTACCACAAATGTTAAAAAATCTACCATTGAAAGGCATCCTGACACAGCTCCGCACTGTGATGCTATGAAATTGTCACTCATGATGAGATTTGTAAACAATTTTTAAACGTCAAGTTCAGCTATATTAATTTCTAAATAAAATACTCCTATGTCTCATTTTATTTTGGTCGTTACTCAGCAATCAAAATTTTCATGAGTAATTACTCCTCATGCCAAAATAATTATCTGGAGCTCTGCAGAACTGTAAACACATTGTTAAAACACGGTCATTATTTTTATGGATGTCAGAGGTATTATGGATGAAGATATGTAACACGAATAAAGTTTTATTGTTTAAACATATTTATTGTTTATAAACTTATGAATAATACACGGTTCATGCAATCTACAAAACCAGTTACATTTTAACAATTTTACCACAGGGGTTCTGATATATTTTGAAAATTCACTTGTACCTTTTAAGCTTACAGAAACACGAAAACATCCAGTACTTTCTCGTGACTTGGATACCATGTACATGCCCGAAAAACACCATGTATACCAGAAAAACACCTTGCATTACCATATTCAAATAAATATTATAATCAACCTGTAATATTCAAAACAAATTAGTACTAGAAAGTCTGAATACTATAGGAAGTGTGAATACATTAATAAAACTGTGTAGAACAGTACATTGTTGTCATGAAAAATTACTTTTTGAGAAATAAAAAAACGAGCCATTTTTAATCTTTTATTTTTATTTTTTTTCCCGATACTACGGTTTTCGCATTATAATTTTATTTTTATTTCCTCCTCCTTATGCTGTGCTCTGAAAAATCTCCCGTAAACCAAATAATTAAAAAGTTCTGGCCTTAGATATGAAGAATAGACATATTATTAGGCATTTAAAGCAAAATTGCGGTTCAGAATACCATTTTAGCACAAATACAACCCCATTTCATGTCACTATTCATACCATTTGACAGGCGCTGACCAAATTTCTCCTTAAAGGCGCATATGCGGGTTTGTAATTTTTTCTGGAATTCATGCCCATTCTGTCTAGAATTGATTGTTTTGTGTTGCATATATGTAGTAGCATTGAAATAAGTGCAAAAAACACTTAAACAACCCAAAAAGGGTTGCCTTAAGGTAAATAACCACTAAATGCCTACGCGGACCAAATTCAGATACAGTCAAATAGTCCGTTAAAAAACTTTAAAGCGACTGGAAATGGGGGTATGTCTTGACAAATCAGCATCAGAATCATGAAATTGGTGTTAAATGCTTTGTATACATGTATGTGATGTAGTGAAATGGTTTTATTCAGAAATATTTTGTATTCTGGCTTAAATATGAAAGTGAAAGTAAGGTTGGGGCTAACGGACAGTGAGTAAATCCGTACATGTGAGAAAATCTGTTCACCGCGTTTGACGAACCAAATTTTTCTTATATGATACATGACCCCCTACTTTTTTTTCATTTTCTTCAAGCTGGATGCTATTTCTATTGATTAAAAGATTTTGAGAGGGCCCCATGGACAAAAAGTTGACATTTTTTTTGGCTGACCTAGGTCACTTTACATTGAGTTAAAGAACAACTCTATTTGGTGGTTTGTGACCTAAAGACATGCAAAATTCCTTCAAAATCATGTTTTCATTTTTTTGCATTTAAATGAATGGAAATGCACTCAAGATGGGGTTTTAACAACTTTTATCTGTGTTAAATGTCTAAAAAAGTGAAAATTTAGATTTTTATCATGAAAAATCCAGAAAAGTTCAGATTTATTTTTTCTTAAATTGACATTTTTATGTGAATGTTGCCCTTATTTTAGTACCAGACAAGAATAATTGTGATTAGGCCAGAACTTTTTAATTATTTGGTTTACGGGAGCGCCGTATCCAAGAACTGAGAAATCAGAATAAAAATAAAATTTGAAATCGAGCTTTTATTTTTTTTATTATCGCCGTACCGTCCCGTTCAAGTTCCGAAAAAATAATTTAGCGCCGTCAACCTGTAAAAATATATCACAGTGAGTATAGATGTGGGGCAATCTGCTAGGAGATTTGTTAATTTCTGACCTTTAACTCCATCGCATTAGAAGTGGATACTCTAAGTCGAGATTGTTTGACTACAGTGAGTACAGATAACGTGCGTATTCGCATATATTACGAATTAAAATTAGCCAATTACGCATGTTTGTCAGATTCAAAGAGTACCAAATACGCATCAAATTTTATATTTACGAATCCCTTGATAAAATCAGGCGTAACTGCATTTTATATCGTCAAACTTGTTTCTTTTCTCTTGTCAATTTCGGAAAACAAAGATCTATTTTTTAGAAATCTATTTTTAGAAATGAAAGTAGAATCTAATTATCTACTGGTTCCCGTCACCTTGCAGTAGTTTAAGCAATAAAAATCGGAACCACGCTATATGATGTAATGATCTTAATGATTCAAGAGCTTGGTTTTTCCAAATGTATTGCATAGCAATGAAAACGTTTTTGGGTCTCACTAAATTTTTAACAACGGGGTGATTCGTTAACGGTGCAAGGTGTGTATCAAGTTTAATGACAAATCTATATGGATATCTGAGGGTACCACAAATGTTAAAAAATCTACCATTGAAAGGCATCCTGACACAGCTCCGCACTGTGATGCTATGAAATTGTCACTCATGATGAGATTTGTAAACAATTTTTAAACGTCAAGTTCAGCTATATTAATTTCTAAATAAAATACTCCTATGTCTCATTTTATTTTGGTCGTTACTCAGCAATCAAAATTTTCATGAGTAATTACTCCTCATGCCAAAATAATTATCTGGAGCTCTGCAGAACTGTAAACACATTGTTAAAACACGGTCATTATTTTTATGGATGTCAGAGGTATTATGGATGAAGATATGTAACACGAATAAAGTTTTATTGTTTAAACATATTTATTGTTTATAAACTTATGAATAATACACGGTTCATGCAATCTACAAAACCAGTTACATTTTAACAATTTTACCACAGGGGTTCTGATATATTTTGAAAATTCACTTGTACCTTTTAAGCTTACAGAAACACGAAAACATCCAGTACTTTCTCGTGACTTGGATACCATGTACATGCCCGAAAAACACCATGTATACCAGAAAAACACCTTGCATTACCATATTCAAATAAATATTATAATCAACCTGTAATATTCAAAACAAATTAGTACTAGAAAGTCTGAATACTATAGGAAGTGTGAATACATTAATAAAACTGTGTAGAACAGTACATTGTTGTCATGAAAAATTACTTTTTGAGAAATAAAAAAACGAGCCATTTTTAATCTTTTATTTTTATTTTTTTTCCCGATACTACGGTTTTCGCATTATAATTTTATTTTTATTTCCTCCTCCTTATGCTGTGCTCTGAAAAATCTCCCGTAAACCAAATAATTAAAAAGTTCTGGCCTTAGATATGAAGAATAGACATATTATTAGGCATTTAAAGCAAAATTGCGGTTCAGAATACCATTTTAGCACAAATACAACCCCATTTCATGTCACTATTCATACCATTTGACAGGCGCTGACCAAATTTCTCCTTAAAGGCGCATATGCGGGTTTGTAATTTTTTCTGGAATTCATGCCCATTCTGTCTAGAATTGATTGTTTTGTGTTGCATATATGTAGTAGCATTGAAATAAGTGCAAAAAACACTTAAACAACCCAAAAAGGGTTGCCTTAAGGTAAATAACCACTAAATGCCTACGCGGACCAAATTCAGATACAGTCAAATAGTCCGTTAAAAAACTTTAAAGCGACTGGAAATGGGGGTATGTCTTGACAAATCAGCATCAGAATCATGAAATTGGTGTTAAATGCTTTGTATACATGTATGTGATGTAGTGAAATGGTTTTATTCAGAAATATTTTGTATTCTGGCTTAAATATGAAAGTGAAAGTAAGGTTGGGGCTAACGGACAGTGAGTAAATCCGTACATGTGAGAAAATCTGTTCACCGCGTTTGACGAACCAAATTTTTCTTATATGATACATGACCCCCTACTTTTTTTTCATTTTCTTCAAGCTGGATGCTATTTCTATTGATTAAAAGATTTTGAGAGGGCCCCATGGACAAAAAGTTGACATTTTTTTTGGCTGACCTAGGTCACTTTACATTGAGTTAAAGAACAACTCTATTTGGTGGTTTGTGACCTATAGTAACTGTAGATTGGATGAGCTACTGTTGCCTAAGCAAAGCGCTACCTAGGGCCTTCATTCAGTTACCTCCTGTGTAATTAAATATAGAAGACTTGGATTTCTCCTGAGGAAAGTGTTACGAGGGCTTTGCTTAGGCAACGGACACTAGGTAAATTTTTGTCGTACAGCATGTATAATACTGTACCTACTTGCAAATAGTGACAAGCATCTCGTTTGGGATAGGATACATGTTATGAAATTTTCTAATTACTGTCCAATTACTCGTCAGTCTCAGCTGTCAACTGGTTACAATGGGATGTCTAGTCAGGTGTAATACAATACAGACAAGGTTTGATTTCTGACCTATCATTCCAATGACACTTGACTTGTTCAACCTCATCAAATTGGTGTGAACAATCAAATAAAGCCTTCCTTATAATAAGTTATTCGCTCCCCTTCGGTTGCTAATGTGAACGGACAGCCACTGAATTATTGGTACAAGTTTTAGTAATGTTTAACCTCATGTGTTATGGACATAGAGAAGTCATGGACTTGCAGAATTTGTCTTAGTTATACTTGTTACTGAATTGTTGTGTTTACTGTTGTTTTACTGAAAAAAAACGCTTTAAATATTAATAAAATGATGGTTTAATTTTGCTAAACTGAATGCTTGGTACTTTTAATTCTCTCTATGTATCTAGTATGTGTTGCTGTGTCACACTTAATGTTCTTGTTGGCTTAAATTGACCCTGATGTTTGGATGAGTTGGAGTTAAAGTGTCAGTTCTTAAAACATATTCAGATTTTTATGATACATTTATAAAAGTACTGAAGAATATAATAAAGTAACCTGTCAAGCATAAGTTATATCATAACTGTAGTTCAGCATACCAAATTTTTTATATACATGTCATGGTGCTTATTATGCTATTGTTCTGGAATAAAAATAAAATTGAACAAAATTTTATACATTCTCAAAAGGTTTAACGGCCTGTACCAGTTTAGATTGTCATTAATATTTATGATTTAACATATTTTGGTTGTTCGCGGTTTATGAAGTTTACGTTGCACGCATCGTCGAACGTATTCACATCTTTACTATATACTATTGTAATGACAAGACGTCAACACTAAAAGTTCGTTTAAAATCTGTCAAATTGTAAAAACGGTGTGAATAAGTTTATCGGTATAAATACATTAAAATGGTACCGATTGCTTAAGGCAATCATTTAAAATCTTAGATTAGATGGAACAGCTTTTACACTTATTGGATTATGTGCTGTTGACCATTGGGATGTTCGATTGTTAGATAAATTCAGAAAATTGGATTAAGCACCTAATATGGCAACTTCAATGAAACGGGCTCCCGCCCCTCCACAGGTAAATACAAGATGTTATCTGCTTATGATAACATTGCTTACCGATTTATGTAAAATAATAATTTTCATAATGAATCTTTTTCCCAAAAGCAATGGTTGAAACATTATTTTTGTCATATTTCGAGCATAAGAATGCTTGTTTTTGGAGATTTTTAATTGCAGCTGTTGAGTTTAAGAAAATGAATGAACGTGAAACATCTTAGGTGACCGCATTTTGTATAATTCATATAATAGTAAAAATTTCAGTTATGCCAGAAGGGTGTCTCGTTTCGTAACATAGTTACGGTTGTCAAGCTATATATATATAATTTCTCATAGCAGGTGTTTATAACTTTTTAAAAGGATTTGACTATGAATTTTATATTCGGGGGAATGAGGATGTAGGGAACGTTACACGTTACATAAACGAAGCAATGACATCAATTAATTTCAATGAATGTCTAAGTCAAAGTCATGGTTGTAAGTATATAGTATATTAACATATTCCTAAATGGTTGTTGAATATTTCATGAAGTACTTTGTAATTATGCCCCCCCTCCAATCTTTTATGAGAGGGTATATTGCTTTGCTCATTTCTGTCTGTCGGTCTGTCTGTCAACCAAGTGGTTTCTGTTTAATAACTTAAGATCACTTTGCCCTAGGATTGTCAAACTTTACATGGAGATTGGTCAGCAACAGTAGATGATCCCTAATTAGTTTGAGGTCGTTAAGTCAAAGGTCAAGGTCACTATGGCCTTTACCATTTTCGACTTTTGGGCTGTCATGGGGGCATACATGTTTTACAAACATCTCTTGTCCTTATTTTGGAGAAAAGATATGTACTCACTATTTTAATAGATTAATTGTTATGAGATGTGTCATTTTCTGTGAGGGTATACCTTAATATACATGTGATGATGTTAGGTAATGGCCAATACTTGTAAGAGAACTCATTTACTATTCAAAAACCAAATCCAATCTCTCTCACATTGGTGAATTAATGAATCTGTATATGTTGTAACTTTTAAGGCTGTGCCATACATTTTTAGTTGGTGGGGTATATATTTGTTAACAGCAAATTCCATTTGATTTCTCAAAATGAAATTCTGTCGAGACTGTTCGCAAAATGCCTTATTATATCTTATATTAGACACTTTATATATGACTAAAAGCAAATTGAGGGCTGAGTGCGAAACTATGGGAACTACACCAATTTGTGGAGGCATGTACCATAGTTTTGCACTGAGCATTTCATTACCCCACCCACTATAAAAAAGTTACTCATCCTTAAATTCAGTGCATGACTTCACTGCTATAACAAGACAATATTGGTTTTTGATGTTCTGAATGGATCTTGGTTTATTTAGTTTGAAAAAGTGGATGAAATGTTTAAAATTACAGTACTAAAACTTTGAACAATTTCTTTCGGTCAAAGTTGACACTTAAATTCTATCAACCAGTTAAAGTATGTTTATAAAATTAACCCCCAGGAAATATTCACTGCAACCAAAATATTGTTACAAGACTGCTTTTTTATGGTCATTATTTATTGACTGTCCGCCCATGAAATTAATGTTTGCGGAGGTATTTTTGGATACAATGTATGAAAATAATACCATTTAGATTTCTATTCATTTGTACTTGAAATATGTCCGACAAAATATGTCGGACGAAATATGTCCGACACCTGCGTCTTATCTGATGTACTTTAGAAAATAGAATGAAAACTGCTGCTTTATGCTTGTACATGCAAATATGCTTTTTCAGCATAAATTTTTTAAGGCCAGAATTAAGAAATTTTGAGAATATCATTCTGGTGTCGGACTGTCTTGTTTACTAGGTTAAAAAGTGATCGATGCCGGATCTTCTCACACGGTATAACCCAATGAACTCACAAGTCATTGTGCCCCCATCTTTCATGAGGGGGTATGTTAATTGCTTTGCACATGTCCTTTGGTCGGTAGGTTGGTAGGACGGTCTGCTGGTAGACCAAATGATTTCCATTCAATACCGGTAACTCAAGAACGCTTTGACCTTGGATTTTCAAACTTTACATGAAGGTTGACCAGCAACAGTAGATGGCCCCTATTGATTTTGAGGTCAGTATAGGTCAAAGTCACTTATTGCCTTTTTGGCTGCCATGGGGGCATCCATGTTTTACAAACATCTCTTGTTGATATTTGCCTCTATATTGCATACTCATCACTTGTGTTTTACAGTCAAGTGAAAGTTTTTCAGTTAATCTTAGTCCATGAAATAATTTCTATTTTTCTAAGTTTAATATTTCAAAAGGATTTGGAAATATTTCAATAATCAAATGAAGACTTCCAGATTTTGAAAGTGAGATAAAATTTATTGCACTGATAGTTGAATTTCATTTCTTTTCACCGAATATATGATAGAGTTTCATACCTGTTTTCATTATTAATATTTATTAATGGGTTGTTCATGTATAAAGTCAATTTAATATGAGGGGAAGTATGTGCTCCCGAGTGTTTGGGGTACATTAATTTTGTCGCTTAATCGAACAACCGATAATGAAAAATTCTTTCATTACTAGGCTGATAAATTGACACTGGGCATGTCACCGACGTACGATGGTCGCGATGGGTCATTATCTGACCATTATTGATCATAGATGATTGATTATTTATTACCTTATATGGATAGGTTTGTATTAATACATATAAACAGCTTTACGATGATTTATCTATCAGAAATACTTAACTTTGTCACTTTTAATGGTGGTAAAGTTGTTACTTAGTTGTTTAACTCATACACATGTGACTGTTTTATTTCTCAGCATGTGCAATTCTGTTTAATGAGGGTGAATGTGGTTGATGTTTTCATATGCAACAAATAAAACAATGCCAGGGTCCACGCCTTGTTATGTTTGACGTATATGGTGACAAAAGTTACCGAGGCAATAATTACAACCTTTCACCTCATTTGCATATTTCCAGATAACTGAATATGAAATGACCATTACATTGCGCACATCTGTATGCACATAAATGCCACATAAGGCAATAACTTTGGTCAAACAATGTGCTACTTACTGTCCTATGCAGTAGTTATCATAATCTAATTAACAAATTAATAAGAGGAATTAATGTTACGGAATATTTTTTCCTAAACATCAGCTTTAATTTTCTGCTGTTTGGTTTTTGCTTATTAATTGTATTAACATTGTGGATTCTGTTGTGTAATCATGTTTGTTGCTTGGAATAAACAGGAACTTTTGACAAAGGTGAATATTTATGTTGTTTGTTGAAACATATTTAAGATTCAGTGACTGAGGTAGATTTGAATATTTGCTGTTTTGAGCTAAGAATTATAGAAAAATGTTACAAAAATTGTCTATTGTCAAGACTTTGAAGAAAGCTTTTGTGAAAGCCATAACGTCGGTCATATTATATATTTTTTCAAAATAACCTACTTTGATTGTGTAGTAAATACGCTTACACTTAGGTGTCATAGTTGATATAAAACAATATGACATAGCATGCTGTATTAAAGTTAATGATCTGCCGAGATAGTCTAGTGGTGAAGTGCCATCTTCGAGTGCGAGAGGTCTTCTCGTTCAATCCAAGACCGGCGACATAAGTCTTTAAAAATGTATTAATTACTTAACTTAAAGTTCAGTGTACTCAACACAACATTAATTTTGCCGTCATTTAATTGTTGCTTGCTTGTACGGAAAACTAAACATAAAAACATGAAAGAATTCAAACAATGTTCATTTGATAATGAATTCATTCAAATTTATCATTATAATTAATGTCATTTTTGCATTTTAAGTGAGTTTATAAAACGTGAGCTTGTACGCTCCGTTCCTTTTGATGAACTTGACATGTTTTTAGCTGCTTGTCAATTCAGAAGAATTTTTGTACAAAAAAGTCAAATTTAACCAAAACAACAATTTAGCTCTAAGTAATATTATATTTTTGTATACCTTTACCATAGTCATTGGTGGTTATAATGTGATTTAAGCAGCTACTTAATAAATAAGGGCCTCCGAATCTTGAAAATATATGGCATAAAATTTCTTAAATTTTCTAGCTGAAAAGTCTATCTTCATATACAAAATAGCTCTAAGTATGAAACTAAAGATTTTGTCTGTTTATGAAAAAGATATTTCTGTTCATGAAAAAGATATTTCTGTCAAGAAATTTAGGTCATAATTGGATTTATTCTGAACGAAGAACTGGGTTAAGTAATATTAAGAATGAGCCTATTATGTATTCCGTAATCAATCATAGTGAAGTTTATTGAGTAGAAATGGAATGTCATACTTGTAGGATATTTGTTTTGTATGTAGTGTGCTCATTGCAAAACTTCTCAATTTTCTAAATGATCATTGATAATAAGTTGAAGATTTGAGATTGGTTGTTTTGTCAATTTGATTATTGATTTACAGTATAGAACTTGGAAAACTAATTATCGTCTTGTTGGCGTACAACAGTATTCCAAACACACCATTTATCAGCATGTGAAGAAGACAGGGGGTGTTTCAAATTACTGCTGACATGATTAATAAAATATCACATCACAATTGAAGGATCTTCATATTGATTTCGTTTTCTTGAGGTGCTGTGATGTGCTTAATAAGATTCATAATAATTCTCATTGAGGCTGTTTTTGTTTTAAAGTTAAGTTTTTGGTGATGCACGTTTGCAAAATCTTAGTGACCAGGGAAATTCAATGACCATACATGAAAAACTGAAAATCTTGTTATTAGTAAATACACCCACTATAAAGGCATTCTTATGGTAGTAACTTAAAATATGCAATGAATTTTAAACTAGCTTGAATAAATATGTCATCTTAGTATGTTGCCGCATTGATGTAAACTGAGGCCAGCCATAAAACGAAGCCATCCATTCAGTGAATGCTAATTTAGAAGTCTTTCAGTTTTGTAACAAGTTTGTTTTTCCAGTTTTGTAAGTTCATCAAATGCTTTAAGGTATCTGACCTGCTTAGAATATTAATAAGTGTATAATGTATGTGACTGAGTCCATATATTCTTTCATTTTGGTAAAATAATATCTGGCGTTGCTTAAAAAATCCGCAAACCAGAGTGAAAATATCAAATCAGATGTTAAAATACACCATTTCTCTAGGAATCATTTTGTAAAAAAAAACTGATTATTAACAAAATATTTAGTACTTTATTCACTATGGCAATTTAAAGCCATTTGTCTTATAGACTTCGTCTACATGTAAATGATTTGTTTGGAATTATATAGTCTATAGTCTACTCTATCACACATGTTCATCGATCTTTGTGCACTTTTTATGGCCTATTACCTGTAACCCACTCAATTGACTTATTGCCATAATGTTTCTTAATCATGAGCACTTCACGTTAAACGTCAGCACTTCACCTACAATATCAGCACTTCACATACAAAATCAGGTGTCCGTTGCCTAAGTAAAGCACTACTGAATGAGCACCTTCATTCACTACCCTCCCATTTAATTGAGCGAAGGTATTGATTACCTCCCCTGGAAAGTGCTATGTGGCACTTTGCTTAGGCAATGGACACCAGCACTTCACCTACAAATAGTCATCAATGGGAGGTATTTGACTTCAACCTTGATATCAATACTCATAAATGTAACCCTTGTATATTTTCAGAGAAAACCTGAAGACTACCTTGCCAGACAAAAAGCTCAAGAGGAAGAAGAGAGATTCGAAAAAAGTAAATATCAACGTCGGTTTGGTAGTGACAAAAAGTCAGAGAAGGATGTAACTAAACGTAGAAGTTATATAGCTCCCCGATCAGTCGATGACGAGGCGCAAAGAGCTGCTCAGAGAGCTGAATATAGACAGAAAAGACGATCTCTAAATCTCGATAAAAAATCTGATATTTCTGATAAATCAGACAGTAAAAGTCAGCAAAGACCTGATAGAAAAAGTAAACAGTCTATTACTGAACTATCACAGGAAGCTGAATTGAAGGTATCAACTGATACAACTGATTCATTTACACCTGAGAGTGCATCTTCTCCTAGACCAACAAAGTCTGCAGATTCAAGTTCAGGTCCTACTTCCCCAAGGTCCAATTCAGGTCCAATATCTCCAAGGTCAGCCACTTCACCTCCGCGACCTTCCACCAAGCGAAAGGTTGCCCCACCTCCCCCATGTTCACCTGGTGGCTCAAGTTCAGGTTCTACTTCATCTCCTGCACCATTTGCTGAATATCCTCCTCCATCTCCCTGCTCTCCAGTGCAATCTAGTTCGGGTACCACTGCTTCATCAGCTAAACTTGCACCTCCCCCTCCTCAGCCTTGTTCTCCTGCAGGATCAAGCTCTGGCACGGCACCTACTTCTACATCAACAGATTCAGCCAAAGTTTCATCACCTTCAGAACTATCTAATTCTCAACCTAAATCACCTCAGTCAAAGATACCAAAGCCAGTTAACAATCAAGAACCTGTGAATTCCAAACCAAGTAAACCTCAGGAAAAGACTAAAGGATCAGTTGTTGATGTGAACAAATCTGATAAAGTGTCTACTGTACCAGTACATACTGCTCCAAGTAGACCTCCGAGAAGGAAGAAGAAATCTGAAGAAAACAGATCATTTTTGCACGATAGTTTCGAAAAGGAACAAAGAAAATCAAAAGAGATTGCAGTGAATGTCAATATCAAAAACAATGTCAATGAAAGTCCTTATGTAAACGTACCTGAATCAAACTTGCCAGAACCCGACTCTTACCCGTCTTTGAATGAAAGTGAAGATTCACTATTAGAAGCTGTAATTAAAGAGCTGCCTGAATTTAAAGGTAGTAAGACTACAGTGGATACTACTGTGCCAATGAATGGTTTCAAAGAAGATATTATTGTAGCCAATGTTGACTCTAATGTTGAATGCGAAATTCAGCCTCAGAAAATAGGGAAGACAAGAGGAAAGTTTAATCAGTCGGATGTAAAATCAAGTATTGAATTCAAAGACAAAGATTTCACGGAGGATGTGATAATTGCTAATGACAGTGATGATGAATCACTTGTAATTATTAGACCATCTGGTGAAACCAAGAATAATTACTTTAGGAATTCAGTTGGATCAGACCCTGATGATTATATGGATCATATTCAACCTGCCACTTACTCTAAAAGAGGTGATGAACTGAAACAAGTATTTGAAAGAATAGTGACATTTCCAGAAAAAGTAAAAGATTCTAAAGACACTATTTCCATAGCATCAGATATATCGTCTGCTGGTTCAGAGGCCCCTCCTTTACCAGATAGTGCCCCGCCCCCTTTTTTGTCTAAACCTGGTAGTGCAAGTTTATCAGCATCCCTTAGTGACGTAAGTGAAGTTATTGAACCAGTTGAAGTGAAAAAAGTTGAAACAAGTCCAGGAATGGCTGACGTTATACCTGAGATTACAGAGAAAGCAAGCCCAAGGGAAGTAACAAGTCCTATCAGTGAACTAAAGGCATCTATGTTCAGTATGCGTGTGACATCACCTACAGCAGAACTGGGTGGAGTTACAACAAATGGACAGCTTACCGTTGATACAGGGGATGGTATAAGTGATGGTATGTCTGACTCCGACATGTCTGATGATGAAACAGTGACTGGCATGTTTGTACCAGGTAATAATTTTTAATAACAAGTTATGTTAATTTCATCCTCCCGATCCAGTATAGTGAAACTAAAAACTACACATAGTACTGTTAAATTGTCTAATTTCAATGGGACAAAATTTCATTTTTTTTTGGGACGTAATTTTGAAGATACATCATCCGCTAAGTCAGATACTGTAGAATTATTAATATTGATGGGGAATTTAACATCATGGTTTAATATTTATGATTTTACAGTACATTTTTTTGTATGACAAACAAAGCATTGATTAATTGAGATGCAGATTTGGCCTGTTTGATACTGATACAGTGATAGTAGCCTCCGTAGCTCAATGGTTAGCCGTGAACCTGGTTCAAATCCAGATGGAGGCTTACATATGCCTGCAATATTCAGCTGAAGGCTGACTGGCAAATAAAGGCTTATAATGCTCGGCATTCATATAGTAAAATAGATTCACACTATGAACTTGTTTTACAATATGTTAATTAATTATAAATTCTATTCAAAGTCATGGACATTCATTATGAAATGTAGAATGTCATGTTTAAAATAGAAATAGAACATGTTTCTCTTGGTATGTTGTATGATAAAAAACTGTACAATGTTAAGCAATTATGTTAGGGATGTACAGTGGGGGAGATCTATTCATTCTGTCAATTGCTAATTTTTTTTATATTTATCTTGATAACTCTTCAGGAAAGAAGGTTGTTTAGTTTCAAAATAGTGATAATTTTGGTTACTCTTCAGGTGAGAAGGTCACAAAGGATGTTCCCATGGAAACCAGCGAAGATAATGGTGAGATACAGCTGATTTCCTACAATCCAAAGCTGAATAGCCCAAACAGTGACTCAGCTTTCGAAGACATGCAGTCCAGTATGACATCCAATGATCACCTAAGCAATACTTACGATGACTTTAGTCCGCCGGAAGACTGCATTTCAGCGGAGACTGTAGAAAAGGTAGAGAGTACTCCAAGGAAACCAATAAAATCTTTCGTCCTGGAATTTGATACTGACGCTCCAAAGAAGCCTCAAGGAGTTCTTAGTCCAACAGGGAATAAGGATTTCATGATGAAGGCTCAGCAGTTTGCGGACACGGTACAGCGACCGCCGAAGATGACGGTGAAGCTGAAGAGGGAGATAAATAATCCACAAGATCTTTCGGACGAGAGATATCTTCAACTAGAAGCAGAGAGACGGGCTGTTATCAATTCTAGTACCATGAAGAAACGGCCATTGGTACCATTACCATCTGAGGAGGAAGGTAAGCATTGTTTGCTCTTCTTAACCTGTACATTCTAGGCCCTGTCCTGATCTCCCGAAGCATCTCAAGTAGAAATCTCAACTCAAATTTGAGATGAGGTCTTGCTCAGATTTAAATTCTTCAGGAGATGAGACCCTGATCTTTCGAAGCATCTCAAGTACATGTTTAAGCTCAAATTGAGACTTTTCTGTTTGAGGCAAATCTTAAATTGGATGTCTTGAATTTTTTTTTAATGAGTCCATCTCACAGGTAACATTGAAAAAGAATAAAATAAATTATTTTTTTGTTTTAAAATTCATTCATCATTTAGAAAGGTAAATATGATGGAAAACTGATGGGAAATGCTATAGTGCAGTTTATTTTTCATGACTTACAGCAAATCAATGGATTGATACACTATTTGGGTTTTTTACTGCATAAAACTAACTAGAGTGGTGAATATCTGAACTGAGAGTTAGCTCAGATTGAGATGCTTCGGGAGATTGGGGCCTCTGGTAGTGCTCCAAATGTTACAGTCACTTAGTTTCCTAACAAAACAATTTCAAAGTCTGACATGAATTTCTTTGCATATATATATATGAATTATTTCCTTAGATCTATAAAATGAAATGATCACACTTTCTCAGATGAATAGTGTCTAGAATGACAGTGATATGTCAAATTGGTGTCAAGATCGACGGTATTACCCAACATGATTTATTATGAAAAATTACTATGATATGAGTTACATTTTCAACTTGACATTCTGAGTATTTCTGACTTAAATAGTTTAATTATGAAGAAATACAGTTGCTAAACATGAAATATCTGTATAATGTTTAGGTTTGTTTTCAAAATTACAATAGAATTATATGGTCATAGTCTAGGTGTTATAGTTGCACTGCAGCTCCTTGCTATATGAGGAGAATTTATTCGAGTGTGTTTTCCTACATAAATACTCCTTTATTACTTTTTCCCTATGAAATCTTGATATGTATCCCTTATTTTAAACAGACATTTCGTACAGTTTATTGCAGATGATTATTTATAAATATATATATAAAATTTTCCTGTTTTGAAAAAAGAGAAGTAACTCTTACAATCTTAGTTATCATAGTGGGAAGAGTTCTTTCCCTTGTCTAATAATATGTTTAAGGATTACATGAAGTTTGCTTGAAAGGTTTGTGAAAGATAACCAGCTATTAAAAAAGATCTCGTTCAGAGTGGACTTACCGCTTGACATTTTGGCTAAGTCTACAAGTAAAAATATATAAACAAAATGTGTCAAACATATCTCATGAAAATTTTAACTTTTTGTCTATATTTTTACTTGTAGACTTAGCCTAAAAGTCAGATGGTATGTCCACCCTGTCTTCTGTTGATTGTTTAAATTGGTGCTTGGTGTTTTTGTTGCATATATTTTGAGTCTAGTTGAGCATTTGCTGCTGTGGAGAATGGGTGAAATGTATATGAAATGATACTGCTTTGAACAAAGGCCTATTAAAATTATAAATACAATATTTTAGGTCTTTGCTTTGAACAACATTAATGATGGTAATGAGGTATTACATTGTTGGAAACTGCTGTTGTGAGGTTTCTCTGTCTGTACATATGGAATCTGCTAAAATCAGTAGTATGTTGTGTTTCATCCAGGAGCCTACTGCATGAGCTGCAGGTAGAGTGCTGGAATTATTACTTGGCAATCCAGGTTTGATTCCCGCTGGTGGCATGACAAACCTTTCCATGAAAATTTGACTACAATGTCATTTTTCCTCCACATTTGGAGAAGTTGCTTGGTCCTTGTGGACGAATGAATTAATGCTGGTTAAAATATACACCAGAAAACTGGTTATAGGGTGAATTTGCCACCTTTTATAACTGAAAATATTGTTGAGAAATGGCTTTAAAGCAGCTGAATACACATAACAATCTAATTGCTTTCTATGCTTGCATTCTCGTGCAACCAGCATATTTTTCACATGAAATATATATATGAGTCTGGAGACTTGACTAAACACTGATTCATGAGGATGTATGGTTGTTTAATGCCAAACTTTTAATATTAATTAAATAACCAACAATGAAGGCCTCATTGCAAATTATCGGGGAAAAAATATTTGCCTCGTGTTAACGATTGACACAGATCAAACAAGATGAATAAGACTGTACAAAGAGGGGTTTTATATGTTTGCTTGGCCGAGTGTTCAATCTTAAAGGTTGCTTTCCCACAATGTTTTTGAAAGTGACGCGATACGAAACGAAATGACTGTATAGACAGCACACATGGTTGTTTAGTTACACGCCGTACAGGCTATAGCAATCACGGTGTCTTAAATTATTTATAATGTTCGTGTGT
Source organism: Spisula subtruncata (assembly GCA_963678985.1). Taxonomy (NCBI): domain Eukaryota; kingdom Metazoa; phylum Mollusca; class Bivalvia; order Venerida; family Mactridae; genus Spisula; species Spisula subtruncata. The sequence goes on along the minus strand of OY787662.1, from coordinate 14,179,474 downwards.
CTTCTATACATATATACCTGGTATTCTGTCATGTGAAAAACTTTCTATTTGTCAACGGCTATGTTTGCATAATTAACTAGATATTTCAATTGGAGTTTAACAGTTTAACCATAAAGAGCGGCTAAATATTTTGATAATTTTCATTGTGTTTTACTCTCTGCTTGAGTAATTTTTATAGCTCGGGCAAGGTATTAATTGTTTGGAGAAGTATTAAGTTGCATTAAAACTAGTAATTCAGTGATCTTTAGTAATGTGTTGATCTGTCTACGTTGGATTAAAACAGTCTTGTTTGGATTTGGTGTTAGAACTACTAACTGCTGGAGTGTTTTATCATTGCTTTCTATTAGAGTAAGTTGAATTTGTTTTGTGGTTTTTTTTACTGAAGTCTGTTGAATATTTTCTACATGTATATTATTTGAACTTATACTTACCTTTTACAACTTTGTCTTATCGATATTATGTGCATGTGCATTTAATAGTGATTGGTATGTGTGTATGGTTTAGTATTGTGTCTGTATAAATAGCTATAATGATTATGTATACATGTGTCTTGTCGTTTAAAAGTTTGGAATGTCATATTTTAAACACAAAGAAGGCTTTAAGAAGCTCAGGACTGGTGTTGATAAGTGATAAGCTTCGAGATTGTGTGTTTATGCAGTTTAAACATATTTTAATATCTAAATTCTAATTGACATTTACAATTTACATAATACATTAATTAATACAAAGGAATTATTTATTGATAAATGGGTATGACTATATGCCAGAGATATAGTGTCAGAGTAACAGACCAACAAGTTTACATAGGGTCTTGTTTTGGGACTAGTCTGAATCTGAATATATACGATGTAGGGCCCTTCCAGCATATACACGTCAGTATCTGTCCTATGTATACGTAGGGAAGAAAAAGTGTTGTGCCAAAATTTCAAAACTTAATTATGCCATTTTCGGCTTTCCTCTTTGAGATAGTGTATTTGAGATTGAACAGGTGACCATTGCCTAAGCAAAGTGCTACCGAGCGCCTTCATTCAGTAACCTCCAGTTCAATGAAAAGCATATGGCATGAGTTACCTTCTGTGGAAAGCGCTACGTTGCGCTTTGCTTGGCCAACGAACACCTGGTATCTGATGATAAGATTGTGCATGAATGAGAGTAGATCCTCCCCTCCATTATAGACAGCATGAAGAGTCACACACCTTGACGTAACATAGCCACCGTGTAGTTAGAGGAAAACTTGTGTTGTGTGGGCTCATGTGTCATGTTTTACTGGTTTTTACAAATGGATGGTCAATATTCACAATAAGTGACACACACGTTATCTACCTTTACATTGAACTAAATCTGTCCTCGTTATCTAGGTAACGATCAAATTGAGAGCCGAGATTGTGATGGAGTAGCTAGTAGCTAAAACTGAATGCACAATTTGTTCATAATGGTCACTTAGTGTATACCAATATAGAAATGATAATATTGATAATAGATTTTGGTCTCTGATAGAAAGCAGACCAGACTATGACTAATGAGTCATCACCTATCTAATAACATCAAACATGTAAATGTCGATCTTGTCACCTTGTTAAAACTACTCATGTAGAAAATATCTAAACTTTATGCTGATCACCAGGATAAGTTAACTACAGTTATTTACCGGTACGGTACATACATACTGAAATACTAATTTCACGCATATAAATGCCGCATATAAATACCGTGTGATAACCTTGTTATTTGGGAAGGTAAGTAAAGTTTTTAAAGTACTACTTTCTAAACTTGTCGATCGTAAATACATTTTTAAGTTTTATTAGTTGTACAAATTTAAACACAAAATTTCAATGTATTTTATAGTGAGATGATGGTTGAATGCGTCTTTTTTGTAAAATATTGTATGCCTTCGAGAGGTTATGTTCACAAAACCATACAATATTCCACCAAAAGGAAGTATTCACCCTTAAAGCATTAAAAATATATTTCTATTTAAAGCATTTTTCAAAATATTTTTAATTCAATATGATTGATATACATGTATTGATCGACAAATTTCAATATAGAAAGTAGTAAATTGTCATTTATCAAAGTTTTTATAATTATAATTTGGAAGGTATGGCAGGCATGTTTTGGCAGGTATGAATTGTATTATGTATTGTCGATTATATAATTATATTTGTTCTGTTAGGGTTTATTTAAACATACAACCAGTTCAAATAAAATATTGAATTTCTTCAGTCATCAATAGGATATAGGGACATTAAATAAGGTATAATAGTACATACATGTACAATGGTGCAAATGGGACTGTGTATATTGAATAGGTAATTGCTAGTGAATAGGAAATTGCTAGTGAATGCTTTTCTTGGAGAAAGGGGAGGGGGGAAATTGTCTTCTTATTGGCATAAAAATTATCCTGTGAAGTCTTCTTACTGGTGTCAAATCATCTTGTGAAATAAATCCTCTAATTGCTGAAACATTATCAGGTCTGCATTGTCAGCATGTAGTCTGTCTGGTATTCCCGATTTGACTTCAAACACAATTTACCTGACTCAACTAGGTGGAAGGACCAGACTATGCTGTAGTTTGAAGTCTGACTTTGCATGCCCAGTATATACTGGTACAAAATACACAAAATGTACATTACTTAGTCTGCTTACCTATGGGTGGGCATATGGCCTTCACCTCTGTCCGCCAGTCGTCTCTGTTAAAATGTACATGCAAATATGGAATTGTCAACTCTCATACTTTAAATGCAATATTTTGCTGGCTTAGAATGAGAAGGTAGTAACTAAAGGTAGTAACTACTACTTACGACTATTTAAGACTGATACATAATTAAAATCAGCATCACAAGGTGCTCCTTTTGAGCCCATTTTTATGAAAATCGGACTTGTCATGTTGACCAAATTAAAGTTTAAACAGCTAGTTTTACAATACGTAAAGAGTAATTATCGGACAGTTATTTCTTGTTTTCTCAAAATATCAATTTTGTAGTTACGACCTTCTCATTCTAAGCCAGCAATTTGTTCTAACCTAAAATACTAAATTAATGCAACAATGTCTTTGAGATGACCATATGTACACCTGGTCATATTTTATATTTTTACACTACCTGAATGTTATTATTTTATTTTTATTCAACATTTTAGACAGTTACATTAGTATTAAAGGTCAAATACGAAAGAAATTCTTAATTTAACAATAGTAACACATTTACATAGATATATATCATATAAAAGACATGGCATACTTGTAATCCACATAATTGCAATTTTTAAGATGGTTTATAACGATAAAGTTGACGATAATAAAATTACTACGTAAATCCAACCTGGTTGTCTCCCTTGATTTTTAGACCGTGTGACGTCATTTTGGACATAAGTGGAACTGTTCCTCTTCAGTTTAACTAAATTTGAATGGGTCCTGTCGAGTTTTTATCGTATTAAATTCATGATCAGTGACGGAAATTACTATAATGTGATATGTTCTAAGCATTGTATGTGTTGTCATTGCAATCACGTTTTAATTCCCTTCAATATTTAAGAAACAAAACAACGACCACATACCGATGTGGACATTACTGACTTCAACTGCTGGGCGTGTTATACATTACAAACGCAGCAGTGCAAACTGCGCGCTACAGGGGGCATAAATATCACGCTGTTTATACACTTGACACGTGTGTGTATACATCGGTGATTGATTTTGAATATATATACATGTATACGTATATATATAGCAGTCACTATTTTGTATATTTATGTGTAAGTTTTGTAACAGACCATAAGTAAAGCATTCCGTATGAGGAAAAAAATTATGTTCGCAAGAAATGGCTTTAGCTGCGTATTTGTACACGCATGTATATTAGACATATAGATACATGATTTGTAGTACACACGAAATGACGCGTAGTTGGCAGTTTCGGTCGTTAATTGTAAAGAATATATAAATTAAACATAATTAAGTTACTGAATTCCTAAATTGAGAAATGAACATTATAATTCTAGACAGGAAATTATTGACGAAAAATTGTAATAGGAAAATTTGAAAAAAAGTCTGTAGATAACCGGTAAAGTTAGAGACATTGTCCATTGTTCTTGGATGCCGAGTTAATCCCATTTTTTCATTTTCAATTATGGATACAAATTCAAATGAGAATTAGCAGTAACTAAATCGATTGGTACTTTTTTCAACATTGCATACTGCACCAGTCAGTTCCATCATCGCCCCAAACCGTCGGGGATGGACGGTCGTGTTTTTACCTTCCAGCTTTCCGCCGCATGGCCGGTGAAATGTTGGGATTTTTTTCAGCGAACCAATACCCTAGGGACACTATTTAGTTGTCAGGGACCGGGAAATACCGGGGATTGTCCCATCAGCTGTCACCCGCAGGTCGTGGAAGGCGGGGTGAAAACCCATAAGCCCATCCCCAGGAGTGGGGTACCGTAGATGCTACTGACATGTGCATAACAATGACACGTTAGAACAAGTGCGCTGAAAATTAAGTAATTTGGAAATGTAAACTCACACATTTCCAACACAATAATCGGCGTAATGATCTTTTCAATATTGTTGGTATTGCAATGCACATGTAATAAAAAGCATGGTTTCTTTGAATGACACCCCAGGGTAAAATTTATTAACAACATCCAGTAAAGATGAAAAGTGACAGTATTATAGTGGGATGCTTAAGGCTTACACAGAAGTTTGAACATAATATTTTACCTTTTTGAAGCTTTCCATTACACCAGAAAACATATTAGAGTTTACACGAATCCTAAGCTTGTCATTTTCAAAAAAAATCACATTGATAAACAAAAACTTGGTTTATTACGCACATTCATTGAAGATATTTTTACGCACTTGCTCAACTGACCATAATTAATACTTACATTTCAATTCATGGCGTTATTTTGATTGGCGAATACAAATTGGTTTGTAATAAATTCGCCACGCCCCCTTGCACATGCATGACTTATGATCACCCCAAGAGCTGGATACCGTGTGATCTATATAAAATAAAAAACATAAAATAGACCGCCTGCTTTTGGCGGCCTATAGTGCAGTGTCATATATATGTCGGCCTTTTACTGATGTTTAGTCTTCAAATGTAAGCCGGTCTAAATGGTAGGATAAAAATGTCTGACCGTGCGTTGATATTCTGGAAAATTAGGCACGTGTTTGAACTCTCAAACAAGTATTATTAAGAATTTAGTTATATTACGGAAGCAGATTACCAACATTGGAGTTCGCTACATACATGTATCTTGTTTGCATTTTGTTAAATCCACGATGCTCCCATTGGGTAAGGACTACTACGTTTTGACATATTTAAAAAAATATTTTAAACAATACTGTACATGTATACGAGCACATGCGTTGTTCCATACAGTATTCTACAATTGAAGTGGACAGAACAACATATACAAAGAATAAATCTTTAATACCGCTCTTTATTTTTTATATAATATATACCCAGCGTTCTATTTCGGATAGTCTGACAGTATTTTTTTGATAATTACCCATAAAGCAAAATGATACACAATTTAAACACGAATTTGATTTCAACTTGCGTAACTATTTTTTTCCGTTATGTACTTTCTTGTTGGTGTACATAACGGGAGATGGATACGTGAATCTAGGTTTATGCTAGTAAGAATCATAAGTTTACACACAGTTGAATTCAAATGTCAATGATCGATGTATATCGTTTTAGAAAAATGCAATTTATCGTTCCATACTAAATTAATAAATTAATGAAACGTTTATAGTGCGTTAGCGACTAAGCTGGACCCCCATAAACCTTAAATATCTTAAAAAGTACAATGCCGATTAGAACAAAAATGGGTATGTCTTCGTAAAACACCCTTACCAACTCTGATAAAATAAAACAGAATTTTCGGTCCACAGAAAAGTGTACTTTGCATAGACGCCTAATGCAAAGTTTTGAGTCTAAAACAGGGTAAATACGTATGGGTATTGGAAGTGACCGGAACAGCAAAGGTCAACAATTTGGTCCAGTATAACTGTACATTTAGTCACACACCAGTGACAGTTGAAAATATATAATGAGGCCCTTGGACGAACGTTTATCTTAGTTTGTATAACTGAAGCAACTTTGTAGCAATATTTGCAAGAAAAACAATGTATTTCTTGTTTGTATAAATGATTCTTCCAATCAGAAGATGGGCCTCAACTATATAAACATTGGTGATCGGACAAATGTAAGTCAAAGTTATAAAATTATACCGTTATAGTTGTTACATAATACAATAGCATAATCTTAACTAGCTGATCGTAATAGCTTATTTTACCCCCTGTCTATTTGTTGATTAAAATACCAAAAATAATACATTAGACCCAATGGGAAAAACATTAATTAGACAGCAAAAAAATCTGAAAGTTAAACACAGAGTTGGTAAAGTTAATTAAGTTAACTCTGCCAAATTTCAATAAAATTGCATAATTACTTTTTAAGATATTTAAGGTTTATGGGGGTCCAGCTTAGTCGCTAACGCACTATACCGAGTTATAAACATTTTATATCTGGTATAATACACTGTTCTTTTTTTCATGTTGATTGACAAAAATATATTATTAATACTTGGCCCGTTACAACACGCGTAATGTACACGCGTCTCCAGTTGCATTGACCGTAAACTTATCTATGTACACATACCGATTTAGGAATTTTCTCACATTTGTATACCCAATAATACGTACAGAAACAATTAAATTAAACATCAAATCGGTCAGCAGCTGATTATAATCTCGTTTTTGGCATGTTACAACCCCCGTGGTGTGCATAATGTACCAAGATAACTGTATGACACTTCGTAGATCGACGCTGTGTATATATATGTATAACCCCCGTGGAGAATTATTTTATGATTGTGCTTTATATTTGACCCATTATTACATAATAGCACATGCATTTCATGTAACTTTAATGCATTTAAACCGAACATATTCAATAGTGATCAAGATTTATGCGAATATACACTAATAGTATACAGCCTCTGTGTTAATCAAATGTTCCAAAAATACGTCACAAGCTAAGGGAAGTAACTCGGGTTAGTTTATTCACAAAATAAGATAATTGAAATAAGAGATGACGTTTATTGTGTGTTATAATCATATCTGAAGCGTAGAGATTGATGTAATCCTATATTTATACCATAAACTTACTAAAACAGCAAAAAAATAATCTTGCGTATATGACCTTTAAGGTGAAGTACCGGGTACTTAAGGCAGATTAAGGACAGAAATAAAATATACATGACCGTGTGTTATGTCAGACCTTTTTGTGGTACGTCTGTCTAAAAGCAGATTAGCTGGCAAGTCGTAGGCCACTCGGGTCATGGTTGGTCTGTGAACAAACGAACTTACGTCAGTGTTATTTATTGCTTTTAAGATTGCATATCTTACCCCATTGAAACTACTAACTTGGTACATATTAAAACATGATTCCAAAAGGGTTTGTGATAAGTTATCATGCTCGGGTTGAGTGAAGTCATGTAATGTGCTGTTTTGACTTCAATATAAGTTGAATTTGGGCGACATAATTTTAAGTCTTGGATAAGTAACACATTGGTTTACTCTGCTAAAGGTAAGATCATGTTTTTTGTGAGATCATGTTTTTTAGACCGATCTGAAGGGTTGCATATATTACAATGGAAATTTCCATATATCTGTCCGTCCGTCAGTCCTTCCAAATGGCCTTGTGGGTTGCAGTGCAGTTGACTAATTTTAGTTTATATTCTATCTAGATCTGTGGATTGTGTGTATGTATACCATAACAAAAAATTATGAAAAAAAATTTTGTACTAAGTTTAGTGAAGTGGCCCCTCTTTTTGGTTGTTGTATATAATGATACTGTGTGACAGTTTGACGCAAGGGACATTTGTGCTTCCTTTGACAGAACTTCTTTAAATTAGTATAGTCTCATATATAGTCAGTGTTAACGATGTCAATAACATCAGACAGATTTTCTCATTGATCTCATCTTTAATAGTTCCTGTTTTATTTTGTCCCTTTGGTGCAACAATGTTGTTACTATAATATTACTTTATAAGGAGATACAACCGTGTTGCACCAAAGGAACTATAAATTTTATGACATTCGAAAACATTCTACATTCTGATAAAAATTCAGTTATCTAGTTGTTTATCCACATGTACATTCAATTATGCATACAGTTTCGGTTACAATATAAAATTATGCAAAAAGTCAAGTTACCAAGTATTAAATTAATATTCTAGGTGATGTAAAATAGCAATAAAATTATGATTAAATACAAGACACAGACTGTGTTGTAATTGTTTTATCGTATTTAATGTCATCCATGGATGATGGACTGATTGATAGATTTATTCTGTATAGTGTGACAATGTTAATTATTTAATGTACTTTTAACAACTTTCGATGGAAAACCCTATTACTTTACATCGAGAGAGCCAACCTTAATTTGACACAGATTATTTTATACCAAGGGAGGCAACCTTGAATTAACACCGATTGTTTTATATCAAGGGAGGCAACCTTGAATTGACACAGATTGTTTTATATCAAGGGAGGCAACTTTAAGTTGACACAGATTGTTTTATATCAAGGGAGGCAACTTTAAATTGACACAGATTGTTTTATACTAAGGGAGGCAACCTTTGATTGACACCAATTGTTTTATATCAAGGGAGGCAACCTTTGATTGACACAAATTGTTTTATATCAAGGGAGGCAACCTTTAATTGACACAAATTGTTTTATATCAAGGGAGGCAACCTTTAATTGACACAAATTGTCTTATACCAAGGGAGGCAACCTTTAATTGATTCAAATTGTCTTATATCAAGGGAGACAATCCCAAATTGACACCAATTGTTTTATATCAAGGGAGGCAACCTTTAATTGACACAAATTGTTTTAAACCAAGCGAGGCAACCTTTAATTGACTTATCAGGAGAAGTAACTATACATGAACTTGCATAAGATAACTGTGAAAATTGTGACATTTTTGTCCTGATGTTTAAATTAGGTTGTAAATAATGTAGTCTTTCAAGTTTGAGTTTAAACTTGTATGTTATCTATGTTCAACTTTTACATGAAGATAAAACTTGGTCTGTACAATGAAAGTGTATGGGTTCACAAAGTATCACCAGTGATTACAACTTGTATTATCTTCACGCAGTATCACTGTGGTATGTTGGTCTTTGTTAATTATCAGGGTCAGGTTGTGTTCAATTTGAATGATATTATCATTTTTGACTGATAAAGGTCATTTTAAATGCACTGTGTCATTTATAAAGTCAATTATTGTTTGTTTGTTTGTTTGTTTGTAATCCACAGAGACAGTCATAAATGCATGGTCATCAGTTTTCATCATGTTTGTTTGTCCAATAAAAAACCTCCGATGTGAGGGTCCAATCCTACTTCAAGAATCTTGTAGCAATACCAGGGTTACTGAGCTTCTTCGGAATAGACTCTATGGTCTATTTTTACATATTTAGAATACAGCACCAATACATGCATGACCGTACCCTTTAGCTCAACAAATCGAAGAATTAATGAAATTTATTGCAACATTTTGAATACTTAAATTATCATCGCTAAAATTTCAAGAAAGTTGAAAATTTATGACTTGTACTCAGTATTAATATTGGTATTGATCCATCCAATATTGATTTTCTCCTAGAATATTTACTTGTATATCTAACATCTATTTACTCAATTATTTATGAACCAAACAAACTTACAAACTTCCAATGTATCAATTTTTATCAATATTGAATTTGAATTTACTATAAAGTTTAAATTCCATTTGAAAATCTGCTTGATACTACACCAAAAAATATTTGGAACAGTTCCCAAAGATTAACCGAGTTTTAATGTGGATCCTCACAATCTAGTCATTAACATCAGGTTTAATTTGAATTACATTATAAAATATATGACATTCCAAAAACTATTTTACCACCTACATATTCATTAATAAAGACTGACGGTGTTTTTTCCTGTATGAGAAATTGATTTTATTAAATGTAATCTTAAATTTATGGAAAAGCAAACATTGTTATCAGTGGCTATTTTACTATAGGGAGTTTATTGTTTACCAATTTTCGAAAAGAATTTTAAGCCTTTCCTTGATTTGTGAGTTTTTGTAATGGTTTTTAAATTTATCAATGTAATAAGGCTTTAAATAATCGTTGGTACAGAAATTAGGAAGAATCAAGGTGTCTGAGTAGGAAACTGGGAGTGTTTAAACCAAGGGACAGACAGTATAATACGAACGTGTCAATGATTATTTCAGCCTGACATGTGTACATGAGTCGCTATATGTCCTCCAGCCTACAGGTGGAGTAACTAGACAAATGACGGTCAATTTATTTTACAAATGTTCATGTCCTGAATTAGATACTGTTGTCATTAGACGTGAGATAGCTTGTAATTACGATCCATTCTACAAGGTGCTTGGTTTAAATAGTTGAAATGGCAGCAATTTCGTTGATAAACAATAGAAGGGTGAATTAACTATAAATTACTGAATCAATATGCCGAGTATCTAATTGGACTTTATCTCGTTAAAGGTATCAAATGAAGTGCTCTTGGATACAAGGACATCTCTCTGTGGTCTCATAGACTCGTAGTTTTAACAAGGACATAAATGTTTAGGTAGACGTTTAAAGTTTTGTATGACACAAGTCTGTTTGTTTTAACTTGAAACGTATCCAATATTTTGGAAATTATTATTGATTTTGTAAAATAAAAATGGTCAGGATTTATAGTGTGATTAAAGGTAAGACAATATAGATTTATGTTCAAAATTGATTTTAATTAATATTTTCATATTTTATGCAATAGATTTTAAAATTTAAGGAAATAATTTGGTACTGGTAGGCCATATCCTGAGACAAAAGAGCTCCAAAGCAAATATTTTTTCAAGGATCCGTTGGAGACATCTTTTTCCTCCAAAATTTTTTTTTTAAAATTCTTATTTTGGTAATTGCTCAAATGTTCACTGTGTCAAGTGCCTCGGTTAGTTCTATGCAATAACTTAATGGTCTTTTGTTTATACTTGCGTCAACCTTTTAAATGGAATGATAATTGTCAAAGAGCTTGGACTAGTGCCTCAGTGTGCCTCAGTATTTTGCTACAGGCCAGTGCACAGGGCTCACAGACTCTCGATGAAATGTTTCCTTATTCCAGGGGAATATACTTTTTCCAAATTATCATGCAGAATTCTAGATACATTTTTAGCAAAGCATAGAATTTACTACGGTTTTGAGAAGACATTAGCTTTGAAGCTTAAATTCAACATTGCAGATTTAATTAAAATGCTTGTAGTACCTGGAATGCAATCAGCCTATTACGATAATGTGACAAGGAATGTTAAATTTGGCTATCCTGATTCAATCCGGTGACAAACAGGATTCCATCCGGTAACATCCAGAACATAGATGATACCTGATAACATTCCTGCTTTAACAGAAATAATGTTTTTTTCAAAACGTGATAATATCATTACCTTTGTAGTTATTAATATTTCAAACTAATAGTTTGTGCTAATGCTATATGGCATCATCGATCAAAGGGGGATGATTTGACTGGTGTTCAATTTCCTACTTTCTAATATGAATGTTTGAATTGGTATTACTGATTAAGTCGTCGAGGCTGGGACATGTTTACAAAAACACTGAGAATCAATATGTCCCAACTTAAGCATGTCAACTGTAAGCTTGGAATGTATTGACCGCCATCAGGTATACAACGTATCAATGGATTTCCATGGGACATGCTCTCGAGAATTACTCTCGAGAAATACTCTGGAGAAAACTAGTCTTTGTGTTGCAAACTTCATTGATTTTGAACGAATATTAATATCATTATCATTGAAAAAATATTGTCATGTTCGCTGATGCATACAAATATTTTAATTAGGTGCTAATTTAATATTCTGAGTCTTGTTTTAATTAAGCACATAATTATACATACCGCGTACATTTGAACGAGAGCATGAATTATGTATCTATATCTACAAAGTTAGTTGGTAATTGTTTAGTGGTTTCAGTCGGATTAATATATATAACCAGTAAAGGATCTGTATGCTTTTAATCAGGGTTGCACTTGCAGTCAGGTATAGTAATGATTCTCTTCTATGCTTTTTGAAAATATTTTAAAGTGTATAGAGCTATATCGGACTATACTTTTTAAAAAGGTTTCAAAAACTGAAAAACAATTATGCTTTCATATCCATTCGATCATTTTTCGTTTCAGTTTAAACAGAGACTCTCTCTATGATTTATTGGACATGCAAACTGTCCATTTTCATACGAAAGTGTTCGAGAACACCCTATGAAATTATAAGAATCGTCTAATTTTCGACGATTGAATCAAAGTACACGGAACCCATCCAAAGTTTTAATTTGCAATTAAGGTAGTCTAGTATAGTACGCAACGATGCAAGTAATTATTTTAACATTGGATGACTATTAAAATATAGCTCTATACACTTTAAGTTTGAAAAATTTCTATTTGCATTTATTCAAGAACTTCAAGAAACAAAGGAGGAAATTAATAATATTGATCGTGATTCTATCAAGGAAAAAGGACATTAATCATTATATTGTTTTCTAAATTATATTGATAATGTTTTTTCTATCCAGACAGGCATGTAGCTTGGTATTTTTTTTTAATATGCAAAGAATGTGTATACTAAACCCCGTGGCAACTTTCAGACTAACTTGTTGCATGTTACGTTGGACTTTGAAATAGCCAAAATTTCGTTACTCAAATGCGTGTTTACATACTGGCAGCTACATACTTATAAAGATGTAAAAAGTTAACCTTTATTGTTTTATGACTGTTATTTTAAATATGGGTATGTCTATTATACCAAACCATAATTTTTTTACATCTATAAATTGAGTTTGTACACTCCTTTAAAACTTGGCATCTTTCCCTGGACATACCATTGTCAATAAGTATGAATATAATCTTAGGGTATAAAATATTTTACTGCACCATTCAGTGTCAGGCTGTTACATTTTTTTTAAATGCCAAGCATAGCCTTTATTTGCCAGTTAGCTTTCTGCTGAATATATAATATATAATTATGTATGTACCTCCACCCGGATTGGAATCCAGGTTGCCATACACTTGACTATGTTTAAATGTTGCTGGCACTCATTGTGCTTTATCATTTTCTGTAGCATATTGCTGCCAGGATTAGCCTAGTGGTTGAGCATCTGCTTCAAGTGTATTAGGTCTCAAGTTAAATCACAGGCAGCTTAATATGAATGAAGAATTAAGAATGGTGCCAGTGATTCAATTGCTGGACATCCATCATCAAAAGTTAGCTATTAAATCTCTTCGCTCATACCCTCGTAGTAATGGATACCTTCATAAATGAGGTTATAATAGTTGGTTGTATGCAGAACATGATTTAAAGATTATAAATTGAAACACTAAGTGCCTTGCTTATTTTTGACTTTAAAATCATTTAAAACATAGACCAAAATTTATGACCTTCGCTTGACTACAGCAATATGTCTTGCCAGGGGATGTGGACACTGTACAATTTTTCAAACAAGTGTGCATTCCTTTCATGTGCGAATCAGGATAGCTGTTTGAAAGCTGGACTTGGCGCATTTAACACAAACAACAAAAAGTACATGTACTTCAACGAGCACAAACATCATTAAATGTTTTATTTTGTTTTCCAAAACATCGGTAATGACAAATATGATAATTTTATTATCAGGCTTCAGGGGGTTTCAAATGTTTTTGATAGTTCCTGGTGAAAGGTGTTTAAATTATAAACAAATTGCTGATTTGCTAGTATAGAAGGTCATAAATGTTTCTTATGACCTTATAAGGTTCATACATTATAGTTTGGAATCTGCATCAAAATGTGCATCTTTAATATCAACTTATATTGGCCTCCGTAGCTCAGTGGTTAGCCTGCTTACCGCCTAATCCAGCAAACCAGGTTCAAATCTAGCTGGAGGCACACATATGCCTGCAATATTCAGCTGAGAAATGACTGGCAAATAAAGGCTATGCTCAGCATGGTTAACGAAAAATAGGTGATGTCGGTCAAACTGAAGTAAAACAAAAGAGTTAGCTTTCATTTGATTGGTTAGTTGTGTGCCTACTATCTTAAATTGACCAATGGCAGTGCTGCATTTTGAGTGTGGTCTCGAAAATTGAGAGTAAAACATGTTTTACTGTAGCTGTGTGTTAGGTTAAAGATCTACTGTCAGTTATTATGGTGTTTAATCAATGATGAGCCGTGGAAACAGTTTATATTGATTACCTTTGATATGTATCAAGTTGCATTGCTTGAGCAACTGTTTATAGATGCAGAATCTATTATTATTGACAGTGTATTGTATTTATACAGGGTGTCTCATAATGTGTTTTACTGCTACAAACAAATGCCATGAGGAAATGCTTGAGCGCAAAGCAACTGGTGCCGGTTGCTTAACCAAACCGATTCTGGAAAATACTTTCTCCAGAAAAGGGCTATGTGGCGGACAAAGGGTAGCATGTCGTTGATATATGAAAACGCCACACTTTTGAGATCTGGCATTTCTTACGGAATTTTGTTGTAATAGTAACACAGATTATGGAACACCCTGTATGGTCATGCACACAAGGTGTTGTATTTCTCCTGATTCGCTGACTTTCCAATATGGCAAATAAGCATTATATAATATGCATGGCCTGCTCAATTACATATTTAATGCAGTATGTGAAGACTATTTACTAGTTAAGTACATTAACTTTGTGATCAAAGTGCTAGCTAGGTTACCTTTTATTTTGTTGAGCATTTAAATTTTTGGAGTGGATTTAAAGATAGCTAATCCAAGGTAATTAATTGATAAACTATTTGTACAAGGAGCAGTTTTGTCATGCATTGGTATACATGCATAATATGTGGGTTGGGTCGCTTTGATTTATGTTCAGGTTTTGTTTGTCAAATATTTCATGTAGGAGTACACCGGTAATATGGGTGGATTGAATAATTAATAAACTGATTGATTATGTTTGTGTCAACTTGTTTCATAATACACACCTTGAAATGCACATCCTTGGTGCACAGATTACTGTAAACCTAGAAACTTTCGCGGCTACAAACTTTCGCGTTTTGCCGATCGTCGGCATATTCGCGGCTACAAACTTTCGCGTTTTTAAGTCTCCCGCGAACTCCGCGAACACTTAGTCGCATAGTGACAAAATTATTGATATAATAACCTGTCACATACATTGCTCGGTTCGTACATAATTGCTTCTTAATTATAGTTCTCACCTTCGTTAAACCCTTTCAAACTCTTGATGTAGATAGTTACCTATTGTGTTGTTTACACGAAATGCAAACTACGCTGGTAATGTTTTCACAGTTTTATTGACATTATCAGTCATTTGTATTCTTTTGTATACCCGGTAATAAACAGCGCTATTTACACGCATGTTCATAAATTATATTGAGTGTATTGTTAAACACGTTTTCAAGATTTTTTTTTCAAAGTGTCGTGATCATAAAAGGCTTTATTTAGACATAGAACATACACTTCACATTCCATATTTTGACAAAATAGCACTTATAATACGGTCTAATAAACGTCGTACCAAAATGATGAGTTTCCTTCAAAAACGAGAAACTTTCGCGTTTTTTTTGTCCTGGACATATTCGCGGCTATTTACTTTCGCGGATTTATACTAACCGCGAACACCGCGAACTTAAATCGCGCGAAATAATTTCTAGGTTTACAGTACTTGTATTAATGTGCAAATCTGCATGGTAATGCAGTAATGTTTTAAATTAATCATTTTACTCCCCAATTTTACATTCAGGATTATCAACACACCTTTATACACATGTATGTTCATTTACTGATCATACAAACTTAGATTCAATGTATGACGTAAATCAATGCTACACACATGTTACGAGTATAAACTTGAATAATGTTTGTTTTATTTAGTCCCCGACCATTACATAGAGATATTGATCTTATATAATGTAGCCTTACAAATTTTATTATCTCTTCTGATAGGATAAATACGCTTTCATGTAGGTTTGATTTCACTATCGAAAGTAGTTTGTAATCTGAAAGGTTTTTTTGAAAATCAGTGTCACTAAACGCATGAAAATCACCAAGCCTTTTGTGATTCGGATTTTCAGATTTTGTTACTAGTTCAGGTAAATGATTATAAATGTTTTTTTCTTCTGTTTGTTGGAATAGCAAAGGTTTATCTTGTTGTTTCATTCAACTATTTAAATTTCTAAACCATTTTACTTGGTTTATTTACTGTAATGTTATTCAAGTGCAGTTTAAAATATTGAAGGCTTTTGACGTAAAGCAGGTACAATATTGTTGAGCATTCAGTCAGTTAAATGATTATTATATTGTATTGTATTTTTGTTCTTTGTTGTATGAATATTGACGTACTGTTTAAGTGTTAATTTCGTTCCATTTATCGATTGGCGAGTGTAAATGTACAATGTAATGTAATGTAAAAAACAGTACACAAGTAGATTGAGGTACATGCATACATAGCTAAAACTGACCTTAATCAGATTTGGCAGAATGAACATTTAAGTAGGAAAAAACGACATATTGAATGGAAAGGGTTTCCTTTTAAGGAATGAATCTTACAAAGTCCTATCAAATTTAACCCAGGTTTCTCTAAAAAACGTCTAATTAATTGTATTTTGAGTGTAAACTGTAAAATCATTAATATTCGAGAGGATTTAATTTTGTGGATTTCGTGGATGGTATCAACCACAAAATTTAAATATCCATGAATATTAATGATTTTCTATAGTACCGTATATGACTTAGTGGATAAAAGGTACCCTTGAAATTAGGTCCCCACAAAATGGTCTTTCTTTTGAACCTTGAAAATTTATTGCCATTGAAATTAAATGATTTTACAGTATGTAATGTTACAATGCCATTCTCTGTGTAGATATTCCTGTTGTATTTGACCTTATACAATTATACAGGTGTATCTCCTTATTTGGTCGTATTTGCCGAAGTTATCTTTAAGTACTTTGTCACCCGATTATATGTTTGTGACCCGTTAACATTCTTACGTAGCTCACATTTATATTGATGATTAATTGTTTAATAAAATATTCTCTGCAGGGCCATAATTTGAAATTTTTTATCCCACGTATGTCGTATAGAGAAATTCATGGCGAGATACGGACCTGTCAAATTTTGCTAGAGTTTGCAGATTCTATGATTTATTGTTGGATTTGGGTGGTAAAGTGTATACTTACATTTTATTCTGATCTTTAAGTATGGTGAGGATCAACATCTTTTATTGCTTTAACGATAGTAGAATGTCAAGGATTTTGTACAAAACTGATGTAACATACGGTGCTATTAAATATTATAGCTGAGAGTGATACACTAAAGCATTGGTTCGCCTCCTTGATAACCAATAAAATAATTGGTTGAGCGTCTTAGGTTTGTAGTAGGTTTTAGGTTTGATCCTGTGCAACTATTCCAAATTTAGACAAAACAAAAATGGTACCAGTAATTCCCTTGCTTCTGCGACACTCAGGTTGCACTTTTTTCATACCCTCTTGTCTATGGATTGAGGATTGACGTTTCAAGCATTTAAAAACACCAACACTTTTTTATGCATTTTCGTAGAATCTAGTCCGTACTGTTGCAGGTCATTCAAGGTCAAATTGTGTTCAAAGTCATAACACTTTATGATCACCCTGTGTTTTAGTACTATAAAGTCTATTTGAAGCATTATTTAAATGTTTGCTTAATTTATAGCCCACATTGATAGGGCTCAAATTTCTGGACTTTGCATAATGTAATGATCGATTTTAGCTGACCTCAGCTAATATAAATCTACCTATACTTCAAGCATCTTGGTTAATATTATGATAAGTTGCCCTCACTTGCCCAACTATTGACCTGACAGTAGACTATTGTAAATTATTATGCTTCAAGATCTAAGCCAGGAGACCTACAGTCTGACTAAATTGATTAAACTGAGTTTGATCTTAAAATCCTTACATATCTCTTCACCTATAAAATATGTATATCTTTAAATTGTACTTGAAGTATGTCTTTTTAATGATATTTTATGTCCATCCTTGATGCATTCAATCCGATGTGGCTTTGCTTGAAAGTAAATATTGTCACATTCAAGGGAGATAACGAGATAGCAAAAAGCATGTTTATCTTCTGCAAAAAAAAGATATGAGGAAATCTAACAGGGAAGGCAGCACTCGGCTTAACCAGCCAAGCACAGAATTCAGTAACACCACAACACAGCTACACTGAGCATGGCCAACACATAACGCAAAAAAATTATTAACAGTCCCAAGTCCTCGCTGCAAAAGTGCAGGATGACCCAATTTTACAAAGAAATTACAAAGTAGCAGTGATCCAAGAGACTGAAACCAAACTTATACTCTTTCCAAGTTTAATAAACTCGTCTTGGTATTTGATAGGATTGGAGCCATTCAGCATAATTCTGTTTGCAAACTGGATATTATCACCATTAAAGTTCTTCTTGTTGGCCAATGGTGAGGCAGCAATCTGGGATCTTATTTGCCAACGCTTTAAGACAAAAAATCAGACTTAACATTGACAACATTTATAATCACTGCCATTTCTTTGCATTTAGATGTAACAATGTGGAATTTTATCTGATTGTTGTTGTTATCCTCTGAACATGTATACCCATTTATATCAAAATTGATATGTTTACAACAACATTTGACAATATAAAGTCTGAGGTTTAGACTTACAACATTGGTAAATAAGGCCCCTCAGGTCTCTTCAGCATGGTAGTGACCTAAACTCTTTTAGACTACAATCAACAAATGGTGATGCTGCAATCATCTGTGAATGGTCTCCATGCAAAGCGCTCAATAAGCAAAATGTGATGCACATAACAATACCCTTATCCTATAACAATCAGTTGACATTCAATTTTTAAGGCAAGCGAAGAATAAATCTTGCAATTGTTATTGCATTCTGTTGAATCACCTTGACAATGTAAAGTCTGATGTCTATTAAGGAAGAATGCTGCTGTCGGCCTGTTTTACAGAATGTCCAGAACTTTCTAATTCTTTGCACACGTTAAGAGCATTCATATATGAGGCGAAACACGAAATAAAAATTGGGGGACCCCATGCTTGTTTTTGATATATGGCCCCTTTTATAAGATCACCCCATTTTGTATTTTAGACTCATTCGTGCCTAAATTACTCATGTGGTGCTGACTTAAAAGTGTTATAAAATAACATATGTGTCATGATATCTACAATTATTGTTTGTATTCCGATACATATCAATCAGACACATTTCCTAATTGGTGAACATCACCAAATACCGAAAGAGAAAAAGGGGCCAGCTAATTAGTACTGCAATATATTTTATTCAAAATTGAGCTACATGTAAAATCGGAACAAACAGGCATTTATTAAGTTCAACATTTTTTCAGAAATTCTAGTGGATAGACTTTTTTTTAAACTTTCTGTATTTATAGAATGGACTTCAGGCGAAAAGTTGAAATGATGAAATTGAATCGATCTCATGTTGTTTTGGCTATGGCCCTTGTTTTGTATATGAACCGATCTCTCCCGAGTGTAAAAACTCAATAAAACAGCTACGCTGGAATATTTTTTTTTATAAACTCAAGTGTCTTGTAAATCTCATTTTCTGCACACAGTTTAATGATATAATGGTATTTAAGTGATAGGATGTTGTTATGATAAGTCTAGCAATAAACTGTTCTGTATAAGTACTTGTAAAAAAGTGGGTGGGGTAATCACACATGCGAATTTTATTTAAAAGAGCACAGGAAATTTTCAACTTTACTTAATGTAGAAAATAAAACTTACACAATGTTTTGTTTCATAACAGTTTTGATATTTTCTAAAATTCGCCATATTTCATGTTGTATTCTAGAAGTATGGCCCCTAAAAGGGCCTGGAATTGGCTATTTTTGACATTGCCTGTATGGAAGTCGGATCATTTGTTATTCATTTTTTACAAAACTGGTACAAAAATGTGATACTTATTTACTACATGGCTTCGACCAACTATGACCCGCTATGGGTTCCAAAGTTCTGGCCCCTAAAAGGGCCAAACATTGGTTATTTTGACATTGCATTAAACATTGTAGTTTTGTTAATTACTCGAATCTAAACAAACTTGCGCACAACTAAATTCTGTATAAGATCATATTCCCTGGCATCGACCAGCTATATCCCACATGGATTTTCAGAGTTATGGCCCCTAAAGGGGCCATCAATTAGTTATTTTGACCTTGTCTTCAGAAGTCGAGGTTTGTTTATGAATTGATAAAGCCGCAATTGCTACAAAACTTAATTCAGGGTAAGAGTCGTTTTTAGGGTTCAACAAACCATAGCCAATTATAGGTTCAAAAGTCATGGCCCCTTAAAGAACCAAACATCGGTAATTGTGTCATTTTCTACACAATTGTAGTATGTTTACTAGTTGATTTAAACCAAACATGTGCAACACTTAAATCATTACAAATTCAAATTTCCTATCTTCGATAAGCTGTATCCCACTAACGGTTTCAGAGTTATGGGCCCTGCAAGGGAAAATCACTACATATCACAATTTTGATTGTGTTATTTCATGACATTAACTATATTCTTCCTCGGGTTTCATGTTATGGCCCCATAAAAGGTCAAAACAATTGCAATGCGTTTGGTATTCTCTGGATGCTAAAGCTTTTATCTATTGGTGTATTTTAATCAAGCCTGCATGTAACCAGTATCAATGTAAGAGCATAGTTAGTTTACACTGTTATATACATATCCCCTCGAGGGACGATGCTCTAGAGAAGTGGTCCTAAATAGCTCACCTGGATATCATTCCACTTTAGATTAGAAAAAAAGATAAGGCATTAGAAGCAAAACAGGAGTCCCGTACCTGGTTTCCAGGTTGTACAAGTTTCAGTTGCCATGGTAACTACAATTTTTGTCCGAATAAATGACAGATGTGCATAACCAATTAACCTCTAATGTGACAAAAAGCAATTGTGGATGGACAGATGGACAAAGAGCAATCACAAAATCATTTTTTAAACTAATGCAATAGAAATAATAACATCATATGAGTTATCACATTGTTTATTTCTGTTTTATTCTGCTTATTGTTGTTGCTTGAATACAAGACAGCAAAGTCAGGTAAGTGCGGAAATAATGGAAAATATAATGCAGCAAAGTTATATACCAGTTAATTTATACATATACATAACTAAAAACTAAATAAGGCCAATAGTAGGAAATAGCAAAGATCACAGTGACCTTGACCCTTAACCTCAAAATAAATAGAGTCAAGAACTGTTGTTGACCAACATCCATGTAAACCTTAAAGATTCAAGGGCATAGCATTCTTCTACAGACAGACATCAAAGATTGGTAGGGCCATAAAAATATGTTGCTGTTACAACATGAACACAATCGACAGGGCACCAATAAGTCAGACATGTGTAGCACAGAATAGAAATACAATTTGATAGTTATCCAAAAATGAGTTAAAAAAAGATCCACTACATTTTTCACATTAAGTTTGATAGCAATCCATATACATATATTATACATATTCACCACACATTCAAGACAGCGCAATCATACAAACTTCAAACCTGTGTACGGAATTTCAGAAAGAATATTTAAAAGTTAACTCATCATCTTCAAATATGCATAGAGCATCATACAATATCTTTTCAGTCAATATCAAAAGAAACACACTGAAATGTATTAGTCAATAGCATACTGTAAAATCATTTAATTTCGTTGGGACGAACTTTCGTGGTTTTGGTAAAAAATGCAATTTCGTTGCGACTTGAATTCGTGGATTTTGCATATCAGGTAATAAAACAGGGGTCAAAATTAATGTTCATTGGGATTAAAGTTTGTGGTCTATGTGAACTACGAAATCCACGAAATTTAATCCCCCACGAAAATTAATGATTTTACAGTAATATATTGTAATACTTCACATCACTGTCTATGCTGTATAATTAAAAAGATAAAAAGTTCTAAAAGAGATGTTGATGTTATGCCACATTTTACTTAATACACTAGTTTGTAACTATATCTATACTGTTGTTCAATCAGTCACTCTTCTGTATGCGCGTTAAAATGTATGCTAGACAGTTTGATCCTTTGATTCCTACATTCACAAAGGTATTAAACGTTTTAAATGACTATTTCATTGTATACCATTCTCAAAATACCACAATAAATATCGGTCAACGAATGTACAGAATGATAAGACAAGTCTAAACAATATCATCAAACACATAAGCAATATGAGCTGAGGAAAATTTGTGTAAACTAATATTCCATAACATTTATTCCTTGATTTGGAATAATCTGGCGTACAGTATTTTTACATCTTCACACCAAACCAATTTCACAGAAGAAATGTATCTTATTCACCATTATCAGTTCTTGAGCACTGAAAAAGAAAATGAAGGCATATGATTGTATAACATTTAATATGTCTGATTTGAGTATGTTTCATGAAAATATAATAAAGATTGTTTGCAATTTTTAAAATTTTATTTTACATGAACATTTCTATAAATTTATTTCATCGGAAAAATCAATAGACATGTCTTTTTCCCTGTGTATGTTTGAGCCAGTCATATGGCTTGGTTATTTAATTTATTCCTGCCTAATTGGCCAATGAGCTGAGTGATGCATGGAATATAGGTGAGCTGACCTCTCCTTCAGAATACACTCCTGTGTTCTTTAACATACCCAGTGTATAGCACAGATTAACACAATACAGTGGATACTACCTCTGGGTTTACAACCAGATCAATACTTCCTCGGTCAGAAACACAGTCAAACACTTATAAGATTTTCTGAAATATCCAGTGACCCAGCAAAGATTCAAACCAGAGACCTCTGGTCAGGTAGTCAAGAGTGCTAACCTCTGTGCAATATTCCACCTACTTGTCTCATTTAAAATAATAGCTTAATAAATTCATGGTTATTTTAATAACAAATAATAAACTTATTAATAAACATATACCAGTACTGGTATCATACATGTATATATACCTGAGAATTCACATATAATGTATACCGCCACTATGATGAGAAAAGCTGGCATTGATTTGTCATTTGAGAATGGTACCTGAAAGAAAATTAAGTTAATAGTAAAGACATATAAAGACCCAACAATCAACATTAATAATGTTAACATTTGAAACTGAAAAAGAAATAGTTATACATCATAGTACCAGTAAATCTATCAACTAAAGTGATCTGTATTATTCTGTAGTATAATAAAAATTGTTAGATTTATTTATAACTTTATTTAAATGTAAACCAGTCTGATGCTCTACTGGCTTCAATCAATTGCCAGTTGTATGTAGCTTGTGCAAATAGCAAGAAATTTACCAGGGTCGGGGAAATTATTAATTATTTCTAGCTAAATATATTTTATTACATTACCAATTCTGTAATTATCATAGCAGTTTGTAAGTATACCTGGCTCAAGTTTTCCACCTCTATGAAACGAAACTTATTCACAGCATCATGACACCATATAAATACTTCTTCATCATCAAAAACAACCAGACATAATGATGAGCTTTAAATCTCTGTAAAAGAAATTTATATTAAATACAATTGATATTGCAGATGACTGAGTGGCTAGTGTTTAAAAATTCAAATCAATAGAGCATCATGCAAGGTAGTCAATAATCACTGGGCATAATGGGATCTAGCCCCACATGAAGCACACTTCTCTACATCAAAGAGGCCCAAAGAATCCTGGACTTCTTTGTCTATATACAAGGTCCCCTATATTGTCAAATGTTATGACATATGTTGCAAACTACAGCATGTAATGTAACGTAAGCTATAATTTAACCAGTTGCAATGCACCAGTCAGTTGCATCGACGGCTCCCCCAGTCCCAGGGTTGGAATATGATTTTTACTTATGGTTTTTAACCCCCCCCCCACCCTACACAGCCCTGACGGGGACAGCCGTTGGTAAAATCACTGTTATTTCCCTTGCTGTATTGTAACGGAATGTTTTCCCCAGGGTATTGGTTAGGAGAAAAAAATCCCAACATTTCCTCAGCCAGTTTGGGAGCTGGAAGGTAAAAATTTTCCCAGCTATCCACGGGGGGCGGGCGTGGATGCAACGGACTGCTGCATAACTTGTTCATCCAATTTTTGGAACTTTTCGATGAAATTATGTAAGATAAATGATAGAACACTTATTAACAGGTGCAATTCGTTTATGTGACGCGCACGACTGTTAATTTCACATACCACGGACGTATGAGAACCACGGACATACGAGACACGCCAATGTCGCGAAAATACATGACAATTCATTATTCCATCGGTAATACGATATACTAGTAATAATAATCCATACAAACCTAACTGGTTACAATTGTTTGTGCATCCAACACTCGCAAATCTCCCATCTTTACTACGTGCATAGATATGTGTGTTTTTTTGTCACGGGCAGAACAATCACAGGAGCCATTTCATCAGACGCTTGGTTAGTGCTAAATGCAGTGCAAAGCCTTGCATGCGGTTGAGTCATCATGTCGAAAAATGTAACACGAATAAAAACGAATAATAAAACGGATTTTTAAAGTGATCTTTACTAATTTGTTAATTGTCTATAGTGTTGAAAAGTTATAGCTAAAATCAACGAATTTAAAGACGCATTTTGATTTTACGGCGGCGTGTCACGTGACGTCAATAATACCGTAAAACTGACAGCAGCAAATTTCCTTAAGTTTTGCAAATTAATTTCAATCAATGAAACGCATCGCCCATGCAAGTGAAATGTATAATAACGGGATACATTTCCTCATTAGTTATTACAAAGATTATAGCATGATAACAACAAACTACATTGTTGAAGCGCTTCAATGAACTTTCTTTCTTAAATTGGACTTGATAATAGCGGCGAAAATTGCAGTAATTTGCGAAAATTTCAGTTAAACATTTTCTACACATTTAGTCGTAGGATTTTGTGAATTATGATGTTCAGGAAATGTGTTAGGTGTGTCGGGATATTTCACACAAATGCATGACATTTTTCTTGTCAGTAGGACATGTCTTTTTGTGTCGTACATGATTCAATATGTCATGTTCAAAGCTTACGTTTTGTTATACATTTGTACATGTTACGACAATGTGTTTATATGAGAGGAGATAGATATATGTGTCTTGTTTATTATACATTCTGAGTTGTTTACATGTAATGGTGTGTTCAAACTGTTTATCACATGGTTACCGCAATATTATAACCATGCTTAAATGTATATATGTGGATTTTGTGGGGAATGCATGAGATTGATTCATACTTTAGGAGCTTTTTACGACAGTGTTAATATAGACTTTGTAGACTTTATTGCCTGTGAAAGTGTGCGACAGCCAGAAAAGGACACTTGAAATATAGACTGAGCTGTAATAACGATATAAAAAAGTGATTAGTTTTATTGCTATGCAACATGTGACAATGTGAGATTTCCTGATTGATTTTTAATGTAAATGTAGATTATATACATAAAAAATATACCAGGGCAGTCGGATTGGATGATACAAAGGCAAAGGAATCCGAAACATCAAGTTGCAATCTGGCTCATAATAAATTGCTGACTCTCACATTTCTGGTTTACTCAATGCTGCTGCAGATGTATTATTCAGAACCAAAACATTTCTAAAGTTTATTATTTACATATTAGCATTAAGCAAGTAAAGGTACCGGCATTTGATTGCATTCTCGTAAATAAATGTTAATACTTAAAGGACAATGATCATTCCTAGTTTGCCAAGGTGACCATTATTTGTCACGATTTCTTGCCAGTGTGTCAATGTACGCTGGTTTCGGATAAGACACCATTTCGGACAAATTATCATTGTTTTGTCATTCATTACTGATAACAATGTGACTTTCTCCACAAATAGTAGATAATATATCAGTCTGAAGTACTCGAAATTCCTCTGGTGGCTCCCTGAAGGTGTTAGTCCGTTGAAATGTTCCTATATTTCTGTCAGATGCTTGTCAACAGAATTATTGCTAAGCATTGTCAACATAGGTCCTGAAGTTGGACGTCAGCAAGCTCGGAGCATTGAATTTTTTATGTACAACTAATGTGAAAAGGCTCCCTTTAAGTGCATATTCTAAAGCAAACAATTGGAAGAGCATCATTCCGTCATCGGAAATCTAGAATATTTACCGGATTAGCGAGAATTAGAAAAATTGTCATCTTCAGACAATAAAAGTATGTGGATTAAGTTTTGAATTCCATTAATAGATGAAGCAAAGTGCTTAGATTAATCAAAACATTTTCCTGGATTCATAAAGCATGGTTACAGCAGTTGTGTAAACAAACGGTACAAGTTAAAGGAAACAAACAATTGCACAGATGTTTTAACATTCTTTGGTTGGCAAGCTGCAGTACACAGCAACATTTTCTCCTCAATGACGAATTGGTCAAAGAAATTTTGCGGATTTGGTTTTTCGTTAAAAGGAGTAAAAAATACTGATAATCATTGCAGATTTTGCACCAAATAAACTGGGCAAAGGAATTGTGTGGGCTTGGTTTTCGTTAAAAGGAGTAGAAAATAATTAGAATAAATTTGTGTTTTGCGCAAAACATACATCAAATAAATTGTTTAGTTTGTACACCTATCTGCCTGGTAATGATGGATTTTGAGCCACCTAAGTTGTATTCATCCAGTGCTGTTCTTATACTGCGGCCCGTCTGCTTCACAGGTGAGTCTGAAATCTTGTGTAATCATAATGACAATTACCTTTGGTCAAAATCTAGATTTTGAGATGTACGAAATGTTTAAGTTTCATATATATAGTGGTGATTTTCACTGACAAATAGTCTTTTTGACTCAATAAGGTTGTATCTATCTATATAGTATTTAGTAAGATTCGGCAACCTTTTTGTGCCAAAGGGACCAACATTTAATGTAGTAGTTATTTTAAATGGATCTCCAAATCTCAATGGCAACATACATGTATAGTACTAAAGTATAGTTATAGTAAAGAAGTAGTATAGTTTCCATCATTCTGGCAGGTGCACTTTTACTATCTCTGCTGTTGGAGCGCTTTTGATTACAAAATTTTTAGAAAGTTTCCAAAATTTGTTATACGTTTAGATACTGACACATGATTGTGTACATGTATGCATAATGTTTGTTATATTATACCGGTATGTGTTATATATTTCATATCCGCTTTTGTGATGCATGAGTAACTGCAAGAATGCATCCATTTAAATCTTATTATAAAATATGTTTGATGAGTAATATCATATAAGAGCATGTCATTATTAAAGTGTTCCGATGTACTGCATGATTACACCATGGTTGTTGTTGTTGTTGTTGTTGTTGTTGTTGTTGTTGTTGTTGTTGTTGTTGTTGTTGTTGTTGTTGTTGTTGAGGAAGTGGTTGGTTCTGCAACCAATAAATCTTTGTCACACTGTGTTGTATATAGTCTGAGCAAATTAACGTTGTCCTTGACCTTTAAGCATGAACATATTACAAGCATCTTGTTTGGTGTACATTAATTTCCGCGAGGCAGTGGTGCTTTGTCATATATTTATATCAAATTTTGCGTTTATTGTGCACCTTTTACATATTCGTTAATTAATACTTTTCGTTTATGAAAACACAGGCCGAACTTGAATAACAGACAAGGAATCAAGTGTAATGTTATGCTGATGCAAGTTTCGAGGCTCAGGTTAATTTGTTTGCACTGTACATGTAGTTCTTTAAGTAAAATCTGATTGAAATGTTCACTGACTGAAGCTGTGTTGATGTGTGTCGATTTGTAAATTGTGATAGACGTTTATTGATACAGTTATAGACTGATCGACATCTTGCGTATAGTGCGTTGCAATTAAATAGATGATAAAATAGTTCCAGTTGAATGCTATGTGTCATTTGAACAAGAAAAACTAGTCTGATATGCATTATTGTAAACAAATAGTTTTGCTATATAAAGCAATGTAAATAAAATAGTTTGGCAATATTTAAACAAAGGTTTGGCAACATAAGGCAGGTATATTGGTGACTAATTCTCTGGTATATATGATTCAAGCATCATTTCCTTGCCAAATCGTTCACCACCAATATGTTCAATTTTTACTGTGATGATGTACTTTAATACCTCAGTACCTAATTTGTTGAAAGAGGAGCCTGGAAGGGTATTTTTTATTTCAAGACCTTCTTCATCAATCCTTTGATACATTAAAACTTCTTAACAAAAATACTTAAATTTGTTTTGAAACAAAGTACAAAGTGCCCAAAAATGTAGCAAATAATTGATCGAAAAATATCACAAACAGAAAATATCACAAGGATTTTTGTTCATGAAACCTGATTGAAGTGATCAGCTTTTTGTGTCATATTGACATTTTCGTTTTTTTCTGAAGACGAATAAAATTCAATTGATTTCACAGATCATATCAGTTAATAATTATTGCGTAACACATCTATGTTGACATTTATAGGTGTAAAATACTTTGCAGATTAAAGTCATAATGTCTGAAGCCCGGGGCAAGTTTAATTGATATTTGACATTGATGATGGTAAGGCCACACCAAATTAATTTTTGGTTCTACGGATTTTTTTGGCAAAAATTAGGGGCGAGCGAGCGAGCGAGCGAAATATAAATTTAAATATTTATTTTTGAAAAACCCGTAATTGAGAGCGAGCGAAGGAGCGAAATAAATTTTTATAAATTTATTTTTGAAAATGCCATTTTTGAAAGCGTGTGAAGGAGCAAAAGTGCCCTATTCATTTCTGATGCACCCATTTTTAGGAAATAGTGTCTATTACAACAGCTTAAATAAGAAATAAGGCCACATAAATGATTGTTATACATTTCTTGTTATGTTGTGTAGGATTTATCAAATTATTTTACCGGAATACATGTATTCAAGGTAATTGTGAGCAGACATTGTCACATACATATAAATTATAATGAACACAAATGCACTGAGTGACCAGTGGTTAAACTTAAAGATTCACATCAACTAAGCATCAAGCTGTATAGTTTTGTTCTTGTAATGATACATCATGCTCAGACGGCTGTTTATTTAGCACTGTTAGTAGCGCACCGATGCATAATGCTATGCAAGGTTACCGTCATAGGATCTAGCCCCACATCAAACACGCTTCCCTTAGGGATATACAAGGTCCTTTTTTTCTTCCATGTAATTTGCAGGTCCCACTCTGGGGCATTATGGCAAATGTTAGAGACAGAGGCGAGATACAAGGAATCTGGGTGTGATACCCTAGCTCGTTTCGAATAAATTCCTTGGTTCTTTAACGTGCCCGGTGTAAAGCACCGATACACGCAAGACTACCTCTGGGTTTCCAACCAGGATCACCTCTAGCTGGTTGGGAAACACTAAAAAGCGTTTCTAAAAATGACCAAGTGTCACGGCTGAGAATCGAACCCGGGACCTCTCGATCAGGAGTTAAGCATCTTACCACTCGACCACCGTGGTAAAATGTTATGACAGATGTTGAGAACTGCAGTATGAAATCTTACATAAGCTGTTATTTATCCATTTGTAATAGATCTAGCTGGAATTTTAGCAAGTGACTGAAAAGTACAGCATTTAGTGCAATAATTAGAGCAAACTATTTTTATCAATTTTTTTTAACTCTGATGAAAGTAGGACCTTCTGAAGGTTTCTCTATGAACAGTATTTAAAATCCCTGATGAAATTATGTAGGATACAGTATAGAAACTTATTAACATGTGCGTTGCGTGTCCGGGACGCATAAAACTGTTATTATCACATACCACGGACCATGTATAAACGAGACGGCATTGTCGCGAAAATGGGTGACAATTCATGATTTCGTCGGTAGTACGGAATACTAGTAATAATAATGAATACAAACATATCTAGACACGCTTGTTGGTTTATTCCGCAATCGCAATTCTTCCCATTTTACTACGTTTATACACCTATGCGTGTTTTTTGTAAAGGGCATAATATTCAGATGTCACAGGTTCATCATTTCACCAGACGCTTGCGTAAAAAGTTACACACGATTTTAGTGTGCAACAATTTACTGTTAAAATTAATCGAGTAACTAACATCCTCAGCAGAGCGCGCTTTCCCAGAACATATTCTGTAATAACAGTGAGTGAGTGACGAAATTATAAACAAGTTGGCTTTATTTTTGGTAATTTGTAAATATTGATGCTAGCGGCAAAATAATAAAAAAAAAATGTAGGAAAAAATCACATGCGCGTGGTTTTCTCAGGTGCGGGCGCAATAATTTAAATTTAAATATTTATTTTTCATTTTGGAAAAATCAGGAGTGGGCGCTCCCGACGAACGCATGATCAATTTGTTGTGGCCTAATGTATATACCGGTAGATGTCACATACAGTATGATTGAAGGGACCGCATGTGATAATAGGATGTAATATTATATTCAGAAATATTTATAAATTCTCATTTAATTGAGGCTGTGTATTGATTTGGGATATTTTTGTTTCATTTTGCGATTGATTTTGATTGATTGATTCAAAATTTGTTATGATATACACCATATATGCATGCATGCCTGTCAGTCCGTTATTTGTTTAATACACATGAAATCCTTCAACCTGAAGTTGAACATAGTCTCCGCCTATTCACTAAAATCGATTATATCTGTGACCACTGGAAAACAAATGAGCAGTGGGTATTATGTCCAGTGGGAATTTTGTCCTACACTCGTGACCACTATATGATATATTTGAGGACCTGAAGGTTTCCAATCCTTACTGTCTCCACCTATTTGATATTGATCTGACCACAATATTATATTGGTTTATGACAGAGAGGAAACCATACAATATCTGCATATCATTAGTAAGGTGAAAACATGCGTACAGTATCTGCATATCATTAGTAAGGTGATATTGTTTATATTTATTATGTACTAATTAGCATTATATTGACCTTCTGACTTTGAGAGTACTGGCTAGCCCTGGCTATAAGTTATCATTTTATTGGGATATTGGGATAATAAAAATAATAAAAATAATTTGTAATGATCTGTGAGTAATTAATTGTTTATAACAATAACTTGAGTACACGAGCCTCCCCTTGTCCTGTCAATAACATTACTGAGTCAAGCCTGTGGCCGTCGTATGGATGATTTGCCAGTTTTTATTGCGATTGATACATATATTGATAAGTTTTATCGTTTATATATACCGGTAAAAAAATAATCGCTATTGATGACTCATGTTTATATTTTTTTGGTAACTTGATATAGTTGAACGTCTCAGTCACTGGCTTGTCATTGCTGGGCTTTTCGTTGTTGGCTATTGGCTATCTGACAGGCAGACGAGTGGTTGTTGTTTTGGTGTGATAAATTACTGTGCTTCAACTGGGATTGATTGTTGCTGGGGATTGACTGTTGCTGGTTGCTGGTTGAATTTTGTGATTTTGCGGAATTTTATCTCTGCATCCAAACATGGTTGTTGAAACAAGAGGTATTTTATAACATGTTTCTTTGCTATTATCATGGTAAAACTGATGCTGATACAGAACACGCCAATAATTGGTTGCCATGGTAATTCAATGACTGTTTTTGCTATTATGACATGATGTATAAAAAGTAACAATTATACATTCTTTTTATAGTTTTGTAGGAAGTAAGTTGCGCAAAATGGCATGTTTAAAATATAATTATTGTGTAATAAATAAATAGAAAAAAACTCATTTATGACATTTATAAAAATCTTATATTATAAATTAAGCCCACATGCAATGAGAGTTATCCCTTTAGTTGGCCGTTGTCTATATAAAATGTGGAACAAAAATAAAAATGGAGTTTAATATTAAGTGATAAAAATGAACAATAAACTATAACACATGTCATAAAAGGAATTGTTTAAGGGTTTCATTTATACTTTTAAATACTGGTGTGAACAATATAAATATAAATACCCCAGTCTCATTATACATAAATTGTGAATACATGTATATTATGATACCTGGATTAAAACAAAAAATGAAAATACAGGTAATAATTTGTGGAACCAGGGACACCCCATCGTTAAGGGAAGCAGTTAAAAAAATGGCCTCACTTAATGCATTATGATTACATTTTAAGCTCCCCTTAGTACGGTAGTATGTTTTCCGTAATGTCCTAATTATCTGTCATTTATTTACACCTTTACAAGGTATATTTCACTGCTATCTGTACCATATATGGTCAACAAAGTCAACGTGAGACGTTTTTCAGTTGCGAATACGTTGGTTGTCGTTAACAACGAAAAATCACGATGAAAGTAAATTTTTCTGACTCATGGTTAAGTGTGAAGATATAATGATGATGCTATTGTAGTACACTCGCACGATTATAATGTGTGATAGCTTGGCGGTTAATTTCTTCTTTCAAGTCTCTGTATTGTTATGAACCTTCGAGAATGATAATTGTAGCCTTAGATTTTACTTGACCAATTATTTGTCCAATCATTCACTGACTAAGGAAAATACTGTCATTGAATAACTGTAGAAATCAGTCTCTACCTTGTCTAGGTTGAAACTGATAACTGCTTTTACTGAAGTCAAAATATCAGTATAAGTGAAATTAATATAAAAATGTCAGTCTAGTTCAATTTACAATTAAATTGGGTTAATTTCTCCTATAAATAATTATCTATTAAGTTGCCGGGTGGAGATACAAAATGTATTTATCTGGATAATCTTATAAAATGACGAGGGGGGGGGGGGGGGGTTAGCAGATGAATATTGTGTTCATTGACCGACAATGAAATACTTACGTCAGGCTCTCCATAAAATTCAATTTAGAAATGTTTAGTCATGCACAGTGCAGTATATGTATAACAGCAAAATTAATTACATTGCAACCTCTGTAGAGCAACACCTTTAGTGTGCTGCAAATTTTGGCTGTTGTTTACAGGTTGTTGCTCTACATAGGTTGAATTTATAATAAATAATTAGGCTTAGAGAAATTTTTAAGGTTTTCTGATAGAGAGGTTGTTGCTCTACAGATGGCCTCTCTTGAGAGGTTGTTGCTCTACAGATGGCCGCTCTGAAGGGGTTATACTGTGTATCAGTTACTGTCCTTAATATTAAAAGTAATTGTACAATTTGTATTCAGAGACTGTACCACTAAGGTATATTTACTGAATATAAACTATTTTTAACTATTACTAATTACGGCCAGTGCATGGAATATAATATACATTAATGTAAGGATATATTAAATATGTGTGCGCACTGAAGTATGTTTGGTAACATCCTTTGTCATATCATTTGTAAATGTACATACGTGGGTTGTTCATTTAATTCCCGGACGATCGATATTGCTGAAAAACGATTGGACGGATATTAATGAAAACGCACACTATCACAATCACATCATTCCTTGATTCACATACAAAATTTCAACTTGGTACGATGAAGGGATTTCATAATATTAGTGTTTTAGTAAGCGCGTGTAACGTTAGTCGGCCCAAGTCGACGTCAAAAATGGCGACGTTACGACGTTTTCGCATCTTAAACGCTACTTTTTGCATCATTTGATCATTATTTAGGGGTTAAGTGGTTGCCCGGAAACATATATTCGCCACGTTAAGCTGTTCAGCAGTGATGTTATATGGTATAACTACGATAAAATCGCATATGGCTGCAATTTATACAACATTTATTATTCTATTAGTGTCTACCGACCAACAGGCATTGAGTCTACGACATTTTCTGTTGATGACTTTAGGTTTGCCTGGCCTTTGATCATCACCTGGTGGTGCTATGTTATCGTGGAACGGTTTATTTCATATATAAACAACGGTCCGCATTTACGATAATTGTCTAAAGAGTTTTTCTTTAAGGGAGTCTTAAGTTTTACAGGTGCACGGCTAATATTTTCATAAAATCGTTTCATTACCTATTTTTTTCTAAACAAGTCGAGATATTCACAGAAGCACGCTCTTCGTCATTAGAACGCAAAAGGCTACACGGAATTGACATCAAATGTTGTATTACACGACATCGATACATACATATTGTTGGCTAATGTTTTCTGCTTAAAATATGCGATACTACCACTACTCCTACCCAATTGGCACTCTACATACCACTACAAAATTCGGTTGGGCCGGGTAGTCGTTTGTGAGGTTACTATAGTAACCATAATTTGTGTCCGATAGGATAAAATTATTTCATGTTTTGTCAAATAATCAAGTTGGTGACTAAGTCTTATGAAACGAAATTTTACTACAATCGCATGTTCCAATCAAGCGCTATGGGGATCGTCCGGGAATTAAATGAACAACCCTCGTACATTAATATTTGTATAAAGGAAGAGTCATAAATATATTAATACTTAAAATTTATAGGTGTGTTTTAAGAGAGAACGAGTATCGTCTTACATACTGGCTTATCATTATGTACAAATGTACATGCTATTATTTGTACTTATACATGTTTTCTGAAAATCTGCTGATGTGGACTTAATTAAAGCTTTAAAAGTTCTTTAAATATTATAGAAGTGAATGAACTCTTAATTCTGGATTACTAAAACCACTGGCTTGGTCCAATATTAGTTATTAGTTATTATTAAGTTAAATAATTTTGAGGTTATAAGTATGGTATTATAACATGGGTGGGTGAAATCACTGTTAACTGTATTGTTGATAACGAAAAAAAAAATTTGTTGAAAAATGTATATTTTTCTTTAAAAATTATAGTACCGTAAATTAAAAAAAAAGAAATTTTCGTTTTCAAATTGTCTTTATCAATGATACAGTTACCTGTTTTGTTAAACTGGACCAAAACATAATAATGCCCGAGCATGCATATTTGACATGGTTATATTAATCATTCCACTGGGTAATCCAATCTTTCTGATTCGTTATATTGTATTGTTTTAGTTTATTTGTTTCAAACAAACAATTTAAAGGTGTTTAATCGTATGACAAAGAAAAATACGACGGCCTCAAACTATGCCAAAAATTGAATTCTAAAATGGGGGATTTTATCAGTTGAAAGAATAAATAACTGACCTAGATTTGTCAATTTTAAGTTAGATTTACCTTGAAAAAGAACAATACTTTGGCAATTTTACTTTAAGTACTATACTAGTAGTAAAGACATGTAATGGCTCTTTCATTTTGTTCCTTCAATTGGAAATTTGTGTGGCGCATGTACTAGTTTTAAACAGTGTTTAAAATTTGTTTAACTTACAGCAGGTTTAAATTCTTATCTGAAGTATATGGACAAGTATAATCTATTATATTTTAAACCACACCCCTGTCTCTGTGAAGAAAGCTCGTTTGTTTGTTTTAGGACATATCTTTATCGAGGCGTTTGACGTGACTTGTGTTTCCGAAATGATGCTTGTTGATGTCAGTCAGATAATGTTAGCTTGTTAAGTGGAATGGATGTTAAACTGCGGGCGATAACGATTTTTGTTGCATATATTTTGTCTTTCAGGTATTTATTGTAAACTGTTACATACGTTTGTATTATGTGTGTGTTGAATTAAAAATTATAGATGGATGATATAAATCTGCTAGTATTTTACATAGTAATTACAGAGGAACAAAAAATTTGGAATTTTAATTTTAATTTTTTTTTTGTCTTTTCAGAAGAACCTGTTGAACGACCCCAGACTCCCGACCCAGATGATGCCATACAAGAATGGCGATCAGATGTAAGCAAACGCAGTAATATTCCATGGGAAGAAAAACCGGACAAAGTCAACTTGTACAGTGAAAATATCATACAAGAGACTGAGAATACCGATAGTGTAGATCGTGAGTCAATCGCAAATCTTTCTAGCGTCAGAGAAAAGTGGGAGGTTAAATTTCAGCATAAAGACAATAATAGCGTAACTCCGAAGAAAGCGTCGAGTCAGCAAGTTCGACACTGGGAGGTCAAACTTCCTACACAGCTTAAAAAAGTTCCGGCAAACGTTGTAAACTCAACAAAGGTGGACTCAGATTCTGAATCAGAAAGTATGGCGGAAGTTGAAAATTCCAACGAGAGTGCTATAGAGCGTGAAATTCGCCTGGCCATGGAACGTGAAACATTGCTTAAGAAAGAGCAAGAAGAGCGAGCGAATCTGCAGAATCGACAAATGTCATCGATGAAGAAAGAGTTTGAAAATAATGACATTGAACAGAACAATAATAAACCAACATATCACGAAATGACGGAAGCCGATCGTGGCTCCGAATTACAACAACGTGAGGAAATTATTCAACAAGAGCTACAACAACAACAAGAGAGGGAAGCGGATGTACGTGGAGGGAATACTAGAGTAGATGAAGTAAGTTAATGCCAAAACATTTTATATACAAATTAATAATTCATTGTTTTAAAAAACATGAGCTGTGGTCATCGCTGAATGTTCATAGTGATTTGATGTCCCCTTGATTAATCTGTTAAATTTTGGGAGGCTTTTTTATTCTTTATGGCCTGTGACCTCTGCTTTTGGAAGAGGTCTCTTTAATACTTTATGACCTTTTCAACTTAACATGCTAGAGTAGAGAAGTATGTTGAACCAAAGGTTTCAGTTTTTGAATTATTACTCTTAATTTTGATCAGCTGAGTGTTTGCACCTGCAGACAATGCACTTAGTAAATTACTTATTGTGTAAATTCAATTGAAGGTTTAATTGCTTGCTCATCTTTATCAATAAAAATTTCTATGGTACTTGACTGGTAGGTCTTGTCTTTCTATGCTGTGTTAGCCTCTATTGATCTGCTATCTTGTGATTGATCTGGTTGTCCTTGTAGTATGCTATCTTCTCCAGCCTGGATGGTTTGTCCATCCAATGCAAGGTTACATTCTGATACATATACCAGTAGTTTGTTAGGATGATGGATGATGTCATTGTTGCAATATGCTGCATCCTGTCTGAGCTCGGCTTTCCTAGCTGTCTGAGCTCAGCTTTCCTTCCCTGTCTGAGCTCAGCTTTCCTTCCCTGTCTGAGCTTGGCTTTCCTACCCTGTCTGAGCTCAGCTTTCCTTCCCTGTCTGAGCTTGGCTTTCCTACCCTGTCTGAGCTCAGCTTTCCTTCCCTGTCTGAGCTCGGCTTTCCTACCCTGTCTGAGCTCAGCTTTCCTTCCCTGTCTGAGCTTGGCTTTCCTACCCTGTCTGAGCTCAGCTTTCCTTCCCTGTCTGAGCTCGGCTTTCCTACCCTGTCTGAGCTCAGCTTTCCTTCCCTGTCTGAGCTTGGCTTTCCTACCCTGTCTGAGCTCGGCTTTCCTTCCCTGTCTGAGCTTGGCTTTCCTACCCTGTCTGAGCTCGGCTTTCCTTCCCTGTCTGAGCTTGGCTTTCCTACCCTGTCTGAGCTCAGCTTTCCTACCCTGTCTGAGCTCAGCTTTCCTCCCCTGTTCGATTTGTTATTATCTTTTAGCTGATGGCCGTTAGTCTTCATGTATGACGCTGCAGGGTTGTTAAATTTACAGTGATGTAACACTTGCTTAATACACTTTTATTTGGTCAAATTGACACATTAAAGTAGGACCTTGCAGCAGCCATTGAAATTAGCTTTTGAATAATACTTACCATTCGGGCAAGTAATCCTTCATAAAGTAACTACTTCTATGGAATAATTATAACCCCGAACAGAGAATCAGCCAAAAATTACTCGCCAGGGCCTTCGGGCAAGAGCTAATGTCGATGACTGCTGTTGTATTGAAGTTTCATTTTTCTTGTCCATCTTTGATTTTGCTATAGTGGCTTGTGATCTAACATGTGATTTTTCGTTTTTGTGTTTTCCTGCTTGTGGCTTTCAGCTCTTTGTGCTGCTGTTTCTGTCGAGTGTTGCCCTCCTTGTCTGAATTGGTATTATATTTTCTGCACTGACGTCTGGTCAATCAGTATAGTGTATATCAAAACGTCAATTGAGTTCTATGATTCAGGTGTTTTGTTTTGCCTGAAATTAATATTGGATAAGTGTATGAATTTGTCTGACAACTTAGTGTCACTATGATGGATGGTTTTGTATGAGTCTGTCTGATTCTATAATCATTAAATCTACGGGATGTGTCAATTGTGTCTTTTGTAATTAATTGGTTGATAGATAATATGGGCTGAATGTACACTGGTAATTAAGTAATTGAATAGACAGCTTGGTGTATATGAGATAAACTACTTAGTGTACAGTGTACCAGTTATTTACAATGCATTGTGTCTATTTTTTTAAAAAGACCAAAAACACATGTGTGGTGTAGGTTGTGTTTGTACACATGTTACCATGGAAACCTGAAATCAGTCTAAATAATTGTCAAATTTTCACAAAAATGGCATTTTTTGTGGAGTCACATTTCTATTATATTTGAATAGAAAACATTCTGATATAATTATAGTCCTTGTATTTGTTCTATATCTCCTTCACATTTCTGGCATAATTTTCAAACATGGTCATGTTGCAGCATAAATCCCTGTCTAATTTTAAAATTATTGTATTTCTGTAAGGTTTTTGTTGTCATGTACAATATACCAACACAGAATATATTCTAACCTAGATACCACAATTACAAATCTATTCAACGATGAATGAAATCTAAAGATACAAAAATATTGTACATGTTGTACATGACTGTGATGAATACACCAATTTTATGTCTTAAATAGGAGTGAAATTCCTGTTTTCTTGTCAACATGTGAAGTTTGAGTTGTCAGTCAACAGCTACAAAATTTGAAAGCAATCTGCTGTAAGGGGATAAGATATGATGGATTGAAGTGATAGAATTATATATGTATACAAGCTGTATGTAGTTGGTATAGGAGACTTCGTCCCTTTGGCGCAACAAGCTTGTATTTCTCTATATCACATGTAGAAAGATACAACCCTTTTGCGCCAAAGGGAAAGAAGTTTTGTGGGGGGAGGGAGGATTGAAGTATGAAAGTTTATTGAAGCAGTACCGGATATTGCACTTATATCAATGTAATGGTGTTTTGTTTAATTAATAATGCTGAGATATGACTTAGTACTGGAACTGCAACATTATTGAGAGATTTTATCTTATTGCAAATTGTGTATACCTATATATAGATCTCTACATGCACAGTGTATGTTAGGATAAACAAATTTAGAAAACTTTATTTTCAACAAAGTATGGTAAGTCAGAACTTCCTTGTTCATGTTATTTATAATACGTATCTATGGTTACAGGAATCAAGTAACTCTTCAGGAGAGGAGGATGCAAATGCCAATGAGAGTATTATAGAAAGAGAAATACGGATGCAACAAGAAAGAGAGCGGGAACTTGAGTTACGTAGACAGCCCGTTGTAACCACACAAATACAGGTATGTCAAGAGTCATAACTCCTTAATAAGAATTTACTACATTTTACGTCATCTTTCTTCAAATCATGATGCAAATTTTTAATGTCCTCAGTTTTTAGCTCAAAT
Organism: Spisula subtruncata; assembly: GCA_963678985.1. Lineage (NCBI taxonomy): Eukaryota > Metazoa > Mollusca > Bivalvia > Venerida > Mactridae > Spisula > Spisula subtruncata. The sequence continues at coordinate 14,140,047 of OY787662.1, read as the reverse complement.
ATTGGAGGACTAAATATTACTATGATAGTACTCCGGCCTCAGCGTCTGCATTTCTGACAATGCATCAAAGCATTGTAGCGCCTAGCTGTCTTGCTGCGCTCTTGTTTCAAACATTTTGCACAAATGATGTGATTTATAATTGGACCAGAGTATAAAATGCATTGCATGCAGTGGACAAATCAACAATACAACAGATGTTGCTCACAATATTAGCGAGTATTCATATAAAATAGAAACTTTCAATACCTCCATTAGCCATAGTGACAGGTTGTCCAGCTCGTATACTGTATGGAGAAAATATACATCATGAACAGAGTTTGAATGATATGAACTGCAAGGATAGCCTAATTGTAGAGCATCAGACTGTGTTTAAATCAAAAGTAATGATGATAAATAAATAAATTATAATAATAATAATACAATTTGAGGGGTTAGTGCAAAACTATGGTATGTGCCTGTACAAATTGATGTAGTTACTATAGTTTTCATTGAGCCCTCAGTCTACTTGTGGAGTGTGAGAGGTCTCGTGTTCGATCTCTCAACATTTTAAAGTCATTCAAATTGGTTCAAATAAATCCCCTGCTTGAAGCTCAACGGCATAGCTATAGTTCCAGGTGACTGCTAGTTCATGTGATTGGGTAGTGGCCATATGACTAAAATAGTCTGTTGACCATTGGGGCGTAAAACAATATCCAATTAAAAAACAATTAAAAAACAATTAAAAGGATGTAAATTTACTTTGACAGGATGAAGAAGACGAGGATGAAATTGTGACAGAGACTGTGACCATCGAATACACAGAACCAGTCCATGCTCCACCGTCTGTGGAAGAGGATACACCCGCCTCCACCATGGATGACACTCCTATATCAACACCTGATGATCTGAGCGAGGTCGAGGAACAGCCTGCCGCTCCCACTCCTGCTGATGCAAAAAGTCGAATTTCATACGAAGATGCCATTGCAAGTGCTTCTCATGAAGGTGAAAGTCTGATCGCACGAGAACTTCGAGAAGCACGTGAACGAGAGGATGAGCTGAAGAAACAACGAGAGAGGGCTTCTTCTAATAAACCTAACAAGCCAAGTCAGGCCCCTCAAACACCACAGCCTGCCCCTGTTGAAAAACAACAACAAAAACAGCAACAAACACAGAAGGAACCAGTCAAAGTGGTAGAGAGCCAGAAACCATCTTATCAGAAAGATGTTTCCCCGTTTAAAAAAGAACGAAGACAGTCTACCGATTCTCTCTCTTCTGGTCAAAGTAACGATAAGACTCTGAATGTCACACCGAAGACTGTACGTGTTGGAGGCGGGGCTAGAATTACATACAAGACACCAGATAAACCCAAAGATGCTAAACGACAGGAAACGCCGATAGAACGTGAAATAAGGTTAGCTCGAGAAAGAGAAAATGAATTTAGAGTCGCTAAAGGTCTTCCACCTCTGAAAGATGAGAAACCTGTTGAATATGACAATAACGATGCTTTTAATAAGAAAAAGAACAAGAATAGTGAGGAAGAGATTAACGTGACGACGTCGTCATTTTTCAGTCCTGCCCCACAACAAAATAGGGGAGATACAATACAGAAATTCGCATCGTCTAGGTTACAAAAGGAAATCAACAAGCAGACGGCCATAGAGAAGAAATATCGCGAGGAAGGCAAAATAAAATCTACATCAGAAGAACATGTTGGACTTATTAAATATACTGAAATAGCTCAAAAAGAGCATACACCAAAACGGAATTTTAGTATACCACGTAAAAGTGTCAGTAGTGAACCATTGGTTGAACAAAAACAAAATGGCACCCCAGAGCCGAAAGTTACCCCGAAACCCAAGGCAGAAACACCCGACCAACCAGCTCCCAAATTTGGTCGTAGCATATCTAGTGGGAATGTCACCTTCAGCTACAAGGAATCGAGACATAAGGCAGAGTCGAAGATAGAACAAGAATTACGGGAAATGAGAGAGAGAGAAGAGGAATTAAGGTAAACTTTCTTTTATAGCAAGACTTAACCCATCGTTGGATACAAACGGTCCTTGCCTCCGCTCCACTGATGTATGTTTCCGAGCGGAGGCACCGACCGTGGGTATCCGACGATGGATTTTACCTAATGACCACCTCACAAAAAGAACAACCTCCAAAAATATTCTTGTACATTTTCACTACAGCTTTTAACTTTTATTCTTGATATAGCAGAGCTTTTTACAGCAAGAAGATAAAATTATATATTCTTCCATAAATATTGGAGTATTTGTGTTCCATGCTCAACTGAGATTTTGTGTTGGACTGCGAAATATATGGGAACTAAATTTTATGAATGTACTTGTCATGGGTATCATAAGTAATATGTAAACAACTTAAATTTGTGAATGTCGCACAGTTAGGGCTGTTCCTTAGATTGAAATTCTGAAGTAACCGTAAATGTAAGACTGAACTTATCTTTACATAGACAAATAAAACCAGAATAGTCTGGGAGTACTTGTTTCTGTTATTACTTACTGGTATCATTTTTATATTTTCAGGAGTCAGAGATCAGGTGCAGGTCTTACACCCGATAGTCCACGTAGTCCCACCACAACTAGCGTTGTCAACAAACGCTCACAGTTTGAACAAACCTCATAACAGTTGCTATAGAAACAGACTGAGGAAATGTTTGTGTTCATAGGTTTTTAGTGATGATAATACATAATCGGACAGTTATTCAGCACCTGCCGGGTCAACAGACCTTCGTACAGTCGGTGATCTGCAAGAATATGCAAATAGATTATGTAGAACTGATCGTACAGACTATGTGTTTCTGTTGCCATGGTGACTCGAGTGATGATCAAACATGGGTCAACTAATAACAGAATGCAGTTCACTAAACACGCTGTACCTAGATTCTTTACAGTGTAGACTGTGCTAAGCAAATTCTTCTATGAAGATTGACTTGCTTGACTGTACAGAGAGTACAGTGCTGGATAGTGTCACACTTGAATCAGTATTTTTGTGGTAACATTGATATGTTTGCATTGGTGCTGTAGAAAGCTTAACACATAATGGGCTCTAGGCTTGTAGGGCTACATGTAGATTGTCAACTACTCTATTGTATAGATTTAACCACAAATGTTTGCAGACAGTGTAGTCAGCTTTTTTCTGATTCAGTTTCGGTGAACCTACCCACCAGTCCTAGTCCGTGCATGTTATGACCAGATGCACATAGGGCAAGAACACCTGAAAGAAACCTGGTCCTCTATACTTCTTTTAGAATAATTTAAGGCTAGGACTAGGTTAGTTGGTTCGGACTATAAACATAATTATATTCAAGTATTGAAATCTTGGGAGTGTCTACCATATATAACATATTTACTTTGAATGTAGAATTTGGAAAGTAGATGACATTATAGTCACATAAACATAGTTATTATAATATTTTGACAATATTTACACATTTGTGAGTCCTGTTCGTTATATTTCTTCTTGAAACAAATTTAATATGTTAATTAATAATTATGCGTACATATCAATTAGGTAATCAAACACCTTGTAAATACTGTCTTGACTTGATTCATGTATGTAATTGTTAATTTTCGTTTCAACGAGGACTATTTTCAGTTGATGTTTTGATATTTATGTATTTAAAATACACAAGTTTTTTTCATTATTTTTCATTCAATATCAGACTTGACTTCACACTATGTGGTGTCAGAATTTATGTTGTTTCCATGGTGACGTTTATATCAGCTTCATATCAGCTTGACATTTTGTGGAATGGTTGTTTATGCTTTTATTATAAAGCTGTTTTTTTCATAAGTATATGAACTCAATGTATGCTGATTTCATTATGATTCTTATCATACATATTAATTAATATGTAACTTGTTTTCATTTATCACCGTTTTTATTGTTATAATGTCCCCTGTTATATGGTGTCAAATTTTGTATTTTTTTGTCTCCATTATTTTTCTAAAATTACGTAATATATTTGGTTTTGAACACATTTTCTATAATTTGATTCTCTGATTGCTTTATGTATAACATAGCTGAGATTGGTAATTCCTTGTTTTGTTTATATAAATAATGTTGGGAAGATGAAAGATCTGAGTTTGACCATATATATACCAGTAGTAGGCACGTAGCAAGGTTATCATGGAGTAATGGGTTAAACAGATTGCTTTATCACAGGGGAGAATCACATGACCGCTATAGTAAATAACGTGTACACAATGACATTTTTTGGCTCAAGTTGACGATTTTGTCCGCCATTGTATACACGTTATGTACTATAGCGGTCACGTGATTCTCCCCTCTGTTAATCTCCTCTTGCAATGAATCCAAACTTCTTTAGCTGCTATTTGATTTGATGCTTCAAAATAGATTTTCCCTCATGGCTCTGGCTTGCATATATTGAAAGGGGAAACAATAGAAAAATTCACTGGCAATACAAGCCTTTAGTTTTAATGTTTTCAAAATTCTATATAAAGACTTGCTAGTTTGCTTGAATAGTCTTAGAGTGTGTTTGATTTCAATATTTTTTTATGTTTTTATAATCAAGCTAATGTGCATCTTTGACTACTTTAATATACTCTAGAAATATGTGTTATAAAGTGCCTGTTATCTTTCAGTTTCTACATAATAGAAACTACTTTGTAACAGAAATGAAATATTATTTTTATACAAATTTACTGTTGAAATTTAACATCATTGTTAACGATGACCTTAAACCTAACGATAGCTTCTGCTTATTGGCCCATGTTTGGACGAGAGATAAGCTTGGAATAATCATGAGTACAAGAAGTGAGTTAAATGCATCGTCGGAAACGCTTGTTTCATTAATGTTACACTATAACATGTAGTATGGGTATCCGACGATGGTTAAATGTTGACCCACTATGTGTTACTTTATTGTATTTGCCATAGTTGATGTTGTTATTTTGTTAATAGATCTATAGTACATATCTGCAATTATTATATCAATGCCAGTGTTAAAGTATTCATACATATCATTATGATTATATGCATGCGTTCATACATTCCCAGACCAGTGTGCTCTTGTTAAATGTATAGTAATAGAGTATATATAGTAAACATTTCACTTTTCATCAACATGATCAGAAATTATTTTACACATTGTTAATCATTTGTGAAACAATAAACGACACTCTTGGCACTCTTTGTATGCCGAAACACGATATATACACAATCATATCACATCCTCCGACTAATGTACCAATACATATCAGTACAGTAAAACCTCACCAATAAGACCTGTGACCTCAAAAATGAGTACCTAACTTTAAAGTCCATTTTCATTGGTTTTGTTCATTATTCATCCTCAATATTAAGATCAACTCAATAATGAGGAAAGTGGTCCCAAAAGTGGTTTTTAATATTGAGGTTTTACTTTACTTTAAAGATAATGAAGACCAACTATACTGTTGAAGGGGATTCAATGGTGGTCTTATTAATGAGGTTCTACATTACTTTATACATCATGGTTTACACCTTATTTTCCATATTTTACCTTTTATTCTGAAATGTAATTTGTGGCCAAATACCGAGGAGGCCATATTGTGTTTATTTGTGTTATCAAGAATTATTGGTGTGATATGTATAGTACAGAGAATTTGACACGACCCTTGACCTTTAATTTGCATAATCTAACAGCTGGTATCTTGTCTTTATTTTTATATTCCCCAGTTGTATGTTTTCATGAGAAGGGTGTTTCACAAAGAAGCTCGATGATTAGTACAAACTCAAATCAAAAGGACCAATATTACACAACTTGCTTGTGGAAATTTATATATTCAATGCAAGAACTTCGTATTATATTTATGTATAGAGGTCAGGATCAGGTCAAACTCTCTGTGCTATAACAATGTATTATTGTGTATGCTTATCTCATGTCAATGTGTGGTATGATATATATGCAATATATTCAGATTTTATCTACCTGTAAATAAAAATTGTAATATTTTAACAAAATTATAATCAACTGTATGTTGCCTTAAAATTAAGATGTTATATTAATGTAATAAAGTATACAGAAAAGAGTGAAGTAATATTTCTTATCAATATAATTTCTATGTTTCATCAAGCATAGCCTTTATTTACCAGTCAGCTTTCTGCTGAAATATGGCAGGTATTTGAGTGCTGTTGCCCGGATTTGAACCAGGGTCGCAGGGCAAGCGTGCTAACAACAGATCTCTCACCACACTGCTTGAGTGGATAAAACACAGTGCTTCCTCAAACCAACAGGCCAGCTGATAGATAAAGATTACCAGAGTTCTGTTGGCTAAGGATAGCACTTTTGAGTGCCTTCATCAAGTAACCTCCCTTTGAATGAATTCAAGTTGGCATGGATTACTTCCCTTGGAAAACACTTTAAGACACCTTTCTACTTTAACAGATTTCAGATCTGCAGTTCTAATGTAAAGAGGTATGTGTATACACATCTATTGGTATATCTTTACAGTCAAGACAAGAAAGGACCTGATATTTAGCAGTGCTCATCCGGCCTCTTTGTTTTATTCCCAATAAACGCTGTTTCTCAACAAATTTTCAGCTAACCAGTTATTTACCTAACCAGTTTTCACGGACAGCATCCTAACCATTTAACAAGGAACCAGCAACTTTTCCACATATGGAGAAAAATCAATTTTATTGTCAAATTTTGAAGGCAGGGTACAGCTTGATGGGACCAAGGAATCAAATTCAAATCGCCGCGTAACGAAATCAGCACACTAGATCACAGCCTAAAGGTATTTTATCAAACAATTCATAAGATGCATTATTTGAAAGCAAAAATGAATTGATAACAAGCATTTTTATCAAATTTTATTTTTTTATGTAACATAAGACTAATAATACATGTACTTATAGAATATATAGTCAACATATACAAATATATTACACATACATATCGCTGGCTTAGAATGAGAAGGTTGTAAGTACAAAATAAATATTTTGAGGAAACAAGTACAACTGTCTGAAAATGACTCTTTTACTAATGGTAAATCAAGCGGTTTCAACATCAGTTTGGTTAACATGACAAGTTCAGATTTTCATGAAAAAAGGCTCATAAGAAGCGCTTTGTGATGCTTTTAGATATGTATCGGTCTCATACGACCTTCTCTTCTAAGCCAGCGATATATAGTATGTATAGCAAATAAATTATACACATTACAAATTAGAATCACAGACGACATTATCACATTACCATAGTTTGAACAAATTAACCTAGTCCTAAACCTTTATGTATGAATATCACCACATGCTTCTTGTGTGGAATACTGTAAAATCATTTAATTTAGATGGGACAGTATTGTGTGGTTTTGGTAAAGAAGGCCATTTCGATGAAACCTTAATTTGTGGATTTGGCATTTCATGTAATAAATACAAGGGACAAAATTAATGTTCGGTATTTAGCGTTTTTTTTCTCCAAAATTTGGATTTTCGGGTAGGTTCTTTACAAAACAAAATAGTATGATTTTTAAATAATGTAGTGGTTTTTGTAGCAAAATTTGACTTTTGCACAATTGTTTTATTAAAATACTATTTTACTAGAAAGAAATATATCTTGTCAGTAACTGATTGGTTTCATTTAGAAAACTATCAAAGCACGGCCAGTATACTATGGAAACAAAAATGTACAATTTTGTACTGATAAACATGTTTAAATGGCACTTATTGTACATGACAACTAGACATAATTCCCATTTGGCCATTCAGCTTACAGGCGAAATTTGTGATGTTTTATGGTCGACAAGAAATTTGTGGTTTTTCTTCTACATGCACCATGAAGCAAGCGCCACTACAGCAAGCAATTCAATCCCAGTGTATCCCAGATACAAACATTTTGCATGCAACCGAGACAGTTATAGTCATGGGCGTAGGAGCCGGGGGGCCAATTGCCAAATGTTGCGCCTCTCCATTGTTGAAGACGCTTTTACACCCATGATAGTGTGCGACCATTCAGATTTATATCTGTCTTATTGGCCAATGACATTTGGCTTTAATAAAAGGGAGTATAATGAAGCAATGTTAACAACTCTTATTCAATTTAAACCAATAATCCAACCTTCAGTATTCTCATTCAAACATGTCGAGATCATCATATATTTATCACAAAGTCACCATATGCTGACTACACCTACACCACAGGTAACTGTATCATTGAAAACGAAAAAAAAGCCACAAAAAAATAGATATAAATTTCGTTTTCAAATTGTCTTTATCAATGATACAGTTACCTGTGAACTACATAGTACTACAAATAATTCTACCACATTCCCTATAATCAATTATGACACCATAGAATTAATATTCGGCGCTTGGTTCTGTTTAATGACTTGGTCCCACTGAGACTTTTTTCATTTGATTTAAAAAAAGACATTGGAAGGCATCCGGAAAAGGGTCCTCTAGGGAAAGCCTCAGGGTTACTTAGTCATTAAAAATGTGTGATATCCCTGTTCCCAATAACTCTCGAAGCTTATTTATTTAAATCGGGAGTACATCACTAAGGCAGAAAAATGCTCAGTAGGACCTTGACATTAGTCCCCAACTTTACAGGTTTCAATATTTTTGTTCAACTAAGTATAGTAGAACCTCTAACAGTTTTGCATCAAACACCTTAGAAACATTAAGCAAGTTCTTCAATACTGGCAAAATGATACTGACCCCAACTGATAGATGGGCTCAAACATTTTCCCCAGTCCCAAGTTATCCAAGGCAGTGTGAGGCATCAAAGTTATACTGTGTCAGTAAATATCTAAGAAGCACAGTATCCATACCTGCCAAGTACTCCTATCAAAGTGGAGTTACTCCTATTTTCGGTGTTAATTTCTGGTTTTCCAAGTTCACTTAACTTTGAACAAAGGTACATTTGATTCATTTTATGATCTTCTGTCCCATATTTATAACTACTAGAATTAATCCATTCCTTGTTTATGCATCTAAAGTCCTTTCTAAATCACATTTAAGTGCATCTTGTGACATGTTTTGCTTTATCACTCCTATTTTGTATTTAACTATCTTGGCAGGTATGACATATTCTAATAATATCACACATAAATCTTATCATAAAATCTCTATATTTTTACTCTGGTCTCTATCATGCTTTCCTCGTGGGTTCTTAAGAAAACAGAATATTCCAGGTTTCAGTTTTTCTGCGGTTGCTAAGATAATTCTGAAATCTCCCTCTGCATGTAACTGTAAGTCATTCCTGATTTTCTTCAACAATGGTGGTTTCATAGCAACTGTACCATCATTACTGAAATACAGCAAGTATACAGTAAAATCATTAAGTTTCACGGATGTTACATGTTCGTTGATTTAGTGGTATAACTTGACCATAAAATCTGATCACCATAAATAGTTGACATCCCAAATAAATATGGAACAAGCGCTTTCTTCATGTTTGGTAATACACAAATGGCAGCAAATTGCAATGTTACAAAAATGCATTTTACCACATTTCAAACAATTCAATGTCTATGAAAATCAGTGATTTTAGGGTATACAATATCAATACAAGCAAATCTATTACTTCTAAGATGAACAACAAAGCCACCAACATGTTTCATTCAGAGCAACTTTAAAATATTTGAGAAATAGTTTGATCTCAATGGTTTTGTATGGTACCATTTTTATCCTGAATACACAAGTTGTTGTTAATATACATTCCAGGTTACCAGTCCATTTTTTTAGTTATTGCCCCTTTTTACTTCAAATTGCATGGATGGGGCATAGCGCACATGTATAATTTATTATAGCCATGTCTCTGCAATTCACTCTGTGGCTATTAATACAATTGCTAGACCTCAGAACTAAACCCTGTCCTTCTAGCATTATCAGTGTTTTGATTAATAACTGAAGAAACAAGGAAGAACCAAGAAGCATAAATCATACTGTTTGTCCCTATTCTTGGCTTGCATGGTACTGAGAATGCACCGGTAGATGGGTAGGCAAGTATACAATAAGGCTTTGAAGTTTGACCCAAACTGGATCAGTGATTCAGCAGGTAGTCTTTTCAATATAGAAACTGTTGAGATGGCAATCGATACGGTGTCCCATTAGGGCCATCGCGGCATAGCTATAAAAAGTCGATAGTACGATAGTGAAAACTTGATTATACGACGATGAAAACTCGATAACACGACAGTGAAAACTTGGTAGTACGGTAGTGAAAACTTGATAGTACAAAACAATGATAATAAGATGGTGAAAAGTCCATAGTACGATAGTGAAAATTCGATATAATATTGACTTTTCACTATCGTACTATCAACATTTCGACTCATCATTATCGTACTATCGTGTTATCACGTTTTCATTATCATACTATCGTGTTTTTATCATCATATTATCGACTTTTCACTATCGTACTGTCGACTTTTGTGTGCTATGGTTTACATATACGCCGCGATGGCCCTAACGGGACACCGTAAATCGAGGAGTGCTTTATTACTTACCTTTCTGCTCGCACACATTCTATCAGACATTCTGCTCGTTTGTGTAACATTCTCATAAACTGTGTAATACATGCTGCTCGGACACTACATGATTCTGGTAAGTCATACATCTACAATACACAGAATTGTAAGATATTATGTGCATGGTCATCTGGTTTTGTCCCTGCTTAATTCAACAATGATATCTGGCATTGAGAGACAAAACAGAAATTTGTGTGATACCATGAATCCAGGAACGATACCCTAGCTAAACAATAGATGAACATGAATAGCTTTAATAGTTTAACTTAATTAAACCAACGTATTCAATTCTACTAACAGAAAGCAGAAAAGTTCCCTATACTTTAAAATCATTTTACTTTGATGGGACAAAATTTCGTGTTTTTGGTAAAAAAAACAACATTTCAATGGGACCATAATTCTGGGATTTTGCATTTCAGGTAATAAATATAAGGGCCAAAATTAGTGCTCAGTTGGATTTAATTTTTATGGCTAAAGGTGAACCATGAAATCCACAAAATTTAATCCCCCATGAAAACTAATGATTTTACAGTAGTAAGATATAGTCAAGTCCAACTTTTATTATCAATAGTCCCCTATCAATCACTGGTCAGGTCATGTGATACAAATAAGAAACAAAAAACGTTTGAAATCTTCTTATATTGGTTTAACTTGGTTCATCAGAATTTAATGGCCAAGCTTTACTGTATCGTATTTCTGATATTTTTTAGACAAGGGAAATTACCATTAATTCCATGAACATTTAGTAACAGAAAAATCATCCAAATTTTATAAAATAAACTTTTACCTCTTTCATGAAGGTCTGAACCAAGGAATCTGGATATGCTGAACTTGTGTGTAGATCTCTTCAAAAAGAATGTACATGAGTATTAATTCAGATCATTTTTATTTGTATTATAACAGTTGTACTGCATGGGACATAATCCAACAAAATATGTTGTGGACAATACGCGGGTAGTTATGTGTTACAAGTTAAGATATTTTATGTATGTAAGACTCTGCTCACTTATTATAATAATAATAATAATAACATCTTTATTTAACGAAGGTTACATATAAAATATACAGAGTTTTAAACAATATACATCTTATTTTCATATGGCCTTCTGGTATAATGGTAATGATGATAATAAAGCAATAACAAAAAGAAATCTATGTTGTCACATATTGACATAACCAGTATTTACATGAAACACACAATAAGATTAAACTAGAACTTGAGTGACGAATAATACCCCCACAATACTGCCTTGCCACAGAAGTATGGCAAGCTGCAACCATAAGAAAAAAGAAAACTGAACGAAAAGTTATGACACGGTAATAGAAATAAGTACATTTTTATTAATCTGTAAAATGATTTATATACTAGTACCTACACATTACTTAAAAAGCTGTTGCAACTTCAGCTATGTTATAAACTCCATCCGGAGTTTTCCCGCTGCACACCGACTCATTGTGGTGTACAATTGTACCAGGTTATTTTTAATTGTCACAATAGATGATAAAGTTATTGTCTGAAAAAGCTAAAATACGGCTATTTTTTACTTTTTAAAGGCTAAGTGTGACCTTGACCTTTGGAATAAAGACACAATTTTTGCGCATGACACACCATCTTATTGTGGTAAACAATTGTGCCAAGTTATTTTAAAATCCCACAATAGATGACAAAGTTATTGTCCGGACAAGCTAAATTATGGCCATTTCTGACCTTACAACTCCAAGTGCGACCTTGACCTTTGACATATTGATGTGATTTTTGCGCATGACACACTGCCTCATAATGGTGAACAATTGTGCCAAATTATATTAAAATCCCACAATAGATGACAAAGTTATTGTCCGGACAAGCTAAATTATGGTCATTTCTGACCTTATAACTCCAAGTGTGACCTTGACCTTTGACATATTGATGTAATTTTTGCGCATGACACACCGCCTCATGATGGTGAACAATTGTGCCAAGTTATATTAAAATCCCACATTAGATGACAAAGTTATTGTGGACAAGCTAAATCATGGCCTTTTTTGACCTTTCAACTCCAAGTGTGACCTTGACCTTTGAGATATTGATGTGATTGTTGCGCATGACACACCGCCTCGTGATGGTGAACAATTGTGGCAAGTTATTTTAAAATCCTTCAATGTATGGGTAAGTTACAGCCTGGACAAACTTTTAAGACCGACCGACAGACCGACCGACAGACCGACGGACAAAGTGACTCCTATATAGCCCCCTCTACCTATGGTAATGGGGGTATAATAAAGTAAAACTATAACTCAATATAGCACGCCAATAAATAAACACATATGTCAACAGACACTAAGAAGAAATACTCATTAAAATTATGTGTTAAATGAAAACTCACACACATGCATAAAATTTATATCAAAGTAAAACTTATTTCAAATAAATGCCACCAATTAAATAGGTAGTTTTTATATGTGTTTTTAAATGAATACAATGTTAAAGATGTTCTTATAATTATAGGAATATCATTCCATGTTTTTAAGCTGAAATATGCAAAAGAATCTTTAAGATAGTTCGTACGAGGTGTCTTTTGTAAAACGAGATCTTTATGTTCAGATGATCTAAGATTATGATTTGAGTTGTTCGAAAATCTAAGTATGTCTGACATATATTCAGGTGCCATATCATTTAATATTTTAAACACCTAAACTGCAGTGTGATATTTACATCTTTCATTAAATGAAAGCCAATGTAACTCTTTAAATAATCCTGCTGTTGGCGATCTAATAGGCTTGTTGAGTATTATTTTTGCTATTCGTTTTTGGATTATACTTATTTTATGTACATAGCGTTTAATCAGTAAACGCTTATGCCCAGGTGGAAGCCTTGTCCATAAAAAATAGCTTAGTCATTCAGGGGCCATAATTATGTTGAAATGTTTGATAGTGTTACATTGCTTTGATAATGCTAAATGTATTTATGACGGTAAATTGCAAGTATGCCAAGTTAAAAGCAATACCTTATTGGACTTAAAAAGTATTTCAATTTCAATGATTTGTAACAGAAGAACAAACCATGGCACAGACGGAAGAAGGGACAGGTTGATCACTATATGCCTCCCGATCTATCGATTCAGGGGCATAAAAACAGTGTTATAAAGACTAAGTTTAAAAGTGGCATAACTCCTAACAATATCACCCAGGAGTTAAGCAAACTGCAAAAACCATTTTACATAATTATTAATGTAAACTGTCGATTTAATCGGAGATTTACATACTGTAAAACAAGGAATTATTTCTCACAATTTTACTTCACAGAGTTGGCGAGTGGTAGAAATTCGCTAGATTAAGTAGCTGCAAAAGTATTCAAAACATCAATATCGCCATTGCAGAAGACTTGAAAATGCGAAAAATGTTGATGATCGGCATAAAAGGAAAGTTAGTATTTGTGTATTGGTATGTATACAATAGTTAAACCTAATAAAAGTTAAAAACCCACTTACTGATCCAACACAACTAGCTCTTCAAAGTGTCCATACTGGAGACAAATAAGTTCATTTTTGATGGTCTCGAACCTATGTAATATATGATCACCGTATGGCTGCGTCTGCTTCACATCTCGTGATGTTAAATCTATCACAGTAGTCGGGTAACGACTGGCAACAATCTCCGTCATTGGCAGGAATAATTTACTGTCCTCCTAGAAATACCAGCATTGTTAAGTTTTGTGAATAACATAAATAATAACATTGATATTTTCTGTAGATAACATAAATACAGTGGAACTCACTTATAACAAACTCACTTATAACGAAAACTCGGTTACAGTGTAAGAAAAAATCCCTGACTGCGTCCCTATTTATTTCAATATAATACCAGTCGCTTATGACGAATTCAGATGAAGTATTTTGGGCAAACCTGATGGACCATTTAGGCATGGTTTGCACTGAGGAATAAAACAACCACCTTAATAAAACCTTGTAGATAGAAGTCATGATGATATGGTTGTGGATCTTTGACACATAATGACATAGAACATCTTCTCTCAGCTCCACTGTTGAACATAGATAATGTATACAGCACCTGTAATATAAGGAATGTATGGTTCAGAACAATCAGCGCACCTTGGACATTACTAAGACAAATCATCTCACGGACAATAATAAAACGTCACCCGGAAAAACCACCTGTTACGGTAGAACACACATCTTTCATATGCTACACAATTCCCATTGGAAATCAAAACACAATTCTGTATACAGTTGACACCCGTTGTGTCAACATCGCTTGTATCGACACTCCGGTTTAGTCGACATACTTTAAAATCCCCGATTTTGGTCACTCTATGTTCTATATAAAAACTGATGTTTGACTCGACATGCCTATGTCGACACTCCGGTTATATCGACACGACTTTTCTGGCCAAAATGATATTTTCGCACCTTATTGTCATTGTTTGTGTCGACATCAAGTCAAAGTGATTGAAATAGAAAAGTTGTTAAATTGACCGTGAAAATATTTCTGTGTCGACCCATTGTTTGTTAAACAATTAAATGGTTCACACTGAAATTGAATGGTGTTAAATCGAAGTTTGAAAACAACTTGATACCTGCCTCGGCGCATAAATTAAATAATTATTTAATCAACAGACGGGGATAGTGTCATGAGTGGTTTGTCACGAATTGAACGCTATTTTCCGCGCAAACATCTCTTCAATGTGTGTTCCAAACTAACTGACATTAAATCGTTTTTCAAGAAAACAACAAACTAGGAGGTTTTGTGTATATGTACCAATATGAATCAAAGTAAAAATACGACTAGTTAATATTACAACACCGCTATAACAGCGAAACGAAAGTTTAATGTCGAATCACAACACACGTACATACAATACTTATACACTTGTATATAAGGTAGGAAAACTTGTCAGTATTGTTGGATCCGGATTTGTCGACCTCCGGATATGTCGACACAACTTTGACGGTCCCAAAAATGTCGACATAACGAGTGTCGACTGTATAAAAAAATGTTTGTAGAATATTTAAAAAAAAAATTATGTCCTCTTAGCAGCATCATAGCCAGTAAATTTAACAAGAGGGTCCAAAGGGCCCTGGGTCGCTCACCTGTTTGGCCTAGTGACCTAGATTTTGGCCCAAATGACACAGTATCTAACTTGACCTAGATTTTATAGAGATAAACATTGCGACCAAGTTTCATAAAGATAGAGTCAAAATTGTGACCTCTAGTGTGTTCACAAGATTTTTCAATGATTTGGCCTCGTGACCTAGTTTTTGACCCCATATGACCCAATATCGAACTTGACCTAAATTTTATAATGATGATCATTGTGATCAAGTTTCATAAAGATCAGGTCAAAATTGTGACCTCAAGTGTGTTCACAAGCTTTTTCAATGATTTGGCCTTCAAAGGCTTGTGACCTAGTTTTTGACCCCGGATGACCCAATATCGAACTTGACGTAGATTTTATAGAGATGATCATTGTGATCAATTTTCATAAAGATTAGTCTCAAATTGTGACCTCTAGTGTGTTCACAAGCTTTTTCAATGATTTGGCCTTGTGACCTAGTTTTTGACCCAAGATGACCCAATATCGAACTTGACCTAGATTTTATAGAGATGATCATTGTGATCAATTTTCATAAAGATTAGTCACAAATTGTGACCTCTAATGTGTTCACAAGGTTTTTCAATGATTTGGCCTCGTGACCTAGTTTTTGACCCCAGATGACCCAATATCGAACTTGACCTAGATTTTACAGAGATGATCATTGTGATCAAGTTTAATAAAGATTAGGCTCAAATTGTGACCTCTAATGTGTTCACAAGGATTTCCTTTGATTTGACCTAGTTTTTGACCCCAGATGACCCAATATCGAACTTGACCTAGATTTTATGGAGATGATCATTGTGATCAAGTTTCATAATGATCAGGCTAAATTTGTGACCTCTAGTGAGTTCACAAGGTTTTCCTTTGATTTGGCCTAGTGACCTAGTTTTTGACCCCGGATGACCCAATATCGAACTTGACCTAGATTTTATAGAGATGATCATTGTGATCAATTTTCATAAAGATTAGGCTCAAATTGTGACCTCTAATGTGTTCACAAGGTTTTCCTTTGATTTGACCTAGTGACCTAGTTTTTGACCCCAGATGACCCAATATCGAACTTGACCTAGATTTTACAGAGATGATCATTGTGATCAAGTTTCATAAAGATTAGGCTCAAATTGTGACCTCTAATGTGTTCACAAGGTTTTCCTTTGATTTGACCTAGTGACCTAGTTTTTGACCCCAGATGACCCAATATCGAACTTGACCTACATTTTATAGAGATGATCATTGTGATCAATTTTCATACAGATTAGGCTCAAATTGTGCCGTCTAATGTGTTCACAAGGTTTTCCTTTGATTTGACCTAGTGACCTAGTTTTTTACCCCAGATGACCCAATATCGAACTTGACCTAGATTTTACAGAGATGATCATTGTGATCAAGTTTCATAAAGATTAGGCTCAAATTGTGATCTCTAATGTGTTCACAAGGTTTTCCTTTGATTTAACCTAGTGACCTAGTTTTTGACCCCAGATGACCCAATATCGAACTTGACCTAGATTTTACAGAGATGATCATTGTGATCAAGTTTAATAAAGATTAGGCTCAAATTGTGACCTCTAATGTGTTCACAAGGATTTCCTTTGATTTGACCTAGTTTTTGACCCCAGATGACCCAATATCGAACTTGACCTAGATTTTATGGAGATGATCATTGTGATCAAGTTTCATAATGATCAGGCTAAATTTGTGACCTCTAGTGAGTTCACAAGGTTTTCCTTTGATTTGGCCTAGTGACCTAGTTTTTGACCCCGGATGACCCAATATCGAACTTGACCTAGATTTTATAGAGATGATCATTGTGATCAATTTTCATAAAGATTAGGCTCAAATTGTGACCTCTAATGTGTTCACAAGGTTTTCCTTTGATTTGACCTAGTGACCTAGTTTTTGACCCCAGATGACCCAATATCGAACTTGACCTAGATTTTACAGAGATGATCATTGTGATCAAGTTTCATAAAGATTAGGCTCAAATTGTGACCTCTAATGTGTTCACAAGGTTTTCCTTTGATTTGACCTAGTGACCTAGTTTTTGACCCCAGATGACCCAATATCGAACTTGACCTACATTTTATAGAGATGATCATTGTGATCAATTTTCATACAGATTAGGCTCAAATTGTGCCGTCTAATGTGTTCACAAGGTTTTCCTTTGATTTGACCTAGTGACCTAGTTTTTTACCCCAGATGACCCAATATCGAACTTGACCTAGATTTTACAGAGATGATCATTGTGATCAAGTTTCATAAAGATTAGGCTCAAATTGTGATCTCTAATGTGTTCACAAGGTTTTCCTTTGATTTAACCTAGTGACCTAGTTTTTGACCCCAGATGACCCAATATCGAACTTGACCTAGATTTTACAGAGATGATCATTGTGATCAAGTTTCATAAAGATTAGGCTCAAATTGTGACCTCTAATGTGTTCACAAGGTTTTCCTTTGATTTGACCTAGTGACCTAGTTTTTGACCCCAGATGACCCAATATCGAACTTGACCTAGATTTTATGGAGATGATCATTGTGATCAAGTTTCATAATGATCAGGCTAAATTTGTGACCTCTAGTGTGTTCACAAGCAATTGTGAACGGACGACGGACGGACGGACGGACGGACGACGGACGACGGACGAAGAGCGATCACAAAAGCTCACCTTGTCACTTTGTGACAGGTGAGCTAAAAAGTAATAGTGACCTTGAAATTTGACCTACTGACCTCAAAATCAAAAGAGGTCACCTGCTAAAGATGCCTACATTCATAGCAGCCTGAAAGAAGTCATAACAACTTGGACTTTGACCTACTGACCTCAAAATCACTAGAGGTCACCTACCAGATTTATTCGTTCAGCAGTTTCGCCGACAACCAGACTTCTACCAAAGGTCATGAGATGTGAAGATACGCAGCGTGCCAGGAAATCACGTTCCAAAACATGTTGAGGACTGAAAGCTGTATCTGTGATCTGAGAATAAAATGTCAGGAGTGTAAATATCATATTAAAGGGACTGAACTCCAGTTATTAAATTGCAAAATTTATCAAAAAGCTCTCTAAAAATCGCATTTATTTGGCTTGACCGACCTAATACATTTATTTAATTATCTGGACTTCTTCATCTAGAAGAAAATAATTGCATAGTGTCGGTTAATTACCTTTTAAACCCCTAAAATCTATTGTGAGACTAACACAGTAAAATATATATTTAACATTGCTCTATAGTGAGCGTAGTAGCGTATGAAGCCCAGAAACTACTTCATGTATTCATAAAACATAATTTTGTGATAAAAACAAAGGACCAACACTCCTAAACAATCCTAAAAATATGGACAACCAGGCTTGCTACCAAGTTTTCAAATGACGTTTCATTGAAATACATTCTATATGGTTAAGAGGAACAAGCACATGCAAGTTTTGTGAAAGTCATCCAGACATAATTATAGTCATTCTCTGAATACTTATAAAATATACCATCAAACCTGACTTAGGCCTAGGTCCCGCTGAGCATTTTCAACCTCCACTGAGCATTTTTTCAATGTACTCCTGATTTAAATAAATTAGCTTTGTGAGGCATCGGGAACAGCGATTTCAATTTTTTTAATGACTTCCCTGAAGCTTCACCTAGACCACAAGGACCCTTTTCTTGATGCCTTCTAATGCCTTTAATTAAATGCAGTAAAGTTCCGCTAAAAAGACCACTTTGATTTTTTTGAAATCATGCTGAATTTTGCCAGTTTAAGGTCCCAAAGTATTAAATTTAGAACAAAAAATGTCCGCTAATAAGACCGATTCGCTAGAAAGGCCACCTTTTTGACGGGTCTTATTAGCGGAACTTCACTGTAGTAAGTACATTGCTGATGCAAAAATGCTAAGTGGGACCGAGGCATCAAGCTTAGGTGCAATTATGAATGCATGCTGATTAGTCGCAAAATAACTTTGAGGTAGCGACTGTACATTTGGTTTTTTTTTATATTATTGTTTATCAATTAATTAACGAACATGGCACATATGCTCCCAAGCAGATACATCGTTCATAAAATCATAATTATTTATTTACTTTGTTCTACATCTTGTTCAAAATTGGTTCTTAGAAAAGCTGCATTGACTCATATTTATTTCCATATTTTAATTGTGGAGTATAATAATTGCAATTACATGTTGTACCAAAAATATTATTATAAAAAATGTTAGAAGAAAACTAATGTTACCATGACATTATTGGCGAGTGATGTAGTATGGACAAGGGAAAGAACTCTCATACATTCTGACAAACATTTGGTGAACACTTCAATAGATTTATCAAATGAATTCTGAAAATAGAAAAAACACACACAAATAGTTCAATATGCAACAATAATTACATACATACAAGGGATATCACAAACATATTTTAATTTACAATGTTAACATTCTTTCATTTTTCTTCCATGTAATTTGCAGGGCCCACTCTTGACCATTATAGCAAATTTTAGAGACAGAGGTGAGATACAAGGAATCCGGATGCAATACCCTAGTTTGTTTCAAATAGATTCCTTGGTTCTTTAACATGCCCGGTGTAAAGCACCGATACACGCGAGACTACATCTGGGTTTCCTACCAGGATCATCTCTAGTTGGGTGGGAAACACTAAATAGCGATTCTGAAATGACCAAGTGTCCTGGCCGAGAATCGAACCGGGACCTCTCGATCAGGAGTCAAGCGTCTTACCACTCGACCTCTGGGCCAAAGTATAACAACTGACATTATAAGAAATGTTTTCTTTGAGGCTATGACATTCAGCTTTTTTATAGCTGAAACTAAATTTGTGTAGTTTTCTGTGTTGAACTGTTTCAGTCAAGTGCTGTCTTCCCTCTCCAGATTGTTTTTAATATTTTACTTGATCCCAGGGAGCGTTAGTACTGATTAGGATGCAGTCAAAGAAAACTGGTGAGGTGATCACAACCTTATATCGAGGGTTCAGTGCAAACTAAGTTATATGCCTTTATAAATTGTTGTAGTTACCATAGTTTTGCACTGAGACATTGATATACTGTATTACAATGTTACTGAAAAGTTACTGAGAAACAATGTTAACCCAAATAAACTTTGTACCAACCAATAGCATAGAAACAAGACAGCTGTACATACCCGTTCAAGAATGACTCGAAACTTGCCAGTGAGTCGACGGAAACAACAATCCAGCATCTCATGTATCTCTAGGTAGAACTTAAGTTCCGTGCTTGGTAATACCACATACAAGGAATGGACTGCCAGACCATGTGTTCCTTTAGCAGAGAACACATACGCTGGTACTACGACACCTTTATGAGGCAGATTGTAGAATTTATAGTCAATATCACAGGTAAATGGATCACGGCAAATCTCACAACTCAGAACTTGACTGGTTATATGAGAGAGCAAATCTGACTTCAAAACTTCCCGCTGGTGTATCCTCCACACATGACGAGTTCTTGGTCCCAATATATTATCCCAAAACGATAATACGATTCCATGAAATGGACTGTTGGTTTCATTTAGGTTTGGTATGCATGATTTGGAATATTTTGAGCTTGGACTTGATGGCGTCATCGCAGGAGTGGACTCATCAGAGTAGCCAAGTGTAGTATCCACATGAATCACACCAGTTTCAAATGAATTCTTATTTGAGTGAGACATTTTGTCAAAGTTATCATTCAGTTGAAGATCAACTTAGGATTCAAAAAATATATATCAATTTAAAAGCACTTGAATTACATCCGACAATATTATACACAAACAGGTTCTGAATAATATCTGGAGTTTAGTCTTACTTCCTATTTTAACACACAAACTATTATACACATGTAAGCTTACATGTCTCCAAACAGCTCATAAATAATGAAGTCAAAATTCACAATAAATGTTTGAAGTCTCGTTTAGCGTGAATAGTCTGAACGACATAATCAGCAAGAATCAGGAACACCATAACAATACTAAATGCCAGTATGGTCAATGATGTCATCAACGTCCATGGCGGTGAGGTAGAATGTGATAAACAGAGGAGAAATAACAGACAGCTCAGAACAATCAACGAGAAAAATATATAATTAAAAAACAACAGGATAACACTCTCTTGATTCAATACAAGTGTAGTCCAGTCAGCCCTCATTGAGATTGTTGGCTGAGATGTTTATAAATGTGGACTGGGATGATTACACTGGTTAAAACACAAGTGAATACAGCTGGCACATGGTTGAATGGATGTGTCAGAACGTAACACTTAAGTGCAGCTCAAGCAGACCTTGTTGTATTCCAGCTACAATACTTCATTATTGCTTTCTGTCTGAAACAAAAAAAAACAAATTAATCATTTAGAAATCTATGTTTGTTTTATTATAACCATGTATATGTACAACCTTTACCGAAATAAATCTAAATCTATCTATTGACAGGACTATGTCAATGTTTTCAATGCATCAGTTAGACAGTGAATTCCCTTAAAATAAGAGACGCTGAATACCAAAATCCTAAAAAAACTGGACAATTTTCAAAGTCTTGCGTTTTTATTTTATTATTTCAATGTATAAATACCTTTCAATACCAGGCTATCTAGTATATTACCCCTCTAATACAACGTCTCATTAGAAGACGAGATAAAATTTATTCAAAACTAAAATCTAAACACAAACAAGACCCGAAACTCCTATCCCACTTTAAATCCCTTAAAGGACATATCCAAAAACAAATCAGATCCTCTTATTGGTCATATCTAGAATCAGTCATTTTCCAACACGACTCTCAGCCCGGTAGAAACAAAAAATTCTATAGTTTTGTAAAACACAACAAAACTGAGAGTTGTGGTGTCGCCCCCTTAAAGCATGATGGCATTACACACACTGATCCCCTTGACAAAGCAAACATCCTAAACAAACAATTTGAATCTGTTTTCTCCCACCCTCAACCACTTTCCCTGAAAAAACTTTGTTCCAAGCTAATCAACCCTCCTAAATGCACTATGCCACCTATCTCCATCACCACTGACGGTGTAGACAAACTCCTTAAAGGGCTCTCACCAAACAAAGCTTGTGGCCCTGACAAAATCTCCCCTAGAATTCTTAAAGATCTCCACACCCAAATTGCCCCCATTTTGACCCAGATTTTTAACCTATCACTTTCTACAGGCATTGTTCCCCAAGATTGGAAAGAAGCAACCATAGCCCCAGTTTACAAGAAAGGCCCAAAACACAAACCCAGCAATTACAGACCAATTTCACTAACCTGCATTACATCAAAACTCATGGAACACATCATAGTATCAAATTTAATGGACTATTTCGACAACAACAACATACTAACCAATAAACAACACGGCTTCAGATCAAAACGTTCATGTGAAACACAACTAACTAGCTTTGCACAAGAAACCTTCGACAAACTGGATAAAGGACAACAGACAGACGTCATAGTCATGGATTTTTCCAAGGCTTTCGACAAGGTAGACCACCACAAACTCACAAACAAACTGCAATCCATAGGAGTAAACGATCAAACTAACAATTGGATTAAGTCATTCCTACAAAATCGATCCCAAAGGGTGGCGGTCGATGGTCACCTCTGCAGTCTGCCCGTGTTATCTGGAGTCCCGCAGGGATCAGTCCTTGGACCTTGTCTTTTCCTGGCTTATATAAATGACCTACCAGATTCCATCAAATGCAAATCACGACTTTTTGCAGACGACACAATTGTTTACCTGGCCATTAACTCTTTGACTGACACTCAGACATTACAGGACGACTTACACAGACTCGAAGAATGGGAACGTGAATGGGCCATGGAATTTAACCCCGACAAATGTGAAATCCTTAGAATAACGAGAAAGAAGACCCCTATCATTTACCCATATACCCTACATGACACCCCTCTCAATAGTACTGACTCTGCCAAATACTTAGGTGTGACAATTACTCAAGACTTGAACTGGACAAAACACATAAACAACATCACATCAAAAGCAAAAAACTCACTCAGATTCATAAAAAGAAACATAAAATCAAATAGCAAACAGGTCAAAGAGGCAGCGTACACCACCTATGTAAGACCTCAAGTAGAGTACTGTTCAGTACTCTGGCACCCCTGGCAAAAACACCTATGCAACCAAATTGAGAGCGTCCAGAGGGCTGCCGCCAGATATATTCACAATGACTACAGTTACACAAGCAGCGTTACAAACATGATACTAAATTTAAATTGGCACACCTTAGAACACAGACGCATCTCACAATCCCTGATCTTCCTCTATAAAATCCAATACCAACTTGTATATGTAGACCATAGCCACCTTATCCCGACCAGAAATTTGAACTATTTAATACCCCAATCTCGTACCCAATATCATCAAAACTCTTTCTTTCCAAGAACTATCAGACTCTGGAACTCTCTACCGGCTTACATACAGTCCAGTCCCAGCCTCCCAATTTTTCGAGAGAGGCTGGAGACACAAAAATTCTAGACCGCATACAAATATCTTACTGTTTTTAAATTTGCACTGTAAATTCTCTTTATCACCTTCACTCTGTACTATATAACTTTTGCACCCCTTTATACTTTTAATAAACTGCTACCCTGACTTGCGCCTCCCTGTTATAATCGGTTTTGATTGTTGGGAGTATGAAATAGAAATAGAAATAATCTGAATTATTAATGTTTTTTAGCGTCTACAGTTATCTCCTGAAGACAACATGCAAATTATGGGAGTTGCATCAGCCAGTTGCATCCAAGGCCCAAGGGTGACGGACCCCATCCCCTGGGGATGGGCCGGGATTTTTACTTTTGTGTTGTCAAAACCCCAGCCCTTCCACGGCCTGCAGGGGACAGCTTATGCATTATGATAAAATCCCCTCCAATATGTCACCAGCCCCTAAATTGTTCCCAGGGTATGGGTTCGAAAAACACAACCGTTTCCATGGCTTTCCACCGCCCATCCCCAGGGGTGGGGTGCCGTGGATGAAATGGACTGGTGCATTAACTGATTAAGACAGGTCAAAACAAATTACAGATAGGCCTACAAGTTATGAATGATGAAAATTGCTTGAAAACCGAACCATCAGAATTCTAAAATTACGACCACATAAGATTTACAACGAGTTTACAGTACTGGAATGGATATTATACTGTCATTAGTCACTGTCACATGTTATAACATTAGTGCACTGTATCCAGAATTGTTGTCCGAAATATGGTGCACTAATAAGAATTCTGAATTGCATTGGTTTAAAGCTTGATCTTGTGTATTGTAACATAGACATATAATAAAATAAACAATTTGTGATTGATGCTCACCAATGTCATAGAATGTCTTCTCCAGTTAACAGCTGTAAAATAGAAAAACACTTTTTGACAGTAGTGAAAGTAGAATCACCGCCTGGAATCGTGAACGCGGATTTTTCCCATTTCAGAGCTCATAAACTTAGAGTAAAAATCTATCTATGCTTTTGCTATCATCGTTTCGCAATGTCATAAAATGTTAAATTATAGTGTAATAAATACTGAGTATGTCATAATTTTAGGTAAATCAACAGTTTTTTGTCGAATAGAAGTTAAGAAAAAAAATATTGGTCAAAGGGAAACAACTCTGTGCTGATATTTACCAACAATCACGGAGATTGGTAAAGTTTTAGACTGTACCTTCTTCCTTGTCAGGGGGAGAAACTTTCACTTCATCATAACAATTTTTGTTTTGTACGCAGAATGATCAGTGTTATTGTAAGTATTTATTGTGTATTTTTGTTTAAACTTCTTGTTATTTATTTACCTAACTTGTTCTGATGATCTGTCATTGCTTTAGATCGAATATTAAATCTAGCAACTTAGACTTTGGCAGTGGCTAGGGAAACGGAACCGTACAGGACTGAAGACTGGCTAATTTAATGGCTTATAAGGTTACGGATATGAAACAGACAGAACTTGAATCCAATAAATTAAATTAGAAATAAAAGAAATAATGGGCAATTATTGCAAATAATCAGAATTACTGTTTGATATATTTGATCGGAAATTTAACTATACTGGCCATCTGTTGTTTCGCGGTATTTACAGAAAAAACGTTATTTAAAGGCAAAAATCGACGCATATTTAATAAACTTGATATAATCTTACTTTTCCATCCTATTTACGATAAATACACCGCAAATAGGCCACTAAAGTAGCAAAAATTAAGAGAATGGCTGCTTTGTTTACGACATGTATCAGCCTTTTAAGTCAAATGACGTCATCATTGGTTTCGCGGTAAGACGTACTCAATCCCAAGCAGTTATTTGTATACTGAAAGGTTAAACACCACTAAATGTTAACCACGCTATATTCACATCTATTTCTGGTTGATCAATAATTTTAAAAGTAAAAGTTTAAGGCTGCTAAACGAATTAACAACAATTTAAAAACTTCATGTTGAGGAATAAATAATGTTCAATGCAGTGCTAGCAATAATTGGACTGTCCCTCGTTAGCACTCCCATGTGGGCTCATTTCGTGAAATTGTCAGAATGTGTGCATCTTAAAAATCAGTTTTAGTGGTGTGTGACCTATTTCAACAACAACCACAGGAAGTTTAACTTTGGTAAACACACGATGATAGAGTTTTGAAAATGCCGCGACTTCAATGATGACGCGAAACCAGTGATATTGAGTATACTATAACATAAACAGGAACCTGTTGCCTCACCAAAATATAACTAGCACTTTGCTAGGCGAGCGCTTCCAAGTGTTTTATTGTGTAATGGACAGCTTTTGTAGCGCTCGATAGCACTTTGCTGAACAAATGTCTGCTATCTGCAAGGGCTGCCATTAGTAGCACATAAATTGCACTTCCTCCGCTACATAGCGCTGCTTTTTGAGCTAACAGTTCCATAGCACAGCCCTATCGAGGCTTAAGTTAAGTATAACAATATAATGCTTATAAAAGAATTTAAACGTAAATTTCTTCTGCTTGTTTACAGTGCCGGCGTTTTAGTTTTACAGCCTATAACACTTTATTTGCTGGCACAAATCCGTACCTCTAGCCTCCCAGGTATTCAGGACGATCTGTTACCCGAGCCAGTAGCCACTGCTTTCTATTAGTTTACATACAGATGTTATTTTCCCAAATATGACACCCCTTAAAATTGTATTTCTATCAATGACTATATCAAATATCAAGCCATGTGATGCTTTACTTAAATTGATAAATAATACTAATAGTTTTATGTTCATGTATAGATAAATGCTTGGTGGCAGGTTGCTTCTGGTGGCAAGTTACATATATCTAGTTGTATTCAATTGGTGGCAAGTTTTCCTGTTACAAAAACAATTCACTCGCTTAGAATGAGAAGGTCATAAGCACAAAATCAACATTTTGAGAAAACAAGAAAAACTGTCTGAAAATTCCTTTTGGAGAGCTTTTTCAACTTTTATTTGGTCAACTTGACAAGTTCTGATTTTCATGAAAATAGGCTCATGATTGGAAGCAGCTAATAATGATGCAGATTTCAAATATGTATCGATCAGTCTGATACTAAGATCTTCTCATTTTAAGCCAGCGAATTACTGGATTTTCAATGGTTGAATTGTAATTTCACATATTACTTTCAGTTTCCCAGCTCTTATAATTTTGACAATTCAAAATATATTTACCACACATGGGTGAAACTGGAAGAAATTTGAAAGTTACAAACCTTTAATCTACTTGGTCTGAGTTGCTTCTGTTATAGTGAATGCCTTAGATGATACCTACTTTTCCTATTTCAAAATAATCAATGTTATTAAGTTATTCCTACCTGTGACCTACATCAGCATCATGTACCAGTACCAAAGATATGAAAATAAATGGTTTTTTTTTGATGATTGCCAGAACCTCAACATTAATTTATTTTGCCTTATCAAACCTTAAATATCCATCAGAAGAAAAAAATAACCCAATTCAGGAAAACGATGAAACCATCCAAATGTTATTTTTCATTGCACCTCTAATCAATTTCAGGTACTACACTCATAATTATCTTAACTTGGAATTAAAGTTATGAATACATGTTAGATTAATTACATGAAGTTGAAATTCTTTCAACCCATCTGATTTAAGCTTACATGAGAAGTGTGTGGGTTTATCGACAAAAAGTTGCTATCTGATTGGATTTATCACAAGCAAGTCAGATACTGCCAGGTAATTTTAAAATTCAAAGTCTTATAATTGCATGATTTATTTCAATGTAAAGAAGCCACTATTTTTACAATGACAAATACTTAACTGTATTTAGTGAAATCCTAACTGTGTTTTTGCCTTTTTGGTATCTTCTGCCATTATAGATATTGCTTTGCTTTCTGTTACAAATAAGTTTGAAGGTAACATCTCTATCACTCATTCACTTTGTACATACCTAATCACTGTATCATTTCTTGAGTCGCTATTTTGATTAATACGTATGATTTATTTCAAGTTAAAACACATTCTAAATCTGGTAACTGTATTACTTAATGGGAGCAGATTTTAATTCAATATTACTACTCCTTACAATAGCCAGAAGTTGACTCATCTATTGACTACAAGCTTTTACTTCCATCAACTAATTGTTTAATATAATCAACCATTCGCATGTTGCTAGGGTAGCGGTGTTGGTAGATTTATAGAATATTATTTCATTTTTTTTTGCGACTGTATAAAATACTCTTCCTTTGCTCAAACATATGTATCAGTTAATAATCTTTTAATGATAAACTTAAACAGATATGAGGTCAATGGAATCCATGGCAGCCAACGACGAGACTCTTGGACAAGAAAATACCGAGAACGCCGGATACCAGCGATGTGAGAATGTACCACGTCAGACAGACGCCCGGGACCAGCGACCTAGTTCTGAATCTCTACACCATTCATGTGAAGCACATACACATCATGTGACATCTAGAGTTGGTAACCGGGTTCATGCAGGAACTCACGCTGGAACTGGTATGCCGAGGCCTAGCATACAGAGGGAGCGGTCATTGTATACACCGTACATGGAGGATAAGTTATCACGTCAGCTCAAGTTTTTCTTTATGGGACCTCATGAGAAGATTGTAGCCAGACGAAAATGTCCGTGGAAATTGATTATTCAGATCTTGAAAGTTGTCTTGGTGACCACTCAGGTAATTGTTGAAGCTATTTCAGATCACCTTCATAGATTTATTAGTTCCTTACCAGCTTTTCAACTGAAGGGTACTTATATAATAGGTTTGCCCTCCGTCATTAAATTCTGGATCCTGCCATAACTTAAACAGTTTTCAAGCTAGGTTAATGAAACTTGATAAGTGGATAGGGACCAATAAAGAGATTAAGCACATATGATTTAAGTGTGGTTGCCATGGTAACAGAAACATAGAAAACCAGGTAGGGGACTTCTGTATTGCTTGCAATTCCTAACTACTTGTTTAAGTATGACTTGACCCTTTAACAGTTTAGCATGTGCATCCATACACATGCACAAGGTGCATTCACTATGTAATGCTATTTAGTCATTCATTGCACTGTGTTTTGCATTTTTTTGAAATAACATCTTTGTCCCAATAAATCAACTATTATATGGGTATGCTGGTTACACATGAATAAATTTCATCATCTATTCAAAGTTGTACATTCCATTCACCTCTTTATTGTTAGCAGTAAATAAATTCTCATGGAGCGATCACATATGACTACAACACCAGGGCTTTTTTCCTTCTACAGCAGGGGCCGTTAACAGTCCCCTTCCCCTCATGAAAATTATTTTAAATCATACAATTTTCCCCTAAAATCCAATCTGCATCAAGTTTTTTCTGCCCTTTTTCAAAAATTTTCTCTATTTTTCTCAATTGAAAGAAAAGGCTCCTTCTTCTACCCTTGAAAAAAGGGCCCTGAATACAATTGTTAAAACATCTATATTTAGAATTCATTTATTAAAATTTCAGCTGATACAGTTTGGGTACAATAGATCAAGTTTTGTGGAGTTTGCAGAGAAGAGTACGCTAGCTATGGAACATATGTACCTCAAAGATTGGGATAACAGTTATGAAACAATGCCATACCCTCCAGCGATTGGGCGATATGCATTGTATGAAATACACGAGATTATTGACCATATAAACCATGCTTGTTGTAAGGTAAGAATGCATGGTCGATTTATCCCTGGTTGTCTCTGGCAGTGTTAGGTAACCCCATAGAGTCAGGCATGGCTATGTCTGGCAGTTTTAGGTACCCCATAGAGTCAGTCATGGCTATGTCTGGCAGTGTTAGGTACCCCATAGAGTCAGGCATGGCTGTGTCTTGCAGTGTTAGGTACCCCATAGAGTCAGGCATGGCTATGTCTGACAGTGTTAAGTATAACAAAATAGTAAAATCTCACTTCTAAGTCCTCCGTTTAAAGTCTTTCATTGAGTTGAACATTGTATATGTTTTTTCCTGTTTGTTCGTGATCAACTGAGACAGTCCTTACTGTATGGTCATTCAGTTTCTCCCTGCCTAGAAGACCAATGACTTCTGACTGAGAGAAATGAGACCGAAACTTTGTGTGATACAAGGAACCCAGGTGAAATTCCCTAGCACTATCCAAATAGACTACATGGTTATTAAACATGCTTAATGTACAGCACTGATAGATCTATGGATATCCCTGGGTTACCAACCAGTTAATTGACTAGTTGCACGGGAAACACTGAAAAACGTTTCAGATATTATTAAGTGCCTTGGCTAAGATTCATACCAGTGACCTTTTTATCCGTTGTCGAGTGTGGCTGAGCGTTTACCTCTTGATCCACTGTGTCAACTTGCACTTTGTACTGTAAGTGTGTTGAAATAGATGTTGTTATAAGATATGTTTTTCTGCGTAAAAGTTGTCAGGGTTTTTAGTGTCCTAAATTGGCCTGTTTTTATGTCCCGGCATCTACTGATGCAGTAGCATATAGTGATTTCCTTTCTGTTTGTCTTGTCTGTCCGTTCATTTAATGAAATTCAAATATTTTTAAGTCTATGAAGGCAGTGCTTTTAAACTTTGCATACTTGTTAACCATCATAAAAACACCACATTGTCAAAGTCATGTAACCTGATGCATCATTTCTACAGAATTATTGCCAAGATTGACTAAGCTATTTTATCCGGACGTAAGCGTTTACTGATCAATCTTTTTTTTGTTAAGTAATTCAAGATTTTAAGATTTTAAAAATTTCTACGTTTCACTCATATTTTATATCACTTCCAGTTTGATGGCACAGAGAGGGATTCTATAGGTTCGTTGAAGTTTACTCGTGTCAACGGTACGGTGCTGCCATTACAGATGTGTGTAAAACAGTATAACTACAGTCTTATCAATGATACAGATGATACATACGTCATAGATTCACATGTCAATTATAGTAAGTTCTCAATCATTTTGCAGTTTAGTTTGGAGATATTAATATGATCCCCTTTTCTTCTATACGTATAGTTATACCCCCAATCTTTGATGATGGGGTATATTGCTTTGCACATGTCTGTCTGTAAACTAAATGATTTCCGCTCTATAACTCTTGTCCCAGGATCTTCAAACTTTACATGGAGGTTGGTCAGCAATAGTAGATCACCCTTATTGATATTTTGAGGTCAAAGGTCATGGTCACTGTGACCTTACCATTTCTGACTGGTGGGCTGCAATGGGGGCATATACATGTTTTATTAAACAAAACGTGAAACGTTTTGCTCTGCTTGCATGTTTTCATAAGTGGAAAATATTACAAATACACTCAATGTGTGATACAAACAACCAAGCGATGATGACATAGCTATTTTTATTGACAAGACTTCAATGAGTGTTTACTGAACGCAGTCTTGTTCACTACAGTATTTTTTCCCTTAAACATACTTGGGTTTTTGGATAAATTTCCTTGTTATAAAACACTTGTGTACAATCTTTAAGGAAGTTAAAAAAAATGCACTTGTACTGACGAAAGAAAGTTGTTTTGGATGCAATATTCATGTCACCCCAGCAATTACTGGGTCATTAGCTTAGTCTTTAACTTACAGTAAAACATTAATAAAATAATGATAACCTTAACCTGCGTTGATCGTGTAGCTACATTTTCACTTCGGTGTCTTTATTGATAGTAAAACCTTAAGTTCAAACAAGATAAGAGGAAATCGGAGAGGGAAGGCAGCACTCATAAGAAGCACCTTATGATGTAGATTTCAGATAGGCATTAGTCTTATAAGGTCATAAGTGGCACTTACAACCTTCTCATTCTAAACCAGCGATGTATAGTGTGTTCTCATTCTGATTTAGTCTATTTTATTCTACAGATTGCTACAACTTGAGTAAATGGAACACTTCGGCAGCTGATTGTGACGGATATAATGTGACAGAATATATGAAACATCATAATAATATAACCATGGATACCGTCTTCTTTGACAGGTATTACATAGAGGATATTTTTGGAATTTGGTGTAAGGTCGAATTTTATTTCACAGAGTGGTCATTAAAAAACAATTTTCTGTGATTACAAGTAAAATAAAATATTAAGACCTGTCACCAAAAATAAAAAAAAATTCTGTTTATTATGTGCTTCATTTTCTGAAGTAATTGGCTAAATTGGATAAATTACGTCTAAATTAGAACGTCACAACGTGACAATTATGGCGTCAAAGTGACATTACACATATGTTGAAGTCGGCGCTGTTGACGCTGTGTTTCTTTTCCTGCACGATACGGGAACCAGCTCCAAAACAATGAAAAAAACAAAATGATAATTTCACTGTTTACTTATTTTCACTGAGAATCACTGCAATCCATTTAAAGCAAATAGTAAATACTGTTTATTCAAGCTATTCATGAGTACAAAAATGTCTCAAGTGGTTACCTAGTGGGCAGAACCCCTTTTTGTAACCGAGTATGATTCTGAGACACCAGTGGCGCATTCTCAGAATATCATACTCCATACTACAATTGGAGCACGTTCTCCGACTCAAGTTTTATAATCAAGGTTTTTATTCGAGTTCCAATTGGAGTACAGAGTATGAGTTGGAACACAGTATGTTCTTCAATGTTTATAATCACAGGTCCATGGCCTGGTCTGAAGGTAGTATGAAGCATCAAAGTTCTACGGTATCTTACCAGTATACTCTATTCAGGGGTGTCAAATTTCCGGAATTACATATCCAGAAAGAGTCATGATTTTCTGACCAAAATAAAAGTTTTTGAAATGGCAAAGTTATGGTCAATTGAATCTGTTTTGTAGGGATTTATTAATAGAAACTGATTCAAATAAGGAAACAATGTAGCTGAAAGCCTCTTGTTTGTCAAAAATGGTTGACTGCATTTGATTTTCCTAATTTTAAATTTTGCTCCATTGACACTCCTGTATATTATTGTTGTCATATGTTTACAGTATATCCTGTGTATTTCAGATTGTTGTTAATTGAACTGAAGTTTACTTTGAAGTCATTCCGACTAGAGATGAAACAACGAACATTTCCTCCACAATTATTCATGGCCGATGTTTCAGTAAGTTTACAGAATTGTATAGTAAATTAACAGATTCTGCTATTCAGGAATAATCTCATTATTCGGATTTACTGCATTAGAACGACTGAACTTTTCTGCAGAAAATGAAAGTTATTTGATGAAACAATTAAAACTGTTTTGAAACTAAGCTGTGCCCAGTGTATAGTACTTATAGTCTTATATCACATAACTTTCCTTGTATCCAGGTTAGAATAGCCAGTACGTATAAAGTTATACCTACCACGTGTAGTATAAACTATTGGAGTTTTCCAATAAATCAATGCGTATTTTGCGTTTTTAGTGTCATTTGATATAAAGAATCTATCACTCGTTGACAATTGATATATTTATGTTAAACTTGTTCAGAAAATATTATTAAGCTCGCCTTCCAAAATAAATAAATTTATATCAAGTGATAACTTGTGATAGATCCTCTATATACATGCAGTTAATCTTTAGTTTATAATCACCAGGCCTGATCTCTCAAGCATCTCAAGTAGAAATCCAATCTCAAAGGGTATTTAAAGTTTCTGTTGCCCTTGCTGAGATTAAAACCAGAGACCTCTGAATTTCCTAGTCAAGAGTGCTAACCACTCGGCCACTGTGCCACACGTTCTAACTGTCAACTTTAAAAGCCCACTGGATATAAAAGCAAATATAGAGGATCTATCACGAGTTGTCAATTGATATGAATTTATATTAAACGAGTTTTGGTTTCTTGAACAAGTTTAATATAGATATATCAATTGACAATGAGTGATAGATTCTTTATACCATGTGACACTAAAAACGCAAAATATGCATTTTTAAAAAAAACCCACACCCATGTAGTAATACTTTATACTACACATGTGTGATATAAGATTATACATACTAGCTATACTAACCTGAATACAAGAAAAATCATGTGATATAATTGTTGTATTGCTAACCACTCGGCCACTGTGCCACCCATTCTTATAGGCAACTTTAAAAGCCTCCTGGATATTAAAATGTATATAATTGTTTTATTTATAATTGTGTAGATAAAGTTGGATGATACAAACAAAGATGGACAGATGTTAGTGACACTGGAGGTAGATTTACAGGAGAAAGAGATAATGGGAGAGTCTGATAATGAAGGTATGTCCCCCTCCCCCTGGTATACTCCATCTTGTGTCTGGTCTGATGGTTGTCAACCTTTTCATAGCTTGATGAATTTGACCTTAGCCTGACCTTTATGCATGAATATACTGGTATAATACAAAGTTCTTGCTTTGAAGATATGAATTTGCGTAAGCAAATTGTGCAATATCGGTATTTTAAATTTGTGTTTGTATTACATCTCGAGCGTTTGTAATACTCCCTGACTATAAAAACATACAACCAAAGTTCTAAATACAGACAATATATCGACGGTTAAATTATGCTAATCAAAAGGTCAGGTTCATGTTAAATTTTCCAAGCTATACTAGGTCTTCTCAAATGTTTGTTTGGTCTAGCTGTCATCCTGTATATTTGTCTTGGAATGCAAGTGTACATTTGGTCAGCACTACATTATGCTTGCTCATTTGAAAAGAAGATGTTTGGTGGTCCTTTTGGATCGATATTAAAAAGTCGCAGTGTACTTTTTTTTTTCCGTTTCGGGCCCACAAGGGTAACCCCATTTATTGTCCCCGTCTGTTGGTTTTGTGGGGGTCGGAGAATCATCCCCCACAAACCTTACAATATTCAACAGCATAATTAAACAATAAATACAATGAAGCAAGTCAATAATAACAATGCAATATAGGGGACAATAGAAGGTGCTTTGGACCTTTTCCGTCAAAGAGTGACAAAAATAATAACATATTTCACCACCTTTATGTAATCTAGAGTATGACAATATTTCTTTTTTCTGTACCAGTTTTAACAGTTTCCCAGCTTTTGTTTTCTATTTCTGTAATGCCTGATTTAAAATATATCTCCCATGCAAATTTTAAGCTATTTTTTAATGTTACAGTACTAGGTAAGATTTCTTTTCTTTTGCATAAGTAAATATATTTTTTAAATTCAAGAAAAAGAATATCGATAGGTATGTATTCCTTTTTTCCACATCCTAATACGATAGCTATCATATTTATCTTAAAATTTGGGTTAAAAAGTATGATTTCATTATTTAAAAATAAAGTGTACTTGCTCAATACTGATACTACAGACGATACAAATAGTTTCGTAATGAATAGAAAATAGAGTGACAAAAGAAAGATCATTAAGTGATAGTTTGATGAATACTATTTGTTTATTGACTATCAATAAAGACACCGAAGTGTAAATGTTGCTACACGATCAACGCAGGTTAAGGTTATCATTATTTAATTAAGACCGACGTTTCGGCTCTTACAAAGCGTTCATCAGGGTGATATTTTCTTATTGGTTAGATGACAATCTCTCCGGTGAGTACGAAACAACCCTTAGCACCATGCAAACTCATTTTCACATCTTTAACCTATCTGAATACTATCGCATTTTCCTGCTTACACCCATTTTTCATTTAAATTTTTTTCACTCCTAAAAACTTAAGCTAACCAAAGCACAGATTAACTTCTACTGATGTGGAGGCATATATTGAGTGTCCTATCTGTCCGTTTATCGGTCCCATTGAAATGTTAATCAAAACTTTAAAGTTTTTGAAACTCAAATATTTTCAAAGTGCTTCAAAACATTGCTTTCAAACTTTGCATACTTGTTTATCATCATAAATACCATAACTTTTCAACACCATATAACACTATCCAACATATCAATGAAATTATGGCCCCTGATTGACTTATCTAGTTATTATGAACAATTTGTGTAAGCTTCCGCCAGGGCATGAGCATTTAGTGAAAGCGGTCTTTCTAGGCCCTACCGGTTTTCCCCCTGAGAGGACTATAGGTTTGCCCTCCGCCTGTCAGTCAGTCCGTCTGATCCTGTCATTACTAAAACAGTTTTCAAGCTAGATTTATGAAACTTGGTACCAGTATTTGGATAGAGACTTATAAGGAGAGTATGCACGTCTTATTATTTTTTAATTCTGACCAAAATTGTGGTTACCATGGCAACTGAAACATTGACAACCTGGAAACCAGGTAGGGGTCTTCTCACTGTATTGATTGCAATTCCTAATTACTTGCTTTTGATGGAAATTGCCATATGGTACCTTTACCAGAATCACCCTTGAGTAGTAAAATGTCAAATGTAAAAGTTCTTTTTCTCTGAAACCTTTAATATTTTGCATGGAGCTCATTATTGATGTTCTCTAATACTTTCTCTTTATGTTCAAATTACGCCCCTGGGATCAAAACTGGCTGGCCCCCGGGTATTTTGTTTGCTTTTGGGTCATTTAGAGAAAACTTTTTAAAAAATCTTCTCTGAAGCTTCAAACTTACAGCTTTGATATTTTGCATGGAGCATCGTGAGGTCCTTTTTGTAAGATTGTTAAAATCATATCTTTGGGGTGAAAACTGGATCTGTAGTTTTGAAAACGTGTTTGTAATAAAGTTATATGGGGGTGGGATAAGCTTTATCCTCTGAAATGAGGCTATCTGCATTGTTGCTTTAGTGCTTTCGAAAAGACTTCCAACAAGTCATTATGAATTTGGTTCAAAATGAGTTCCGTCTATACCGTACAGTTGTAAATGTTTACCTATTGGTATATTTCTGGATGTCATGACCTTCTTTCGCTTATAATTTTACAACAAATTGTACAAGTCTTATATGATAAATCATAACCGAATTAATCAAAGGAAATGTCTACGGTACCTCACTCATGTACACATTATTATGACATATTTGTTTCGGTGTGACATGATTAACATCACACTTACTTAATTGAGTTTGTACATACCGTATTTCTTCGTATTAGCGCCCCCCCCCCCCCTCTAATTAACCCCCCATCGATTTTTGGAAAAAAAAATCTTGCCTTCAATAATTGGTCCTACAGTAATCCATTTAAGTATCAGCACAAATCCAGAATAACAGTCAGTCATGATATGGCAATCCATTCAAACGAACAATTAATTACCGCCGAGTAATTATATACCGCTATGAACAGCGTAGTCGACATGTTTATTAGCCATTTTTGCATACAATAAGCAAAGAAGAGGGCCTGAAAGGCCCTAGGTTGCTCACCTGTTGCACATTGGTCTAAGTATCAGTACAACCTACATTCTGACCATATTTCATGAAGATTGTATCAAAACAGTGACCCCTGGAATGAATACAATGTTTTTCTAAGATTTGACCTAGTGACCTAGTTTTTGACCCCACATGACCCAGTTTCAAACTTGGCCTATATTTCATAAAGAACAACATTCTGACCAAGTTTCATGATGATTGGATCAAAACCACGACCTCTGGAGTGAACACAAGGTTTTTCTAAGATTTGACCTAGTGACCTAGTTTTTGACCCCACATGACCCAGTTTCAAACTTGGCCTATATTTCATAAAGAACAACATTCTGACCAAGTTTCATGAAGATTGGATCAAAACGGTGACCTCTAGAGTGTACACAATGTTTTTCTAAGATTTGACCTAGTGACCTAGTTTTTGACCCGGCACGACCCAGTTTCGAACTTGTCCTAAATTTCATGGAGAACAACATTCTGACCAAGTTTCATGAAGATTGAAACAAATTGGTGACATCTAGAGTGTACACAAGATTTTTCTAAGATTTGACCTAGTGACCTAGTTTTTGACCCCACATGACCCAGTTTCGAACTTGGCCTAGATTTTATAGAGAACAACATTCTGATCAAGTTTCATGAAGATAGGATCAAAACTTTTGCCTCTAGAGTGTACACAAGCAAATTGTTGACGGACGAACGACGGACGGACGACGACGGACGGACGACGGACGAAAAAGAAGGGGAAGTCATTCATACTGGTTAAGGTAATGGCTAAGTGCCGTACTGTATGGTACAGTTCCGTGGGGGGGGGGGGGGGGGGGCGATAATACGAGGTAATACGGCAAGTTATACAAAGTATAAAATGTCATTGAGTGATTTACCTCTCTATAAGTTTATTTGGAAACATACCCTATGTTGTGATATAAACACTGTTCAGTATAGGGAGCCAACCATCTTGATGAAGACTCGATGATATGGAATTATAAATAAATTGTATATTTGAGGAAGCTCTAGGCCAAAATGCCTTTCTCAACTGCATCTTTGGAAACCTCAAAACTTAGATGAAGTTTGTTTAATTGGGGTACATTGTAATAACTGTTTTGCCAACCTCAATTTAAAACAAACCTGCTCAGCAAAATCTTAATGAAAACCCTGACTCATCGTCTGTTGCAACTAATTAATCTCATGTTGAATGTTGATTGTACATGTGTCTTTGCATTTTTCAGAGGAGCAAGACAGACAGAAAGCCAAGTTTATCACAGTGGATAGTTTTGTTCTTGTGTTCACAGCTTTATCTATTGTGTTATGTGCTAGATCTGTGTTCAGGGCTCAAATCCTGAGAAGGGTTAGTACATGTATTGTAAAGCCTAGGTCCCACTGAGCATTTTTGCGTTGGTCATGTACAGCTTGGCAACATTGACACGAGCCTAACCTTTTGATTAGCATAATTTAACAGTCGATGCATTGCCTAGGTTTACAACACAGACTGTATGTTTTCATAATCGGAGAGTATCACGAAGACGCTCGAGATGTAATACAAACACAAATTTGAAATACCGATATCGCACGATTCGCTTGCGGAAATTGATATATTCAAAGCAAAAATCTTGTAGTATATTCTTGCATAAAGGTCAGGCACAGGTCAAATAGCCAAGCTATACTTCCGATTATATAAATGAGCCTTGGAAGGTATCCAGAAAAGGATTATTGTTGTCTATGTGAAGGGAAGTCATTAGAAAATTTGTGAAATCCCTTTTCCCGATGCTTCCCAAAGATCATTTATTTAAATCGGAAGTATATATATTGCCGAGGCAAAAAATGCTCAGTAGGACCTAGCCTTAAGCAACTAGTATGTATGGTGACATCACGGAAATTCCATACTTTCTGTTTCAAATCTAAAAATAGATTAGTGGGATTTGGTTTGAAAAGCACCACAATCTTATTAACAATACACATACATTGTCAAATTAGTTTGTTTAAAACTATACTAAAGTGATCATAAGAGTGCCCAGTTTATTGTGAAACTCTGAAAGTCACATTAAGTCTTTATTTGCTATTTTAATATGCTACAACTTGGTAACCTGTCAGCAGAATGATGCATTTGGAGCACTTTAGTTGTTCCCAAATGCAAAAGAGACTTAGTTGTGTGTTATTGGTTTGCTATTTCAGTGTTAATGTTGTTATAGAAATGGGTGCTATTGATGAAGTTATATATATTTCTTGTATTTGTCTAACAGAAAACTAACCAATATTTCAAAGATAGTAAGGGGAAGTCACTGTCGGTGTCAGATCAATGTGAATTTCTCAACTTATGGTACGTCACTATCATTATCAACGACATTCTTACCATATTTGGTACAGCCTACAAGATACAACTTGAAACCAGGGTAGGTATTTTGTTTTAACTACATAGAAATGCATAAATTTTGCTTTGCCTACTTGATAGCCAAGTGGTAGAGCATTCACTTCAAGTAGATCGAATTTTCAGGCCCATGCCCTTCATCAGGATATATTTCAATGTGAATTTCAATTTCAATTTAGCCAAGCTATACTTCCGATTATATAAATGAGCCTTGGAAGGTATCCAACAACATTATGAAAAATTTAAAATGGATGTAACTTAAGTATATGAAATTGAAATATATCCTGATGAAGGGCATGGGCCTGAAAATTCGATTTACGAGTCAGTTATTTGTTATACAACGAACATTTCTTTCCTATGAGAGACAATTAATATAATATATCACTTCAAGTAGGCCTACCGTGTGAGGTACAAGGTTCAATATAAGCCCATACATGCCAGATCTCTTGCATCATGCAGATGTCTCCTGCATTTGAGACTCTACTCCTGCATGATTTTCGGCAAATTGATCAAATCTCCTGCATTTCTTGGATAACTGGAACCTTAACATTTTGGTTTGCATGATGAAAATGATAACAAATATTTATTTAAATAGCTTTATGAAGCATGCATGGTAATGTCCTTCAAGTAAAATAAGTGAAAACTGCTTATTAACTTCATTTATTTAAGTTTAAAGTTTGAGCTAGAAAAATCTCCTGCATTTTGTTGAAATTTCCTGCATTTCTATCACCAATCTCCTGCATAGGCTTCAGGAAAATATGGCATGTATGTAAGCCCACTTGTTTGGTCAAACCAAAGACAAAATAAAAATGATACCAGCCATTCCATCACTCAGCATAAAAGAAAACTGGCTTTTCTCTCTCATATCCTTTAGGCAATGGATGCTACTAGGAATGAGGTGTCAAATGAGATTAAATCAATAAAAGATAACGTGTTTCATTGACCAAAAATAAACTAATTAAAAAACTAATAAACATCCAAGTATTTACAAGAAAGTGAATGACCTTGTGTACTAACAGTAATTTTAATCATTCTTACAGAATCTAAAGAGTTCATCATCAACATATGATTATTGTGGACTAATGTTAGGTACTGGTAGTCTACTAGCTTGGCTCGGCGTGTTACGATATATAGGATTCTTCCAACAGTTTAATGTAAGTTTCAATGTGTACATTATTGTTCAATAAGTATTGGTTGCTATATGTGTAAATCCAGACGATTACATCCGGGTATGGCAGCTGAGCGGCTTGAATTTTTATAAGAAAGGGATAATATTTTTTTCATGCAAGTTTATTAGATCGATGAAGCTGTGCGCCTTTGGGATTGGCTAATGTTATGTCAGTCCTATTTAAATATTTATTGCACTCTCTGGGAGTGCTGAACAAAGTTTCCAGCATGACTGGGTTGCAGGTTATGAGATAATGTATTGTAACACATTTCTCATACTGTAAAATCAATTAATTTCGATGGGACCAAATTTTGTGGTTTTGGTGAAAAAGACCATTTCGATGGGACATTAATTTGTAGATTTTGCTTTTCAGGTTATAAATACAAGGGTCAAAATTATTGTTCAATGGGATTTTATTTCGAAATCCATGAAATTTAATCCCCCACAAAAATTATTTACAGTACTGGTATATAGCTTGGCTATTTTGACCTGAGCCTGACCTTTATGCAAGAATATATTACAAGGTTCTTGCGTTGAATATATCAATTTCCGCAAGCAAATCGTGCAATATCGGTATTTCAAATTTGTGTTTATATTACAAGTCGAGTGTCTTTGTGATACTCCCTGATTATGAAAACATACAATCAGTATTGTAAACGTGGACAATATATAGACTGTTAAATTATGCCAATCAATAGGTCAAGCTCATGTCAATGTGGGCAAGCTATACTTTTGTGTTATTTTCATATTTTCAGATACTGATTGTCACATTGAAGAAAGCATTTCCAAACATGCTGCGGTTCCTTACATGTTGTATGTTGTTATATATAGGATTTGTCATCTGTGGTTGGGTGGTACTCGGACCTTACCACATAAAGGTACTATAACTCTTCCTCTACTATATGGTTTTTATGTCCCAATGGTCAACAGTACTTCAGTGATATGAAGACTACCTGGAGTCATGTAATCCTGTAACGAGACAAAGCAGCAGTTATCTGGAACAAATAATGCTCAGCATCAAGGAAGAACGATACTGAAAAACAGTTAATTTCAATCGTACATAATTTCGTGGTTTTGGGGAAAAGACCATTTCACGGGGACAATATTTCAAGGATATCTTATCTACTAAGTCATGTACTATAGAAATTAATATTCATGGGGATTTTATTTCGTGGTTGAGATTATCCATGAAATTAAATTCTCCTCGAATATTAATGATTTTACAGTATATCAGTACCATTTTTAGCAACTTTGGTGTGTCACTGTCAGTGATCAAACCATGAGACCTTTTGCATTGGGAGCGGACACTCTACCAATAGGCTATTGAAACAGACTTACAGTGTTATTTGTTCGGGTGTCATTTTGTTTGTCTAATATGCTTCTTCTACTTAATAATTTGTTGCATTTCAATTTAACTTCACACCAAACCTAGTTGTGCATATTGTAAAAATATTTAAGTGCTGAGCAAAGCCTTTATTTGCCAGACAGCTTTCTGCTGAAAATATGGCAGGCATATATACGAGTGCCTTCATATGGATTTAAACTGGGGTTACCAGATTAGACTATAGGAGCTCTTACCACTATGCTGCAAATCAATATTGCCAGGGTTACAGTACTTTATGGGCGATATATGGTTTGACTTAAAAAACCTTTAGTTCTGAGCGCGTTTATATTATATAGACTGCTTTCTTTTTCTTTACGTTTCGTTTCAGTTTCGTGATATGAGTACCACATCAGAGTGTCTGTTCTCCCTCATTAATGGAGATGATATATTTACTACATTTTCTGCCTTTACGACAAACAGTCCCATGCTCTGGTGGTACAGCCGGCTATATCTCTACTTATTCAGTGCATTATTTATATATGCGGTCCTGAATCTCTTTATTGCCGTAATAATGGACACGTATGAAACGATAAAGGTAATTTGACCTGTTTAAAACCCTCCTGCATGCTTTATGGAATGGAATGACATTTTGTATCACGATTTTTGCATTTAATTTCAGTTTCGACAAATGAGTACGGCTTCCGAGTGTTTGTTTTCCTTGATAAATGGTGATGACATGTTTGTAACGTTTTCTGCGACTATGACAAATAATCAGCTGGTGTGGTATTACAGTAGAATATACCTGTACCTCTTCATTTCCTTGTTCATCTACGCTGTATTGAATCTATTTATAGCAGTAATTATGGACACATACGAGACAATAAAGGTACTAAGTATTTAAATGCCTCCTGCTTAACCGCTCCTCTAGCTTTACTCATACCTTAACCCTGTTATCAAATATAGATACCAGTTGGTGACATCAGTACCCTTTTCTACTATGTGATCGAAAAAAATTGCACAACATTATTCTGCAACGTGTAGGATAATACTTAATTAGGCCCCTACCGGTTGTCAACTGGAGGGGAAGATAGCTTTGTCCTCGTCTATCCGTCAGTCTGTCCGTCAAGAAAATCTGGATCCTGCCATAACTCAAACAGTTTTCAAGCTAGGATTATGAAACTATGTATGTGGATAGAGACTAATAAGGAAATTATGCACGTTAAATTATTTTTGATTCGGATAAAAATTGTTGTTACCATGGCAAACGAAACATTGACAACGTGGAAACCAGGTAGGAGACTTCTGCATGTATTGCTTGCAATTCCTTATTACTTGTCTTGCCACTGATTTTGCAAGAATATAGAACATTTTTGGCTTAAATTTGGTATTTCTAGCATTGTTTTCACCTAGTGACTGTTGTAAATGTGATGAAATGAATTGTCACTTATTGTCTTTTGCAATCAATGGTTATATAATAAAAGCTGTCTATACTCTTTTAATAATAAAAATAATAAGTGTACTCAATGTATCAGGGATGAAATCAACTTATATTTACGAGAGGTGTACCAGAATTACGTAGACTTTTGTCATAACTTTTTTAATTAGGCCTGTATTATCACCAAATTTGCAGTAGAAAACTTCAAACCCTGGTCAAGAATATCGGTAAAAATATTTTCTAACATAATGTTAGAAAGCCATTTAATCTGTCGCCATAGTAACTAATAGTTGGGTAGGCGGGGCAGCGAATTTAAAAACATTTTTGGCATTATTCAACTGCTTATAACTCACAGATATTAAGTTTAATTTTAACGCGTCTTTGTGACATCCAAGCGCAATGTCCTTGGAACGTACGCCGTAAATTGCGACTTTATAAAGGTTACTGTTGTTGATAATATGGTACAAACAAGCAACAGCTGCTGCGCGTCACCAGTGAAAATATGACGTTAGCGAAATACGCTGGAAATCGCATCAACATGAAGTTTTGTGTGAACCTCGGGAAGATGCTAGAACAAACGATTTAAATGTTGGAACCTGTTAACCCTAAATCTGTTGTATCCAGTTACCTGACTTTCAAACAAAACAAGCGCATCAATCGTGGTCAGGACTGAATAAAACGACATGGACCGACGGCGAAAACCAACGGCGAATGCGATGTTACCAAGTTTCTAT
Organism: Spisula subtruncata; assembly: GCA_963678985.1. Lineage (NCBI taxonomy): Eukaryota > Metazoa > Mollusca > Bivalvia > Venerida > Mactridae > Spisula > Spisula subtruncata. Next base: position 14,095,850 of record OY787662.1, on the reverse strand, counting down.
GACCACATCGACCTGGATCGGCGTTCTATCATAATGGTTATATGCGACATTACTTGTAATATATTGGAACTTTTATCACATTAAGGTAGTAAATGAACATTCGTAAGTTTTGTGTACGGTTGTGCCCATCTGTATAGCTACAATGTACACAGTTAGGAGCTTCACTTATCCTTGAAGTTCCGCGTATGTCGTGACTTTCCGTTGACGTGCCCCGCATACCGTACCCTTATATATCCTTGGAACCTGCAGAAATTAATCCAAATAAGATACAGCTTTGAAATTACACGTACCGGTACTTACGCAGTAAATATTATTTTGCACTCCACACAAAATTATTTGTTTGTGTGATGAATGGTATGGAACGTATGACAAAAGTCTACGTAAATCTGGTACAGCCCTCGTATACACAGCTCAACCAGTTGTAAGGGGGGGACTGGATTCAACTTGTTAAAGAACCAATGAGTCATTTGGAGAAAGTTATATACAACTGCCTCATCCCTCCAAGCTGGAGGTCATCTGATTGGGAAAAACAAAACCACCACACTCTAATGCTTTTGCAAGATCCTCTATTACTGATAGCACATCAGCTTTTGATCCTTGTAAACATGTTAGACAAGCTAAGTTACATCATGTGTACAACTAACCACTTATAACATGTTAGTCCCCCCTGCCTCACCAGTTTGCTTATTTCCGATATCCTTAACTTTCTCACCTGTGATATTGATACTTTATTTGAATATTTACATAAACAAGTTGCAGAAAAATAATTTGAATTTAAGGTATACTTTAAAATCATTTATTTTCATGGGGGGGGGGTAAATTTTGTAGTTTGCCTTTAACCACGTAATTAAATCCCATCCAACAATAATTTTGACTCTTGTATTTATCTCCTGAAATGCAAAATCTATGAATTAACATCCCATCAATGATGAGATGGTCTTTTTTACCAAAACCGCGAAATTTCGTTCCATTGAAATTAAATGATTTTACAGTTTGATTTGTTTAAGTTGACCTTAATGGAATTAGTATGAACTAATAACTAGGTCACAGTGGCACAGCGGTTGATTTGGTAATCCTTTAGGCTTTCAACTACCGATTGTGTGGTCTTTGGGTCTAAACTGAGCATGGGCACTTGGTCATTTCTAATTGGCTTTCCAGTGTTTCCTACTGAACTAAGGATGAACTGGTTGGAAACCCAGTGATGTCTAGCATTCATCTGTGCTGAGCGACAAATGGAAAGAGCTAGCCTACCGTACATGGAATCCTTGTGTTACACGACTGTCTCATCTTTGGAAACTGTACTTAATTATGCCACTATTGCAACGGCTCAGTTCAGAAATTTAGGACCGATGATCATCTTGTTGATTGAATCCCAATTTTGCTTTAAACTGATGGTAAAAGTAACCACCTCATCAATAGTCTAGTGATAGAGTATCACATCCAAGTTTGGGTAGGTGCAGGGCTCAATCCCAGGCGGCATCGTACCCTAAAGAAAAAAAATGGAACAAGTAGTTTCCTTGCTAGATGCTCAGCAAAGAAGGAAAACTGTTATTTCTTCTCAGATACCCTCGTGGCGATGGATAATATCAGGAATGAGGTATCGAGAGTGATCGATATAAGAAACTTGTTTCACATTCAACCTAACATAAATGAGTATTAACAAATAGTAAATGTGTGTAATTTGCATTTGTTTCAGGAGTATTATGAGCATGGTTTTCCAAAGAGTGAGTTGTCTGACTTTATAGATAAATGCCAGGAACCAGTGCATTCCCCGATGTTCCGACGTGAGGACAATAGTTGTAACCCACTGGCTATGTGTCTATGTTGTTGCAGGTAAAAATTCACTGTGTATTGTCGATTCAATAAGTAATACTAATGAGGGTACTATCCCATTCAAAAGAATAGCGAGAATTACCGTTACGATTAAACCTAGATAAACATAGTTTACCTGACGGACGAGCTAATGTTACAAACAGTTCTCATTTCACTTTGAAAGAACTTTAGGAAAGGAATTTATTTTCCCGAGTTTAAAGTGGTAAAGTGTCTGTTTTTCTTTGATTTTTAAATCCCCTACATACATAAGTCCCTTATAGTCGGGGAGATATATTGAGTTTGTGCTGGATATCTGCCTGGATGTCTCAAAAATGTGTCTGTGCTAGTTTTCTTTAAACCACTTGATTTCAAGTTAAATTCACATAATTCTGTGTTGATACCCAGCCTAGTTTTGCATATTGACTGACAGGAAATTTAGATTGGATGTTTTTGCAAGTTACAGCCCTTTGAGAGAGATATTTGTTTCAATGTCAAAAACCTTTCCAGTTAATTTTTTTTCTGACACCCCAGTCTTATCATTCTTGTGTCATCAGGTGTCTCTATTCCTGGAACAGCACTATAAGACTGAGCACTCAAACTGTGTATATCTGCGATACAGGTCCTAGTTTTCATAGTTGGATACTGTAAAATCATTAATTTTCGTTGGGGATTAAATTTCATTGATATCTTCATTCATCTTTAAGCACGAAATCCAATCTCCTCAGCAGTTATTTTGACCCTGGTATTTATTACCTGTAATGAAAAATCCACAAATTAACGTCCCATCTAGATGGTCTTTTACCAAAACCACAAAATTTCGTCCCATCAAAGTTAAAGGATTTTACAGTAGTTTAAAACACTTCAGTGTAAATATATAAAATTAATTAGTAAACTATTTTCTTGTTTTTATTACAGAAGTAATCCTGACAAACCAAATGAATATACCAGCCTGGTACAGTAAATCGACATACTTTACGTTCTGCATGTAACATAATACTCGACTAATATGAACAAATATGATGAAAAATCATCAACCACAGGGAATGTATATCCAGAACAGGGCCAGTATTTATAAAGCATCTTAAGTCAGTGTGGCCATACCACGTACCATGGCATCACAAACGGCTATAAACCCAAGTAATTTTTTGATAATAAACCCTCGACTCGGAAAGGAAAACAGGCGTAAGTATTTTATTTCTTCATCGATTTCTATGACATATAGCCCATGCTAAGCGGAGAGTGATAAGCTTTCAACAAAATATAATCACTCTATCCGTAGCAGGGCCGTTTTTGCAAACATTCGGTGAAACCTTTGCTTCAGCTTGTTTGAAAGCGGACTACTTTGCCAAGCCGTTCTGTTTTTTTCTTGTATTATCTGCTTTATCGTGCCTGAAGACTGATGTTTAAACCAATCGGTAACATCGGGTGCTATTTCGCATCAAATAAGATACATATTGTAACAATGCAAGGCGGAAATCTTACATTTCCCTTTGATTTCTATTTGTGGCTACAATTGCAAGACTAAATTACCGGCTACAGTTGCAAGCTGTTTTTAGAATTCGCTACAATGCAAAGCAATGTTACCGATCATGTGTGGAAACTTAATTTATAATTTAAAAAACTACATTGTCAATTTTTCATACGTACATTTACTTTATTGCTACAAGATATTTATTGAATAAAAATAGCTTTCACTTGTCCAATAAGTATCATTTGGGTTCAGTCGACCAATAGATCATAAGCCTATAGCAAAATTATGACTGGTATTGATAGCGTTTATTGTCGCACTGACTATCGTACAATTGTTACGAATTAAAGATCATTCACACATTCACTTAATAATACAAGGGAACAAAAACATATTTTCAAATAAGAAATCACTTTTAAATATAACACTTCTGACGGAAAAACTAATCGATTTTACTTTATATATTCTGTCTAAAATCATCATAAAACTAAATCCCGAACAGATGCTTGGTAAGCGACAGAAGTTCCACGATACAGAATTTTCACCGACGATGAAATATCCAAAATAGGATTAATGTGTTCTCAGGTTCCTCTTGTATTTGAACTCCTTGGTACACAAAGAACACAAATGGCATTTCGCTTTGCAACAATCTGAAATAAAATAAGTTCAACGATTTAAAACTATCTTTCTTTTGTGAATTCAAACTACGAGTGAATTGTTGGACCAAAATACATCATGCGTTATAAAAGATATGGTGATATATTAGACGAGAGGCTGTCTTCTTGTAGCTTCTTTTAAATTTCTATTTTCTAGCTCCTTAACGTACGATATATATAGTCTAGAGTCGAGATTGTTTGACTAGGTGAAATATACACCATAAACGTATAAAGTACTAAGTCGATATTGTTTGAATATTCTATAATCGTCCTACATATAATAATAACTAAAAACAGGTGTTGCCAGCTTCCTTGTGAATTCCCTACTTCAAATATACCTACGAGCTCGTAGACAACTCCGGAGCACGTTGAAAACTTTTCAGCTCGTACGATTAATGTGACCTGGAAAAGTTGAAGAATGCCGAAGAATTTTATTATTGTCGCACGGACCTCGTACGATCATCGTGCGAGCATCTTACCGACACCGTACGGACACCATACGGACATCGTACGAGTGACTTACGAGCTTCGTTTGACCTACGAGTACCGTGTGAACCCTGTAAGATCTCCGTACGAGTCCCTTACGATCTCCGTACGTAGATTACGATGTCCGTGCGGACCTCGTACGAGGCATTCTCTTTTATTCCTACGAGGTCCGTACGAGCTGTGACCAGAAGCTAAGAACCTACCAATACCGTTAGGATTTAAAATATTTTGGACTCGTAGCCTACTCGTACGAGTTGGTAAATCCGTACGGACATCGTACAAGCATTGTGACCGTAGCATTAGAGCGATTTCCATTTTCGCGTTATTCATTTGCCAAAAAGGGCAACTGTTATTACGCTTGTTTGAATAATTAAAACATGTTATATATAACCGAGAAAATCAGCACTACCAACCTACATGTATATTCTGTAAACTATTGCTACTTAGTGTAGTGTACCAGCGTGTTTTGTTCTGTAACAGTAACAAATGAAATACAACTAAATAAATAACATTAATACTGGATGGTATTTGATTTACATTGTAGCGAATTCTGAAAACAGCTTGCAACTGTAGCCGGTAATTTAGTCTTGCAATTGTAGCCACAAATAGAAATCAAAGGGAAATGTAAGATTTCCACCATGCATTGTGACAATATGTATCTTATTTGATGCGAAATAGCACCCGATGTTACCGATTGGTTTAAACATCAGTCTTCAGGCACGATAAAGCAGATAATACAAGAAAAAGCAGAACGGCTTGGCAAAGTAGTCCGCTTTCAAACAAGCTGAAGCAAAGGTTTCGCCGAATGTTTGCAAAAACGGCCCAGCTACAGATAGAGTGACTATATTTTGTTGAAAGCTTATCACTCTCCGCTTAGCATGGGCTATATGTCATAGAAATCAATGAAGAAATAAAATACTTACGCCTGTTTTCCTTTCCGAGTCGACGGTTTATTATCAAAAAATTACTTGGGTTTATAGCCGTTTGTGATGTCATGGTCACGTGGTATGGCCACACTGTAAGTGAAAACTTAGAATTTTCTTTAAATTTCAAATTTTCCTTAAGTGTTTCAGCTTAACAGGAAAGCCAATATTAACAAGTTCTTACATTGTTTAGAAGCATTGTGTAAAAAGCTACAGAAATCATACAGAAAACATGCATTGGGCTATTTTTTGTTTCTTGTGAAATATGGGCAGCTCAATATTTTAACTAAGTCAAAATATTTAAGTTTTCACTTAAGATGCTTTATAAATACTGGGTCAGATCATGTTTAACATGGTCCTCGTACAAGTTTGTTTGTTTGTTTGTTTGTGAATAGAAGGACTGAGACAAACAACTCTCCACATATGAAAACAAATGCTGAACTTAAATTGAAATTACGCTAGAGCTGAGATCGCTCCTCCGGGTTGTTTGTCGAAGGCTGCTCGGCGAATGTTTTCAAGTTAATCCATTGGACCATGTGATTATAATTTACTGTTAAAATTGATTTAAAGGGTATTGATTGACAACTGGTGTTTTGTCAATTATTGACAAGAAATAAACTATCAAAGTTAGTATCTTAGATAACATCTTCAGTGCTAGTCAACGTTGGGGTCCTGAGTACGAAACCTAACAACCAGGTGAGGGTTCACCTATGGCGTGTGAATTGTTAATAATAATAATATTGAAGGATCAAGTAAATTTGTTTGCACAACATCTACATAGAGTGTGGAGTAATTATGTTTCTATGTGTGAGAATGTCACTGGCTAAGAATGAGAAGGTCATAAGTACTACTTACGACCTTATAAGACTGATACATATTTGAGATCTACATCATAAGGCGCTTCTTATGATACTATTTTCATGATAATCAGAACTTGTCATGTTGACCAAACTGGAGTTGAAACAGCTTATAAGTTATCTTACCTTAAGTAAAGAGTCTAATTGTTAGACTGTTTTTCTCGTTTTCTCAAAATATTAATTTTGTACTTACGACCTTCTCATTCTAAGCCAGCGATATGGGAACATGATTTGTGTAGTGGTATTTTGTCTGAACTCATTTTTGTGAAGATATTTATTGTTTCAATGATTTATTGTACTTTTTTCAGATATAGTCTGTTTCTGTGAAACTGTATTTGTTAAAATATTTTGTATGATTTGTCTAAATTGTCTTCCCTGGGAAATATATATTTTTATGCTTAAAATATCATGATTGACATTATGGCTAAGCAGAGATCGCTCTGTGTGTGTTTGCGGAAGGTTTTCAAGTATGTAAGTGCATTGGTCCATGTGCTATAGTTTACTGTTGACTGTGTCTGTACTTGATAGGGAACTCTCATAATGGCAATTGCTGGTAAGTCACTAGTTATGGCAGATGACTAAAGTTAACTGTTGTTATTGTATATCTGTTTGCAAAAATATTATGACTAACTAAGAATGAGATATTATAATTGAATTATATAGGTGTTGTCTCCCTTGCACTAACAGTTGTATTAACCATGCTTTGTATGGTTAGATATACAGGATGGACATTCCACATTACTTTTTGGCTAAGACTGCAAGTAAATCATTTTGTAAAACAGCTCTTTTGTTGACACATATTAATTTGCATGGGTAGTATTCATTCTGTGCTTGACCAGTTTACTCGACCGGTTAAACTGTCAAAAATAAAATACATTTGACAGATTTTTACTTGCAGTCTAAGCTATTATGTCACATGGTATGTCCACTCTGATATTGTTGAGTGATCCTATGTAGGACCAAGAACAACCTGACATTCATAATTATCTGTGATACTTTTTCTGTATTTGTAAAAAATCATGTAAGTATTATTTTATGTTCACCAGGCCCCCAATCTCCAGAAGCATCTCAAGGAGAAATCTCATCTCAAATTGAGATTTTGCTCAAATCAGAGTCTGAATTTGAGATAAATCTGGAGTGCAAGCTCTCTAAATTTTACAGAATTAAACTAAAAATAGTGCTTTCTGTTATGTGATGCCAATATAAAGTCCTGTCTCCCAAGGAAATTATCTTAATGACACATGAGATGAGATTTGTCTCAGATTGAGATGTTAAGGGAGACTGGGGTCTGAGCTTGAAGGGCATGAGATGAGCTTAAAATGCAATTTTGTTTATATTTTTCCGATACATTAAATATTTGTATTATATTAATACATTAGTCCACCCCGTGTTTATGGCTTTCCATGTATATAGCATGTCATGTATTTGTACCATGAATAATGAATTAGAATTATTTGTGCCGTTATAATCTTGCCTGTTTTGAAATTGTCTGTCTTTATTTGCTTTGATGGAAAGCCATCAGAAAACTTCTAAATTGACAATGTAGAAAATATTACAGTTGGAATCATTCAGAGGACTGCTCTTTCAATCTGCAATATACTGCCTTTAAATTTTATGGAAAGGATATCTAATGTTTTACCTACTGTCTCTAATGATTTTGGGCAATCCGCAAACCCCCACATTTGTTCACACTTTTATAGAGTCTCCTCCTCCACCAGAGTGAGAATAGTAGGTTGGTTCTGCCTAAATCCCCTCCCACCTTTAAAACAAGCTGTGTAACCTGGTTTACCCCTGTAGTAAAATACTGTAGCCATATTGAATCTTGACAGTATCTTCCAGCTCAACCTTGAACTAATGCAAGTCTCAATGTTTCACTCAAGTACCACGAAATTTGTGGAATTCATTAGATTTGTGATAGACTCTTGGCGTTAACCATGGTTACGGTTTCCAGATCATGTTAATCTGTCATATTGATGTTTCAGTATCATTCATTAGGTAGAGTAGTTGACACTTACTCAGGATTCACTATCATTATTCCACCCTTCTTTGATGAGGGAGGTATGTTCCTTTCCACACGCCATTCGGTAAAGCAAATGGTTACTGTTCAATAACTCAAGAATGCTTTGCCCTAGGATCTTCAAATGCTTCATGGAGGTTGACCAGCACTAGCAGATGACCCCTTTTGATGTCAGTAGGTCTAGGTCACTGTGACCTTTACCATTTCGAACCTAGGTTGCCACAGGAGCATATACCGGTATATTTGACAAACATCTCTTATAATATAAGTTTCTTCATCTTATAAGTGTTTAAATCAAACAAGACCATGACTGCCGATAGACAGAATATTTCAAGTTCAAAAGATAAATCAAAATTCTTATGTTATAATTTTTAGTATTACTAAATCTTGTTTCATTATTTATGTATTATTATGTTTGTTTGTTATTTGACATTTGTAGTCTTGAGATTAACATTATGTGTAATTATTGCCATTTGATGTTTAACGTAATAAATTGCCCGTAGAGCATACATGTGCTAATTAACTGCTTGTTACAAAATATGCATAAAATTTGATATCCACTCTGTGTGCTTGTTATTTTTTGTTTGTGACGTTTTACGAGATATCTCGTGGTGGGTGTGTACTGACTTTCAGACTACCTACTGACAATCCAGTATTGTGTGATCAGTTATAGTCATGGTACCATAATCCAACCTATATACCAGACTCTTCCAATAAGTCTTTTGATAATAATTGAAAGGAATTTTGACACAAAAATGCATGTCTGCCATAAAGGGCAATAACTCTTGTCAATAATCATCCAAAACTTCTTTGACTATGGATAACGTGTGTTGAGTAGTGACTGCACTTTTAGCAGTAGATGTTTAACAAGAGGGCCATGATGGCCCAATATCGCTCACCTGAGGCTGATTATACATGAAACCCTGCACAGTTTTCACCCAAAGGAATAATCAATTATTTGAACATCTTGGTAGAAAACCACAAGATGATGCTACATACCAATTATCAAAACTCTAGGCAGTGTAGTTTTAGGCAAGAAGATATTAATATGTTTTCCCTATATAAGTCTATGTAAAACGGTGACCCCCCGGGTGGGGCCAATTTTGACCCCAGGGGCATAATTTGAAAAATCTTGGTAGAAGACCACTAGATGATGATACATACCAAATATCAAAGCTCTATGCAGTGTAGTTTTAGACAAGAAGATTTTTATATGTTTTCCCTATATAAGTCTATGTAAAACGGTGACCCCCGGGGCTTGGCCAATTTTGACCCCAGGGGCATAATTTGAAAAATCTTGGTAGAGGACCACTAGATGATGCTACATACCAAATATCAAAGCTCTATGCAGTGTAGTTTTAGACATGAAGATTTTTTATATGTTTTCCCTATATAAGTCTATGTAAAACGGTGACCCCCGGGGCTGGGCCAATTTTGACCCCAGGGGCATAATTTGCACAATCTTGGTAGGGGACCACTAGATGATGCTACATATCAAAGCTCTTAGGCATTGTAGTTTTAGACAAAAATATTTTTTTATGTTTTCCCTATATAAGTCTAAGTAAAATGGTGACCCCCAGGGTGGGGCCAATTTTGACCCGAAGGGAATAATTTGAACAATCTTTGTAGAGGACCTCTAGCTGAGTCTACATACCAAATATGAAAGCCCTGGGCCAAGCGGTTTCGGAGAAGAAGATTTTTTAAGGTTTCCCCTTTATAACTCTATGTAAAACTAAGGGCCCCCGGGGCGGGGCCAATTTTGACCCCTGGGACATAATTTGAACAATCTTTGTAGAGGACCTCTAGCTGAGTCTACATACCAATGAAAGCCCTGGGCCAAGCGGTTTCGGAGAAGAAGATTTTTTAAGGTTTCCCCTATATAATTAAACTCTATGTAAAACTAAGGGCCCCCATGGCGGGGCCAATTTTGACCCCAGGGACATAATTTGAATAATCTTTGTAGAGGACCTCTAGTTGAGTCTACATACCAAATATGAAAGCCCTGGGCCAAGCGGTTTCGGAGAAGAAGATTTTTTAAGGTTTTCCCTATATAACTCTATGTAAAACTAAGGGCCCCCGGGGCGGGGCCAATTTTGACCCCAGGGACATAATTTGAACAATCTTTGTAGAGGACCCCAAGGTGATGCTACGTACCAAATATGAAAGCTCTAGGCCTTATGGTTTCAGAGAAGAAGATTTTTAAAGTTTCCTTTTTGAAAATCTATTTTTAGCCTGTGTGACCTAGTTATGCGACAGACCGGAATTTTTTTAACAACTTTGGTAGAGGTCCACCCAAGGAACATTCCTGTTAAGTTTTTATCAAATTTGGACAAGCGGTTTAGGAGGAGAAGTCGTTTGAAGAAATTGTTGACGGACGCACGACGGACATCTCGGTATGACAAAACCTCACCATGACCACTTTGTGGTCAGGTGAGCTAAAAATACAGGTAATAATTACCGGAGGCCATGGCTCAGGTCTTATTCCATGTATATACTAGATTTTTAACACAAATTAATGTCTCCAACTCTGAAGGAAATAATCATTGAACCTAAAATGCCTTACAATATGCACTATTAGGCTTGTTACCAATCGTTCATGTGAATTCTGCAGACAGAGAGCCGTGGTCAAGTTATTAGTATGCTGCATCTGCAATCCTGTGATCCAGGTTTCTTGGTAGTGGCAGGTCATAAGCTTCCATGATGGTGAAGACTTTTATGAGGTTTATTTTCCTTCACATACGAAGATGTTGCAGGTTTCTCGTAGAAAGGCCAGTTAGTACTGATTTAGATACAGTACAGAAAAACTGGTTAGGTAATTGGCTACAGTATATAACTGAAACACGTTTAGAAACTGGATTTAACTCCAATTAACAATCTACATGATTGTTAAGTACAGAGAATTTTACGTGATCCTGACCTTTAAGCATGAAAATATTACATTGTACTTGCATTGTATACATCAATTTCCACAAGCAAATCGTACAATATCGGTACTTTAAATTTGTGTTTGTACTAAATATCAAGCTTCTTTGTGATACTGCCTAATTATGAAAACCTACAACCAGGAAATAAATACAAACACGATATCACCTGTTAAATTATGGTCGAGGGATCGTGTCAAATTCTCTGGACCTTGAAGCTTAAGCAGCAGGTGTATCAAACGAAATTGACAAAATAAATATAAATCACTAACTCCTTGACACATATTTTGTTGGAAACTGCTAAAATTACCCTTAATCTTTAATAAAACTGCAAAATCACATCAAATGACATTTGGAATCGAAAAAAAATACATGTAAACAAACGCTATGTCAGGAAAGGGAAATAACAGTTTGTTGACAAGTTGATTTTTTAAATAAACAAGCGAGCATTGAATACATGCATGTCAAACATCGCCAATTAAATAAGGATTACTGGTAGTGAAGGTATGGTGTAAGTTTTTGTTGTGATTTCATTCAGAAATTTGGGCCATTTCATATTTATTTATTTAATTTACTCGTCAGATATCGTAAACAATCCTGCAGGCAATGTCACGAGAAAAAGAATCTACAATTTCATGAAAAAATTACATACACCGGTATCGTGGATACACCGGCTGCATGGGGTTTCACTAGATAACTGATTAATACTACATGTAAAATAAAGGACATGAGAAAGAGTTATGAATTTGATTCATTTAATACAAGATCTACATAATATACACTTTAACAAATAAATCATAAATACAAAAACAATCTATATATACAAAAAGATGATTTGAATTTCTTTGAATATGTACTTTTTATCAGCTAGAAACTTTCTACCAAGAACCTCAACAAATCTACATCACCAGTCATGTGTATAACAAAATTGCCAACCAATATTTTTTATTTCACCAAATTAGAACTAGAAACCAATACAATAACTTCCAAGAGAATTGCATTCTCACATTTGAATATTACAGGGTGGCCACAGAATCTGGAAAACAGGGAAAATGCCCAAAATAAATTCCCTGCAGGGAATTTCAAAATTGGGCAAAAATCAGGGAATTTTACAAAATTGGAGAAATAAAATAGTCTTGTAATAGTTAATTTGCTGTTTGTTTCGGTGAAAAAGTATGAAATGTGAATTTTCGTGCTCGCTTCGCTTGCAAATTAAGTTTAATCTATATAAACATCTTATCAGGTAGCTGCAAAAAGAAATAGTAAGATAAAGTTTGCACCATATCCTATATTGCCATTAGGTTTTATGTTAAATAATAAAACAGCCTTTACTATACCATGGTCGCAAACGCCGCACAAATCATGGAAAATAACCTTTTGGTCAGGGAAAAATCAGGGAATAATCAGGGAATTTCATTCTTCATTTTCTGTGGCCACCCTGTATTACAATATGACCATCGTCACATCAAATAAAATTTTACTTGTAGAATTGTACACCACAAAGTACATAAAGTTTTTGGATTATTACTGGTACTGGCAGTCTGCTTTATTTTTTACCAACAATAATTGCAAATAAACTTTGAGGTGGCCAATCTATGAAAATTTGGCATATGTACATCAAATCTTTACCAACTCATTTTAAAACGTAATTCAAAAGCAGGAGCAGATTATGATAACTTATATTTATTTAGACAAGACTTATTGTAAGCTATGTATCATCAAAACATCAGTGAACTTACAGCAACAGTAATAAGGGGGCTTGGCTAATATAACAAACTCTCAATTCCTTGAAGTATATGAAGCGCTAAAAGATGTATTTAAAACAAAGTCAGGTGGCATTTAATATTGATCTAATTTAATTGCAGAATACGGATAGCCAATCATATTGCCTGTTACTGACCATGTGCTTTACATGATGTAACCTGATTGGTTGTCCTTGTCCCCTTGTCCTTAAGTAAAGTGAGATCAATATTAAATACTACCCAGGCTAATAATAAGAAGATCCAGTTTATTTTCCTAAAACACAGCAAATACTTGCTCAACGCTCATTAAAACCAATAAACCAAATACAAAATCTTTACTATAAATATCCACTCATCATATATTTCATAGTATGATGAATGGTAACAAAGGAATAAATAAAATATATTTTCTCAAGCACTAATAAGCAATCATCAACAACTTGTTTGGAATTAAAAGATCAAAACAAACGTTCTCTTCCAGTACAATTCTAACTGAAAAGTCTTCAGCCTACAAAGCGCATGAAAAAAGATTTTCCATGTAAAGTCAGGACTGGCGATCTGGAGAGTGTTTCTAAGGTGTAACATTGCTTCATCGTTGTCATTAAATAATAAGCAATCATTAACAAATTGTTTGAGATTAAAAGATCAAAAGATCAAAACAAACATTGTCTGACAGTACAATTCTAACTGACAAGTCTTCAGCCTACAAAGCGCATGTAACAAGATTTAAATGTTAAACTTCACAAATACATCTAACTTGATCATCTATTCATTGAACTGTACATAACTAGCAGGTACTGGTATAGAGAAAAGTTCTTCCACAATTCCAGACCCAAAGACTTGAAATGCTCATACTGGTTCAGGCTTTACAGCACATAAATACTGACAAACATGTTTCAGTAGAAGTCAGACTTCATTAACCAGCATCAAAAGTGTAGTTCTGTAAGTTCCAAAGATACAGCATTACACAGGCTTCTGCTATAATCTATACAGTTCATTATGCAACACTTTGAAAATGTTTCAATACAAGTCCCTGTGTGTGTCACAATATAACAACCTTAGTTCAGCCAGTTCCCTGTGAGGAACATTCCATGTAGATCCATCAGTGACAAAACCTAGAGGTATGTTCTACGTAGATCTGTAACCTAGAGGTATCTTCTACGTAGATCCGACAGCAGCGTAACCTACCCGATAGTGGTATTTTCTGTGTAGATCTGAAACCTAGAGGTATATTCTACGTAGATCTGCAGGTGATGTAATCATATTACATTGAGGACATAACTTCTTAGCTCCCTGAAATGGTTAACATATAGAATTTACTTTTATGTACCCAACACTATGTGTCAAGTTCCTAAACAAATGATATCATAGATCTTTACCCAAGACACTTATCAAGATCTTTAATGAAGAATTCCCTGACTTGTGCTCAATTTCCAAATTCCCTGACTACTTTCCAAATTCCATGACTTTTCCATGACCAGACAGCAGTTTTCGCTGACCTTTTCAAGCGATTGGGCCTTTTTGTTAGAGCAAAATAGCACAATAGAAACAGTGAAAAGGAGGTTGAATTCTTTATATGATACCAAATTTTTTCAGGTAGCAGTTTTAGGGCTGTTGATTGACATAAAGTAATCATATTTTAAAATTGCCCCGAGTGAGCATAACAAGCGAGCTATTTTTTTTTTTTTTTTTCTTCATAGGAAATGACAATTATCGAGACCTTTAATGAAGTTTTGCTCTATTTCCGAATTTCTCTTACTAATTTCGATGTTGTTTTAACATCTTTCATAAACTACTAAAAGTATTTGCTAATTTCAAATTGTTTTTAAACAAATTCTTAAGATTGTTAGATAAAACAATGTTAAAGAACTGTAAAACCTACCAGTGTTCTAAGCCAACATTCTTCACAATGAACATGCCAACATTGAGTGGAGGTCACAGGTTTATTAAAAGATTCCTGCAAATAAAAGAAATATTTTGTATTACAGAAATATGATACCACATAGATATAATTATATACAGTACTACCTCTCTAGAAACCCTCAGTAGAGCAACAACCTTAGGTACAATGGCTAATATTTGTACCTCCTTAGGGATGTTTCTCTACAGAGGCAGTTTAGTACTTGTACATCTTGACCACTAAGCTGTTGAACTAGAAGTGTTTTTAGTTCCACAAAGGGCTGTTACTCATGTAAATATCATATAACCTAATACTCCTTGAGCGATAGGCATTCACCTTGATACCAAGTATTCATGTGTAATTTTTGTGAATTCCAAGACTAAGACTCGAAGCCCAGACTGACTTGTTTATCCAGTCTGGTAATTTTCAGGAATGTACCAGATTTCAGGTTCTTGCCTCCCGAATTTTCCTTATCAATGGTTTATATGAAACAGAGTTTCAGGCATTGAAATTTAGATTTCCAGGCCTGTGAATGATTGCTAATTACTGGACTGGGCCTGAAAATAAACAAAATAACAATTTTGCCGTAATTCCACAGAAGTGGAAAGTCAGCCCATGTTCTGCAATTGAATAATAAAGCATTTCGTATATACTTACCATACAAATTAAACATTTTGGTGGGACTTGTGTTTTATCTTTTTCTTTGAGTCGACATCTGAGTGCGGTTATTATCATTCCTGCTGACCCGCCCACTTGATCTGAGTCCTTGTCATCCATTGGTTCATGTTTTATACGTGATGCATCACCATCTTCAGGGTTATGTGCCCCTTCTATCTCTGTAATATAAGTGGGTGGCTTCAATAAGGCTGATATTCTGTCATTGTACAGCAATTAACATTTTATAAAGTAGAGATGGGACTGAATATTTTGAATAATTGAAAAATGCACAAATAACCCGTTATTCAAGTCCAATTTCAATAGAAATATTTTTTTGGTAAATTTCATCGAAAAGTTGATGAATGTAGATTTTGAATGTATATCAACAATTCAGAAAGCAATGTCAAATTAACAAATATCGTAACTTCACATAAGAGCAGAAATGGAAGTTTTGTTTTGTTCAGCAGGGATATGGGAACACGAATGAATACCTATATTGATATTGGCAATCGAACGAATATTCTAACACTGATTTTGATATTCGGTCCCATCTCTAGTATAAAGCTTACTAACTTTGAAAGTATTTTTACCATTATAAAAATATTGTACTCGAGGTTGTTCCTCGTGCTAATTCAGTGTGGACATACCACATGGTATGTCATGGTGAAATAATATTTAGCAAAGAATGCAAGAAAAATTCTGTCCTTACACAGTTGGTTGTAAAATACAAGTATTTTATTCCATGACCCTTTTTTTAATATAACATACTCAAGGCTCAAGCTGAAAAATGGCATAGTTTTTGCCTAAAGCAGCCAGTATGTTTCTTTTAAATCAGTCAAAGAATAAAATACTTGTTGTATTTTAATTTTGATTTAACTGAACAACATTGTATATAATCATACAACATACCTGTATCCATAAGTCTACTATGTGTGGTTAAACTTGTAGGAGCATCAGCAGTGCTGAAATATATAAACACAATATTTAACATAACAATAACATCAAACTACCACATCTTTAGTTGGCTTTCTCAACAATTTGTATATATGGCGTCTGGACTATATCCTAACCAGTGCTAAATCAACCTTCTACAAAAAACCTGGTGTACAATCAAGACCTGTAACTCTGCAAACCCCAAATGCACAACTTCAGTTATATGAATACCCAATTTCACTTCTGTCTGTACTCAGAGCTTGATTCAAGACTGACCTAACGCAATACCATAAATTACTGTGTTTAAAGACGCATCATTTTGCACCACTACTATAGATTACAGTGCAGTTACCTAAGAAATGCAGATAATTTTTTAAAGTTCTCACTCACCTAAGAAATGCTCCCCTCAGAGCTTCACGTTCTCTATCTTCACCAGGTTCATCAGATGCGCATGGTATAACATCTACTTCACTATATCTACACACATTGGTTAAGGTAAATCATAGTTCAATATAATACATGTATAAATGTTTTCAGAGATACACTCTGTATAACTTATGATAACAAGAGATTTGTAAAATAATTCAGCCGCCATGGGAGCCTTGTTGTCGAATAGTGACCATGACCTTTGACCTATTGGCCTCAAAATTACTAGGGTCATCAAATGTTGATGGCCAACCTCCATGTCAAATCCATGAATATCCTAGAGGGCAATGTGCTATTGAGTTTTGAACAGAAACCATTTTGGTCTACCTACTGACGAAGCCAACATCCTGATCTATACCTAATTATTGATCCCTTCAAGCAACATACCAAATATTGTACAATGGCGGTTGAAAGTTTCTACGATGGCGGTAGAAAGGTTCTACGATGGCGGTGGAAAGGTTCTACGATGGCGGTGGAAAGGTTCTACGATGGCGTTGGAAAGGTTCTACGATGGCGTTGGAAAGGTTCTACGATGGCAGTGAAAAGGTTCTACGATGGCGGTGGAAAGGTTCTACGATGGCGGTGGGAAGGCTCTACGATGGCGGTGGAAAGGCTCTACGATGGCAGTAGAAAGGCTCTACGATGGCAGTAGAAAGGCTCTACGATGGCAGTAGAAAGGCTCTACGATGGCAGTAGAAAGGTTCTACGATGCAGTAAGGCTCTACGGTGGCAGTAGAAAGGTTCTACGATGGCAGTAGAAAGGTTCTACGTTGGCAGTAGAAAATTCAAGTGTTCATGAAAGGATACTGAGGTATACCATATTTCTCAGAGTCGTCATCGTCAACATTGAGATCACAATCATCATCTTGTTGTTGAGTACTGCTAGATGCAACCTGGAACCCGGATCCTACAATGTAACAATATAACTGAGTACTGCTAGATGCAACCTGGAACCCGGATCCTACAATGTTACAATATAACTGAGTACTGCTAGATGCAACCTGGAACCCGGATCCTACAATGTAACAATATAACTGAGTACTGCTAGATGCAACCTGGAACCCGGATCCTACAATGTAACAATATAACTGAGTACTGCTAGATGCAACCTGGAACCCGGATCCTACAATGTAACAATATAACTGAGTACTGCTAGATGCAACCTGGAACCCGGATCCTACAATGCAACAATATAACTATTTATTGCTAGATGCAACCTGGAACCCGGATCCTACAATGCAACAATATAACTGAGTACTGCTAGATGCAACCTGGAACCCGGATCCTACAATGCAACAATATAACTGAGTACTGCTAGATGCAATATAACTGAGTACTGCTAGATGCAACCTGGAACCCGGATCCTACAATGTAACAATATAACTGAGTACTGCTAGATGCAACCCGGAACCCGGATCCTACAATGTAACAATATAACTGAGTACTGCTAGATGCAACCTGGAACCCGGATCCTACAATGTTACAATATAACTGAGTACTGCTAGATGCAACCTGGAACCCAGATCCTACAATGTAACAATATAACTGAGTACTGCTAGATGCAACCTGGAACCCGGATCCTACAATGTAACAATATAACTGAGTACTGCTAGATGCAACCTGGAACCACGGATCCTACAATGTAACAATATAACTGAGTACTGCTAGATGCAACCTGGAACCCGGATCCTACAATATAACAATATAACATTGAGACCACAATCATCATCTTGTTGTTGATTACTGCTAGATGCAACCTGGAACCCGGATCCAACAATATAACATTGAGACCACAATCATCATCTTGTTGTTGATTACTGCTAGATGCAACCTGGAACCCGGATCCTACAATGTAACAATATAACTGAGTACTGCTAGATGCAACCTGGAACCCGGATCCTACAATGTAACAATATAACTGAGTACTGCTAGATGCAACCTGGAACCCGGATCCTACAATATAACAATATAACTGAGTACTGCTAGATGCAACCTGGAACCCGGATCCTACAATATAACAATATAACTGAGTACTGCTAGATGCAACCTGGAACCCGGATCCTACAATATAACAATATAACTGAGTACTGCTAGATGCAACCTGGAACCCGGATCCTACAATATAACAATATAACTGAGTACTGCTAGATGCAACCTGGAACCCAGATCCTACAATATAACAATATAACTGAGTACTGCTAGATGCAACCTGGAACCCGGATCCTACAACACAACAACAATTTATCATACTACAACTTAATAAATAAATGTTGCTTACTGTCAGTTTAAACTAATAAATCTATTTAATAAGGTCATGAAGAGAAACAGCCATTAGACACTTTTTCTCCATGTTTTTTTTTTAAAATTCCATGTCACTGATTTTGCTTACTATGGGACAAAATTTTATGGTTTTGGTAAAAAATACCATTTCGATTGGACGTTAATTTGTGGATTTTGCATTTCAGGTAATAAAATCAAAGGTCAAAATTATCGTTCGAAGGGATTAAATTTAATTTCGAGATGAACCACGAAATTCACCAAATTTAATCCACCACGAAAATTAATGATTTTACAGTATTTTTGAAATTCACGTATTTGTCCCTGCAGGGAATATGTTTTTGGCATTTTCTCTGTCTTCCAGAGATATACTTGTAATGATGTATTAGCATGTGACTTACCAGCATAACCACCATCTAACATAGTTGAAACCCGTATACGAGTCTGTCCCGCCCATGTATATTCCTCAAATTGTTCTGTAGTGTCGTCTGCTTCAACATCCACAGTTTCTAACTCATCATCTCTCTATATTAATACATCAAGGGTTTTACTTTAGTACAACTCAAACTTCAGCACATATTTTTTTAATGCAACTAACTTTTATTTTATTATTGAATAAAATTAATAGTTCAGACAAGGCCCATTTCACATGTTTTTTAGTAATGCAAGGGCCATAATCCAGAAATGTCTGGCGCAACATGCCTAGTAATCAACCAAAATTATTAAGCCCATTAACAAAGTCACTAAGTTCGAAAACGATTAGAAAACTGTTACAAGCAAATAAAACTCAATACAACTAAAATCTACCAGCTGAATATCATTTAAACATTTGAGATGTTTGGGAAATATATTATCACAGCTCTAAAACTCACCTTTTTCAAACATAACTCTACATGTTCATTAAGTTCTTCTGGAGTACCGGAGACTTTCTTATTGCACACTGGACATACTGTTTCCTCTAATTTCTTCCTTCTTGTACGACTTCGGACTACAATAAACAAATGCTATCACTGAACATGGCTTTCACTAAGCTCCATAAGTGAAGAATCGAGATGGCTAATGACTCAAATTTCAAGAGTCGTCAAAAAATTGCAAGAAAATTTGTATTATAAGTCTAGTAAATTTGACTCTTGTGATTAAATTTTCGAGAGTCAAAATAGGCACTTTTGTCAAATTAAAGAGTCAAAGTGCATTTTCAAGAGTCAAATGAAAGTCCTGCTGAAGATAATGCTTACGGTGAACCACAACATCCACCAAATTTAATCTACCACGAAAATTACTTTACAATAAGTAAGTAAGTATATTTTATAGATAGGTCTGCGACTTACCACCTAATCTGGCTTGTCTGTTATTCTGTACACGTAAATAATTCTGTAAAACATACAAAATATAACAATTAAAACAACTGGCACATTAAACAGTTAAACAAGAGAATTTGATTCATGTCATACCAACTCAAATAACCATATTCAATACATAGGGTTCTCAATAACAGCAGGCTGAAGGCCAAATTGACTGCTTAAAAACCATTTTAGGTCGGCAGAAAATGTGAAATTTGCACTCAATTTGAAGAAAATAGTTGCAGTAAGGACCTGATCAGGCCTGTTGGTTAAGCATTTTGGCCTGCTAGGTTTAAACTTATTGAGAACCCCGAATACAGTCTCAAAGTCTTAAATGCGATCTGTCAGTTGAACTTTTAAGCATCTCAATTCATTTGATAAAAGTGAACACAAGAAGTGTTGTATTATTTTACAAAATTATATTTTAATATGACCCTGATGAAGGCTTTGAAAATAAATTCTGACAAACTTAACCTGCTTTGGTTACATGTGAGATTTCATTACACTTTGGTGTCTTAGTTGAAAGCGGAAATTATATAATGAAGATAAAGAGTATATCGTAATAAGTGGAACATCCATCCGAGCTTGATTTCATTGTAGTATCTTTGTTCCTAACGACGTTAGACAACTTTATAAATCAATCAAGGTTTTTTTTAAATTCAAAATTACAGAAATACAATATCAATTACAAGTGATCTACGTACAGGCAGATGTCGCAGGTACTTGTTAACCAGTGTATATTGACTTCTACATTACAAAAGCTGTTCACTTCAAAAAGTTGAAAAAACACCTCAAAGTAGATTTGAAGATCTTCTATAAAAACTTGATTTACGATTTTGCCTCCAAGTTAGAAGTTGATATGTATGATTTTAAGTGCAAACAACGACATCAGTCATTAATCGGACGTTATTGTGCTCGGACAGCTTATAAGACTTCCCTACAAATTTCTAAAGTATTCCCAATGAAATGAGACCTTTTGTAAACCGCCGGCCAATAAGCAAAATATTCAACTTGGGGAACTTTCTATCAGATATTGTAGTAACTTTATTAGCATTTTTTCACCATTTCAAACGAGATATTCGAACAAACGAGTAATTAATACGTGACAACTGTACAGATAGACTGAAGATAGGGATTTCTTGAAGTCTTTATCTATCTTCGACTTCAACCACTTTTCTACTTTATCAAATGCATAACAAAAGATTTTATTCCCAACATCAAACAGTTAAAGTTTCATCTTCAAAACGTGATACTCACATAAAAACAGAAAGTTAAAATTAATTGAATAATACTTCTTTGAAAGTTAAGCAGATTACCAACGCTCAAAAGCACCGAACTATTTGATTTCTTATTATATTATTCGACAGATGGATAATAAGGGAAAAGACCATGGGACTTTCTTCTCGAAAAAAAAACTGTAAAAAATATATTGCATGAAAATGCACACAATCGACTAATATTTATTCATCGCCCACAATAGCAATGGTGAATTAGTTGATCTTTTTATATGGTTTAAAATTTCACTTTGACAACTGTGATAAAATCTAACCATCCATCTCCAGTATCAAATTACTGCACCCGAGGACTTGGGACCAAGTCAATTAAATCAACTATAAGTTTTCATGGCACAAGATATCCCGTGTGGAAATTGATAGCAATTCACTTAGTGGCAGACTAAGCTGACAAACCAAATAAATTTGTTAAATATCAACCTTTGTTCAATCCTGAGTAATGAATTCACTTTTGATTATGACCGAACACCTATATGACCATGATTAAGTTTCCAAACACCTACATGACCATGATTTGTTTTAAACATGCAACTCTTCAATCGGGAGGTAGGAAAATGTGAATAAGAGACAGAACTGGATGATTATTTAGAAATATTTTAAAATTATTTGTTAGAGGCATAAAAAGAGAGTTAGACATGCGGTACAGTGTAAATAGACGGTGGGACAGGGAGCGAGGCACGAGATATGTGCCATATGTCAAAGATTAGCCATTAATTACCACCTAATTTGAATGTTCAACAATTGACACCGGTGTTAATACGTAACTAGGCAGTTGATGAAAAATATTTTTAATTCAAAATGAAGAATTTAAAAGAGTAAATGAACATCAAATATTTCATAAAGGCAATATATTGTGATTATTGAAACTTAGTTTAAGGTACACATAAGTCGACTGCAGCTGTTTTGAGTACCTAGAACATCAATTCAAATGCAACAACCAGATGCAACAATTTCTTCAGAAGAATCAACAACTTCAGGAAAATACAAAAATAGTTTCAAATTTCAAGTACTTTAACAGTAAACATTAAACTTAGTATCTTTTTCTTATTTTTTTTGTGTGAAATAGTACCAAGGCAAAATATAATCCATTTATGGCAATGACTGATATATACCGTCCAATAGTGAATTCCTTATATCTGACATTCAAATTTATTACTCTATAAACATAGCAACGCAATTCAAAAATCCTTCAAAAATGACAAACTCAAAATGCTAACGTAAAAGTAAATGGTTTCGTAAATGGGTTTAATAAGTTGGTTTTCTTACGTTTTAACTGATTTAAACTGATAAAAATTGAACAAAGATGTCTAGAAAGACAGAAAAGTGATAAATCTCCACAATAATTACACTATCAACGATGTAAATAAAATACCACTGGTAGCATTTGCAGTCGATTAAATTGTAATATAAATTCACATGGACACATTTGAAGAGCTACTGTCGTAACTTGATAATGTTGAGGGCCAACGGGATCTTTTCTAACTCAAGGGACTGACAATATGTTTCCTCCTGATTTGACGTCCGTCCTGTCACATTACATTGTCAAAGCCAAGACAAATGGCAAGCATTTGGCGGCTTTTTTTACCGACTGTATTACAGTGTATGACATCAGTATGCCTCAAACTATTAGCAAAATAAACACAAGATTGCTTTGTAGCCATGAGAACAGAGGACCTTCAGCTTGCTAATTGGGCAGGTAGATTACCTTTGATGTGTGCCTTTAAGGGGATACCCCAAGATACCCCGCATTACCGTACCGCCTTGACAGATTTGGCACATCACTCGGCAATTTTAAACAACACGTCGTATACAAACCCCTAATACACGCAACTAACATACGTATTGTAGGAAATTAAATTTGCGCTCTCGAGAAATTCTATGACGGGGCGATAAAATATCACTTAGTGGACTATCAGCCTGATATATTGTCACATAAAATGTACTTTTTCAAACATTAGAGCAGCTCCCAGTACCCATCATACTTACACGTTAATACCAAATTGTGTAGTTTTTTGCAGGTTATAAATTATATGGTATACCCAGTAACGTTGTACCATGGACATTTATCATCAATTAGATTACAGTATTAACCATTCTTATTCCAATTACAGTATCTGGCTGTTGATCATTGAACATTCCATTTTGGGTAAATTTGTAAGTGTGGAGGGAGGCGGAGGGGTGGATTAAAAGGGGATAAAAAGGGGCCCGGGGGATTAAGCTAACAATCTGCTTCTTTCTATTCTTTTAGACAGTTTCTGTTTTAACCCACACCTTGACATAAATTTCACTTTTATGCAACATTTCAATAAAATTTATGATTATCCGGTTAAACGGTCAATTTTATCCCCCGAAACTTATAATTTATTAATTGAGAGAATTTACTACATACGCAAACAGTATTTCTTTGTTGCTATTTAACCACAGTATTTTGCTAAAATATTTCCTATTAGCCATAATCTCCAATATATAAAATAGTTACAATTTCTTTGGAAAGAGCATGATTCTATCCACTTTTCTTTCAAGTTGTTAACTATAAACTCCGTTAAACTTAAAATCACCCCTTCTCGAATAGCAATCACTTATATTAAACCTTTAAAGAAAATTACAACATTATTAGCAAAGTGGAATGTTTTCAATCGTTTGTTGCAATTTACACGGTAAGTTGAACTTTCCTAGTCAAACATGTCATTTTTTTGTTAATACTCATTCGATGGTATGGTGACATCGAGCGACTTAGGGAGAATTTCAAGCTAATTAAATCATCAACTTTGTATCATTTACATTCTCACTGTTAATATCAATCTTCCCTAAAAATGTATATTCACAGTTCAAACATTAAGCATCTTTTGAGAAGCAAAGGCTAATGGGATTTTGATAAGCTACTTCTTCAATAGACTTAAATCCCTACTAAAATGTGGATTAGAGATCATCTTTGAAGTAACTTTGTAGTGAATTGTCATTGGAGACGGCTGACCCTTACCGTTTGATCTCACTTCGTCTGTCATTCTTAAGCATGTCAATTCTTGAATGCAATGTCTTAATCATAAAAAGATTACCCTAACTTATTAGAAACACAATGCACCCAATTCACACCTTATCCGACCCCTAATCCCCACAAATGGTCCCCATATAGTTGCCGATATTCAGTTATTTACATAATGACTGGATAGTGACGTTCTCCGCATTGAAGATACATATTTAATCATATCAACTAATAGTACCACTGTGCATTTATCTCATTGACCACAGTATTAATTTTAACGTAAACTATTCAAAAATCTTTCAGATGCTTTTACACGGATTTATTAATTATCACATAAATGAAGACATAGATTATAAGACAATCGGGGATGAAATGTACGGTAAAATCCGTAAACAAACAGAATAAATATACCGGTACATCAATCCCATAATGCAATCTCCGTCCAAAGACCATCCCATAATGCATTGTTATCAAAACTAATCCCAGAATTCAGTCAGGTTAAAGCGAGCCGAGAATCATTATTTGATAATAAAGATTGGAGCATCGGAGGCCTAAATTACCTGTCATTTAGCCACCTTTAGTGGACTACGATCTTCAATTATCAATTTGGAATTAACTTCGGTAGGGTTAGTTCCACGACCGAAGTTTCTGAACAAACGTCTTTCTTCATTCGAGGACTTCGTCAGTTATAAATTGATTAGGACCAAATTATACTAACAATACTCCTATGAAGATGGAAATTTTCACGCAGATGCACTAATTAATCGGACAAAATAAAACAAACAGCACTAGGGTTGTCACCGCAGAAAATGATTTATTTGAATTTGATTGGATACACAGACATAGATTTATCCAATCAGATGATCTCAATAGCATTTGCCCAGATGAGGCACTTAATCGTCAAGTGGAACAAATAATTTAATAAAGACTACAAAACTACGATATTTTCTCGGAAAGACAGACTCGGTCCTTGCTGTATTATTCTGTATTATGCCAACACAGTTGCCGCAGCTTAACCAACGACCATAAATCATCGACCAATCAGCTGACAGGTGATTTGACAAAAAAAATTAAAAACTTTAAGTACTCAGCAAACAAATGTATACAAATATTACGCTGCTCGATTACAACTAATGTGGCATTTTTATGCATTACACTGCATTTTATATTAATAATGAAAATTTCAGTGGATATGAAAAGACTAATGACAAATGCAGCATTGAATGAAATAAAAAAATGGTTATTGAATTGATAATTTGATTACAATTGAAATGAATTTTTTTTGTAATGTAAATAATTTAAACCACACAATTACTGTACTGCAGTTGGAATTTCTGTACTGCATCGATTTAGCTTGTGACACTAAGTCAATCCAGCCGCACAACAATATCAATACTGAAGACTAGAAATGGGTTTTCCGGCAACTAGCAAACTTGACTCTTGAAATTTTTAAATGACAGGACACTCACAAATTGAGGGTTGTTTACAAGACTGTCATATGTACTTCTTTAAAATCAAGCAGTTATGATAGTCTTGCAGGCAACCCTCAAAACACAAGCATTCATTAAGTTTGAATAATTTTCATAGTTGTTATAATTTTCAGAAATATATACATTTTTTATACAGGGATGAGCACCAACAAGGGATTTGCTTGTTTAATTATTTTATACTTTTTCTATCAATAATTTTCTTCAAAAATACTTTGACAATTAATGGGCGGAATAGTGTGTTAAGAGGGAGGACATTAAAAGAATGAAGCAGGATAAAATTGAAACTTTTTTGAGTTGTGACAGAATAACCATAACAACAAGAATATAATATATCATACCTCATATCTTGAAGTTGATGCAGCCCCTACCCCGGGTGATTCCTTCCCTCGACAACCAGACGGTGACGGTAATGTCTGAAAATATCAGAAAGATAAACATAATAATATTATTTCATGCTTACCGGTGGTTTACGGCGGAATAACGGTGGATTATTCCCCGATAATTTCACTGTTCATAATTTCACAGTTCATAATTTCACGGCAAACGGGCTATTTTTTAAAAATCAAATTTCCTCGCCGCCAAAAATAAAATAATAAGCATTTTCACTTGCTCTCTTAATCTTTAACAAATAACACAACATTATATGTACATAAATGTAAAACAAATGGACGAAATTGAAGCCATTGCAGAAGAACTATTTGATTGCAACTCGACGTGTGCATGGCGGGAAAACGACGTCACGCAAAACATTTCAGGTATATAGTGGAGTATTTCCATCATTTAAGCTATTTGAAGCATGAAATAAATAGAATATTAGTATTTTACCGTGTATGATCGTTTGATAATTCACCTCGCGAGCAGCTGACTTATATTTTCACTCGTGGCTACGCCACTCGTGAAAATATTACATCAGTTGCTCACTCGGTGAATTATCAGCCGATCATACACGGAAAAATACAAATATCCTTTATATATTCAAGATAAACATAATAATAACATTTATAAACAACATTACACATCACTGTGCAAGTGGATATTTGGACTGGTCTAAAGTTAGCCAATTCTGGATTTCATACATTTGGTATTTTGATGAAATATTAGTGATTTAAAAAAAAATTCTTAGTAGAGTTCTATGTTGGCAAAAATTTACAGCAAATTAATGACAGACCTGATCAACATTCATGAGCATAGCAATACACCCCCTCATCAAAGATGGGAGGGGTGACATAATTAATCTGGCAGTAGTAAAATTTGCAACAGGAAAGATACAAGACTTTTTCAAGACTAGAAGAACAAACTGACGAGATTGCGTTAAGGGAACAAGTTTCCCCCTCAATTTGATGCTGTCCATTTTTTTTTATTTAAAAATAAATACATGTAATAAGACTTTTGAATTGTACCAAAATGTTCAAAAGAAAACTGAATAATCGATCAAGTTAGATTGACTGAAAGCAAGATCTGTAATAAAATTACTATTTTGAAAATTATTAAAATGATAAATGTACTTTTGAGAGTTTATCATACTAAGTCTTATTTTGACACACAGGGCAGTCATTATCTGGGTAGTATGTACCAACTTGTCAGTTCCTAAGCCTGGACAAACTGGACACAAAACAAACATATCGGAATGCCGGATACCCAGGTGTTGAATTAGCAAAAGAAACATAAGGACCAAAACGATACTGAAAATATGCTAGCTTTAAAGCTAATCCTTTTGAACTGCTATTTGAAGATTTTTGAAGATTTTTGCAGATTTAGAGATATTTGTTATTAACTATGATATCTCTATCCTTTGATTAATCTAATAGTGGATCAACCAACTGTCGGACAGCCATCAAACAGATATACGAGGACAAGTCGAATATAAGCAGACGCTCAAACAACGTAAGTATAAACTAACAAATCTACGACAGAAGTACTTAAAGCAGACGGTAACCAAATCTCTCTGCCTAATACGAAAACAGCTATGTTTGGGTATGTTAGCAAATATTGTGGTTTTTGTCTAAAATATAATTAATTAGTATTGGGAACTTTTGCGATCACCAGGACTAAATGCCGACTAAATCCTTTTCTTAGATCGGATCACTGCAGTAAAAGTATGTCATAGTTTATCGAGATAAAAATTAAAATATTAGACAAAGTTATGAAAACAAAGGTAACCCCTGGCATTATCAGTATTGAAGAACTCAATGACCGAACATGCAGTCAATACATCCTGGATGAAATAATTTTAGGCAAACTTGTAAAATTGTTAGCTGGGCTTTTTCTGTTTATTTTGGGAAGGGGCCTTAGCCTCTAAATTGTGGGGGAAATATTGGTGTATTTCTTGTTTTGGGAAACAAAAAATAGGTATAACTTGGTTTAACTGCATGATTTTAAGGGAAGTGGCCCTTTATAGGCCTCTGTTACATAAGTAGAAAAAACACTGGTTGGGGTGCATTAATCGGGTAAAGAGTGGATGAAAATCATGAAATATGAAATACTGGGTGGTATTTATAATTAATCATAGAAATATGATAATATCCTTGTTAACTTGTTTCAATCAAACTCGAAATTCAACAAAATCCAACAAAAGAACAAAGGAAAGGCTTTAATTTCATCAACTATTATACAAAATTATTTATTAACATGATCAAAAATACTATAAAATCAGAAATTATTACAAAGGATTAATTTACACTATATTCACAAATTTACAGATTTGCAAAAGGTATGCTGTAATAATACAATGGGAACAAAACACACATTGTTCTTTCTGAAGTTCCTTCCATTACAGTCAACTATACATTAAGGTTGTTAATCTGTTAAAGTTTGAAGCAAATCTGCCAAATGGTATGTGAGGAGTTCAAAACACACAAGATTTGCATTATGGATGTACGTACGGACAGACAAACAGACTTACAGAGGCACAGCACCAATGCTATATGCCCCCCACTTATAAATGGGGGGGAGGCACAAAAATGCATGATTGTACAAACTTAGAAAACGGAAATATTCATAAAAACTTATCATATTGTCACTTTTTTATTATGCAAAAATTGTCACTTTTTTATTATGAACAACAGATTAAAACCATAAAATTAGATTTTAATGTTTTCAAAGACAAGAATAAATTCAATGAAATATAGTAGTAGCACACAAACATACCCAAACATGAAATAATGCAAAAAAAGCCATTTCTTTTCAGACAAAGATATGCACCAATATATAACTGACAAGAGCTGTGAATTGGACACTCCGCCGTGGTAATTAAAGTTGAATAAGGCACGCTTTGCATGCTCCATGTCAATATATATCATAACTTTCTCCAAAGCTTGTTTAGAATTACCGACCAAAGCTGTCGTAACATTAGAACAGATTTTTACTTAAAATTTTATCAGATTACTCAAAAATAAAGTGATATCTTAATAACACATTGAACAAGCTGATAATAAATCAAATAATTAAAAATTTTGACAGTGATTTAGTGAACGAGGAGCGTTAAAGATGACAATATAGACCAGATTATTCATTTAACAAGCCATCGGATTGTGGACGGGCGTGAATTGACGAGATGTTATCGCGGATTTTGCACTTAAAAGCTTGTCAGGTCTATAAATTATGAAAATTTCAAAACACCCCTGACAGTATTACGTTTCCATGACAAATATTGCAATTTTTACAAAAACATTTTTTTTAAACAAGATGAAAACAAGAATCCATTTCAATTGAGAACAGAGAACAAAGGGAGGTAACTAAATGCGAAAAGACATTACTTTAGCAAACAAGTACCATTGTGTTTTTTTCTTCTAAAATGCCGAGCATTGCCATTATTTTCCAGTCAGCTTCCTGCTGAAATATGGCAGGCATATACGTATGTGCCTCCAGCGGCCAGATTAGACAGCAAGCGGACTAACCACTGAGCTACAGAATTTGATACAGCTACAAGTCCAAAATAAAATAGGACATACAGGTTAGACTGTATCCTAACCAGTACTAACATACCCTTCCACAAGGAATCAACTCCTCCACATGTGGAAGAAAATTAACATTTATATAGAAGTGTCAACCTGCACATGGAATCAAACCCAGAACACTTTTGACATTTTATCAAATTAAGATTTTAGCTGTATGATTCAGTCATCACTTGAAATATCATGATAGTATCAACAGTTACTATAACAAACAGATATTTTTGTCAACCTATCATAAAGTAAGAAGATATACATACTTTTCTTCCTTGTGGCGTGTTTTCTCTAGATTTTCTTGTATTTCTGAAATAGACAATGAA
Organism: Spisula subtruncata; assembly: GCA_963678985.1. Taxonomy (NCBI): domain Eukaryota; kingdom Metazoa; phylum Mollusca; class Bivalvia; order Venerida; family Mactridae; genus Spisula; species Spisula subtruncata. Next base: position 14,065,400 of record OY787662.1, on the reverse strand, counting down.
ACCAGGTATTAAGCCAAACATCTGGCAGAGTACGTAAAGTACATACAAGGCATGGCCTACTCTATCACTTGTCCAAAGGACCAATCTGGCATGACCTTTTGCAGAAATTGTACAGGGGTGTCAACGGAGCCAAATTTAAAATCATATGCAGTCAACCATTTTTATCTAACTTTGAGGTTTTTAACCACATAGTTTCCATATTTAAATCAGTTTTTATTTAAGAAATTCCTTCAAAACAGATTAAAATGACCATTAATTTGCCATTTCTCAAGATATTTTCATCAAATTACTTTTATTTTGGCCAGAAATCTTGGCTCTTTCAGTATCTGTCAATCTGGACTTCTGGATATTTCCAGATAATTGACACCCCTGCTTGTAATATACTTATACAATTATATCAATTCCTTATTTCATTATCGAACATTGCAAAACTTTGAAACTTTCAATAAGAATACAGTCCAACCTGCCTTAAGCAGCCAGCCAAGGGATGCAGCCAATTTGGCTGCTTAAGCCAGGTGACTACTTAACGGAGGGGTTGAATACTGGGCAAGGGGGTCGGTTTCGAGCATACATTGTACTTATTTAATGAGACAGGACCTGGTGTATCATAATGGGTTGTTATACATAAATGGTAATTTAAAGTATGCCTCTTGTTGTAAAGGGTTGCACTGGCCTATCTGCCCTGCCCTGTCTGCCCTGAATAAGCAGACACTTACCTCTCTGGATTAGTAACACGGCTAAAAAACGATGAAATCTGCTTGGTTGTCTTTGACATTTTATTGACGCTAAACCACATCATGCAGAAGGCATGATTGATAGATGTTGACGGTCAGAAATATTTGAAGAGAATAAAATAAAACACACTTCTGAACGCATAATTGCTCGTATGACAAACTTTGAGCAATAAAAAACAATTGTCTAAAGCGTGCAAACGGTCAAAACGAAATTGAAAGGAGCGATGATAAACACAACAATTTTCTCGTAATACGGTAATTACACGTAAATACCTTTTAATTGGTACAGATCTATAGCCTTAATTGTGTCGATCGACTTTGATGAAATATACCCATCAGAGGTGCTAATCGTTTGTTTTATTGCTCTTTGAGCGTTAATGGTCACAAAATTCACAACACCGTTGTTTACAGTTTACTGATTCCCAGTCGTATATTTCGCTGTGCGGTAAACAATGCATAATTGACATAGAAGCTGGGTAACAGCGCACTGGTTCCCTTTAAGAACCCGGATGTATCGTTGTAGACACACAGCGTGTGACCCGCGGAACCAGTAAGTAGAGCAATTATCGGCGGTATGTAAACATCGCATCATCGCACTTTGAATAAACAACTCTGATTGGCTACAGTGTGTATCGAAGCCATTCTCGTTCGCGGTCACGTGTAAACTGATGATTGTTTTCTTTGACACGGGTTTGAAATTACCGCGGATGATTCAAGCTATATAGATGGCTGCCGGATCGGCGCCTGGCCGCCGGACCGGCGCCTGGCCGCCTAATAGGGGCCATATTGAGTATTTGGGAAGCACTTTTGGTGACCGCTGACTGCGGACAGCAGGTGACCGCTAAATCAACGTGTAAAATAGAACAAATTTCGTTGGGGGCGTCAGAAACAGATCGTTGACACCAGGTGACCGCCGATTAAAGGTGACCGTTAAGGCAGGTTGGACTGTATATAACAAAACTGTCTTCAGTAAACACTTATATCCCGGTGATAGCCTTGTCCATAATAACTGGCTAAGTCAAATAGGGGCCATAATTCTGTAGAAATGTTGGAGAATGTTACATGGCTTTGACAATGTAGTGTCTTTATGATGGCAAACAAGCATGCCAAGTTTGAAATCAATGCCTTCACAGACTTAAAACATATTTCGACAAATAAACTGACGAACAAACAGACAGACAGGACGATCACTATATGCCTCCACATCAGTAGATTTTGGGCATTAAAAAACTTATGATGATTCATAAAAGAAGTGCAAACATTGTACATTAAACAGATGCTCAAAAACTGTCGTCAAGTTCAGAAGCAGTTAAATCATCATGATCTATTTTACCAAATTAGAGACAGGAAAAGAAACATTAGTGAAAAATATTTCATCAAAGAAAATCCTTCACCAAGTATCTCTCGTTGTCAACTTGATTAAAAATGTCTCGAGAATATGGTTAATTATGACAAATCTGTGTACAATAACATCTTTTCAGGACCATTTCTCGGCATAACCAAATCAAGTAATCTCCCTTAACTATAATCTACAGCCCCTCGCAATCCTTAGCTGTCAGTCTAGGTCAATAAAGAGTCATTTTAGCTGAATCCTCAGTTCCAGATGTGTCAACAAAGATATTCGTCGACAGATCATTCACGTACCATCGTTTGTTGATTTCTGGTCTCAATTATCTGCACTGATTCCTTTATCTTTCACACACTCTTTAAACCACCACGCCATCCTTGCGGTAACTCAAACAGTCCGCCCAATGTGTACAAATTAAACGTCTTTTGCCGCAGAGACAATAAATCTGGTGTTATTCTGACAAATCAAAGTCTTCTACGCATGACAAATTTGAATACTGGATGACTAGCACATCAGTCGACTCGGTCTCTCTAACATAAATTCTATTATTCAGTGCCGTATCAAACCAGCATGTGCCTGTACACCGTTTTTCACAGAAACAATACTGTTCACTCAATAAAGTTCATCAAAAACTGTCCCCTATTTCCCGGATTTCTTGCAGATTATGAATAACAATGACCCCTTCTCAAGCCCCTAACTTGTGCATCTAAACAATACAAACTTCCACACATTGTACTTGGTGCATTGATTGTCAGATTGTTTGCGCAGATTTATGAAAAGCCGAACACCCCCAAAACCACATCCTTTACAATAAAACTTGATTTGGTTGCCACGGAAATGAGACAATGCACCATGTTTATGAACTGTGATTCTAGGACCCGCTAAACATACAATGACAAATCATAAACTAAAATATCATCAGTCACATACAAGGGTTGACACTGAACTATTTTTGGTCACTGGTCTGACAGTGAAGAAGTGTTAAATTTTTAAAGAAAACAGCTACTGGTCCTTCAAGATTTTTACTTGAACCAACACTACTGGCAATATTCCCAAACCATGGACATTCATGATAACAAAGTTCTCGATCCTTTATTTTTGCGATATTGTTCCGTTCGTTTGAATAAGAACTATGAATAAGAACTTATACCTATATGCAAAAGATTAAGTCTATCACGCCAACTGTTACAGGGATTTCCCTTATGCAGGTTTTCTGCGTCCCTGACGCAACTTTGTGGCAAGGGACCCTCATTTCTGCATTACTGTGCATCCTTGAGACCCCAAATAGGATCCCTCAAATGGACATTTTCGTTTCTGTTGTTTATTGCACAAAGCCTTGAGGTTCATTAAAGCAATCTGAATTTGCTGTTTTATTCATTTATAAATTTATTTGATACTCACTGTAACAATAAACTTGAAATGCATAACGGATGTGAAGGGACCCCAAAAGTTGTCAGGGACTCCCTAAATATAAACCTTAAAGGTAGGGAAAACCCTGCACTGTTAGTTAATTACCTTGTTGATAGCCTGTCCAGTTTCTCTAGTTCCACCTGTAAATGTGTATCTACTTCACCCGGTCGTAATGTCAAACCACATATAGGACAGTACGGCGTCTGACCATCTAATATCAACTTCTTACGCTGTTCTGAAATGATAAAGTAAAAAACTGTCATAATTTGAAGATTAATTACATCCTTTAAAGCATTTTACAAAACCTCGTGCAACATGCTGCATTTTGACTCCTGAAAATTTAAGACCAATACTCAAAATTATCATACTTAAAATACCAATTTTCTTGCCATATTTTGATGGCTGTTGAAAATTGGGAGTCAGGAGTCATTTTGACTTTTCACTTTCGGAGACTAGTGAAAGCCCTGAAAGTTGCCCTCTGATGTTGTCCTTTAAAACCTGTGACCACATAGGGGTCCAGGGTCATATCTCTAGAGCTCCTTGAGAACAAGAACTAGTAGGGAACTGTAACATCTGTTATAAACCACAACGCTAAGGGGTCCAGCATTTCGACAATTTATACTGAACAGCTTAAAAAGGATGTGGGTAATTATCAGACATTGAACTAGTAGTGCTATATATTTTGTTAATGTTGAAATTGACCACTTCAAACAATTCTGACTGCATAAATAAAACCTAAATGGTTTCATGGATATTTTAATTTAATTGAAAAGATCTTTCATACAATAAGGAGACAACCACTTTAAACAATTCTGCATAAAATATTTCACGGAATGATAGGTTGAACTACTAACAAATCTTGCAACAGGGTGGAAAGGATTTCGAAAAATATGTTGGCCTCAAATATGGCAGGCATGCCTCTACAAGTGGTGACCAGATACCCGGGTAAACAAACAAGCGGCTGGACGACATCAGCATGAACTTGTTTAAGTATGTGAAAGTGAAGTCAGTTCGCAGCAAGATGAACTTCGACTATCTCGTCGACTGCGGTCTACACTGATCCAGTGTGGTACGTGTAATCCGACGTAATCCCGAAAACATGGCTCTCTTACTCTAGTCCACTTTGTCCTCATCCGACTAAATCCCAATGAATTACCTGATAGCACAATATTTTACTTAAAAATAATTTGCGTGGATCTTCTGACAGCCTGATAGGTACCTATTCGTACATTTGTCAAAATATTCAATCTAACCCACACTTAATCACGACTTTCTATTTTGCGATTTGGCAGGTCTATGCCATAAAACATGAAAATCAGTTGGTAAGATTGTATAGAACTGTTTAATGTGGAATTAGCAACATTTGCACAAGGACATTGATTTGGGAAAAATTACTGTGGGGTGGATATCATAAAGTTTGTGCATTTCTACGATATCTGATAAGGACCAGTAATTCACCAACAGGATCAAAGACTAGGGATCATAATTGAAAAGTACTCGCAACTAAACAGGTGTACAACAGTGATAACACACAAAATCCGACAAATTTGATTTTTGGTGACACTTTTTACAAAATACTGTACTAGTTATAATCTTAAGTAATAACTACTTCAAGAGCAAGAACCTCTAAACTTGATAAACTATGCCGTTTAAATAATATCTGTTATTGGTCTATAATTTATTTCATCATTCAAGAAAAATTATTATTACAAAAAAAAATTATTATTATAAATACCCAATTTTATTTCAAAATCATCACAAAAACCACCGAATTGAGATAAGACCCAGTAGATGTAAATTAAGCAGGCCTTGACAAATTTTTCAAAAGTCACTCGTCCTACCGGACGAGCGGTGCCAAAAAACCACTCGTCCAGCAGCAAAATCAGCTCGCCCGTATTTTTCAGTCAAAGAAAAATCTGGAAATCGTTTTTTGAACGATGTGATTCTCATCTCAAACTGTCAATAAAATTGTGAAAATATAAATGTGTTCCGCATTTCCGCTCCTTTCTCCATTCTGAAGCAGACAACTTTTGATCAGCGTGATTGGTAAATACACTGTGTCAATACGAACTTTATTCTTCACGTGATGACCACTATGTTGGCATTAAATTTTGTCCTTAATTACGCAAACCGATGGAAAGAGTTTGTTTGTTAGTCAATACATTCATACATAATATTCATTTTGCGCACTGTAACGAACCGAAAACGTCGCTTTAACGCTAAAAATTATGTTTCGATCGATTAAACTAAGAACAGTGTCATTCATTAATCAAGCATAACCGGGGAATTCCTGTGACGTCACAGCGCACTCATGTTTTGATTCTTCCAACTTTCGTTTTTGACTGACAGATGATGAATACGAGATGGGTTTTTATCGAATTATGTGCGATAAATGATTGAAACTTGATTGTTTTCTGCCAAAAATTGCACTCGTCCTGCAGGACGAGCGTTGCTGGATGTTGACTCGTCCGATGTGAATTTCTACTCGTAATTACGAGCGGACGAGTGGATTTGTCGAGCCCTGTTAAGTTTCGTTTTTAATTTTTCAGTAGTTTTTAGTGGTGGAAATGCTGCAACTTACGATACAATAATTATTATTATTACACCATGGTTAAATATCCTTTCAGTATATTAAACTCTCAAAATTAAACTTTCAAAATTAGGATAAACTGGAGACCAGTTTGGTCGTCACAGAAGAGGACTTATTATTGAAGTTTTACAGTACACACTCAACAGTGCTGTGATTAAATCGTATTATACGACATGTCACAAAAAAGCTGACACAATTGGGGTATCAAATAAGCTACCTACATTCATTTATAATCAAATACAGGAGTATTAAAAGTCATCTAAAGCCTCATTCAAACAGGGTAGTGTTTTTTCCAGGCCCTTTCAGCATGGCGCATGCGCCATGCCCTTTTCTCCCGAACTAACGATGCGCCATGCTGCCCTTATCAAAGGCCTTTTGCGCCAAGTGCCCTTTTGTCAGCTGCTAATTGTTTATTGTGCCCTCTCAATTTCATCAGAACAGCGGATGTAGACTGTCCTACATCCTGTCGTATCATGACTTGTCACCAAGGATACGACGTGCCAACGTGTATATCACAACGGGGCGTCTCGGCAGTCGGGTGAAAAAATCACGTGACTGGTTGCTACTTTATCTCGAAAAACGCGTGAACCAGTCGATATTTTTTACAGAAGGAAGAAATTTCCAGTAGACTGGTTGCATCATGATTTTGCATAAAAAACATGAACCAGTCGGCAATTGACTTTTCACGGGCATAAACACGAACCAGTCGCTCTTTTTTCAATCAGTTGGCGAGTGTCGGCAATTAACAAATGAATGTTTTTTTGCAAGATTATTCCAATTAAAAATAAAACTGCCGAAGATGATTGACTTCTCAAAATTTTAATATCATAAACTATTTCACATGCTCACGAGCGTTGTTGATATCCAAGTTATGTTACGACTGACGAGAATTAAAAGTCTGTCACAAATGTACGCTCCGTGAAATTGCCGATTAAAACAGTAATCCAGTGTACGAATTTTTATTATAAATCGCATAAATCCATATAGTTTACGCTTTTAAAGTAATTAAAAGTAGCCTAAACACATTGCACATTAATCTTGCGAGAATTGGTGAAAATATGCCGACATACAGGTCACGTGACGCGTGTGTTAAACTGTTCTGCAAATATGCCGTGTCGAGAATGTGAACAATTCTGCCGATGACAACGCTTGTATTCTACAAACTTTTAAGACGTTCCAAGGGCATTTAACGAATCTATAACGGTTTAAACACATTAATAACGAAAAATGGTCGAATTTTTCAAGTCAGTAATACTGTGAGTGACGCAATTTCGGATAGTCACGTATTTTCGGATAAGTTTGTTTACGTTGATTATTGGCTACATTCTGGCAGATAAGACTACACAATATGATTAAATCATGCCATTTATTGTTTAGTCTGATATGTCAGCTACCAATTGCAATATTATACAGGGTTCCCACTGTCAGGGATTTTTTTCAAGGTCAGTGATTTTTGTTCTAACAAAAAGGTCTGATCACTCCAAAATGTCGGGGAAAACTGCTGTGTTGTCAGGGAATTTTACCTTAGAACATTTGTGGAAACCCTGATATATAATCCATATATCAAGCTTACTGATGCCAACAAAGTAGAAAAGTAAAAAATCCATGTGTAAGTCTTAGTGTCTTAAATGGTTGTAGCCCCACACTTATTAGTGGGAAGCATATAACATTGATGTTGTCTGTCTGTCAGTTAAAAGACTTAAGTACTGGTTTAGATCCAGGACTCAATATTGTATGGTTCCCCAACTTCCCAAAATGTACTGGTGCTGAATTGCCAGGAACTAGGTGGTTGCTTAACTCAGAAGGCCGGGTGCAACAAAGTGCCCCTTTTCATAAGGTCGCGCGCAAAAAAGTGCCCTTTTCTCAGAAAACGCCATGCCCCTAAAGGGTTCTGGAAAAAACACTACAGGGTAAATAATTATCTAATTCCAAGTACTTGAAGATTATTTTATAGTTTCCTACCCTTATCTCCTAAACCAATTCATAAAAACAGACAGTCTATGCAAAAACAAGACGGAAGCCTTTGATTGAATATTTGAGCATGTTTATGGTATATTTAAAGTCGCCAATTGTTGACAAAAAGATCATGGACAAAATATAAATGAAATTGGAATTGTGCTTGTAAAATATGGCACTTGAAATTTTCCATTTCGTCAAACAATCATGATAAATGAAAAATCAGAAAAATAATAAACTTTTAAAAAATGAGACAGTTGTTGTAAAATGTTAGACAAGTTAAGTGTGAAGATAAACACATAAATTACCAATTAAAGCAGAACAACTTTTCTGCCAATCAAGTTCTAATATTGGCTTTACTTGTTTCATGACAAACCCAAACTTTGACTAGTTATCTAACCGAGTCTGTGATACAATTTACTTAATGCTATTTTCAATCAGATTACCGGTACTCTGTTAGTCTTTTTACTTCAGTTGAGTTTGAAATTTATGTTTGAAGTTCAATGAAGTCCTACTCAATGTTTGTGTTTGTGATCCTGGGTCATTCGGTTACTAAGAACATGTTCTTGACCAAGAGATGTAATCAACAATTCATTATAATCAAATCTGCACAGATTAACCAATCAGAGAATGGAATCAACTTCATCATCACCAAAATAACATCTAATCTCAATCTTTCAACAGAGTATTACAACTCCTATTTCTAACAAACCCGCAGAAATACAGAATTTTCTTTTTCCATTTATTTTGGGCTTTGTACCAATTTGTTCCTGACAAGGGGAGCCAGAGAATTCATATTTTATTGGCATTTTCCTTCTTGGATCTCCTTCTTGATGAGAACTCTGTCAGCGAAGTTTATATGAAGCCAAATCCCCTTTTCATATGTTTATGCATAGAGCAATTTCCACCTGGTTTATTCCTATACAAATGGTTAACTATGACTTTTTCCAATATGACAGTTTGATTGAGATAAATGAGCATTTTCTGAGCCAGAGTACGAGGGAACACGAGGGAAACACGGCAATACTGAAGAAGCTGCACTTTAAGCTACCTTGTGATCCCCCTATGCAATGGATTTTAATACTCTCGCTCGAACAAAATGCTTTTTTAATTCAAGTGGCTAAACTCAATTCAATAATTTTTTAACAGAGTAAAGTGGCAAAGAGACCCTTAGACTGTAACAAAAAGGGTGTGTAATAAAGCGTCACAAAATCTTCAACATAATGAAATTGTTGGCCACGTCTTCGGGGTTACCCCGGATGAGCAGAACCTTTGACAGAGTAAATCAAAATTTAATGACGGACAATACTTCAACATCTGTCAAATACTCGAAGCATTTATAGAAGTCACAACAATATATATGCAAAACGGTCACTACATTTTGTATAAGAAAGCCCAGTGAATGACAAAGTTTGAAACCGAATAATACAAAAAATTTGAAAAATAGTCGAGAAATTTTTTTCAGGATTATTAAGCAAACTGATTTAATCTTATTTTCAACTTAAAAAACATTCAACAAATTTCCCTGAGAAAATTTTAATATTCATTTCACAAGTTTGGCAATGACAAAAATAAATTAAAACCAAGTAACAGTAAAAATATCTATATATTTTTTGTTTTCACCATTTGTGCATAAATAATATGTATAATGATCCAACGTTTTTTGTCGTATGCTAAATACGACAGAGGACAAATAACTGATATTTAATAACTATTCATTTCAAAAGGTAACTTTAGGAACTGACAAGTCATTTTGTGTGATAATAATAACGAGAAAATTAGATTTATGGAAAGTATCATTACAAGCCAATATTGGCAGCAACTTATTAAATATTTAAATGTAATATTAATATGATTAAAGAGTAGGAAATATGTACAGCAAATTATGAAATAACTGGAATATATTTTACAAACAACAATGTATCTCTTGTCTGTTTTGTTCACACATGTTTTATATGTAGTTTTTAAAGATTTTTCAGTTATACAGCAGCATCTAAACACCCAACGTCCTGAATTTTTTTTAAAGCTCAAGTATTTGTAACTTGTTCAATTGTTTATGCCTCTTTGAGTTCTTGAAATTTTAAGTAATAATTAGGTATAAAACAGCTAGATGAATATTTTCATAACACTCAAAATATTTTTTTGTCCGATCTATGAAATTGTGCAGCTTGTGAATAAAACCTTAACAGTTTTTGCTCCCAGTCAACTAATTTTAAAAGTCTGCAAATTATGCACAAATTTACATTTTTTGTAACTCATTACAACGACAAAATAACAATTCATGGACCATAGTCAGATAACAGATTAAGATGTGATAATCTGACAAACCGACAAACCCGATAATTGAAACCTTATAACTGACCACCCGATAACAGACAACCAACTCACTGACCAACCGGAAGTGACCAACCCAGGTGATAACACTTTGAATTGATGGCAGTTTATTCCCTCCTTGCTAACAGAAGTACATTTTCTATTGTCATGTGACAGTACTAATTTTTCATTGTCCTCGACTTAATTTTCAGATTCGGTATCAATTGTACATTAATTGTAACATAAATTCTGACAGGCAGAGGACCTTACATAAGTGTGAAAAAGTTTTATGTCCCTAAGTTATACTGACACGCATTCAAAACAACATAAATATAAATGAGATGACACCTTTTATTATCTCCAGCACTGAAGAGCAGTGATTGAGCAAACAGGGGAAATAATTATGTAGACAGAAGGGTCAGTTAAAAGATGATAAAATTATTTTCACACTTAATTTCGTCCAATGACTTTTACTGCCCAGTGGTCAAGGCATCTATTGAAGAGATTATCGCCTGTTTGCCGGTCACCACAAATGAACAGAGGCAATAAAATTTATACTGTGGCACAAATATGTGTCAATAAAAATATTTTATAATGTATTGTAAATAAGATATTCTGATCAATGCAAGAAAATACTAAATAATTGGGTTAAAAAGTCGAGAAAATTAGATTTACTTAAAATGTGTAATAGAGGACATGACTGGATAAAGACCCCAAGTCAATAAATATTGGCAACCCTAATAAAATCTTTAAATGAAGGTAAATTTAAAGATTTATACATAAATATACAGTTACAAGTAAATGACACAGCAAAATTATTTTATATAAAAACACACCCACAAAATATCAGTAACTGTAACAAAATTGAGTCACATCAAATCCTTACTTTGAATTCTTATTACAAAATATCAATAACTGCATTACACATGTATTAAATTTGTATTTGAATGTATTTCATTTTGAAGCAGTAATTAAAAATTTATAAATATAACCAATTACAGCTCATCATTTCATTTGAATTCTTACACTAATTAATGGGTTGTAGTTTCACAAAGTAATTCAACACCAAAAAGTTGTATGATATTTATTTATTTAAAGTTTCACTACAATGTATTAAATACATGCAATGGCATGGAATGCAACACAATTGTAATTATGTACAGATATTTCAGGCCTTTAACAGTCCATGATTGCAACATTTGTTCTAAAATATACCAACTTTTTAAAATGTTGTTTCCCTGTTCAATTTTGTAACATCTTTTTTAAGACACATTATTGAATAGTATTTTAGTCATAGGAGACTATTCCATTACCTTATCCTGACAATGATTCCTAGGGTGTGTTCGTAACGCAAGTGTTCTGTGTTCCAGAACATAGAACAGCGTTACGAACACTTCGGAACACTGTTCCGGAACTGTTCTATCTGTTCGCAAATAAAAGGTGGTGCAGCTAGAACAGGTCACGTGATTACAACAACAACAAGACAACCGGAAACTTCACGAAATGTGTTATTCTGATCACCTTGGCAATAGTATGTCAACGGGATAAAGCGGAAATGACCGAACTTTTACAATGGGAAATTTTCTAGAGGCATTTTTCTTCCACCAATATAACGGCTGAAACTAACAATATCGGCCACCTTAAAAGTTTTATTTCTTAATATTATTTCTTTAAAATTATTTTTATTATTGTTACTTCCTGTTCTGTTCCTGTTCCGTTTTGTTCGTAAGTCGTTTGGAGTGGAACACTGTTCGGAACAGTTTTATTCTGTTCGTAAGTACTTGGAACAGGAACAGTTTGGACAGTGTTCTGCACAGGTCTTACGAACACACCCCTAGTATCAAGCAAGGGAGATAATCACCAGTTGTCCAGTGCTATTTTTATGACTTTGGTACATCATTGCTGGGGAATGAAACTGAGTCCTCTCAGCTCTTGCACTTGCAGCGGGCACTCTTACCAATATGGCTACTGAGGCATCTTTTGTAAAATATACCAACATGCTACAGCATTAATTTCACTGGACAAAAACGTAAAGAATAGTTTTGGCATTATTAACTTCCTTTGTAAAGCAAGCTATAATGTACATAGTCAGGACAGGGGCTGACACTTACTATTTTTGGTCACTGGTCCGACCGTAAAGAATTGTTAAATCTATTAAGAAAACAGTTACTGGTCCTTCATGATTTTCACTGGTCCTTCAAGATTTTCACTAGCACCGGGGGGACCGGCGTAAGTGTCCAGCCCTGCAGTGCTATTGATATAGGCAACAGCCCCCTGGTACAGTCAAACACTGTGCCATAACCATTTTAAAGACACCGGTAGGTCACTGAATTTGGGCCCAGAATCACATAATTATGTCGTTGATTTAGAACATTTTCCCCTTATCCCTGGGTTAGGGCCTACATTCTCTATAGTTCCTGCGAGGCCTGTTATTCTTGCCTGATAAGGATTCAGGACATTGACATATCAAATATATGTATATGAAAATAAATATGAAACTTCATAAAAATTCAAAGCAATGTCTTTTTTATGAATACTAACGGTGTAATAAGCAAGGAACACATCACATTTTGTTCATGACTATTCTACATCAAAACATCAATTGAAAGCATTCATTCAAATGTTTAATATTTGAATAAACCAACTTCCAACTAAAAATAAGCAAATACTGTTTTCATGCTAGTTTGTTTATATTTCTTAATCAACAATTTATTATCGAAATAGTTATAAATTGTTTAATGTCATGCAATTAAAATATAGAACTATCCAGGAACAGGAAAAATCAACATGGAAATTTCGATCAAATCAATTTTTTATTTCGTGACAACTGCAAGGGAAAGACCATACTGTAAACATGTGTCTGAAATATATTTATTTATACTTATCAATTTGAATTGTTTTCTACAAAATTACAGGTAACATGAAATTAAGTACATAAATAGAAAAGATAAAGAATAAAATATATGCTCAAAAATAGTTTCAGTACAACTCGGCTAATTCGAAAAAAGTCAAGCGGAGTTCTTAGGTATGTATGCAGTAAAAGGGAGTCAAAAAGGTTGAGTTAGTAATATGAACATATTTATTATAAATAATTAATTTCAATTAATTCATTTCTATAGCCGTTTACAGCCAATTATTTTATGTCAACAATTAAGTGTATCACCGCAGTGCCGACATGAATGAGCCGGCGACTCAGGAAATATCACCCTATTGTGGCTGTTACAATACAGGAAAATCGAGAATGAAATTTCATTTATGAAAACTACAAGTTGAACTGAGTTTGTTGTGAATTATATCAATAAAATGGTGTAATTAAGTAAATACATCCGTTAAAAGGATAAAATGTCGAACAATAACTTGAATAAAAGCAACGATTGTGACGAGGCTAATCTAATTATGTTGTGATTGTGTCTAAAGACTCTAAACCACCTGATGGGACTGTTCTACTTTCTTACCGTTTTGTTACAAGACTTTAAAACGCCATCAATTGAATCAATTGACTGAAAACTGTACAGTCCTTTCTAAGGACATAAAAGACGCATCGTTTTATAACAAAACTGCTATACAAAATCATTAAATGTCAACATTAAGGTCTGAATAGGTAGGTGCGAGAAGTCACTCCATTGACACTATTTAAGATTTGGAAAGTGAAGAATTTACCGCCTCGAAGAAAAAAATCTCCACAAAGAAATTGTATTAATTGATAATATGATATTGGTGAATGCAAAAATCTGTTTCCCATTGAAAATCACAATTTCCTTTCTTCGTCAATTCACTAATCTTTTTAAAATGAATTTAAAAGAAGATAACTGTTTCACACATGCAGTATATATAGAATAGAACGTTTCCGCAACTTGCTCGCCGTCTTTTCACACCAGTGAATCATGGGAGTTAGATGCAAGATGGTAAACGGTGGGTATATTTCAACACAGGTGTCCAATTGTTAAGTTTATATCCATACATATAGACATGTAAAGGTAATATTTTATAATTGCAAAAATCGGAACTATTCAACATCATGAAAAAGTGCAAGCAATTACAATAGTTTGACACTTTTTTGTTACAAATGAAAAACATGAATTCAGGAGGACTAGTGAGCATTCGCTGATTGAATGAATACTTGAGAATTAGGACCATTCATAATTGTGAAGATTATAGCAAAGCCTGGGAAAAATACTATTTGCAGTCAATATTAGACAATATCATGACCATTATATTAAACCTATGACTTGCATGGTTGATGTTTCTCCACATATGTCATGATATGTGACTTATTACAAATTCCCCTGCCTTTCTCGTTATCCTGGGACCTGGGCGCATTATAATTATTTAGTATTCTGAAGAAATGGGTAACGAAATCACAAAGCTGCCTAGCAACTAAACCACAATCTTTATGAAACAAAAACACTTTTTATTACTAATCAAATACACAATGTATTGCATTTTCAATATTGTTATAAATTAATATGAATGGTTCCAAAACATTTCATAACAAAATAATTCTGGCATCTATTTAACTCTGACAGTGTGCACTGAATGTACCAGAATCACTATTTTTTTTCAGTTCAACAAAAAAATTAGACAGACAATTGACTTAATTTTGATATAAATTGTTCACAATGAATCACCGTAATAAATTTTAGAAAACAAATTAAAACGATAAAGCTTATTTGATTCGGAAGTCTAGAACGATTGACTTTTATAGGGACAGACAAGAGGTAAACAAGTTAATGTTTAATCAGGTAATTGAACGTTTTGATGATACCATCGCTCCGATACCAGGGGTCAATTTTCCGTGACTTCCATTATCTATCGCTAAATAGTATAATATATATGATATATACAGCTACTGTTGCTACATCAGCATTTTAATCTGAAATCTTAAAAGTTTGAGTATGAGTATGCTAATTGTATTGTGTTAAAATCATTTTGGCACATTGGTCAAATTGGTGCAATTATAACAGTATAAATATGGTAGAAGACAAAAATCAAATTAAAGTCATTTTCTTTTTAGGACCAAAGCAAAACTAGTGTATTAGTTTTGTTCAAAGTGTATAAGTTTTGTTAAAAGTGTGTAAGATTAAAGTTTTATTCAGAGCTTATACGTTTTGTTCAAAGATATTTTGTTTCACCAGTTTCACTAATATTACCCATCAATTTTTGTGTATTACTTATTATTATGAATGAACCAACTGATGACATCGTCCAGGCCTAGATCTCCAAATGAATCTCAGGTATAGATCTCAACTCGAATAGAGATTTTTCTCAAAGAGTCTAGAGTTTGAGATAAGTCTTAAGTTGGAACTCTTGAATTTATTCTGTAATATTAACTCAGAACAGTGTTTCTTTTTGTGACACCACATTTGAGCTTTGGTCTCGCATAGGAATGATCTTAAAGATATGTCACATAAGACAATATTTGAGCTGAGATTTAGCTAAAGATTGAGATGCTTTTGGAGATCAGGATGAGTATGATAATAAGTTATAGATTCTAATATAGGCACAATACAGTATTATACTTAAAATTATCATCAACAACTGGACAAGACAAACATGTAGCGACTTCGTCTTTATGAACATTTAGATTTATATATAATTGCAATCAGCACATGTATACTAAACTAGAACTTCATAATACAATGGTTTTCAACACACAAAAATATGTCTCACAGATTCCCACAAAGGGCCATGACTTTGGTGAAATTTGGCCACCAAACCTGAAACTTGACAATATGCACAACTAGGCTTGGTAGTTGCTACCCAAATATTCATGCAAGTTTCATTGAAATTCGACCACAGTGGTTACAGAGAACAAGAGCGGAGCAAACAAACTTTGAGCCGACATACACCCATCCAGAATGTTGTCCAGCATAAAATCAGAAATAATGAAGCAATTGACTTAGGACATTCCCAACAAACGAATGACAATCTGAGACAAATACGGTAGTCATTGTATAAAGTTTAATTACACAATCAAAGTCACCTGTATTAAAAGTTTTTACAAATGTTTCCTCTTATTTCCAAATTAATTAAGTAAGTGCATTACAGCACGAGAATAACATTATTTTGCCATAAATGAACATTTCCTTCCTTTGGCACATCAAGGTTGCCATAATATTTAGAAAGATATCCTGCAACCTTAATGCACCAAACGGACGGATTTTGGGGTTCAAACCCACCTGGTTATATACAACTTTTAAAAAATAAAAAATTAAGTTGTTTTTCTTAAAAAGGTATCAGAAGTCGCACTATAAGGGTTTTAAGTTTTAGAAAATCTTAAATAATTCAATGAAGACATAAATTGTTCCCCAATGTAAAGAAAGAGCAATCATACTTTTACCCAAAGTCAACAGTGCTCAGACCACATCTCAATAGTTGAAGAAAAGCCCTGAAAGTTCATTTATAACATTTTTTAAAACAATCCTTTAAGTACAATAATTTATTTATGAAATCTGATAAAAAAAAATGCGAATGTACACTTACTTCTTAAGCTGCGCCCTTCGGAGTCAGGTGTCTGTCTGTCAGCTTCGCCAAGATCAGAATGTGTCTCGGAGTTAGTGTCATAATTCACGGAACTCAAACTCGAGGGTCGGTCATCTTTAGTCAGGTCCCTGGCGATAATCTCATCATTGCTCTGGTTTTCCTCACCGGAGTAATTTTTAGTGGATAGATCTTCAGGTTTAGGTCTCTTAGCCGGAGAAAATGCCGAGTGGTATTGCTCTGGGTTTTCCGTGGCCACGGGTCGAAATGCGCTACTTCCTGCGGGATGCATGAGTCGACCTCCTGATCTGTCAGTAGCAGACCTAGCAAACGGATGAACGGGAGCATAAATAGGGGCCGGAAAATGGTCACCGGGTCGAAACATAGAATAATTTGCAGAACTAAATTGTGGACTGGGTTCCTTGCCATCCGTACTGTTGAACCGCGGACCCCCATTCAACCGTCCTCCCTCATGGTTTTCTGCGGTGGACGCAAGCACCATTAAAGCAGGTGCACCCAGCGGGTTTGGTATAAAAGATGTGTTCTCCATCCCTTGTGGAAATGGCTGATGTGCAGCTGGAGGTGACAAAAAAGGTTTATGCCAAAAATTAAAACGAAACATTGCTAAATCGTGTAAATTCTGCATATTTTGCATTTTTACAATTAAATTTATCAATCCACAATTAACACAGAAACTGAAAGAAAACTTCCCACTTGATCTAAATCCACTGATATATTTTACATAAACTAGCAATCGGTTTAAAGTATGTTAATCAAAAGTGTCAAAGTAAAAAAGTTATACACAATGTTTATTCAATTAACCATCTCCAATAATTACAGTATATGAAAAGTTTGCAACACTGAACTGACTCTAACCACAAATGACAATCAAGAGTTTTATTCCACTAGACAATATTGCTATCTGTTTATCATTTAGTTTTCGTGTAAATTTCTACATTATGATCAGTTTTCTTTCAATATTTTGTACAACATGACATTAAGTTAACCCAACCCACTTTTGATAACGAATGGCCCATCGCCAGTTAGGACCGCCCACTTTCCTTTAACTGGGGATACCCCATACCAAATATGGCACTAGTAATTAGTATTTGATTAAATAAACGATGAATTCAGATATAAGTACTGTTTTGACTGGTTCATGGTGGGTTTAATTATTTCGAAATAAAAGTTGACGGTATATAACACGAAACAGAATCCAAATGAATGTATTTCTCGGATAGGAAGCGGACGGATAGCAGCGCTTTCATCGATGTAAACAAACTGTCGAATGGCGGAGTAACCGCTCGACAAGTACAACTTTCATCCGCTGCAATCGCTATTCTGCGAGAATGTCGCATTAAAATAAATATGCAAACGTGTTAATTAAAAGCTTATTTAATTACAAATATCGTTAGTTTTTTAATTACATACAGGATGACGAGCTGTAGATGCGGATTAAATCGGGTTACCAGCAGTATTACTTCCACTTCCAATCTGTTATCGAGTCTCGTTCTGAAAAGGGAATCTCCGATTTCTATTTTTAGTTGTGTAGCTAAAAATAAACACACGGACAATTATGAAAAAGCGCGCGGTTTTTAAAACTGGTTAAATAACAAGATTAATCATTTGCAAGTAGAAATCAGATGGTAAATAGAGTTTTTATTATCAGGCGCGCAGCTTCGCGACTGAATTGCTATGAATTAAATTATTCCTGACGTAAAACAAAGCTCATAGGCCTTATATCTAAATAGATATACTTCTACTTCAATTATACTCGTAAAAATCCGCTTGGCAGACATAAATAACGAGAGAAAAGGTGTGCAATTTCTACCTCAGGTGCAACACTGAGTATACCCACACCCGGTGATACCTTGATTATAGCCTATGTACCCTACCATAAATATTTATTGACATTTACATGATTTAGCTGGAAGTCATCCGGATCATTGTTTTTCCATTTCACTACAACGAATCTTTTTTTTTAAAAATACTAGATCTACCCAACTTTTTCTGGGTGTTACATAAACCTCACTATTGATATGTTTTGGCAGTACACTGAGCATGCAAAGATATATAGAGGATCTATCACGAGTTGTCAATTGATTTAAATTTATATTAAACGAGTTTTGGAAATTTTATTAAGCGAGCCTCTGGCGAGCTTAATAATATTTCCTGAACGAGTTTAATATAAATATATCAATTGACAACGAGTGATAGATTCTTTTTATCATATGACACTAAAAATGCAAAATACGCATTGATTTATTGGAAAAACTCAATACCTTATACTAAACGTGGTACACGTGTATAACTTTATACGTACTGGCTATACTAACCTGGATACAAGGAAAGTCATGTGATAAATTTCATTTACTTACCATGACACTGTACCCGTACTCCTGCCGGCATCTATTGAACAAAATGTGCATATAGTAAAAAATGTAAATATGTTTAGTGTGAATAGATCTTCACTAAAACGATTGGGGATATCCAAACTATATTTTATCATACACCCTAGCGATGATAGCTCTTATTGCACGAATGTTTCCATCTCCTAAAGTAATGATTTATGTGTTTCCCAGGTTCTGTAAGGGAATATATTCAATGCACATACAGTACTTACAGACATTTTCGTGTAAGTTTACCAGAAAGCGACAAACATATATTTTGCATTCCAACTTAATAAACTATTTCTACCTTAGAACCACATGAGTGAATCTTTGGTGTAAAAGCACTATTACATGCGTGTAAAATGAGTTCAATACGTTCTGGTATGGGTACTGGCAGAACTATGTTCAATTTGAATATGTTTCTTTCAAAGGCACGCTGGCAATACCGTGGTATTCGTTCACTGCATGATGTAGGTGTCAGGATATTTCTTTGACCTACCAACCTCAAAATCAGTTGGGGTCATCTACTGTTGCTGGCCAACCTCCATACTAAATTCGAAGATCCTAATGCTAATTGGGATTTTTAGGTCATATGGCCTGTGATATGAGGTAAGATATCAGTACTGTTTTGCAAACATATCCTGATTTTGCTGCTGAATTACTACAAAAAGTGTTTTCTGCTAGCATATGGTGCTATTTTATAATTTCTGACATACACAATTACTCCAAAATATATCTATGGACTATTCGTTTGGATTAAACATCACTTTTAGCTTCTTTCTATAGTCTGAGTTTCTTTTTGTAATATTCTTTGACAATATTTATGTTTTTAATCATTGAATGAATGTTGATGCTATTTTGGAGGGATTTCCACTTACCCTTTGTTCAGTAAACTTGCCACGTTTTCCTATATTTTGCTATTTCTTGTCATATTTGTTTTATTTTCACAATATTTTGACCACCCTTTGACTTTATATGTTGTTTTCTAACAATTAGTGCCCTGCCACAAATGTCCTTTTCTCATAATGCCTCTTTTTGATGTGATTAAGCAAAAATAACGTGAAATGTTGCCATAGTGAAAATGATGACGTCACTTTCTATTTTGAAGCACCATATTTCAACAAGTACCATTTTTAGAAGTGGGGATCCCTTACATACACTTTCACAAAATTACAGCCCAATTCATCGAAATATGAATGAGTAATAAGGGTTTAAGGTAGGTCCCCCATTTTTGTGGGACACCCTGTACATGTTCTTGAGTTATTATACGAAAATCATTTGGTCGACTGACCGATCGATCGACCGGCCGACCAACCGACATGTGCAAAGCAATACACTTCCTCGTCAAAGACTGGGGCATAATAAAACAAGGTATGTGTGTAGAACACGTATGCTAAATCATATGACAGTCCAAAAGTCACAAATGGTAACGGTCACAGCGAAGAAACTGTGTACGGACGGACGGACGAAGGATGAAGAGCAATCACAAAAGTTCATCTTATCACTCATTCTGATTACCTCGGTTTTTATCCCGATTGCTTATAACTTAGTCTTTGTGATAGGCGAGCTAAAAGTGTGCACAGTCTACCTGCCTACCCATTACACTACGTGATAGATGCGTACTATAACCAAGTACCAAACACGTTGACAACCAGAGTAAGACTTACATTGTTGATTTAAACAACTTTTTCTGTATTCCTGAATCAGATACTGTTAAATGTTTTAAAAACAGGTTTTGTGAGCCACTTTCGGCAATCCAGCAACTGTTTGTCATTTAACTTCCCCTGGTCATTAGGCTGCCTGAAGAAAGCGTTTGAGTTTAACTTTATTTCTCCTGGTTGATTAGATCTGCATCCAACATTGAGATACGGCATCCAGGAATATCGAACATATCGGACACCGTAAACCGCAAGTTCTATGTTTTCATGCTGGTCACAGGTATCAAATCAGAGACTAGTCTGGTTCCCTGTCGTACTATAGTTAACGTAGTGATCTAGGGGATGTAACCCAGACTAACCCGGGACCTCTTGTTCACAAAACTCACATCCTGCCTCCCACATTATTGGCGTGTCTATAAAATTATCAAGTTCAGACAAGTTATTGTAATTAATGTGTAAGAAGTGCTTCAGGGTACATGTGCTTACTTTGTTCCGAAGTTGAGAGCAATCTGCTCGGACAATTCTAAGACGAATCAACGGAGCTCCCGGATTCATCACGGAATGACCTGAACTGTTACGATCGAGCTATGTGTACTTGCCGGCAATACTTATTTATACATAGTGATTGTACACGTCGTGGTTTTATACTACGATGGCTCTCTAATATGGTGATTCAATTTGATTTCCTTTGTCAAATGTTCGAGGATTTTTTTTTCCTAAAAATGTAAGTTGAAGTCACTGGCCATACTCAAGTAAACTGTTCTCTTTGTGAACTTCCTGCATTAAGCAGTAGCAACAACAGCAACAAGGAAGCAGCAGGTATTGTGTCTTTTAAAAGCTGACACCGCAAGTAAACACAACGTTAAAAACAAATGTATTTTATTTTAGACTGATTTCAATGAGAAATCATTGAAGCTCAAGTATCCATGCCACTTAATATTTTGTGCAAGAAGTCCGGTGACAGTTTTTGGCCGAAACAGACTCAACTACGATCCAGACAGTACAGTCAGTTCAGGCAAAAGCTGCCACGTTTGAAATCAGCCCAGTCAAAGAGAAAAATCTAAGCTTACGGATGTTTTAAACGTATTGTTTACCTATTTTTACGGTGTTCTTTGTCAGCCTAACTTTGCGTCATATACCATACCGAGCCCAATCGTTCCTGAGTGGAGACGGCTGAGAACGCGTGTGGAGACGGCTGAGAACGCGTGTGGAGACGGCTGAGAACGCGTGTGGAGACGGCTATCTCATACCTGGTACCGGTACATCCACTTGTAATCATTAACTAGACATAATAAATTGGAATACATTTACAAACTTTAATTATGTATACATGTGCATCGTTTAATAACAAGTTCAAATTTTACTATTGTTGCTGTGTTCAGAATAATTTAAATTATTTTCACTCGTGATTATTAATTGACCTAATATTACTTTAAAATTGTCAATACATCTACACTGTGTATAAACGAGTCGATTTCCGGCAATTGCAATAAGGGATACATGTTGAATTACATAGTAATACAATAAGTGATATAGTGATCAGATTTAATATGTACGTGCTTTCAATAGCAATAAATGATACATGTAGAAGTTTATAGTAATCCGATAAGTCATACAGTGATTATTTATAAGCTGTGATGTAGTATCTAAGACGCTCCGAATATCCACAATCTAATTATAATTCCACCTCATCCGAATATGCATTGGGTGGCGTTTTTGCACGTACAGTATAAAAATAGCTCGACCTTCTGCTTTCTATTTGTTGGGCGATCGAACGTGTCCGGTAGTCTGCAGTTTGGGAAGATTCCGTACTACTTCCGGCTTCGTCGAATGAACCATAGGAATCTTGGGAATTATCTGAGCAACTTCCGGTTCGAGCGGTGTCAATCTCACTTTCCGTTCCAGAAAAACCGCTGTTAGCTGGTGAATTAGATCGCCCGCTACTATAGCTTGATTGCCTAGAACTATAAGCACTATTTGCCGTCCTGTTTCGATAGTATCCGTCATAAAATGACGAATTTTGGCTCGAGACGCTCGATCGTCTGGAAAAGCTTTCATCCGGGTATCTTGGGCGGTATGTGGAGAGTTGGTTGAGATACTTCATGTTTAAATCCCGGTCTAACCGTCTATGGCGGTTATATATTACTTTGGGCATTGAATGTGGTAGATTGTAACCTTCTGGGGAGTACTTCAGATGATGTGGCTGTTTCATTTTTACAACGACATTAAAGTATTGACTTGATCTTACTATGTCCTCTTTTATATGACTCGCTTCCCGGTCCATTTTTGTTAGATCAGTTTTCATGGATTGTAACATGTCAACCAAGCGTTCTTGACTTTGTACAAGTTCACGTGCAGCTTGCGCACGGCGTTCCCGTTTGTCTATGGTTTTTGCACTGATTTCAGTAATTCGACTTCTGGTATTTTCACTACTGGTATTTTCACTACTGGTATTTTCACCACTGGTATTTTCACCACTGGTGTTTTCACTACTGGTATTTTCACCACTGGTATTTTCACTACTGGTATTTTCACCACTGGTATTTTCACCACTGGTATTTTCACTACTGGTAGAGATTCCACTGCTGGTATTTCTACTAATGCTTCCATCTTCTTCACTACATATTGTATCGTCTGCAAAGACGCTGTCGTCTGCTTCCATCATTCTTAGCGCCTATCACCTCAGTATACCTGTATAAGTAGGGAAACGTGATTGTGAAATAAATCTTAGACTAGAAACATCAAACAAATATAATTGTTATTATGATAACAAATTGGATGTAGGAAAATCAGCAAATAACAGACACATCAGAGCACAAAAAGTCCACTTACATAAACAACAAGTTAAACGAGCGCAATACACACAAATATAAAAACAACATATCAAGTCACAAGGACCGCTACCATCAAAACCAGAAACGCATTTTCATGTTTCCTTGCTAGCTAATGTCGTACAGTAGGTCTACATTATTGTCTGTAAGTGATGGACAGACAGCAGCCAATGAAATATGCGTCCTATCACGACAAAGTTGATGTTGGAAATATTAGTCGCACAGAAGATGTGTGCTTGCCAGTAAACAATTTTGGTAAATGTCTTCCACAATCAACAAAATTAATACAGATGCAATCATAATAAAAAGTAACTGTATCATTGATAAAGACAATTTGAAAACGAAAACATTTTGTTG
Source organism: Spisula subtruncata (assembly GCA_963678985.1). NCBI lineage: Eukaryota > Metazoa > Mollusca > Bivalvia > Venerida > Mactridae > Spisula > Spisula subtruncata. Next base: position 14,041,333 of record OY787662.1, on the reverse strand, counting down.
TTGTTGTAAAATTTATATATTTGTTTCTATATTTTTTTGTTCTTTTTCGTTTTCAACGATACAGTTTCCTGTAATCATAATAGGTTGCGAATGATTGACTCAATAACTCGAATAAGATATTCACTTACCTATCAAAGTTTCCGATAAAATATGTTTTATGTACACGTGTGGTACCACAAATGAACTTCTGTCAGAACGTGACAGCAATGGAAAAGCATTTAATGGAATTACAATGGATTAACGGATTAAAATTGACACAGAGTGGGATAGGTGATTACTTAAATTATTTTGATATAGGTTGATAATAGGTTAGGTCATGGGTTATTAGTTTATATGTAGCTTACCACATTATGATAATGATATGAAACTATAAAGCTATTGCAAATAGGCCCTACAGTTTTACCGGACCAAATTCGCAAAAAATAAGCTTATTAAATTAAACAATATTAACGTTATTTATGTCCATAAAAGAGTCTAACATTTTTGTCAAGGTTATGTTTGATTGACTGACTTAGGCGCCATACTGACGGAATTGGTGGACGTGTTTTTGCCTTGCAGCTGTAACGTTTCCTTTTTCCTTTTTTGTTGTTGTCCGTCAAGTTTACTTGTAAGTTTGTGTTATGTGCCTTTGGTACGTTCTTTAGACGTCGCGCACGATGTTCCGTCTTTTTACGTTCTTAGGGTATGCGCACTGGAAGAAAATTGGTAAAGAGCTTAATTTTTATCGGATTTCTTTCAAATTTTAACTAGGAGTAGTTTTTTAAAATGTACTTTTCGTCCATAATTTCAAAACAGATGAACACCTTCCTGAAAATTTATAATAGGCATTTTTCTTGAGATTTTTGTTGGATACGTCGTGTAACTGCGTCACATTTGTCTTGATGCAGTGTGCGATATTTCACCTTAAAGAAGTTTTACGGTAAGATACCACATGTGTTCGCAAATGAATAACGAACAAGATGGCATATTACATTTGAACGTGAGACGTCAAACATATATAACTTTTATATATAACTTTTATTCCTCCAATTCTGAAGAGCATAAATTTACATAAGTATATACATTTGTGTACAACAATACAATATAACTTACAAAACAGCATAATTATGATTGAGATATATACAAGTATGTATGACAAATATGGGTATATACAAGTATGTATGACAAATATGGGTATATACAAGTATGTATGACAAATATGGGTATATACAAGCATGTATGAAAAATATGGATGATCAACCATGATGTTTATATAATCCACTACGAAGATTACTGTTCGCTATCTGTAATTATGCAGAGATGTCACCTTATCATAACGACCATATCAAATATACTTTAGGCACCTGGCAGGTAAGGCAAACATCACATATCAAAAACTGACAAAAACATACGAACTTATTGTACCACTGAATATCCAGCCTTGTCCGAAAACGAAACACAAGGACGAATTAATGGTAGTTATGATGATAAATAAATAAATATATCAGGTATTACATATAAACAATCTCAATTACAACATATCACAGACCAACTTAAGCAGGTTGAAATGGCAGAAATATTTGTTTTCTGCAATGTGCAAAGCACGATAGACCAGTCGCCTACTCATTTCAAATGTGGGTAGATGTATGAACTGAGAGTAGTTATGTATCCCTATTACTTTGGAATGTTCAATGATTAGTTGACATCTTTTCTCCTCAGACGTTTCACAAAACCATAAAACATGGTCGACGAGGCATTCAGTAAAGCGTTCGCATTTCACACATTTAGTTACAAACTGTCTAGAGACTATCCAACTGAGCAATCTCATAACCTTTTTACAAAGAACTGATAATGATGGAGTTGTTCTAGCGATCGAAAATAAGATGAGGTGTTGGTCGTTCGTAAATAAATACGGCACATCACATTTTATTTGTCCACGCACACATTCTCTTCGTTTAAGTCTGTTCGCTATTTTAACTTTGTTCTTAATAGTTTTTTTCCAACACAATTTACTCGGAAATATACCACTCGCAATGTACACTTGAATAATTGGCAATAGATTATACTTCTGCAAGAGTCTATATATTTCGGGAACAAATCCCAGCGTACTACGATCACTCACAAAAAATCGTACAAGTCTGTGAATGAAGACTTGTTTTGCTAGAAAGTGTTCAGGAAGCCGACACAACTGCCCCAAAAACTGCAATTTTTCATAGTCTATTAGCTCTTCCACGGATTCAATGTTCAAACATGCCAACGAAAAGTCTGTATTGGTACATCTACTGACACTAATTATCTGTTTGACACAACGTCTATGTGAAATTTCTATGTTGGTAATTGTTAAATAGTTTGTAAAATTCTGTAACTTTGCCATTTTTTGCGTAAAATATATAAAACTTCTATTTATGCCAGCTCCTAGGCTGCACATACACTTTTGAAGCTCAGTTTGAGGACATTACTAAAGACTCTAATTGAAAACACAACACCTGGTTTGATTGAAGGATGTCATTTTATTAAATGACGGAAGTGCATATATACAACAGCAATTTTAAACCAAAATTGTGAATCCTCAAAGATGGGGATCAAAACATTACGCCAATACATAAACATTGTAAAGATAAAAACTAGTATCAAATATATAACAACAAATATCAAATATGACATAACATTAGACATTTGTCTTAAGCGGATTTCCGAACCTTGCAAAGTGAATAATATGACTAGAAATTAATCCATAAAGGATTATTATGACTAGGAACTTATTGAATAAACAGTTATTTCGACTAGAAACTAACTAAATACATTTTTATGAATACATGGTAATCAAGATTGGATATTGCATGCATACCTGTTAATTATGACAATAAAAAAGCCTGAACACATGGTTATTATGACTAGAAATGAATGACATTTAATACACAAATATGAATTTTAACAACATGAAATATTCAACAATATATTATGCAACAGGGTGGGTTGGTGGGTAACTTGGATAAATTGTAAAGCTTTGTTTCCTTTGTTGATGCTCATGAATATTAATTAGCTACTACTAATGGCCGTAGCCCGTACTGTTCCGGACTGACATAAAAACCGTTATGCTCTCCTGGGTAGAGAATAACGGTATGCTTTATGCCAGCTCCTAGGCTGCACACACACTTTTGAAGCTCAGTTTGAGGGCATTACTAAAGACTCTAATTGAAAACACAACACCTGGTTTGATTGAAAGATGTCATTTTATTAAATGACGGAAGTGCATAAATACAACAGCAATTTTAAACCAAAATTGTGAATCCTCAAAGGTAGGGATCAAAACATTACGCCACAGTTGCTTACAACTCCAGAAAGAGCTGTTTGGAACCCCCCATCCAAGAAAGTGTGAGTACAGCCTTATGAGTAAAGATCAAATCATTAAGATATGTACACCTAAAACATTGCTATGTAAGTGCAGTATAACAAATATGGAAAATATGTATATAAAAAGTGTGAACAAAATTCATTGCTGAAGAGAGGAACGCCCACCCAACACTTCATAAACATGCACAAGTTACATCTGAGACATTATCATACATACGATTTACCACATAGTAAACGAAGAGAGAGACACATGCCCCATCGCTTCAACACAAAGTAAAATTGCAAAAATTAAAAATCATATAAACTTGACATATATGTTAATAATGTCAAAATTACAATATTACTGTTAAATATTTTGAGACAATGTTCCAAATACATATTACGACGAACTAGCTAACTAATATTAAACATATTATAGCACTGACCAACTGTCACTGTGCATAGCACTGACCAACTGTCACTGTGCTGTTATATACCGTCGTTGCTCTCATTTAACAGAAACATACATGAAACAGTCTATATTGAATTGAGAGACATCTGCCCCATCGCTTCAGACTGAACAATGTATAAGTATGCATCTGTCATAAGGCAAAGAAGGTAGACTGAGAAAATTACATACATTTGTTAATTCACCAACAATGGAACACATCGACCATGAAAAACTAATTTACTAACAAAACAGTTTGCAGTATTTCTAGCCAAGTGTGTACACAAGTTTACTTCAACAACTCCACCTTTTCTCAATGCCCCATTGGAGTGCGAATGTATTTCTTGTATGCATTTGAAGCCCAACGCCCTATAAGTCTTATTTTTTCTTCCGGGGTACCACGTGAAGCTGCTTCGGATGCAGCACCAATACGAAAACTGTGCCCCTTATAATATCTTGTATTTACCCCAACCCATGTGAGAGAAAGGTGCAACCTCTCACCAAAAAAGGATTTCGATACCGGCCTGCCATCTGTAAAAAGGAAAAGTGGACCGTGTTGTGTACCCCTAAATTTACAATAACTATATAATGCATGAACTGGACACATGACTATATCATGGTAACAACATGTAATCTGTAAGGTGTGTTCTTTTCCCCTACTTTGTTTGTAGTTTTTTAATATCACATCCATGCTTGCCAAATTTCCCTTTTCAATGTGGAAACTTATGTGTTCTGAACCAAGAATGTAAGATGGAGTAGAAGATGTTGTGAATGTTGTGATGTTGTCCTCCAGTTATTTTCATTTTCCCTGCAAAAAATTGATATTTTGTACACTTTAACAGAAATAATATGACATCAAACTAGTAGTGAAAATATGGTTGAGAAAACGCAATTTTAGAAAATACAACAATTTTATAAAAATACAAAAACATGTCACAAATTATTTTGACGCGACAGTAAAATCCGAAAAAATATTTCATACACAAATATTTCTTTAAGATCGTCACTTTTCTTTTTTCCCGTATCCACATGTTATAGTTATGACCATCATGCAAAGTGTACACTAATTAAAAAATAACTGAACTATAATTTTTATGATTTTGTAAGCATTCTTCGTTTGCCTAACGGCATGTCACAAAATAGAAAATGGCGTATTTCTCGTAGTTAGCGTCCCAGTTGCTTATATTATGTCATTAATATTGGATGCTACAACTTAATTTCATGAAAAGAAAGGTACTGTTTCATTGATTGTTATACCTTTATCAAATTGTCAAAATTTCAAAAAGCTAGGGTACTTAATTTTGTCCGTGAGAGGTTATATTCGGATGTAAGTCGTTTTGTAAACTTTTTCTAAAATGTTAAAATTCGAACCATGACTCTAATTATTCATTATTATTTGAACTACGGTGTTAGTAGATTTTAATGAATACTGAAACAAAATTATGATATTCATATTCCGTTTTCATGACAGATTTATCATGTAAATTTTCATAAGTTTCCCAGCATAAATGCTAAAATAATACAATATTTTACATCGGCATTATAGCTTGTAAACTTTTATAAATTTACGCTCTAAACATGACGTCGGACATAACTAACGTCCGCATGTTCTGACACACAGATACTAGTACATAATTTTAATACACATCACAATGATAACACATGTGTATGATATACATATATTTTATTCATAATTTATGTTATACATTACCTATGTTTTGGGAATGAAATCTTATCAGGGGGGAGGGGCAAATACGAACACATTAATTAAAAATATAAGCAATATTGATTTATTAAAACAAACTAGTTATCAATAACATGCTAGCTTATAGAATGAGAAGATTGTAACTACATTTGTTTTACTTACGATCCATATAGAAGACTGCTTCACAAGGCGATTCTTATTAGCCTATTTTCGTGAAAATACGAATTTGTCATGCTGAACAAACTGAGGTTGAAAAAGCTTGATTTACCATAAGTAAATAGTTTTTTTCTTGATTTCTCTTAATATCGATTTTGCAGTTACGACCTTCTCATTCTAATCCAGCGCATTGTTTCCTACATAGAGTAATAAAACATATAGAGGTTATTTACAAGTAATAAATTAAAGATGAAGATTACAACTAAATTAGAGATCTTATTGTTGAAGAAAGTACCGTAAAACATTATTAAACCCGTTCTTTTTGTAAATACAAAATACTTTTCCGACGTTCTTTATAAAAAATATTTAATAAAATTACAAGTTATATTGGTATTCTTTTCAGTATTATTATCGTTGATATATACTTGAACAATGTATTGGATTTAATACACATCACTATAGTAGTTTTTATACCGTTGTATTGCAAAATGTATAGAGAATGGAAAAAAGAAATAAAAAATAGTAGTTGGTTACTTCGTTTTCGAGATATCAGGCATAAAGCGACGTCGAGTACGACTTACGTCAAGCGTCAACATATACTTGGCAACGTCGTTTTCTCCACTCAATGCTGTAAAGGATCAACATGACAAATAAAACACATGCTGAGACACAAGCACAGCTATTCGCAATACAAAATAAATAATTAATATGCATTTTTGACACAATTATACGTCTTTTTTCACGTCGCGCACATAATTACACGTGCTGCGAACGAAAGACGTTACCATGACGACGTCAGTCAAAGTGTGCAGAATTATTACATTTTTAAAATCTAGAATGGTCAATCTTATTACACACCAATTTTCATGAAAATCGGGCGACGTGAGAATTTTGCAGACGAATGTAGCCAAGTACCTTAAGTTTTACGCTTTCCATGTGACGCTTCCACGACGCAACACCGTGCGCAACGTCCAAGTGTTCCTTCCATTCCGTGTGTGTTTCTGCTGTCAGATCTGTGCTTATATTCTTCAAGCATCCAGTCAAGTGATATATCTTATGTGACGTCACGGTTTAAGTCAAATGGTTGTTTAAATCCGGTGACCATTTAAACACAAGAAATCATTAGATGACCTACAGCATGAAGTAAGATATAAAATATCGGTAGTCACGATTGTCATTAGACGACAATGCGATGTAATACATACAATCAATCTATATAGATCATCTACAACTGAATGCATAAAGATTTCGGACATATATTGTAACATCCGTTTTATTAATGCTTTATGAAATAAAACAACACCAAATTCAACTGTCAAATGTAATTAATTTGCATAAAATCACGAAAGGCAGATCAACAACATACATGTATATATAAAAATAACAGCGGATACAAAATAAAACTGTTCATTTAACACGCCGCATCTTCCTTGGGCGACGAGCAAATGGTCGAACAAGCATCGTTTCCGAACTGCTGACGTATACACTTCCGTCGTCTACGTCATCGATATTGGCACTCCTCTTCCTTTTTCCCAAGACAACATTGGTTTCGCTTGATGACAACCTTGGCCTGATATGGCTGACAAATCGTGTTGGTTCGTATGGATCTTCTGTACAAAAACCGGTCAGCTCTTTCTCAGGATTGCTTGTGTATTCGGACAACCAACGGCTTACATGTAGCTCTGTGCTTTCCTCGCGTTCATCCGGGCAATAGAAATGTGGCTGTTGTAGAAGCCTATCAATGAGTGCCTTTGTTTGTATCTTCACATGAGGAGCATGGTCCAGAGCAGCTAAAATAGACATAATACAATTATGGTCAAAATGAAGCTAGAAAAATATTTTTTTATTGCTTAAGACAACCGGTCTTTCTGAACACATTCACTTGTTATGGTATTATTTAAATTTGTTATATATACCCGGGAATAAAATTTATTATATGCTTCCAATGGATTATGGTGATTTTTCAGTGAAAATAACAGGGACAAAATCACATTTTGATAATTCCACTGTTTTTTTTGACGGAACTACTTTCTTCAATGAAAATACAAATTACCACCCTTGTATTGTTTGTTTGATATTATTACAGTACAAGATGTACGTATAAAATATCAAATTCGTCTAATTAATTACCCAAAAAGTGGCATGTATTGCTGCGTTAGATTTTAATATAATTACAAACTTTGAACACACACATAACTTACGTTCATAATAAAAAGCGTATGTCTCTCTGAGATATTTGTCTGTATGTCTGATCATTTCAAAGTCGGCTTTAGCAAGAGGAATGTATTTTGCCAGTTCTTTTGCTGTAAAGAAAAAAGCTCAATGTAATTGTATATAAGCATATTAACCATCTTGTTACTTCAAGTAATGCCTTGTACATTTTAAATTATATATACGGTAAAACTTCGTTATCTCGAGGACTCATCGGGACAAGCCAAATGCTGGAGATAAGCGTGGTGCTCGACATATCCGAATGTCATGATGATTTTTTATTTTGACTAAACGATCGGTATATCAAAATATATACGGACAACGAACTGGCAACTTGGTATTTTTTCAAAGTCTGTCGATTATGACATGTTGTTGTCTTATATGGAAGTGTACACAGTAGTCTAGTGTTTTCATTATACATATTCATAGAAAGCATCTTCTGAGGATACATATTCGCCAATGCTAAACCAATGACAATGCTTAGTCTTCGAAGTTTGTTTGAGTGGTACCCAACTTAACATGCTCATGACGAACTAGTACCAAGCAAAGACATTCAAATTTTGGTAATTCCTATATTGACCTAAATTCAATCTGACTTAAGTACCGATCTTCCTTACGGCAACCGTAGCGGGTTTGAGGATTATCAGATTGGACCTAAATTTATACCAACAAGCCAAATATTAAGACATTTGACACTAACACTTTTTCCACAGTCGATTTGTCTAACGTTACTAGTACATGGATTAATGTATTTTGTATTAATGACGACAAACGCTTTCGTTTTCTCACAGTATTTATATTTCGGCCTTAGATATGGCCTTCTTCAGAACTGAATGACGTCATCTGCATTATGTGTGAAGTCAAAATGATACCGGGGATACCTTTAAATCATTCGATTTGGGTTAAACTTATGACTTTCAGATTTAGTGGAATCAAATGCTTCGTTCCCAGACAGAGATAACAAGGATCTTTATTCAAAACGGTTCTTCGATATTTCTAAAGACATTTTCGTTCATGAAAACATTTTACTTAAAAATATCAACTTATTTTTATCTTCGACAACTTATTTTTATCTTAGACAACTAATTTCATAGTGCAAATCCACGTAAAATATTAGAACATGTTTTTCTTTGACAATTATCATAAGATGTAGTTCTTCTTGGACCGAATATCTTCAATAGAACTTTTATGAATACGGGCCATTGTACAAAATAAAAATCACTAAGACTATAACATTATTAACATACCGTCAATAACTTTAGAAGATTTGTCCTTTTTCAACTCTTCAAAATCATTTGCCATCTTCTCCAAATCTAGTATGTCGTCTGTGTTAGACTGTTTCCAGTCGTTTTCACTGATATAAGAAGAAGACCAAGAAGCAAACGTATACCCACTGGAATCGTCTGCTTCAGCATCGTCTGCAAAGGAACAAAACAATTTTCGAGTAAAACAATTGCAATATAATTATAAAACAAGAGGCAAAATCATATTAAATACATAGTCATACGGTAACCCCATTCTGATCACCTCGATTTTTATCCAACGGAAAATGTTTATTTACCGGAGAAGAACGGAAATGGCCGATCTTTCACGATTGACGGTAGCCTAACAGTGTACAAGACATTATACAAATATTATAATAATAGTCCTACAAATAAAATGAAGTTATTTCCAACCATTCAAATAAAGCGCAAACCTTGTGTATTATTTAGTTCAGACTCCTGACTTAGTTGTGTGGAGCAGTTTCGTTTCATTTTATAAAAACGTGTCTGTCACTCTGTAGTTTGATGCTTGTCTAGTTGCTATGTGATGACTTTACTTGACGTGACGTTTATTACGTCATCACGTTACGAAATCATAGTTGCTAAACGCTTGGAATTTTCAATATTGATTACCTCCCCTACCAAATATACGGTTGGGAACCAGACTACATCCCTATGCTATAGTTGTACCAGTCAATTGAAACCCCGCCCCAAACCGGGGGAAAGGCGGGACTTTTTAATTTTGCTTTTACAAACTCCGATTATTTGTTTATTTACTTTCATTCCTCTCGTTTACATTGTAATTGCAGGCAAAACACTAATTAATACGATATTCTATAAAGGAAAAGAACTTAATAAGACTTAGTCTTCCGTTTTAATCCTTTCTTTTATTTAAATTTTAGTAAATGCACATGCTATTTGTTTATAATATGTATGCTGTAAATATTGTGAATTAATGCAAAAAATGCAAATGCACCTGTACGTGAATAGGTACATATTGGGAAGCTACAAAATGCAGTGTTTTTTTATTATAGTGTCATCCCTATTGAAAGGGCAAGACAATTTGGCTTATGTGACACCAATCTTTCTTGCCCACAGTAGCTCCCTAATCCCTTATTGCATTGCCAGACGCCTGTCAGGGATGGGTCTATGGTAACCATTCTTTAACTAGCTGGCGGATCACCAAGCGGTCGTAACAGTTCTAACCAAGCTTCCGCGCCGAGATTCGAATCTTCGACCTCCCGCTCCGAAGGCCCTTACCAATCGGCCACTGTTGCTACACATACAAATAGACGAGCACATTTTGTTTCGCAGTCTCTATATTGTCGTGTTTCTGACGTCATTCAGAAAAAAACACTCTGAAAATGGTTTCCCCTTTATTGCCTAGCGCAGTAACCAGTGTCTTTCTGCTCAAACGCATAAACCAGTTTTGATTGACAATTTCGATGTCAAATGAATTGCCGATTTTCTCTACACATTTTGGTAAAGCTGTTAGTTAACAAGTCCCCATATACCAATGACATCCCCATTTCAGTAAATTGGCTAACCCTACAGAGAGCGTCGCTCAATCAATCAGCCATCAATCACGTGATGAAATATCTGGTACAAATCCCACTATGTCACGTGATAAAGCTCATATTGTTGCAGACGAGATTCATACACACAGACTTGGATATGAAAACAAGGTTTTAAACACAGAGGCTACTTTGACATTCTTGGACGGACATATCGCTATTTGAAGTTGCTTGCTCAGCACAAGCCCAATCATGTATTTATAAGTTGTTTGATCATTATTCCTATTTGAAACGTGGGTTGTGTATCAAACACTCTTTCATGACCATCACCTTCAGCCTTTTGGTACTCTACCATGCAGCCACTAAGCTCCACATAGAATAATCAAGTAACGAAGACCGGCTAAATTTGAAGAAAATAGTTTACTGTGATATATGATAGAAAAAAAGTTTTATTATTATCGTTTTTACTATGAAAAATAACAATCAAACAAAAGTATACAGTATTTTTAGTAAAAAGGAAGATTACCACCACCATATTCGCAAATATGAAAGTTATTGCAACTCAGTTACTTCTTCCAATGCAAGATTAAGACAATTCGATTATAATTACTATTTTCAACCTCTAGTTCAGTTGTTTCAATAATCTCGAGGGACGTCTTATTATTGAGGTCCTTTCTGTAGTACATACTGTACTTGCAAAAACGAATTTCTATTTTAATATATTTTTTTAATTTCTAAAATTTCAATTCAACGTACGTACAATTTATTAAGACAAAATTGATTACATATGTATATGCATTTGTTTGTACTACGGTCCATCCCTGATGTGGCGAATGTCGCATGTCCCGATTTTATTGAAGATGAATAAGTAAACACATAAATACAGAACAGAACCGCCAATTTTACAGAAAAAGTAAACAAAAAACAAATGAAGAAATCGGATAGGGAAGGCAACACTCGACTTAACCAGCTGACCACAGAAAACAGTAACACCACAACACAACTACACTGAGCATTGTCTCATCAGAAACAACAAAAACCTAAATAAACTCTTAAGCTTTTGACATTGTTGTCTTCTTCAGTTTTTTTACAGCATATGTTAAACATCCGTCAACATATAATGCCCCTCCCATATTTCAACCCGTAGTAAATGAGACACTAGGCATCTTTAGATCCCTAGTGTAATGTGTGTTTCCCACCATTATTACCAGATTTATTATAAATTCTTCTACCTCATTACGAACGCTGATTCGAAAATCAACAAACATAGTGAATTTGCCGAAACAACTCGAGCGTTGGCAGTATTAATTGTCTTTTTGGTGAAATGCGTTCGCTTGAAGTCCCGCGCCACCATTTATTTAAGTTCGGTATCCTAGCAATACCTTGGCCATTACAAGAATGCCGTTTATCTTTATAAAACAGTAATAAATCACTACAGGAAAATCAGTTTCAAATCTGTTGGTTATCTCCGTCAAATTGAGTTTGCGAAACTTCTGAATAAAGTATTTGTGTATTCTAATGAACTTTGTCGAATGGAAATCGACAAACCGAAGTGACTCTGGAAATAAGGCAATGAAAGGACGCTCAAGTGTCGGCTGATTCAAAACGCAGACGATGAAGTCAGAAAGGTAACGGGTTTTCAAGGAAAAGAAAACATTAGAAAAGAGTGATTACTATGATCAGACGACATTGTGTTTATTGTTAGAATACGTTTAAGCGTTAATTACCTTTTTGAAGAACTCGTCTATGAGGGTATTACGGAAGATCATATGACCCCTGTAACCTTTACACGCGTGCAGTACCAAGTTAGTCAGGCTACCCGACTAGATAATATATTTATCAATCAAATAGCATAACTTTTTTACATTTTATCTAGACTTTATTCTGGGCTTGTTTAAACCTATGTTTGGGGTGCAAAGGGAAATAATTCCATGAGAAAAAACGTAGATTGATAGGTTGTCTTTATATAGACAGACTAGTACTAAGTATACACTTTGTGCCTTATAAGACTACTGCATCTTTGAAATCTACACCATAATGCGCTGCTTATGAGCCTATTTTCATGAAAATCGGAACTTGTCATGTTGACCAAACTGAAGTTGAAAAGGCTTGTTTTACCATAAGTAAAGAGTGGTTGCCAGCCAGTAATGTTGTTTTTGCTTTCTCAAAATATTGATTTTGTAGTTACGACCTTCTCATTCTAAGACAGCGAATTAGTCTCGCAGACCGGTAAAATACTGTTAATATTTTATCTAAACCACTATTTCATGGAGACATAGCAAATCATTACTGTGTATCTTGCATAGTTTGTTTTGGGCGGATTTAATATTAGGTAAGATATTATTTTGGAGCTCGACTAGACGATTTTATTGATATAAAAATTCCCATCCACATCCTTTGGTGAACTAAATCCCCCACTATGAATATCATGTTAATTTTTTTTCATTGTTTTTGTTGTACAACGTGCCATTTTTTCCAACAAAACGAACTTATATATACACTGCCTTACTCTAAGTAATAACATGAACATACAACGATAAGTACTAGTAAACAATATCAAACAAAAATGAATGATGGTAATTTGTTCCACCTTACAAATTATACGATGGGGATTTTATCCACTTTGACAAAAATGAGCTGTGGAGATTTTGTCCGTATTCCGTTAAGCAAAGTTACATGAATTATTTGTTTGTATTTTTGTGTATAATGATCATGTGTCATCTATTAATGAGTTAGCTTCTGGAAATGAAGAGATAATTATCAGTACGATTATCATAATTATCATAAGATCTATCAGATTAAAAGAAATGCCCATTCTTTCAAAATTACCGAAACTTACAGAACAATGTACTAACGCGAGGTCCTACTACAAAAGAACTACCACAGCTATCAGGTTCTCGTATTAAGGACATGCGTAATCTTTAAAGTACCCCATCACCATCAAGTCGCCTATTAAGTGCCCAGCTCAGTATATGGAAGAAGAAGAAGAAGTCCATAACATGTAAACAAAATATTTTGCCTTGACTCATTTCTACCTTGAATTACAGGGAACTGTGTCATTGAAAAAGAATAAAACGAAAAAAAGATGTGTTAAAGTTATATTCGTCTATAATATTACATTGTTAAGGTAATAAAACTTTCAGAAAAAAAATTCCAAAATTTTATTTTTACTATTTTTCAATGATACAGTTTTCTGTGGCTTGAGTGCCATACAAAACATATTTTGTTCATTTTCACACCGTCTTACCTTGATATTGACATTCTCCCGACACTCCGTCTGTACTCGGTTCTTTGTATTCAGTCATATGTATGATGAGTAGAGTAGTTGATGTTTAATAATACTTCTGCCTTAATTCTTCGACTGATCTATAGAGAGCGGTCGCTAAGTAATGACGTTAAGTGAATGACGTCAACAGACGTAACGCAAATGACGTCAATAGACGTAACGTACTTTTTTTAAAGAAGTCATCATTAACAACGTTGATACGTCGTTTACTTTGTTAATAGAGTTACTCATTTACTGTTTGTGTTATTTGAACACTGCATGTTTGTTTGAATATAACATATACTTACTTGAAGATATGTGAGCTTAATGTACGGACACCTAATGGTCATTGTTTCTATACGATGGACAATCGTATAACGACGTTTTACTTACATTATGTTGGCATACGTTGTATCCCATGGCAGAACCTCGATTTGAACTTGACTTGACGTCTCTACTGAGAGTGCCTTTTGGTAGAGCGTCCGCTTTGTGTTCGATGAGTCCTGGGTTCGATCACAAGTAGCGATATACAAAAATACACCATTAAAGTGTATAGAGCTATATCTGACGATATATATTTTTAAAAAACCAACAACTGAAAAACCAGTTATGCTTTCATATACATGTGATCATTTTTCGCTTCCGTTTTAACAGAAACTCTCTCTGTGATTTATTGGACATGCGAATTGTCCGTTTTCGTACGAAAGTGTTCTAGAACACCCTAAGTCGACAGTTGAAATAATAATTATAAGAATCGTCTACTTTTTTCGACGATTTAATCAAAATACACGGAACCAATCCAAAGTTTTAATTTGCAAGTAAGGTAGTCTAGTACCATACTTAAAACGATGCAAGTAAGTATTTTGATATTAAATGACCGTTAAATATGCATGTAGCTTAATGCAACCTAATACTATATAATAACCAGGATACCATACATGTAGTATAAATATCAACCAGGAAGTGAATGTTGTTCATGAATTAAAAATCAGTTAAAGTTAAGTTACCAATTTTCTAGGGCTCTTTTCAGCTGTTAGGTCGCTCAAGCAACCTTTGACATTTTAACTCCCCTGATCATTGGGCTACATATGGAAACCTACACTCGTGTCTCCCTGGTGAGACTATTTCTCTCCTGTGGGTGTGGCAGGCAACATCGATCTGCGGCGCCCAGGAATAGACACTGCCCTCACAGGTACCATTTTACACCATGGTGGAATGGAGCAGTTGGGTCTTGCTCAGAGAAATTAACCAGTGGTCCAGAGGGGGATCGAACCCGGGACCTCTCGACCCCGAAGCGCGCGCCCTACCTCTAGGCCACCGCTCCCCAAAAACATTTTTAAATATTGCACCGGAGGAAGAAATTACACCCCTTTTCCTTCGTTATTTCGTATGTCTGCCAAGCGGATTTTGACGAGTACCGAAGTAGAAGTTGTTCGCCGTGTAATACTCATGCTTAGAAGTGGTCACTGGAGGTCGCCGTCTTTGTATGGTCGTTGCGGTCACAGACGAGATCATGCAATGTGTCAAATCGAGGAAGAGCCTTGTTTGGTCACTAGAGTTCACAACTTTGGCATATCTTTAAGGAACTTTAGGTCATTTACCTTTTTGCCAGCTGAGTCTTGGTCATTCCATGTTCTTGTTGGGTTATGTGTTGTCATTGTGTGCCATGTATTTGTGCTATGTGAAGTTGTATGTTTTCTGTGCTCGGTTGGCTAAGTTGGGTGTTGCCTTGCTTGTTCGATTTTCTCATACTAGTATCTTTTGAGTAAGCCCTAGCTCATTAACTGGACGTTAATTGTGCGCGAAATTGTATTGCTTCCGTAAGTGCTTTGATCAAACAGTACGGGCAAAGAACGGTAACTGTTGTTGGTACATTAGCATTCACATTTAAACAGTTGTCTCCCTTTAAGTGGTTCGCTCTGACGATATTTTTAAAATATGAAAACCTCGTTATTATGTCACCAATATTTGATGAGGGTATATTGCTTTGCACTTGTCCTTCGGTCAGTCTGCCTGTCGTTAGGTAGACCAAATAGTTTCCGTTCAAGAACTCAAGAACGTTTTGCCCTATGATATTCAAACTTTACATGGGTGTTGGTCAGCGACAGTAGATGACCCCTCTTGATTTTGAGGTAAGTAGGTCAAAGTTCACTGTGACCTTTACAGTTTTTGACAATAAGGCTGCCATGTGGGCATACGTGTTTCACAAACATCTCTTGTTATCTTAATAAGATGTATTTTGTTTTTACAAAATGTATAAGACTGAAGTAGTTTAATTTGGTATTGGTAGATATATCGTAGATCTATATATTTATATCTCGTATCGCCACTACAATTGATATCAATTAATGCTGCTAGACCCTATATTGATGCTGGTTGCAAATGCCACAAAGATGTTCTTTAACATTACCATTTTTTCACCATTTTAGTTCTGTGTCTCAGTGGTTAGTGTACTTTTTGTCTTATCTGGCGACCCAGTTATACTTACACTTACTTACGCATGGACTACATGAAAAACCATTTATATACTATGTACACTTTATTACAACTTTAGCAAAATAATAAAAAAACACATTAGTATGTGGATACATGTACATCATTGCATGCTCATAGTTTCAAATATATATATACAAGTAGATATATCAAATTTGGCAGTCATATATCGCTGGCTTAGAATAACAACGTCGTATCTTATAAGACTAATGCATATTTATATTTATTAATGTTTTATAATCTACACCATCAGGCGCTTATTATGAGCATATATTCATGAAAATCGGAATTTGTCATGTTGAACTGACTGAAGTTGAATTATCTTATTTTTCTTGTTAAGTAAAGAGTGATTGTCAGACTGTTTTTTCTTGTGCTCTCAAAATATTGATTTTGTAGTTACGACCTTCTCTTTCTAAGCCAGCGATATGTATAACAAAATCAGAAAGCAGGTAGATAGATTCTTGAATATCAATTTGTAATAAACAGTATGTACATCAAAATAGGAGTCACAGTCATACGTATACAACATACAGTAAAGCTTCGTTATGACGAGCAACGATATCACGAGCACCGGCCTATCTCGAGCAAGTTATTAAATAGTACCCGTTTGTATTATCAATACATGCCCTTCGAGCACCTAGTTTGTCTCGAGCATTTTACCTGTATTGATAAGTCCTCGAGATAACCATATATCTATATTCTAAAATATACATGCGTGAGATAACGAAGTTTGACAGTATTGCAATCCAGACGACAAGTAGATTATTATCATATAGACATACTGGCCAATACTACAGACCATAGTAGACATGTAGATTCACTTAACAAATCTTATAAGTGTGCATGTGTTTTTACCTTGTTGTCTTTACCTTGTTTTTACCTTATTAACATTTCTGCATGCAGTTTTGTGTATATGCTATTGACTATCTCAAGATTGAATCAACAACGTTTTTTCTTCGAAATTAAAATATACGGTTCACTGAACCGTGAAAAATCAAATTTTGTTAAAGTGTATAGAGCTATATCAGACGATTTTTTAAATTTTTTTTTTCAAAAAACTGAAAAACAATTATGCTTTCATATCCATTAGATCATTTTTCACTTCAGTTTTACCAGAAACTCTCTCTGTGATTTATTGGACATGGGAAATGTCCATTTTCATACGAAATTGTTCTAGAACACCCTATGAAATTGTAGGAATCGTCTATTTTTCAACGATTGAATCAAAGTACACGGAACCCATCCAAAGTTTTAACTTGCAGTTAAAGTAGTCTAGTATCATACTAAAAACGATGCAAGTAATTATTTTGACATTAAATGACTGTTAGAATATAGCTCTATATACTTTAAAGTATGGTCAATTTGAATTTAAGTTATATAACCAAATTAAAAAAAACCCCATAAAATAATAAGATTTTTATCAACAACATGGAACTTATCAACTCTTAAAAAAATATTTTTATGTTGATGGTCAAAGGGAGGTAACTCCGTCAAAAATTTCCTTTTTCAGATGAAAGTGGGTATTTCTAATCCTCAATTGTAATTTATTCGAATCATAGTTTACATTGTTTTTAGGCAAATGATAAGCACATATGCTTGAAAATAAAATATAAAAACAAACGCGGTCAAATAGCTATATCGAGACCCAGATGAACGACCGATGAATTTGCTGCAAAAAATGGTGACATTTGCTTTTGATGATGTCATCATTTGCTTATTCTGATTGTAAATTATTAAATCAGATGGTACTTAAATCAATTGAATTGTAATTCCAAATATCCAACCTTCGTCTGTTGAAAATTTCAGCACGATCCTTCAGGTATTGACTGAGCTATCGTTGATATATGCATGCACACTTATAAGATTCGTTAAGTGTGCATCAATCATACGTACATATTATATAAATTAAGAGTTACAAATGCATTAAAATATATAAAGAGTAATATACATCAAATCACAACCGAACGAGAGGACGTGTATGCATCAAATTGTAACTACACATTATGAATATAAACATGGGATAAGCAATGAGCAGGCTATTACGTCAAACAGCAAAATGGGAAAATATTGACATCAGTAAAATAAAAATAGGCATGGCTATGTACAAGTAAGACAATTTAAATAGGTTAGCGAGCACAATGCACAGTTATGTGCTACTTAGGCTCGCCCAATACAATGTGACAGCTCATAGCTTCAGATAAGCTAGAAAGAAAACTTAACGATCGCTTGCCTTATTTAGTTCCGGGCTCCACCCTGGACGAAATAAGGCGACCTCGCATTTGCGTTCTCTTTCTATAACAAAGATAATATTCCTGGCACCAGAACACCGTGTGCTCCACCTCCTATTATTTTTAGTGGGTTTGTTAAACATGCATATCGTATTTTTTACGACCTGGAAGTACAATTTTGCCGTCAAATATCAATATTAAAAAGCAATGCGTTTTTATAAAAAATACGCGTCTGTTTTCAGCTTCATGGAAACAGTTTTTCAGCGCGTAATCGGCCCGTAAATATTTGGCGCGTAACTACGCGCCGAAAAACTACGCTCCATGGAAACCCGGCTTTATGATCGATAGCCTTGTGGTCCAACATCGACTTCGGGTGCGGATAGCCTTGGACTAGATCTCAGGCCGCGTCATACCGAACACGAAATAACAATAATACCTTGCTCGACTTTCAAGATAAACGAAAACTAGTTTCTTATTGGCATACCAAATACCACTCTGTAACCTAGTGATTCCTTTGGTTACACAGTAACGACCATTTGCGTGGAATTTCGTTCATATGACATTTCCTTACATTGCGTATCTTTCCGCTCATATGATTGTTTTGACGTCATACTCATACATACATGTATACACGCAAATTCTTAACATAAAATACTCATTTTCAGTCTGTATTTATATTATGACATGTTATCTTCACTTCTAGTCATTTAGTTAATAATATATTATTTTGTTTATAATTCTGTATAATTATGTGTGTTTACTATGTTCCTTAGTTTAAAATGTTGTATTGATTGTTTATGCTGATGCCCATATGGGCCTAGCTTTGAAATAAAACTTGAAGCTTGAAACTTGGATCACATAAGACATACCTAATAGACACATTTAAATAGGTACATTTAAAAAAAATGTTTCAAATTTGCGAACTGGTTTTCAGGTTATTACAGTACTAGCCTACCGCACAGGTTACAGTATCATTGAAAAAGAAAAAAAAATGGAAAATTTGTTTTTTTTCTCGAAATTTACGTCACAGTCTCATTTTTTCAAAATATTTTTTTCATTTTTTACGATACTGTTACAAGTGGTCTACCTTACACTTCTGAAACTCTATTTCTGAGATTTTTTTCTAAGTTTACATTGTCTTTTTTCAAATACTGTACAACTGTTTATAAATCATATCAAACATTATAGAAAAGCATTAACCATTGGTACCCGAACACATTTTATACCTGCCTCCATACATGTTTGAAATCATTATGCATATAGGACCGTTACCTCCCTGGCCTTGCCGTCGAATCTGGCGACTTGGGTTCAAATCCGGGTGGATGCACACTGTATATATGCCTGTCATATTTCAGCAGAAAGCTGACTGGCAAAAAAGACTAAGTTCGGAATAAGCTTGGCTAGTTACGTTGTAAACATAATTATTTTAAGTTTTGGCACATAAATACAATACAAGAACAACACACAAGAAATGATTTGAAAAAAACCCCACTATTAACGTAAGATGTAATGAAAAACAATGAAATACACAAATACATGGCATTGCATAAATCATCAATTATTATGTGAAACTGTTATATACATTTATAAATGTTAGACAGACACTCATCAGTCCGCCCGTACGTCCGTTCCGTTCCGTTCCGTTCCGTTCCGTTCGTTCGTTCGTTCGATCAATCTAAGCAACCAAGCAATCAATCAATTTATCAATTGTTTAATCTAATCAAACATAAAAATATAAGGTTTAAATTATATTTGCTTAACAGGTCATGACATTTGTATTGAACGTGAATCATTTTATCCACGCTTTTGTTGAAAATAATACTTATCATGTACTTCTCTTTAAAAACATGAGGGTGTTATGTTACTCTACACAATATGGTGCTGAAGAGTTCGTAGTAAGGAAATATTTTCCAGGTTTTAACGACGGACTTGTATGAAAACCCATCACTCCACAGCCAGTTGGTCCACAAGTCTGGTTCTGTTGAGATGGATACGCAGTGAAATTACAATGGCTATTGATAGACTCGGTAAAATATTCCGTTGCTCGTATATGGCTGCACCCAGCATTGGTGATGATATCTAAAATTGAAATTTTGGTAATTTTATTGAAATGCACGTAATTTTATTGAAATATAGTAATTTTATTGAAGTGTAGGTAATTTTATTAAAATGTAGGCAGATCAAACAGTAACCAGACAATTATGCCATCAAGTCATACGAAGTCTGACGTAGTTATATTAAATTGGTCAATTAGGCAGGGATAAAACCAAATGATTCCGCGCGCAAAAAATCACAAAATTTAATTTGAACATCGGTTTAAACTTTTGGACTTTCGGAAAAATCAGTAATTGGTTGTACACACATTGACTTATTAGCTGCCGCACACTTATTAGGGAAACAATTATGAATGACTCGAGATATAAACTTTTGTATTATAAATTAAGTAGGATTCGATATATTTATAAATTATAAATAATTAGTATGACTCGACATCTGTATTATGAATTAGTATAACTCGACATCTGTATTATGAATTAGTATAACTCAAGATACGTGTTACATAATAAATAAGTATGTTTTTAATATGCGCTTACTTAAATATCCAGTGATGAACCACTTGATGTGATCCCAGTTTGAGTTGGGACAGCCTGGCTGATCTTTGCCTTCATTTGGGAAGAAATCTACAGTACCGGATGACTTGCTAGTGCCAAAATCTATACGTAGGAGTAGAAGGACAACACTCTTAATCATATAATAACCGGAAAACAATTGTAATTGAAAATGATCTCGATTATTTGAGTTTGCCTGTTCCGGAGGAAGTAAGAAACGGGAACCTGAGATACATGTCGGATGAATCTATGTGTTTGGGTAGACTTCGGTCCGGTTGCAAAACCCGGGAATTACTATACGTGATAACGTGTCCCATCCACAGGGATTTCGACACTTAGCATTGTCTCAATGTTGTGGATTTAGGCAAATAATAAGACTTGTCTAGTTCCCCTGGGACGCTCACAGCCACCGGGCGGGCAAAATATTGACTGCCACATTGCATAACACTGTTTAAGCGAGGGCATCAGTCTTGTTAATTTGAGAATCCCTAGTGAACGACTGTGTACTCCATTACTAATAATGATATTCTGTACTAGCCATACAAACCACACCAACCTGATATTCTCCATAAATTCCAGCGGTTTTCTACCATGTCAGTATGTATCACATCAACAAACATAGCGTCAGTTTTATCCAGGTGCGCTTTTGTGTCATTGTCATTAAACTCATGTACGGCCGGGTCCAAACCTTCAAGAAATTAAAACATAATTTTGGATAAGTCACTGACACAAACTTGCAATAATACTGATTTCTAATTAGAAAATTGGAGGGCGTGTATTTACTATGTCAGTTATTATTATTAATTCCATCACATTGTTTTGCACCTTTCTATAGTTATGGGCATAGGTTAAAGTTATACTTAGTAGTAAATACTTATCATTACCTGTTATTCTTCCAATTTTGTCCACGGACTCTCCTGCTAAACCTGCGACATGGGCTCCTAGACTATGTCCAATTATATGTACGTTGGCTGGGTCTATGTTATACGCATTCTTCAAAACGTCTAAAAGTTGAGCAATTTGTGCACCTACTACTCTGCCGTTGGCTACTGCCTGTCGGTATGTAGAATATTCGTTATACCAGAACCACGGTCCTGCTGCCCCGACTGTCCAGTCGACCATAATCACGCTGTAGTCATCCTGAAATCAACAAGTGTAGTGCACCCAGATAACAAGAAGGGCTGAAAAATTTGGAGTGAGTCACATAGGTAAAAAACAAGCATGCCCGATTTCTCAGTATTATTTTAGTGTATAATCGACTGTATGCGTTTATTTAAGTAACAAATTTTGCAACAGTAGACCAATCCGGGCAATTTTTGCAAACATAACATTATCCTGGACGCACTATACATTACATTTTTCCAGACCACAGCGCATACTTTTTAAGAAGACTAGAATTTTGTTCATAATTGTGTTAGACATTGTGACGTATGCATGTGACGTGTATTTTTTTAACTTTTATGTTTTGTTCTGTTCTACCTTTTGTAATCAGCTCTTTCTGTAGAGTTTTCTTCCTCAGTTGTCCAATTGCTCATGATAATTTAAATGATCAGAAATAAAATAAATTAATTTAGACACATCGTATCTATACAATGCGTGTTACTCTTATACCGGCAGATTGCAATAATTAGTGATGTACTATGTACAATGCTTGCATTGACTTACAATACTTAAGTAATACGTTATTCATACTCACATTCACCAACAATTCTCTTGCCATTTCTTCTACCCATGTTCCATGAACATAGGACCTGTATCCATGAACAATAACAATGATCCGCCTCGTCCCTTCAAAGAAAGATTTCCATGAGCAGTTCTTGTGATCGTCCGTTACAACAAGTTCTTCATATTCATCAGTAGTGTTCCGTGTGGCGAGGTAGAATTTGGTACCAACATATTCCGGTGAATACGGCAATGTACCAGAGGAATCTTCCGAGAAACAACCAAGACTTTCATAGCATACTTCCACTGGACGGGAATTCGCTGTCCACGGCCAATCTGAATAGGAATAAAACTTAAAAATTACGACCTGTCAATATACCATTTGATACAATCGTTTCAAATTGCTCTAAACTATGGTCATTATAGTAACATGTACACGACTCTAGTCTAGACTTATGGCTTGAATGATGCAGATGCATTATTAAACTGGAATCCTGGAAAACAGTATCTAAATGTTTGGTTCAGAATCACTCTAAAATATTTCTGAATTGTTTGTGAGTGCTGTCAGGAATGTATATACAAATGATCATTAATATATGGTAACATAAATAACTTTAATACTTTTGTCAGTTCTTAAGATAATATTTGTTGTTTTATGCCATTGAATAGCATATACATGTATGTAAGTTTTATTCAGGACATAAATCATTTTCAAGTTTTACACATTATTTTTTTCTCAGCAGGTATTTGAAGCGTTTTCCTGAATTCTGAAAAACTCGGTAGCAAATGACGTTGTAAATTACCAAGTAATTCCTTGCATTTTAAACATTGATGCTTCCAATTTCACATTGTATTGTAGCCTTTAAATCAAGTAAATGTACTAGTTTTGTAGTGTACACTCCTTCAAATATTTTATGACAGCTATGGATAGAAACATAATTGTTCCATTTTTGTTGCAGAAGTGATCATTTCCGTTTCTATTTTAGAGTGGGAGAAATATCGAATCGTATGTTGTTATCGTTATCAAATAGGCTTGAAGTCAACACAAACATTTTAGTAAACTGTTTATTATACAAATTTTAAACCACTAGTAGGTGTTGAACATTATATACTTGATATAGATATTTCCAAATTTAGAACAATTTAAGCTTCCTTTAGATGTTCTAGTCACGGTCTTATGATAGAACAAGGCAGGTATTGCTAATGCCATGTACGAACAAAAATAAAAATATTAGAAATTTAGCCATGTATATATATTATGCTTTTAAATTAAGACGCTCATTCATCGAAGGAATTGGCTAACATTAAAAAAATATCATTACAGATTATCAAGTTTTCATTGTAAATACTGTTTGTTTTCGTGTATACGTATATGTAACATACATTATTGCTGAAATATTGTATTTGTAGGTTATACTATTGTGTTGTATATATATGTTGTATATGAGCCGGTGGCCTTAAACATGTTTCGAAATAAACTGTAAAACTGCATACATTTTAGTTCTAGATTGGGAAAATCAGTTCTTCGTCAAATGTCGAAGCAATCATTATTCGTTTACAATATTGCAGATATCATTATGATTATGTTTCTGGCAATGCTGTCTGTTTTTCTCTTTCAATTACAAAATGTTCACAAGGAGAATTCGTTGAAACTTTTCATAGTTTGAATTATAAAGTATTATATAAAATTCAGCCTCGTGTAAATTTACACATTGAAAAAAAACCACGAAATGGAATTATATATAGGTAGTCCCTGTCTATGGCAGGGTTCGAACTCTTACGGAATAATTTCGCTTAAAGAAAGTCATAAAAAAGTCTATAGATTCCGATTTATAACATAACGGTTGAAATGTAGCATTTAACCCATTCTGTTCTAAGAAATATAATGGTTTCTTACTAAAATTAAGTACTACTGACTTATAAACTGTATAATTGAACCATAACTAGTCGCGGGTTTCCATAGCTTACCACTGGATAATATTGCAAGAATACCTAAAATAGTGTATTAAGTACACCAATACTAAGTAAAACATATATCGCTTGCTTAGAATAACTACTTACGACCTTATAAGACTCATACATATTTATAATCTGCTTTACAAGGCACTTCTTATGAGCCTATTTCCATTAAAATCTGAAATTGTAATGTTGATCAAAAAGAAGTTTTAAAAACTTGTTTTCCCATAAGGTAAAGAATAAATTACAGACAGTTTTCTCTTGTTTTCTCAATATATCGAATTTGTAGTTGCGACCTTCTCATTTTAAGCCTCCGAAATGTAAGATATACATACCTGCGCTTTGCCCAATAGCACACACAACCAACGGTACAATAAGTTTTAAGACCATCACCATAGATCGCATCTTATGTATCCTTGCTCAGTAGGTATATCCTGGAATCTATATGTATAAGTAAGGAATGCTTGCCCTTATATAGGAGCAGTGGATACGGCCATGTGATTTTGTTCCAATTGTCTGGTTTTCCAACCATATGACATGGCACTGTACATATCACCTCTATCATGCATGCGTTCATAATAATGTCTCTAACAGAAATTGTCAAACGAAATTGGAATCCCAGACTAGGCCGGTCTTTGCTGAACGATGTTCAGTTTAAAGTTGCAAAATCACAATAGTATAAGTGCAAAACGATTAAGATTCGTCATGTTAATAAATATTTTTGCCCATTTTCAACTCAACATAGTGTTGTCTTATATTTCCACATACTAGTTGCTTGTGATCATCTTGTCCGGGTTTATACAATGCACATAAATACTGTTATCACGTTGTACGCATAACTATGGTGTCGCGACAAACGTGAAAAGTATTAAGTAAAAAATATACTGTGTTCTACTAGTATTCTTTTAACAAAAAGGAACAAGTCTTAACCTTTCCCCATGTCATTTATGCAATTGCAATGTTATAAAATCATATATGCTTTCATTGACATTGTAGTTCTGGAAGCTTTGTTTGCTTGAAAATGTCATGTTTCGGTGAATACGTTTTATCTTACATTTTTAGTATTAGTTTATGAGTATTTAGTATGCCCTGTTCACGAAATTCATTATTCTTAAGTTTGTATTATCAAGTTCAAAAGAATAACTTTGTAGGCAGCATAATAATCATACAATTATATATTTCCTGAACGGGTTGATAAAAATTGATATGTATTGACATAATTGACAGGTTATTTTAATTACAACACGAGAAAAAAAAATCGAAAACACATTCGTGCAATCTTAGCTTGAAACAATGCTTCTGTGATATACTAGTACATGTATAAATCCTTATATAGAAACCATCCTTTCATGTAAGTATTCTTTGACACATAACTGGTTTACCACAGTCACGCAATTGAGCCTTTTTACATGTCATAATTGGGTCAAAACGAAACGTAGATATACCTAGGCTCTACTAGATCTACTGTACATGTTCACAATACGTGCAGCGGTTGAACGTTCGATCCAGATTTATTTGGTTACCTCGCAAAACGTGACAACTAGTTATTCATCTTAAAACATATTAATTTTGGATCATTTAAAGACACGTTCACTTTGAGTGTTCCTCACATGTTTCTGAGTTGGACATGCACGATGATGAGGCATGGCCATCCCCGGTGCTAGTTCGTTACCGTCACCACTTTGGCGTATACATTATATGTTCTTGCATCACGAAAGACAAAAGAAAAAAAACACGCAAAAACAACGTTTGGTTATTTCCTGAAGTAAGACACTCATCAGTTTTCTTTGTAAAACTTTCTGTAATGTTATCTCTAAGAATCATGTGTGCTGTCTACCCCGGTTGGCAGACCGAAATAATAGCAGAATAGAAAATGGTCATCAATAATTTTAAATGATTTGAAAATATTGCATGTATTGAAGACATTATGGAAATGTAAATGATATAGAATACAGCATTGTTACATCAACGACACGACATTTAAGCCTATTTAAAGTTTGTACAACAAAGACAACTCTTGTAGTCTTATTGCTGATTTAAATCGAGTTGCTTCCCTTGAACGGTAATATACGCAAATACCTCATAATTCGTGGTTACTGGCTTTTCTTTATCAAACGGTCCCGATGTTGGATACGACCAGTTTATCTAAATGTGAAGTCGAGAGTAATGAGTAACAGACGTAAAACATGTTTTACGATCGACCTAACCAATTGACTAAATAACATTGTTGTACCCCCTAGGTCATAATGTTAAATGTACCACTTATTTTTCAAAGCTTCTCAAACCAACGACATAAAAAGTTCATAATTACTATTAATCGTATATGTACGTATTCAACAAGCATGTATGCCAAATTAAAAAAGATTAAATAAAATGAAAAGTAAGACATCTAATCTATAAAAATGATATCTTGATTTATTTATGCACAAACTGCTTTAGCTATTGTTTGGTGCGCTCTTGCGACATTTTCGCGCAATTTCGAGCCGCGGTAATCACAGGCTTTTGAATAGAAGGAACCTTTTACGATTTCCTATTTTCTGTTAATCATGTTAACACTTTGGATATTTATTGTTAAACTCATCACACTATCATGGATACCAGACTTACATATTAAACCTGTGACTTGTTGCAAGTGACTAAACACAACAATGAGTTAACGGGGTAGAATAAAACCGACATACCACAAACGACAAGGCGTCGGTTTCAACATTATTAATTGTTATTGTTCCGTTGCGTAATTTGTGCATATACACACATAAATAAACTTTACAGGAATTAAAAAGGAAACGGATGATGACTTAATTTCACTAGAATTAGTAAGGCCTGATATACGTTGTGTTGTTCAGGCCAAATAATTAATTTGTTTTGGTTTAACGCCACTTCTGAATGTTGCAGTTGAACAGACTATTTATATTGCGACTTATTCATCTAAATAGTTTTCCTGGACTGTGTCCCAATCAGAACGAACGAACGAACGAACGAACGAACGAACGAACGAACGAACGAACGAACGAACGAACGAACGAACGAACGAACGAACGAACGAACGAACGAACGAACGAACGAACGAACGAACGAACGAACGAACGAGCGAGCGAGCGAGCGAGCGAGCGAGCGAGCGAGCGAGCGAACGAACGAACGAACGAACGGCCGTTGTAAAATAGTTATTGTTCTTCGGGAAGTATTGTATAAAATAAGTCGATGTGAAAAGTCTGCGGTAGTCATCATGACCGCTTATTTATTTAATATTGGCCTTATTTTTGTAGTTTTCTTACTAACTTCTTACTAATAATTGAGTTATTTACAACCGTTCAGCAACAAACACAGCTGATTTTGACATGTTGTGTTCGTTATCTCGGTTAGCATGGTTAAGTCTGGTAATTAATATACATTCTCAAACACTTAGATGGCATGAATCACGACCAATAAACTATACAGTAACCGTAATCTGCAGGACGCATGTATTACATGTATAGGAAAAAACGAATACCTAGCACACCAATCAATGCGTTGAGCCATTTGATCCATTGATCTTAATTGTTTAATAAAAGTGCGTTTTTGATAATATAAATGCAGTTACCTCATGAAATTTTCTGTACATGCACTTTACCACGTTGATGCAGACTCCAGATAAAAAGTTTATTGGAACAATTAAGTAAGAGTTATGTGTTACGATGACTAAGAGCGCAAATTGACTCAAAGTACGAAACTTAAGTCCAATTTTAAAAATGTTCGAAACGCATGCGGCTGATTACAGTTTTAGTTTATTTTGTACATTACATTGTACATAACAAGGGTTGGGATCCACAAAGTATTTTTTACTTACGTAAAACTATGTGCTGGCTGCACATATTTCCCAACAAACGAAGAGTAAGAGTGGTCCTTGTATTCTTTGTAATTATTGTAGCGATTCATATCTTGCTTCTATTTAAAATAATAACGACGTGTGGGTACTGCAATCTTGATGATTTTCCTATTTAGCTGATTTTAAGATTTGAAAAAATCTAAGTTTTTTCTTAAGGTGCTTTGTGATTAGTACCCCAGAACAACAGCCGGTCTTATTGCCTATAGCTATTAGTGTAGTTGTTGTCCTTATAATGCCCAGGACAAAGATAATGTAGTATAAATAATGTACGTATGTTGTCTTATTAACGTGCAGTTGATAGAGATGGTGAGTCGCCGACCGTGGGGTTACGCTTTGGCACTATCCCCGGACCTTAAATAGTCAAGTAATTGTAACACACGCTATGGTATTAGCCTTGATTTTACAAAAGTGTATGTGTAGTCTTTACGTTTTCACATTTTGATTTTTGTGTTCCCTTTCTACGAGGAAGGATTCTCGGAAACGTTTATAAGAACAGTAAACACAATTTTGCGGGCTTAAAGCCCCCATATTTGTAAAATGACATCACGTCGATAGCTTTCCTGCCTGTATGGTTTCGCTTATCAAAACCATATTCGGTAGTTAAAGTTGACTTTCGCTTTCAATCCGATTTGAGCTATGGTTTAAAAACGCGAGTTTTTATAACGTTATTAATCCGCGTTCTTGTGGGTATATTAGTATAATTGTTTACACCTATATCTCAAATACCCGCAAACCATGATTCATAGTGACTGTTATATGTTTTCTCATAACTCAAGTTTTAAACTGTATTGAAAAGATTCAACTGCTGGGATAAACTACTTGCGCTAGCCTAACAAAAACTTGCCTTTTACTGAAATCCATCTGGTTGAATCATAACCTAGTTTTGTGGCAAGAAGGCGGGGATAAATTAATTCCTAGTTGATCAGCCGGCTTGAACCTTGTTGGTCATGCCACATGTATTTCAATAAAATAACAAGCAATGCTAAGGAAGTGAATACTGTTAATGATGCTTTTCCTCAAAGCTTCGATTTTAGAGGTAATGCAAGATAAATCATACAAGCAAAACGATGCCTAGCATGAAGGAAGGCCATTGCTACACTCGAAAATAAAATGAATAATCCGTCTACCTTTTTAACACAAAAAGTTACGAAACATAGTCATATATTTAGTACGCCCTAACGATGAGTTAAACGCAATAAGGCTAGTCCTTTATCTATGGTCACCTATCTCCCAACAATGCCCTCACAGTGGACGCAGACACAATTACTTTCACTCCAGCAGTGCTCTGCATGTTGTTTCATTCAAAGATCTCTAATCCCCTGAAAAACATAATGTCGATTAATTAAGGGCATATATAGTACCAGCCCAAATAAGCCCAGGACACTTGGGACAGTGTATGAGTCACACGGGCTTGTTCATTGACCAACATATTCGTAGTAATCTTTTCCATTCATACATTTTCTCATTCAAAACGTATATTTTATTCAATGAACTTAGCAACATTAAAGCCGCGTAGTACTATTTTGTACTGGTACAGTTAAACAACTCTGAAACGACCACATATAGAGATAATACAAATTGGCGATCATAATGAAAGAACTGAAAACTTGAATTCAAATTTAATTGTCTAAAACGTCTACTATGTATATACGTTTAGAAGAAATCGAATTGTTTTGTGGTCTGCACTCACGTTTACTTTGTGGTCATCAATGTAATTATGTAGACCTTCTGGTCTAATTACCACATGATGGTACATCATCTGCATACAGTCGCCCAAACAAATACGTGATTAACTAGAGATATCGCCGAGTCGCCTTTATTTATTAAGGTTAAGGTCAAAGTAAACCAGTGCATACGGGTCTTAGCTTATTTAAGACATTCAACAAGAGCAGGGAAGAGCAGAGCAGAGCGGAACCGAGCAGAGCAGGACAGAGCAGAGCAGAGCAGGACAGGACCGGACAGATCAGAGCAGAGCAGAGCAGAGCAGGACAGGACAGGACAGGACAGGACAGGACATGACAGGACAGGACAGGACAGGACAGGACAGGACAGGACAGGGCAGGGCAGGGCAGGGCAGGGCAGAGCAGATCAGAGCAGATTTGAAGAACTTAAAGAGCACGATGATGTCCATAAAATTGCTTTACGACAACGTTGGTAGATTTGCTTGTGATCATGAGCGAGCAATGGCTAATAATATTTTGCCATGTGGTTTTCAAAGTAGATGGCCGTCGATTATGGCATGATGAAGGTCATATAGTATTGGAACTGGATAAATCACGTGATATTTCATGGTAATGGTCTTGGGAGAATGTTCGCACATAGTATGTTCATTTTTACATCTTCAAGGTTGATGTAAGTTGTACGTATATCATTGAATATATGTAACCAGTATCGGGTGTCTAAACGAGAAATCCAACAATACCCTTTTTATTGCAGAAATCGATTTATATACAAAACCTTAAACGTATACGAATATTTGTCTTCCATTTGTTGCTATTTTGGTCACATTTCACTAAATGACACACCGTGTCAATATGCATTATATGAATGGGTAAAACCCAAAATCCGGGAACTGGTAGGAGTATCATTTTTTTTAAAAAAAAGAAGAAGAAAAAAATACGTTCTTGTCTCTTCACAATCACATGATAGTTATCGACAGACGCTTTGTAACATTTCAACATTCCTAGAACGACGTTCGATGAGTCGTCGTTGAAAGGTAGGTTTGAAGAAAATGTCGCCCCTTCGGTCAAACTAGAGCAGACAGGGACATATCCATCGTTGATAGGGGTTTGCATTGCTATAAGGACTTGCAACATGCTAAATATAATCCCCAAAAATAAATTCGTAAATAAATACGATTTTTTTGGTTGAATCGAGTTTACTGTATGCAATACCAAAACGTGACGTCATAGACCACGTGATTGTGCACCGTGTCCATGGCGGTACCGTGAGTATGTACAATGCATTTTGCGATCGATTGGGCCATTCGTAGTGACAATTGCTAGTGGTTTTTGTCCATGCCTATTTGTTCACTGACCTTATGCGTTGAGGGGAGACCGAAAGTATGTTCAATGACGGGAATCCTGGTGGGCTGTAATCGCTAGCTCTTTTCGAATAGACGCATTGGTTCTTGACCGTGCCTGGTGTAATGCACTGATACACTAGTACATCTCTAGTTGCACAGGCAACTGTACCAAAACTATCATTGATAAAAAATGGTAGATATATATTAATTTTACAAATAGTTTTGTTTTATTTTTTCTCTTTATCAATTATACAGTTACCTGTGGTTATTTGGGGAACACTGAAAAGTGAAATTTGCATTGTCATGGTCGAGATTCAAACATATGCATATAGACCCCGGATTGGAAGTCAAGAGCGCTATCAACTTGGCCACCGTTACTTTTGCATTTTATTATGATATAATATATATATATATAAACCCAAATATCGGTTTCGGGTCTTCCTAAACGTAAATTCCCTAGATGTACCATAGCACGTATCAGTAACGCAGTACCCCCATGTATCAGTCACTGATGAACGGTTAAAATAACCTCAAAACTGTTGACATCCAAACAATGTTGCGTGCTATAGAAGTTGCCCACTCATTCCAAGAACAAGCCTGCTCTTATTGAATCCTGTTTCATCACCTTAATAACTACCCGGTTAAATACTTGCCAAGTGTCAAATAACACAATTAGAGTAGTTGCACTCGTTTAGAGCACGACTAGCTTAAATAATACTATTACATGTCGTTTATAAAATACGTAAAGTTCGCGTGTGGTGTGAGCTGACCCGCGGAAGGAAAAAGTCGTCTGCTGAAAGAGACAATATTAGGTGAATGTTATTATGATATCAAAGTACACTTCTTATTTGATAATTTTTACCAGTATCTATGTAGAGATTGTACATTGAAATAAAGTCTAGTTCCTGACCATAATCTTACAGTAGTTTGGGTCCGGTAGCATCTGATTAATCGATAACTCCAGTGGTCAAATCAAAATGGCGGATGTACGTGAGTTTGTATAGGCAAATGTAGATGTGTTTTGTTGGTGTCGTTTTGATGAGAATTTGTATATCAATGGGAAAATGTAAATTGTGTGGCTGCGAAGATACATTTCACGTAAAACTTCACAGTAATACTCGTACATTACACCATTTTAGTATACATATGGATTTTTTCTTTTGGGCTATCCGAGATCGCTTATGTACAATCAAATGCTGATATACACAACTTTTCTTCTGATCAACATCAAAATGCAATTTAAGAAAACCAGATTGTAGAAATCTGTGTAAATGTAAACAACACTTTTAAAGAATGGGTGCAAAACGGGAAACATGAGACAGAACGAATTTGTGAAAACGTCGTAAATTACGTCAAAATAACGTCACGGTCAAAATAAGGTATTTTTGGGAAATTTACATATTTTAAAAATTATTCGAGATACAATTTTCAAACTGGTACCAGATAAAACTTACATCTTTTGTCTAACCGTGTGTAAAATTTATTGAGTTGATAAAAATACCCCGAACTATTTACTTTCTTTTTGGACACCCTGTACCAAAAATCAACTCTAAATGAAATACTAGTAACGTGTTATGTCTCCTTTCCTACGAAACTGCGGTTATGTGTATTAGCCTTTTTGATACTTTTTATGCTCCAATTGGAAGAAATATGACTATGATCAATGTTTTCGTTTTCTGTAATATTTGTTTGTGCAGTAATTCTATAAAAACGTCGGACAATGTATCTAGTTGATGTTGGCTCGTTCGTGTTTTCTTCAGCTTGTTTAGGGACTTTACTAACCACTAATGGGCGAGGATGCGGTTTTTTCGAACTGGTTGCAGAAGCGGGTCTTACGAGTTCTCGTCACGATTTAAACAGAATATCCTGCAATATTTACAATAATAAGACTTATTCAACAGTTAACAATTTCGGGGTTAAGACAATAATATTTTCACAGTCAATTTCGGTTTTATCAGACAACACTGTTTTTGAACATTTAATACTCCGGTTGTGCTGAAAATAATTTCAGGATCCATATTTACTTTCATCGATAACCACAAATGTCATTGTTTGAGCAACACCCGATTTCAGTAAGACGTAATGTGGTTTTATTGTTGATATTTTAACGTGACCAAAATTGGTTGCGTGAAGTTGGCACAACATACGACATTGGACATTGGACATTGAATTTTTCGAATGTAGTTATGAGAAATCATCCATCGCAACATTGGACATTGGACATTCAAAAAAAAATTTTTTGAATGTAGTTATGAGAAATCATCCATCGCAACATTGGACATTGGACATTCAAAAACAAATTTTTTTGAATGTAGTTATGAGAAATCATCCATCGCAACATTGGACATTGGACATTCAAAAAAAAGTTTTCGAATGTAGTTATGAGAAATTATCCATCGCAACATTGGACATTGGACATTCAAAAAAAAAAATTTGAATGAAGTTATGAGAAATCATCCATCGCAACATTGGACATTGGACATTCAAAGAAAAGTTTTCGAATGTAGTTATGAGAAATTATCCATCGCAACATTGGACATTGGACATTCAAAAAAAAAATTATTTGAATGTAGTTATGAGAAATCATCCATCGGAACATTGGACATTCAAAAAAAAAATTTTTGAATGTAGTTATGAGAAATCATCCATCGCAACATTGGACATTGGACATTAAAAAAAAAAATTTTTTGAATGTAGTTATGAGAAATCATCCATCGCAACATTGGACATTGGACATTCAAAAAAAAAAATTTGAATGTAGTTATGAGAAATCATCCATCGCAACATTGGACATTGGACATTCAAAAAAAAATTTTTTTTTGATTGTAGTTATGAGAAATCATCCATCGCAACATTGGACATAGGACATTCAAAAAAAATAATTTTTGAATGTAGTTATGAGAAATCATCCATCGCAACATTGGACATTGGACATTCAAAAACAAATTTTTTTTGAATGTAGTTATGAAAAATCATCCATCGCAACATTGGACATTGGACATTCAAAAAACAAATTTTTGAATGTAGTTATGAGAAATCATCCATCGCAACATTGGACATTGGACATTCAAAAAAAAGTTTTCGAATGTAGTTATGAGAAATCATCCATCGCAACATTGGACATTGGACATTCAAAAAAAAGTTTTCGAATGTAGTTATGAGAAATCATCCATCGCAACATTGGACATTGGACATTCAAAAAAAAAATTTGAATGTAGTTATGAGAAATCATCCATCGCAACATTGAACATTGGACATTCAATGGGATTTTACGTTGTCAACCCCAACCTCCCACGATCCTGCTTGTGCACCTGATGGTGAAATCTCCGGTATTTCCACCGGCTCCTGAGAACTCAATATTATACGCGGGCAGGGTATTGTTTCGTAGAAAAAAAAACTTTCCCTGGCAGGATGGTAAAAAACCGCAGTTTATCCGGCTACCTCCGCGGATCCCCGGGTAGGGGACCGTGGGTGCAACGGGCGCGTGCATCAACCATGGCATCATGAAGGGGAACAGAGTCTGAAAATCGGACATTGGATCTATGTATTGTTTTTGTAATGAGACTAATTACCAGATATATTTTCGATGACATTTGGCAATATTTCGATTACACATTCGCGGTCTTGATATTTAATCCCAGCAGATATGCCGTTCTTTATCGGCATAATTTGGTTGTTCCGGTAGGGTTCCAGGGAGTACTCCCCGTATGTTGCCGACGTAATACGTCGACCCTACTGGCTTGGGGATGTACCGATAACATTTAGTAGCTTCGGGGATCGAGAGAAACTATGTGTAATTCCATATCTACAATGAGAAATTCAACAGTGGGACCTAGGCTTCAGCGTAAGAAAGTGCCTTTTCAATTAACAGCATGATGTTCATCTCAAGTGTTACACATATTTAAGACATGGGAACATTGGACAGGGAATGTAGCACTCAACTCAACCAGCCCGTCACGAGCGCATGACATCATACATGTACAAATACCCGGCAGCTGTTAAAAATACAACTGCCCTAAAGTTTCAAGACTGCATTACTTCGTTTGGTTGTAAAATGCTTCATTGATTGGTTTTCCTGAAGCTGCGTGGTCGTCCTTGCGCTGCTGTATAGTTACCTTGCGATTCGTTCTTTTCTGCTGACTCCAGTTATGTTTGACTGACTGACTCATGCTACAGGCTACTGGTAGAGGGTGTCATGTTTTAGTAGGTGTTTCATATTTTGCTCAATTAAACTTTGGTATACGGTCCCACAGACCTGTCATCGCGCAATGCTTTTTAAGTAGCTTAATCATGTAGTACTGTCAGTCACATCAAGGCAATACTGACAGAGAGTATGCCAACACGGGAGTATGTAATTGAAAGTTGCATGAATACTTTATTATTGTTAAGATTTGACATTGTTCATTTATAAGAATTAGATTCATGTGATATTATATTGTAGGAATTAATACGTGGAGTTTGTATTATAAATATGGAACTATACATTCAATGGAAACCTCGCCCCAAATCCCGGGAATGGGTGGGGAAATATCAGAGTCAAACAGGTGGCGAATTCCTGCTACTGTAATGCAGACATCGCGGAAAAAGTAGTGTCGGTCAAACTGTAAGAGGAAGGCCGCGGTGTTGTGTAGTAGTGTTGTTTTCGATCATTACGCTCGGCTAAGCTACCATATATACGTTGCTATGCATCGGACGTATACGTTGCTACGGATTGTAATAGGCATGATGTCATCTGTTTCTGTCGCGAATTTTGGAAGAAGGTAAACGGTGGTGTAAGTAAATCACATAGATCTAGTTTTGGATTGGTTGACAACAAATACTTTTTCGTCTTTTTTCTGCACCGGCCGTGGACGTTTTCAACAAAAATATATTGTTAAGAAATAAAAAGTATTGGCGTACATTACTGACTGATTCCATTTAAATAATACATTATGTTATATTGTATTCACATTATGCGTCATAGTTTACCACCCTAAGTACCGCACATACATAACGTTAAAACGACGACGTCAAAACGACGTTACTTTCATATTTTTTATAAGTAGTTGTGATACGGAATTGTGCATAACTTCGAAACTAGTTGGTAAAAAATGTCAAAACAAACAATATTCAGATTATAAAACTTTGAATTTTAAGAAAACAATAAAACGCAAAATGTCAAAATTTTGTCTGAAGGCCTAAAATCGCATGACGCGGCTCAAATGTACAATAAATTACATGAAAAGTTATATATGAAAAAAAAGAGTTTTATATGAAAAACAAAAAAGTGTGTAGAATCACGTGAACAAATGATTTGAAATGAATAACGTTCACACTCAAACCAATTGCGATTTCGTCCGCTAAGGCCGGTATTCCATGTACACTCGTCCGTGATCCGCATCCGTGTGTCCGCGTCCGCCAAACAAAGGAACTGGTTGAAAGATTTAGGACACATTCCATGTCTCCGCGGTCGGTGCACGGATACGTCGTCCGCAATGCGCATCCGCAAAGAAACGCTCAGTAGATTTTTGACGTATGCCGACATAAGTCTCGTGTTAGCACATCAAGCTGAATGGTAAATTTGGTCTTAACAAAGGTTATACTGTATTTTAAAAGGTATTGATGTAAAGAATATTTAGACACGGTAATGTAAATTGTATTACTCAGAGGGACTCTTGTCTTGAGTAGTTAACTTGCTTAAGCTACTTAATTATTTTGTTCCATAAGTGACACTTTATTATCATTTTTTCTTGTTCAAAGCAATCGCCTCTGTTTAACCCAGACGTTTGTGTTCCTGATGTTTCAAAAGTAATACCCTTCAAAAGACGTTGTAATGTTACTAAGCTCATAATTCGTATAGAACGTCAACGTTTCTTAATAGACCAAATTATTACAATCGGTTGAAAACTGCATCTACAATGCATTAGGTCGTGCATCAATTAAAAACAGCTAAATATAGAGCGAAATCGGTACTTGCCGGGTATTCTTACAAATACAATATATTCTTTAGGCTATATGATATAACCATAACAAATGGAAGATGGTTAAAAAAACTCGCCGATAGCAGATGAATCGCAAATGTGAGTGTGAACGTTATTTATTTGGACACGTGATTCTCCACACTGAAGAAGCTATTCAACTGTTGTTTCCGATGCAGTGTCGTCGCAAAGCAGTGGATGGGGTGCTGTATATTTTGCTGAAATGTATCTGGGTTGACCATATAGGACACAATTCAGTAGAATCTGGGCCAGCCCATAAGGATCACTGTTGAAGTCCTATATGGGCAGCCCATGTGGGACCCATATGGGTCTGATATATATTGTTTGCTGGGTAATAGTTAATTCCGCACGTAATTTGTTATTTTTAAATTCGCGAAAGAAGCATTGTTGCGAATCCCAGTTGATACTTACACTCCATGACCTGACATCTATACTTGACGCAGGCGAACAGATCGACACAGTCCTCCTAGATTTTGCCAAGGCTTTTGACCGCGTCCCGCATGAAAGACTCCTCATCAAGTTGAAGCACTATGGTATAACAGTTTCCGTCCTTTGTTGGACCCCAAGCTTCCTTTCTAACCGTAGCCAGCAAGTCTTAGTAGAATGACATCTGTCATCACTCATCCTCTGCCTGGGACCCCTTCTGTTCCTGTTGTATATCAACGACCTACCAAGTAAAGTGAGCTCCACAACTAGATTATTTGCGAATGATAGCCTCCTTTACCGCAAGATAAAGACACAGGCCGATACAGCAGTACTACAGCAGTGGGAGAGAGACTGATTGATCCCGTTCAATTATTCCATGTGTGAAGTCATCCACGTCTCCAAGAAGAAGAAACACCCAGTCCAGTCCCAGTACACCATCCATGGGCAGGCACTAAAATCAGCCCGGACTGGACGATACCTTGGCGTCACCATTGCTGACAACCTCTCATGGAAGCCTAACATCGATGTCATGACCAAGAAGGTTAACAACAGTCTTTGACTCTTAAGACGCAACCTGTCCTCATGCCCAGCCAACATCAAGTCTCGCACGTACACTACAGTTGTGTGTCCAATCCTAGAGTACGCGGAAACAACATGGGACCCACACACCCACAATTGGATCAGTCATGTAGAGGCCGTCCAGCGCAGAGCCGCACGATTTGTTTAGGGTGACTTATCACACCACGAGTAGTACCTCCCATATGATCAAGGACCTGGGATGGGGAACCTTAGAACACAGACTCAAGCAGGCAAAGGTGACGATGATGTACCGCATTATCAACGGCCACATCGACATCAACACAAGGGAATACCTACATCCTCATACTACCAGTACCAGAGGCAACACAAGTCGTTTCATCGTGCTCTATTGTCGCACCGACTACATGCGACATTCATACTTTCCCTCAGCAACAAGACTGTGTAACCAGCTTCCAGAGAGCCTCAAGTCTTGATGCTATCAAGCAAAGGTTGGCACTGATGTAGGAGCCACGTCTGACTGTATATAATTTTAAACCGACTTTTAGCCAATTATTCCAAATTTGCACCATCAATTCACCATAATTATTTTGAACGACAATGTCCCAGAGTGGGATCAAGTTCAGTACTGGTAGAAGAATGTGTATAGCGGATCACTCAATGGGAAAAGTGCATTTAGGTTATGTAGATATCATTGTTATGTTTTGGTCTACAATTATTTGTCCATTTGTATGATCCAGTGACCGGTATTACAATTGCAAAATAAGAATTTGATATTTTTTATCAAAATATAATTATGTAACACTTGTGTATATAATACGTGTGTACTGTACTAGTCCATTGGTATTAATGTGTCTTGATAATGGAACTGTCAAATGTTGACTCATTTAAGCGACTTTGTTATGAAATCCACTTGCCTCAACACTAACCGGAACATATCAGGTGGTGTTTTGTCTTATCTGACAGGTTATATAACTTTTGAGATGATTTCAATTGAAAGGAATGTAGTGATCTGCTATAGACATATCAACTGTTTAGCTTTGTCATCAAATTACTTGATTATAAAGCAAGAGTTTTATTCAGAAAATGTTGGTAATTCATGACCGAGCAATGTGTTAAACGTTTGCAACATTTTTTATTTTGAAAGAATAAAGCATATCCATATGTAGTTAGTGATCCATTATACCCTATACAACTGTGTCAACATCAGTTAACTTTAAAAATGAGTATCCTAGGGTAATGCTTCTTGGGTTATTGAATGTGAACCATTTTGTTTATCGAAATGATCAAAGCAATAAGCAAATATACCCCTCATTAAACACAGGCAGATAATTAAGAAAACAAAAACAACATAAGAGTGTAAGAATTTGAAACCATTATTATTTCTTCACAAAAACTGAGATCATCAAAATACAAACAATCAAAACCTGAGTAACGATAGTCTTCAGAAACCATTGTCCATGAGGGTCATTCAATATATTTGTAGACTGTCATCAACTATTCA
This sequence comes from Spisula subtruncata, assembly GCA_963678985.1. Classification (NCBI taxonomy): domain Eukaryota; kingdom Metazoa; phylum Mollusca; class Bivalvia; order Venerida; family Mactridae; genus Spisula; species Spisula subtruncata. The sequence continues at coordinate 14,001,177 of OY787662.1, read as the reverse complement.
ATACTTGATAATAATTGCGTTTGAATAATAGGTCCTTATAATCATAACAATTGTTAACTTCCTAAATTTATACTGAATAATGTAAACCAGTAACATGTCATCAGCCCTTTTACGGTATATTATAATACAAGACTGCGTTCAATAAACGCTTATGCCCCCGTGGAAGCCATGGTCATAAAAAGCTAAGTCAATCAGGGGCCATTATTCAGTTAAAATGTTTGATAGTGTTACATGGCTTTGAACTATGAGGGGCTTATGATGGTAAACGAATATGCCACATTTGAAAGCAGTGCCTTGATCGACTTCATGTGTGATCTGGTGATACAGGAGTTATGGTTCTTTGTCACTGCACTTCTCCAAGTTGCCATCTATTTCAAGTTAATATTTTAAATACTTTTGAAGATACGCTCCGCACAAACAATTATCATGAAAATACAGAAGGGGAGATAATTCAAAATGTAAGACAAACAGAGTTATGGTTCTTGGTCCATGCACTTCTACAAGCTACCATCTATTTATATTTCAAGTTTTAAGGCAATATCTTGAACACTTTTGAAGATACACTCCGGTCAAAGTTTTATTCTGAAAATACTAAAGGGGAGATAATTCAAAATTTAAGACAGACAGAGTTATGGTTCTTGGTCATTGCACTTCTCCAAGTTGCCATCTATTTCAAGTTTCAAGTCAATATGTTAAATGGTTTTGAAGATATACTCAGAGCAAAATTTGACTATAAAAACCACTTAAGGGGAGATAATTCAATATTTAAGACAGACAGAGTTATGGTTCTTTGTCAATGCACTTCTCCAAGTTGCCATCTATTTATATTTCAAGTTTCAAGTCAATATGTTAAATAGTTTTGAAGATACGCTCAAAACAAAACTTTATTGTAAAAATACTAAAGGGGAGATAAGTTAAGTCCAAAATTAGGTCAAGGTGAAGGTCAAAATGGAGTCAGGTACTACAGGCGTGTGGAGAGTGGTCATATACAACATCCATGCAAGTTTTAAAACTTTGTAGCAAGCCATATTCATGCTAGAAGAAACTGTCAATTTGGGTTAACCAGGCCGGACGGACGAACGGACGGACAAACGAACGGACAAACGGACGGACGGACGAACGGACAGGTGAATTACTATATGCCTCCCGATCTATCGATACGGGGGCATAAAAAACTTTTAAATCAAAATATTATTTTGTTTATAAACATTATTTAGCTAATTATTGTCCAACCATATTAAACTGAGACTCCTTGCATAATTCGTTAAAATCCGGAAAATTCTGAAGTTTTAAAACATAAACTTACAATTATATCTGGCTGTATACATAGATAAAGGTATATAGTAAATAAACATAGGAATGGAATACAGCTGAGTATAGGCGGACATGCTTACAGTCTTTGCTCAGTCTCAATTTAATCTGGTCAAGCTACAGCATTCAATACTCTATGAAAATAGCTCTGCTCCTGTGTCTAAAGGGCTATTAGTTTATGTAATGTAGTTTGAAATTCTCCATTCAATTTGGTATTAAAATTTTAACACATTTATTGAATGACCCATGTTCAAGATGAAAATGATAGCCTACCCTTTATCAATACACGTACACCATAACACCACAATAGTTAGAAAAATCAAACACTCACAGTATATAGACTACGGTGATAAAGAAGACTGGAAGTACAAATTTTAACATGATCATAGTGTTAACATAAAATTAATGTAATTAATTAGTGTTGTTGCTATGAATAAACTTTGACACAATCCTGACATATTATATGTAATAGCATGATTGAACATCTGATATCTTGTCTACATTCATAACCCCTAGTTGTATGTTTTCATAAACAGGGAGTATCACAAAGAGGCCATTTATGAGTAAGATTAATACAAATCTAAGATACCGATAATGCCCATAGCTTCAGGAAATTAAATATTCAAAGCAAGAACCTTGTATAGCTAGTTTGCGATAGAAAAAAAATCGTGTTTTTTTAAATATTTCTCTGTAATTACTACACCTACAATTATGAAATTTTGCACGAATAAATGAAATATATCTACCTTGTACACACTGAAAATTCAGCAACATCAGAAATGAGTTTAAAAAGTTTTGTTCATAAGTTCTATGTAACATTTTTGTAGTTTTGTATGAAATATCAAGTTAGAAGACTTGATACTCGCAACAGCCAATTTTACGGTCACGTGATACACATAACGGTATATTTACGTATTTGCAACCTATTTAATATAACACACACGAGGCCCGTCTGTGAATCTGAGTAAGTACATGTTTTGTTGTACATTGTTTTACATGCGACACACCAAAACAAACTGAATCATACCGGCCTCCTAAGTCTCGTCTTCATAACAGCAGTGTAACGGTTAAATAATTGATAGTAATCATCAATGGAATACCAGATTACTTCCCTGCGTTAAACAGTCCAAGCGCATGTAATTTCAATATATAATAAAGAATAAATGTCTTTTAATAAGTGATTAAAAATTATGAAATTCGGAATGGGAGTAGGTAGGAAGTTATTGTAGGTCTGTGTCATTTTTTACCAAAATCGGATGAATAGATTTTCAGAGATGTTTAAAAAAACACGATTTTTTGCTATCGCAAACTAGCTAAAATATATTCATGCATTAAGGTCAAGATCAGGTCAAATTCTCCAAGCTACAACATAAAACAAGAGGGCCCAAATGACCCTAGGTCGCTCACCTGTTGCACATTTATCAACAACTTACATTCTGACCATATTTCATGAAGATTGGATCAAAACAGGGGTCGTACCTGATTCTTTTCAATAAACATCCATACAAACAATGACACATAAAGTTTCTGCGTGCCGAACATGCAATGTTTGGTGACAAGACTTGTCCCATCACGGATGAATCCGACTACCTATGGTTACTTCTGGCTAAATCATTAATTCCCTCAGCTTCTTGACCAAAACAAACATAGGCAATATATACCAAAGTATTAAGGTTTTTTTTATTAAAATACTAATAATCACAGTAAATTTGTGTTTTGTATTCTATCATACATAACGTAGCACGTTAAACGGTTTTAAAATTGATTGGCATCATTATAATAAAATATATTTTTTTTTCATTACCTAATTTGTGTTTTATTTGTTTAAGTATTTACGGGATTATTATCTTTGTAGCGGATCTTAGATACTGGATACATGAGCAGGATTGATTATAATAGCAGTTATAAACATGTACATTGTATTATGATATGTATATTAAAAATATGTCGAATTTTCAATATATTGTTCCTATGTTGTTGACCGTTAAAGTCCTGTGCGAAATACGTCCGACTTAAAACATCTACGAGCTTGTAGGCAACTCGGGAGCTCGGTGAAAAAGTTTTACTAATTACTTATACGAATTATGAAATGTTCATAGCATTTCTTTTTTGGTCTCACCAAGTTCATCTTGATAAGGATATGACAATAAACGTTAAAAGCGAACCCAGCAGCGTGTCATATATACCGATAATTGAATTATATAATTAAATGATGGACCTTCGATAAACAAGGCCACCCGTTGTTAAGACTCCGCCTTAGCCCCGCCCAATAATAAAATGAGGAAAGATTGGAAACAATCTTGAATACTCTCAGTATCATCTGTTATGAAAATATGTGACAGAAAATATATCAATGCGATATATAACCGTATATACCCGTATATCGCTGGCTTAGAATGAGAAAGTCGTAAGACGGATAAATTTTTAAAATCAGCATTACGTACTTGGCGCTTCTTATGAGCCTATTTTCATGAAAATCGGAACTTCGTTTTGACCAAACTCAAGTTGAAACAGCTTGTTTTACCAGTACTTTTCGGACATTTTTTCTTGTTTCTCAAAATATTTATTTTGTACTGACGACCTTCCCATTCTAAGTCAGCGTTATATTTATATCTGGGCCGGTATTCACAAAGCATCTAATGCTACGGTCACATTTGCCCTACGATGTCCGTACGGATTTATCAACTCGTACGAGTAGGCTACGAGTCCAAAATATTTCAAATCCTAAAGGTATTTTAGATTCTTAGCTTCTGCTCACAGCTCGTACGGACCTCGTGCGATTAAAAAAGGATGTCTCGTACGAGGTCCCTTCGGAAATCGTAATCTTCGTGCGCTCGTACGGAGATCGTACGGGGCTCGCAAGGTACACGTAGGTTAATCACAGCTCGCAAGTCACTCTTACAATGTCCGTACGGTGTCCGTAAGGTGTCCGCACGATGACCGTACGAGCTGCGTGCGAGAAGAAAATTATTTTTCGACATACATGTATTTCAATTTCGCCTGGTCACATTAGTCGTACGAGCTCCGTGCAAGTCGAAATTTAGCAAGCCCGTACGGAGACATTGTAAACTCTTACGAGCATCGTACGGATTTTCGTAACTCGTAGAGGACTCGGGAGCTCCACCGAGCTCCCGAGTAGTCTACGAGCTCGTAGGTATTATTGAAGTAGGGAACTCACAAGGAAGCTGACATTACCTATTTTTAGTTGTTATTATATGTAAGATGATTTAAGAATGATGGAATTTTCATGTCATGTTTATAAATGCAAGGAAAACACGTTAATTACTTCTTGATCGACATTGAACAATCAGGGCTATATACGTGTATAGAGTTTATCATAGTACGATGAGTATATGCATTAAAGTACATGAAACACATAGATCTATAGACAAATATTTATGTGTACACATAAGATATGTGCACGCGAATCACGGACATGTCAATTCATTTTACATTGAGCATGAGCGGACCCAGGTTTGGTGAGGTGGCCGGGGTCCAGGCATCTGGAATGTTGGGAAAATATGGCCATCTAACATAAGGAGACGAGTACGTCTTGTGTTATGTTATGTTCTTGTTCTAGTCGGACCTAGCAAAATAACCGGTTGGACATCGAGTGACGGCGGCCAGGGTCATTTAAAGTATATTAAAAATATACGTTGCTACTCATCGGTCGGTGTCTGCGCGATAATCAATAATCATCGGACACGGGAGGATGGAAGAGACAGAATGTTAAACGTTATGTGGGACCCCTAGCCTTGTCGAATATACAACTTGGTTCTTTAACGTTTTAGGTAGACCACCTCTGAGTTTACCAACTAGTCCATTTTTAGTTGGGTGGAAACAATGAAATGATTTCCGAATGACCATAAGTCCCGGTCGAGATTAAAACCTTTGATGGACTTGTCGATCCGTATTCTAGAGAATTACCCACGCGACCACAGCCTGAGTGTCACCCGAATGGTTGATTATACCACATGTTAAAAGGCTTGTTGACGTACTTACATGTTGAGTCTTCTTAAAATCATTTAAAGCTAGTAGCGTCATTATTATAATATAACAGCAATACATTTATTCTAAGAGACAATTCGGTTGGGAAAGTCCAGTCTTCCCTGTAGACCTCTGCTCATACCTGATTCTATTTTATAAACAATCATACAAACAATGACATATAATGTACTGGGTGTCGAACATGCCATATTGGGTGGCCAGACTGGTCACATCATGGATAAACCCAGCCACCTAGAATCATAGACCTACACGCATTAGTAATCTGTCAGCACCCTGTATTTCGTTCTGGATATGCTAACATTAATATTATTTTATATTAAATATGCTTGAATTAAACTTTTCAGTCTATTTGCAGTATTTCATGATAATTATGCTTATTTTACGCACATAATTTTCTCCCTGTCTGCATGAGCTCTGGAATTAGATAGCTGCTTCAAATATTCACAAATTGCATACATAGTTATATAAATTTAGTGTTCCGAGTTCCTAAGTAGACAAATTTATCCAAGAACTGTCACAGTTAAAAGGGACACATTTTCTTTCCAATCTTAATATGGAATTTGCTCTGGGCCTCACTAGAGTGGCACACTGCACAATAATAACCTCTCTTTAACAACACATTCAAACTTTTTCTAAGATGATATGTACTCAAAATTAGCCTCTGTATAGCAACAACCTCTAATCAACAATATTTGCAGGTCATAAATGATGTTATACTTCATATGTTGGATTGTATATCTGCTTTTACAAGTTTGTATCAAAAATATTCATTTCTTGTTATGCCCCTTTTCATGGTAAACATATCTTTTTAAAGCATTTACTTCGAAGGACAATAAACTATAAATGAATTCAACCAATAGAGATAAGTAAAATATAAAGCTTAAACTTTAATTTTAATTAATCCTATTTGCATCTTTGATAATTATCAGTTGATGCACTTTCATATTTATAATAGGACTACCTGGTAAATAGCATGCTAAAGTTCAAAATGTTAACTTTTGACACAATACGTATGTAGGAATGTCATTCAGTCTCCCTCAGATATCAAAATTCCAGTTTTTTTGCCCCAATATGACTTTTGCTGGTAAGGCTTTGGTAGGCAAGTACTGTTTTCATAACAACGTATACAAGAGATTATCATAGTTTATTAGCTATGATCCTAACCCCCAGCATATTGGTACGGTTTTGTGTGAAAGAAAACAAATGAAGATATCACACTATACGAAAGTGTAAAGCATTTATTACATTTATTGACAATGAATGTCCAATGTCCAATGTTGCGATGGATGATTTCTCATAACAACATTCAAAAAAATTTTTTTTTGAATGTCCAATGTCCAATGTTGCGATGGATGATTTCTCATAACTACATTCAATTTTTTTTTTTTTGAATGTCCAATGTCCAATGTTGCGGTGGATAATTTCTCATAACTACATTCGAAAACTATTTTTGAATGTACAATGTCCAATGTTGCGATGGATGATTTCTCATAACTACATTCGAATTTTTTTTTTTTGAATGTCCAATGTCCAATGTTGCGATGGATGATTTCTCATAACTACATTCGAAAACTTTTTTTTGAATGTCCAATGTCCAATGTTGCGATGGATGATTTCTCATAACTACATTCAAATTTTTTTTTTGAATGTCCAATGTCCAATGTTGCGATGGATGATTTCTCATAACTACATTCAAAAAAAATTTTTTTTTGAATGTCCAATGTTGCGATGGATGATTTCTCATAACTACATTCAAAAAAATTTTTTTTTGAATGTCCAATGTTGCGATGGATGATTTCTCATAACTACATTCAAATTTTTTTTTTCAATGTCCAATGTCCAATGTTGCGATGGATGATTTCTCATAACTACATTCAAATTTTTTTTTTTTCAATGTCCAATGTCCAATGTTGCGATGGATAATTTCTCATAACTACATTCGAAAACTTTTTTTGAATGTCCAATGTCCAATGTTGCGATGGATGATTTCTCATAACTACATTCAATTTTAATTTTTTTTTGAATGTCCAATGTCCAATGTTGCGATGGATAATTTCTCATAACTACATTCGAAAACTTTTTTTTGAATGTCCAATGTCCAATGTTGCGATGGATGATTTCTCATAACTACATTCAAAAAAAAAATTTTTTTTGAATGTCCAATGTCCAATGTTGCGATGGATGATTTTTCATAACTACATTCAAAAAAAAATTTTTTTTTGAATGTCCAATGTCCAATGTTGCGATGGATGATTTCTCATAACTACATTCAAAAAAATTTTTTTTTGAATGTCCAATGTTGCGATGGATGATTTTTCATAACTACATTCAAAAAAAATATTTTTTTTGAATGTCCAATGTCCAATGTTGCGATGGATGATTTCTCATAACTACATTCAAAAAATTTTTTTTTTGAATGTCCAATGTCCAATGTTGCGATGGATGATTTCTCATAACTACATTCAAATTTTTTTTTTGAATGTCCAATGTCCAATGTTGCGATGGATAATTTCTCATAACTACATTCGAAAACTATTTTTGAATGTCCAATGTCCAATGTTGCGATGGATGATTACTCATAACTACATTCGAATTTTTTTTTTTTGAATGTCCAATGTCCAATGTTGCGATGGATGATTTCTCATAACTACATTCGAAAACTTTTTTTTGAATGTCCAATGTCCAATGTTGCGATGGATGATTTCTCATAACTACATTCAAATTTTTTTTTTTGAATGTCCAATGTCCAATGTTGCGATGGATGATTTCTCATAACTACATTTAAAAAAAAATTTTTTTTTTGAATGTCCAATGTCCAATGTTGCGATGGATGATTTCTCATAACTACATTCAAAAAAATTTTTTTTTGAATGTCCAATGTCCAATGTTGCGATGGATGATTTCTCATAACTACATTCAATTTTTTTTTTTTGAATGTCCAATGTCCAATGTTGCGATAGATGATTTCTCATAACTACATTCAAATTTTTTTTTTTTGAATGTCCAATGTCCAATGTTGCGATGGATAATTTCTCATAACTACATTCGAAAACTTTTTTTGAATGTCCAATGTCCAATGTTGCGATGGATGATTTCTCATAACTACATTCAATTTTAATTTTTTTTTGAATGTCCAATGTCCAATGTTGCGATGGATAATTTCTCATAACTACATTCGAAAACTTTTTTTTGAATGTCCAATGTCCAATGTTGCGATGGATGATTTCTCATAACTACATTCGAAAACTTTTTTTTGGATGTCCAATGTCCAATGTTGCGATGGATAATTTCTCATAACTACATTCGAAAACTTTTTTTTGAATGTCCAATGTCCAATGTTGCGATGGATGATTTCTCATAACTACATTCGAAAAATTCAATGTCCAATGTCCAATGTCGTATGTTGTGCCAACTTCACGCAGCTACCAAAATTATATCTTTTTGGAGAAAATGCATTCTTTAGATGTTAATAACCCATGTCACGCATTGTCACATACGTATTTCAAATTATTAAAAATTACTCGAAACTTTTAATCATACTCGTTTCAAGGAACGGCCCATGGCAACTATTGGATTAATTGTATAATATTTAACTCTTTTGACTTTATTTGTTTATACTATAATAAGATCCGTTCTGGCATATGATTGATATTATTTTTATTTCGTAACGCTGTTAATCGTCCGTACGGCGGGGATTTTATATACTTCCCCTTTCACAGATACCGATATATACAAAATGTAGATCTATTGTTAAAATTATGAATTGTATTTATTAATCATTGACTTAGAGCTCCGGTTTAAAAATTTGATATGTACACCTTACTACATTATTGTATACTGACTCGTCAACTGCTCTACCAAACTTAATTTGCCATATTATTTATAACAGCCTGGAATTATTGAATTGAGTCAAGATTCGCTTAAACTGCGGGATTGTTTTGTTTGGTACTCTCGACTGATCTAGAGCCTTACCACCGGGAGTTCACAAAAGGACACTGAACAGTTCCTTGTATCAAGTTAATTACGTCGACCAAAGCATTGCAAGTAGCATTATTCGATATTCTTAAAGTCTTACGAATATACACGTAACATTTTACCAATGATTTAAATATTTGCATATTCATGAGGCACACTTGCAGTATAACAGTTATCACTGCGAGTATGACGTCACTTACGACGCCCTTACTGTGGCTTACATGACGTTACTACCGTGAAAGTAACTTATCTTGAAAATATTGTCCTTGATGTTTTTCTTAGACGCAGCCAAGTCATCACTCTTTGAAAACCAATCGTGTCACTCACCGGTTACACAACATTAAAATATACATACAATTTGGCTTCAACAACTACGAACACATCATCGTAGTCAACAGCATCGTCTCTACACACAGCAACCATAACAATTATCAGTCGGTCGGTCGGTTGGTCGTGTTCCGTCCCGTCCGTCTGTCCGTCCGTCCGTCCGTCCGTCCGTCCGTCCAAGTTTATGTAAGCAACTCCTCATGCTAGTATACATGTTAAGTATTTCTTGAGGGACGATACTTTCGCAGAATAACAACTATGAGGACCTGCATTATGGTCCTTTGTTGATTATCTCTTCTTTGGCGCGGGATATGGCTTTCTATGACTGCGTCTTGTTTCATTTGCAAATGCATGTATGTGTATGATTTAAAAAAATCTAAGTGATCTTACCAAGGCCTGAATGAAGTGAAGTTGCACTAACGTAAGTTAGAAGCAAACTTTCTGCTCTGCTCTGTTCTGTTCTGTTCTGTTCTGTTCTGCTCTGTTCTGCTCTGTTCTGCTCTGTTCTGCCCTCCTATGCTCTGCCATGCTCTGTTATTTTAAACGAATCAAGGCCTCCATTAAATATGTAAAGCGGTCAATCAATCAATCAAATGTTTATTTAACTTCAAAGCATAAATTTAACTTTTATAGATGGTAATCATGGATTAACGTTCTAAAATTAATCACTCTTGGATAACGTGTCTGGCTATTTAATCGCGAGTAATTCTTTGTAATTCGGTTTTTAAATTTGAATAATAACATACTGTACAGCTCATTGTTTTTTAACTTTTAAACAGTACGGAGTTGAGTGAACTTAATGGTAATACCGTATTTAATTTATATAAATACTTGCATTACATTGCAGTAAAGGTATCATGAACATAATATACAGTCATTTCAAATTCAAACGAGAAAGGTTTTCAATATACTATAGTCCGACAGGTTAACCATGTTTATCTAGGTTTAACTGGGTATACCTGAGTTAACGGTATTTCACCGCTATTCTTTCGAATGGGATAGTTCCCTCATTAGTATTAATTATTGAATTGACTTTAATTGTCAAACCGACAAAAATAACGTTCGTTTATAAAATATACAGAAAATTGCTTATCTGTCCCTTTTTTTTTTAGCCTACATTTTTAAATCATGGTTGGGCCTTGCGTATTTTTTTTTTCTATGGTTTATTTACAACAAATTACATATACATAGTGTACATATATACAGAAAATGGTGTATTGATACAGGTATTATTATTACATATAAAGATACAAGTTGAATCATAATATATTATCATGCAGAGAAACGTCTTACAAAAGCGTTATTGAGATTAATGAATGTTAAGAGCTTTACAAAATTTATTTATGAAACCAAATCTTTCTTTATTTTTATATTTGTAATATCTGGATAGTATGTCTAAATCAACATATAATGTCTGCAGAATGTTTGTTCTGTTCTTCCGCCGTTCGCTTTTAAAATAATTTTTATAAATAGAGTATCCTATTTGACTTAATAATATATTTATTGTTTCGTATTCTTTATACATTATTTTATAACCTATAATTATGTATTCTAAAGAGTTGATTTTATTGTTGATGCCATTTTCTGAAAATGCGTTGATTATCTTTTCCCAGAATGAGTCCATGTAAGGGCACGTTATAAAGAAGTGTTTTAAGTTTTCTAGAGCTCCACAGTGTAAGCAGTTTTGGGAGGTGTATAATTTATTTTCCATTTGTAGAGATTTTCATTTGTAGCAATTATGTTATGTACCAGCTTATATTTAAATTGTTTGACGCGATTGTCGATGAGTGCTTTATTTAAGAAGTAGTAGTAGCTAAGCCAGTTGATATCTTTATTTAATCTTGATTCCCAATGTTTATGTAGATAAGGAGCTTCATATTTTTGTTTTACAAATTTTAAGTAGTAATCTTTACTACCCATATTTTTCGTATTAGTTTTGTCCTCTGTGTTATACTTTAATTGCGTTTTAATATAGGTTTTCAATGATTCTGTTGTTTTTATTTTTGTTTTCCATTCCGATGGTATTGCCTTTTTGATAGTTTCACTTTCAGATATCCAGTTTGTTTTATTTGTGAGCTTATCATATATTTTGCGTTCGCTTATTTTGCCATTCGCATCAATTAAGTCGTTTACAAATATCAAGTTTGAGTTAATCCATGAGTTGAATATGAGACATTTTCCTTTAAATTTGATAAACCTATTGCCCCATATGAGTTGGTTCCTGATTAAACTAAATGTTTTCGGTGGTGTTTTATTTGAAAGGTTATTGTATTTGATCCATGCATCTATGATATTTACATAGAATGTTGGCAATGGTATGTTTGTGTTAGGGAGCGATTTCCAGCTATCTATGTTCATCTCAAATATTAATAGTCCTTTACCAAATTGGTTCAATAATAAGCTTGGGATAATCTTCCAATTTGCACTATAAGATGATCTCAAGTTTTGTATCCATTTTAGTATAAGGGATTTTACATAACTGTCTATATCCACCATGCTTAAGCCGCCGTCAAGTTTATTTCCTATAAGTGTTGTTCTTTTTATTTTTTCGCGTTTATTGCTCCAAAGGAAGTCAGAGAATAGTTTAGTAACGCGTTTTATAATTTGTTTTGGAGTGGGCATTGATTGCATAACATATGTTAGCTTTGGAAGTATTAAGCTTTTGATTATGGTTATTTTTCCGTAGAATGTTAGTTTTCTTTTTTGCCATTTTTGTATGAGATACATACATATTTCAATTTTATTCTGCCAGTTAAGATCTTCGCATTCATCAGTGTTATTGCCAAAGTGCTTATCTGTCCCTTTGTTTATCTTTGAGAACCCAGTCCACTTTAGCCTCGCGATGAAAAAAAAACAACAAGAAAGTGCTGGTTAATATAACGTAAGTCTTGTTGCAAACAGGAACAACCCCTGATTGATTTTCCGATGATGCTCGAGCTATAAAAATACTCAACTGACAACAGGTTTTCTGAAAAAATGTATGAAGTGACCGCACTTCCCTTGAGGGGTGTAGGGGTCTACTGCTGGCTCATGGACAACTGGACTACCATGTTGACATTTCAAGAGGGCATGAGCTCGTCCCGCAATGTTGGTCATCACACAGTCCAAGACAACCCCATCACACACAGCATATGTATAAACATTTATTTAATATGGAACCAAACCTTTTTATGTAATACAAAATTATTATCGCTGATTTTGATTAAAATCTTTAGGTGTTGCAATGAACCCAGCCTATCTGTATAACAGTGAAGGGCGACTTTAATCGGATAAAATATACCATAATAACAATAGTTCAAGAGCATAATCTTACACAATGATATTTAATTTCTTTTGAAAAACAGTTTGTAGAGGCAGTTTCATTACTTAACCTCGATGGAGATTTATATTATTTGGGTCTAGTACGAAAAAGATTAGCTAGTATTCAAGTCCCAGGTCGAGCAGTTATTAAGTTCCCGGTCCGGCACCTGGTTGACCTTATCTGGACTCGTCTAGCCCAGCGAACGAAGACATAATTATAACCTATTTGCTTAATACTTTGTTGATTGCGAAGTTGTATTGCGGTCCATAGTTTATGTTTTCAGATTTTGTGAGCTGCGGACACTTTCAACCGCAAAGTGTTTGACAAAGCTGTTCCTAACTGCGATATACAATGTCACATAAGACATGGTCGCATTCTTATAGACCCCAACAATCGGTCGTACTCTTATTGTACTGTACATGTTTACAGCTTGATTGACCCATACGTACTGACTTTACTCTTGAATCGTTGAAACTAATGTAACTTAGTTGCAACAGCAACATGCACAACGGAGCGGTGGTATAAAGGTAGGGCCCGCGCATTGGGATCAGGAGGTCCCGGTTTCGATCCCCGTCTATGTCGCTGTGTACTGTCTCTGAGCAAGAATAACACATAATGCACCGCCTTACCAAAATGTGAGCAACATGGACAACACCAATTGCAAATCTAGCTACATGAAAAGCAACAATTGCAACTTTTGCTATATCTAGATCGACTTCTTTGGAAAACTAAGCTCAATCAGCAACAGCCGTGGCACATATAGCAGCACTATTCAGAACAGTTGCAAATTTGGCTTCATCATCAACAATAGAAGCACATTTAGCTTCATCAGCATCATCATCATCATCACCAGTCGTTGCAAATTTAGCAACATCAGAAGCAATGGTGGAAAACGTAGAGCTACATCCTCAACGAGAGTAACACATCCAGACACGACTGGAACATCATCAGGAACAATTGCAAACGTAGCTGCATGAACACCGACTGTGTCAAATTTAGCTATATCATCAGGAACAATTGCAAACGTAGCTGCATGAACACCGACTGTGTCAAATTTAGCTATATCATCAGGAACAATTGCAAACGTAGCTGCATGAACACCGACTGTGTCAGCTACATCATCAGGAACAATTGCAAACGTAGCTGCATGAACACCGACTGTGTCAGCTACATCATCAGGAACAATTGAAAACGTAGCTGCATGAACACCGACTGTGTCAGCTATATCATCAGGAAAAATTCCAAACGTAGCTGCATGAACACCGACTGTGTCAGCTACATCATCAGGAACAATTGCAAACGTAGCTGCATGAACACCGACTGTGTCAGCTACATCATCAGGAACAATTGCAAACGTAGCTGCAGGAACAACAGCTGTGTAAGCTACATCATCAGGGACAGTTGCAAACGTAGCTGCGTGAACAACAGCTGTGTCAGCTACATCATCAGGGACAGTTGCAAACATAGCTGCATGAACAACAGCTGTGTCAGCTATATCATCAGGGACAGTTGCAAACGTAGCTGCATGAACAACAGCTGTGTCAGCTATATCATCAGGGACAGTTGCAAACGTAGCTGCGTGAACAACAGCTGTGTCAGCTACATCATCAGGGACAGTTGCAAACATAGCTGCATGAACACCGACTGTGTCAGCTACATCGTCAGGGACAGTTGCAAACGTAGCTAGGTGAACAACAGCTGTGTCAGCTACATCATCAGGTACAGTTGCAAACATAGCTGCATGAACACCGACTGTGTCAGCTACATCGTCAGGGACAGTTGCAAACGTAGCTGCGTGAACAACAGCTGTGTCAGCTACATCATCAGGGACAGTTGCAAACATAGCTGCATGAACACCGACTGTGTCAGCTACATCGTCAGGGACAGTTGCAAACGTAGCTGCGTGAACAACAGCTGTGTCAGCTACATCATCAGGGACAGTTGCAAACATAGCTGCATGAACAACAGCTGTGTCAGCTATATCATCAGGGACAGTTGCAAACGTAGCTGCATGAACAACAGCTGTGTCAAATTTAGCTACATCATCAGTTGCAGTTTCAGATAAACAAGTTTGTCACATATCGGTCAATATACCTTCTACAGGACAGGAAGCAAGGTTGTTTATAATGGTTGTTTTTATCGTACTTAATGTACTTATAGTCCTTTATAGCATATCAGACTTTAGTATGGACAGGTAACGGCCCACATTTCAAAAGACGACCCTATAGAAAGTTCACCATGAAATAAACGAGTGGTTGCATCTTCACAAATGTTTTAGGTAGATAGACAGACACGTATGCTGCATAAAGAGTGAACACGCAATTACATGCTTATTAAATAGTATAGCCCAGTATAGCTCCAATAGAATTAAGTATGCTCTGGGGGAATAGAACAAACTGGTGATATCACCTGGCTGCCTTAAATTGAGATTCACCAGACTGACTTAATCCAAATAGACTCGGAGTATCAGTTTAATGTGGTCAGATAATATACAAGACAACACCAGTCGGTTGTTGAATGAAGTGTAGTAGACGACGTATAATGACACCAAACATCGACAAATCCGTTTGATAAGTTCGTTTGGCGTTCTGATCAGGGAAGTTCCATTGTCCATGTGTTCAGATTAGTACACTTGAAATTTGATAATTCTATAACAAGGCACCAATCTCCCCAGAGCGGCTCTACGAAGAACAATAACCTCTCTGAAATATTTTAATAAACGTAGTACTCTGGTGTTTTGAATAATTCGACATATCATATTAGTAGCACACCTGATTTGATGGTTGGGACGGTGAATGCATTGTAGGGGATACCTTTGCTGACCACATCTCTAACCAAAGGCGCTTCTGGTATTTTCATTGCTATGCCCCAAAACAACAGGTAACGCTTCCCTTCTTCTTTGGCTTCGTGGACATGGATACCAGCAAGTGTGGGATGTTGCTATACACGAGCTTGAACCTGAAATTGGTTAACAAGCAACCTCAAATAATTTGAAAGCGTCATCTAGCAGTTCCGTTTTTCAGTATGCATTCTCGGCTTTTGAGTAAGCTATGTTTTACATTCTTCAAGCCAATCAATCACCGTCGCTGCTGTCAGATAAACAAATTGCTGAAATAGTATTATCACCAAAGCCATGGCTCTTTTCTTAGCTAAGAGTACAGGCGATATATATTAAAGTTTATCGAATAAATTGACTATTCTTCTTTTTTTAAGATGTGGTTTTTAAAACCACATATCTGATAATCCTGTACTATAAATATGTGTATCTGTTATATTGTAGCATTAATTGCACAGTGGGAAAATTAATTGATTATTTTGCACTTTAACACTTTATCTTTCGCCACCTACGATCAATGTTTATTATTTGACAGTTTCGATTGGCTCTTTGTAAGTCACGTGGTCTTTTCCAATTATGATGAACGAGCGCCACCTGGTAAATGATTGAAGTCGAATTAGTCGAAGCGTTTCCGAGAACAACGCCCTTTTCAACACTCTCCTACTGCACCGACATCTCTACCTTGAAGCGTTTCGGTTATGTGGTTGTATAAATTGATTTGAAAAGTACATTTAGAGTTTTCTTTGTTGTGTGGTGGACCTTTGCCTTTAAGCTGAGCTGGCTGAACTGATAATCCACTCGATAATCAATCATATCTACTTAAAGCTATCGGAATAAAATGCATGACACATTTCTGACACTCGGTACTTCGACATTACATCTACCGACAATACGCAATACCCCCCTCCAAAAAATCCAA
The DNA here is from genome assembly GCA_963678985.1 of Spisula subtruncata. Classification (NCBI taxonomy): domain Eukaryota; kingdom Metazoa; phylum Mollusca; class Bivalvia; order Venerida; family Mactridae; genus Spisula; species Spisula subtruncata. The sequence goes on along the minus strand of OY787662.1, from coordinate 13,984,500 downwards.
GCGATTTTTTCTTCGTGGCTTTGGGTTAGCCTAAATGCTCTTATATGCGCCAGTGCTGTGAGCACATATGACTTTACTTACTGCCAACACAGCTCGACATTGAACACGATCTTGTGTCATCTGCTTGGCCTCTCTTTACGCCATCATGGGTCTTTGAAGCTCTGTGTTGACTCGGGGTTCATCTCCATGTCATGCTTGGTCTGCCTCTACTCATGTTGCCTTGCGGATTCCAGTCCAAGACGTGCTTAGCTAGCAATGTTGTTTGTGTCTCTTCTGATAGTGTGTCCAATCCATCTCAATTTCCACTGTCTGATAGTGTATGTGATGGGTATCTGGTTTGTTCTTCGCCATAGATCTTGGTTTGATATTCTTTCTGGTCATCTGATGTGTAAAATCTGCCTGAGACATGTTTGTTGGTGGAACCGTGTAGCTTGTTGTCTATCGTCTTTGTGTGTCGCCGGGTCTCGGATCCGTAAAGAAGAACATTCTTCACATGGCATAAATGTTCTTAAATACGACCGCGTTGTGTGCACACAGGACCCAACTACTCGTAAAGAACCCCCATCACGTTGTTGGCAAACAAGATATACATGGTCTTATTGAAGGTGGCACTGTATGTTCAAAGGTTTAAATTTCTCTTAGTGAAGGTGGTCGCGCTGTGTCATTTCTACTATTATGATAGACGAGTGATCCTGAAAAGCTTTGCTGTGGAACTTTTCTTGCTTAAACAAATTGTCGCTGCAGGGTGATACTTATTTTTCTTCCTGGCATTTCCAGTATTCCAGAACAGGAAGAAAATAAGAGAGCGGGCTATGAACTGAATTCTAGTCACATAGGATTGAGTAAACAAGTTAACGATTGCTTAACTACATAATTGGAGATTAAACAAACATTGAATCAAAATTCATTATTGTTTTTCCTGTCATAATCATTTTATTTGTTTATTCTGAAAGCTTATATAATAGGCCTTATATTATTGTTGTTGACATATTCTTACAAATGGCCCAATTGTTAGAAAGTTAAACCAATCCTTGCAAGTCGCGACCAATAATCTGATTGTGTCACGTGTGAAACATCACGATCCGGGTTCACTTAAACATGTTTTTTTAATTAATTCCATTTCTCACAAGCATACCATACCAAAGCACGGAACATCATTCTACTGTCGATCGAATAAGTAATACATGTACTAATAAGTAAAATATCCCATTCGGAAGAATAACAGGGATAACACTTTAGCTTATGTAGACGTATACCCCGTTAAACATATATAAACATAGTTTACCTGACGGTCGAGCTAATGTTTACAACCGTTATTAATTAACTTTGAACGGATTGTAGCAATTACCAAGGAACTTGTTTTCCCGTGGCTATGCGCCCTACATCATGCTATTGCAAAAATAATTCGTCCTGTAATATACAATAGCATAGCTAAAATCGTTACTATGGCGGTCCACAAGTCCGGGTAGTTAACGCTTTATCTGCTTTTTGCGCTAATTCGAATTCGATTGTGTTTGTGCTTTTTTTTACCTTTTTCTATATGATTAAACTTTTAATCGAATCCTTAAAAGGAACGAGAATTTACTGATATCGAACTGGGATAGTCAAATTGTGGCTGGATTGGAGTTCACCTACCTCTGATGGTTACTGAAATAGTATTGCAAAATCATATCGAACCATCCACAACCAACCAACTAGCCGGAGAAAATTGTACGGTGATATTTTTGTATGATAAAACATTACTTAGTAATTTTGTGGTGAATAGATAATCGCACAAATAGCTTCTGATATAGAAAAATATTGGATATTGCGTTAATTAAAAAGACATCAAGTTTATTGGTAAAATTTAAATTGATAAAAAAGTTTCTCCGAAATTTGCATCCGGGGAGAAATCGACGACCTAGCGCGGGAAATATTGTTATACATACATTTTGTAGAATGTTTTGAGCATGTTTGTTAAATTTTGCCTTATTTGGAATCATTTATTTGATTGGCCGCATCATTATGATGCAATAGTGTCCTTGACACTCCGGATAATGTCAAATGCTCAACCGCATTTTCTATTAGTAATATCTAGTAGTATCTATTTTCCTGAATACATAATTGTTCTGTTGTCAGCGTACGTTTGGATTCTTGACAAACTTATCAACTACACATCATGGTTATTTGCGGGGTCTACTCTTGGGGGATTTCGTGGTTGGTCGATATTGAAGTTAAATGTCAACTTATGATAACCACGCATGTTTTTACATGAAACCTCTAGTCAACTATGTTTATTGGTGAAGAGATGTTATGTTGACTTAGCGTATTTTCTATTGTACTGTTGCTTATATCTCTAGACGAGCACTACCCGATATTCAACCGGCACATCCGGTTTGGCATCCTGGGTTGTCGAGATTTTTTTCTGATGTGGCATTCGCTGTAAGGGTCATGGCCCCATAACTTAGGTAGGTTGACGCCATCATGTGGAGTACCCTATGGCGTACATTCAGGGTCAATTTAAGTTAGGGCAGCCCTAACCTAGTTAGGGCGGCCCTAACCTCAGCCCTAACCAGGTTAGGGCAGCCCTAACCTGGTTAGACCAGCCCTAACTTCAGCCCTAACCTGGTTAGGGCAGCCCTAACCAGGCCTAACTCGAGGTTAGGGCAGGTCTTACTTATTTATGACCCTCTTGTATCGGTATCTAGCTTTGTCTTTTCCTGAAAACTGGTTAATTCAAGTGACCGTGACAGTTGTTTATGAATAAGTCTTATTTCGTCTGTACTTCTAGAAACTACACACACATTGATGACGTGATGATCTTCGATTACACATAATTTACATGGTAACCTTTTTAACGTGTCCGCACACTTTCCCTCCCGCAACCTCCCTACAGAATTGTTGAAAAAAAAAAACCGGCACCGATCAATAATGCACGTACAAATTTAAACAAGGAGTTGCTAATTAATTATATACATGTTTCTGTACTACTGTGGCATTATAAATAATATCATTCCATATTGTTTGCTTTAGTTTATACTAATATATTTAAGGTCGATTGGGAAACAAGTTTTTCCAACCTAATTATATTTTAATCACTCTCGACATCTCATTCCTTATGGTATCCATCGCCATCAGGGTATGAGAGAAAAGAAGCCCGGTTCCCAGCGCCTAGAAAGGGGATTTTTGGTACCATTTTTATTTCTTCTTTGGCATGACTCGACGCGAACGCTCAACCACTACGTTATCGAGGAGGCGGTTTGCTTTTCATTGAGATCTATAGGTACAGATACTATGGGTACCTACTGTCTGTTGCCTAAGTTGTAAGTTGCTACGTAGCGCTTTCCATGATTCCATGTTTAACTGAACAGAAGCTAACTGATTGAAGGCGCTCGGTAGCGCTTTGATAAGGCAATGGAAACATGGGTTACCATCGTTGCTGCACTGACTACAATAAAAGTAGTAAATATTTTAGCTTGTTTTCTATACCGTTACATGACAACCATGATGGGGCTATACAAAAAGAATAAAAATCCTGGTAAACAAATAACGCTGCTGAAAGAACAAAGCGTAATTTTATGTTATGCATTAGCTACGGAACAAACTCACATAATGTAAGTTTATATTGACTTAATTCAAAAGTCCTAACATAGATTTTGTGAATAGATACAAAAATAAATACAAATGCAAGTTTATTTTTAACATCTATAGACTAGAGACACGTAAGTCAATAAACATTAACTTCGATCACAGCAACCTAACAAACATGACACCATTAATAATACGTAGGGCGTTCCAAAAGTTCCAGGAAAAGTGTTCTATTGTATTGATATTATGGTCAATATACTTCAAATTTTGCATTTACATAGAACAATTCATGATACATAGTGTTCTATGAATTGAACGCATGAGAGTGTGCCGTACAAAATGACACGGCTGCCATAGTAACGCCAGTTATGGCTACCCGGGGCAATGTTATATTTGACCGTACGTTAACATGTTCTGACTAAAGCTAACGCAGTCAGTCAAAGGACACACAAAATACACCTGCTACAACAACAACAATGCTATATATTCTAAAAGAAAGCCTCGCTTGAAGGTATGCACTTCCAGGGTCAGTTTGCATAGTATTCGAAATTGTCACAAAATCAAGCAGACACGTCCAGCCGTCCAACGTAACGTCTAGCGACTGATTCACAACAGGCCGTACCTTTCTATAATTATCATCTGCAGCAGTATCACAGGCAGTCTGGAAGCGTTTATATCATGCATACACCCTACCCAATGACAAACAACGTTTTTAACAGGCAGTGTTTATAAATTACATTGGTTCAAGTCTTAATTTTCCTACCAAAAGACAAAAACTGTTCAAATTTTAATGATTAACTGACATTTGACGGGTGATTCTAATACGGCGACAAATAAGACTGAACACAACAGTGGATCTATTTAAACTATGGCATAAATTGACCAAAATGATGTTATACCATCCTTCGCAAATGTTCCATGCAGTAATTTTAGGTCATTGTTAATTGGTAGCTGTTTGGTTGGGAGCAATGCGTAGGTTAGTTTGGCGATTTCTACGACGTGACGTCAAAATTGCCCCGGGTAGCCATAACTGACGTTACTATGGCAGCAGTGCCATTTTGTACAACACACTCTCATGCGTTTGATTCATGGTATAACATGTATCATGAATTGTTCTATTTAAATGCAAAGTTTGAAGTTATTTTAACATACCATAAACATTTTAGAGCACTTTTCCTGGAACTTTTGAAACGCCCCTCGTATAGTGACACTATTAATTAATGTATGACATATATATGCGTATTTATTATTAAACAAATTAAAAATATAATTCACTATAGTCGATTCAATAAGTAATACTAATGAGGGAACTATCCCATTCCAAAGAATTACCGTTAACTCATGTTTACCGAAGAATGGACTTCCTTGGGTTTATCCAGTCAAACCTAGATAAACATAGTTTCCCTGACGGACGAGCTTATGTTATAATTAGTTCTTATTGACTTTGAAAGGACTGTACACAGTATTACAATATACAAACTCAGCACTGCATCTGTAGCATTTGATTTGTATATAGTAAACATTTATGAATGTATGAATGTACTTGTAATCGTAAGTGCAGTAAAGATATATTAGCGTGTGGGCGATAGCTCGCATGGCGACGTTGAAAGTACATTTGAATAATAAAGAGTTTCCAATATATAATTGTTAGATTTGTATTTATGATCTGGAAGGTCTTCTATCAAAGCACTTTCTGAAATCTTAAACTTGCATTCAAATTTTAATTCTTTAACTGCTAACGTTACACTTTCGGTAAAGCATTGTTTAATATTAAAAAAAACTATTCAGTTAGCGAACATATACATCCCATTATAGCCCACAATGTTTAGATTTGAAAGGAAGGATAGTTAACAATTTAAATTTGAAACGTACGATTTTTGTGTTTTGAAGAAAATGGTACGCAGGTACATATATATACAAGTCGTTTACAATGGGATTGTACGATCTATGTTGTCGACTGGTGGGCTCCAGAGGTTGACGCGAGAGGTGGATACAAGGGACGCGGAGGACGTGACATTTGACTCGACTGCAGAAATGGGTACATGACTACATGTGTTTTCACATCCCTATTATCAAACACACATCTGACGAACGGAGACACAAACACCAATCACACTATAATCATGTCTCCACAGTGCACCCGATGCTACGATGCGAACTAAGTTTGGAAAATCGTGAGTTCTTGTCCAAATGAACAAACACTATCATAAAATTCAAACTGAATGTTTATACACGATATACAAAAAAGAAGTGATGTTTTGGATAGCAAACTCATTATGTCCCGAAATGAGAGCTGATTTTCATCTTTCGTGACTTTGATTTTTGTATCAATTATCCGTCAAGAGCATTATGAATAAATTTCTAAACTCGTTATATTTAGCCATTAACGTGACTTCTTCAAAAGCAGCCAAAAACCAAATTCAATTTTAAAATTGTGTTTAAATTGGTATTCGGTTTTTCATTTTCATGCAATATAAGGTCAAATGCAATAAGCACTGTTTCAGCAGCAACATATAATTTGTGAAAAAACATCTGGATACCTTCTGGTGGAGAGCGGTGGCCCAGAGGTAGAATGTGCGCATCGGGATCGAGATGTCCCGGGTTCAACCCTCGTCTTGACCAATGGTTAATTTCTTTGAACAAGAATTACCCACATGGTCCACTCCACCAAGGTGTAAATTGGTACCTGTGAGTCTTGGCTGCCACACCAAGAGGAGAGAAATAGTCTTCATAGGGAGACACGAGCGTATGTTTCCACAGGTAGCCCAATGCCCAGGAAAGGTTAAAATGTCAAAGGGTGCTTGAGCGGCTTAACAGCTGACAATTGGTAACTTTACTTGTTTATGTACGTGTGTAATGACAAAACAGTAAGCAATGTGACAACATACTAAACATTTGTAATATATCCTGCACGCACATTGGGTCCAGATTCTGTGGTGCCACGATGTTATACTCCACCAACCACGAACACTGGACGGACATAGCTTTTATGTAAAGGTAAAGTGTGTTTATCATAGTGTCACACCTTGAAAGGGCCAGTTAAATCTGACTTATGAGACACTAACGTATCATTCATGCTTACAGTACATTCCCAAATCCCTTCTCGTAATACCGGGCGCCTGGCAGAGATGGGCCCACGGTAATCATTAATTTAACTAGTTGGCATCTGACTTACCGGTCTCATCAGTTCCGCCGATTCCGAGAGCTTCAAAAACTGCTAAGGTTCCTAAAACACCGTCAAATGTAAGAAAGGAATGGTAATGGGTGGTTCAGGTTTTTTTCTGCAATAGTGCAATACGAAGTAACACAAGGTGGTCAATTGCCTTGGGAATCAGTCAGTCTGATTGACCATTCAGTTGACTCTAGGGATGCATTGAGTGTCAGAAAACTTCACATAGCCGAAGAATCGGAATATTAGCTAGTAAAAATTAGATGGATTGGGTCCTAGCACATGTTAATATCTGTAGAAGCTGTATTTCAATCGTCGCGTAATATACACAATGTCCGGGTTCGATAATCGAGTGATCGATGTACGGGTGTACAGGGGCCTGCGGGTTTTCTGTGGCCACTGAACAGTAGCACTTCTGACTAAATGACATTGGTATTTCTGACGTAAATGTTCTACCCATATAGCTGATCCGCTGAGTAAGATTAAAGCGAAAGGAATGGTAATCTATTTGTGACTTTAAAATACAATAACCTAATCAACGCTTGATTAGACTGATTTCCCTTCACGTGGACAGCCTTGAGAGTGAGGACACCTGATCTTGCTAAAATAAACACACAATTTGCAAATATCTATGTTTAATACTTTAAATATAGATATTTAAACCTCACATGCTCACTATTTCGCAACGTTATGCAAAAAGTCACACGGTTTTAACGTATCCTATATTTCATTCATAAATTTCAATTCAAACTGTAAAGTATGCCACCTTGAAGATAGCCGATAATGTAAATGACCTTGACTTAGACGAGCCCAGTGTCGTAATATCTTTAAATAAACATTATGAACACTGTTGGAAAACTGTGGATAATTAAGTTTTTAATTTGTGACTAGAGTATCCGGGACGCGCTTCAACTTGTGAGCGGTATTTTAAACTGAAATGGTAGGAGGGGCTAAAAACCGTACTATCGTACCGTATTGGTCGACATTCACAGTCGGTGGTTAAAATTTGTATCAGGTTGTAAGCACACCTAGTATAAATAGTAAACCAACGTTTGTTTCTCATTCATATTATACTAAAACAGATTTTGTACAACAACTAGTTATTTAATAATCCAACGATTATATAAACTTTAAATATTTTATTTTATTTTATTATTAATGGTTGCAAATACGAGAATGATTGGAGAATTCTATCTACACGACAAAACTGTGACAGTTTCTTTTGCCGATGGAAAGATAACATTACGTGATATTGCTACAGATCATACATGTACGCATTTACTGTTTTATCGTGCATCACTCTCATGTGCTCGTGCGCCCGTGCTTCTCAAGATTTTAAAAAATTATCATTAACGTGTTTAAAGCGATTTTCATCCATTAATTTTAGCTTATTATCTGCCTTACTTTGAAACCGTCGCGTCTTTTGCCTTTAATTATAAATGATTGAGAAACGTCGTCGAAACATGATGATATTTAAAATTATTTGATCGTCAGGTTGATGAGGCTTTTATGTTTGGAGATTCTATTTAATTCTATTATTCATAAGTATAATGATTCTCGTTCTATGTGTTCTTGAAACGTAAAAGTGCATTTCTAAATTTTCTATCAAAGAGTCCTTTTGAATAGTGTACATATACGACATTCCCTTTCTTTCGTTGTAAGTTCTTATCAAAACAAAAACGTGCATTCTTTTTTAACCATGCATGTTGTATACCGAACTGTTGATATTTTCTTTCGTTCGCTCTTAAATCTTAATCTAAAAGTGCATTCTCCTTGAAACTCGTACATTTCATTATGTTTAGTAAGTGTATTTTCTTGGTGAAAACTGATTTGGTGGTAAGGTTGTCGATGTTGTTTAATACTTCGAAACGTTAGCAAGCAGACAATTTGAAAAATGCAAGTTTCCACTCTGAATGCTTAATTAAAACACGGATTCCTTTTTTGAAAAAGATCGTATAGTTATGTTGAATAGTGTACTTCATGGTGTAGATCTAATATTCTTTTTTTCTAATCACTCCTACAGATGATGTGCTAGTCAAAGATATTCTAAAGGTGCAACACAATGAAGGAAAATGTTCGTCCGTCCGTCTGCACCATGTAGTGAAACATAACAACAAAATGTTACGAGCGGAAATCTGTGATTTATACGGAAATGAGACCTCTTGTGAATGCTTAGCAACAGAAATACAGAATTCCTTAGACTGTGAGTATTAATTCATATTATTTACTGGATATGTTCTGTTCTGTTCCGTTCTGATATGAGTCGTCGGTACCATTCAGTGACTTATTCATATATACATACGTTTATAGTCGTAAATTAGGTTTTTCATTTGTATAATATGTTTTAAATTCTTATGTATGAATATGCTATTACTAGTCGTATAAAATTCTTTCTGAGTCGTATGTCTTAAGAATCATACTTTTAGTATAGTAACATGTATACTGACATATGCGTTTATTTCACGATACAATTGAAGTAAAACGTTTGTCAAACGATATGTGAACTAAAAATCTGCATATCATGCAATTTAACGACGTAACCAGATGAATGAAATTCTCCAGTTATGAATGTATCTACCGATTAATAACACCGCACTTTATGATGCACATAAAATCGTTATTAAATGCAACAGTTAATCTAACGGTTTTACTATCAATATCATTGAGTCATTTTAACCGACATATTAAGTTCAAAATGGAGTGTTATAGGTCAAATGAAAATCAAAAAAATATAGAGCAAAATTGTACTGCTTTATCGCATCTAGTATTTTTAATTATGTTTTGGGGATTTGAAATTGGGGAAGCTGATAATCTAAAAAGAACGGAAAATTTTCAAATTTCAAAAATGGAATATCAGGTCATCTATCTATGTACCACATATCAATTCAAAATATTGACAACAGCTCAGTGGGTATCGATACCTTATCATTCTCATTCAATGGTGACATACATTCATTTAACCGCTTTTTATTGTATAAAAATAAATGCACATTTTTGGTTTCGTCTCACAGTTTTTTCGTTCATGTTTGTAGGATGATGACAAAAATAGCAAATCAAGCGTTAATTTGGTGTTTTTAGGTTTCTTATGACAAAAAAATGATGGCACTAGCAATTTAACGTCTAAAAAAGTTCTAAAAAATGAAAACATATAAAAATATAATTTGCTTTTTATTTTCTCTGTTTTGAACATTGTTCTATATTTTCAGTGCTAACTCGACCAAAGCGACTGTTGATCTTCGTAAATCCAAAATCCGGTCACAAGAAAGGGGTTAAAATATTTTCCTCCAAGGTAGCACCACTCCTTAAGTTGGCAGGCGTAGAACACACCAAAGTTATCGGTAAGTGAAAATTGGATTTGAATTAAAATTTAGCGATGAGTCGTACGAGCAAAACGCATACAGAACGTATTTGGAACGTATACTATGGTTGAATAATTAGGACGCACATATTTCGCTAGAATGGAGTACATCTAGGTGCATTTCGTGTATTTGTAAATATTAAAATTACCACTACTATTTAGGTGCATCGTCCGCTCGTGAATCATCTTACAACCTTAAATAGAACATTACTTCACCGGGTTAGAGCATCTGTTATGTTGAGCGCATGCGCCCAGCTACAGTTGAATCATCAGGGAAAAATGAAAAAATCCAAAGTTTTGAAATTTATTCCTTACTAGTTTACTAGTATTTTTCAAAATTGTTACGCTATTATTACAGAAAATGATGCTTTCTGATAAAAATGAGATAATTATGCTAATCATATGGTTAAACATGGCGTATAGTTTCATCATCTAAATTTTGAATGAAAGATTTCGGTGTAGAAAAGGTTAAAAGCAAAAACACTGATGTTGCATCATGTGAAATGCATTTTTATTTTCGGTTCTCTAATTAGGCGTAAAAATAATTAACGTTACAGTGTCTTGCATTACCTAGGCCACATTACCGATATTACTGAAAAGTTAGAAATTCCTCCATCATGCCATAGAACGATCCAAAACGTACAAAGAGCCGCTTCGGCAATTCCTTATATTTTTATGTTGTCCATGAAATATGTAGTCTGTGTACTTGAGCTGTTTTCAAATGAGATCTTTGTTTTCTATTAATATCATTTTTATTTTTACCATTTCAGTAACACAAAAGGCCGGCGAACCTAAAGACCTGTTGGCGTCCTATGATTTGTCACTGATTCATGGGTAAGTTGGCAACTGTTATGTCGATTTGTTTCGTCCGTAATCACCATTGCACCACAAGCGTACTTTCAGTACAAAAATGAGTTTGTTGAATTTGAATCCTCCTTTAATATTCGAACGTAAACAAAGATTTCGTTGACCAACATTCGTGGCATAGATAACTGTTTTCGGTGTACTATTTTTAGATTTGAAGGGTATCGATGGGTATTTTATAAAGGCCAATACCCGGATTCTGTCGGTTATTAATCTTATCATTATCTCACATTTTGCTCGCGACAGATTTAAAGTTATCAAAAATAAGCATGACATATGGGGTGTCTTGGTATCGTCACCTGCTGTCACATGTTATCTGTTTTACTTCTGTCAATGTCATCATTTTATGATAACGTAGATTGTTAATGGGACACCCTAGTTACCCCCTTTAAGGTCACGTCCACACAGTGTATCTGAACCAAAATAAGTAAAACATCAACAACAAAGATTAACGTGATTACATGAATTTCGATTTCATCATACTCGGCCTCCAGCGTATTTGCTTCACTAGAATCTATTGGTCTTGTGACTTGGCTAGCCACTGATGTATTAGTAAGCCTACGAACTTTTCTTCTTTATTTCGTTTTTGTCATACATATTCCTTTCGACTCTTTGAATAAATGACAAAATGTGCCGAATCTTTTGAATGCGTTTTGTAGCGATGCAGAATAATGACATGGACATGTTTTTATTTATTTTCAGGATCGTATCAGTAGGCGGTGATGGTATGTTCTCGGAATGTGTGAATGGTTTACTTGCTAGACTTCAGTCTGACTCCCAGATTGACATGCACGATCCAGAGTCTGATATCGCTGCTTCAAAGATTCCTATCGGTATTGTACCAACAGGTATGCTCAGACTTCACAGAATTCAGAACTTCTTCTTCTTTTTCTTCTTCGTCTTCGTCTTCGTCTTCTTCTTATTCTTCCAGTTTCGATACAGGACCACAGTTGTGATATCACCGCACCTCTATTGTCCATATGAACATTTGTATCAAGTTTCACATACTATTATACGATAATGAAGTTTATAACGAATTCCGATGGGTTGGTCTATTTTAATAAAAAAAAATAACAGAAAAAGTAAAATTGTCTTTCCTGATGAGTCGTTGTGATTATCAAAAGCACGGCTGTATTTGGGACTTGAATTTTCAGTAAAAATTGAAATGAAACAAAGTAAATACGTACAATGAAGAGTAAATTATAATTGTTGTATTTCTGTTTACAGGGTCGGGGAACTACCTAGTCAATTATATACATGGTACACGAGACATAGAGACTGCTGTACTGAAAATCATTCTGGGTAAGTAAAAAATATTCAAAATGTAGCAAAATGTGAAATTTAAAAAAACGCACGAGATTTCCCTGAGCATATTCATGGCTGTGATTGGTCGTTGCTAAGCTACACAAGCCAATGAAAATCAAGCAAGGTCTAAATTACTTCCTAACCGGAAAAAGGGTTTAACCCGAGAAGAATCTATAATATTTGTATCGTAAGATAATGAAGCAAGCCAGTCACGATGTGTTTGTTTTGAGATAGACACCAGTGTGGTTGTATCATATCGAACTCACACGTGATTCACGTCAGATGCACTGATACAAAATGTTGCTAAGGGATATTAGATATTCTTTGTTTGAAAATAGCCACAACTTTCACCACTGAAGTTATCATTTTACAAAACAGTCTTAAGTAGCAATAACATGTATTTTTTTATTTAACTGTTCAAAATCCGTTTGTGAAAAAGGAATTTTCATAAATTTTTGGTTTTATCCTTCCTTAATGCAAGTAGAACTAATTATTCATTAAATAGTAAAATAGTCATCGAATGAAAAGAAAGGCTTAGATCAAAACGTTAGTCAATGAATCATAATTCAGCGAGTGAGTGAGTTAGTTTTCATTCTCATATGGCAAATATGTGACTTTAAACCCCGTTATTTGTATTTTGAATAGACCCAATAAACTTAAGGTAAATAACCACTAAATGCCTACGCAGACCAAATTCAGATACAGTCAAATAGTCCGTTAAAAAACTTTAAAGCGACTGGAAATGGGGGTATGTCTTGACAAATCAGCATCAGAATCATGAAATTGGTGTTAAATGCTTTGTATGCATATATGTGATGCAGTGAAATGGTTTTATTCAGAAATATTTTGTATTCTAGCTTTAATATGAAAGTGAAAGTAAGGTTGGGGCTAACGGACAGTGAGTAAATCCGTACATGTGAGAAAATCTGTTCACCGCGTTTGACGAACCAAATTTTTCTTATATGATACATGACCCCCTGCTTTTTTTTCATTTTCTTCAAGCTGGATGCTATTTCTATGGATTAAAAGATTTTGAGAGGGCCCCATGGACAAAAAATTGACATTTTTTTTGGCTGACCTAGGTCACTTTACATTGAGTTAAAGAACAACTCTATTTGGTGGTTTGTGACCTAAAGACATGCAAAATTCCTTTAAAATCATGTTTTCATTTTTTTTTCATTTAAATGATAGGAAATGCACTCAAGATGGGGTTTTAACCATTTTTATCTGTGTAAAATGTCTAAAAAAGTGAAAATTTAGATTTTTATCATGAAAAATCCAGAAAAGTTCAGATTTATTTTTTCTTAAATTGACATTTTTATGTGAATGTTGCCCTTATTTTAGTACCAGACAAGGATAATTGTGATTTAAAATGAAGAATAGACATATTGTTAGGCATCTAAAGCAAATTTGGGGTTCAGAATACCATTTTAGCACAAATACAACACCATTTCATGTCACTATTCATACCATTTGACAGGCGCTGACCAAATTTCTCCTTAAAGGCGCATATGCGGGTTTGTAATTATTTCTGGAATTCATGCCCAATTTGTCTAGAATTGATTGTTTTGTGCTGCATATATATAGTAGCATTGAAAAAAGGGCAAAAAACACTTAAACAAGTCAAAAAGGGTTGTCTTAAGGTAAATAACCACTAAATGCCTACGCAGACCAAATTCAGATACAGTCAAATAGTCCGTTAAAAAACTTTAAAGCGACTGGAAATGGGGGTATGTCTTGACAAATCAGCATCAGAATCATGAAATTGGTGTTAAATGCTTTGTATGCATATATGTGATGCAGTGAAATGGTTTTATTCAGAAATATTTTGTATTCTAGCTTTAATATGAAAGTGAAAGTAAGGTTGGGGCTAACGGACAGTGAGTAAATCCGTACATGTGAGAAAATCTGTTCACCGCGTTTGACGAACCAAATTTTTCTTATATGATACATGACCCCCTGCTTTTTTTTCATTTTCTTCAAGCTGGATGCTATTTCTATGGATTAAAAGATTTTGAGAGGGCCCCATGGACAAAAAATTGACATTTTTTTTGGCTGACCTAGGTCACTTTACATTGAGTTAAAGAACAACTCTATTTGGTGGTTTGTGACCTAAAGACATGCAAAATTCCTTTAAAATCATGTTTTCATTTTTTTTTCATTTAAATGATAGGAAATGCACTCAAGATGGGGTTTTAACCATTTTTATCTGTGTAAAATGTCTAAAAAAGTGAAAATTTAGATTTTTATCATGAAAAATCCAGAAAAGTTCAGATTTATTTTTTCTTAAATTGACATTTTTATGTGAATGTTGCCCTTATTTTAGTACCAGACAAGGATAATTGTGATTTAAAATGAAGAATAGACATATTGTTAGGCATCTAAAGCAAATTTGGGGTTCAGAATACCATTTTAGCACAAATACAACACCATTTCATGTCACTATTCATACCATTTGACAGGCGCTGACCAAATTTCTCCTTAAAGGCGCATATGCGGGTTTGTAATTATTTCTGGAATTCATGCCCAATTTGTCTAGAATTGATTGTTTTGTGCTGCATATATATAGTAGCATTGAAAAAAGGGCAAAAAACACTTAAACAAGTCAAAAAGGGTTGTCTTAAGGTAAATAACCACTAAATGCCTACGCAGACCAAATTCAGATACAGTCAAATAGTCCGTTAAAAAACTTTAAAGCGACTGGAAATGGGGGTATGTCTTGACAAATCAGCATCAGAATCATGAAATTGGTGTTAAATGCTTTGTATGCATATATGTGATGCAGTGAAATGGTTTTATTCAGAAATATTTTGTATTCTAGCTTTAATATGAAAGTGAAAGTAAGGTTGGGGCTAACGGACAGTGAGTAAATCCGTACATGTGAGAAAATCTGTTCACCGCGTTTGACGAACCAAATTTTTCTTATATGATACATGACCCCCTGCTTTTTTTTCATTTTCTTCAAGCTGGATGCTATTTCTATGGATTAAAAGATTTTGAGTGGGCCCCATGGACAAAAAGTTGACATTTTTTTTGGCTGACCTAGGTCACTTTACATTGAGTTAAAGAACAACTCTATTTGGTGGTTTGTGACCTTAATGGTGTGTGAACACATTGACGATAGCACACAGATGCATATAGTTAAACGGAAGCTGACACCTAGCCACAAGTTTTTCACACTCGTCGTATCGAGTCCTGGTAATAAAATAAACCGCATAAGAAACGAACAGCGTTTAAATGATAATAAAATCACCTTAAATACTTAACATACCAATGTATAATACTCGATATGAGTATATTTTTTATTTGACAAAGCAAATTCATTTGGTTTAGTAATATGCGGTTTTGTAGTGGCGTTTGAAATTTATATGAAAATATTTGTGAAATTTGAGAAATGTGATAAATACTATCATATACTGACTTAGTGTGGGCCTTGTTTTTGTGTGAACATTTTATTTATGCCGTATCATTTTATACATGTGATGTGAATAAGGTTATTTTGTCAGAGATGCACTGAGTACAAGTTATACATGTAATGGCTTTATCATTGATACGTGTTGACCTTATACAGTTAGAGAAATTTTAGAGAGTATCGTTTTTAAGGTGGTACGTGAGTTGTCATTTTTCCTAACGTCATCGTAATGTCATGCACGTAAACAGAGCCGTTTTTTAAAACAATTTACACAATAGTTTAATTATTCAGCTCCCTAATTATGCTCCCCGGACAAACCGCATTTAACACAAAGACAAGTATTAATTGTCATACTTGACGTGATCGCTATAATTTGTATAGAAATAAACTTTAAAACGTGGAATGTAAATCCAGTAGAATAGAATCGTTCAAGCACGTTTCAATTAAATGAAATCTTAATAAGAGCATATTCAATAGAATAGACCATAGTACGGTTAGGTCGCAAACGAGTGTTTTAAATGTTTTTATTTTGAAAGTCGGTTTTAGAACATATAGGCCTATGCCATAGCTGTTGATTCAAGGCTCTTGTCCTCTATTTAATAACAGTGCGTCATTATTCGTTTATAAACATCTAACTTCAAAACAACTAAATATGGAATTATTTTTATTAAAAAAACAACAACAATTGTTATCAGGCTTTGTCCGGTTTTGAAATTATTTAATCCACTATGACTTTTTAGAAAGTGGACGAGGTTAAAGTACGGACTTTTCATGGGTCCTGTTAAATGATACCACCCTATAAATGCATGACCACAATTGAATAAAAAAGGGTATTGTAAATGCATATGTAGAGCCTCGGAGTGTTTTTGAGATGATTTTTATTATATGATGCTTTATTGTGATTTCAGGTGATCATCATATGTCAAATGTCGTCAGTGTACACCAAGGGAGACAACTGACGTGTTATGCCAGCCTCTTAGTAGAGTTCGGTTTGATCGGAAACATGATGCATGAATGCGAGAAGTTCAGATGGATGGGACCAAGTAGATACAGTGGTGAGTAATACACAATAAATAAACTAAAATTCTATTGGCTAATCCGATTTGTAAAACGCGTTCTGATTGGCTGAATAATAACCTAAAAATCTTTTTGGCTAATCCGATTTGTAACATGTTCTGATTGGCTGAAATCTCAAATATTGTTTACAAACGTTATCAGCAAATATAGACAAACGAAATGTCATTTAATTATACTACAGACCAATGTTTACATTTTAAAAGGTATTAATCCAGTACATGCATACGAATGTACTGGTTTGTTAAACAACGCGATACGAATGTCCTTATTTTTATTCTGTATTCAGTTGAAAAGTAACAATCGCCGAATTTCAAAAAAACAATCAATAAACTTACTAATATTTTATTTTTTCTTATCAGTAGTACCATTGAAATCGATGATGACAAGAAGTCCCGTGGATGTAGAAATTGAGTACATTCCGGAAGAATCTAAAAGAAATAGTCCGCCATCAACAGCGAAATTCTTGCGCCAAGTTTCACTTCCGGCAAACAAGTTTTCGGACAGATTCTTCCGCCAACGATTATTCTCCATGCCCGGTGACTACGATGCTGACAAGAAAAACGGTAAGTTTGAAACTATAATAATAATAATAAAAATAATAATAAAAAATAAATACAAATGTAGTAATTTGATAATTAATATAAAAGTCTTATCCAGCGAAATAGTCAATTATTTTGTTGCTATTATTCATTATAATAATAAATGTTCATGTTTTACCTTGGATTGCGATTAAGTTTTCATAATTTCTTTTTGGAAAATTAGTTTTTTTTAAAAGAAACTAGGTACCCTCATGACGTGTTTTTAATTTTTTCCTTGTTCATATTTCAGATTGGAAGAAGCTTGACGGACGAGTTTACGGTGTAGACACATACGTGGTCACACAGAAAGAGAAAGCTGAAAGTCTGGTACCAAGATTTGGTGATCACGCTCTCACTATGTGGGTCACCGATAAGTGTAGTATGGGGGACCATGTACAACAATTAACTAAACTACAGAAACGACAATCAGGCTATGTAAGTATATTATGCTATATATATTAAATAATTCATTGTTCATCCATTGTTATACATATTGTATTTTTAGCAATATTGCTTTGATCTTTCAAACTATAAACTGAAATAAACCAAGTCGGTCTCTCGTCTAAGATATGAAAAGGTTCAAGTAGTTGGTGATCATTTTTTCTATTTCTTCTTTGTGATAATTCGTAATAGAAAATGTTCGTACAATGAGAGATAAACTAACAACCAAACGATGTTTTCACAACCAAACACAGATATGCCTCCAACCAAGCCTCTTTCGAACGACTGCATTGTTTAATCATAAAGCGTGAATTGTATTCTCATTATGCACCCCCATGGCTTCATCTATTTTCTGCAACCTGGTGTCTATACAGTTATGAAATTAGATTCTTTTAATTAAACGTATGTTTTCACAATCACGTTTTTGTCTCTTTTCAGCTTGACTTTGATTTCATTCGTAAAGTACGTACCACTCGATACCGGGTAAATTTGTCGACTGCTTCAACCACCATGGACGCCAACGGAGAGCGCCACCTAAATAAGAAGTTTTATATCAATGCGGACGGCGAGGCAATCAAACTAGACACGCCACAGTTCGAAGTTAAGCTTCACCAATGTACTATGCCAATCTACGGAACCGTCGAGGGTTGAGTTACAAAGAAACACCGTTTGTGGGCACCGCGTCCACATTTGTTTTACTACGCAATCACTTTGAGGTCATCCAGTGCATGTCACTTGTGCGCATGCGTGACCGGAAGTGAGGGTTTGTGAGGAGAGCCAGTTGCCAAATTCAACGTTTTGTTGAAAACGTCTACGCAAGGAACATTTTGTCATGTTCCAGACAAACTATCCCGACGAAGCACCGACGGTGCGGGAAACTATGTGTCAAAGAACTGTCACGTGATAATTGTACAGTATCATCGTGATGTCATACTGTACGAGTATTGTGATTTGACGACGTACAACTATTGTGTTGTGTCGATAGTTTATTGTTTACTAGAACGATGTTCTTTACTGCAGAAAGAACTAAAAAACACGCTCAGTTTTATAACTGTAAGACTATTATCACGTATTTACAGTGTTTCACTTATTTCGCACAGTTGTATTAATCAACAGACAACGCCGCCATTAGTGATGACGTCACGGTATCAAACGATATTTGTAGTGGCGGTATTATTGCACATACATGTATGTATTTGAACATATAGGTAGTGAATTGATTATTTCAATTAATTAATTTAATGATTTGATCATTATTTAATTTATTTTTATTGTCACTATGCACAATAAACATGACGAGGACTATACAGTCTCATTTTTGACGACCCTCATGTAAAATGATGGGGTAAAATTATTTACAAATAATTATTTATTATATAAAAAAATAATGATTATTTATTTACTATTTATCTGTTTTTTTGCTCTTTCGTTGTTTATATTTATATATTTATTCTACACACCAATATTACTTTTGAATGAACTTATACATAATTATAACTTATATACATAGTATTTATTTGTTTCTATATGATTATTACTATTATAACACATTTTTGTTTTGATGTCACAGGGGTTCTGGGTTGCTATACGTGTACGCTTGCGTAGATATGTAGACAAAGCAGTGTGATCTCTATTTATGCTATTCTGTTGTTTGTTTGTTAAACTTCAAATAAAAACTTACATTTTATTATTCGGTGTCTATGTTTTCTCTCATTATTGAAGTATTTCATCATCTTTCAAGGCGAGCATAGGCTAAGCTTCGAACATTTGATTCATTTGCAAAATAAAACACTTCAAATGATTGAACTTGACGGTCTTTGGAACCAAACGTCCCGCGGGACTCTGCAGATGGTTATGTGTACCCAAAACATGCGTTTACCATATCTTTGCTCCTCGATACCTGACACACAAGTCCGTACACGTAGATATAGGAACCACCAATGAAGCTATGGAGGATGGCAAAGACATCCCAGTCGCTATCATCATACACCGTGTCAGTGCTTAGAAGTTTGACCCAGACAAGGGCTTTGGTGTTTCACTCCCTATATTGGGAATTCAACATCTATTTCCCTGTCTCCCCTTGTAGACAACCCATGTTCAAATTAAACATAGTGGAGATGCAAATGCCATCTCTGGAACATACCCTGTGTCTATACTTCATGCTCTTTGATCAGAACCATTGGTTACCCTTACAAGACACATACAGTTATACAGTTATACATCGGTTTCCTGTCTGAACACAACAATGTAGTACCTCACATAGGCGGAAATGAACTTGTCCAACCCAAGCGCAGGTCATCATCGGATGCTTCATGCCTAGTGAGGAGAGCCTGTACATCCTACACACACTTAGAAATATACAGACTTTGCAAACTGTTATCTTCCGTCTTCATACCAGAAAATGTGGTCTGCGGAACATAAAACAAGATTGGGTGTTTCCGAGCGAGATAGCTTGGTAGGGCGGACTGACGAATTTCATTCCGTGAACTATCATTTGCAATCGATAAAGAGCAGTTTCTGTAAAAGTTGTCTTACGTTCTTCGTCCGATTACCAGCAAACACTGTTATAGCGCTCTTCTAATTGAGCGTCGATTACCTATGTTTGAAATTTAAAGGAAAGTTCAGAACATTTTGATCAATGACTGGTTATTATATCAGTGGTTTTATACTGAAGCTTTTAAATGTTGGTTACATATTTTAAAGCATTAGTAGGTGATACATTGGATAGTTTCATTAATATTTTTACAAGCTTATTTAAACAATTCTTAGACGACTCTGCTATGGTCGGATCGAGCTCAGGCACCAATCTCCCAAACATCTCAACCTGAGACAGTATCTCATCTCAAACATTGCAATGTGTCTTTTGGATACTTTCCATGTCATTGTGAGAATGGACTCAAACTAACTTCAGATTTATCTCATATTCAGACACTGATTTGGGCAAATTTGAGATGAGATTTTGACTTCAGATACTTCTGGAGATAAGGGCCAGATGATTTACTAGGTGGTCGACTGTCGTCCTATCAATATTCAGATTTATTCCTCTAATACAGGATACTACACTGAGTGTTGCAACTCGCTGAATGGAACGTCAAATTTAGCTTGAGTGGTGTGTTGGTCTGAGTCTAAAGCGGAGGCTTTGCCAGTTGGTTTTCTCTCATTGTTTTGTTGATGATAACGTTCTGATTTGTCAGAGGGTAACACCACTCCATTTTTTGCATCCACCAACTTTTTAGTTGTCCTTTAGAGTCCTTTCTTGTTGCGACCTAAAGACTGCGCTTATTCCGAGTAGTAACACGTATATAGGCTTGCTAGAAATTACTCAACAAGTTAAGTTTTAATAATTCGTTAAGCTGTCGGGCGGTTCTGTATTCAACACCAGTGGCTGTGTGGTTTGCGAGGTGGGTGTTTCAACAGGATCCTAACTACAAGATAACTTGTGCCATACAGTACCCTGAGGTTTGACCTCCGCATTTGGCAAATTATCACCATCACAATGAGTGTTTACACCTTCTTGGTGGTCTTGATTATCTTAAAAGTTTGGGCGATACTTTACGATCAAGGTAACCATGATAATGCAAGTCATTATAAATCCAAAAATGTATTTTTAGTAATTTAAGATAAGTTTGACATGAAGCTGACATGGAGTAGTAGGTTCACAGAATTGAAGAAATCGTCAATCACAGGAAGAAACGGTTATTTGATTGTACATTTATGTACGTTCGCCCTGTGTGGTGAGATACGAACAGCTATCTGAAATCTGCACAAGAAGTACAAAAAACTTCAGATTAGGCAAAGTGTGCAGATTTTTACAAAACATGACACGGTCAACTCTAAAAATAAAAACATATTTTGACTTTTTGAGTTACCGATATCTATCAATTGGGTTGGAGATCATGACTCCTTTGTATTCCCATTCGCTAAGCTATCTAATGCAGTCACTAGAGATCACTTTTTACGTCATATCTTGTGATACCAGTAATTCAATTGTTTACTCACTCATATGTAAGGGTTACTTTTGGCTATGTATGCTAGATATGTCATTATTTATGCTGGTAAAAGAACGCCAATCAAAAAGCAGCTTTCTCTCACGTAATTGTCATTCTGATTACCGGGAACGAACGGAAATGACCGTGCTTTAACGATTTTTGTAATTGTATTTGACGCAATTACTTGGGGAGACATGAAGCGGGAAATACAACACTGGTAGTCTAGCTCGCAGGCAACCCGAGGTTAGCAGCAGTGCCTTATGAGGTTCGGTGCCATAATCCGCCCTCACTTCCATATAGCATAACCAATCGGGCTATTGGAATGACGAATTAGGTTGTTCCCGGAAACCTATCAAGTTCCAACCCGTCTTATCATGTATAACAATTAAGGAATGAACTGTCTTACACACCAAGTCGCCTGTCTTCTTTCCAGCTAAAGATCTGCCAGATCCGCTATTCTATGTATACGAGTCTTTGTGTGACACACCATAACTCTTGCACTTTCCACCTGACAAGTCCATGAGTAAATCTGTTGGCTATGATATGAAATATCTTCTAGTAGTATAAAACATTATCCCATTCACACCCCAACTACCCTACCCTGTTCTATTTGTTATCAGACCTTTTAATGCACACTTTACATGGACTTGCATAATGGAAGTCTAACATGATGGCATAATTGATACAGCACGATATTCGACGTTTTGAATGTCATATTTCGAGTCAACTTAACAAAATAAAAAAAATTTCTCATTACACAGAAAGCCATGAGCCAGCACCCCTAAACGTCCGGTTTCAGACACGCGTTTACGGTACACTACTTACACTGCTAACACCTCGGGTTCAAATCCGGTGTCCGGATAATTTCTGACCCGGGTGTAAATAAACAATGACATATGGGCAAGATTGATGAGCTGGAAAAAGAGCTTTTTGTTCGAGGGCTCAGTGCAAAACTATGGTTCATGCCTCTATAAATTGACGTAGTCGCCATAGTTTTGCACAGAGCCTTCGATATACTCATTCTTCCAAACACTTTATAGCAGGACCCGGGATGTAATTTGCACACACATATCACTGGCGTATGAAAAACTCCTCTTTTGGTGTTCAGCATAACATTGCATTTATTCTAACTATCTTTACGTCGGTGTTTGTGACACTATTTTGATAACAAAAGTCAGTGGTTGTTATAACTCGTTTATTGAACTCAGCCATCTGAATGATTATTTGTATCATTGAAGTCACATGACCATTATATTAGAAAATGCTCTTGTGACATTTGACAGTACAATGCAAAGCATTATTAATACATGTACATCCTGTTTCTGATATTGCAATGATTTTTGTAAAGTCTCGGTTCGTACAATGTACATGTATAAATATTAAATGTATTTCATTTACACGTACAAACCTTATAAAGAAGTCGTGAAGTCTTGGCATGCGCCTGATTTAGTTTATAGTGGGGAGAACTTGCGCAGTATCATCCACACTCTCTCGCACAAGGACATCTGGACCCAGTGGTAAGACATGGTCAAGACGGGTGGAGTTGGACCAGGATGCATGAGTTGCCGAAAGTTTGCAGAGTTTGACAAACAGTCGTCTACGGGGTTCCACTCCGAATTTTCGGTAGGGGCTGTCTTTCTAAGCATTCGCCGATCCAACGACGAACTATGAGACAATGGTGCTATTTGCCCACAGCTGGGAGCAAACCTACACGACAGTACACGTACACTACAAAGTGATACCTTCAATTTGTACGACTTGTTACCGCAAACGATATGCATGTACACGGTATTTCGCTTTACGTACATGTATGAACAACAGTTCCGCATTCAGCCCGCGATTTGAGGATGTTACAAAAATGTACACAACAAAAGAAAGTGATGGCCCAGACATGCTTTACCAACACTTAATTCACCGTTAAGCACACCTTTGTACCTTAAAGGAGATGTTGCTGTATTTTTACTAACTGGTATATATGACTTAAAAATTCTAATTTAATTGCAGTAAAAATTTCTCATTCAGTGATTTTTTACAAGGATGAGTAAACGAATATTTCTATTGGATCAACGTACAGAAATATCGTCATTTAATGAATACTGGCTTGTGTGTGCCAAACTTAACCTATTGTGCTAACCCCAAAATTTTTACTTTAATTCTGACATCAGTTACAAATCAGAAGAATTCAGTTCAAAAGTATCATTTCTGTGGGCTGTGTGTGGGCATTGCTCCGTGCTGTTGTAGTGTGTTGTTAATACTGTTTTCTGCGCTCGGCTGGTTTAGTTGAGGACTTCCACCCTTGTCCGATTTCCTTACATCCTCTTTAATGTCTAGATTAATTCCTGCTTTAATCATCGTGGTTGAAACACATACTTAAGGTATTGCATCATAAGTATTAAAATATAAACATTCATTGCATTTTGAAATCGATCATCCCCGCACTCTAGGCTTTGCATGGTAACAGAAATATGTTAACCGTGTTTGTTGCCATCTGTAGTGTGCATCGAAAGTGTTTTGTCCTCCGAAAATGTAGAACTTGAAATATTCGCGTACTTAATTTTAGCTATACATGTATAAGCGGATTTACTAAGTCCGTAAATCCGCAGAATATAGTTATTTTTTAAAGTTTGGAAATTGCAAACATTTAACCTCGCCGACGACATTTACATCGGACTTAAATTTTCTCGAAGTTTCGGCATCGCGAATATGTATGACTTAACAGTAATAGACAAACATGCGATCACCATCCTTTAAGCTTTACACAAGCACGTGTTTACCTACGCTTTCTCACATGCTCGTGAGGATTGGCGGAAAAATGTAATGTTTTCTTTCAAATTAATTTAGAAACTAGAACAATGATTGCTTTCAACCAGGAAC
This sequence comes from Spisula subtruncata, assembly GCA_963678985.1. Lineage (NCBI taxonomy): Eukaryota > Metazoa > Mollusca > Bivalvia > Venerida > Mactridae > Spisula > Spisula subtruncata. The sequence goes on along the minus strand of OY787662.1, from coordinate 13,959,866 downwards.
TTACTTGTCACAGACTGGAAGGCAATTGCGCGTTTCTATAAGAATAGTATACTCGTGAGTGCACTCGTACTGCATATCGCTGGCTTAGAATTAGAAGGTCGTAATTACAAAATCGATATAATGAGAAAACAAGAGAAAACTGTCTGTAATTTAGTCTTTACCTATGGGAAAACAAGTTTTTAAAACTTCATTTTTGTCAACATGACAATTTCAGATTTTCATGAAAATACGCTTGTGAAGCAGATTTCAAATATGTATGAGTCTTATAAGGTCGTAAGTAGTAGTTCTTCTCCTTCTAAGCCACCGATATAAGGACTGAATTCGATCATCTTAAACCTAGAATGTCTCGGATCACGATTTCTATGAGAAACACGTGTTTGTTAGTAGCCAACGAGTGTATTCTTCGTATTTGGTATTTCATGATTTGTGATTTTTTTTTAGCAAAAACTGAAACCATGTGCCTATGCATATGGTATATGTAGCAAGTCGATGCCTATTACATGCGTTGCATTTTAACAAACTATAGCACCATACCATTCCAATACATAATGGTAATTTTGTTTAAAAAGACGCACAGCGTTATATAGTCCTAATATGCTTATAGCCGCGAATCATTGGCAGAAGTAAACATATTTCTGAAAACATAAATATCAAGCAGCATATGAGCATAAAGTTAATAAAGTTCTAAAAGAAGTCAAGTAATTGACGTAACTATTCGTATTCCTCAATTTTCAACAAGTATGATTTTATGATTTTTCACGAACAAAGGGAGACAATTCGATAAGTTTTTGCATTATTATAGTATGCATTACCTCCCCTGAATTTCTCTCAATCGTATTGTGCCAATTTCTTGATTCGGTGTTTCCGCAACTACAAATGTATTATCTTTGTTTGAGGGACCTCATACCACAGAACTAACTACTATTTCGTGGCCCCGATCACCCAAAGCATCCCAATATGAGTTAAGTCTCGCACCTCACATATTGCAGTGGTTTTATGCGCTACTTTTCATCTAAGACAGAACAAAACAAATTGGAATCACACGACAAATACTTCTCAAAGTTCGAGCTATTGAAAGTTGGCTGTAACAAACTTTTGAAATTCATGATTCTGGCTCTTTGGGGTTAAGGCATGAATTGTGTTTACATAATCTCGAAAGTAAAATCTGGCTATAGCTTGGAGAATATGATATGATCCTGACTTCTATGCATGAATACATGTACGTATATGACTAGATTCTTGCTTTGAATATATCAATTTCAGCTTGTTTGTAATACACTTGAAGCATCTTCGTGATATAAATGCATAAAATTATGCAAATTATGCTAATTAAAGGCAAGGATCGTGTCAAATTCTATGGGCTATACATAGATATTAATGCATCTGGAATTTTGTAGTTGATAAAACTATCATAGCCAGTAAGCTGACATGATGCAAAAATATGTTGAAAACCTTTTTAAATGAAAACAAATGATACTTATGTGGACCCTTGAGATGCGATATTATGTTCTATGTTCTATGTACATAGCCTCCGTAGCTCAGTGGTTAGTGCGCTTGGCGTCTAATCTGGCGGCCCGGGTTCAAATCCGGGTGGAGGTACACATATATGCCTGCCATGTTTCAGTAGAAATATATATAAAGACTATGCTCGGCATAATTCATTATGTTCTATAGGATATAGCTTTGCCAAAAGACACCAGTGAGGAAATTTATCATAGCAAAGGCATTGGAGAAAATTGTTACCTCTATGGCATTGTGTTGTTTTACAAAGATTAATGACATAACACACATTTTAACCAATCAAAAGAGTTGTTACATCCATAATTGAAATATTCAATCCAAGAAGAAAATATTCAAGCTATATTTGTTCCAAAATGGTTTATTTGGAGGAATTCAACTCACGTGGGTGTATCCTGAAAGTACTAGAAATCCATGCCCACGGCTGATTATGTTGTGCCTAGGCGCATATTGAATGTGCCTAATTAAATCGAATCCCACCATGCATAAACCATTCTGATCCTATGCAATTCAATTTGACCGTTGACCTCCATTTGTGATCTTGACCTTTAAAATGGGAACCTCTGGTTACACATAAATATAAGCAAGCATGGTCAATGCATGACATATGCATGGTCCGGACAAACGTACATTCAACCTTTGACCCAAGCTGTGTCCTTAACTTTTGCGATAGGAACCTTGGAGGCGCATGACACCCATGTTATAATGGTTAACATTCATGCACCATATAAGCAAGTTTGGTCAATGCATGACAAGGTTATGGCCCGGACAAACTTCAATTTTACTTTTGACCTACAACTGACATTGACCCTTGAGATATAGACCTGGTGGTTGTGCATGACACTCCTCATCGTGCCAAGTGAACTTGAGCAACATTGGTCAATGCACCACAAAGTTATGGCGTGGACAACCTTTAATTTGGCATTTGACCTCCAACTGTGACCTTAACCTTTGCGATATAGCACACCGTACAACCCGCTGCGTAGATGGCATGTCCTTTGTGAAAGGCAGGTCCGAGCGCGTTTTGTGATTTTCTACAAGGGTACGTATTTGTTATATTTTATGTGTTTTTCGTTGCCTTGGAGTGAGACCACTTACATGTGTCGTTAAAGCGATGAATAAACAATAAGTACATTTAATGTATGTTCCCAGAAATGCCATATAACTCGAGAAAACAGTGTTTAGGTGTGCGGTGTTTGTAAAAAGTCTGAAATTAGCGCCTTTTAGACGCATTTAATCATGTACATTGATGGTAAATCAATACATTGTACTAGTCGTAGTCATACTTACCGTTAAAGGCTTTGACTAAACCTCTAGTATTTACAACTGTTAATGGATACTGTTAAATCATTAATTTTCGTGGGGTTTAAATTTCGTGTATTTGGTGGTTTACATTCAACCACGAAATCAAATCCCATCGAACAACATTTTTACCCTTGTATTTATTACCTGAAATGCAAAATCCACGAATTCACGTTCCATCGAAACGGTCTTTTTACCAAAACCGCGAAATTTCGACCCATCGAAATTAAATGATATATAAGTATAGAACCTCACATCCATTCATGTGTGCATATTTCTATAGCTTGGCCAATTTGATACGAGCTTGACCTTTTGATTAGCATAATTAAACAGTTGATACATTGCCTACGTTTACAAGACAGACTGTATGCTTTCATAATCGGGGAGTATCACGAAGACGCTCCAGGTTCCCATTGTTTAATAGTGTCTCAGTTCTCATGAATACAAAAAGTGGCAACAGTGATGTAAGAAATAGCTTGTACATTGATGCATATTCTTGACATGATCGTTTCAAACCGGCTAATCAGCCACCATATAAAAAATGGTGTTTCCTTCCTTGACAACGAACATGGTTCACTACAAAATGTGCAACTGAATTTCAACTTGTATAAAATATTTAACATGCAATGTAGAACTATAAAAATGAAATATATTATAAATTGGAATAACCCAAGGGAATTAACTCTGTCTTGTTATACAATAAGGCTAATATTTTCTACATGGACCATAGCAAGAATTTGAATCAATCAGCACCCCAAATCAGAATGTGTCTATCGTATCCCGAAAAGTTCAAACATAGTGCTAGACATTTAGTGTGCAGGAATATATGAGCGTGTCAGGTTGCTCCAGTATCCTGAACAGTTCAAACATTGTGCTAGACATTTAGTGTGCAGGAATAGATGAGCGTGTCAGGTTGATCCAGTATCCTGAACAGTTCAAACATTGTGCTAGACATTTAGTGTGCACGAATAGATGAGCGTGTCAGGTTGATCCAGTATCCTGAAAAGTTCAAACATTGTGCTAGACATTTAGTGTGCAGGAATAGATGAGCGTGTCAGGTTGATCCAGTATCCTGAACAGTTCAAACGTTGTGCTAGACATTTAGTGTGCAGGAATATATGAGCGTGTCAGGTTGATCCAGTATCCTGAACAGTTCAAACATTGTACTAGACATTTAGTGTGCAGGAATAGATGAACGTGTCAGGTTGATCCAGTATCCTGAACAGTTCAAACATTGTACTAGACATTTAGTGTGCAGAAATATATGAGCGTGTCAGGTTGATCCAGTATCCTGAAAAGTTCAAACATTGTGCTAGACATTTAGTGTGCAGGAATATATGAGCGTGTCAGGTTGATCCAGTATCCTGAACAGTTCAAACATTGTGCTAGACATTTACTGTGCACGAATAGATGAGCGTGTCAGGTTGATTCAGTATCCTGAAAAGTTCAAACATTGTGCTAGACATTTAGTGTGCAGGAATATATGAGCGTGTCAGGTTCATCCAGTATCCTGAACAGCTTAAACATTGTACTAGACATTTAGTGTGCAGGAATAGATGAACGTGTAGGTTGATCCAGTATCCTGAAAAGTTCAAACATTGTGCTAGACATTTAGTGTGCAGGAATATATGAGCGTGTCAGGTTGGTCCAGTATCCTGAAAAGTTCAAACGTTGTGCTAGACATTTAGTGTGCAGGAATATATAAGCGTGTCAGGTTGATCCAGTATCCTGAACAGCTCAAACATTGTACTAGACATTTAGTGTGCAGGAATAGATGAACGTGTCAGGTTGATCCAGTATCCTGAAAAGTTCAAACATTGTGCTAGACATTTAGTGTGCAGGAATATATGAACGTGTCAGGTTGATCCAGTATCCTGAACAGCTCAAACATTGTGCTAGACATTTAGTGTGCAGGAATAGATGAACGCGTCAGGTTGATCCAGTATCCTGAAAAGTTCAAACATTGTACTAGACATTTAGTGTGCAGGAATAGATGAACGTGTCAGGTTGATCCAGTATCCTGAAAAGTTCAAACATTGTGCTAGACATTTAGTGTGCAGGAATAGATGAGCGTGTCAGGTTGATCCAATATCCTGAACAGTTCAAACATTGTGCTAGACATTTAATGTGCAGGAATATATGAGCGTGTCAGGTTGATCCAGTATCCTGAACGGTTCAAACATTGTGCTAGACATTTAGTGTGCAGGAATAGATGAATGTGTCAGGTTGATCCAGTATCCTAAAAAGTTCAAACATTGTGCAAGACATTTAGTGTGCAGGAATAGATGAACGTGTCAGGTTGATCCAGTATCCTGAACAGTTCAAACATTGTGCTAGACATTTAGTGTGCAGGAATATATGAGCGTGTCAGGTTGATCCAGTATCCTAAAAAGTTCAAACATTGTGCTAGACATTTAGTGTGCAGGAATAGATGAGCGTGTCAGGTTGATCCAGTGTCCTGAACAGTTCAAACATTGTGCTAGACATTTAGTGTGCATGAATAGATGAACGTGTCAGGTTGATCCAGTATCCTGATAGATCAAACATTGTGCTAGACATTTAGTGTGCATGAATAGATGAGCGTGTCAGGTTGATCCAATATCCTGAAAAGTTCAAACATTGTGCTAGACATTTAGTGCGCAGGAATAGATGAGCGTGTCAGGTTGATCCAATATCCTGAAAAGTTCAAACATTGTGCTAGACATTTAGTGTGCAGGAATAGATGAGCGTGTCAGGTTGATTCAATACACTGAAAAGTTCAAACATTGTGCTAGACATTTAGTGTGCTGGAATAGATGAACGTGTCAGGTTGATCCAGTATCCTGAACAGTTCAAACATTGTGCTAGACATTTAGTGTGCAGGAATATATGAGCGTGTCAGGTTGATCCAGTATCCTGAACAGTTCAAACATTGTGCTAGACATTTAGTGTGCAGGAATATATGAGCGTGTCAGGTTGATCCAGTATCCTGAAAAGTTCAAACATTGTGCTAGACATTTAGTGTGCACGAATATATGAGCGTGTCAGGTTGATCCAGTATCCTGAACAGTTCAAACATTGTGCTAGACATTTAGTGTGCAGGAATAGATGAACGTATCAGGTTGATCCAGTATCCTGAACAGTTCAAACATTGTGCTAGACATTTAGTGTGCAGGAATAGATGAATGTGTGAGGTACATGTAGTTCTGATACTTAAAGATGATATATTGAAGAGGTGTAAATGATGTGATATTGTCATTAAGTAATGTTCCTGTTGCTATAAAATCGAATAAACCGACGTTATGCCATTATTTTTCTTCTTAATGTTTAAATTCAGTCAAGCCAAAATAATGTGATTTTTTGGTCAATTTTGCTATTAATTTGCCAACTGGAGTTAGCCCCTTTAAGATTTTATGTTTGTTGCTATGTTGTTGATATATTGCTGTAATTACCGGTAAGGTGTAATATTGTTAACAATTTTATGTTGTTGTTGTTTATGGTGGTTTGTTGTTTTAAGATGATCTACAGGGTGGTAATATGTTGTTGGTTTTAAGTTGACACTGTTTAAAATACCCTCTATTCTTTTTGAGATGAGTTTTTCAATTCAATTCAAATTTATTAGCGAATTGGCTCTTCTGTGCATTTGGCCAAATAAATACAAATTATCAAACATACAAAAACAGCAAATACGTATAAATCTATGTACAAATTAATGCAAGGATTGAATATATACAATCAGAAACAGTTTTAAAATAAATAGTTCAAGACAAATTTCCTTTTTTCATGATCTTGGTTAAAATTTATCGGTTTAGATTACCGAAAGGTATGGGACGATACGAGGACCTTATAAACTCATATCAAATAAAATAAAAGAATAAGATACATTTCTACTTACGTTTGTTTTTAACTTTATGTCGACAAAGTTTAACTTGCAGACTTAGCCAAAAAGTCTCGCGGTATGACTATCCTGGTTATCACATGAGACAAGAAAACGAACAAAAAATTTCCAGTAGCTCTATGTACGTGGGACGTTCAAAAATTAATAGGATTATTATCATTCCATGAAAACGCTGTTTAAGGAGATCCCCGTGTTTAAACCTAGTCACTTACGAATGTCTGGGCGAGAATCGATCCGAACCATGAATCAAAGTACTGAAAGTACTGACAGGCTGGCGAACTGCTAAGGAACAATAGCTTTTCAAGTGATATAACATCAAGTGGTTTTCTAAGTCGAAAGAGAGGTAAGTGCTGGACTTTACAAAAAAAAAAAAAAAAAAAAAAAAAAAAATTAGAGCCGCCGTTATTCGATCGCTGGACTTTAGCATCAGAAAATCACTAAGCGAGTTGCTAAACCACTCGACCACGATCTCGTTGGAGAATGTTGACCTAAATAATTCAACAAAATAAAATCATTGATGCGTGCGCTATATCGCGTTCGTAACGCGTAGTAATAATTATCAACGCCTTTAAACACCTTTTCTTTTAATTTCATACAATTTCCTTCCATTTCAAGAAGAAACTAATAACACGTTATATAACAATCGAACAGAATAAATGAAACAAGGAAAGTTGAATGTTCTTATCTTGCAAAACTGATTAACGAGGAGGAACTATTTGCATTGAGTGTATAGATTCTGTGTTGTCAGTTTCGGGAGTAAATTCATCTTAGTGGAATTCATTTTTGTGTGGCGATAAGCCACACAATGTAATAACTATCTTTCATTTTTTTTAATTTATATATACTATGAAGTTAACGCCTTTATGCCTACACCAATAAATAGGTCTATGATTTGAACAATATTACAAGCATGCTACACAGGTTACACGTATCATTGAACCCGATTTGTTTACATTACCAACATTTATTAATATTAAGACCAACAATTACATCAAACTTTTATTTTTTGAGGATATTTTAATTTTATAGCAAATCATTCCGCATGGACTATTTTCCTACTATCAAAGGCCTGCGAACCGTCATGGACCGTCAAGAAGGTTGAGAAAGTAATCCCACGGTTTCATGTTTACATATCGGGGCATTCATTTGCAAATTGATATACAACGAGCTATTAGTCAGTGACTAGTTTGTATTGTTTATTCAGCCAATAGATTTCTGGTAGAACACGGGTGAACTGAAATGTGTCTATTAAAATCACTCCGCCGCTGAACATTTGTAGACGATGACCTAATTATGTTGTTTACAAACATTGATGCTATAAATAGAAACAACATGTTTTCACTGGTAATAAGTTCAAGGACAGTATATACAGTCTATCTAACCGCTAGCAGACGATCGATACACTAACTTGATTAGCTTGACAGGATCTACTATATTAATATATCTCTGGTTTAGCAGTACTGTCATGTGTGTGAAGTTAGCAGCCAGTTGCCAGTTGCCAGTTGCCAATTCAACTTTTTGAATCGGCAACTGGCAACTGTCAGCTAACTTCACAACCCAGCTGACGATTCAAATCTTTCGGGAAAATCGAATTGGCAACTGGCAACTGTCAGCCAGCTGACGATTCAAATTTCACTGTAAAGTCGAATTGGCAACTGGCAACTGTCAGCCAGCTGACGATTCAAATTTCAATGTAAAATCGAATTGGCAACTGGCAACTGTCAGCCAGCTGACGATTCAGATTTCACTGTAAAGTCGAATTGGCAACTGGCAACTGTCAGCCAGCTGACGATTCAAATTTCAATGTAAAATCGAATTGGCAACTGGCAACTGTCAGCCAGCTGACGATTCAGATTTCACTGTAAAGTCGAATTGGCAACTGGCAACTGTCAGCCAGCTGACAATTCGAAAAAAAAATATTTTTTTGTGAAAAATCGAATTGGCAACTGGCAACTGTCAGCCAGCTGACAATTCGAAAAAAAAATATGTTTTGTGAAAAATCGAATTGGCAACTGGCAACTGTCAGCCAGCTGACAATTCGAAAAAAAAATTTTTTGTGAAACATTTTTTTTTTGTGAAAAATCGAATTGGCAACTGGCAACTGTCAGCCAGCTGACAATTCGAAAAAAATTTTTTTTAGAAAATCGAATTGGCAACTGGCAACTGTCAGCCAGCTGACAATTCGAAAAAAATGTTTTTTTGTGAAAAATCGAATTGGCAACTGGCAACTGTCAGCCAGCTGACAATTCGAAAAAAAATATTTTTTTTGTGAAAAATCGAATTGGCAACTGGCAACTGTCAGCCAGCTGACAATTCGAAAAAAAAATTGTTTTTGTGAAAAATCGAATTGGCAACTGGCAACTGTCAGCTAGCTGACAATTCGAAAAAAAAATTTTTTTGGTGAAAAATCGAATTGGCAACTGGCAACTGTCAGCCAGCTGACAATTCGAAAAAAAAATTTTTTGGTGAAAAATCGAATTGGCAACTGGCAACTGTCAGCCAGCTGACAATTCGAAAAAAAAAATTTTTTTGTGAAAAATCGAATTGGCAACTGGCAACTGTCAGCTAGCTGACAATTCAAAAAATTTTTTTTTTTTGTGAAAAATCGAATTGGCAACTGGCAACTGTCAGCTAGCTGACAATTCGAAAAAAAATATTTTTTGGTGAAAAATCGAATTGGCAACTGGCAACTGTCAGCCAGCTGACAATTCGAAAAAAAAATTTTTTGGTGAAAAATCGAATTGGCAACTGGCAACTGTCAGCCAGCTGACAATTCGAAAAAAAAATTTTTTTTGTGAAAAATCGAATTGGCAACTGGCAACTGTCAGCTAGCTGACAATTCGAAAAAAAATTTTTTTTTGTGAAAAATCGAATTGGCAACTGGCAACTGTCAGCTAGCTGACAATTCGAAAAAAAAATTTTTTTGGTGAAAAATCGAATTGGCAACTGGCAACTGTCAGCCAGCTGACAATTCGAAAAAAAAATTTTTTTTGGTGAAAAATCGAATTGGCAACTGGCAACTGTCAGCCAGCTGACAATTCGAAAAAAAAATTTTTTTGTGAAAAATTTTTTTTTTGTGAAAAATCGAATTGGCAACTGGCAACTGTCAGCCAGCTGACAATTCGAAAAAAATTTTTTTTAGAAAATCGAATTGGCAACTGGCAACTGTCAGCCAGCTGACAATTCGAAAAAAATGTTTTTTTTGTGAAAAATCGAATTGGCAACTGGCAACTGTCAGCTAGCTGACAATTCGAAAAAAAAATTTTGTTTGTGAAAAATCGAATTGGCAACTGGCAACTGTCAGCTAGCTGACAATTCGAAAAAAAAAAATTTTTGGTGAAAAATCGAATTGGCAACTGGCAACTGTCAGCCAGCCGACAATTCGAAAAAAAAAATTTTTCTCCAGAAAATCGAATTGGCAACTGGCAACTGTCAGCCAGCTGACAATTCGAAAAAAATATATTTTTTTGTGAAAAATCGAATTGGCAACTGGCAACTGTCAGCCAGCTGACAATTCGAAAAAAAAAATTTTTTTTGTGAAAAATCGAATTGGCAACTGGCAACTGTCAGCTAGCTGACAATTCGAAAAAAAATTTTTTTTTGTGAAAATCGAATTGGCAACTGGCAACTGTCAGCCAGCTGACAATTCGAAAAAAAAATATTTTTTTGTGAAAAATCGAATTGGCAACTGGCAACTGTCAGCCAGCTGACAATTCGAAAAAAAAAATATTTTTTTGTGAAAAATCGAATTGGCAACTGGCAACTGTCAGCCAGCTGACAATTCGAAAAAAAAAATATTTTTTTGTGAAAAATCGAATTGGCAACTGGCAACTGTCAGCCAGCTGACAATTCGAAAAAATTTTTTTTTAGAAAATCGAATTGGCAACTGGCAACTGTCAGCCAGCCGACAATTCGAAAAAAATGTTTTTTTGTGAAAAATCGAATTGGCAACTGGCAACTGTCAGCCAGCTGACAATTCGAAAAAAAAAATTTTTTTTGTGAAAAATCGAATTGGCAACTGGCAACTGTCAGCTAGCTGACAATTCGAAAAAAAAATTTTGTTTGTGAAAAATCGAATTGGCAACTGGCAACTGTCAGCTAGCTGACAATTCGAAAAAAAAAATTTTTTGGTGAAAAATCGAATTGGCAACTGGCAACTGTCAGCCAGCCGACAATTCGAAAAAAAAAATTTTTCTCCAGAAAATCGAATTGGCAACTGGCAACTGTCAGCCAGCTGACAATTCGAAAAAAATATATTTTTTTGTGAAAAATCGAATTGGCAACTGGCAACTGTCAGCCAGCTGACAATTCGAAAAAAAAAATTTTTTTTGTGAAAAATCGAATTGGCAACTGGCAACTGTCAGCTAGCTGACAATTCGAAAAAAAATTTTTTTTTGTGAAAATCGAATTGGCAACTGGCAACTGTCAGCCAGCTGACAATTCGAAAAAAAAATATTTTTTTGTGAAAAATCGAATTGGCAACTGGCAACTGTCAGCCAGCTGACAATTCGAAAAAAAAAATATTTTTTTGTGAAAAATCGAATTGGCAACTGGCAACTGTCAGCCAGCTGACAATTCGAAAAAAAAAATATTTTTTTGTGAAAAATCGAATTGGCAACTGGCAACTGTCAGCCAGCTGACAATTCGAAAAAATTTTTTTTTAGAAAATCGAATTGGCAACTGGCAACTGTCAGCCAGCCGACAATTCGAAAAAAATGTTTTTTTGTGAAAAATCGAATTGGCAACTGGCAACTGTCAGCCAGCTGACAATTCGAAAAAAAAAATTTTTTTTGTGAAAAATCGAATTGGCAACTGGCAACTGTCAGCTAGCTGACAATTCGAAAAAAAAATTTTGTTTGTGAAAAATCGAATTGGCAACTGGCAACTGTCAGCTAGCTGACAATTCGAAAAAAAAATTTTTTTGGTGAAAAATCGAATTGGCAACTGGCAACTGTCAGCCAGCCGACAATTCGAAAAAAAAAATTTTTCTCCAGAAAATCGAATTGGCAACTGGCAACTGTCAGCCAGCTGACAATTCGAAAAAAAAATATTTTTTTGTGAAAAATCGAATTGGCAACTGGCAACTGTCAGCCAGCTGACAATTCGAAAAAAAAAATTTTTTTTGTGAAAAATCGAATTGGCAACTGGCAACTGTCAGCTAAATTTTTTTTGTGAAAATCGAATTGGCAACTGGCAACTGTCAGCCAGCTGACAATTCGAAAAAAAAATATTTTTTTGTGAAAAATCGAATTGGCAACTGGCAACTTTTTTTTCGATTGTCAGCTGGCTGACAGTTGCCAGTTGCCAATTCGATTTTCTGAAAAAAAAATATTTTTTTTCGAATTGTCAGCTGGCTGACAGTTGCCAGTTGCCAATTCGATTTTTCACCAAAAAATATTTTTTTTCGAATTGTCAGCTAGCTGACAGTTGCCAGTTGCCAATTCGATTTTTCACAAAAAATTTTTTTTTTCGAATTGTCAGCTGGCTGACAGTTGCCAGTTGCCAATTCGATTTACCCGAGAGATTTGAATCGTCAGCTGGCTGACAGTTGCCAGTTGCCAATTCGAGTCTACAGTGAAATTTGAATCGTCAGCTGGCTGACAGTTGCCAGTTGCCAATTCAACTTTCGAAATCGACGAATCGGCTGCTGGGTTGTGAAGTTAGCTGACAGTTGCCAGTTGCCGATTCAAAAAGTTGAATTGGCAACTGGCAACTGGCAACTGGCTGCTAACTTCACGCACATAGTACTGTCACGCAATATTCAATTAATTGCAGTTCCGTCAATTACTATCGGATTTCGACAAAATAAATTTTGTCAATACCATAAGATATTGCAATTTATTAATATCAAATTAAATTTAAATTATAAAATAATATGAATTCACATTGGCGAGTTAAAAAGCGAGTCCCTAGATTTTCTTTTCGCGAATTGCGCAAATTTTCGGAACTACCTGAGGTTTTAAATCGTCAGTAACAATTTTGTTTCTAATTTACATAAACAAATAATACCTCACTGAAAAGAGGAAACTTTCAACTTCAAGAAAATGTGCAACATTTATATCGGTCTCAATTAATAAGCACATGACAGCGAGTTAAACGCGCATCGTGCGAACTAATTGTGCTATTCATAGCGGCTATTTTCAACACGTAACGCTATTTAGTATTTGAATTGAGAAAGAATAATTAAGCAATAAACGAGAATTCAGTAAAGTATTTTCGGATTAAAAGAAATTGTCAATACTATGACATATTAAAGATCACTTATACCAATTTAGTTTGCGGTTATAAAATAAATGAACTAATGCTGACGAGTTAAACAGCGAGCACTTACATTTTCTATTCATGAAATGCGCGATTTTTAGCAACAACCTGGTGTCGTAAATCACCAAGTATATTTTTACTTTCCAAGTAACATTAACAACTAAAAGCTATTTTAAAGACGATACGTTCAGTTTCATTAAGATGTGCGACTTTCATATAGATCTCATTTAATAAACACTCTACGGCGAGTTTAAACGCGCAACATGCGAACTAATATGCCTTTTAAAGCGGTAATATATTTTCACAAGGTTTCGAATTGAAAAGTTAACGGTAATTGGATTAAAAGGCCGTTAATTAGTATATACACGTTGGGCAAACCAAATTCTTAACCAAAGACCTAAATTACAGGTCTTTGGGCAAACATACTTCAATAATCATAAATAATTAATAAGCTCCTCCCACTTAATGTGCAGTTATAAAGCCCATTAATGCATATCTAATTAGCTCCTCCCACAAGCCACGTTGTGCAATATTATCTATGCATTTTTTAATTAGCCCCTCCTTATTATGTAACATTACATAATCCTAGCTAGATCTATATTTTAATAAAAAATACTATATTTGACAACTATCAGCTATCCACTGCCCATCACCTGGGATGGGACCATGGTCGCACACTGACTGGTGCATAAAAATATGCTAAATACAACATAATAGCTATAATAAATATCACCCGCTGATTAGCGCGAGTTCATATTTCGGAACAGAATACGCAATATTTAAATAATAACCAATACATAAATAATCGTCAGATTTTCAAAAAATAACTTGTAGTATATTCCAAAATATATAATTGACCTGTTTTAAATACGATTTTATTAACATATCGGACAGAATGCTATAGAATTTACGCTGAGTATGGTCCGAAAGTCTGTTCGTAAGTTTAGTTATGTTACTCCGAAAAACATTTCTGCTCTTGATCCGGCGGGAGTACGGACAACCTTCATTATAATCATATCAGTAGTCAATAACCCTTACCACTGGACCACTTGTCCACCTAAATTCAATTGATCGACTTTAAATATATATATGGCATCTAAGAGAAGTGATGTGACATGAAACCATAATTATATCTGGTTCCGTTCTTGAATTATTTCATTCAACCAAAAAAAGTCATGATATTACCATTGATATCCTTTTCTTATATTTTCCTTCTACTGAAATCTGGTTCTATCTTATTAATTACCTCCCTTTATTTAATTTTCCCAACATATTTCTACCTAGTCCTGTTTCCATAGCGGGGGGGGGGGCATCTCGTTTGTTGTGTTTTAATTCCCAGTTCATCAGTTGTATGAAGACTACCCAGTCACTCATCTTGACACTGACGCTTGGTGTCTTGAGAGCAGCACAAACATTCGAGTGAGTCTAGGCTTATCAGAGCTCTGACACAGCATGTTGGTGCAGTCTTTATTTGAATGGTCAAAAAGACATCAGTTCGCCACACATCAGTACTTTCAGTGCTTTGATTTAGGATTGTAATAGTCTGGCGCGAAATCGCCAGCCTAAAAATCACTATTTCGTAAATGTCGCCGTTACTGACGTCACACATTTTTTGTGATTTTCTGTTACTAACCTGACTTTCATGCCCGAACAACCGAACATTATACCTCATTCTACATCAAAGGAAATGTAGTGTAAGGGGTAGGTAATCCAGGCTATCTGCATCATCGTCTGCTGCCTGGTTTCGTATATTTTTCCCAGCGGATTGTTACAGCGGCATGGAGACCAACACGCTGTAAGGCATGTTCTGTGGTTAGTACATTCAGTGTGTAGAATCACGTGATCAAATGAATGTTGTTTTTAATTGACGCTCGACCAAATTATTACACTCGGTTTGAAACTGAATTTGGTCGAGCATCAATTAAAAACAGCTAAAGATAGAGTAAACTCGGTACTTTCCGGGTATTCTTACTTATACGAAATGTACTTTAGGCTATATAATATAACCATATCAAATGCACGATCGTTATAATCAAGAAAAACTCACCGTTAGCAGACGTAAACCCGCATTCATTTCAATCGATTTGATCACGTGATTCTACACACTGACATTTTTGCCAAAAAGGACTTCGCTCATTAGAGACATTCTAATCACCTCGGCTTTTATGCATGGTAGCATATTTACCGGATGAGGACGGAAATGGTCGAACTTTTACGATTGCACTAGTATAGAAAGGCGTGTTATCGAACCCATTCCGTTTGACGTTAGATACAAACAACAAAGTATTTGAAAACAAAACGCATATAATTATTTATTTCATTTAACGAGACATAAGCATATCCGTTTCATGAACAGAGTCGCCATTTCGTTTGTGACCACTTTTTGACGACTCCTCTTCTGTATTCAAAAGTGCATCATTTATACTAGGGTCTCCATTGTTCAGTTTCTTTGTCTTCGTCTCGTGATCATCATGTGCAGAACAGCACGACCGTAATAGAGGTTTAATTAGCAAATGTCCAACTCCTGAGCCAATAATAACAGCCACTAACAACCATACGTTCATTGTCATAACACAAAGCATGGCTATATAAGCCGAACATAGACTCAACATGTGCAGTAGAGATGTTGCAAAATGAAACACGACTCGTTGACATATGGACCCTCTGAAATAGAAACATGTACTAGTATCACGTTTTATTTTTAACACACTCAAATTAAGTCACTGATTTCATACATTGTATTATGTTCATATTAAGCATGCCCATCGAAGATTTGTCCATGAACACTACACTCAAAGCATATTCAATTTGCATGTTTAAATAGTGCAATGGACTTGGTGTTCAAGCTATCAGAAATAGCTTTCTGGGCAAGATCCAAATGACAAAGCCTATAAAACCAAATCGTGTTTGCTCCTTTAGATCTTGTGAGTTTCGAACGTCAACAAACTGTACATTGACATGGCCTATCGATGTGAAGTATGAAAGCATATGTCCACTCGGCTATGGTAACAACCCTTAAACAAAGTTACGCATATATGGGGACATGCATCAATAATACAGTGTATGGTTAATCATTTTTTTTGTGTTTTAGCATCTGCAGAGTCCCGATGGATGGGTGGTGTCCAAGCCCGTCCGGGTGAGGGCACCAACGCTACCGAGAACTCTGCATGTGTTATAACACGAAAACACGCATGCAAGCCATGATAACACCATTTAATGCGCTCGTACTTAAACATTAATGACATTTCGTGGCGGTTTAACTACGATTTCCCACCGTATTGAAAGTTTATCATTTTACTTCATACCCGCACAGACAAGGGCGACTACTGTGTATGAGTTTGCATAACCAGACAGAATGTAGTATCGTCCCTTGGTATGTTCTCTATCTGTAATTTTGGAGTAGGAAATCAGCTGACAAGGCATGATCTTCAAGTACAAAAGTACTATCTCAAATGCTCTTAACCGGTAATTTGAACCAGAATAAAATACATTCAAACACACGAACAGTGTTTGTGCATTAACAAATTCTTACACGTATATGAGCCATAAAAGTTGATGTGTTCCAATGATACAGACATTCCATATAACATTGACATTTGTGTCAAGAGAGATATTTGATACTAGATTTTCACGGTAATAAGTTTGCAAATGTCAATAACCAGAACTCAACCTTCGAAAAGATTTCGAATACAGAGCTATATAATAGCGAAACTTTATTCGTCTTAA
Source organism: Spisula subtruncata (assembly GCA_963678985.1). Taxonomy (NCBI): domain Eukaryota; kingdom Metazoa; phylum Mollusca; class Bivalvia; order Venerida; family Mactridae; genus Spisula; species Spisula subtruncata. The sequence goes on along the minus strand of OY787662.1, from coordinate 13,943,182 downwards.
AAACGAGCAGTAATAAATTAACATACATGTTTCATATGCATAATAGGTCGAGTTTTAAACTATCTTTAACAACAGATTTATAGCAGTCCTTGCCATATGAATAATATTTCGTTGACTGTTACTTTACCTAATGGTAAAAGCACTGATTCGTGATGCTTCAAGCGCGGATAATTTCTTTCGGTTTGTTTATGTCACTACCCGTCGAGTATAGCATTAATTTGCCAATCAGCTTTCTCCTGAAACATGGCAGGCCTCCTCTCGGACTTGAAAACTTGGGTCGCCAGATTAGACAGCAATTAAGTGCGCTAGCCAGAGAGCTACGGAGGCACACTAGTATAGGCTTACTCTTGATTCATCGCTACATAACATTCACTATGCTGAACCAATATGTCTGTCGATGGAGCATTGCAATGTTCGTCTACAATACGTCAGCTTCGAAAGTATAACTTTTTATAAAAAAAACTCGTTCTAAATTACCGTCAATGCTAACTTTCCAAAAGAATCGAATAAAAGAAAATATGTGTTGTCATGGACTTACTTTATCTTGGTACGACGTCGTTGACGGTATTGTATACTGTGGGCGAGGCATTCAACTAGAATTGTCATGACAATAGTAAAGACCATCGCTGTCAATATACCTGAAATATAATTAGAATAACTTCGTTATGACGAGCATCAATATCACGCGGCCTATCTACAGCAAGTTTTAAAATATTATCCGCGTTTATTATCAATACATGGCGTTTAGTTATTTGGAGAACCAGGTTTATCTCGAGCATTTTACCTGTCCACCGAGATATCGTTTTACATACATATTGTTTGGTCCAGCCTGCACTACCTGATATCCCGGATGTCAATCTACCGTACATATAATCAACAAATACACGGGTTTCAAATCGTGCGGCGTACTCTAGTTTAGTCGGAGGCCGGATGGACACATGTGAGCCAATTATCGGGGCATCGGGCGGGGACCGGGAATAGTTTTAAGTCTCGTTTGAAATAAGCATTGCTGTTAATCTATCGGAACCGCATGATGTGACGGCGGCATCGTGTTCAACTCTTATACACGGGCATCGTCGGGCGCCCGGTGATTTGTGATATTGGTGTACCAGTGAGATAGCTGGGGCAACCAGAGTTCTAAACTTTTTGTACAAGAAATATTCACTAACGCATTGTTAATAAAACACGCATGTCTGAGGTTTCAGATACAAATCTAAGGTCATATTTTCGTAATATGTGTTGTATTGACAATAAAACATATACGCATGTCAGTTGAACTGTGACATCAAATAAAATTTAAAATTTCAAGGCTGGACATAAAATAGTTCCACAGCCTCGAAAAACTCTCAAACTGTAATTAATTCCATATTTGGGTATATTTAGGCCCATAATGACATTAAAATCTCGTTTAGATCACGACTTTACATAAACCATATATAATTTGCCGTACTTGATAATGTCTTGAAATATCTAAGTGTTCATTATGTCTAGGTTATATCGTTTAATATTCCAAGGCATGATCAATTTTAGTAAGATGCAGATCAAAATATCGTCCTACAAGAGGCGCCCTACTTAGATTGAAACAAAGTTGAGCATTCGCTATTTTCCTACTTAGATGTGGGACAAACATACATGTATATATGACAAACATCAACATACATGTAATATTATACAAAGCAACCGGTTGCCAACAAATGTAACTAAATGTTTTTTTTAAAACTTATTCGACCGTAAGTATTTGATGGGGAATATAGCCGTAAGTACCGTGTTACGGCATGTATGAGTCGCACATTTATCAATCCAGATTCGTTGCCACATTCCCCAATCTTGTTCGAAACGATATAATGTAGTCAGCAGAGAACATAATTTTAACTTTAATCACAGGTAACTGTATCATTGATAAAGAAAAAAGGGAAAATAGTTTTCTTTTTAAGTTGTTTTATACAAAAATATAAATTTTGCCAAAATATATTTTTCTATTTTAGTCTTAATCAATGATACAGTTACCTGTGGCTTTAATTACCTTCGATGGAAGAAATCTTTAGACCCTCTAACAGGAAATGGGAGTCGGTCTTCAGACTAAAATACTGTTGGCAATATGAAATATAAGAATCACAACATTTCAATACATTATATATAATTCTTTTTAAACGGACACGATATAAAGTAAAATGTAAAGTCGTACATGTGATGACCAGACCTAAATATTATCTAACCACAGGACTAAGACATTAGATTACAAACTACAGTTTTTACTTCCCCATTTTTTCATCATTAGATAATAGTACATATATGTGATACGATTAAAGGTAGGTATATGTTTTGATTGTTGTGTATAAGAGATATACGAGTAATTAGACTAATAATAAGACTCGACCTCAACTATTTCCCGGACCGTTCATGCGTTAATAAATGGTCAGTAGTTTGTGATATAATGTCTTAGGCTTGGGATTTAACCGTGGACCGTACTGACATACTGTTTAATACGTCTTGTTATCAGAAACACATTTATTTTATCATTTTCCCTTGAATGACCCTGAAATTGAAAATATTATTTTCATTTGTACCTATTAAAGATAATAAATACGACGAATCCTCTGAACTGAAAGCATTGCCTTACGAGTGAACTCAGATATGGTATTGTGTACAATTTTTAAAATATACCGTGTTTACTGTAAATTCATTTCAATTTATTAGGTGTCTGTTATTTCTTGCCAGGCAGTTCTTACATGTGCATGCATGTGATCTACGAAGTAGAATTAATTTAAAAGTGATTAATGAATGTGCTTACTTTTTACACAATACATGTAAAATGAAAATCATAAACATGAACTCTAGAAATTGCATTTTGATATGAACGTCCTCGAAATGGTTTGTCATATCAAATAGACATGAATTAACACTGCTTCTATACGGTGAAGTTTAGTTTGTTTATTTAGCACACCTAACAATATAAATATTAACAATTGGGATATTTTAAATATCTATACTGTAACATTAAACAAGGGTCACTGTAAAACTGGTTAAGCAAATATTATCAAAACTTGTTACTAGCTATAGTCTAAAAAAATATCGGTGAACATCATGCAATTTTATTGTCCATTGAATATCTTTTAAGACGCTACAAACTATCAACTTATTTGGTACAGAATGCCGTAAGGGCCAACATCTTTGAATATGTCTAGCTACGACGCGACAAACGATAGAAAAATTGTGAATACACGAGATCAAGATAGCACAAGGACAAAGGTACGATGCATGTATGTCTTTATAATTTATTATTTTCTCTCGCGTTTTGTCATCGTAGTTGGGTATTTACGTGTGTGATCATCATTTCTTCGAGTTTAGTTCATCGTCGTTTCGTTTTATTGCGTTTTTACCATCGTTCCTTCGAGTTTTGGTCACCGTATTTTCATATTATCGCGTTTTCGTTATCATTCCTTCGAGTTTATGTCATCGTAGTTTCGTATTTTCGCGTTTTTATCATCGTTACTTCGAGTTTATGTCATCGTAGTTTCGTATTTTCGCGTTTTTATCATCGTTACTTCGAGTTTATGTCATCGTAGTTTCGTATTATCGCGTTTCTATCATCGTTACTTCGAGTTTATGTCATCGTAGTTTCGTATTATCGCGTTTTTATCATCGTTACTTCGAGTTTATGTCATCGTAGTTTCGTATTTTCGCGTTTTTATCATCGTTACTACGAGTTTATGTCATCGCAGTTTCGTATTATCGCTTTTAAGAAATACAGATGCAAGGTCGATGGCAATGATAGGATTCCGTTTATTTGTACTCCATTTCAGTTTTAACGCCTATTGACATTATTTTAGTCAGTAGTTTTAAGTGTTTGTATACCACATTCGTGTTTGTAGACCATTTTGAAAGATTTCTACATCCTAATGGAATCTATTAACAGTGATCAAATATCATATACAAAAATGTATAACATTTCACTGTATGATGTAGGTTAGTGTCTTACATTTACAATACACCTACACTATGTAACACTACCCGGTATTTTATGACTTCCTCAGTGAGACATAGGCTTAAAAAACACTCCTTTTATTTCTCTCAATTTTGAGTACAAAATAAAAGTGATTTTGAGCAGTTTATGATTTGTAAAAACAAGACAAACTGTATGTTAGAATGTTACAAGAGTGTTCAAAACAGGTTGAGGACTTTAAATTGAAACACTTGTCCCGAGTACCGGTGTGTCCTATGGTACTTATAGGAAGGTAACACAATAAATATAAAGGACAATGTACTACATGTATTAAGAGTGATGTGCTGTACAGTACTAGTAGAAGCTATGAATCGTACTTCGCTTACCATTTTCATTCCATGATGATGTCCCTCCATGTCCATACCCGCCATACCTCCCATGTGACCTCCCATGTGACCGCCCATGTGAGTTTGGTCGACTTTAGGATGGACCATATCACTATGTAGAGGGCCTTGCTGCATTAAATGACCATCGCCATGGTGACCACTGTGATGCATTATTGGCATTGTAGAATTTAAGGCACCAAACGTCGAGTTGGTTGAATTGTACATGTAATTTACATTGCCGTTCATGGTATTATGTGTAGTTAGGTTCAGGACAAGTTCATGGTTCAAATGTCCAACATTGTGTTCCATATCATGTTTATGGTCACTACTAGATGCAGTGTGGTGATGCGCTCCATGTTCCGTATGTCTAGATTCATGTGTGTTTCCCGTCGACCCGTGACCGTGTCCAGAGCCCATAGATTTATCTGTGAAATAGTTGGAAAGTGAGGATTGTTCTTGTTTTTCTGTTCTGCCATGATGCTGATGCTGTTTGTTGCCATGGTGATGATGTTCCGTGTTGTTATGGTTACTATGGTGATGTTCTTTAGTATCAACATCGTCGGTTTTAGATCGGCCTCGCGGAACGTACCGGTATGGACCACGGCCTCTTCTATTGTCACTGTCCATGTTTCGTGGTACTAGCACAACACGTCTGAAATCATACGACAAGTGGTCACAACAACATAATCACAAATGTATCAACATAGTATTTCCATAATAAGTATATATATATATAATATATTTTTCTTTCAAATTGTTTCCTACAGAACATTGCTAATTGAAATCGTAATCGTAATTATTTGGCTCTTCAAATCCTAATTTTGTATTTCAAGATTATCAAATTTAAAAAATTTTATTGAAGAAAAAAAAGTATTGAATACGCTTTTAAAATGCAAGGTCATGATATATAGAATTCACATGTATTCGACATGCATGTGGGGAGTTCGTTTTTTGTGACAACTATGGTTTAACATACGTGATCATCGCCTTACATAATTACTATTAAAAACTAAAAAGGCAAGAGATAAACTTACAAAGCCATAATCTTGAGGCAGAAAACCATAACACTATCTGATTAACACTTCCATTAATTGACAAGATAGTTAAATTATCAACTGTATAATTATTACATTATGTTCATCATGTAACCGTCATTCGACAGAGTTAGTAGCTAACTGCGTGTACCAAGAGGGGGAGTGTGTTGGCAAACATTTGGTTATCGTTTTTGGAAGGCGATATTGAATCACCATCTATAGTCGTCACTACAACCGGAAGTGTTGCGGACCTAAACACACATATCCTTACACCAAAAATATTTCGACGACATTCATGCACCCCAGAACATGAAACTTTCAAAATATATTTTATTTCAGTAAATCAGATCAACATAATTTACAAAACTTTGATAAAAGTATGACTAGGACACCACTCTAAGAAAAAGGTACGTTTACAACGTTGTCTGACCACAATAAATTATGAGTTATTTCATGTGTCCTAAATTTTGAAAACAATTATGGAAATACTGTTAAGTACAAAACTGTGGCACATGCAACTTTAAAGGTTAGCAACTTGTTTCATTGCCAGTGTGTACATACGTATGTAAAATGAAGATATAGAGGATATATCACGAGTTGGCAATGGATATCAATTAACATTAAACGAATTCTGTTATAATTTTACAACATGTATATAATAATAATACTATTCCAGAACGACTTTGATACAAATATATGAATTGACATCGAGTGATATATTCTTTATATTATATGTGGAAATGTTTGTACAGCTTTATATGACGAATAGTTCTCTTTATCTTGATAAACGATTTTCATTTACTCAGTATCCTTTCAAATTTTGTAAACTCATATATCATTCAAGGGTGTCGGCCTATAAAACGTACTCTGCATTCCTACACATGAAATAAGCATACTTTGCAATCAATGCAACTTTGTGATGACATAGTATCAGTGTTGCAAACATTCTTGTATTAAGACCAAACGTGTTAAAGTTATAAGAATTGTTGCAACCAAGCATTTATATAACATTGAAGCACACATACAACACATATCCACACAGAACCGGTGACAATGCCTATAAACTCGTACAAGAGTCCGACATAGCGCTAACCATCCATATCCCTAAAATGGATATCTAAAGCAAGCCCATTGTAACCAATTTATACTCACTCCGCAATGAATGACATACAGTGGACTCAGAATTTCGTGCACATATAACCATTAAAGGGAGGTAATGATGAATGGAACACAAGCTTTTGTTACTGGTGTCCGTTGCCTAAGCAAGGTGCTACGTAGCGCTTTTCACGGGAGGTAATCCACGCCTTCTGTATTTAATTGAACGGGAGGTAACTGAATAAAGGCGCTTGGTAGCCCTTCCTGTTAGGCAACGGACACCTACTTTATTGAACTCAGTACAGACGGGTGATTGGCCTGGTAGGCATGTACACAATGTACTACAACAAGCGTGTTCCTTAAATAACTCAAGTACATATTTCTGTATCGTTAATCTAATCAGTCCGCCGCTCCAAGTGTCAAGGCGAAAAAAAGCTTTTAAGTGTCTGTACAATGTAATTTGATATAGCAAAGTACCATTTTGTCATTATTCAATATTGATGTATCATGATCAACCTTCGCCTTCCCTTTTACAAAGGTAAGTCTCCCCTAATTTTACAGAGTGGTCTCACATATAGTTATGGTCTCCTCCGTCTTTGGGGAAGATATAACTTTACACATGTCGGTTGGTATATACGTATGACCGTTGATCGGTAGACCAAAATGTTTTTGCTCAATAGTTCAATAAGCTTAACCATATGGTCTTCAAACTCTTCATGGATGGTGGTCATCACCAGTAGATGACCCTTAACGGTTATGTATTCAAAAGGTCAAAGGTCAATGGGACGTTAAAGATCAGACAATGTGTCAAGAAAGGTCTGCCAAGGATCTTCAAGTTTTACATGGAGGCTGGTCACCATAAGTATTTGGCTCCTATTGGGTTTGAGGCCAGTAGGTCAAGGTCGCTCAATAGTTAATATGACAGACTATTTGTATATTCAACAACACACCCCTTTTGGTGTTCAGTACTATAATGCGTACAACAACAAAATACCTTTGGTAGTCCATACCAAGTCGAAGTTAACAACAAAATGGCTTTGGTTTGTTTGTTCAACAACATGCTGCATTTGGTATTCAATACAATGTTATATACATACTTTTTTCCCCTCTAATTACATGAAGAGCATATTTTGTAACACAAAAGCATAGTAAGAATAAATACACATTAATACAAAGCAGGTGAAATACATTTAGTTTCAAAATAGTATAACTATCATAATATGTACATCAAAAGTAACACTATAACAACTATACAAGTTGTATCGCCTGACGAATTTGACCCAATCCTAACCCTTTATACATAAAATGTATCGAATATTAGATTATGCTAATCAAAAGGTCATGTTCGTGTCAAATTCGACAAGCTATACTGATCAAAATTCTGTCAAATGACTCGTAGGAAGTTATAGTAGACCCACTTGAGAGGTAACCTATACCTATGTGGGGAGAGGTGGCTAGAGGTATGGCACGCGATTCGGGATCGAGGGGTCCCGGGTTCGACCCCCCTCTTGACCACTGGTTAATTTCTCTGAGCAAGACCCACATGCTCCACTCCACCATAGTGCAAAATGGTACCTGTAAGGACAGTGTCTATTCCTGGACGCCGCAGATCGATGTTGGCTGCCACCCACAGGAGAGAAATAGTCTCCTCAGGGAGACACGAGTGTAGGTTTCCATATGTAGCCCAATGACCAGGGGAGTAAAATGTCAAAGGGTGCTTGAGCGGCCTAACAGCTGAAAAGAGCCCTAAAAATTGTAACTTTTTACCATAGCGTTCAATACAACGGTGCGTTCAATAAAAGACATTTGGTGTTCCAAACCATGGTGCGTTCAACAACGAAGACATTTAGTGTCCAATTATATATAGTGAGTTTAACACAAAACGACATTGGGTGTACCAAACTATGGTGCGTTCAACAACGAAGACCTTTGGTGTCCAATTATATATAGTGAGTTTAACACAAAAAAGACATTTGGTGTTCCAAACCATGGTGCGTTCAACAACGAAGACATTTGGTGTCCAATTATATATAGTGAGTTTAACACAAAAATAAGTTTGGTGTTCAATAACATGGTGCATTAGATAACACAACGCATTTGGCGTCCCATAAAAAACATTATCATGGTGCATTAGACAACACAACGCATTTGGTGTCCCATACAAAAACATTGTCATGATGCAATAGACAACACAACGCATTTGATGTCCCATACAAAAACATTGTCATGGTGCATTAGACAACATAACGCATTTGGTGTTCCATAAAACATTGGCATGGTGCACTAGACAACACAACGCATTTGGTGTCCCATAAAAAACATTGTCATGGTGCATTAGACAACATAACGCATTTGGTGTCCTATAAAACATTGTCAGGGTGCATTAGACAACACAACGCATTTGGTGTCCCATACAAAAACATTGTCAGGGTGCACTAGACAACACAACGCATTTGGTGTCCCATACAAAAACATTGTCATTGTGCATTAGACAACATAACGCATTTGGTATCCCATAAAACATTGTCATGGTGCATTAGACAACACAACGAATTTGGTGTCCCATAAAACATTGTCAGGGTGCATTAGACAACACCACGCATTTGGTGTCCCATACAAAAACATTGTCAGGGTGCACTAGACAACACAACGCATTTGGTGTCCCATACAAAAACATTGTCATGGTGCATTAGACAACATAACGCATTTGGTATCCCATAAAACATTGTCATGGTGCATTAGACAACACAACGAATTTGGTGTCCCATAGAACATTGGCATGGTGCACTAGACAACACAACGCATTTGGTGTTCCATACAAAAGAACATTGTCATGGTGCATTAGACAACATAACGCATTTGGTGTTCCATACAAAAAACATTATCATGGTGCATTAGACAACACAACGCATTTGGTGTTCCATACAAAAAACAATGTCATGGTGCATTAGACAACACAACGCATTTGGTGTTCCATACAAAAACATTGTCATGGTGATTTAGACAACACAACGCATTTGGTGTTCCATACAAAAAACATTGCCATGGTGCATTAGACAACATAACGCATTTGGTGTCCCATAAAACATAGTCATGGTGCATTAGACAACACAACGCATTTGGTGTCCCATACAAAAACATTGTCATGGTGCATTAGACAACATAACGCATTTAGTGTCCCATAAAACATAGTCATGGTGCATTAGACAACACAACGCATTTGGTGTCCCATACAAAAACATTGTCATGGTGCATTAGACAACACAACGCATTTGGTGTCCCATAAAACATAGTCATGGTGCATTAGACAACACAACGCATTTGGTGTTCCATACAAAAACATTGTCATGGTGCATTAGATAACACAACGCATTTGGTGTCCCATAAAACATAGTCATGGTGCATTAGACAACATAACGCATTTGGTGTCCCATAAAACATAGTCATGGTGCATTAGACAACACAACGCATTTGGTGTCCCATACAAAAACATTGTCATGGTGCATTAGACAACACAACGCATTTGGTGTCCCATAAAACATAGTCATGGTGCATTAGACAACATAACGCATTTGGTGTCCCATAAAACATAGTCATGGTGCATTAGACAACACAAAGCATTTGGTATCCCATACAAAAAAACATTGTCATGGTGATTTAGACAACACAACGCATTTGGTGTTCCATACAAAAGAACATTGTCATGGTGATTTAGACAACACAACGCATTTGGTGTCCCATACAAAAACATTGCCATGGTGCATTAGACAACATAACGCATTTGGTGTCCCATAAAACATAGTCATGGTGCATTATACAACACAAAGCATTTGGTATCCCATACAAAAACATGTGATTTAGACAACACAACGCATTTGGCGTTCCATACAAAGGAACATTGTCATGGTGCATTAGACAACACAACGCATTTGGTGTTCCATACAAAAAACATTGCCATGGTGCATTAGACAGCATAACGCATTTGGTGTCCCATAAAACATAGCCATGGTGCATTAGACAACACAACGCATTTGGTGTTCCTTACAAAAAACATTGTCATGGTGATTTAGACAACACAACGCCTTTGGTGTTCCATACAAAAGAACATTGTCATGGTGCATTAGACAACACAACGCATTTGGTGTTTCATACAAAAAACATTGTCATGGTGATTTAGACAACACAACGCCTTTGGTGTTCCATACAAAAGAACATTGCCATGGTGCATTAGACAACACAAAGCGTTTGGTGTTCCATACAAAAAACATTGTCACGGTGCATTAGACAACACAACGCATTTGGTGTTCCATACAAAAATATTGTCATGGTGCATTAGACAACACAACGCATTAAGTGTTCCATACAAAAAACATTGTCATGGTGCATTAGACAACACAACGACTTTGGTGTTCCATAAAACATTGGCATGGTGCACTAGACAACACAACGCATTTGGTGTCCCATAAAAAAACATTGTCATGGTGCATTAGACAACACAACGCATTTGGTGTTCCATACAAAAACATTGTCATGGTGCATTAGACAAAACAACGCATTAAGTGTTCCATACAAAAAACATTGTCATGGTGATTTAGACAACACAACGCATTTGGTGTTCCTTTGATGTTACAAACAATGGTACGTACAACAACACAATTCCCATGATGTACAATAATAAAAAGTGACATTAACACGAAAGGCATTTGATGTTCAATAACAGATTACCATTAACATCAAAATACCGTTGGTTTCCAATACCATGGTGCGTACCACAACAAAATACCGTTGGTTTCCAATACCATGGTGCGTACAACATCAAAATACCGTTGGTTTCAAATACCCTGGTGCGTACAACAACAAAATACCTTTGGTTTCAAGTACCATGGTGCGTACAACAACAAAATACCTTTGGTTTCCAATACCATGGTGCGTATAACAACAAAATACCTTTGGTTTCCAATAGCATGGTGCGTACAACAACAAAATACCTTTGGTTTCCAATAGCATGGTGCGTACAACAACAAAATACCTTTGGTTTCCAATAGCATGGTGCGTACAACAACAAAATACCTTTGGTTTCCAATAGCATGGTGCGTACAACAACAAAATACCTTTGGTTTCCAATACTATGGTGCGTACAACAACAAAATACATTTGCTGTTTCATACAATTATGCATTAGACAACACAACGCATTTGGTGTTCCATACAAAAACATTATCATGGTGCATTAGACAACACAACGCATTAAGTGTTCCATACAAAAACATTGTCATGGTGCATAAGACAACACAACGCATTTGGTGTTCCATACAAAAACATTGTCATGGTGCATTAGACAACACAACGCATTAAGTGTTCCATACAAAAAACATTGTCATGGTGATTTAGACAACACAACGCATTTGGTGTTCCTTTGATGTTACAAACAATGGTACGTACAACAACACAATTCCCATGATGTACAATAATAAAAAGTGACATTAACACGAAAGGCATTTGATGTTCAATAACAGATTACCATTAACATCAAAATACCGTTGGTTTCCAATACTATGGTGCGTACCACAACAAAATACCGTTGGTTTCCAATACCATGGTGCGTACAACATCAAAATACCGTTGGTTTCAAATACCATGGTGCGTACAACAACAAAATACCTTTGGTTTCAAGTACCATGGTGCGTACAACAACAAAATACCTTTGGTTTCCAATACCATGGTGCGTATAACAACAAAATACCTTTGGTTTCCAATACCCTGGTGCGTACAACAACAAAATACCTTTGGTTTCAAGTACCATGGTGCGTACAACAACAAAATACCTTTGGTTTCCAATACCCTGGTGCGTACAACAACAAAATACCTTTGGTTTCCAATACCATGGTGCGTATAACAACAAAATACCTTTGGTTTCCAATAGCATGGTGCGTACAACAACAAAATACCTTTGGTTTCCAATAGCATGGTGCGTACAACAACAAAATACCTTTGGTTTCCAATAGCATGGTGCGTACAACAACAAAATACCTTTGGTTTCCAATACCATGGTGCGTACAACAACAAAATACCTTTGGTTTCCAATAGCATGGTGCGTACAACAACAAAATACCTTTGGTTTCCAATAGCATGGTGCGTACAACAACAAAATACCTTTGGTTTCCAATAGCATGGTGCGTACAACAACAAAATACCTTTGGTTTCCAATACCATGGTGCGTACATACAACAACAAAATACCTTTGCTGTTTCATACAATGACGCATTCGACAAAAAAACCCATTAGTTGTTCAGTACCATAGTGCGTTCAACAACAGAAACCCTGGTGTGTTCAAAAACATAATTTAATGCATCTGACGTTCCAAACAATGGTACGACATTTGGTATGTCTGACATCTTAACATAGGCATATGCGATCTTAAATGAAATTAGACATTATGAGGTCACCAATGACCCAATTGTTGGACGTGTAAGCAAAGTGTTTATTATATTATTCAAGTGTAAATAAAGGTAAGTCGACATGCAAACAAACGATTACCCGAATTGTGATATTGGGTTTATTTTAAGTGCATATGTTTGAGTTAGATAATCAGTCATCACATGCATATTAACTCTATGCGCATTATGAAGTTTTATTTCATATCATTTACAATATTGAAGAACATAATGTTTATTCATAATCCACAAGCTAAATAAATTTAATTCATTTTTGCGAATGTTTAATTTCTTAATAATAAAATTATATAAATTGTTGAAAATGTAGAAATTTGCTATTCGTCTTCTCATGAGTACATTGCGAAGTATGTTTGTGAAAATAACCTTTTTAACTAATACGAGTACCAAGTTTGTATGAAAGGGCGGACTTATTGGATGCCATATAGGACTATCAAGCGTTTCGAAGAAGATTTCTTTGAGAAATTTGTGTTTTAATAGTTGGTCATTATATACAGTGAATTACTTAAAAAACGCAACAGCTTTTAAACGGTTAAAAAAGTAAATTACCATTCGTAAATCTTAATGAAAATTAGCAACAATAAACATTAATCCTTTCTCAATATATCTGAAAATTATATGGCATAACGATAATTAGATACAAAATTGTCTGGTTACAAAAATAAAATTCACAAAGGGACAATTCCAACCGGAAACGATGTGCGCATTCCACTTCAGCCACATTGGGAGAACAATATGTGTTATGCCGTGTTGCGACTGATTACTTCATTCCAGAATTAGTGATTGAGAGGTCTCGTTGACGTTTAAGAGGTCATGTTATGGGCTTGCTAACGCTTTTAAGCCAAATTATTCGGGCAAAAAATGACCAGACTTGCGGAGTGTGCCAATTTGTAAACTAAAGTGCGAGTTAAGATCTGGACCCAAATTTAAAATCAGTCGCTCTCCGCTCTTACGCTATTTACCAACCGCACTGAAACGCAGAAATCGTCATCTTTTTCCGAAGTTTAAAACTCAAGAACATTAACAAGGCGAATAAGTTCCAAAAAATGCCAAAGTTTTGCCCGGTTAATCTGTATGAGTTTACAGTGCATCAAACCTTTTCATGTAATGAACTAGTCCCTTCTATGTACGTCGATGGTCATTTCGAAATTTCTTATATCCGAAATCGTGCCGAAATATACATATGAAGAAGATATGGTAACATAATAAGTTCTTATTTCTTAAACAAACAAATTCGAATTATAACTGTTTCAATTTCAATGCACAATAACCAAGCGGTGTATTAGTATGTTTTATGCTAATTAAAAACAAACATAGTCATATAATCGTATTTATGTCAAGTTTACTTTTACTTAAAGTATAAAAATTATATTACACACAGCATAGGCATCAACCAATATTTAAAACATTTTTTGCGTAATGAGTGCATTTACAGTAAATTTCTTAAACATAACATATAACTTATTTAACGTAAACCAAAATTCATAAAAATATTATAATTGATAACATAAGAACTTTTGACAATATAAATTATTAGCAAAATTTGGATATTTATCATCAATATGTAAAAACTTCTTACTTTTGTACAGTAGAGTTCGACAGGTCGACGTAGAGTGATTTACAAAATAAAAGTATACTTGTTATACCCCAAGGACGTTTTGCCGTCTCGGTGGATATAGTTTTATCATCGTATGAATCAACAAAGTAGTATAACTCTTCTCGTATTGGATAGACACCGTGCCCTGATATACTTAACAACTTTTCTAAGTCCTCATTTTTATTGATTAATAACTTTTTTGTTATAAATAGTAACGTGTTAAACTTTCTCAAGTGAATGTTATACAAGACAGACAAAATAATCTGAGTCAGAAACTGGCCATACGTCACTTGGTTTATTCGGTCCGAGATGCACGTGCATTTTATGTGCATGTCCCTTTACGCAGTTACACATACGCAGAATTTGTTCCAAATACCTCCAAATTATGTCCAAAGAGTCAACACGTTTGAAAAACATTCGAAAATCATTTAGTGTTTCACAGTTATGCGTCAGATGATGTCAGAACAATTATGACGTGACGTCAGTACAATTCATATAATTGTATTTTCTGCCGACAAGAACGAATAAGTACCAAATTTATCACTGGTTGATTGATTTTTTAACGTAAACATGTTTATGAGTATATAATGAAAGGTAAACTTATTGTTTGTCAGATTTACAATGTTGGTTGCGAGAGCGCTTGATATTGAAGAGACGTTATGACGTAAAATCATGTTTATCGGAGACATACTGTAATTTGCGTACAGATAAGTAAAAATCACCGAGTCGATACATTCAAAAATGCTTACGACTCATGTCCATGGCTGCAAATGGAAAAATCAGATAATATGGTGGTCATCAAAGATATCAAAATATGTATTCGTGACTTTTACCTCCCTTGGTTGATATGTTATAGTCGTTTCGATTAGATAAAAAGTTATCAAACTCAAACGTATTGTTGTACAATTTTGCAAACTGTACTTCCCGCGTATTATAGCCAAATTTCATTGATATATCTACATGGTTGACAAAGTTATCCACGAATATATAAGTGAGGACTTAGAAAAGTTGTTAAGTATACGTTATGAACTAGGGTGAACCACTATCTAATTGATATCAGTTATAGCATGCGCATGTCCAAATATGCAAATACAAAAATGTACTCCATGTACGTGAAAAGTAAGAAGTTTTTATATTTGATAATTTTTTCAATTATCCTAGTGCGTAAAATAACTTCCTAGATTTATGATTAACCAATCACACGACTCTAAATTGTGGGCCGTTCCCAGTTAACAAAACCGTGCACTTTGTTAAAAAATATGTGTCGATAGCCATGTTTTCTGATCACAAGCTTAAATATTCTACCCGGACAAAAACGTTGAAGTCAGACAGACAGAACATCGAATTACCAAAACCTGGTGTCAGATAGAACCTCTCCTGTGATGGGTTTGTTTCTTTTGTAAAGACATATTAAAGTACCGTAAGCCTCGGGACGGGGACCAGCCTTCAGCAATGGAGGCATTCATGCTCTACATGAAAAATCCTTACTGTTTTTGAAAGGCCTGTTTTCATTGGATACTGATTTCTTAACCAATTGAACTCTCTGTAACAACTGTCGTGCACTGTGACTATTAACTAGTATAATTCCGGTGCTAGATGTAGCAAGTGAGAGATGCTCACAGCCACAAACTTTAGATCAAAGCACTGTTTGGCTTATTGGCAGACCATACATTCAACTTGTATGAAAATTTGCGAGCAAAAGCCCATGTAACTTTTGATCACTTTATGACTAATTGGGAAAATATACAATTCAACTTGTATGACTTATTGCGATAACCGGAAGTTAACACATATTTACTCTGTGAAAATAAGCAAAGTAGATTGTGTCGACCTTAGATAAATATTGACTGTGGGAACATGATCCAATTTTAATTCTGTCCTACATTAAGACGGATACGCACCGGCAAACAATTCATAATGGGTTACATAAGTTGTACAGAAGTCGGTCAGTACATTCAAAACGCATTAAAAAATACAGACGTTAACACGTGTCATAATAGTCATTGATCTAAGTTGATCTCAAACTTATGTACCCTAATTGTATTTCACAGACCAATTTGTAAATTCATGTTAATAGTCAAAAGTCTTTTTTTTTTTTTTATGTTTTAACTTTTTATTCCTCCAATTCTGAAGAGCATTTAACATTTATATATAAACATATACATGCATGTACAATAATACAATATAAATTACAAAATCAACATATTTATGATTTAACTATATACATGTTTGACAAATATGAAAAATCAACCACAAAATATTTCACTATTTTAAGTTATGTAGAGATGTCACCTTACCGCCATATCATATGTGTATGTATCAAGTAAGGCAAGCATCGCATATCAGATACTGTCAAACGCATTAGTAACTTACTGTACCACTGGGTATTCAGCCTTGTCCGAAATCGAAATACAAGGAAGAATGAATGGTAGTTATGATGATAAAGACATATATAAGACATTACATATAAACAATATTAACTATCAATTCTGCGTGTAACATAGAAGGTAGACAAAGCAGGTTCAAACTGCATTAATGAACAGTCGTTGATGTTATGATGAATTGACGCAACGTCTGTCAACCTATCAAAGATCACACATACGACAAAGGGCTTTCAGGACGGTAATATTAATGTCTGTCTCATTTTGTCCAATTGCCATGGACAATAATGTCGAACACTGTTCATATACATCATGTAGGATAAAGGTCTGGAATTGCCCTTCATTAATCAACGTATCCCATATGCTATACCTATAAATGCTATTGGCACTGCAAAGAATAATTTGATGGATCACAATATCCTCAACAATATTATTGCATAGTGAACATTTTTCTGGATATACACGTGACAAGTATCTGCCTATTACCCTCATTATTTTATGACAAAGGGGAGATAAGTGTGTACTATTACGAGATAATTGCCATATCACACACGGATTACCTGCCTTTATCATATTGCCAATGTCAATCATAGGTTTCATACAACAAGTAGACGTTGCTCTAGACTGCCGGCCAGGTAAAAGTACATGTTTATACAGAAGATTCTTCCAAGCATGTTTAGCTGGAAATGTACCATTCGACAAATAGCTATCTAAAGCATCTTGTAAATTATATTTATGTAAAAGCCTGAATGCATCGGGTATAAATCCAGTAGTTTGTGTGTCTATATTACAATATCTGATGAGTCTGTTGTTAAATATTTGTTTTGCAATGTATTTAATAGGAAGCCTGCACAATTGACCTAAGAATTGTAACTTTTTATAATCTATCATAACTTCTACTGGATCCATATCCAACACAGACAGCGCAAACTCAGTGCTCGTATTTTGCCTAAACCCTTGAAAGAATTTAATGCAAAAACGATGCGAACGTTCAAGTGTCAATATATCTGTTTTAGACAGAGAATTCCACAGCTCACAACCGTATAAGGCTTTAGGGATTACAATCGAGTTGTAAATAGTCTTGGATGTTAATGGGTTGATATTTATAGGATGAACACCACTGTTGCAAATACTCAAGAATGTACCTCGAAGTTTTGAACACGCGCTTTCAACCATTGGTTTGTTGGACATATAAGGGTCGCACAATAGACCTAAGTGTGTATAATCGTCACTCTCCTGGATGACACTATCTCCTAGACGAAATTCACGCGACTGTTCACATTTTTCCGACTCATTAAAAACAATTACTGAGCATTTCTGGGAGTTGTATTCAAATCGCCATTGTCTAGAATACCTATCACATATTTCTAACATTTTGTTCATTCCGTGTAAAGAATAAGACACTAGTATCATGTCATCCGCTACTGTTGGTGAGCACAGTGTCATGTCATACATACAGCTTCCGTAATTGCTTGATTCAAGCTCTCTTATTAAGTCATTTATGAACATGATGTAGAGTAATGGTGAACTTTTTCCACCTTGTCTGGTTCCCTGCAGTATGTTAAACCAATCAGAAGTGAGGCCTTGGTAGCGGACACAGCTGGTTACGTTGCGGTATAGTTCGGTGAAAGCAATGAATGTAGTTGAGTCTATATTGTTTTGAAGAAGTTTATATAACATGCCATCGATCCAAACTCTATCAAAGGCTTGCCGTCCATCCAGAAAACATACATACAAATTTGAGCCTAATTCACGGGAATAATGCACACTTTCGCGCACAGCAAAAGACGTCATAAGACATCCAAGTTGCTGCTGGAAACCACCCTGCTGTGGACTAATGTTCTCAAGTATAGTGTCTTTGCAACGCTCTACTAACACATCCTCAAAGAGCTTTAAGATGACCGATGTTAAAGAAATCGCGCGATAATTACGTGGCTCATCTTTCTTTTTGTTACCACCTTTGTGTACAGTCACTATAACACCACGCTTAAGTTTATCAGGAACGAAACCTTCACGTAGCATACAAGTGAACAAATTTGCCAAAATTGGAGCCAGCACAGGTTTTGACACTATCATATGTTCATATTGAATGTTGTCAGCTCCACCCGCTTTGTTGCGAGGGCATCTTGAGATTGCTGATTCTACAGTTTCCGGTAAGACTGAAACACTCCTATCAGTCGTAATGTGATCCTTGGCCGAAGTCACATATTCAGAGATAGATTCTTCCCATGTATTGTCAAAATTAGGATTCTGTGAAGGCGTATATAGTTCCTTAAAATAATTCGCCCAGTGCTCTGTGATATGAACACGATCTCTAACTATGTGTCCATTGAAGTTCATAACCGCACCACACTGACCATAAGCTGTCCTTCTTCGGGACTTAACAGTTTTCCAAAAGCGATTAGCATCTAATTCCGCCGTCTGGTCGAGTTCGTAGTCTTTTTGATGCATATAATTTATCACTGCATTACGATGTAGACGTCTAAAAACACGCTTGGCCTGTTTATAGTTAATAAATGTTTGATTAGAATTGTCATTTGGTTTACCCTGTTCACACCACATACATCTAACCTTCTTCATCTCCTTGTGAGCATACGAAAGATCAACAGTCCAGTATGGTTTCAAATGCGATTTAAATCTACGTTTAGGTAGGGATATGTTCGCACTCGATATTAATGAATGCACAATAGTGTCATAGGCTGTGGAAATCTCTTGTCTACCCAGATCATTGTTTGCAATATTCTGAAGGTCAACATTATGAGACAAAAGTGCCTGGTAAGATTCAATATCAAAAGCAGTCATTTTATGCCAACTTATCAAATTATCAGTATTAGCATATGCATCTTGGGTAAGTATAGTATAAGATGGCATAGTTAAACATGCAATCACCGGTCGGTGTCTAGAGACATTCAAGCAATCGTCATCTACAATATAGCACTGTTTTATAATGTCGACACTTTCGGACGGTATGCAAATATAGTCAATCAATGTATGATGTGTGTTATCATAAGATACAAATGTGTGAGATGCACCAGAGCAGAAAGATAGACTGCTTGTAGGAGTTAGATTATTTTCTTGTATAAATCTGCAAAATAATCTATCACGTGACAAAATACTTGAATGTTCAAATGATGCATTAAAGTCACCCATAAATATAACGGTACCATTTTCCGAGTATAAGTCTAACGCGATATTCTGCAATGTCAATATAAACAGAAATCACTGACCATTACATCGATTTAGGGAGAGCGGAAGAGTAATTTACCTACTCACTTCTATTCACCAAGTAAATTAAAATAACGGTAAAGCTTGGCCACATTGAGATGAGCCTGACCTATTGATTAGCATAATTTAACAGTCGATATATTGTCTACGTTTACAACACCGAGTGTATGTTTTCATAATCTAATCGGGGAGTATCACGAAGACGCTCATGATGTAATACAAACACAAATCTGAAATACCGATATTGCACGATTTGCTTGCGGAAATAGATATAATCAAAGCGAAAATCTTGTAATATATTCTTCCATAAAGGTCAGGTTCAGGTCAAAATAGCCAAGCTATACACATTGTAAAAGATAATCCCTTTCCAATATCCTTATATGTTGTTGTACCTGATCTGCCTGTTTACTTTAAGTGGCACAGGTCCTAATACCGCGTTAGAGTTATACATATGCCATAGATCATACAACATATCAATGCAATGTTTATAACTATCTATACTATGATTACTACATGGCAGGTACACCTGAAAAATAAACACGTACTGGTCACGAGACACCTGAAATTGTATGCCAATAATACGGTCACTATCAATGGATAACGGTGTAATACTGTTATCTAAACGCTTGTGCCATAATAAGGCCACACCACCTTTACCGACCCGTCTACGACTCGGGAGGTATAAGTCTTTATCACATACTACATGGTATTTATAATCACAGCTTAATGTGTCTAAAAAGTATACATTTTGTGGATACAACCAATGTTCTCCAATACCACATATGTCTATACAATGATCAGATAAACAGTTACTCAAATAAGACGCACTAGACATGAGTCCAGTAGCATTCCACGTCATCAGACTTACGTTCATTATTATTATTATACAATTTAATAGTAGGTTAATGTTCATGATATATTTGTTATGTTATCAATCTATCTCAACACTAAGTGAGTTATACCTGTTCATGTGCACGAATGTTTGGAGATTCTGATCGGCACTGTAACTATACGCGTCATCATAACCGCGGTAATCAGTATTGTCATGTGTATGTCTATGTTGGCTTGCATCACGCGTTTCTCCGTTACGTCTAACGCGTTGTCGTGTCAAAGCACCCCGTGATAACCACGGCTTGCAGACCACACCTCGTGGCCAAAAGCCTTCGTCCATCACAAGGTTGGCGTTGTCATCGGCTTCAACATTTAACCTTATAACAACTCTGTCGTTTGAATTACGCACTGGAAATAATCGAACCATAGTCACTTTCGGCCCCTTTTCACTAACTAAGGAAGCGAATACTTCTTGTGTAATTGAATTACGGAATCCGTTAACGAAGAACCGTTTGGATCTCCTTCTCACATACTGTTCAAACCCATCATGGTCATGAGTCGGATACTGATCATCCTGTCTAGCACCAACCCTCACTGGAATCTGCCGAGAGTCGTCTGTCGCATTACCCGTGTTACGCCCTTGCTTATTGACGTTTTTGAATCGTTCATGCCTTGGGTTACGGTCACCGTGTTGATTTGTGGACCGAGAACCACCACTGTTGAAACGATGTTTCGGTTGCGAACCTCTGGACCCATCGCATACTGTGTTGTTATCTAACAACTTCACCTGAATCTCAGTTACTTCGGAAGACTGCGTTTCTTCATTGCTGCCAGTACTTGTAGCATCTGGTTGTTTCATGTGGGACATCGGCGATTTATTGATATCATAAGCAGACAGTTGATGTCCACCGTTATCACTGTCTCTCCGAGCTGATTTCGGTTCAATCTGTATGTTTGAGGTACAGCCTGCCAGGCGTTGGTCAAGATCTGACACCTTCTGGCCTATTGTCTGCATAACGCAACTAAGCTTAGATACGGCACTACCGGTTTCAATATAATAACCTGAGACATATTTACCACTGTTGGCAATATCAGATTTTATGGTATTTAATGTTAAATGCACTGTTTGTAACTGTTCCTGTCTAAGTTTATCACTAGCATGAAGAGCTTGTTTTAAATGAAGTACATCGGCTTGTACACTGGACATTTGGTCTTTAAGCATTGTCAGTTCAACGCTACAGTTGCAGTTATTTGCCTTCATTACTGTATTATGTGACACAGATGATTGTCTGCTCTTAGATGCACTTATCATGTCCTTCAGACAAGAGTAGTCTTCTCCTTCTAACACTGACACTAAAGTATGTATATCCGAAGCCAACTTAACGGTAACGCGTTCACCCTTACGCGTGACTACCCGCCTTTTTAATTCGACGTTAAAATCATACGGAAAGTCATCGTAACCTTTCACGATGTCGAACATCAAAGCACGTGTTTGCTCAAGATCTTGTTCGTTAGATGCATATTGTTTAAGTAAATGTGATATAAATGCTTGTTTTGGCCGTTGCCTATATGACTCTAATATTGGTTTGTGTTCTCTAAGAAAAACCTCATCACCCTCGACGTATGATTCGATGATGACGTCATCCAATTCACAATCACCGGAGACAGAATTTGTCTCAATCGGCACTTTAACCTCTGTATTGTCGCCCAGCAACATTGGTTCATATTCAGACATCCTAAAGGCTATAGTTAACCATTTTGGCAGGTCACGAATGAGCTACCGTAGATTTTGTACAGTATAGCCGGGTCGACTCAATTTTACAGTTATTCATTATTTATCTCACACACTGTCATTACAGCGGATTAGGACAATTGTTAGCATGGTGAACTGTTATTATAAATGCGTTTACACAAGATGTCAATCACTTGGCAAGTTGATATGTATTCAAGATGTTCAATAATATATGAAATATTCATAACCTTTCTGCATATTCCAGCAATATCCTCCACTTTTGGTAAGAATAATTTAGTCCAAGTTATTGTCCACACATTCACAATCACAGTCATATAAAACTTTTAAATTTTACTTGATTATAATCCATGTATTTAAGCATTCTTTACAGAGCAAATAAATAACACAACCTTCTTGTACCACAGTCATACATTATTAAAAGTCACGTTTACAAGATAAATCGATAAAATAAAGATAAACCATAGAAACATAATTTATCATAATCGTAGATCCTTGTATGAAGACTGTTTTAAACTTTACCTTACATTATAATTAGATACGATTCCAGGAAGACAGCGATGCGTTCACGTAAAACTAACCTACATTTCTAAAGAAGCGTAGTATGATGAATTGTTAAGTAATCCAATCACAAAACAAATATATCGTTTAACGTGTAAAAATTTACAGATGTTTTTTTTTTTTTTGTTGTGTTTTCAACAATACTGTTACCTGTGAATAGAACGCTTGATTTACGAGCGGTATTCACGTGACTTTGTCTTGTAAGTATGCAAAACAAATAATGGCAGTTTTTGGGGATTGGTAAGTATCAGATTTCTTAATTTGCTATGGTCTACATCCTCGATATTAAAACTTTCCAATTTTCAAACGTAGAAGGCATTTAGTTGGGTTTGTGTCGTACTTTGAACGATAGGAAACTGTACTATCGGTATTTAAAAGAGTAAAACGAAAAATATAGACAAATATGATTTTAACTAGAACATATAGTTTTCGTTTTTTATCAATGATACAGTTACATATGTTTTAAACACATTACAAGACCATTCATTGAATTCAATTCAGAATTTCAACATAAAACACGCATTAGTATGTCACACGTATTGTACAACCGATCGCACACTTATGAGGAAATCTGGGTACTTTCTGGTAATGTTAGAATTGTAATCAACTCAAGATTCCAAGTGCTTCATTGAATTTCAGTGCTGTACGAGAGGTGTTTAACTTATTTATGAACAAACCATGAACGCCGATTTTGCAATATTGAATAAAAACAATTCAAATATCTCTTTTAAACCATGTGAGAAAATGTTTTAAGTTCAACATATGATCATTATATATTGTGTATTTCATTTAATTAAAGCTTAAAACAAAAATTTAGTAGATGATGTTGTTTTTTCTGTTTTTAAGACAAAATGGCCCTTTAATGAGCATCAAGAAAGTGTTGGTAAATTATTATTTTGCATTTTTAATGAGAAAATTACTAATATTTGTCGTAAGACGGGTTATAAGAGTTCTGTTTCCAGGAATGTTGAAATGGCACCAAAAATTGAAAATTGCCCAACATTGCCAAAACCTTCACTATAAAGTTAAATTCAATTTTTTGATATTATGATGTCTATGAGGAATCCATTAGCATAACGCGTAATATCACCACTGACGGGAGTGTTCATACAAACTATCAGGGAAATTATTTCGAAAAAGTTGATTGCATAGTTTCAGGAATATGCGAAGCTCCTACGCTAAAAATCAAGAAAAACATGCATCGCTGCCAAAAGTCTTGGAGTCTAGGAATGCGAAATAAACAACATTATGTGGAAAAATTGTTTCACTATGGTTAACCAATGCTGTATCTTAGAGAATAGTATAATAAATTAAGGTATGCTGTTTTAAAGAAGGTCCCAAGGATAGGGAGAAGTTGGTGTTTGTCCAGCTTTGTGTGTTGGAGGCCGCTTTCATGGAAAGGCATTGTTTGCTATTATGGAAAAACGCACTTCAAATTCAATATCAAATTGATGAAATTGAAGGCTGTGGTCTATGTACAAACCGTTTCAAATCAGGTTTTATACAAATAAATGTTTCGTATCGTTCCTAGTGACTGTTCCAAGAACAAAGTGTGTCACCCAGATTCAGCTTCAAGTCACCATATACAATGTCAAATAAAAAACTTAAGAATAAACCTTTGATATATATTATAACCAAACAGAGGATGTCGTAGTCTTCTCATGATTAAACAACATAATTTACTATCTGGTTGATACTAAAACATCGATTAAAGACGAAAATGTAAGCATAATTATTTCGAGATTTGGACCTTCAAAACGCAAAAACAACACCCTCTACTCCAATGCTGATTATGAAATAACCGTAACGTATTGACAATTTACTACTATTATATATACTTCTGCATACGCTACTTTGCACAATATAAAAGTGTTTATTCAATTTCATTGTTAGAGTAACAAAATATCGATGTTCATTTTCTGTTCATAAATAAGTTGAACACCTCTCGTATATGAACTTCTTATATCATACTTGTATTTGTGTTGACGATGACAAAGGTTGTTTATGTTTGTAAGCACTCGATGTTCGTGACACTCATGCACAGTACTATTTGTAGGGTGTTGTTTATGTTTACTTTGTTGTATATTCTGTTTTTTATCATCTTTCTGTATAGTCAATGTTGTTATTTACTGACAAACTCGTTACTAGTGGTGTAAAGTTGAGTATAGTTACATGATGATTTTTAAGAGCCGAGTTCTCAATTGATTTGAATTCGTACTTGGCATTGCTATGTAATGGCGTACTTGACATTGCTAGGTGATGGTGTGCTTGAAATTACTATGATGTGGTGTACTTGTCATTGCTATGATGTGGCGTACTTGACATTGCTAGGTAAGGGCGTACTTGACATTTCTAGGTGATAGTGTACTTGAAATTACTATGATGTGGTGTACTTGACATTGCTATGTAATGGCGTACTTGACATTGCTAGGTAAGGGCGTACTTGACATTTCTAGGTGATAGTGTACTTGAAATTACTATGATGTGGTGTACTTGACATTGCTATGTAATGGCGTACTTGACATTGCTATGTAATGGCGTACTTGACATTGCTAGGTAAGGGCGTACTTGGCATCACTAGGATATGACTAACTTGACATTGCTATGTTATACTGTACTTGATATTGCAAGGCGATTACGTACTTGACATTTCTAGGTGATGGTGTGCTTAACATTGCTAGGTGATGGCAAACTTGACACTACTATACGATGGCACTGCACCGTACGAGTTCGAATCAAATTACAGGTGGATAGGAAATTAATGGTTTTTTAGTTTTTGAATGTTGTTGGCATAAATTAAGTAAATGTCTTGATAAGTTTGTCACGTAGACAAGACGTTGCAACTTCCGCGTTTTTTCTTAAAATATTATATCTCCCGTGAATTTACTCAATGTAATTTGTGATAGAAGCCAGATTCTTCAACCACACAGTGACGAATACATAATGATGCACCACTTAATTCACCCTGGATACTTCAAGTAAAGGGACATTCCTACAATTTCAATCTTTATGATAAAGTGTTGTTAAATATTAATAAGCAAAATAAATGCTGAAATAACTAAAATTTTCGACAAATCACTCCGAACAGTTACCGAGCCAATAATACGAATACACGACTTTTTGTATACATGATTTTCTATAGCAACTCGAGCCTATGCTAGGTGTTTGTCATTGTATTTGTCAATTTTATGTCGCCGGGGATACAGTGGGATTTAGACAGACGCCACTCTTTCCGATAGGCGGGAATTCGACAGCATCGTCGACTCCGAGTCCCGGGGAATAGACTTTGTTCCGGGAATTACTACACGTGATTATGTATACCAACCCCGGGGACAAAGCAAGAGTGGGGGTTTAGACACCAAATAAATAATGTCTTGTTTTCTCCGGGTTGAGCCCCCTGGCGGGCAAAACATTACTTGTACATATTTGTAGTACCCAGTATATTGTGAATCAGGTGATCCAATAAATTTCCATGAATGATTGATGGTCGAAATTGTTATTTGAGGGAGACGCTATCCATGCATAAAGGGTAACTGGTTAGTTTTACTGTAGGTTAGGCATTATTGATATATCATGTTTCGGTTCATGATTCGGTTGATCGTTTTTAATATATCTGACTTAATAAAAAAATACAACGTGTTATTTTAAATTTAAATCGGTCAGCGAGCACAAAGTACACTTAGTACAGTTATGTAATATTTAGCCACGCCCTATACAATGCGATTGCCACTTTTATAAGCTAGAAAGCAACTTTAAAGCTCGAAATGAACCTCGCACTAAGTTCTCTTTCTATAACTTGTAGTTATATAATATAGTTTCATTTGTTAATTTTTTTTCTTGTAACATTGTTTGTATATATTATTATATGTCTCGTATAAATGTTATACTATTTATTTTACTTCATCCGAACTAACTTAAGGTGTTTCCCCGCTTTAGATTTGGGCGGAATTTTAAAAATCACAGTCTCTAAGGTGGATTGTGAGCGTCTGGCAATCGAGATAAAATAATACAAAATGCTTAAAATTGATCTTTCAGCATCTTTAAATGTCTTAAAATCGCGATTGTATTGAATAGTAAATACGATTATATACTTTTAATGAAAATACAGACTCACCCTTAGCTCAATCCCTACGGATGATAAAATTCCAAATAAAATGAAATACCTAATCTAGCGAATTTGGTTACAACGTATTTAAAACCTAGTTCAATGCGCCCATATCAAAATCATTCAAAACTTTAAACAGTATCCCGAGCATTTTAGAGCATAGGGGTCTGTAACGTCTTCCACCCCATTCACTGTTTAAGGATAACAGGGACAGAACTCTTGTCGAGACCAAGTTTACAAAAAGCCCTGAGACGTTTGCGAAATAGATGATAACCACCTACTGTTTTATTCATTAGCTATCTCATACTTTTTTCTACAAGTTATAATCATGTTTTTGTCAAACTGTTTCATAATCGAGACGTTATAAAGCAAAACACACCGAAAATATACCGCTTTTGAAAATCTCGACACAATGATGCACAGGCGCTTAGTCGCTGCTTACCATACTACATGTATATGGCAATTCATGCGGAAGTGACAAAGAAAACAAGGACATGGGCAGATATGCACACAACTGTTAAAACTCTGATCAAATGCTTACCTCTGAAAAAAAAACACGTTAGTGATGTCATTTTATTATTTTCCACACAAGAAATTGACATTTGGCTTCCATGTTAGCTAATCCGAACACACGCTAATACAACCCATTTCATTGGACGAGCTGTGAGATATGCAACGTCACATTCCACGCGTACGCTCATGAATGGAATTTGACCAGGGCTGATCAGCAAATAAGCAAAAATGTTTTACCACTCACATGTTACCGCGTGTTAGGCCTGGTCACAACCCGACGTGCGTGTTTTAGCACGCACGTTTTTTTCTAAGGCAGTGGTCGCTACATTTTTATTGACAAATAACGTAGGAAGGTAGTACGGAAGACGAACGTGGACTCACGTTGCACGCAAGACTTTCCCTGTTAAGTGGCTGCATGCATCGTGAGTCGCGCACTTGATAAGTAAATGGTGCGTACTTGCAACGTGCAAACAGAGTACGTTCTTCAGGCGATTGTCAAATTATGGTACGGAGACCGTACTTGCAAGTATCGCTCACGTACGTTGTCCTTCTGTTGTTAGTTGGCTGTAGAAGACACACACGTTGCACGCGCGTCGCACGTAAGAACACGTAGACTGAACGCAGGTCAAACGCAGTGAAAGTTCTGCGTACACAAATCATACTGCGTCGTGTAGGTAAAATAGTACTGCGGCCGTACTGACGACGTACGTATTCCTACGTATCACCTGCGTTTGTACACACAGACACCACATACTTGCACGTACGTCCAGTTGTGACCACCGCTTTATGACAAAACAAACTGTTTAAACATCAGTATGGTCAACATGACTAGTTCCGATTTTCATGTAAATAGGCTCACAAGAAGCTCCGTATGATGCAGATTTCAATTATTTAAGTTACTGTCTCATCAGGTCGTAAGTAGTAATTACGACATTCTCATTCTTATCATGGTTTTCCTGCAGGTGTGTTTTAAATGTGCGTTGGTATAACAAAACTTAAAAATGGATACGATTAAGTAACCGAGGAAGATCAATGTGTTGTGAATGAAATAGTACTGACTTTCAATTAATACATCCTTTAAGTATTGCACATGACATACATTTTGTAATCAAATTATCCTATTTAACTTTGTAAACAAACAGGTTAAGCTGAATGATTGCTTTAAAATTGATCGCTTTTTAAATGTTGTATTTACAATACGCCCTTATGTTAGTTGTTTTATAAAGCAACATTGGTACCGAAACAAAGATGACAGAACATTTTCATGTGAAATTTGTTGACCATCCCTCTCTTATTTATTAGTTTAAAACCTGCATGATTTGCACGTTTTTTCCGTGGGTTATAGTTATATTTACAACCCTTCGAAATTCCTTACCTACTCACGTGGAACAGTACACGAGTTTATCGTGCATAACTTGTGGACCTATACATGGTATTATTGTTTACTAATATATTGAATCCATGTCTGTATGCTAAATGTATAATCGGCGCATGAAAACGGAGAACCAGCAACATGTAAATGAGTTGATGACATGTCCATCATGTTGTTAAATGAAATGGGTTGTATTATCGTGTGTTCGGATTAGCTAACATGGAAGCCAAATGTCAATTTCTTGGATGGAAAATAATAAAATGACCTCACTAGTGTTCGTGTTAATTTTCAGAGGTAAGCATTTGATCAGAGTTTTAAAAGTTGTGTGCATATTTGCCCATGTCCTTGTTTTCTTTGTCACTTCCGCATGAATTGCCATATACATGTAGTATGGTAAGCAGCGACTAAGCGCCTGTGCATCATTGTGTCGAGATTTTCAAAAGCGGTATATTTTCGGTGTGTTTTGCTTTATAACGTCTCGATTAAGAAACAGTTTGACAAAAACATGATTATAACTTGTAGAAAAAAGTATGAGTTAGCTAATGAATAAAACAGTAGGTGGTTATCATCTATTTCGCAAACTTCTCAGGGCTTTTTGTAAACTTGGTATCGAAAAGAGTTCTGTCCCTGTTATCCTTAAACAGTGAATGGGGTGGAAGACGATACAGACCCCTATGTTTTAGGGGACGGTTCTTTGGCATTTATTGCTGAATAATATAAACTAATAAATGCAGAAGAAACCAAATTAAAACTGTAAGCACCTTGAATTATGCACTCTTTCTTGAAAAGGGATAGCCGCGAAATCTGAATACAACGGATGGAAAACGTTGATTAATTTTGTTCTCTCTCCTGTAATCAGCAGTTCTGAAATCACTAAAAGTGCAATTGGAATAAAATAGTCGATCAATCTTCATGAAATTTTCATGAATCTTTAATATTTGTCACTTCACTTTTTGCATGCATGAAAACAGTAAGTTGTTCAACAATTTTTCACGTTAAACTCAAAAACGAAAATTTACATATTTTTAAATAATATTTAAAAAATCAAATAACTTGCACAGTATAACATGCAATTTACTGTTTACTTCCTTATACATATATGAAATTTCATGAATACCAAATGTTAGAAGGATTGAAGCAAAACTTTTCGTTAAATTACAAGTATCAGTTTTAGGGATTGTCACCAAAATCCAAGAATATCTCAAAAAACTAGTCGAGCAAAACTGTTATTGATATGTGTTCTTAATAAATATAACAGGTTTTAAGTACCTTGTATAGAAAATTCCAACACCGGTGAATCACCTTCTTTTTCTACAATAAATCATAGTAGGATCTACATTGTCATACTTTCTTAAATAAGATAAACGCTCTCTTTAAATTAATCATGAAGACTATAATTGTGATGTGTAGACAATGTTGCTGTGGGTGTGGAGCGGTGACCTAGAGGTGGGTAGCGGTGACCTAGAGGTGGGGAGCGGTGACCTAGAGGAAGTTCGCACGCTTCTGATTCGAGAGGTTCCGTGTAACCCTTGTCTTGACAACTGGTTAATTTCTCTTAGGCAGAATAATACAGATGCTCCTCTTCAACAAGGTGTAAATTGGTACGTGTGAGGGCAATATATATTCAAACATTGTGTATAGTCTTGGGCGCCACAGATCGATGTTGGCTCTCACGCAACAGGAGAGAAATATTCTCCAGAGGGAGACACGAACGTAGAGTTTTATAGATAGTCCAATGATCGACCAGGACAAGTTCAAATGTCCGAGTGTGCTTGAGAGGCTTTACAGATGAAAAGAGTCCTAGAAAACTAGTTACTTATCTTTTTAGATATGATTTGTTTGGTGTAAAACAGTTGCTGCTGTTGTTGATGATCATTATCTTTGTGACATGCATGCAAGTACTAGTAATTCTGTAGTTGTTGAAGACGATACTGACATTACTGATAAGACCGCTGTTGGTGGTGCATGTAATGGTCGGTAACGGGCGAGTGTTGATTGTTCCGAATTAAAATATCAACGCTTTTAGAGTTGTAAATGTACTAAACTTTCAGGGTAGACCACGTGTTTATTTTGTAAGTCGACAATTAAAATATCTTATATCGTAAGTATCCTATTCTTTGACCGATTTTCACAGGATATTGTCGACTTAGCCAAAATACCACGTGGTGTGTGCACAGGTTGGAATGAAGCTCAACGCGCCTTCATCTTTTTATAGGTTTTCTTCCCAAAATGTCTGATAAATTAAGTTCCCCATTACATACCTTTCGAAATGATGTATGCATTTCATACATAAAAACATAATTATATTTTTTCATTCTATTTCAATGATATATAATTAATGTACCTGTATTCTGTCTGCGATTTAGGAAGCTAAAACTGCTTAAATTCAAAACGTTTTAAACGATCTCGTTTATTAACGTGTCCTCCCAAGGCTTTGCTTTTGTTGAACATGTGGAGCATTATTGCGCAATACATATTTGGAGCCTATAAAACAAATTAATGCTCAAGGTTATGGAAACATAAATGTTATATGGTATATAAATATTAGGAAGAGTATTTAAAGTTCATTGGTAGAGCAAAAATATTTATGTATTTTCAAATATATAATGGGACATTAGTATCATAAATGTTTGTTATTTCGGAGGGTACTTATGTACTACATTTAAAGTAGGACATACTAATTCGACTTTCTAACTCGGGCCCAAACATATAAATCAAACCAGTGCGTAGATATAAGTGTCTTGTTGAATTATTTGACAGTAAACTATTGTACATGTATCTAACGAAGATGACAAGATTTTAAGTCACATTAAAATAACAATTGACGTCACCATCTGCCAAATAAACTTTATATTTTAAAGGCATCAAATACAGTTTCATTTGCAGACTAAAACATATGAGAACGTATGCATTAAAGTGTATTATATATCAACTAAAACTTTAAAACATACATGTATGTGTTTTTGATGAACAAACTACTTCTTCAAACAGATAAAAATGTTTTATTTCATATGTGTGACAGACAATATGAATTAGCTTATATGTTTAAGGTACTCGCAAGTGCTTTGGTTATCCAGGTTCTCGAGGGACACGCCAAAACGTGATCGTCATTGGGGTACAGTTTTAATCTGAAACGTAGGCCCATATTTTTCATTATTTTACAACTACAAATTGGGAAATGATATAGGTTATGTGGGCTAATTAACTAAACCATAATCATAATAATTATTGCATCTTAATTTACCTTTATTTTACTGAAACTGATTCCGCCAAGTGACAAAACCATCAGAATATCAGCCATTGGCATCAATCTGCATGGAAAGTCCTACTTAAACCACCACTACCCACACTCTAGGTCGACTCCCTTGGTAGTGGTCAAATACTTATCAAGCATCTAGATGCGAGTGTTAGCGCTTTGATAAAACAGACCACAAGCCTGGACGTGTTTTACATTAATTAGGACATTACATTATTGTAATGAACTCGGCGAAAATGTAAACTTGTACTTACAAATACATTATTGAGTCTTGCAATTTTGTTATTGATAAGTGTTGCTACAAATAGGTCCAAAAATGTAATCTATTCCCATAGAATTTTGTTTGATCAATTTCATTTATTGAATGACCCGAGGATGGTAGCGTTCATCGCAAAACATATTTTCTCTCACATTTTCTTGTTTTGAAGTACATGTTCATTTTAAATGTGAAAGCGGAAGATAAATGATCTGCAGAGATTAGAACCAAAAGCGTGTCTCTAATATGACAAAATAGAGTTTTCTTAAAATAGGTCATGCTGTGATGTAAGATCCTATCCTAACTGCAAGCTCAAACTTGTCACGATGCCAAGATAGTTCTTGTAAATTACCGAATAAGTAATTGAATTATGCAATACGGTATTTATGTTCTCGTTTCATGGATGGATATCGTTCTTTAAATAATAACTACATTCACAATTTGAACAAGCATGGGAGATATCTACATCTCGTTCAGATGAAATAAATGGTTATTTAATCGCATCGAGTTACTCGATATAGCCACAAGTGAGGCTGTCGTGGAAGTTTGGTTCTTTGTTGTATAAAATATACTTCTATAACACGCTAAGAAGATAGTTGTATTGTATTTTAAATACGAAGTGTTTATGGAGCATACTTTAGCAAAAACAATATGTTTCTTATTTTAAGAGAAATTTTAGCATAGTTTAGGGCATTTGAAATCAATGTGTGTTCCTTAAATCACGAGACCCTAGCTGGTACCATAGTTTTATGTTTGTTTTCATATCTTTAACATCGTTTCTGATCACTGACAGCCATTTATCCAGTACTTTTCTGAAACTTCGGCTAGTTCTCGTACTGAACATAATGAATGTGTTTTTGGATCAAGTTAGATAATCATTGTCTATAAGGTTGTTTTGATTGTGAGAGTTGTCCCCCTTGGTCTTCGGAAAATTAACCACTCGCGCAAATACTGGTGTTCGTTGTCCGTTACGGGAAATAATCCATGGTCTCTATTTTCAATTGAACGGGAGGTGACTGAATGAAGACGCTACGTAGCGCTTTGCTTAGGCAATGGACACCTGATTCAAGCCAGTAATGGAACCAATGTAGTAACAACAAAGGAAGAAATTATGAAATTATTGAAACTTAAGAAGAAACAACACGATAGTTTAACTAACATTTATAAAATATATACTAGTAGAAATCTATAACGAGCAATAGTCTTATTCAAATTGCATCTGTCCGATAGGAAGGGGTTATTGGAGTCGAGCAATGACGACGTACGTAAAATGGAGTGTTTGTCAAATAAACTTGTTTCGTTGACTGCTCACTATTAATACTATCCAAATATTCATTTGCCAACAATGGCGACGGTGTCTGTGGTTCTACTTCCGGTGCTTGGTCACATGACTTGCAGCACATGCCACAACATTTAAATACTGGTAACGGTAGATTGTTTGAATTGTTTGTATGTGAGTCAATCAATGACCTCCCGACGAACATACACTGAAATTTTAAAAGAATACGAGTTAGAATTTGTGAAATTTAAATTAAGAAACAAAACGTAACTAAGACACAATACATAGTGGAGAATGGAGAGCATATTTATTTTGGAGAAAACCCGTACTATTTCGAAAAAGTCATGTTTGAACGAGTGTTTATTACAAATATAAGTACGTATAAACAACAACTCATGCTGCACTATTTTTCTAGCATTCAAATGAATTAGTAGTAAGGTAAAGTTTGTTTATTATAGTGTCACCCCTATTGAAAGGGCCAGTCAATTCTGACTTATGAGACACTTACGTATATTTTATGCTTACAGTACCTTCCCGAATCCCTTCCTTAGTATGACTAAATACGTTTGAAACAGCGCAGAATTAATGATTAATATCGACAACTTCTATGATAATTTAGCTGCCTTTTAATATGACAATTAATAGTCAGGTATATTGACATCTCATTCGCTATTGGTTAATACCATCGGTTAATTAGACATCCGAACATTTCGTCCAATCAGAACCTTCGAAACAAACTTACCAACGAAACTGCGACAGTGATTCCCACAATAAATCCAACAATGACGTCAACAGGATGGTGTTTATTGTCAGTTATACGTCCCAGTCCACACAGTAAGGAAATAAATATAAGTAGAAATTGGATCAAAAACTTCAAAATTGTTGAAAACGTTATTTGTAGTCTCTTTTGAATATGTATCTGCAATAAACGATAGTAGAAACAGCTTTGAAAATACAATATACAGGTGTCATGAAAATAAAAACGTTATAAACGATAGATGAAAAAGGTTTCTCGTTGGAACAATGGAACAAAATACAATTCTAGACTGACTGATGGCTCAAAGATGAGTTTGAGAATTTATGATTGGCGCAGATTGCGCCTAGCCTTATATTTTTCCGCTCCCGACTGTTATTTCTAGCTAATTTGGTTGCGGACGAACTTAACAGTTCTAGCACTACTACGTAGGCTGAAGTTTATAACTGCATTGTGTAAGATAATGGTTTTGTTACTTTGAATCGTACTGCAGCTGAACTTTGAACAATTGCAAAAAAGCTCAAGGCCAGCAACCAAAAACATTAATGAAACTCTAATACATGAAAGTGTCGGGAAGTAATTAGTTTTTACTCGACTTTTCGAAGATCTATTGTCGTGACGTGATATCGTCTGCGTTTGTGTCGGTTAAGTTTTCCAGAGCCATGTTCTCACAGACTATCAAAGGTATCCAATTGACAATTAACATAGGTATTCACCATCACAAGAGCAGTCCATACTGTTAAGTCTGACAACACTGTGATCTACCTTTTTATGGAGTTATCTGCACTTGTTTGACTAAGTTAATAGAACTAATGGCAATTTTACACACATAAAGTGAAATTTCTAAAACGCACTTGTTTGACTAAGTTAATAGAACTAATGGCAATTTTACACACACAAAGTGAAATTTCTAAAACACTATCAAAACTTCTAATTTGAAAGTCAACACACAATCCGACTTTATGTATAAATGATATGAGAATACTTACACTTAAATAGACGGCGACGTACATCGAGAAGGAGGAATGACCGGAAGGGAAGGATTGTCGGCTGCTGCGAATCAACTTTACGTCACTTCCGGTACACGTGTACGTGCTTATGTACCTGATAAAAATAAAGTACCAATATTAGTACCAATTCTAACCAGTTCTGAATTAGTTGTGTTTATATACATGTATCGTAGTTTCCGAGAGTGACACTCAAATATTTAACAGCGTTAAGTTGGCAGCCTAGCGGCTTATTATTGTGAAGTTTGCAGTTTAGTAGCCTGGCAGCCTGGCAGCGTGAAGTTTGCAATTTAGCAGCCTAGTTGCCTAGCAGCGTGAAGTTGGCAATTTAGCCCTAGCAGTTCACGTACACCCGATGTTTATACAACGTGGAGATCTGTGATAGTTTCGATGTTGAATTATTTGTTACTGAATGCCACAATACTTTAATTATTATGATAAGGATGCCCATGCTCGTACAACATACATAAGACAGCGTTGTCAGACGTTTGTTTTACAGTTATGTTACTTGACATTATGTTGTTTTGTAAAGACACTTACAATATAAAACTGTAAAATTAGTTAAAAATGGTAAAACTGGAAATTAAAGTATGTAGGAGAATAATACTTACTGTAACATATTACTTACCCTGGACATAAGGATGTGTTAAATGCAGGCCTACATACATCAAAGAAGTTTGGCCTTAGAGAACCTACAGTGTTTTTTACGACTTCAACTACCAACAACTCCAGTACAAGCCCGACCAGAAGCACTGCGTAACTTTTCAAACAAAACACAAATCCTTCTGTCCTAAAACATGAGTTCCGACATCTGCCGTCGGCACAATTCAGAACCTCTACCGACACAACCTGGAAGCAAAAAGTAATTAATATATAATGTAATCAAAGTGTGCCTCCGTAGCTCATTCCGAATAATCTGGGGACCCGGGTTCAAATACGGGTGTAGGTATCTATATGCCTGTCATATTTCAGCAGATAACATACAGGCAAATAAAGGTTATGTTCGGCATTTTAAAATCTACAAGTCAAATAAACACACGGTTCGGAGTCCAATGGGTCAGTCAATTCGTTCTTCGACCACCAAACGGCCAATAAAGGACTAAACAAACAGAACGATCAAACGAGCCCATGGATGCAAAAGTTTGTGTGTATTTTGTCAAATCGTAAAATAAATTTAACCCTTATGTCGACACCCCTGCCAATCCTAAATAGTTTACAAACGAGCGAATAAAAAGCACAATCACGTCTTGAAATATGCATTCGTTTGGCTTCACTACCGTTGTCCGCATTAGCCAGTGTATTTAATTTGAAAATAAAAGGTCGTTGATAACAACATAAAACATTAAAATAAGCAGGTGTATTATTTCATGTTATAATTGTCAAATTCGAACAAGTTTATTTCAATGAATTAGCTGTTTTGAATTGCTGAGTTGTCATTTTAAT
Source organism: Spisula subtruncata (assembly GCA_963678985.1). Classification (NCBI taxonomy): domain Eukaryota; kingdom Metazoa; phylum Mollusca; class Bivalvia; order Venerida; family Mactridae; genus Spisula; species Spisula subtruncata. The sequence goes on along the minus strand of OY787662.1, from coordinate 13,905,943 downwards.
TTGGGTCGTTGTGAACCGGTATATTTAATATCAGAGTAATTTTGAAATTAATTCTGCCCAAAATGTCGCCACGTCATCGTTTCATTCAGGCGTTCTTTTAAAGCCAAGTATCCTTTAAGAGTATTCTAAAGTATTATCTAAGTGCAATAATTGTTTTAAAGGACCCCCTTAAGGAAACTGTTAGATGTGAAATAATTAAACAATATTTTAAGAAGATTTAGCTAAATGAAAAGGCAACTCCCTGATGAGGAGATGTAGGGCGCGCGCTTCGGGATCGAGATGTCCCGGGTTCAACCCTCGTCTGGACCACTGGTCAATTTCTCTGATGAAGAATAACCAACATGCTCCAATCCACCAAGGTGCAAATGGTACTTGTGAGGACAGTGTATACTCCAACGATACATGCAGTACTTTGATTATATGTAAATTAATTGCACAAAAACTGTTCCGACTCGTGTCCTTTTCGGAGATTATAAAATTTAATGGTATGACACAACGGCATAATTTCTGAAATTTATGATCACCTGTGAACTTAATAAGTGCCAGATTTAATGTAAAGAATAATATATTCGCCGTCAAAAAACATAAGTTAAAAAGTATGTGACATAATTTCATTTTTTGTAATGCATTATTATAATTGTTGAAATTGTCGTATTGTACATGGAATAAAGATGGCAAGTATTAGAGTAAAAATATAAGTTGTTCAAAGTTTATTTGACGGACACGTGCTCTTTCCAACCGACCCCAGATGTTTTAGTCAATGATACAACGTTACCATGTTATCCTTCTGTGAAATTTCCACAACATTTTCGATTTTCTTCCACATGTGGAGAACTTTCTTGTGGAGAATTTAAGTCAGGACGGGTTATGCTACCGCCACAGTACATACTAGTAACTGATAAATTGTTGGGGGAATAATGATAAAACCGGACAAACATCAGGCATATGTTGAACAAATGAAATGTCTTGGCAGCAGCCATCGAGAGAGTTTATTTCAGCCAGAAATATATTAGCAACCGTGTGATGATGATAACACGTAATTAGTGGAATGTTATAATTAAAGAGGTGAGATAATGACCAACACACACTGGCATCCAACTAACCATATCAGAGCTTACCAATGCTAGAAGTAAGGTTTGTTAGATAATGACCACCGTATAATGGTCTCCAACTCTTCATATCAGAGTTCAACAATGTTATAAGTAATGTTAGCGAGATAGTGACCAACGCACAATGGTCTCCAACTCTTCATACTAGAGTTCAACAATGTTATAAGTAATGTAAGCGAGATAGTGACCAACACACAATTTTCTCCAACTCTTCATACTAGAGTTCAATAATGTTATAAGTAATGTTAGCGAGATAGTGACCAACACACAATTTTCTCCAACTCTTCATACTAGAGTTCAACAATGTTATAAGTAATGTTAGCGAGATAGTGACCAACACATACTGGTACTAGAGTTCAACAATGCAAGTAGAAGGTGAGAAAGCGACTATCGCACATTGGCCTCCGCTACCAGAGCACTGTCCACTAACTCAATATATCAGAGTTCAGCACATACCACAAACGATACGAGTATCAGCAATAGATACACTGGCCTACTAAGTCATTTGATAATCTGTTCTACTACCAATAAAAAGAGACTTCATCTCTTGGTATAATAATTCACGACTCACTGTTTTCAGGATTATTGCTGCTATTGTCCTAATCTACACTTCATGCGTTGCCCCATTAATAGCAAGAAATATCTTCTTCACCAATACGGTTTGAGTAGATAGTTACCTTATTTTGTTCATTTATTCAGATACTTAGTAGTACTTAATGATTTCGTTGAGACTCAAGAGGTGACAGTAGGTCTAAGCTGCCTTTCTTTCGGTCATTTGGGATCAAAGAACTTTATTTCCTTGTGAAACTAGGCATGTAAGTTCACAAGTAACTGTATCATTGATAACGAAGAAAAAAAAGAAAGAGAAACCAGAACAAAAAAAAATTAAACCTTTGTTTTGTTTTAGTTTTTATAAGTTTAGTTTTTGATTCAGTTACCTGTGTGTAAGTACTTGTTGGTAATAAACAACAGGAAAACAATATGTGACCATTGCTATGAAAATGAAACGCTGTATTGAAACGGATATGCACGCAATGATTTTGATGAACTATGATGTTGAACGTACTATAGAGTTGAGATGCACACAACAAATACTTACCACAACAATTGATATGACGAAACCAGAGAGTATGAGGATTGGTGTTGACACTGTGTCAGGTCTGTAGGGATAACTCAAACTCGGGTCTTTACAGAAAAATCCACGTTCAGCTGGTTCGCCATGAATAAACATATACAAAGCTGGTAGCGTCACTGAAATACAACACAAATGATAAAGTATATCATAGGTCCCACTGAACAATTTGGCCTCGACGATGTACTTCCAATTTTATAAATAGGCATCGGCAGGCATCGGGAATAGGATCTTTGTTGCCTATGTAAAGCTTCCAGGGGGGTCATAAAATTGTGGAATCCCTTTTCCCGATGCCTCCCAAAGATCATTTATTCAAATTGGGAGGTGTGCATGTTCGAGCTCAGGATGGGTTTTAGCTCATTTGTGGGAACTACTTAGGTCTCACTAGGACCCGTAGTTAAATTGATTAAAATCTGTATTAAAATATCCTGAATAATAAAACAAGCAATAGGTATAAAGTGTCCAACTGTTCTTTTGATTCGGAAATGAGTATTGATATTTCAGGGTTAACAAGTACTGCGATTGGTGCATCGTCTATGAATTATATTTACGTAAACGATCAATTGAATAAGTTTCACACACAATAGAGGCGACACTATGTCAAGTAGTAAGCATTTCCCTTCCTTATTGATAAACATTGGAGTTCTCTTCATGACAAGTGGCTTAACTATTATCATTGTGTATATGTCAATCACGAAAAAGGGCATTATATTGGTTATTTCTTAGTACAAATTGAATACTTATTTCTAATTTGTACTAAAACAGGATACATTGTTTGTAGGTACAGTATTGTGTTCTATGGCGCATATCATACATACACGTACATTAATTGCATGGTTGTCATCAAAGTATTTAAAACATAGGTTTGTTTTTATATTACATTGGTATGCAACACTTCAACTGTATTGTCAGTTTCAAAGAACTTTCAAATTATAAGAACTACAAATGTTCCATGAAGAATTGGATGAGTTGATATATTAATTTTTATAACGGCCTTAAATAAATAGACCACACAACACGTCCAAAGATTGTCATGTTTTTGTGAAGTGTGTGGCGGAACAAACGACATCGATCAAATAATGTTCTTAACATATTACTTCCGGGAAACAAGTGGCGCGTGCCATGTTTCTAAACAGATCGTGTGTGTCTAAGATATGCAAATACATTGTTATGACATATTCGCCTGTCATGTACATAATTATATACACTGTTTGCTAAATTAAATTGAAAATGTTCGAGGATTGCCTACAAAGACAGTCGTATATCCTTCTTTTATTTTATAAGCCATGATTCCAATATCGAAAAGGATGCGTACTGATATCCATGGATGAATAGCCGAAATCAAGTCCATTGTTTTTGTTTTAAGTTATATTTGTTTGCGCCTATCGATAAAAATATGGAAGTCTCAATGATATGAAATACATTTGGGTTCAAATACCAAATCGTCTGGCCCTTATTAAACTTCATAGCAGCGCTAAGCATCTTCTTTGTATCACATTGCGTCATATACAGTTCAGGTTTTAGAGGATTGGTTCAAATGATACGAACATAGTGAAGACAAATTCGATATTATAAAAAGCCCTGTGTATGTACGGAACTTACCGTTAAGGTGACATTTCAGATTTATGTAAATCGAATATCTATTGACATAGGAAATACAACTTACCACACAAGAAAAACAAAATATCCAGAACAATCCTGAGAATTGATTTGTTAGAATCCGGAGAAATTGCCATATTTAAACACTTTGTCTTACTATCTTATTATTAACATTATATAATTGTTGATAAATATGACAATTTAATTGATAAACATGAAAACAAATTCCAATCATGTGAGTGTTGTTAGTATTTCCGTTCACCACTGATCTATATGCACTCCACTTATAATTGGCGACCCGTCAGTTGTCAGCGTTCACAATTGTAACAACGTAACAATCAACTCAAGCATCAACAAAACATTATACCAGATCTAATTCTGAAACAATACCATTAACTTATAACAAACGTAACTAAATGATTGAACTGTTTAGCTGGTTACAGTCACGTTCTGTTTGATTCGTATCCATCATAAAGAAAGATCGATTTGACACCCAAACGTTCAGCATCGTTACCAAAATGTTTCGAGAACGCCAATCACTTTTCTTTAAACGTTTTTCCAGAAACCCCTTAGAATAATGTTATAAGCTAATATTCCGGCGCGAAATTGGTGATCTCGTTTTGCTTATTTCGAGATGTTTTTCACAAACAATCCCAATTAACTTGGTATTGATCAATTTGTTGTATTTCCCGTCTGTTGTTTGGTCACCTGTTGTTAATTATCAAGATGAAAAAAAAACCTATAAATTTCAAAAACTAGTTAATTACTTTTTTTCATCGATTGAAAGCTAAGAGTCATCTAACATGAGCATTCATATTTGTTGATCATTTCACAAACACAAAACGACAAATTCACCGATTTCATTAATCAACACATTAAATAGTCTATTTTGAAAATAACCTAAACTGATAAATATAATACGAAAAACGATGACTGATTTTGGTTGAGTATAAGAGCCAATGTCCGGACTACGAGCCGGAATGTTCGTGAGAACAATTGACTTCAAGTACCGGTTAATGACGGCCTATGTGATATTGATCTCGTTTTGTATATAATTGTGTACGTGTATCACTGTATCAATGAATCAGCCACATCAGTTATATGACGATGATAATATTTTGTACTCTAGCGACGTTGTGGTTTTTATCATTGCCTATGACAAACCCAAACTTAGGGGTTCCTTTGACGCAGCGCCGCATCGCCATGAAACCTTTGCCACAACGCTTGACGTAACATCGTCTTGAGTTTGGTTCGAATATGAAGTCTCAAATTTGTAAATAAACAAGCAACTAATAAACATTATATAGATATGACAGATTTAATTCAATAAGAGTTCTCTGTGCTCAATATAAAGACTTCATATAACGTTTTAGTGAAAGTCAAGTCCATTGCCAAAAATAAATGTCTACGTGGACTGAAAAGTACTCTTTATATTTGTTTCAATACCTGTTCCTCTCTGTTAATGGTATAATTACAAAGTTCCGTTAAAAGTATATAGATTATACTTTCGCCTTTTTTATTTTGAATATTCAATTATAAATAATTAAATAGGTGCATGAAATAATTACTCAGCAAAATATACACACACAACTTGCATTTGCTGCAAAAACAGCAACATATTTATGTACAGTATCAAAACGTTGGTGCAAATGTGGTGTTGATTGTTTAAACAAAATACATACAGTTGTTGGCACATTTGTTGAACCATTAGATGAGGTGTCAGATCATATCATACCCTAATCTACATTCATTAATCTTATATTCTACAAACAGTTTTCAATTAACATTGCAATATATCCCATTAGAAGAGCTGTCAGGCTGATAAATTAGCGTGATTACTCGACCCTATTTTTATAATGAAATCCAAATTGACGAAGGTATTCATGAACAACTGTCTTTTTCCATGTTTGCAATCACTTATCTGATTTTAGATAGGAACTATAATTTTGTAAACTGTAGCTTTAACCTTCATCATTTCATATACACTTACGCACACTCCTAACGCAATACCTGTATATTTCATGATTTCTCAAATATTCATGAAGGAATTTGATTAAAATTTGGAGTACAAATAAACCAACCCTTTACAAATACCTCATAGAATTTTTATTCTAGTTGATAAACAGTAAGCTGAAAATAAGTTCAAATATTTAGTATCACTGTAAAATCAAAAGTCACAAAACGGCACAATGCAGCCGACTGACCCACAATGATGTCCAAGTGTATCTCTCGCAGTCGCATTGCTGTTTTTAAAGGGTCGTGAAGATGGTCAGCAACAATTTGTACATACTGCCATTGTGTTGTCACCCTACCGTGAGACTTCCTTGGCTGGTCATTAAGTCGGTCGGGGAGTTGCAACTTCTGAAGAAGTCTTGAAATTGTAGACACATGGCGGCCGAAAAATCTGAGTACACGAAACTTAAAAATATTGATCATATTTTAATTTAATTATCACAATATTCGAAATATTGACAAACGATGATATTTCAACGTTGTTTTTACCTTTTATAAAAATGAGTAGTAAATTACAGCGCATACCTGTCTAATGGATTGGCCACTCTGTAACTTTCCTACTACGCCACCACGCTCTTCAATAGTCACCCGGGGTTTTTTTTTTATACAAATCTGTTTTTTTCAGTCGGACTGTCGCCAGAGAGGAACTCAATGACTAAAATATCGATTTTTGTCACTGTCTACTATTTTCACGTGCAGCACGAAGAAATCACCACTGCGCTATGTCCAGAAATGACAGAGCGTCATGGATGAATGACTTCAACATTTCTTTATTGCTAATGACTTAAAACAACATGGTTTATAAGTGCAACTTGATGTCTTCAACAGTGTCTGAGAAATTAGAATTATAAAAGTGTTGCGTTATAAGTGTGCGTAAGTGTACTCTGCAACCATTTAGAGCATTTTCCTAGGTTGTTTCGTTTAACTCATACATTTGATGTGTGGGCGAACAATAATTGTAGATCTAAAATATCACAAGGGTTCCTTCCTTTAATGATACTCAATCTTGAACTATTGCATACATAATTATACATTGTATATTTCTTGCTATATGTCTACGAGAACCGTACCGATTAACGCTCGACCATGCTCGTTGTTTTGAAGAGGTAAAAGTGTATAGAGCTATATCTGACGATATTTTTTTTTTAAATTCTAAAACTTAAAAATAATTATGTTCTCATATCCATTAGATGATTTTTCACTTCAGCTCTATCAGAAACTCTCTTGTGATTTATTGGACATGTGAATTGTCTGTTTTCATACGAAAGTGTTCTAGAACACCCTAAGTCAACAGCTGAAATTATAAGAATCGTCTAATTTTTCGACGATTGAATAGAAGTACATGGAATCTATCCAAAGTTTTAATAAGTAAAGCGATACTCTCGCTAAAGAGTGGTTTGACACGACATTCAGTTTCGTCGGTTTTCAGTTATGCCAGAGCTATATGACAACAGTACTATTCCCTGACGCGGATATGTATTCGATGAACGATGTATCGGGACTATATGTACTACTGTGGAAAGTGGTTGGGAGTGACAAGAGGGGTGGGGTGCGAGAGGGAGGGGAAAAGGATTGAAGGGAGGGGCTGCATTCGCATGAAAAAAAGGTATGAGGAAATCGGACAGGGAAGACAGCACTCAACCTAATCAGCCGAACACGGAAATCAGTAACACCACAACACAACTATAAAGAGCAATGCCCACACATAAACCAAAGAAAAAAAGAAAAGTCCAAGTCGTCGCCGAAAAAAGTCAGGATGACCCAATTCCACAAACATATAATAGAAAATCGGTGATTCCGTGAGACCGCAGGCAAGACCCAACCCACGATTAGAAACATACCACTGATATAAATGATTTTACAGTACAGCACTGTTGGCAATAATCTCGGACGTTTTCATGGCACCAGTCAGTGGGTGCCAAATGAACTCAAAGATCCGTTAATGATACACACGTTGATGTGAGAAATCAGCCGAATGATGCGGAAAGCTGTGGAAAGAAGTGAAAAGAACTCACCCAAGATATCATCAAACTTTCACTGTAATGCAATCAAGTCGTATCATATGAGTTTTCCACCGATATTCCTGGATCGAGACGGTAAAGATCGTTAGCTATGGATGCTTTTAACTTTTGACCTATGTCTACTTTTAAAAGTTGTAAAGGTTTACCAAACCGTCTATATTTGACACACTGTCATGTTTTAAATACTGACAGCTGTAACAACGGTCCGTTCCGTATATCTAACATTGGCTGACATAAAGTTGTATAGGAATGAGAAAGTCGTAAGTACAAAATCGATACTTTGAGAAAACGAAAAACAAACTGTCCTAAAATTAGTCTTATAATATATAAGACTCATAAGAACGTGATGCTCTTTTTAAATTATGTATCAGTCTTATAAGGTTTATGATATGGTAAAGACCCCTTGCAATGTCTACACATAGAACCAAGTTGTGTCTGCCTTAAGACCATTTTCGACGATTTCTTAGGTGTTGACCTTAGATAAGGGATAACAAAATTTATTCATCACAGCAGTATTAGACCAATGGAATATCAGTGTTAAACACAAGAACATTGGTTAGATCAACATGTTGTTTTTATCATTTAACGGGAACTCCAACCAACTGGTTGAATTCAAATATAATAGACATTCATACTGTCTATGGGTTATTTTCATAAGTCAGGAACTATGTTAAGAGTTATGGTGCCAAATATACTGTCGGCTTGCAGCGAAAATGTCAATGATGGACATGCAACAGAGATATAAATGTCTAGAACAAGATTACGCAATGAGAGGAGAACCTTTTTGTACACATCTTCAGTACTTTTTAATTGAAAGAATGGCAAAACATTCAAAAATACATTGTGTGTATTGCTATTTCTGTTGAGGGTTGCCTTTCCTGTCCAATGTGTTAATATATTTTCTTGTTTATTAATATAGTTTTACATTGTTGGTGAAACGTCTTATGGATAACAATGGCGCATATATATTTAAATCATATTATGCCATTGACGGACCGCAATGTTTCCGTCATTTCGTTTGCCTGTAACCTAACAGAAGATAATACACAGTCAGTTGACCGATATATTTTTATTGGAATACTTGCTAAGTTTTAATGTACGTTGTATATGTCTTATCAAATAAACAATTAATCAAACATTGACAATCGTAACATGAAAGCACTAGACAAGTTGCTGAACAAATGACCATTCGCAAACACGAGAATTCGAAACGGTTGTGGGACACTTTGTAAATAATATAAGAACAACTGTTGCTTTTATTTCCGTACTCATTCCGTACTCATGCTTCATCAAAATGTTGCAATTGAAAACACTGCATATGTTCATCGTCTTCTGAGTTGGACCTGCCTTTTTGTTTTCTTACTATGAACAGAAAAAACACAACGCCTTGTCAAATATAACACGCACACGAGCATGACTTTGTGATAATACAGTACATGAAATTATTTGAACCAGAGGTCAATAGTCTTGGGGATTTATTATACAACTGTTGAAAGTTTTTTACGAAATTGCAAGTGTGATAAATATCCGACACTCATGTGGTCAATGACCTATGTTCTACACTGAATGGCTATGGCAGAAAACATAATAACTTTATCTGAGAAGATACGACACTGTCTTGCGTGAATTGTCGGCAGCTGGATGATAACAAAGTATGTAACGAGAAAGAGGATGATAGACCAAGAACTTTGAAAGGATACTCGATTATAGTGCATGTTGAAACGATGCACCAAACATCAAATAACAGAAACTGATATAGATAATTGTGATTATAATTACTAAAAATCTGCGTTTCAAAGATTGACTTTATTTATTACCTTAAGATTCTAGCGTTTTTCCAAGATGTATTCTGGCATTTGTTTTTATATGCATTTCTATTTCAAGTATCCTGTATAATGTAATGTTGTTAAAGTGTTTATGCCTTAAGATAAAACTGTACACTAATTGCTGCGTTCTTACTTCACGGTAGGTCGGTTGTGTTTTACAAATTAAACCTTTGCCCCTCCAGGTGTTAATTTCAACAAATGTAAAGCCTCAATCAAAATTCTAATCCTTCTAACAGACAACTATTTATCAACAAAGTTAAACTTTTCATTTACAGTTTGTTTCAGTCCAATTATATAACGAGTATTCAAATAAATAATCACGCTGCCAACTGCATTGCTTTTAATTAGACGAAACTGAAGCCGATGCAAATTGCAAAACGCTAATCGTGATTTAGTTTAAACATTAATCTTTATTTTGGCATAGTGCGAATTCATGTTATCGATGGAAGTGTTACACGATTGCTGATTTATTACAAATGCATCCAATATGCAAGTCCAGCAAAGAATAGTTGGAAAATTAGTTCATGCAGTATGGTGCCAACCGAGTATTATTTACTTGTGTAGCTTTTTGGATTTTTATATGAGTTTAAATTCTCGTTCATGTTTCTATCTTAAGTTGATTGTCACTTTCTTTGAAGAGGTGCCAAAATTCCGACTCTGCATTTCTGTCCAAGAATCTTAACGTAAACATACACATGATTTACTACTGATATTTATCATTACCCCTGAGTAATGCATTATTGGTGTTTATCTCACAAGTGAGATAACAATGACATCTGGTGTCTTTGTTGCAGTTTAGACAGCCATAATGCACATTCCTAAATGTGCAGTGATATCAAACCATTGTCAAAACAACGAGGCAATAACAATATGATATACGTCAACATGTTCAGTGCGGGGGTTAATCGTCACTTAGTTAATGAACATGTGTCTAAATAATTTTGTCGTATTTGACACATCTTTATTTTTTGAACTGCCATTTTTTATTTGAAAGCCTGGTCAGAAATTATGATATCATCTCATGATCACACAAAACATTCAAATGGAAGAAAACAAAACAAGTTTGTGATAAATTGTTCTTGGCCTATTCCGTGTGAATGAGGCTCGTATTGTTTCATAAATTCATTTTATGATTTGGTGCACCACCCGGAAGATAAGAGTCATTTTATGAAGACAGCAACTAAGACTTAACTTCGTTGCAATACTAATTAACAATACAAAATTATTAATGTATAACATATCGTTATAAATATTTCAAACAAACATTGGTATCATCACAATTATTTATATAAAGGATGCTTGTATTATTCACAATTACACATTTGTTTTATTGTTAAAAGCTAATAAAATTAAATTGTTACCTATTCCCAGTAATGTAGAATCCATTATCGATATTATTTTATTCCGAGACAGGAAGACACACCAATTATATCCAGATTTCACCATGGTTATCAAAACCTCAACAAAAATGCGACAATGACTTAAAAAATACCTACAAAACTTACAAGTGCATTGCTAGTAGACAGGTATGCAACACAAATGATAATAATAAAATTCACATGTGATAGTATTCCTGTCGATATAATTCTCGCATTATGTGATTTGATAGCAATACTTGCGTAGTTTTTGGAACAATCACTCATGGGACAGGTTCTCCGATATTCTAGATACCAAAACTGTGTTAATTGTATCTCGTCATCCATGCGATAATCGTGTTCTATACTTATTTTATTGATATTGAGTATGTATAAAAAATGTTTTTCCTCTATATCCGTTTCTTTATTTACTTTTTGGTTTTGTGTTTACAACCATGTATAAAAAATGTTTTCCCTCTAATATCCGTTTCTTTATTTACTTTTTGGTTTTGTGTTTACAACCATCAAACATTCTTAATGTAGCTTTAGGGTTACAACATTTCACGTGAGTCTTTACAATTGAGGACGTTTTTTTAAACATGGAATTATTGCTTTGGTTGAATTTCAGTTTGCTTTTCAGTTTTGTGATGCGTATTTCCAAATGGGATATTGCTGTGTAGCGTTTGAAGCTCAGCTGCTTCTGCAGAGTATTGCATTGGATGTCCGAAGTTTCGTTATCGGTTTGGATATTATGTAACACGGCGTGATAAATATGTACCCACACCAGCTGTAGGGATAATCGATTTCAAACAAAAACTGTTTTTGGAAAGAATGTAAGCAATTCATTACCAAACTCTCTGTCTTTTCTAAATACCGATATCAGAAAGGTGGACGGTCTATGTTTTTTGTGCTGCACTCTGTGAAAGGTCCAAGCACGAGGCTGGTGCTCTATCAAATACATTCAAGTTTGTTATAGCTGATGTATTGGTTAACATTTCACTGTCTCCATAGCCACCGTTTTGTCGATTTTGTAGTCTCATTAAATATTCTTTAGGAAAAGCTTAGACAGTAAAATGACATGCTAATCTTATTGCATCACAATGTCTGCTACTTCGCCAGCTATCTGACGACCACCAATTGATATTTTCATCTGGAAGGCGCGTGTTGCAATTCCAGATTCCCTAATTGAATTTGCAACTTAAATTGCCTTTTTAAAATTTTCATTCCCACTGAAACCAATGAAGTTTTCTTAAACCTAATATTTTACAAAAGATACTTATTGGCGACAACTTTCATAAGAAGAAGAGAGAAATTTGGAATGACGTGTATATTCTAAATTATGATCTCAAGAATGTATTGCCGATGTTGAGTTAATTTTTTAACTCTGAAAATGGAATAAATTTTTAATTGAACAGCTAGAGTTACTAGTAATAGAAATGAACATTAAGCGCTCAAACTATTGTTGATAAATAATGACAATCACTCTCGTTTCTTAAATAGTAGATAACATCAATTAAAAACATTATCAAATTGTATGAAGTAATTCCTGACCCGGTACTGGCAATCAATTATGAGCAAGGAAGAATATATTCCTTGGAATATCAATCACGTCTGTCATACTTCATCATTTGAATGTGCTTCGCTGTTGATTCGAAAAGGATTCCGACAAGGTTCGTATAAAAGCTATATTTCCTATCGAATATTGAACGGTGCACGTGCTACAATGTGTGACTTCCGGCAAATTTTGTGCAATAAATAACAGGGTGAAAGGTGAGTGACATATCCCTGATTTCAGTAATGTTTCATAAAGGTATATCCATTAGCTTGATAATCATGAGCGAAAGGTTTACAGTTTTCTTTTGACAAAAATCTTTTAAAGCATCCGACGTGCTATCTAAATGTATCATCATTTAGTAAAGCAATACCGTCATTGAAACCACACGCCATGAATGTAATAATTAATGATGAAGCAGTGTCTGTTTAACATAATTTATATCAACACCTTCCATAAGCATCCAATAGATGTCATCATAAGACAAGATATCAACGAGATCATAACACCACCCAATACGTTGCAATTTGTAGTATTAATGTCTGACTGCATTAGTTGGCATTGATTGAGTTTTAGATAACCACCAGTATCTCAAACGAGGTGATGGTTGTGTTGATATAGATACCGGATTGGTTGTCGGATTGGTTGCTGAAGAAACTAAATATTTCAAATGTAGTTTTTAGCCGAATGTAACTTTTCCTCGTTGATAATGTATAATCAGTGCACTAATCACAAAACTTCAGAAAAAAAATCAGAAATTGAAATAGAATTTGTGTTAATAATAACTTAAATTGGGCACTTTAAATTTGCTTATGTATGCAAACATCCATATTTCAAGTATCAGCATTTTTTATGTTCTTTAGATGTACTTTGTGTCTAAAGATAAAATGTCTGCGCACTAATTGCTGATTTTTTGTTTCACGGTAGGTGTGGCGTGCTTTACAAATTAAACGGTTGCCCCATCTGGTGTTAATTTCAATTTTCTTACTGACAATACATCATCAACAAATTTAAACGTTTCATTTATTATTTGTTTCAGCCTAATTATAATAATCAATAAATAACCAGACTGTCTGCTGCATTGTATTTAATTAGTCGAAATTTAACGCGTTACAATTTGCAATACGCTGCCCAAGAATTAGTTTAAACATTATTCTTCATTTTGGCAATTCGCTATTTCATGTTAACGGCGAACGTGTTACAAATTTGCGGAGTTATTGAAAATGTCTCCTATTACGTAAGTTCAGTTCTAGCAAAGTGTAGTTTGAATATTTGTACATGCAGTATGGTGTCTACCGAATATTATTTACTTGTGCAATTTGGAAACTTTTTATACAATATTTGATGTCTCGTTCATGTTTCTATCTGAAGATGATTGTCACTTTCTTTGAAATGGTGCCGTAAACGCTACTCCGCATTTCTGTCAAAGAATCTTAACGTTAACATACACATAATGTATTAAATGTTGATCATTACTGATAACAATTACATCTGATGCCTTTGGTGCAGTATATGCATACATAATGCACATTCCTAAATGTGCTGAAATTAGGAATGTACAGAGATGTTAAACCATTGTCAAAACAAAGAAGCAATAACAATATGTTATACATCAACATGTTCAGTACGGGGGAGAACCGGCATTTAGCTAATGAACTTTCATTACAACAATTTTGTGGTGTTTAGCACATCTTTATATTTTGAACTGATGTACTACCGTTTATAATTCAAAAGCAATGTCAACAATTACGATATCGTCTTATTAGCCCACAAAACATTAAAATGGAATAATAAAAAACAATTTTATGATACATTGTTTTGGCCATTTGCGTGTGAATGAGCTGGTATTGTTTCATCAATTCAATTTATGATGTTTAATGCGTATTTAAGTTTGATAAGATGACACGGATTTGATACAAGACACGAGCATATTTACTTTACTTCGTTGCAATACTAATTTTAAATACAATTGTATGACAATAATTGGAATCATGACAATAATTTATATAAAAAATGAATTTATTATTCACAATTTCTCATTTGTTTTATTGTTAAAAGCTTATACAATTAAATTGTTAACTATTCCCAGTAATGTAGAATCCATTATCAATATCATTTTATTCCCAGACAGGAAGAGACACCACGTATATCCAGAATTAACCATGATCGTCAAAACCTCAACAAGAATGTGACAATGATTTATTACCTACCTAGAAAATGTTTTACAAGTGCATTGCTAGTAGACAGGTATGCCATACATATAAAAAATATACATGTGAGTATTATTGTTGTCGATATAATTCTCGTATTATGTGATTTGATAGCAAGAGATACGTAGTTATGGAACAATCACTCAGGTTGTCTGATGTTCTAGATACCAAAACTGTGTAAATTGTATCTCGTCATCCATGCGATAAACCTGCTCAATATTTATTAAGTGCGAATGGATAGACTATTTATCGATAAAGAAAAATGTCCTTTTCCTCTCATATTCGTTTAGTTATTTTCTTTTTGATTTTGTAGTAACAGCATTTAACGTGATTCTTTAAAATTGACATGGAGTTATGACTTGCTGCTTTATAGTTTCAGTTTCCAGTTCAGTTATGCGATGGTTGCTTCCAAATGAAGTATTGCTTCATAGCGTTTTTCTTTGATTGGTGCGCCTTTCCCGATCAGCTGTTTTTTGTTGAGTGCTGTATTCTCTGCAGAGATATCATTATCGTTTTGGTTGTTATAGAACACTAATTGTTACTCATAAATAAATGATTTAAATGTACCCAAACATGCTGTGGTGATGACCTATTTGAAACAAAAACCGTTTTTGGAAAGTATGTAAGCAATTCATAGCCAATCTCTCTGGTTTCCCTAAAAGCCAACGTCAGAAAGGTCGACGGTCTATGTCGTTGGTGCTTCACTCTGTAAAGGATCCTAGCAAGGGACTGGTGCTCAGTCAGATGCATTCAAGTTTGTTATAGCCGATGTATTGTTAAACATTCTACTGTCTCAATAGCCACAGTTTTGTCGATTTTGTTGTCATATGAACTATTCATTAGGAAGAGCTGATACTGTATAAAGGCTTATCTTATTACATTACAACGTCAGCTACTTCGACAGCTATCTGGTGAACATCAATTGATTGATTTTATCTGTAAGTCGCTAGTTTTAATTCCGGAGTCCCTTATATAATTTGCAACCTTGTCTATTTAAATTGTCCTTACCCCTGGAATCAAGGAATAATGTTTTTCTTGAACCTAAAAATAGATAAATTCAATTCAAAATCATTATTAACAAATTGTATGACGTAATGCTTGACCGGGTACTGGTGTGAAATATATTAATTATGTACAAGGTAGAAGGTATTACTTGAAATGTCAGTCACGTTTGTCAGATGTCATCATTTTAATGTGCTGTATGTTGATTCAAATTTGTTTACGATAAGTGTCAAGTTAATATTTTGCTTCATACCGATTATTGAACGATGCACGTGGTACAATGTGTGAATTCCAGCAAACAATTCGTAGAAAAATAACAAACAGGGTGAAAGGTAAGTGACATATTCCTGATTTCGGTAATGTTTCAAACAGATATATCCATTAGCTTGCTAATCATGAGCGAATGGTTTACACTTTATTTTTTACAATAATCTTTCAAAGCTTCCGACTCGCTGTCTAAATGTGAAATTGCGTCATTAACTGAAACGATACAGTCAATGAAACCACACGCTGTGTATGAAATAATTAATGATGAAGTAGTGTCTGTTTTACATTATTTATATCAACACCTTCCAAAAATATCCAATGGATGTCATCGTATGGTAAGATATCAACGGGATCATAACACCACCCATTACGTTGCAATTTGTAGTATTAATGTCTGACTGTGGTGTGTACATCCAATGCATTAGATGGCATTGATGAAGCATTAGATAACCGAAGGTTTATCAAACTAGGTGATCTTTAGGTTGATATAGATACTAAATTGATTATCAGATTATTTTCTGAATAAACTAAAATTTAAAATGTAGTATTATAATCGAAGTTACAGTTTCTACGTTTATAATGTATAATCGGTGCAACAAACACAAACGACAGAAACGGGTATAGACTTTGTGTTTATAATTACTTCAAACCTGCAGCCAAAAATCTCCTTAATCTATTTACTTAAGATTCAATCCTTTTCGTAAGGTATCTATTCTGGCATTTGTTTATACGAGGGTTGTCCCAGTAAATCGTGCACTTTGCTAATAATTTTCTTATTTGACGTCACATGATTATGCTTTTTTGTAGTTACCTTTATGAATTCATTGTTGAACTAAAACAAGTGAAAAAAATGAACGGATATGTGCATGGTGGATATTATCGGTTATTAACCAACCCCATGTACGCAAATGCGGTGCAACCCATAAAACGCGCCGTGATTCATTAAATGTATGTTCAATAAAGTTGTAATTCTCATATTTTCAATACGTCATTGCGCATTTTTTTCACGTTGGCATTTAGGACTGTCTGTTTAATGTCGTCACAGTAAATTTCAAATCAATTTCATTACATGTGCGAAAAATACGCATGTTTGAATAGCCACCCTAAAATAAAAACGTGCGATAATTGTGACGTCAGAAGAGGAAACGCCCGTAGAATCTGAGTACACTTAATATTTTTTGGTTGGTATGCCGTCGAAAAGTAGTTTAATACTCTAAACTATACTGACGCGATATAAAGTAATGTTTCTAGAACACGTATACATGAATGACGACAAATATGTAATGATGTTTGTGACATCAGCGCGTTGTACACCCACGTTATATACTGTGCGACGCATCACAGGGCTTTCAGTGTTTCACAGTAGAATGGATATGTCCGTGCTAGTTTTTATCCCACCATGAGAGCTGGTTGTTTCGATCAGACAGCTTTTCTATGGTACATTCGATTGGGATTTGTTCGCAAATGCGTATCAGAAAAAAGTTTAATGTCGTCGTAAGTAAATTGAATAAAAGGAACAATAACTCAAGATGCAGAGAAAAATGTTCCGCGGCATGACGTTCTTACTTTGACGTCACTGTGCGCCGCACTTGCATACCATGTGTATTAGTAATGTAAATCGACAAATTATTTCCTGATTTATTTTCATAAAATTCCGTATACCTTTTGAAAACATATTCATTAATCATCAGTGATAATTTATAACGGATGTTTTGGCTACTTTTTGTGTAATGGGCAAAGTACACGATTTACTGGGACTACCCTCGTATATGCCCTGATATTTCAAGTATCTGTATTTTGCTATGTTGTTTAAGTGAAAAGACTAAACGTCTGCTCACTATTTGATGATTTCCTACTTCACGGTATGTCGGGTTAAATTTATCTTTTGTTCCACCTGGTGTAAATTTCAACAAATGCTACACCTCAATCAAAAGTATATTTTCTTACAGACAAATAGATTTCAACAAATTTAAACATTTAATTCTTTATTTGTTTCAGCTCAATTATACAATGAGTATTCCAATAAATAATCATGTGCTAGCTGTATCGTATTTGATTAGTTCAAATTTAAGCCGATGCAATATGTTAACGCTAATTGACAGTTTGAAATGACATTTGTCTTTATTCGGAATAAACTGAATCATATAATCGGATGAATGTGAACCGACATTTAGAGCCATTGCAAATGTCGCTACAGAGCATGCGCTCTTCCTCCCGATTACATGTATATTTTAAAACGTTGTACATGCAATTGACGTTTTGCGAATGTTATTTGTGTAACTATTTGACATTGTAATATTTAATTTTTTATGTTTAGTGGCTTTTAGTATCTGCTTTAGTGTTGCATTATAGCTGATCAAATGGTTATCAAACACTATTGTCAGTAATCACTGCTCTATCGATTGTTATAAAAAACGATAAAGGTAATGAAACCAAACGCTGTGAATGAAATAATAAATGATGAAGCAGTGTCTGTCTTACATTATTTATATCAACACCTACCATAAGTATCCAAAGGATGGCATTGTAAGACAAGATATCAACGGGATCAAAACACCACCCATTACGTTGCAATTTGTAGTATCAATGTCTGACTGCATTAGTTGACATTGACTGAGCTTTAGATAACCACCAGTATCTCTAACGAGGTAATGGTTGGGTTATTAACGATACCGGATTGGTTGTCGGATTGGTTGCTGAAGAAACTAAATATTTCAAATGCAGTTTTAAACCGAATGTAATTTTTCCTCGTCGATAATGTATAATCAGTGCACTAATCACAAAACAGAAATTGAAATAGAATTTGTGTTTATAATTACTTAAATTGGGCACTTTAAATATCGCCTTGGTTTATTCCTGTAAGATTCAATCTTATTAAGAAGATATATATTCTGACATTTGCTTATGTATGCAAACATCCATATTTCAAGTATCAGCATTTTTTTATGTTCTTTAGATGTACTTTGTGTCTAAAGATAAAATGTCTGCGCACTAATTGCTGATTTTTTGTTTCACGGTAGGTGCGGCGTGCTTTACAAATTAAACGGTTGCCCCATCTGGTGTTAATTTCAACTTTCTTACTGACAATACATCATCAACAAATTTAAACGTTTCATTTATTATTTGTTTCAGCCTAATTATAATGAGTGGTTCAATAAATAACCAGCCTGCCTGCTGCATTGTATTTAATTAGTCGAAATTAAACGCGTTACAATTTGCAATACGCTACCAAAGAATTAGTTTAAACATTATTCTTCATTTTGGCAATTCGCTATTTCATGTTAACGGCGAACGTGTTACAAATTTGCGGAGTTATTGCAAATGTCTCCTATTACGTAAGCTCAGTTCCAGCAAAGTGTAGTTTGAATATTTGTACATGCAGTATGGTGTCTACCGAATATTATTTACTTGTGCAATTTGGAAACTTTTTATACGATATTTGATGTCTCGTTCATGTTTCTATCTGAAGATGATTGTCACTTTCTTTGAAATGGTGCCGTAAACGCTACTTCGCATTTCTGTCAAAGAATCTTAACGTAAACATACACATAATGTATTAAATGTTGATCATTACTGATAACAATTACATCTGATGCCTTTGGTGCAGTATATGCATACATAATGCACATTCCTAAATGTGCTGAAATTAGGAATGTACAGAGATGTTAAACCATTGTCAAAACAAAGAAGCAATAACAATATGTTATACATCAACATGTTCAGTACGGGGGAGAACCGGCATTTAGCTAATGAACTTTCATTACAACAATTTTGTGGTGTTTAGCACATCTTTATATTTTGAACCGATGTACTACCGTTTATAATTCAAAAGCAATGTCAACAATTACGATATCGTCTTATTAGCCCACAAAACATTAAAATGGAATAATAAAAAACAATTTTATGATACATTGTTATGGCCATTTGCGTGTGAATGAGCTGGTATTGTTTCATCAATTCAATTTATGATGTTTAATGCGTATTTAATTTTGATAAGATGACACGGATTTGATACAAGACACGAGCATATTTACTTTAATTCGTTGCAATACTAATTTTAAATACAATTGTATGACAATAATTGGAATCATGACAATAATTTATATAAAAAATGAATTTATTATTCACAATTTCTCATTTGTTTTATTTTTAAAAGCTTATATAATTAAATTGTTACCTATTCCCAGTAATGTAGAATCCATTATCAATATCCTTTTATTCCCAGACAGGAAGAGACACCACGTATATTCAGAATTAACCATGATCGTCAAAACCTCAACAAGAATGTGACTATGACTTATTACCTACCTAGAAAATGTTTTACAAGTGCATTGCTAGTAGACAGGTATGCCATACATATAAAAAATATACATGTGAGTATTATTGTTGACGATATAATTCTCGTATTATGTGATTTGATAGCAAGAGATACGTAGTTATGGAACAATCACTCAGGTTCTCAGATGTTCTAGATACCAAAACTGTGTAAATTGTATCTCGTCATCCATGCGATAAACCTGCTCAATATTTATTAAGTGCGAATGGATAGACTATTTATCGATAAAGAAAAATGTCCTTTTCCTCTCATATTCGTTTAGTTATTTTCTGTTTGATTTTGTGTTTACATAGTAACAGCATTTAACGTGATTCTTTAAAATTGACATGGAGTTATGACTTGCTGCTTTATAGTTTCAGTTTCCAGTTAAGTTATGCGATGGTTGCTTCCAAATGAAGAATTGCTTCATAGCGTTTTTCTTTGATTGGTGCGCCTTTCCCGATCAGCTGTTTTTGTTGAGTGCTGTATTCCCTGCAGAGGTATCATTATCGTTTTGGTTGTAATAGAACACTAATTGTTACTCATAAATAAATTATTTAAATGTACCCAAACATGCTGTGGTGATGACCTATTTGAAACAAAAACCGTTTTTGGAAAGTATGTAAGCAATTCATAGCCAATCTCTCTGGTTTCCCTAAAAGCCAACGTCAGAAAGGTCGACGGTCTAGGTCGTTGGTGCTACACTCTGTAAAGGATCCTAGCAAGGGGCTGGTGCTCTGTCAGATGCATTCAAGTTTGTTATAGCCGATGTATTGGTAAACATTCTACTGTCTCAATAGCCACAGTTTTGTCGATTTTGTTGTCATATGAACTATTCATTAGGAAGAGCTTATACTGTATAAAGGCTTATCTTTTTACATTACAACGTCAGCTACTTCGACAGCTAACTGGTGAACATCAATTGATTGATTTTATCTGTAAGTCGCTAGTTTTAATTCCGGAGTCCCTTATATAATTTGCAACCTTGTCTATTAAATTGTCCTTACCCCTGGAATCAATGAATAATGTTTTTCTTGAACCTAAAAATAGATAAATTCAATTCAAAATCATTATTAACAAATTGTATGACGTAATGCTTGACCGGGTACTGGCGTGAAATATATCAATTATGTACAAGGTAGAAGGTATTACTTGGAATGTCAGTCACGTTTGTCAGATGTCATCATTTTAATGTGCTGTATGTTGATTCAAATTTGTTTACGATAAGTGTCAAGTTAATATTTTGCTTCATACCGATTATTGAACGATGCACGTGGTACAATGTGTGAATTTCAGCAAACAGTTCGTAGAAAAATAACAAACAGGGTGAAAGGTGAGTGACATATTCCTGATTTCGGTAATGTTTCAAACAGATATATCCATTAGCTTGCTAATCATGAGCGAATGGTTTACACTTTATTTTTTACAATAATCTTTCAAAGCTTCCGACTCGCTGTCTAAATGTGAAATTGCGTCATTAACTGAACCGATACAGTCAATGAAACCACACGCTGTGTATGAAATAATTAATGATGATGTAGTGTCTGTTTTACATTATTTATATCAACACCTTCCAAAAGTATCCAATGGATGTCATCGTATGGTAAGATATCAACGGGATCATAAAACCACCCATTACGTTGCAATTTGTAGTATTAATGTCTGACTGTAGTGTGTACAGCCAATGCATTAGTTGGCATTGATGAAGCATTAGATAACCGACGGTTTATCAAACTAGGTGATCTTTAGGTTGATATAGATACTAAATTGATTATCAGATTATTTTCTGAATAAACTTAAATTTAAAATGTAGTATTATAATCGAAGTTACAGTTTCCACGTTAATAATGTATAATCGGTGCAACAAACACAAACGACAGAAACGGGTATAGACTTTGTGTTTATAATTACTTCAAACCTGCAGCCAAAAATCTCCTTAATCTATTTACTTAAGATTCAATCCTTTTCGTAAGGTATCTATTCTGGCATTTGTTTATATATGCCCTGACATTTCAAGTATCTGTATTTTGCTATGTTGTTTAAGTGAAAAGACCAAACGTCTGCTCACTATTTGCTGATTTCCTACTTCACGGTATGTCGGGTTAAATTTATCTTTTGTTCCACCTGGTGTAAATTTCAACAAATGCTACACCTCAATCAAAAGTATATTTTCTTACAGACAAATAGATTTCAACAAATTTAAACATTTAATTCTTTATTTGTTTCAGCTCAATTATACAATGAGTATTCCAATAAATAATCATGTACCAGCTGTATCGTATTTGATTAGTTGAAATTAAAGCTAATGCAATATGTTAACGCTAACTGAAAGTTTTAAATGACATTTGTCTTCATTTGGAATTCGCTGAATCATATAATCGGATAAATGTGAACCGACATTTAGAGCCATTGCAAATGTCGCTACAGAGCATGCGCTCTTCCCCCCGATTACATGTATATTTTAAAACGTTGTACATGCAATTGACGTCCTGCGAATGTTATTCGTGTAACTATTTGACATTGTAATATTTAATTTTTTATGTCTAGTGGCTTTTAGTATCTGCTTTAGTATTGCATTATAGCTGATCAAATGGTTATCAAACACTATTGTCCGTAATCACTGCTTTATCGATTGTTATAAAAAACGATAAAGGTAATGAAACCAAACGCTGTGAATGAAATAATAAATGATGAAGCAGTGTCTGTCTTACATTATTTATATCAACACCTACCATAAGTATCCAAAGGATAGCATTGTAAGACAAGATATCAACGGGATCAAAACACAACCCATTACGTTGCCATTTGTAGTATCAATGTCTGACTGCATTAGTTGGCATTGATTGAGCTTTAGATAACCACCAGTATCTCAAACGAGGTGATGGTTTGGTTGATAACGATACCAGATTGGTTGTCGGATTGGTTGCTGAAGAAACTAAAATTTCAAATGTAGTTTTTAACCGAAATTAACTTTTCTCGTAAACAACGTAAAATTGATGCACCAAACGCAAAAAAACAGAAACGGAAATTGACTTAATGTCACAGGACCAGTGTTTGACTGATACAATTACCTGTACTGTCGTCAGCCCGGATAGTTCAGTTGGTATAACACCTGACTTGCAAGCAGAAGATCGACATATTTTCTGTTACATTACTAATATTTTTAACTGTATCCTAAACAGCACTAATTTAATCTTTCACAAACTTCTACACATGTGGAGCAAAATTGGCATAGTTGACATAATATTTCTGTTCCCGTGGTTTTCTTATGAAAAGCCGTCATTTGAGTGGCAATTCAGGTGACAGCACTGAAGCTACATAACTATTATTGCCATACATCTTAGAACGGACGAACTATTTGAATGGTGGCATTTGGTCTGGCTGAACATTTTGGTGATCCTTTAATACGTCAAGTTCTGGTTTTGAAAGTTGTTGTTTCCATGCATTAGATAATGCATAATAAAATTAAATTTATTCATCACAACAGTATAAGTCTAATGGAAAACCAGTGTTAGACACATGAACATTGGAACATATTGACCGAAACACAAAAACTTGTTGAATTCAAATATAATAGAGATTCATACTGTCTGTGGGTTATTTTTAGAAGTAAGGAACTATGTAAAGAGTTCTGGTGCCAACTGTACTGTCCGATTGCAGAGAAAAAGTCAATGATGGACAAGTAACAGAAAAATAAATGTCTGGAACAAGAAGAGAAACTTATTGAACACATCGTCAGTGCTTTTTAGTTGAAAGAATGACAAAAATGCATTGTGTGTATTTCTGCTGAGGGCTGCCTATCCCGTCCGATTTGTTAATATCTTTTTACGTTGTTAGTGAAAAGACTAGTGTATAGCAACAATGCAAATATCTTTAAATCAGATTATGCCATTGACGTATCGCAATGTTACCGTAACATTTATTGTCTGTAACGTATGTTGTTCTAAAATTAACAGAAGACAATACACAGACAGTTGACCGAAATATTGATTGGAAACCTTGCTCAGCTCTAATGTACGTTGTATAGAGGAAAGTTTATACGTCTTATCATATAAGCAAATAATCCAACATTGGTTATCGTAACAAGAAAACACTAGACAAGTTGCTGAACAAATGACCATCCGCAAACACGAAGATGGGAAAAAGTGTTTTGATAATTTGTAAATAAAATGAACAACAGTTTCTTTAATTCCGTACTAATGCTTATCAATATGTTGCAATTGAAAACCCTTCGTATGTTCCTCGTCTTCTGAGGTAGTCCAGCCATGTTTTTGTCTTACTATAAATCAGACAAAAACAACACGCCGTGTCAAATATAACACGCAAGCGAGCATAAGATAATGTAGTATATGAAATTATTTGAACCAGAGGTCAATAGTCTTGGGGATTTATTATACATAACAAGTTTATTAGCAAATCGGCATTTATGCAATGCCTTTGGCCATTAACAAAACATATATACAAGGTCACATACATAAATATAAACACAAAGCATGCAAAATAACAAAACACAATTTATCAAATCAAACATACAAGTTACATACAAAATTTAATATTTAAGAAGCAGGTAAACAAATGTTGAAACTTTTTAACGAAATTGCACGTGTGATAAATATCTGACACTAATGTTGTCAATAGCATATGTTCTCCCCTGAATGACGATAACCGGTACTGTACAAATCGTGAAGGGCATGGGGTCAGAAAACATAATAAAATTCTCCAAGAAGATACTAATCTTGCGTGAACTATCGGCAACCGGATGAAAATCAAGTAGGTACCGAGAAAGGGGGTCATAGCCCAAGAACTTGGATAGGATACTCGATTATAGCCCATGTTGACACGATGCACCACACATCAAATAACAGAAACTGATATAGATAATTGTGATTATAATTACTAAAAATCTGCGCTCCAAAGATTGACTTTATTTATTTACTTAAGATTCCAGCGTTTTTCCAAGATGTATTCTGGCATTTGCTTATATATGCATTTCAAGTATGCTGCATTTTGTTATGTTGATAAAGTGTTTATGCCTAAAGATAAAACGTCTGTACACTAATTGCTGCGTTCTTACTTCATGGTAGGTCGGTGTGTTTTACAAATTAAACCTTTACGCCACCAGGTGTTAATTTCAACAAATGTAAAGCCTCAATCAAAATTCTAATCCTTCTAACAGACAACTATTTATCAACAAAGTTAAATTTTTCATTCACAATTTGTTTCAGTCTAATTTTATAATGACTATTCAAATAAATAATCACGCTGTCAACTGTATTGCTTTTAATTAGACGAAACTGAAGCTGATACAAATTGCAAAACGCTAACCATGATTTAGTTTAAACATTAATCTTTATTTTGGCATATCGCGAATTCATGTTATCGATGAAAGTGTTACAAGATTGCTGCGTTAGTGCAAATGCCTCCAATATCCAAGTCCAGCAAAGAATAGTTTGAAAATTAGTTCATGCAGTATGGTGCCAACCGAGTATTATTTACTTGTGTAGCTTTTGGAATATTTATATGAGTTTGATGTCTCGTCCATGTTTCTATCTTAAGTTGATTGTCACTTTCTTTGAAGAGGTGCCCAAATTCCGACTCTGCTTTTCTGTCCAAGAATCTAAACGTAAACATACATATGATTTACTTTATTATTTATCATCACCTCTGGGTAATTCATTATTGGTGTTTATTTCACTAGTGAGACAACAATGACATCTGTTGTCTTTGTTGAAGTCTAGACAGCCATAATGCACATTCCTAAATGTGCAGTGATATCAAACCATTGTCAAAACAACGAAGCAACAACAATATGATATTAATCAACATGTTTAGTGAGGGGTAAATCGTCACTTAGTTAATGAACTTGTGTTACAACGATTTTGTCGTATTTAGCACATCTTTTTCTATTGAACTGATGTATGTTTAAACTGCGCTTTTTATTGGAAAGCATGGAAGAATACAATAACAAGTTTGTGATAAACTGTTCTTGACCACTTGCATGTGAATGAGGCTGGTATTGTTTCATAAATTCGTTTTATCATTTGGTACACCATCCGAAAGATTATAGTCCTTTTATGAAGACAGCAACTAAAACTTAAATTCGTTGCAATAATAATTAACAATACAAAATTATTAATGTATAACATATCGTTATAAAAATTTTAAACAAACATTGGTATCATCACAATTATTTATATAAAGGATGCTTGTATTATTCACAATTACACATTTGTTTTATTGTTAAAAGCTAAAAAAATTAAATTGTTACCTATTCCCAGTAATGCAGAATCCACTATCAATATAATTTTATTCCAAGACAGGAAGACACACCAATTATATCCAGAATTCACCATGGTTATCAAAACCTCAACAAAAATGCGACAATGACTTATAAAATACCTACAAAACTTACAAGTGCATTGCTAGTAGACAGGTATGCAACACAAATGATAATAATAAAATTCACATGTGATAGTATTCCTGTCGATATAATTCTCGTATTATGTGATTTGATAGCAATACTTGCGTAGTTTTTGGAACAATCACTCATGGGACAGGTTCTCCGATATTCTAGATACCAAAACTGTGTAAATTGTATCTCGTCATCCATGCGATAATCGTGTTCTTTACTTATTTTATCGATATTGAGTATGTATAAAAAAATGTTTTTCCTCTAATATCCATTTCTTTATTTACTTTTTGGTTTTGTGTTTACAACCATGTATAAAAAATGTTTTTCCTCTAATATCCGTTTCTTTATTTACTTTTTGGTTTTGTGTTTACAACCATCAAACATTCTTAATGTAGCTTTAGGGTTACAAAATTTCACGTGAGGCTTTACAATTGAGGACGTTTTTTTTGAAACATGGAATTATTGCTTTGGTTGAATTTCAGTTTGCTTTTCAGTTTGGTGATGCGAATTTCCAAATGGGATATTGCTGTGTAGCGTTTGAAGCTCAGCTGCTTCTGCAGAGTATTGCATTGGATGTCCGAAGTTTCGTTATCGGTTTGGATATTATGTAACACGGCGTGATAAATATGTACCCACACCAGCTGTAGGGATGATCGATTTCAAACAAAAACTGTTTTTGGAAATAATGTAAGCAATTCATTACCAAACTCTCTGTCTTTTCTAAATACCGATATCAGAAAGGTGGACGGTCTATGTTTTTTGTGCTGCACTCTGTGAAAGGTCCAAGCAAGAGGCTGGTGCTTTATCAGATGCATTCAAGTTTGTTAAAACTGGTGTATTGGTAAACACTCCAATGCCTTAATAGCCACTGTGTTGTCAATTTTGTTATGCTAAATATTCGTTAGGAAAAGCTTAGACAGTAAAATGACATGCTAATATTATTACATTACGATGTCTGCTACTTCGACAGCATTCTGATGAACTCCAATTGATATTGTCATCTGGAAGGCGCTTGTTGCAATTCCGGATTCCCTAATTGAATTTGCAACTTTAATTGTCGATTTTAAATTTTCATTCCCCTGAAGGCAATGAAGTTTTCTTTCACCTAATATTTTACAACAGATATTTAGTAGCGACGACTTTGAATAAATGTGGAGAAAAAATGGAATGGTGTTGATATTATAAATGATGATCTATAAAAAGCATTTTTGATGTTTAGCTCTAAAAGACCCATCAACGTTAAAATTGAATGGAACAACTAGAGTTAATTGTAATAGAATTGTTTAACAAACACAATACAGATGTTAAAAACGTTATCGTTTCTTGAATATGAGATAAAATCAATTATTCAAGTATTATAAACATGTTACAAATGAAGTAAATCTTGACCCGGTTTTACTAAGTGACGCGTGGATCAGTAAATCAATTATGTGCAATTGTGTGCAACAGAACGTATTCTTGGGAATATAAATCACTACAGAGACGTGTGTCATACTTCATCATTTTAATGTGCTTTATGTTGATTCGAAATTATTTCCGACAAGTGTCATGTAAAAACTATACTTCCTATCGTGTGTCGAACGGTGCACGTGGAACAATGTGTGAATGCCTGCTGACAGTTTGTAGAAAAATAACAAACTGGTTGAAAGGTGAGTGACATATCCCTGACTTCTGTAATGTTTCAAAAAGATATACCCATTAGCTTGCTAATCATGAGCGAATGGTTTACACTTTAATTTTAACAATACTCTTTCATAGCTTCCGACTTGCTATCTAAATGTGCAATGCCGTCATTATTAGACTCATGAACTGATATTGAAACCACACGCTGTGTATGAAATAATTAATGATGAAGCAGCGTCTGTTTTATATTATTTAAATCAACACATACCATAAGTTATCAATGGATGTCATCGTAAGACAAGTTATCAACGGGATCATAACACCAAACATTACGTTGCAATTTGTAGTATCAATGTCAGACAGCGATATGTACATTCAATGCATTAGTTGAAATTGATCACGCATAAGATAACCACCAGTTTATCAAACGAGCTGATATTTATAAATATTGATAAAGATACTGGATTGCTTTCTAAATTCCTTACAATCTAAAATGAAGTTTTTGTAACCGAAACAAACCCTTTCCCGGCTGCTTTACGTGGCATTTTTGTGCATTTTCTGGTAAATATAGCAATTCCTTTGTACCAGAACTGCATAATCATGGGTCACTTTCTCCATGAACTTCGGCTCCAGTCAGGAAATCCGATTGAAGAGAATTTGCCAGTGTGTGCAAGTAAGTATTGGTTGCATGGTGTACCTAATTTTATTAGCACGTGTTGGGCCAACCAATTGTCGGACTAGGGAGTCAGTTTTATGTTTTGCCTTCGTGATGTTCTTTTATGTGTCAAGTTGTGTCCGTTAGATTCTGTATTCCAAAAGCAATTGATTCGATTAACATATTTTACAGTCAAGTGTTAAATTATGCTTTTTTCATTTCTTGCAGTGTGTTTGTTTAAAATATTTGATTTAATCTCCGCTGCACTGATTAGTGTTCGTATTGCATTTTGTATTTCACTTTGAATCATGTATGCTTGAAACAAACTTGCGGGTTTGACTGCCAGATTGCGATGTCGTGTTTTTAACTGTTCAGTTTCACTTTTCTTATTTATTTTGTAGTTGCATTGTGTCTTTTCTTTTCCATTTCTTTATTTGTGCCTCGTTCGTACCCTTATGTGTATCGAGTGATCGATCGAGAGTCGTTGAATATCGTTATTCGTCGTTTTGGGCGGATCGCATATGTTGGAACTTAAACGGACGCCAGGTGTATTCTATTGTGTTCTGTCCATGTACCAGTTTCTGAGAAAAGCTTTTCAGCATCAACAACCAATACATCAAACACATGTTATGGAATTCTATTTATTGCAAACAAAATATTTACGCCTTCATTGAAACAATTATGTACAGCAATTTACAAAAACGTAACAACAATATGTTGCCGAGTATGCTTATACTGTCGACATTATCATGCACAAAATGTATGTTTTGTCAAACGTGAACGTATTTCTTAAACAACATGTCTGTCACTTTCAGTAAGATTAGGATTATGATTACTGTCGATATCAGTTGCGGATATGTGTTCTGTCGTTGATATCTGGTTAGATAACACACCGGCAAGTTTTTCATTGATTAGTAAAGATTTAGGTGTGAGGTGTTCCTCCGCGTTAAAATTGTCACGTGATAAACACATGTCACAGTGAACGGATGCGTTTTCTGAATCCGCTAAACAAGTCTTTGCTTCATGTTTATCTTCTAAAATATCCACACAAACTATTTGATACTGAAAAGATAAAACAAAATTTAGGTAAATTTATATTTTTTCAGATAGGACTATTTTGTAATTAAATAGTGAAAATTTTCAAAATAGGGCCATGGAGGATAAGTCATATTTGTAGATCATAAAATCGCCAAAGTACACGAAAGTAAGTAACTTTACCTATATACATTTAGAATCAAGTAAACAATTGCATTAGAACAATGAGCAAAAGCCATGATCTGATATATTGTGTTTCCAGAGAGATTCAGACTGTTGCTTCTACGTCATATCAGAATAAGCCAAAGTCGTTTTTTAAAAAAAGAGTGGTATAACTGCTTTTCCCTTATCGATAAGACCATGTTTTGATAATGTGATAGGGTCGAAATCTCTAAAATACATGAAATAGAGCAAACATATTGAATAGCCATATGTAGCCTGTAGTCTATGCCATTTATTATAATGCAGAGTCTGAAATGTTGTGTATATTT
Organism: Spisula subtruncata; assembly: GCA_963678985.1. Classification (NCBI taxonomy): domain Eukaryota; kingdom Metazoa; phylum Mollusca; class Bivalvia; order Venerida; family Mactridae; genus Spisula; species Spisula subtruncata. The sequence goes on along the minus strand of OY787662.1, from coordinate 13,875,326 downwards.
TGCTATTTTAATCCATTTAAAAATTGTGAAGATTGTACAATACTTACCATAGCTGTAGCGACAGCCATTCCAATAGCAAACCCTGCGACCACATCTGACACATGATGTTGATGGTCCCTTATACGCCCAAGCCCACACAATAAGGACATAAATATAAGTGTTGTTTGTAGAATGAGTTTTAATAGTGTTGAACATGTCACTTGAAGTCTCTGCTGGACATATAACTGTAAACATATATGTTCATAATATTTATTTTTATACATGAATTAGGATTTTTCACAAAACATTTAATTATTAAAATGATAATGTAAACACTGATAGTGAAGGTGGTAGTGAAATGAAACATCCAAGCACATACACCGAAAATAACACAAACAAACGGCACACTGTCCAACACACAACTGCACGATAAATGAATTAGACCACGGACAGTTTAAACTGTCCAAGAGACCAAGGCTATCTTTAAAACTATATGTCAAAATGGGGCTTGCGAAAAACTGAATTTCAATAACATTCATGTTAACCTAATTTTTGTTGGAATAGATAGAATTGAAAAAATTCTCGTTGTACGATTTGACTTAATTAATAAATACACTTATAATGAGTTGTTTGAACTATTTGGCGATTGAAACATTGACTACTTACACAGAAAAAAGCAGCGATATACATTGAAAACGCGGAATGTCCAGAAGGGAAGGACTGCCGACTGTTTCTTATTTCTTTTATGTCATGTTCTGCGTCCATGCATTGATACTCGGTGATGAAACTGTAAAATATGGAGAATAAATTATCCGAATGTAGCTGAGATGGTAGATATATAGTAAGCTAAATAACACTGATTTACAGTCGTAACTTATGTGTTTGGAATGACGAGTGAAATAGTGAAATAGCTCGCCCTTCCATCGCTTCCTATTCAAATGATTCGTTGTTTCTCAACAGGCGCCAGCTCCTCATCTTAATATAGTACATGTAGGATTCGAAACTGTCTTGCATTTAATACATTTTCCGATATTGAATATTTATACGAGAAGGTACTTGTCATTCAAGTGGATTGTATAATATTTAATACTTTCCTGTACAATACTGTTAAACAATAAGAATAATAAATACTAAAATCGCTCTATGAATTTGATGCTGATTTGGTTTCACTCAATGTATGAGACATTATCGATTTACGTGTATGCATGAGTAGACGCTCGAATGCGTAAGACTTACGGATCATTCACAGAATCTGGAATGTAAGAACTATAAATAAAACAAAACTAACCTACCCTGGACACATTGATGTGTTGAATGATGGCTTACAAACAGCGAAGAAGTTGGGTCTTAGGACGCCCATCATATTCTTGATCACTTCAACAATCAGTAACTGTATAGCTATCCCAACCAGAAATACAGCATATCTTTTGATACAATATGCCAAGGTTTCTGCAGTCAGACAAGCCCTGCAGCATTTACCATCAGTGCAGTTCAATACTTCAACCAATATAACCTGAAAGAGGATAATACTTTAAAAGTACTTTAAAAATAACGTTTTACTATATTCCGCTTTGACTACCATTTCACCGTATATAATCTGATAACATCGTATATTTTTATACGAAATATCACTACACAATCTTCTGATATGCTGGACTGTATTACCTAGTATTTGAGCATATTGTCAATGGACATGGAACGAACTTATGCTGCATAACTACAGAACACGCACACAACACAACATGATAAGAGTCGTGTTTTATAAATACCTTGAGTCCGGTCATGTATTCACCAATGTTCTGTACCGGATACTTCTAAAACTGAATACTCACTATGAAACTGGCGACGCTCAAGCCAATGGTTATCAGCAAAGATGTTGAAACTGTATCGTTTTTGTACGGGTAACTTAGACTTCTATCGTGACAGAAGAACCCTTGTTCGTGTGGACTTGCTTGTAGGAAGAGGTAAAACCCCGGCAATCCAACTGAAAATAGATAACCATGGTTTACAGTATGCTTATCATTTTTTCAAAAATAAATAGAATAAGTCCTGTATGGATGTAACGATATTGTTGTTCTGATACTATAATGATTCTGTTAATGAACTCCTACAAAGCTCATAATGTCAGGTTTCGATTTCCGTTAGTGGTTCGATGTATCGTTGTACCCAGATTGTTGATCAGTTTCAATCACTAAATACGTCATACAGCGAGGATACGACATCTTAATTACATCAAAACGATCACACTGATCAAGAGGAAATGAGAAAAAATACATGTAAGTAATGAATTCATCCTGATCACACTTATATACCGCGGATGAAACTATATCAAATCAATTGAATTGGATTTAAGTACTTATAACATATAAGTAGATAGAAAAGTGTCATTTTTACAATTTTCCAACACACGGATTATTACATTTTGTACTACGCATAATTGTTTCTTCAATTGCCTTAAATAAAGCTAATATTAGATTGGAGTGGAAAGCCAGCATAATTCACAGAAAAACTACGAACGACACACACGTTATTGTGCAAATTACTGGCCCGAAATGAAAGTTGTTCTGTCAAAATGACTACAAATCACGTCCATTCGTCGTATCACGTAATACCAATATCAGAAAAGGCAAGCACATTTTTTATAAACCTTTCACTATAGCTCATTCCGTTCTTTTAAATGGAATTACGTCATCCGACTATAGTTTATAGTATTCAGGATTGAGATTAAGATGCAGCCACTTATCTCCGGAAATATCTGTATTTATTGCACACGTTTTCTGTCACGCTCAAAGACCGGAGCGTAAACGTGTTTTCAGTATAATCTCATAAATACCTATAACGAATTACACTTGTCAGTGAGTGCAAGAAAATACCCGGAAAAAACTTCAGAAAAAAACTATTTCTTTGATCTTTGAACTATAACTATCAGTAAGAAGTAAGAGTTGTATTTTTTCTGTAACCTTTGTAGTTGAACTAATGCTCTTAGATAAGGAGACGTAACGGAATGTTGCTTAGAAAAGTAAGAGTGTGTCTGTTGATCAGTCTGATTGCACGTGCAATCATCGTCATTCCAGACGTGTTATGTCTGATAACAACACTTGTAGGGCCACAAAAGAAATCAGATTATCGCCAAATCGGGTAATTACCCGGGAGCATGTCGGGCGGTCATGGGAGGACAGAGTATGGGGCGGTGGCCAGAGTGCTTTTAAGTCTCTATTGAACTATGTAAATCCGACAATTCGTCATTTTGGCTCCAGCCATTTTAATGAAGAGCTAGCAATTTGTATTGTAAGTTTTGTGAAGTTCGTGTCCCGTTAAATCTTTTAAATCTTTTAAACTATCTTCCCATTCTGATTCGATATCATCTCTCTTTATGAACATTATACTTTTCAATAAATGTGTGTGCATGTTATAGCATATAAATGATTAAAATAGTTTTGCATATTTATGTGGCGAAAGCCGTTGTCTGCCTTCTCGTTTGACTATGATGCAATAATTCTCATGGTGCTAATACCGAGTTCACAAGTGTTTGTGCTCCAAATATGTTTTACGTAGCTTTATTGTGCCAGTTCGTATTTATTGGTTGTTATTGCTCGTTAATGCATTTGAAGGGCACCAGTACGTCTGTGCATTCATTGGTAACAATATATAAGTTCAAGTAAATAGCTTATACCAATATGCTACAAGTATGTTTTTGAGTGGATAATTGGTATAAGATTAATCAATAAATATGAGAAACTCCCACGTTTCGATATGACCTACTGAACTAATAACAATATTTGTCAACAAATTAAACCGTATCAATCACAAATATCTTTTGTTCTCAGTGTATTGAAGTCATTACAGTAGATATATATCTCAAGTTAAGTGGAATTACAATTGTTTGATGCTATCAGTTTAGTAAACAAGCTTATTATGTGAATTCGTGTCATACACAATTGTATAAAGGTTGTATTTGTTTACAGAATACGAAAGTGATGTGGTGATATATTTTATGCGGACAAATTAACATAGTCCTCGCTGACCTTCCAAAATGCATTAATGTATTACATGCTCATTAGGTGGAATATGATATTTAGTTTCATTGCTCGGGTTATGATGCTTTTATTAATTATTTTCGGTCATTGTGATTCACAGAAATTATTTATTATATTGTATTATTTATTATTAGACTATGTGCCTGATGAAATCGAGTATGCTCTGTACATGTTTGAAACTGTATTGAATGATGTGGCTATTGAGATTAGACTGCACCTCGCGACCACTGAACTACGGATCGTACTCATCAAATGGAACTTTGATTCTTACGTGATTCTTTGCAAATCAGAGTTTCTAAAAAACACTAACACCAACACGTGTAACCATGTGTATACTATAATTTACAAGTTGTTGCAATTAAAAGGTCTGCAGTTTACGTAATCGGCGATATTTGAAGTATTCCATTGAATGTTTCCTCATTTTATACGATGAATCAGCGTGTCTAGGTCGTTGATCTATCGTGTACATTTAGTAGGTTGAAAGACTTAGTACAAACAATGCCAAGTGGATCAAACAATTTTTGAGTAAACATTTTAGCAAAGATTTTTAGTTGCAGTAAATCCTGGTACATGTGTATATGTTTTTGCATTTAAGATTTACAAATGCTAGGACAAACATTGAGTTGAAAAATCAACACATGGACAGTGAAGGCATTCAACGGTATCTACAGAACATGAAAGGCGCTAAGAAATACTGTGCAAATTGCTAGCTCAGCAAGAAGATTGTCCGACGAACACAGTACGGTGTCCTTGCCGGTTTCACAAGACATGTATGAATCAAGCACATTTACTCTTATTATGTTACATTGTAGGACTTTAGACAGACAGTTAAAACAAGGTATTTAGGCCTGTTGAATCTATGCCATTAAGCCAGGGCATTCTGTCATTTTACTTCAGGGACTTGGTCATTACATTTACTCTTTCGGTTTTGTATTGTGTATTGTCCCATGTGTCTGTGGTATGTGGTGTTAATTGTTCTGTGCTTGGCTGTTTAAGTTTAGTACTGTATTCCTTGTCGTGTTATGTGCGTACGGTTGTTGTGCGATTGCAACTTCTGTACCATTTACAGAAACGTTAGAATCGTTAAAATCATACGAACATCTTTGTAGTAGTTTGCAAGGATATTGTAACGAAGCTTGTAATTTATTGTACAATATATCCACTGGATCAGTAAATTTTTTTTGTCCTGTTCTACCTTGAAGAAATACATATATTCTGGCCGACTTGTGCCGCAAATTAGTATCAGTTTTACGACATGTTCCCTATAAAACAGTACACCGAGCTACCAAATATTGAGGTACTATACCTTGCGACCTTCGTTTGAAACAGACATTATGACTCAATATAGAATATTGGCAAATTTAATAGAGAACCTGTACATATACATAATGTTTCTCGTGTATTATTTAGACGCTAATGTTCGTTTAATTGTCTAAGTAATGAGAAAGTGGACAATCCCGTCGAAGATGAACGTCAAAGGTATTTTGTAAAGCATCAGTGTTGAAACAATTCGTGTTTGGTTATCCACGTTGATCGATAAGGCAATAATAAATGAATTCCTGTACAATCATTCCCAACTGCCATGTGTTTTACGTGCCGACACAACAGTCATTTTTGTTATGAAAGCGTTTGACAACTTGTATAATCATCCATGATTTGCGTTTTTAAACATATTCATTCTCAATAAAGTTATTTACGTATATATGTTTATAGTAAATCAGCACAGCAATTTATTGGAAAAGATCAGAATAAAAAACAATAATTATATTTTAAGATTGTTCGATTCCAAACTCTTACATCATACATCATTTACAATATGTTTAACACTTTTGGAAACATTATACATTATTTCAAAACTATTAAATGAGTGTATGATATAGGCTAAAGTCAAATACCAGGATTTTGAAAAATATATGATATTCTCTAAGACGTCGCGTCAGACGACGTTGTACCATTGAACGCTTCTCCTTATAGAACAATTATAAATTTATAACATGTGGTAAAACCGCATAATAACACGTGAATACATCATAGAAGCATGTTTTCAATAACTGATACATTATCAAAGATTTTCAAGAACAAACTGTTTGTGTGAATAAATAAACGAGCCATTTTGCTATATCATATTAAACTAATCTTGATATCGACATATATAACAAATCTACAAATTACATGTATATTGCATCAATTATCGTACATAAATATAAAGATATCAATCAAGTGATATATATTTTATATATAATCCATATGCCAGGCTCTGTATTTTCAAGTGAATAATTCGTAGGCTTATTCCTATAATAGTTTGTCATTATTTGCAACACGCCCTCATTAATGCTGTATCCTCAGAAAGACGACCATAAGTATTCACTGCATATAAGCTAAACAACACAACAACAACAACACTTCATACTCAACAGATTTGGACCGCCTCATTTAAGTTACACTTCTTATTGGGGTTGCTGTCGATAAAACACATAGTTAGGGAGATAGCTAAAAGAAAGTGATGTTCCGCACCGAGCCGCGCCCTGCCAACATCGCTACAATGATACTGTGAAACTAATGTCCTTGTCAGTAAGCATTTAGCCAGGATTCAATTAAAATTATATATCAGCTAAACTTTCCGCAAAGACATACATGTACGAGGGTTGTACCAGAATTACGTAGACTTTTACCATATGTTCCATACCATTCATCATACAAACAAATAATTTTGTGTGGAGTGCAAATAATATTTACTGCGTAAGTACGTGAAATTTCAAAGCCGTATCTTATTTGGATCAAATTCTGCAGCTTCCGGTGATAGATAGGGGTACGGTATGCGGGGCACGTCAACGGAACGTCACGACGTCGGCGGAACTTCCAGGATAGGTGAAGCTCATAATTGTGTACATTGTAGCTATAAAGATGGAAACAACCGTACACAAAACTTACGAATGTTTAGTTACTACCTTAAATGCGATAAAAGTTCCAATTTATTACCAGTAATATCGCATATAACTCTTATAATAGAACGTCGACCCAGGTAGATGTAGTCCTAGAAAACGCTTGGGGACTTCGCATTCGCCGTAAGTTTTCGCCGTCGGTCCATGTCGTTTTATTCGGTCTCGACCACGATTGATGCGCTTGTGACGTTTGAAAATCAGGTAAGTCGATACAAGAGATTTAGAGGTCGCAGGTTCTAACATTTAAAGCCTTTGTTCTGGTGTCTTCCCGAGGTTCACACAAAACTTCATGTTGATGCGATTTCCAGCATATTTCGCTAACGTGATATTTTCACTGGTGACGCACAGCAGCAGTTGGTTGTTTTGTACCATAAATCAACAACGGTTACCTTTATAAAGTCGAAATTTACAGCGTACGTTCAAAGGCTATTGCGCGTGTATGTCACGAAGTCGCTTCAAAATTAGACTTGTTATCTGTGAGGTATAAGCAGTTGAATAATGCCAAAAATGTTTTTAAAATTTGCTGCCCCGCCTATCCAACTATTGGTTACTATGGCGACCGGTTATTTAAAATGTGAGTGAAATTTAAGACAAACAATATTAACTTAGATTAAAAGATGATTTTGTCATTAATAGTAATATTATTTTGCTGTTATCAATTCAGTATCACGAGGTTATAACTTGCTCATAAATACCTAAGAAAATGAAAATGATAGTTTTGATATTTTTGTTGAAATATCACTATTAAGGTTTAATATCATGGGCATATCTCATAAAAAGGATATAAAGAAATACAATGGTTATATGCATCTATTAAGGTAAATTGAAATTCCAGGATATTTGTTCATGATTTTGCATTACTGCTACTGTTCGACCGATTATATTTCAAAAACGGATATGAGAGCTTATCTAGTGATCTGGTATGTTTGATATGTAATGCACGTTTAACATATCCTTGACATCAAGGAAACTAATCTCTACCAAAATAATGATTATGGTTTTTCGGTGTCCTAAATAACATACTCACAGATAAGATATTCCATACTGTAATATTTCCTGAAACCACAACTATACATAAAATGTATAAAAAATTGTATTTGATTAAATTCAAACATATATTATAAAAGTAGTTAGCGATACGGGGGCTTCGATAAAATATCAACAGAAAGGCTGTCACATGTTTGATTCACAACTTCACAGCAATATATTTAATAACCATACGACGTGTGTTTTTACTCCTGACCGCAGTAAACCTGACGGACTTTGACATCTAAAGGTGTAATCTTTGTTCATCTATTTGTTTAAAATGAAATTAATGATGTGTAAGGTTGTTACTGCATCAACATACGTGGGTGAATCAAAAAGTTCGTAGAATTTTGCAATAACTTTTTTATTTTCAGAGTTATTGTCATCATATTTATGCTGAATGAATACATTGGTATTTTCTTTACATACACAAATTTGTAGCGACCTGATGATAACTGTTTTAAAAATATTTATGTCTTAAATAAGGGCGATTACGTATACCGGAGCACACGGATAATTTGAAAAACATTTTAATAAATTTTCTAAAATATCTCAACTGTAGGAACTCCAAAAGTCGTCAAAATGTTACGTCAGGTTGCATGATGTCATTTATAAAGTCTGTTAAAATTTCTGATGTCATCTCTGATAAATAATGCTTAAGTCAACATTAACATAATCACACTATATAGAAATACCCGCATAAAACGGGTCTACGGGAATTTACCAAACCACGGACTGCTATCAAAATCTGCGTAAAACTGGAATATACGTGCGGCATCAGAAACAATATATGGTTTGAAACGTGCAGGTATATATCCTGACATAAATAGACATCGATTTTTAAGTGGAATAAGTGCTTTCGTGTAGTCCTACGGATTTGACAACCAAGACAATACACCCGATATTGGTGACGTTGGTTTGCAACGTCGTCGAAGAGGACCAGAGCTATATAATAGCGGATATAGCAAAACACTTAGATTAATCTTATTGGACAGCGCACACGATATTAAACAAACAATTTAAAATGCAGAAACTATTATCACGATGGTTATCCAAAAATACCTACATATTAGTCACTCGAGAAGCGAAAATGAGTAAAAACGTTAACGTAACTATTGGCCAACGTGGCGTAAGTTTGACGTCGTTCAACAAATTACGCTGACGTGCTCCGGTATGCTGTCACAGCATGTGTGCGTTTCAATGTAAAAATCATGCAGTTTTGAATAATTCAATGAAATTTTACAAATTGTTTTGTTATACTTATGATCACGTAATATTAAAATTTGAAACCATTTGAAGCTGTGGTTTGTGAGTTATGATATTTTTCTACGAACTTTTTGATTCACCCACGTACATGACCCAACAGTTCAGCTTTACTGGACCAGCGTTAACCCTACACCCAATATATCGGTAATTTGAAGTAAAAAAGTATGAGGAACTCGGACAGTAAAGGCAGAAAAGCCAAACTTCAGAACACAGAACTGTCAATCTCAAACTTACGAATATATGCCTTTCATCTTTTGACTTTAACAAAAATGCTGCAAAAATGAGCTTCGGCTGTGATAAAAAGAAATTGTGTGTCTGATTGCCCATATGGAGACCGTGAGATTTATTAATCGTTCCTCTTGGTGTAAAATGTTATTTCAAACGATATTAATTTGAATTCATGGCCAAATTGTGACAAACGTTATGTGCTTTAACAAGTACTGCATGCTGGTTATAGGTAAGACAGGATAGATCTCAACTGACATACGATTGAACTATTGACATAATGTTGTTAAAATCTACAAATCTTCAAATCATAGACACTTAGTTTTTCAGAATTTCGAAATGTGCCAAAATGAGATGCCAGGTAGGGAGGCGACGTTACATCTACAAATTAATCGTCAAACCGATGCAACATGTTCTTGTTTAAGGTACTGAAATATATTATTAAAGCGACGTACAAAAAAGGTGCTGAGTACGTTTGATTATGTAAACCAGTATGAATACAACGAACCAAACTAATTAGGCAGAGTTGTTTTGCAAGGCGTCTGGCAGATTGGTATAGGTTATACTGACAAGTGTGTATTATACTACTGGTGTATTCAATTACTAGACACCAATATAGACAATAATTACTGGATGAACCCTAAAAACAAAGCAGTATCGAACATAACACATTCTTATAATGTAAGAAAGACATTCATTTAGTGTAATTAGTAAACAGGTTATTTACATATTTTCAATTCTAACACCGCATTGTTTTGATAGATAGTGTAATAATTAAGTTTCCAATGAATCGTGATTACGTTATAGATGCATCGGTATAATCAAAATTGACTCATCTAAATGTATGTGCCTGACAAAATAAGTTTTGGAAGTCTTTTGAAGTATTTTGCTCATGGTATTAAAATATTTCACAAATCCACAGAGCACTGAATGGAACTTTTGCAAACATTTCTTTTGATTTAAACATCTTGACATTACATTGATAAATTACACTGGGGCTAATTCTCAATACACGCTTTTCGTTGAATAACGATTATAGAGCGCGCTTTATGTGCTAAAAAAGTACTTAAGTTTGATAAGGTAATAGCACTTTCAGCTTTCTTCATGCGTTGATAAATTATGATGTAATGAAATATTGATCCTAATTTATCATTTCGGGAAAACAGATCGCAGAAATATCCCTTTGATATTTCGTCTGTGACTACCGCGAAATCAGACAGTGCTAAAATGCAAGAAAATATAATTATTTACATATTTTTCTACGACATGGCAATAAAACATTTTTTGTTGATTTATCAGAAAAAGCGCAAAATGCAAAAAATGTGTAAAAGAATTAAACATCGTTATCTAAAATTATGCATATTAAAGTTGATCCGCAGGACCTTTTGTAGGCTTAGCCACTTTTCCCTGCCAAGAACGTCTTTAAGCAAATTATTAAACTTTATGTTTCTGTTGTACTGATACGTAAAACTCTTCAGCAATTGTGCAGAAAAGTAACGTAGATGTTGTGAGCTAAATACGCGGGACTGTGACATTGTAATTTTGTTGGCGTATATGATTAAAACATGTACGTACGAATGTGTATTGGCATTGTAGCGAACCGTGAGGAAGTGATCTTAAAACCTACTATGAAACTTTTAATTTGTCAAGCGCGTAATATGAGGAATCTCAAAGAAAAATGTTTAATAAAATACATTCATTAAATATGCGATAAGCGCAGACGGTTACATTTTCGAAAGTCATTTAATTATAATTCTATTTGTTGTTCTAGCATGTTTGTGAATCTCGTTTTGTCAATAGAGGTCACAATTGTGACAAATCTTTAAGATGCTTTATGCGATTCAGCTTTTGTACAGCTTTGACTTTGCCATTTATTTTTTTCTCACTCGATTACGTGTGGGCATTGTGTAACTTCTTATGTTTAGATTTTTGTGTGCCAAAATATCTTCCCAAAATATCCAAATCCATGAGTACATTGTCCTCATTAATATAAATACAGCAGAGCTATACAGTCTCCATCAACATGCTCGTGTCTTTACTGTTGAGTTCATCATGGGTAAATTACTATACAATATTGTGAGAAACTCCCACGTTTCAAATATGACCTGAATAACTTATCAAGAATATTTGTAAACATACTATATGTATCAATCACAAGTGAATTGTGTTCTCAGCCTATTACAGATGATATATATCTAAAGTCAAGTGGACTTTGAATTGTGTGATGCTATCAGCTTAGTAAATAAGCTTATTATGAGAATTAAAATTGTGAAAATTACCCAGAGGTTTTATTAGTTTACAGAAACAAAAAATGTTGCGGGGACGTACGTATACTGCGGACACATAAAGCTTGTTCTCGCTGATGTTTTTACTTGCATTAATGCATTAATGCATTACAAGCTCATTGAGCGAAATAAGGGAATTGGTTTTACTCATCGGCTATGATGTGACTGTTGAAGTTTGGTTACACTCTGCAAACTTTTGAAATTCAAATGAATTATTTGGCAATTATATTTGACTGTACCCGTGACTGTGCTCCTAAAATTGAATATCGTAAGATTCTTTGCATTTCAGAATTTCAATAAAACACGCTAACACAAACAAATATTACCCTTTGTATACTACAGTTTACAAGTAAATGCAATTAAAACGTCTTCAGTTTACGTAATCGGCGATATTTGAAGTATTCCATTGAATGATTCCTCATTTTTACGATAAATCAGCGTGTCTAGGTCGTTGATCTATCGTGTACAATGTGTAGGTTGAAATACTTAGTACAAACAATTCCAAGTGAATCACACAATGATCGAGTAAACAGTTTAAGAAACGTTTTTGTTTTTTTTAATTGAAGGATTAGTTGCTATAAATTGTGGTTTACATGTATAATTTAATTAGTGCACATTTGAATGTACAAAGAAATATAATCTAACTATGCAGTTCAATGTGCGATATACACAGTAAAGCGTTCATCAATACTTTTGAAAATATTTATTTTATCACAATATATACTTTTATATTTATGACATATTTCCTGTTTTTAATTTAAAACAATACATCGAGTTACAAAATCTGTATCAGTATTATATCTATCAGCTTAGATTGAATATGAAATCTTGGCTCGATATATCAAATTGAATAAAATATGGTCTGAAACTATATCAATCATGGATTCGAATATTAATGGTATAAGTTACCGATACAGGCATCGGGGGTTCTCATTCATTCTTCAGACGTTAACGGCTGTTTAATGGTATGAATAATGTGAAAGTCGAAGATGAACGAAGAGGAATTGTTGTAATACATCACTGTTGAATCAATTAAATTTGGTGATCAACATCGTAGCTCGATAAGGCAGTAATGAATTTATTTCTGTATTTTGTCTCCCACAACAACGTATACTTGCCATGCAGCCAAATCGTTGTTATTGCCCAAAACTTGATTAACAAGCAGTTCAATCTGTTTTTAAAACACGTACATTCCCAAATTACATAATAATATGTTTAAAGTAAATTACATAAGTCTTCTATATGCTAATATAATTCAGCCACATCAATGTTCGAAAAGGTTTAGATTGAAAATAAATCATTTTTGTTCAGTTTCAAACCGCATACAATAGAATTAGTCAATCACTTCTGTAAAGACAAAACAAATTCAAACGTTTCAAAAAAAGGATTTCTGCCATATCAAATATATAGGTTATGTAAATCGATGTTTATTGATCTAATGTAGCATCAGATGAAGTGTTGACGTACATTTAAACGAGTAGTTCCCCAATGTGGCTGGAACAAACACGACGACGGTATTTCATAGACACATGTTAATAATAAGTATTGATACACTACCAAACAATTCCAGAAAAACGATCTGCTGCCCGACATAGTAAGAGATTTGGCAAAGGAAAAGCAGGGTTCGATTCAAGGCCATAATAAACCAGCATCGTTACTATTGTCCTGGTATAACCCGCATCCATGTCACTACGCCTTAAGCCATGATTCAATTAAACGTGAGCATCAGCTGATATTCCGACAAAGCTATATATCATTGGATACGATGCAACTGCTTTCCGAGTGTTCATGGGTATAATCTGCTAGGAACGTTATATTGTCTTTGAAATAAATTATCAGTCTCATGGCCCGGAGATTATTTTTTATTACGGCGTTTTAGTGAAAAGAATGTTTAATTAAGATAAACGTCGATGTTTTATGTTCTGTCTGTTGATTATATAACAAAAAGTAAAATAAATGTCTCGTGCGTCCTTTTATCTAGATAATTGGTTCGTAGAAATGTGCAGCAGGGTGATACGTTGTAGCGTATAGTACGTGGGTACACATGACATGAATTGATAGAAACTGTCAACTTTATTGTATGCAAACATAATGCATATCCTATTCCATTATAAACTGCATTAACACTCAGTCATATAAAAGATTACAAGTGTGGATACGTTATTCATGAGCTATAAATAGTAGGAAATGAATATATTGTTAGACATTAAATTATTAAAATGTCAACATGACACTTTTTATACCAATTCAATAAAATTACCAAATAAGTTGCAAACACTGACATTTAACTAAACTATTTCATTCGGTTGTCTGAAGTCTTTCGAACATTTTTCATCAATATTTGTATCAACTAGTTTTTGTTGATTTGCTGATAATTCAAACTTGAGATATAGCTAGTTTACAAAACCCTTCATCGCTATCAAGCCTGTTAAGTACTACTAGTTAATTGTCAAAAATTATATCTTAGTATGCAATAAAAAGTCACTAAAAAAGTTAATAACATTTTAATAGCCGTTTAACTAGGCATCTTGCATTGGGAGAAATTGTCTACATTTACTACAAAATTATTTTTATTGCTTACCAGAAAGCCAAATTACAATATCCACAATTATTTTCACTTTAATCCTTCTTTGCTTTAACTGCTTAATGACGCTGAGTTTATCCATCTTAAGTACCTGCGGTTTATACTAGAACAGAAATTAACTACAAGTAGACCGCTAAGAGTTATTTCTTATATATGTGCATCTCACTGTACCAATGCAGTACAAGTTTTCATGCTGGAACATTTTAATTCGCTGCTAGAATCGCTCTTTTCAAACCTTCGGTGAAATGTGAGCGCTGCGTAATTCAGTATAAGCGCAATGTCCAATGACATTAAAACGTGAGTGAAATTTTAGACCACCGGCATAAACTTACATTTTAGGTTGATTAAGTAATGCACTTCAACACATTTTTGCAGTTAGCATTGTGTTGGTTCGAAACATATATTGTTGCAAGATGTGTTAACGTGGTCATAAATCCGAATATTTTCATTCGCTGCTAGGTCTACCGCCGCCCGATTTTATCGCAACTACAGTGAAATGTGAGCGCTGAATAACATAGTAATCACAATGTCCGTTGTCATGAAGATGTGAGTGAAATTTAAAACCAAATACATAAATACAGCTCAAAATGTTAAAAATGTAGTATGTAGATGTAGTTATTCATTGCTAAATTATTAACTGTTGTTTAAAATGTGTTAAAACGTCATGAATCCCTAACAAAAGAAAAAAATAATAATTTGATGTTTCTTTTTGAAATATGGTTTTATTTCAAGGGAATGCCATATATCGAGGCTGAGCTTGGTTATAAGATCGGTACATATTTGACCATACCATAATTATACACCTCATACAAATATTGTTATTTTCGGTATGGTCGTCCACCAACCCATTCATCACCGGCCATCAAGTATATCTGGGAACTCCAAGCATCGCTGGTATACAAGAAGGGTTTTGTGAGACCCGTACAAATATGAATGTAATATAATACAAAAACGTACTTGCATAACCATAACATAAATACTTATAGACGTAATATTTCCCATTAATCTAAGTTGACTTTTACTACAATTACTAGTAGCCTATAGTTTCTGTCGGTAATAAAGGATCGATGTCAAAAAGCAGACGTATAAACAACTTAACTGATGTTCACAGAGGCGACGTCTTATCAATACAGTGCGTTTCAAGAAGTGCTGAAATACAATCAAGTGTTGCGCCGATAAAGACGTTCAAAAACGAATGCAGAGACGGTATGATTGTGTAAGCAAAACTGATTACAACCAACAAATCTTATTAGACAGAGTCGTTTTACAAGGTGTCTGACAGTTGGCTCTTTGTTACACTGACAAGTGTAAATTATACTGCTGGTGATTTCAATTATTATACTCATTTTTTACTGGTTGAACCTTAAAAACAAGGAATTATTACATATAATACATTCTTATAGATCTAATACAAGACATTCAAGTAATTAGTAAAAATGGCTGTCTACTTTTTGTAATCTTAATACGAACACAGTCTTGTTTTGAATAGTTTTGTAATAATTCAGTTCCCAACGGAAAGTGATTGCTTCAAACATGTTATCATAATTAACTCATCAAATTATGTACGGGGTGTTAATCCATTTTTAGATTACTGTTGCAAACGTCGATATGTATTATGTCCATTGTGACTTATATCTTATCTTTTCCCGGTGATTTTGGGACATCATAATACCATATAGACATTTGGAGGTACATATCTTTTTTCTTACACTCGAACTATTATTTAGTACATCCTTTATAACATAAGAATAATATATTTACTTTCACTTCACACTACATCAGACACATCTAACATCAAGATAATAGATAAATCGTTGTTGCGTAAGTAATAAATTGTAACATAAGAAAACTTTTCCAAAGTCAAAGAGCATTGTATGATATTTTTGCAAACATTTGTTATGATTTAAACATCTTGACATTACATTGATAAATTACTTAGGGGCAACTTTTCAGTACACGTTATTCGTTAAATAAACGATCACAGAGCGCGCATTATGTGCTTAAAAAACTGCTTAATTTTGATCACCTAGTGCAATCAGCTTTTTATCATGCACGTGTCTTGCAACGTTGATCAATTATGATGGGATGAAATATTGATACTAATTTATCATTTCGGGAAATAACAAAAAACTGTCAAGGTGAATACACTCAACCGCTTTAAAAACGCACCACTATTGAAAATAATCAAATTTTGTCAAATTACATTTTTTGCTAATATTGATAGTTTACAAGGTTTGCTTAGTTCATAAGATTCACCTAATTAAAGATATCGATTTATTTTTCATTCGGAATACCCCGCCCAGAGAACTTTTTTGATTTTGCATGTTTTGCGCGTGCAGCTCGATCGCGTAGACCTGTGTGATCAATATTAACTTTAAAACGTACGTTGTTTATTTACACATTGAAAAAACAACATAAACAATATTTGCTAATGGTATTTTTATGCTGCGAATATCTCGAATATTTGTTCTCGATGATTGTGCCTTCGCTTCCAACTGAAAAGAGCCTCGGTGCCTTAGCATTGCAGTTCAACTGCCACCATAAAATGATTGGGAGCTTAGAACATCGATTCCTGGCGAATGGCACTGTCAAAGACCGACCTGAATGAAACCAGCTAAAGGTATTGAACCCGAGCGAGGAGGAAACATGACACAGGTTGTGTAACTGTAATTGGTTCCGCATGGCTGCACTGAGTGTCAAAATAATGCCAGGTGTCAATCAACAAGCCTAAAGTACATTATTGCATTTTCATAATTATTTCTTTCATAATTGTCAATTAAAAGGAAAATATTTAAGTACATTTTTTAATGAGTTTTCTTCCGTTTAGAGCCTAAAGTCCCAACTTTTTGTCTTCAAGCTCCTTCATAGTGTTGATTTGAGGTTCCATAGAAGCACCACGGGATATCTCCTGACAGTCTGAGGCTCATAACCAAGACTTGAAGGTTAAATAAGGCTTGAATCCGTCTTAAGTTCACATAATGCGCATATCTGAACCACACTCGGTCTTATGGTATTAGCCAGACAGTCATAGCCACATACCATTTATAATTCAAGTCAAGCTTTGCTTGAATGGTGGGAAACATCACGTCGAACATAATTCTATCCTATTACGTAATTAATGTGATGCTTTAGGAGGAGATACCACGTGCATGCATCAATATAGCGGGCTCTTATATTTGCTTTTGAAATTGTGACTTTCACTTTCATGGGTTTCAGTGTTATCTATATCATAATTCATTTCAAACTCGTAATAATGGCTTGAAAGTCACACACATCGTTGAATATAGACTGAATATTATTAATCCGAAAATTAATAACCATAAATTGACGTTTTCATCACTAAAACCGATATTTCATACGTGGTGCGTTTTTAAAGCGGTTGAGTGTACATAAACCATTCTGCTAAATAATATTGAGTCGACTGTATATCGACACTTGTAACAAATCAGCGAGTTGCATATGATCAACATCAACTATCGAGGCTTATATAAATAAAATAATATCAATCAAGTGATAGATATTGTATATCTAATCGTAAATAGATTTTACTGATACAATATGTCAGGTTCTGTGTACTGAAGTGATTGACTCGTAGACTTATTCCTATAATAGTTTGACATAACTTGCAACACGCCCTCATTAATACTGCATCTTGAGATAGATCTTGAGATAGACGCCCAATATTATCGGATGTGCTCTTTTAGCAGCCGCAACAACAACACTTCACATCAACACAACATCAATTTCTAAACCTTACACAGTTTACATTTGTTATTTGGGTTGCTGCGGTAATACACGTGTTAAGGGTGTTGTGTAAGTATAGGTAAGGTTCGATTCCAGGCCACAACATATCTACAACTCTAGAGACACACTGTTAAAACTCTTTTCCCTGTCCACATGCGTTTAGCCATGGCTCTATTTAAACTATACAACAGCTGATAGTTTAGCAAAGCCATATATATCACTTCATACGATACAACTGCTTTCTGAGTGCTTCAGATGTTTTGTTACAGACACCTGATATTGTATTGGAAGAAAATAACCAGCCCCATTCCAGAAAAATAGCTTTACTATTAACAAAAAAAGAACGTTTAATTAAGATAAACGTTGATATTTGTATGCATAGTAGGATGAATTTATAACACAAAGTAAAACAAATGTCTCGTGCATCCTTTGATCTAGATAATTGGTTCGTAGAATGTGCAGCAGAGTAATGCGAAGTGACGTATATTACGGGAATACACACGATATGAATTGATAGTTCCAAAAAAATCTTTAGTGTCTGTAAGCGTTGTACATACCTTATTCCATTAGAAATTACATTCACTCTAATTCATATAAATGATGACAAGTTTAACTACGTTATCAATGAGCTATAAATGATAGGGAATTAATATATTGTTATTATTTCCCCACTCCAACAAGTTTCTAAAATTAGTATTATTTTAATGACGATTAAATTTGGCACAATTCATTGCAGCAATTTGTTCATGGAGATAATAATCTCAGACACAATATTTTGAACTATCTTGCCAGGAAACCAAAGTACAATATCCACGAATGTTTAATTGTTATGAGTTTAATCCTTCATTGTTGTAACTGCTTAATGGTACTGATCAGTTTATCCACCTTAAGTACTTGTGGTTTACAATAGAACAGAAACTAACTACAAGTACGTGTAGATCGATAAAAGTTTTGCCTTATATATGCGCATCATCATGTACTACGAGAGGTGTTCAACTTATTTATGAACAAAACATGAACACCGATTTTGCAATATTGAAGAAGAATAATTGAAATATATTTTTTAAACCATGTGAAAAAATGTTTTAAGTTGGACATATAATCATCATACCTTGTATATTTCATTTGGTTAAATCTTTAAACAACAATTTAGTAGATAATGTTGTTTTTCCTGTTTTGAAGGCAAAATGGCCCTTTTATAAGCATCAAGAAAGTGTTAGTAAATTTTCATTTTGCATTTTTAATGAGAACATCAGTGATATTTGTCGTAAGAAGTCTTATTAAAGATCTGTTTCCAGTAATTGTAAAATGGCACTAAAAATTGAAAATTGCCCAACATTGCCATAACCTACACTTAAACCTAAAATTGGTTTTATGATGTCTATGATGGATCCAGTAGCAAAACATGGAATTGTACCACAGATGGGAGTGTCCATAGAAACTATCAGTGACATTTTTTCGAAACAGTTGAATGCATAGTTCTGACAAAATGCGAAGTTCCTACGCTGAAAATCAAGAAAAACATGCCTGGCAGTCAAAAGTCTTGGAATCTAGAAATGCAAAATAAACAACAATATGTGGAAAAATTGTTTCATTATGGCGAGGCAATGCTAAAACCTTAAAGAATGTTATGATAGATTATGGTATGCTATTTTAGAAAAGGTCACACGGATAGGGAGAAGTTCATGTTTGTCCAGCTTTGGGTGTTCGCGGCCGTTTTCATGGAAAGGCATTGGGTTTGTTATTATGGAAAAACGCACATCAAAATCAATATTAAATTGACGAAATTGAAGGCTGTGGTCTATGTACAAACCGTTTCAAATCAGGTTTTCAACAAAAAAGTATTACATATCGTTCCTAGTGACTGTTCCAAGAACATAGTGTTTCATCCAGATTCAGCTTCAAGTTACCATATAAAACGCCAAATAAAAAAATTAAGAATATAACTTTGATATATATTATAACCAAACAGAGGATGTCGAGTTTTCTCATGCTTTAACAATTAAATTTTCTATCTGGTTGATACTAGAACAACGACTAAAGAAGGAAAATGTAAAACGTAATTATTACGAGTTTTGGACCTTCAAAACGCAAATATCAACACCCTCTACCCTAATGCTGATTATGATTTAACCGTAACGTATTGGCACTTTACAATTAGTTTATATACTTCTTGAAACACTACTCTACACAATATAAAAGTTTTTATTCAATTTCCTTGTTAAAGTAACAAAATATCGATGTTCATTTTCTGTTCATAAATAAGTTGAACACCTCTCGTAGTACCAGTGCAGCACAAGTTTCATTTTGGAATACTTATAATTATTCTGTCCATATATTTTATCAAACCTACTCTTGCATTGAAATTGGAGCGTTGCATAATTCAGTTTTAACACTGTGTTCGTTTTCATTAAAGTGTGAACGACGTAAATGTCGTTTTAGTGATGTTAAGTTATGCGTAATAAGACTATTTTGCAGTTATCAAATTGGTTGTTCACGAAATTGTGTTACAAAGGATGTTACTTGGTCATAAATCTCTGACACAAGGAAAATTGTAGTATTGATATGTGTTTTGGTCGAAAGAAGGTTTTATGTCAATAAAAAGGCCTCCAAACCGATAGTACATTGTACATTGTACTTGGTTACAACAGCAGTACGTCTTGGAACAAACAAATGCGTCTTTTCAGCGTACATTCGTATGACATGTTTTTTCACATGACCGCAGTTAACATGTCTGACTGCTACATTTATAGGTGTCACAGTTATTCATATTACTTGTTTTGTCAACTACTCAGCACGAGCTTTGACCCTACCACCCATATGCCGGTAATTTAATACCAGGCCAACTGCAAACATCGGGACAAAGACATGACATCTCTAGAAATAAATAAATACCTTCATTTCATTTTAAGTTTCTTACACGTACTGTATTTATAGATTGAGTTTTATGTGCGATTAAAAAGTAACAGTGGTCTGATTTGAGCCTGCTAATTGACCATATTTAGAAATTGAGCGTTGCTGATACTAACAGAGCGACATAATATTCTCAAGCGTAATGTATCGCTTGGAAATAACGAACAAAATTAGACAAAGGGGTTAGTCTTTTAACTCACTTCATTCATTTGGTTATTCAGTATCGATGTAAACTGACAGACTTATTAACAGCTACACCGATGCTCACAGACGAGACATAAAATCTACAAGTCGTCAAATCAATACAGCGCGTTTTTCAGAATTTCAAAATATGGTGCAATTCAATCCAATGTTGCGCCGAGAGAGACGAACAAAAACGGACGCAGAGTGTGGTATTGCAGTATCAGCCAAATTCGAATGCAACCAACACAACTAATTAGGGAGAGTTGTTTTACAACGTGTGTGACGAGGTGACAATTAAGCTGCCAGTGATAGGTACATGCACCAATGATTGTCGATATTTTAGAAACGGTAGTCGAACGCAACTGTGTTTCGAATTATGAGGTTATAATACATTCTGCGTTTTGGTATACACGCGGTACTGATGTCTCGTCATAACCGATAGACTTTATAATATTCATATATCAAATATAATTATATACAGTACATCAAATACGTAACTGCATAGAAAACTAGATTAATGGCATCATGCTTCATTACACAAATGATAACGTGTAGCATCAGAAATTATTTCCAAAGAGCACAATATGAGAGTTCTAGTGAATATTTATGATGATAAAAACATCTTGACACCAAATTGATGAATTACTTAGAGGGGGGGGGATATTTTCAATGGACGTTATTCGGTGAACTTTACGATCATAGAGCGCTCATAATGTGCTTATAAACTACTTAAATTTGACCACCTAGTGCATTCAGCTTTTTTCGTGCACGCGTCTTGCAACATTGATAAATTATGACGGTATGAAATATTGATACTAATTTATCATTTCGGGAAATAGGATTTCCAGTGTTCTCTGAAATTTCCCTTTGATATTTCATCTGTGACTATCATTCAATCAGAAAGTGCTAAAATGCAAGAAAAACAGTATTTTTTACATATTTGTTCTACGACTAAGCAATAAACCAGCATTTGGTCGATTTATCAGGAAAAATCGCAAAATGCAAAAATTATGTAAAACCATTTATCCATCGTTGTGTAAGATTATGCATATTTTATTTCCTCTGGCTTAGCCGCTTCTCCCGTACAATAAAAATCCACGAACGTCTTAAGTAAATTGTTAAAGTTGTGGTGGTTCAATTGTTGTCTAATTCTATACATATTCTTTTATATCACGTAATCGTTGGTTTAGAAACAAAAACCTGACTATTTATTTTGATAATCTATAAGAACGCTTCATTAACAGACGTTTTCCGTATTGTATGTCAATTACACCAACACATTTCAATTAAAACAGGATGAAAATGTTATATTGAAAGGAAATAGGCGTTCAACTTACAACTTTAAATTGTCGTTCAGACTTGTAAACACATCAGAATTCACGAAGAGCCGATACTCGTGATTACATCATTATATTCAATAATGATGCAAGAATCTAAAACGCACGTTACTCGAAATGATTTGCGCCAAATAAGTATGATTTCGATCATGTATCGTTATGGTGTTAAATAGTAAATGTGCTTATGTTCACGTACATTCATTAAAGTAATCCGTTTTTGACCTGTACCTAGAGGAAGTGATCTTCAGACGTATTAAACTTTTAATTAGTCATGCTCGTTATATGAGTAAACGTTAGGAAATACTTGTAATAAAATACGTGAGCTTAGTATGTTGTAAGTTCATTCAGCACACAAAACGACAAACAACGGCACGCAAACAGTATGCACGGTAAGTCTAACATTACATGACCTGTGAAATTATACAATGAATGTTGTTTCCAAGGTTGCATGACCATCACCATCTCACGTATACGATAAGGAAGTGGTTAATTGTTCTGCATATTTAGTATGATGTTTAACTGCTGATAGGTAACCGCGTATATACACCTAAAGCCTCGAGATAAATATTTATAGCCACCTTTTTGCAAAGTCACAGGGGCGGTCGACCCTCTGTCCCCCTGTTTGGATCCATGTATGGTAATAAGTTTTTGTTTGGCATTTGTGTCGTACACCTGTGGAGAAAAGGCCAAACAAGTAACTTTTTGATTGCAGTAAAAGTGGTTATGCAACTTTACACCAAAACCATAACCTTAACATTGTTAAAAGAAAGGAATTCAAAGCTTTATTATAGTCCGGTGAAATATCAATAACCCAAGCAAACAACACCAAAGCCTAATCCTATGTAGCGAAATAGCGAATTTCATGCAAACGAAAACGAATAAATTACTAATTTGTCTAACTCTACAGAAAATGAAACTTTTACTGGGTACAACATTCCTAAAGGGAAAATGTAAACTAAATCATTTACAATGACACAATGCCCCACGAACTGCATAAGGTGTGGACTGACGGCGGCGCCTTGTCATGTACTACCTTTGTTGATGCACGAAATTAATGAGACTATAACAAGTTACGAAGTGTCACGCTCGTAAATTTTTCAGATAAAAATGTAGATATGATGAATTAGACATAACATGAAAAATGAGATCTAGCGAGTGAAGTTATAATATACTGCACTGGTAATTAGTATAATATGGTTGTTCGTATATTATACACCACATTCAAAATCTACGTTAATTATTTCACTTTTTGACTTATCCCTTATTTCCTAAATATTCATTATAAAATGTTTTTTGAAAAAAAAATAGGTAACGCTGTGTAAACATTTTAAAGTGTATTGGTAAAACAGTGAAAGGAGGTCCAGGTAATGCCCAATTTATATTTTTACAATAGTAATACCATTGCCCTGCTTACGTCAGAGAATGGTGCCCTTTGCATATGGCTCGGGTGGAACTGAAAACTGATGAAACGCTCTGACTGAACTCAGCAATTCAACCGATTAGCCGTTCAGCCATTCTTTGACTAAGTCTCGTATTTTAACTTTCTGAAAAAATTACAAATCCATCACAAATCATTGACCGTTTCTGGTCACTCACTTAGTCACGGTGTTGTACCATATATCATAGATCACAGAGACACCAATGACGATCGTGCTCAAGGTTTGTCAACACAAATAAACGGATGTGAACGTAAATGTCCAACAACCACAGTTGTAAACTGACCGACCACCAAACATACGTGGGTCGTGCTATTTGTTCTCA
Source organism: Spisula subtruncata (assembly GCA_963678985.1). Classification (NCBI taxonomy): domain Eukaryota; kingdom Metazoa; phylum Mollusca; class Bivalvia; order Venerida; family Mactridae; genus Spisula; species Spisula subtruncata. Next base: position 13,851,044 of record OY787662.1, on the reverse strand, counting down.
TTATGGCTCAGGTTACATATAAAATGACCAGGTGAGTGTCCAGAAGCTCATATATACAGCTATATAATTACCATGGTAATGTGCGCTTGTCAATTTAACAAACGATGAGGGGTGTTATGTTTCAATACTGTGTAGGCTTTGTCACATTAAGCGGGGGAAGATGGATGTTTTTGTGTCTATTTTGGAGAAACAAGATTTGTTAAAGCATATAAATCTAATAGTATGCCAATTCGTCTTGTTGGGTCCAAGTTCGTACTAAGCGTGTGTATTATAACACCCATGTTTGAAACAAAATTGACAGGTGATGCGGTGAAATTTGATATCAAAGATGTAGTCAGACACAGTAATATCTTTAATTTAGACTTACACGTGTTTTAAAGGGGAAAACACCGCCGCAGTTAGTTTGGATAATAATATAGTATTGCAGTGGTCATATATATTGATGAAATACGATTTTCAGCACAAATCAGTGAACTAGAACTACAGAAGTCATATTATATTATTTTATTTCCCTCATGGAAGCAAATACTTATGCCGAAAACCAATACTAAATAAAGATTATTTCTATCGAGTAAGACTAAAACCTTGAGTGATTTCGTATACTCCATGATCCGCTACTGTTTAATCAACCGTAGTTAAAATCAAATTATTGCTCCCACAACTATTTTCCGATCATCCATCAAATACAATATTGAGCCATTAGGCTTTTTTCAACAAATGACCAATACTAGACGACACACTGTTTACTACATATGTCGAAATAGTAGGCAAAATATTGTATTTAGTAAAATGTATGGTGAACAAAATAATAATTGTTCAAGAGTTGCTTCCCGTAGACTTTAAAGCATGCATATTTTGCTTACAGATTGTCATTTTGTCAACAATCTATCTGTATGTTTATTACATGTTTTCCAGTTTATAAAGTTTTCCACATTTGGGAATCAACTAAAGTGCTGAACTTGCATCATTCTGCAGAGAGGTTACCAAACTATAGCTTAATAAAATAAATGTGACCTAATGTGACTTTAAATACTGCGCGGAAATGAATACGAATTACAATTAAATTCATATTTCGTCTGGCGCCTTATTATAATGCGCACGAATTCATAATTTATAATGCGCATATATTTGATTTCACAAATGAATGAAACTGATTACATTACTTATGAATATTATCATAAAGTATTTCCGTTTTTGCACTACAATAAAAGTTATTATTTTTATTACTGCACAAATTAAAAGTGACATGTTGGTGAACCATTGATAATAATACATAAAAGAAGACCCGTTGCAATCGCAGTCTATCTTGATATACGTGCACTTTGTGTTTCTAAAGGTGTCACAATAATTGTGTTGATGTATCTGCATAAGGATACCAAACATAATTGTAATTTGAATTCTTTGACTTTCAATTTTATCATTCAAATTCAATTGCAAATGTAAATTGTGTATTTATATATTAACACTAAACATTCATTTCACATAATTATTATATTTCATCCATTAGTATTAACATTAATATTTCTATATGTTTGCATTCCTTGAATCTTAAACTCAGACAGTAGTAACTAGTACTCGCTGGCTTAGAACAAGAAGATCGTAACTACCAAATCGATATATTGAGAAAAGAAGAGAAACTGTCTGTAATTTACTCTTAACCTATGGGAAAACACGTTTTTAAAACTTTATTTTGGTCAACATGACAATTTCAGATTTTCATTAAAATATGCTCATAAGAAGCGCCTTGTGAAGCAGATTTCAAATATGTATGAGTCTTATAAGGTTGTAAGAAGTAGTTACGACCTTCTGTTTCTAAGCCATCGTACTGTAACGTTGACAAAAATAAATACATTATATTTTACAAACACCAGTAACAATCATATTAAGAAACATTTACGCAATTATAACTTGCGAATGAGTGGTTTGCTAGAAATAAAACCTTCAAGTAATTAATATATCGCTTATTATAATTTAACTCACCGCTGATCCATAGCACTAAATCCACAAATAATCTCAGTTTAAACCTATTTATTCTCCAAGAACATGATGATTTAGACGCTGTTTCCATATCGTCCTTTTCCTGTTTGTTACTGTCCGAAATTAAACCACTTTCACACATTTCTTGCACAAACCTAAATGTCAGAGTTTCACCAGTTCGCTTCTAGCTGTCTTAAAAAGTTTCGTTTCTCAAAAACATTTGTACATAAAATCTCCTGTGACGTCCTGACCTGCATTCCACCCCATCCATCAAGTAGACGTTAATTTGAGAACAATATAATAACTTAAATTGTTTTTACTTATTAATTTTCAGTTACAAAAACGTTGACGATATTGCTCTGGTGATTGATTATTTTACCCACGACCGATTAAACGCATTGGCAGCATCGTGTTTCGAAAAGTTTGCAATTGCACTTTAAAACGCAATACTCATACAATGAATACGAATCGTAGTCAAACCTGTATAGGCGTTCGGTGAAGGTTCGCGTCATTTACAGTTAAAATTGCATTTTGTGTAAATGTATGAACAATCAAATTTAACATTTCCAAAGCGCTTAACTTCAAATAAAACGTGTAATTATAATAATTTAAAATACATAGTTAAATGTTCAAGATGTATTATGAATAGAAACATTTGCATTATGTTTAATACGTATCATTGAAATCAAATTAAATGACATTTATTTATCTTAAATGTAAAATTTCACATCTAATTTGCAATGCAATTTTAATTCTAAATGCATGCACTCGTCAGTAGACATCTTAACGTTTTGCTTAAAAGTATAATTTGCCCTTCTGAACAATTAACGAGACTATAAATACAATTCCCTTTCTGAATACATTTGCTAAACCATCTGTAATTAGACCCATTGTGATACAATTTCCAACTAAGATATATCTCTATGTCCAATGTCGCATAAATACAAGACACAACTAAAAGAACATCTTGTAATGGTATTTTTATTGTACATAAAACATACCATGTTTTTCTCATAAATGAATGACTAAAATTATATGTCCAATGTCGCAAAAACACAACTAGAAAAAATATTTTGCAATGATATTCATACTGCATATTACACACACGATGTTTGTCTCACATATGAATGGCATACCGTAATCGAATACATGTATCATAGAGAGTGTATCAATATGATGTTTTGTGTGAAGATACCTTTGAACAGTTTGAACAGTGGCCATTTGGCAAATTACGATAATGATGTAATGTACTTACAAATTTACTAACATACCTAGACTTAACGCTGAACAGAATCGTTTTGGCACATGGACCAATCTAGTTACACCGATTCAACCCAAAGAGAATTCCATCAAACTTGCACAAGCCAAATTGTCCAGTTTTTTTCTTGCTTGGATAAACATAACAATGGATTCTTACAAATAAATGTGCAGAAACGATCATCGATTGTAATAATATTAAGGCTAACATTAACTAAGTTGAATGCATGCAATGCATTTGTTTCTCCTTTGCATCATTACCGTTTTAGATTCGTGCGTACGAAGGTTCAAAATTGCTTATACGTTATATATCAGACTTTGTGTTTTTTGAAATTCACCGGAACATCAGTAAAATAGAACAAACAGACTGTCAGCCGGGGGACAATACCGGCATACCAACAAAACAGCTTATTCAACGTTTTTCGTGCATTATTCAGTTGCATAACTAAACATTGGTTAACAACTTATTCTCCATATGTGGTGCAGTTGTCGATTCGTTGGTATGAGGATGGGTCAGTTAAGTAATGGTTAGAATAACGTCAATGTAAACAGGTTAGGTGAAACGGACCTAACTGCAATTGTTATTGAATAAAACATTTGAGACACGGTGTTTAACCTAAGCAAATAGATTAATTTAAACGATAAAGCCGCCAGTTACAACTGTTTGAAATACATAAAATCACACAGAAATACAAGGATAAAACTCTTTTCTTAATTCAACAGGTGACATTGATCTCAGGATAACCATCTTTCCCTGATAGCTTACTCTGAAGCAACAAGATTCACTGCACTCTTGCTAGACTCTCCAACGATATTCTGAGTTCGTTCAAACGAAGTAAAGGAGCCGAACATGTTTGAACGACAACACACAAAACTCGTATCACTGGGAATCATCGCAGACCAATTTTAAAAGCTTCAAGGACACCTCGCCCTCGGTAAGTTGTATATCAAGCAAACATACTCAATAAGCATAAAATAAAAGCACTACTTTAATCACTTTATCATCGTTTTGCATATGATAACAAGAACATAAAAGAAAATCATATTCGAAAAAATCTATGCTCTTCTTTTGACAAAATATTCCGGTACCGTCTAAGTATAGCCATCCATGTATGTACCATGTTAACCCGTATCTTATCAAACAACTTTGCTTTGAATATCAACAGAGAGCAGTGATTGCATACCGGATTGCGACATGGAATCGGAAAATCTTGATGTAAAAGGTTTAACTGTTCAGGTGATGAAAATAATCTTGGAAAAAAGAAACACTTACACGAAAAACTGCGTTTGAAAAAGCTCATCGCATTTTCGCTTCACTGAAAATCCTCCATTGACAATTGTGCTTTTTTGCCGAATTCCTTGCCAATATTTTTGTCGCATTTTAGCGATTTCTAAAATCACGAATATACACATTCCAAGATTGCGTTCGATAATCGCACAGATTGGGAGTAATAGCTACAAAACATTCTGCAAGATTTTACAAATATCTGATAAATGGAGCGATAAGAAATTTCCGCATAAATCACTGTCATATTAAATCAACATTTTATGTTTATTTTTATCGTCGTGGCTAACTGAAATATATTCAGAAAATTACTCATCATTTATAAATCGACATCCTTGACTGCATTCAGAGTGCGTAACGAAAGAAAAGTTATACAGTTCTTACAATATTTATTTCTCAGTTTACCCGATGTAGTCTTTCAGCACCCTCACATTTCTGCACCTCTTATTTACGTCATTAATAATCATGATAAAAACGCCCACCATATTCACTATCATCATCGTCAGCATTAGCACACCAATCAACTTCGATACCACTAGATTCCTCGTGTACCACCTTGTGTACCACCTTGATCATTGATATCATCATTTCCAGTACCACTAGCATCATCGTCAGCGTAACAACCTCTGTATTGGTCCATCAATCTCTGTCACCTGCACCAATTACATTCATGACTTCCCAAACAACCACCATTTACAGTTAAATGAAATGTCAGATGACCGTCAGTATGCACATTTCACTTTTAGTAAACACAACCTTTTGAATAAGGACGACATTGTTTTAAGAAGTGAAATATTTTAAAACGTTAAGACGGCTAGCGTAAGGAACCACAATGTAAATGTTCGTATAAAGCTGTTTTGGAAGAAAAATAAAAAAGTTCTGAAAATCTTTATATGATTTTTCACAATTTGCAATATGCATAATTTTTGCCATCGAGAATTAATGTTTAACCTCGGCGCACGTTGAAAAATTTACACACTTAAATGTGCCAGTCCCACCATGCATAACGAAGAATTGATCCGTACAAACTTCGTTTAGACCTTTTGAGAAAGGAGCCACGGGTTGCTCATGACAATCGGATTAATGGAGGTTAACAGTCAGGACAGTTATAAGGAATATAGTTAGCAATATGTGGACTGGTATGAAATTAAGACCACATCAATAAATATTTTCAACGAAAATTCGTATGACATGTTTTTTCAGCAGACCGCCGTAAATATGTCCGACTGAAATATTAATAGGTGTCACTACCCTACTACTAACCTACACATGTTTGAACATAGGTGGTGCACTGTTTGTAGAAGAAAGAAATATAATCAACTCAGTATTGTTGGAAATTTTGTCTTTTTTTAACTAAATGACATATGTATTTGCACAATTTAAATTAACCAATAAAAATAAAGTATCATTATTTGACAAACATCTAAGACGGGTAAAATACAAGAATAGCGTTACATATATTTATGTATAATGTCCACAACGACAACATTACACGTTTGGCGAATTATGTGCTTGCGTTTTCAATTACTGGACTGCAATATAGACAACATTACTTGTTGGAACATAAACAGTCTCGTCATAATAGACATACTTTCTAATATTGCATTTTCATTATATTAGTTTTTCTTCACAGTACAACACAAACGCAACTGTATATAAGATCAAGATGAAGGATCATGCGTCGTTACATAAATGATAATGTGTAACATCAGATATTAATGCAAAGAGCAAAATATGAGAGTTGTAGTGAACATTTGTGATGATAAAAACATCTTGACACTACATTGATGAATTACTAAGAGGGTACATTTTCAATACCCGTCATTCAATGAAATACGATCACTGAGCGCACATAATGTGCTTTAAAACTACTTAAATTTGGTTACCTAGCGCAAGCAGCTTTTTTCGTGAACGCGTCGTGCAGCGTAGATAAATTATGACGATATGAAATATTGATAATAATTTATCATTTCTGGAAATACGATTTCCAATGTTCGCTGAAATCCTTTGATAGTTCATCTGTGATTATCGGCCAATCAGAAAGTGCTAAAAATGCAAGAAAAACAGTATTATTTACATATTTTTCTACGACTTAGCAATAAACCAGCTTTTTGTCGATTTATCAGGAAAAATCGCAAAATGAAAAAATGATGTAAAACCATTAAGCCATCGTTGTGTAAGATTATGCATATTTTATTTCCTCAGGCTTAGCCGCTTCTCTCATACAATAAAAATCCACGAACGTCTTTAAAGGGACAGTGTCACGTTCTAGTATATAATATAGGAAAAACGAAATAAAATTGTCAAATATTCACTTATTTTTGGCATAAATGCCTGTATATCCCATAAACAAGCACACTAATATAAAATATTACTTGTAAAACATCAGGGTTTTGTAATTATTTAAGTATTTTGACTCCAAAATTCTATACCGTATTTATACTACCCTCATTTAAATTGCCTGAAATTTACTCGCATGTAATGAAAACGAATTTTAAAAAACAAGCTAAATAGTTCTTAGATGTTTAGACTGAAGTTTGTTTATGTTACATACCGATCTAGTGAATAATAATGTGTGTGAAGTTAGCAGCCAGTTGCCAGTTGCCAATTCAACTATTTGAATCGGCAACTGGCAACTGTCAGCTAACTTCACAACCCAGCAGCCGATTCGACGATTTCGAAAGTTGAATCGGCAACTGGCAACTGTCAGCCAGCTGACGATTCAAATTTCATCGTAGACTCGAATTGGCAACTGGCAACTGTCAGCCAGCTGACGATTCAAATCTTTCGGGAAACTCGAATTGGCAACTGGCAACTGTCAGCCAGCTGACGATTCAAATTTCATTGTAGACTCGAATTGGCAACTGGCAACTGTCAGCCAGCTGACGATTCAAATCTTTCGAGAAAATCGAATTGGCAACTGGCAACTGTCAGCCAGCTGACGATTCAAAAAAATATTTTTTTTGTGAAAAATCGAATTGGCAACTGGCAACTGTCAGCCCGCTGACAATTCGAAAAAAATAATTTTTTTGGTGAAAAATCGAATTGGCAACTGGCAACTGTCAGCCAGCTGACAATTCGAAAAAAATATTTTTTTTGTGAAAAATCGAATTGGCAACTGGCAACTGTCAGCCCGCTGACAATTCGAAAAAAAAATATTTTTTGGTGAAAAATCGAATTGGCAACTTGCAACTGTCAGCCAGCTGACAATTCAAAAAAAATATTTTTTTGTTAAAAATCGAATTGGCAACTGGCAACTGTCAGCCAGCTGACAATTCAAAAAAAATTATTTTTTTGTGAAAAATCGAATTGGCAACTGGCAACTGTCAGCCAGCTGACAATTCGAAAAAAAATTTATTTTTTTCAGAAAATCGAATTGGCAACTGGCAACTGTCAGCCAGCTGACAATTCGAAAAAAAAAATTGTGAAAAATCGAATTGGCAACTGGCAACTGTCAGCCAGCTGACAATTCGAAAAAAAACTTTTTTTGTGAAAAATCGAATTGGCAACTGGCAACTGTCAGCCGGCTGACAATTCGGAAAAAAATTTTTTTTTGTGAAAAATCGAATTGGCAACTGGCAACTGTCAGCCAGCTGACTATTCGAAAAAAATATTTTTTTTGTGAAAAATCGAATTGGCAACTGGCAACTGTCAGCCGGCTGACAATTCGGAAAAAAAATTTTTTTTGTGAAAAATCGAATTGGCAACTGGCAACTGTTAGCCAGCTGACTATTCGAAAAAAATATTTTTTTTGTGAAAAATCGAATTGGCAACTGGCAACTGTCAGCCCGCTGACAATTCGAAAAAAATATTTTTTGGTGAAAAATCGAATTGGCAACTGGCAACTGTCAGCCAGCTGACAATTCGAAAAAAAATATTTTTTTGTTAAAAAACGAATTGGCAACTGGCAACTGTCAGCCAGCTGACAATTCGAAAAAAAATATTTTTTTTGTGAAAAATCGAATTGGCAACTGGCAACTGTCAGTCAGCTGACAATTCGAAAAAAATATTTTTTTGTGAAAAATCGAATTGGCAACTGCAACTGTCAGCCAGCTGACAATTCGAAAAAAAAAATATTTTTTTGTGAAAAATCGAATTGGCAACAGGCAACTGTCAGCCAGCTGACAATTCGAAAAAAAATAATTTTTTGTGAAAAATCGAATTGGCAACTGGCAACTGTCAGCCAGCTGACAATTCGAAAAAAATATTTTTTTGTGAAAAATCGAATTGGCAACTGGCAACTGTCAGCCAGCTGACAAATCGAAAAAAAAAAAAAATTTTGTGAAAAATCGAATTGGCAACTGGCAACTGTCAGCCAGCTGACAATTCGAGAAAAAAATTGTGAAAAATCAAATTGGCAACTGGCAACTGCCAGCCAGCTGACAATTCAAATATTTCTGTAGAATCGAATTGGCAACTTGCTACTGGCGGCCAGCATCCGATTCAAATTTACTCCAAAATGGAATTGGCGACTGGCAATTCGAATTTCACTGTTGATACTCCCACCTACTTTGGTCTGGAAAAAGCTCCAGTGAAGCTACCTATGATCTCCGTGGTCTCAGCATAATAGGTCATTATTAGCAACACCATGTAATTCATACCAATAAACTGACTCATTAAAAGTGTGCAGGGGCGTAGCTGGGCATACGCAAATACGCAAGATACGTACGCAGTTGGAATAACTGACAAAATTAAAGTGATGTAAAAAGAAATAAATAGCAATGCCTAGCCCGGGTGAGGCATGTTTAACATGTGATGATATGTGATTTATATAGACAACTCTATCTGCCTGTGTTCGAACAATCGACTCCCTTCCAATGCAAACGCTCAAATCACCCGACCACAGGCGAGGTATAGATAATCAACAAGTGCGGTTTCAGTGCATGAACCTGTCGGGTATGTACACTTTCTATCACATGGACTGATCACTAGGTACATGGGAATATACATGATAGGCCTACATTTTCGCTATCTCCAGTACCGGGTAGCTTCAAGCATGTCATTTAAACATAAATCAGCGGGAATCATTTCTTTTATACAGCAATGATACATGCCGGAGTCGGAGAAACACACATGAAAGTGCTCTCGTGTCTACAATGGGATTGCCTACAATATCATACATATAATTATATATTAGTACAAATTAAAATTCTATGACCATATAGAGCAAGGACATGTATTAAACAATTACCTAAAACCGATACAAACGCATCCATAGTTGTACGCAGTGCAACCTATGCATATTTAGCAACTCTAGTATGAGCATTATCATATATCGCAGAAGTTGTCTCTCACTACAGTATATCTCTTACCTACATACAGCAACAGTATCTGAATGACCAACAATCTGTGTGTTTCCGATTAGTTGTCGTCCGAGAGGTGTTACTGTATATAATATAATGAGCTAGTGCAAACTTTATCTTGTAATTATTTTTATAATGCAACAGCTACGTGATAACATACGAGGGTAATTCAATATATAATGCAAACTATCATATAAATTCTTTGATACAATATTTATCTTTTAAATAATGTCATAATCATCCAAAGTAACTTTTCTTGAGTTCAATGACCAACGTTCATCCTTTCGGTTATTATTTTATTCCCGTTGCTAGGCAACTACGTACATACACTCATAACTCTAGTCAGCCTAATGTGAAGTGGTATGTCGAATTCCGAGGTATTCGTGGTATCATTTTCGACCGGTGATATGGTATCTACATAACACATATCACTACAAGTTTGCGTATAAAGTTTTATCCTTCTAAATTTAAGCCCTAAATTAAGCTTGCGATGAGTTCGGTGCGACGTTCGGACGGCTCTGACGTCAAAAATATACGACATTCAGTGAGCGGAACCCGGTTACATGTGTACTCTGTTCTGCAATTTCAAATTAAATTAGCCAAAACTACTGCCAAGTCCCTGGGCTATCTCTACGTATGTTGATATTTTGTCTAGTTTCAATTGTTTTCTCAATGTTTCGATAAGACATGGGGGCCATTGCACACATTTTCAGTTTCACACACTAGTAGCCCTTATCTACCAGACTCCCATTCGGATGACTAAGGAATGCCCGGATAGACACTTCAAAGCAACGGAATAACTCGGACGAGAGACACGGATACTCTCGGATCAACACAGTATGTACCTGCGTATTCCGTGTAACCACCATGCTAAGTCTGGGGACAATCGCACCTCTGCTATATTGCTCATTGATAGGCTGGATCTGATATATGCCGAGAACACGTCAGGGTACGGACGACTCCAGTTAGTCATTGCAGATACACCGATGAACTTCATGTTCACATTCGTCGCAAGATTGTTCGTATAACGTCAGAAGATAAGATGTAGGTGACTAGAGTTTTGTTGGCGTAGATATCCATGTGCATTTACATGCTTAATACGTTTTTTAAAATTGCACATTCAGCCAATTTATAAATACGCAAATCATGCATTAATTATTCAGTCATTAACATATATATATTGTTTGAAAATAGACTTGGGTTTCAAAAATATGAGATTCGTTGGACTTTTGAGTTAGTGTAAATATTGATTTTGAATCACTATAAAACAGTGAAAATGGTCTTAATTCTAAGGTGGTTGAATTATTGAGGTTGTCCTAATGCAAAGTTTAATTGAACGTGATTGAATTGTTTCAATGTATTATTATGACATTTATGATTATTATTATTTCTAATAATATTTTGATGTTATCAAAATATCCAATGTATATACTAAATACAAAATGTAGATGTCAAGTAAATTGCCCATGATTAGATCTGTTGATAAGTTCGTAATACATTTAATTCTTTTACCACAATATAGTAACAACCTCGCATCTCTTAAGAGTTACAAACAACAAGCCCCCCCATCCACGAGACGATCAGCAAAATAGCCAGCCGAGTACCGTCAGAGTCGACACGGAAAGACGGGCCGGTGTATAGGTAGCCCATCACTCAGCTAGCCAGCTATCCAAACCGTTAAATAGCGAACACATGCGTCGCGAAAAAAACACATGACCTGTAGGCCGTGGCGCAATTTGGCGTACCGTCTCGGTTGGCTAGCTAGCTAGTCGTTAAGTAGCGAGCACATGCATCACAAAATAAACTCAGTCGGCAGTCGGACTTACAGTCAATTGAACCATCAAAACCTCACGACAGAAACCCGAACGGTACATGTGTTAGGATGGAAGCCGATGACAGCTCAATCTGGTCGGCAAGTGGTTTGTCCGGGGGTAGGGACGTTGTGTCCATAACTGAGCGCGGCTTTTGAGCTGCCCGGTGCGAGGGTTGGATAAGAATGGAAACCCCACTGAGAAAGCTGCCTGTCGAAGCTAGGTTTATAGACCAGGGCGATGGCAGATTTTTCACATCCAAGCTAACATGTTGAACTATCAGGCATGTGAAGAGATTTCCAACTCACCCACAACTGGTCGAATCCAAGCTATTTGTGAAAGTGTTTCCCCCGAGGTGTAGCTTTGGAGGGCTTTGTAGAAGGGAAATTCCGATAATAAAAACGCTTGCAGACAATTGGCCGTTAGACGCGCTGTGACCATTTTTTTTCAAAGAAATGCTAACCAGTTGAGTTTGATGCCAAATGATGGTGAACAGGAAGAGCTTTCCAACGCACCCAAACTTGGCCGGATCGGAACTTATGTAAAAATGTTGTTCCCGGGATGTAATTTTGGAGGGTTTGGTAGAAGGGAAATCCCACCGATAAAGCCGCCTGCAAAGCGCGGTCGTTAGACGCGCTGTGGCATTTTTTAAAGGCAAGCTAGCCAGTTGAGTTTAGTGTTTAATAAACGAGTATGGGAAGAGCTTTCCATTGCAAACAAACTTGTTAGGATCGGAGCTCATGTGAAAAAGTTTTCCCCGGGGTGAAAATTTGGACGGCTTGGTAGAAGGGAAATCCCGCCTATAAATTTGCCTGCAAAGCTCGGTCGTTAGACGCGCTGTGGCATTTTTTTTCAAAAGCAAACTAGCGAGTTGAGTTTAGTGTTCAATGAACGAGCATTGAAAGAGCTTTCTAACGCACCCAAACTTGACCAGTTCAGAGCTCATGGGAAAAAGTTTTCTCCGAGAGGAAATTTTGAAGGGCTTGGTAGAAGGTAAGTCCCGCCGATAAACAGCCTTCAGAAGCTCGGCCGTTAGACGCTCGATGACAGTTTTTGTTCAAAGGTAAGCTAGTCGGTTGAGTTAGGTGTTAAATGAACGAGCACGGAATGAGCTTTCAAACGCACCCAAACTTGTAGGGATCGGATTTTATGTGAGAAAGTTTTCCCCGGGGTGAAAATTTAGACGGCTTGGTAGAAGGGAAATCACGCCTATAAAGCCGCCTGCAAAGCTCGGTCGATAGACGCGCTGTGAATTTTTTCAAAAAGCAAGCTAGCCAGTTGAGTTTATGGTTCAATGAACGAGCATGGAAAGAGCTTTCTAACGCACCCAAACTCGGCCGATTCGGAACTCATGGGAACAAGTTTTCCCCGAGGTGAAATTTTGAAGGGCTTGGTAGAAGGGAAATCCCGCCGATAAACAGCCTTCAGAGGCTCGCTCGTTAGACGCTCGATGACAGTTTTTGTTCAAAGGCAAGCTAGCCGGTTGAGTTTGGTGTAATATGAACGAGCACGGAAAGAGCTTTCCAACGCACCCAAACTTGTAGGGATCGGAATTCATGTGAAAAAGTTTTCCCCGGTGTGAAAATTTGGACGGCTTGGTAGAAGGGAAATCACGCCGAAAAGCCGCCTGCAAAGCTCGGTCGGTAGACGCGCGGTGGCATTTTTTCATAAAGCAAGCTAGCCAGTTGAGTTTAGTGTTCAATGAACGAGCATGGAAAGAGCTTTCTAACGCACCCAAACTCGGCCGATTCGGAGCTCATGGGAACAAGTTTTCCCCGAGGTGAAATTTTGAAGGGCTTGATAGAAGGGAAATCCCGCCGATAAACAGCCTTCAGAGGCTCGCTCGTTAGACGCTCGATGACAGTTTTTGTTCAAAGGCAAGCTAGCCGATTGAGTTTGTGTTATGTGAACGAGCACGGAAAGAGCTTTCCAACGCACCCAAACTTGTAGGGATCGGAATTCATGTGAAAAAGTTTTCCCCGGTGTGAAACTTTGGACGGCTTGGTAGAAAGGAAATCACGCCGAAAAGCCGCCTGCAAAGCTCGGTCGGTAGACGCGCTGTGCATTTTTTTCAAAAAGCAAGCTAGCCTGTTGAGTTAAGTGTTCAATGAACGAGCATGGAAAGAGCTTTCTAACGCACCCAAACTCGGCCGATTCGGAGCTCATGGGAAAAAGTTTTCCCCGAGGTGAAATTTTGAAGGGCTTGGTGGAAGGGAAATCCCGCCAATAAACAGCCTTCAGAGGCTCGCTCGTTAGACGCTCGATGACAGTTTTTGTTCAAAGGCAAGCTAGCCGGTTGAGTTTGGTGTTATATGAACGAGCACGGAAAGAGCTTTCTAACGCACCCAAACTTGTAGGGATCGGAATTCATGTGAAAAAGTTTTCCCCGGTGTGAAAATTTGGACGGCTTGGTAGAAGGGAAATCACGCCGAAAAGCCGCCTGCAAAGCTCGGTCGGTAGACGCGCTGTGGCATTTTTTCATAAAGCAAGCTAGCCAGTTGAGTTTAGTGTTCAATGAACGAGCATGGAAAGAGCTTTCTAACGCACCCAAACTCGGCCGATTCGGAGCTCATGGGAAAAAGTTTTCCCCGAGGTGAAATTTTGAAGGACTTGATAGAAGGGAAATCCCGCCGATAAACAGCCTTCAGAGGCTCGCTCGTTAGACGCTCGATGACAGTTATTGTTCAAAGGCAAGCTAGCCGGTTGAGTTTGGTTTATATGAACAAGCACGGAAAGAGCTTTCTAACACACCCAAACTTGTAGGGATCAGAGCTCATGTGAAAAAGTTTTCCCCGGTGTGAAAATTTGGACGGCTTGGCAGAAGGGAAATCACGCCGAAAAGCCGCCTGCAAAGCTCGGTCGGTAGACGCGCTGTGGCATTTTCTTTCAAAAAGCAAGCTAGCCAGTTGAGTTTAGTGTTCAATAAATGAACATGGAAAGAGCTTTCTAACACACCCAAACTTGGCCGGTTCGGAGCTCATGGGAAGAATTTTTCCCCGAGGTGAAAGTTTGAAGGGCTTGGTAGAAGGGAAATCCTGCCGATAAACAACCTTCAGAAGATCGGCCGTTAGACGTTGGATGACAGTTTTTGTTCAAAGGCAAGCTAGCCGGTTGAGTTTGATGTTAAATGAACGAGCACGAAAAGAGCTTCCCAACGCACCAAAACTTGCTAGTATCGGAGATTATGGGAAAAAGTTTTCCCCGGGGTGAAATTTTGAAGGGTTTGGTAGAAGGGAAATCCCGCCGATAAAGCCGCCTACTGAAAATCGGCAGTTTCAAACTTCACACATCATCTTTATGACGGTATAATTTCATTTTAATTCTTCGTTTTTATTATTAATGTCAAGGCTTTTAAAGGGTCTGTAGACTGGTCCGTGACGGCATTTCCAAATGCCTCGGCCATATTCACTTCCTCTACTCGACCGTCCCTCCACTGTCACTCACTGAGATAATTTTAATATCATTTCGTCCGTGCGTTTGAGTGGGTGTCCGACCTAACTAGAAAATGGTATTCGCAACGGTAAGTGTCGCTGGAGTTGACTCGACTGAGTGGGGTTTCTCGAGTGGGCGAAACGGTCACTTGACAGTGACTCCAGCTACCCTCAAGTAAGGTTATGTGAATACCGATTTAGCGCACGAACGTTGGACTATTAAAGTTATTGTATTTTCAAAATAAATAAACCAACGAACCCTTTTGAAAGAATGTTTTGAAACCATCAATGCAGATTTTGTAATATACATTTTGTAATCCTAAAGTATATTTTTAAACAAATAAAGTTAAGTTGCAGTACAGTCTGAAATACGTGGAATTTAAATATAGTAGTTTCACTGCGATGTTAATAAATTGCATGCTGCATTGAATTCGTGTAAATAATACATGTATAAGGAACATGAATACGGAAATACATGTATATTTATATATTGATTTTAATAATTGCTTTTTAATCCCGTGAATATAACTGAAATAGTTTTATTAAAATAAAAACGTGGTCATCTGTAACACAAACATGTATGTTATTTACTATGCTGCAATAACTAATGTGCAAGAATGTCGCCTGGATATCCTAGTGGTAGATTGCTCGCGTGTGTGGGTACGGGTTCTTACTCATGTCACGCCATACCAAAGATTAGATATAAATGGTAATAAATATTGCACATGCAAGACGTTCAGTATAATAGGCAAAAACTTGGAATTCTTTTATTTTTTGTTAATCGATACAATTTTGACGATATCAGGAATTGTGTGTCGAGAATGATTGATATGAATTGTAAAAAATTGCCTCGCAATCAACTTAAAATAAATTAGTACATGTATAATCTATATGCACACTTGGTATGTATTTAATTATTTTATACACCATGGTCGCTCTCAAAATGATATTCTAGGAAGTATGGCGTTCAAGTGACCTGGCTCTCCTGCGTTGTATCTGTAGTAAGTTGCTCACAAAATGACACAGGACAGTGAGCTGCTGATAAAAAACAGTAACCGAGCTCATATGATTTCTAAATCATTAATCTGAAACTACCTGCCCTGCGGTCTGTGGAATTCATATTGATATGATACTATTGAGCCTGCTTTCACAACAATACTGGATTATGTCACGGTATCATTTAAAACTCGTGTGCATTGTCATACATTTAATTTAATGTTTATTTTATTATTGTCAAGATAATTAGCATGCGTTTAATTAACGCTACATATTATTACATCTAAGTTTAAACTTATTTTACTATCTTATGATCATTATTATTAGTGTGTATTCAAACTAAGGTCTTATTTGTTTAAGTTCAAATAATTAAAATCAAAATTAAAATTTGACTTTGTTAATATCAAGCAAATGCACCGAATCCCCCAAAACCGATTTAATAATTAAACATGTACTGTTTACACTATCTTACTATCTTACCATATATTATAACGGTCACCCACTGGAGAAAGTGGAGGTCGATCAATGTATGTGACTACCAAATCTCCACTCGACCGTCACTACGGCTACACTTGAGGCTCCCTTAGGTTAGGGTGAGTCAAGTTGGAGTGGAGGAACGACATGTGATAACGGCCAAAAGAAAGCTGATGCCTTCAACTCGGATCATGACCAGACGTGAGTATTTTTCGGGAAGGTGCGTACACACAGTAAGTTTTAATGTATACATCTTGACCTATAAGTCAAGATGTTATTTGTAGTTAGGTGAAGTACGCCTCTGCCGTGCATTTTCTCAAGATGTACGCCTTCGTTGTTACCAAGTGGCAAAGCGTACATCCTCGACTTATACATCAAAACTTACTGTATGTATAGCTTGGCTATTTTGACCTGAGCCTGACCTTTATGCAAGAATATATTACAAGGTTCTTGCTTTGAATATATCAATTTCCGCAAGCAAATCGTGCGATATCGGTATTTCAAATTTGTGTTTGTATTAAATCTCGAGCGTCTTCATGATACTCCCCGATTATGAAAACATACAATCAGTGTCGACTGTTAAATTATGCTAATCAAAAGATCAGGCTTGTGTCAAATTGGCCAAGCTATAAGCACCTTAAGGTCACTACGAACTTTTGAAAACGTAGGTATGAAATACGGAGGATATGAGTCAACGTACACCATACGCCCTGGTCTTGAGTGATTGAGTTCAATGTAGGTTGCGCACATTACAAGTGAGTTTTACGTGTTTATAAAGTTCTAATAGCCTACGATCTCCGTGCTATGGCCAGGTTATCTATTTGTACAAACTGCTCTTATGCGTTGTCCTTACGAATTAAGGTGGCAGAAAAAGGCTCGCAAATGCGGGGATGAATAGGTTGGCCGAACGCTGGCCGAATGCTACAAATGCCTACTGACTCGGATTCACGTAGTTACACGTCCGTTGGGTTGTGACTGTCGCTTATATTTCCAAACAAAGAATTGATATTCCTCCAGTTACAGTACTTTCAAAGTCAATTGAGAATCGTTGGTCAACATCGAGTCGTCTGTCAGGTAAACTTTGTTTATCTAGCTTTAGCTGGGTATACATCATGTATCTGAGTTAACGGTAATTTCCGCTATTCTTTCGAATGGGATAGTTCCCTCATTAGTATTATTTATTGAATCGACTACTAGTGGTAGAGGAACAAATGCCAGTTTAGGCCTCTATTTTTGGAGTTACCCTACCATTCAAAACGGTACTTTTAGGAATTTGATTAATTTATTTTTAGTTTTGAGTGCCATTCTCAAGCCTTTTTTGCGAACTTGTAGAATTGGCAATCTCGCTAATGTTTGGGTTTATAATAATCACAACATTTATTATTCACGGGTGGTCAAATAGTAAGAATACATGTAATAATTGAAAATTTGCAATATATACAATCGGGTATAAACATATACATTTTCTAGGGTCGAATCTGCAAACACATCAATGTGATAGCTATCGCACAATAATCACAAAAACATATTTTTTTTCGAATAGTCAGCTGGCTGACAGTTGCCAGTTGCCATTCGATTTTTCACAAAAAAATATTTTTTTCGAATTGTCAGCTGGCTGACAGTTGCCAGTTGCCAATTCGATTTTTCACAAAAAAAATATTTTTTTTTCGAATTGTCAGCTGGCTGACAGTTGCCAGTTGCCAATTCGATTTTTCACAAAAAAATATTTTTTTTTCGAATTGTCAGCTGGCTGACAGTTGCCAGTTGCCAATTCGATTTTCCACAAAAAAATATTTTTTTCGAATTTTCAGCTGGCTGACTGACAGCTGCCAGTTGCCAATTCGATTTTTCACAAAAAAATATTTTTTTCGAATTGTCAGCTGGCTGACAGTTGCCAGTTGCCAATTCGATTTTTCACAAAAACATATTTTTTTTCGAGTTGTCAGCTGGCTGACAGTTGCCAGTTGCCATTCGATTTTTCACAAAAAAATATTTTTTTCGAATTGTCAGCTGGCTGACAGTTGCCAGTTGCCAATTCGATTTTCCCGAGAGATTTGAATCGTCAGCTGGCTGACAGTTGCCAGTTGCCAATTCGTGTCTACAGTGAAATTTGAATCGTCAGCTGGCTGACAGTTGCCAGTTGCCAATTCGAGTCTACAGTGAATTTTGAATCATCAGCTGGCTGACAGTTGCCAGTGCCAATTCGATTTTACCGAAAGATTTGAATCGTCAGCTAGCTGACAGTTGTCAGTTGCCAATTCGAGTCTACAGTGAAATTTGAATCGTCAGCTGGCTGACAGTTGCCAGTTGCCAATTCAACTTTCGAAATCGACGAATCGGCTGCTGGGTTGTGAAGTTAGCTGACAGTTGCCAGTTGCCGATTCAAAAAGTTGAATTGGCAACTGGCAACTGGCAATTGGCTGCTAACTTCACACACATTGAATAATATTGCTAAAAAATCATACTGAAAGGAAACTTACGCTGTGTTAAAAACACACTGGTGTAAGCGATGTTGAAAGTGGTTAAAATCGATTATTTGCAATTAATATTCCTAAAGCAACAGTCAACAATGTTCTATTATATAAATACTTGATTTGGTAAAAAATTATACTTTTAAAAAACAATTCGCTCCGTCACAATTAAATGACTGTTTCTGGTCACTCACTTAGCAACGATGCTGTATGATATATCATACGTCACAAAGACACCAATGACGATCGTGGTGTAGGTTTGATAACACAAATAAACGACTGTGAACGTAAATGTCCAACAACCACAGTGGTAAACTGACCGACCACCAAACATAACTGTGGGTCGTGCTATTTGTTCTCATTATAACTCAGGTTACATATGAAATGACCAGGTGAGTGACCAGAAGCTCATATATACAGCTATATAATTACCATGGTAATGTGCGCTTGTCAATTTAACAAACGATGTGGGGTGTTATGTTTTCAATACTGTGTTGACTTTGTCACATTAAGCGAGGGAAGACGGATGTATTTGTGTCTATTTTGGAGAAACAAGATTTGTTAAAGCATATAAATCTAATAGTATGCCAATTCGCCTTGTTGGGTCCAAGTTCGTACTAAGCGTGTGTATTATAACACCCATGTTTGAAACAAAATTGACAGGTGATGCGGTGAAATTTGATATCAAAGATGTTGTCAGACACAGTTATATCTTAATTTAGACTTACACGTGTTTTAAAGGGGAAAACACCGCCGCAGTTAGTTTGGATAATAATATAGTATTGCAGTGGTCATATATATTGATGAAATACGATTTTCAGCACAAATCAGTGAACTAGAACTACAGAAGTCATATTATATTATTTTATTTCCCTCATGGAAGCAAATACTTATGCCGAAAACCAATACTAAATAAAGATTATTTCTATCGAGTAAGACTAAAACCTTGAGTGATTTCGTATACTCCATGATCCGCTACTGTTTAATCAACCGTAGTTAAAATCAAATTATTGCTCCCACAACTATTTTCCGATCATCCATCAAATACAATATTGAGCCATTAGGCTTTTTTCAACAAATGACCAATACTAGACGACACACTGTTTACTACATATGTCGAAATAGTAGGCAAAATATTGTATTTAGTAAAATGTATGGTGAACAAAATAATAATTGTTCAAGAGTTGCTTCCCGTAGACTTTAAAGCATGCATATTTTGCTTACAGATTGTCATTTTGTCAACAATCTATCTGTATGTTTATTACATGTTTTCCAGTTTATAAAGTTTTCCACATTTGGGAATCAACTAAAGTGCTGAAATTGCATCATTCTGCAGAGAGGTTACCAAACTATAGCTTAATAAAATAAATGTGACCTAATGTGACTTTAAATACTGCGCGGAAATGAATACGAATTACAATTAAATTCATATTTCGTCTGGCGCCTTATTATAATGCGCACGAATTCATAATTTATAATGCGCATATATTTGATTTCACAAATGAATGAAACTGATTACATTACTTATGAATATTATCATAAAGTATTTCCGTTTTTGCACTACAATAAAAGTTATTATTTTTATTACTGCACAAATTAAAAGTGAAATGTTGGTGAACCATTGATAATAATACATAAAAGAAGACCCGTTGCAATCGCAGTCTATCTTGATATACGTGCACTTTGTGTTTCTAAAGGTGTCACAATAATTGTGTTGATGTATCTGCATAAGGATACCAAACATAATTGTAATTTGAATTCTTTGACTTTCAATTTTATCACTCAAATTCAATTGCAAATGTAAATTGTGTATTTATATATTAACACTAAACATTCATTTCACATAATTATTATATTTCATCCATTAGTATTAACATTAATATTTCTATATGTTTGCATTCCTTGAATCTTAAACTCAGACAGTAGTAACTAGTACTCGCTGGCTTAGAACAAGAAGATCGTAACTACCAAATCGATATATTGAGAAAAGAAGAGAAACTGTCTGTAATTTACTCTTAACCTATGGGAAAACACGTTTTTAAAACTTTATTTTGGTCAACATGACAATTTCAGATTTTCATTAAAATATGCTCATAAGAAGCGCCTTGTGAAGCAGATTTCAAATATGTATGAGTCTTATAAGGTTGTAAGAAGTAGTTACGACCTTCTGTTTCTAAGCCATCGTACTGTAACGTTGACAAAAATAAATACATTATATTTTACAAACACCAGTAACAATCATATTAAGAAACATTTACGCAATTATAACTTCCGAATGAAGGTGGTTTGCTAGAAATAAAACCTTCAAGTAATTAATATATCGCTAATTATAATTTAACTCACCGCTGATCCATAGCACTTAATCCACAAATAATCTCAGTTTAAACCTATTTATTCTCCAAGAACATGATGATTTAGACGCTGTTTCCATATCGTCCTTTTCCTGTTTGTTACTGTCCAAAATTAAACCACTTTCACACATTTCTTGCACAAACCTAAATGTCACAGTTTCACCAGTTCGCTTCTAGCTGTCTTAAAAAGTTTCGCTTCTCGAAAACATTTGTACATAAAATCTCCTGTGACGTCCTGACCTGCATTCCACCCCATCCGTCAAGTAGACGTTAATTTGAGAACAATATAATAACTTAAATTGTTTTTACTTATTAATTTTCAGTTACAAAAACGTTGACGATATTGCTCTGGTGATTGATTATTTTACCCACGACCGATTAAACGCATTGGCAGCATCGTGTTTCGAAAAGTTTGCAATTGCACTTTAAAACGCAATACTCATACAATGAATACGAATCGTAGTCAAACCTGTATAGGCGTTCGGTGAAGGTTCGCGTCATTTACAGTTAAAATTGCATTTTGTGTAAATGTATGAACAATCAAATTTAACATTTCCAAAGCGCTTAACTTCAAATAAAACGTGTAATTATAATAATTTAAAATACATAGTTAAATGTTCAAGATGTATTATGAATAGAAACATTTGCATTATGTTTAATACGTATCATTGAAATATATTAAATGACATTTATTTATCTTAAATGTAAAATTTCACATCTAATTTGCAATGCAATTTTAATTCGAAATGCATGCACTCGTCAGTAGACATCTTAACGTTTTGCTTAAAAGTATAATTTGCCCTTCTGAACAATTAACGAGACTATAAATACAATTTCCTCTCTGAATACATTTGCTAAACCATCTGTAATTAGACCCATTGTGATACAATTTCCAACTAAAATATATCTCTATGTCCAATGTCGCATAAATACAAGACACAACTAAAAGAACATCTTGTAATGGTATTTTTATTGTACATAAAACATACCATGTTTTTCTCATAAATGAATGACTAAAATTATATGTCCAATGTCGCACAAACACAACTAGAAAAAATATTTTGCAATGATATTCATACTGCATATTACACACACGATGTTTGTCTCACATATGAATGGCATACCGTAATCGAATACATGTATCATAGAGAGTGTATCAATATGATGTTTTGTGTGAAGATACCTTTGAACAGTTTGAACAGTGGCCATTTGGCAAATTACGATAATGATGTAATGTACTTACAAATTTACTAACATACCTAGACTTAACGCTGAACATAATCGTTTTGGCACATGGACCAATCTAGTTACACCGATTCAACCCAAAGAGAATTCCATCAAACTTGCATAAGCCAAGTTGTCCAGTTTTTTTCTTGCTTGGATAAACATAACAATGGATTCTTACAAATAAATGTGCAGAAACGATCATCGATTGTAATAATATTAAGGCTAACATTAACTCAGTTGAATGCATGCAATGCATTTGCTTTTCCTTTGCATCATTACCGTTTTAGATTCGTGCGTACGAAGGTTCAAAATTGCTTATATGTTATATACCAGACTTTGTGTTTTTTTAAATTCACCGGAACATCAGTGAAATAGAACAAACTGACAGTCAGCCGGGGACAATACCGGCATACCAACAAAACAGCTTATTCAACGTTTTTCGTGCATTCTTTAGTTGCATAACTAAACATTGGTTAACAAGTTATTCTCCATATGTGGTGCAGTTGTCGATTCGTTGGTATGAGGATGGGTCAGTTTAGTAATGGTTAGAATAACGTCAATGTAAACAGGTTAGGTGAAACGGACCTAACAGCAATCGTTATTGAATAAAACATTTGAGACACAGTGTTAAACCTAAACAAATAGATTAATTTAAACGATAAAGCCGCCAGTTACTGTTTGAAATACATAAAATCACACAGGAAAACATGGATGAAACTATTTTCTTAATGCAACAGGTGACATTGATCCCAGGATAACCATCTAGCCGTGATAGCATAATCTGAAGCAACAAGATTCACGGCTCTCTTGCTAGACTCTCCAACGATATTCTGAGTTCGTTCAAACGAAGTAAAAATGCCAAAGATGTTTGAACGACAACGCACAGAACTCGTATCACAGGGAATCATCGCAGACCAATTTTAAAAGCTTCAAGGACACCACGCCCTCGGTAAGTTATATAGCAAGCAAACATACTCAATAAGCATAAAATAAAAGCACTACTTTAATCACTTTATCATCGTTTTGCATATGATAACAAGAACATAAAAGAAAATCATATTCGAAGAATTCTATGCTCTTCTTTTGACAAAATATTCCGGTACCGTCTAAGTATAGCCATCCATGTATGTACCATGTTAACCCGTATCTTATCAAACAACTTTGCTTTGAATATCAACAGAGAGCAGTGATTGCATACCGGATTGCGACATGGAATCGGAAAATCTTGATGTAAAAGGTTTAACTGTTCAGGTGATGAAAATAATCTTGGAAAAAAGAAACACTTGCACGAAAAACTGCGTTTGAAAAAGCTCATCGCATTTTCGCTTCACTGAAAATCCTCCATTGACAATTGTGCTTTTTTGCCGAATTCCTTGCCAATATTTTTGTCGCATTTTAGCGATTTCTAAAATCACGAATATACACATTCCAAGATTGCGTTCGATAATCGCACAGATTGGGAGTAATAGCTACAAAACATTCTGCAAGATTTTACAAATATCTGATAAATGGAGCGATAAGAAATTTCCGCATAAATCACTGTCATATTAAATCAACATTTTATGTTTATTTTTATCGTCGTGGCTAACTGAAATATATTCAGAAAATTACTCATCATTTATAAATCGACATCCTTGACTGCATTCAGAGTGCGTAACGAAAGAAAAGTTATACAGTTCTTACAATATTTATTTCTCAGTTTACCCGATGTAGTCTTTCAGCACCCTCACATTTCTGCACCTCTTATTTGCGTCATTAATAATCATGATAAAAACGCCCACCATATTCACTATCATCATCGTCAGCATAAGCACACCAATCAACTTCGATACCACTAGATTCCTCGTGTACCACCTTGTGTACCACCTTGATCATTGATATCATCATTTCCAGTACCACTAGCATCATCGTCAGCGTAACAACCTCTGTATTGGTCAATCACTCTCTGTCACCTGCACCAATTACATTCATGACTTCCCAAACGACCACCATTTACAGTTAAATGAAATGTCAGATGACCGTCAGTATGCACATTTCACTTTTAGTAAAAACAACCTTTTGAATAAGGACGACATTGTTTTAAGAAGTGAAATGTTTTAAAACGTTAAGACGGCTAGCGTAAGGAACCACAATGTAAATGTTCGTATAAAGCTGTTTTGGAAGAAAACTAAAGAAGTTCTGAAAATCTTTAACTTTAATGTATTAAATGAACTAAGCGTGTCGGCTGAGCAAGATATGATTTTTCACAATTTGCAATATGCATAATTTTTGCCATCGAGAATTAATGTTCAGCCTCGGCGCACGTTGAAAAATTTACACACTTAAATGTGCCAGTCCCACTATGCACAACGAAGAATTTATCCGTACAAACTTCGTTTAGGCCTTTGTCCTCCAACTGTGACGTTGGCTTTTGAGAAAGGAGCCACGGGTTGCTCATGACAATCGGATTAATGGAGGTTAACAGTCAGGACAGTTATAAGCAAAATTGATCATTACATGACAACGTTATGTTCCTGACAAGCTTCAATCTAACATTAGACCTCCAACTGTGACCTTGAGATAGGAATGTAAACTTTGTGGAATATAGTTAGCAATATGTGGACTGGTATGAAATTAAGACCACATCAATTAATATTTTCAACGTAAATTCGTATGACATGTTTTTTCAGCAGACCGCAGTAAAGATGTCCGACTGAAATATTTATAGGTGGCACTACCCTACTACTAACCTACACATGTTTGAACATAGGTGGTGCTCTGTTTGAAGAAGAAGGAAATATAATCAACTCAGTATTGTTGGAAATTTTGTCTTTTTCAACTAAATGACATATGTATTTGCACAATTTAAATAAACCAATAAAAATAAAGTATCATTATTTGACAAACATCAAAAACGGGTAAAATACAAGAATACCGTTACATATATTTATGTATAATGTCCACAACGACAACATTACACGTTTGGCGAATTATGTGCTTGCGTTTTTAATTAGTGGACTGCAATATAGACAACATTACTTGTTGGAACATAAACAGTCTCGTCATAATAGACATACTTTCTAATATTGCATTTTCATTATATTAGTTTTTCTTCACAGTACAGCAAAACCATAACTGTATAGAAGATCAAGATGAAGGATCATGCGTCGTTTCATAAATGATAATGTGTAACATCAGATATTAATGCAAAGAGCAAAATATGAGAGTTGTAGTGAACATTTATGATGATAAAAACATCTTGACACTACATTGATGAATTACTAAGAGGGAACATTTTCAATACACGTCATTCAATGAAATACGATCACTGAGCGCACATAATGTGCTTTAAAACTACTTAAATTTGATCACCTAGCGCAAGCAGCTTTTTTCGTGCACGCGTCGTGCAGCGTAGATAAATTATGACGGTATGAAATATTGATACTAATTTATCATTTCTGGAAATAAGATTTCCAGTATTCGCTAAAATCCTTTGATATTTCATCTGTGACTATCGGCCAATCAGAAAGTGCTAAAAATGCAAGAAAAACAGTATTATTTACATTTTTTTCTACGACTTAGCAATAAACCATCTTTTTGTCGATTTATCAGGAAAAATCGCAAAATGAAAAAATGATGTAAAACCATTTAGCCATCGTTGTGTAAGATTATGCATATTTTATTTCCTCAGGCTTAGCCGCTTCTCTCATACAATAAAAGTCCACGAACGTCTTTAAAGGGACTGTGTCATGTTCTAGTATATAATATAGGAAAAACGAAATAAAATTGTCAAATATTCACTAATTTTTGGCATAAATGCCTGTATATCCCATAAACAAGCACACTAATATAAAATATTACTTGTGAAACCTCAGGGTTTTGCAATTATTAAAGTATTTTGACTCCAAAATTCTATACCGTATTCATACTACCCTCATTTAAATTGCCTGAAATTTACTCGCATGTAAAGAAAACGAATTTTAAAAAACAAGCTAAATAGTTCTTAGATGTTTAGACTGAAGTTTGTTTATGTTACAGACCGATCTAGTGAATAATGTTGCTAAAAAATCATACTGAAAGGAAAACTTACGCTGTGTTAAAAACACACTGGTGTAAGCGATGTTGAAAGTGGTTAAAATCGATTATTTGCAATTAATATTCCTAAAGCAAAAGTCAACAATGTTCTATTATATCAATACTTGATTTGGTAAAAAATTATACTTTTAAAAAACAATTCGCTCCGTCACAATTAAATGACCGTTTCTGGTCACTCACTTAGCAACGGTGTTGTATGATATATCATACGTCACAGAGACACTAATGTCGATCGTGGTGCGGGTTTGATAACCCAAATAACGACTGTGAACGTTTCTATAACCAACAATCACAGTGTTAAACTGATCGACCACCAAACATATGTGTGTCGTGCTATTTGTTCTCATTATTGCTCAGGTTAAATATGACCAGGTGACTGTCCAGGAGCTAATATATACAGCTATATAATTACCCTGGTAATGTGCATTTGCAAATTAAACGGACGATGTGTGGTGTTATGTTTCAATACGGTGTTGGCTCTGTCACATTAAGCGAGGAAAGACGAATGTATTTGTGTCTTTTTTGGAGCAATGCGATTTGTTAAAGCCTATATATCTATGCCCTGCAATACGCCTTGTTGGGTCCAAGTTCGTACTAAGCGTGTGAATTATAACACCAATGTTTGCAACAGAATTGACACGAGAGGCGATGATATTTGATAGCAAAGACGTTGGAATTTCTCATATGACAATACAAAAGATTGTTAAATGTTGCTAATACTTTTTTGTGTCTGAATTGAGACATACGCGTGATGGTTTAAATATAAAGCACATTACTGTCTGGTTAGGATATTACATGTAATAGAGAGATGCAATGGTCGAGTCAACTATTACTGTGTACAACCGATTATGAAGGGTTATCAAGACACTTAAATTTTCAATGCTGAACTAAAACACAAAGCATTTTACAAGCATTAACATTATATATTCAGGTAAACCTTGAAATATTTTGTGAACACATAATATACAACGTCGCCCTAATATTATTATCTTAACTTATTAGTAAAACGTAAAATAACTAAAGCCATATATTCACAACACACACTTAAGCACTTCTTTTAGTGTGTGGGAGTATCAGTGCGACCATTCGAGGGTTATGAGAACTTTAAAATATTTTAATGTAATTAATCTCATTTAAAAGTATTAATTATTTGATAAACGTCTGGCTCCTTATTATAATGCGCATAGTATTTAATTCATACTTGAATAAAAAAATTACATAACAATGAGGCTAACCATAAAGTGTTTACATGTTTGCACTAAATATTTTCTGTTTTATTACTGTACGTATTAAAAGTGACAGGTTTGAAAAGCAGATATTACAGTGTATTAGGCAAGACCCATTACACTCGCAGACCGTATTGATATACGTGCACATTATTTTCCTTAAAATCTTGCAATTATGTTTATGTAGGTTTAACGCATGCTTTTTGGTGATAATATTACATCTGCAGAGTCCCGAGGAACGATTGGCGCCCAAGTCCGTTTTATGCTATAATGCATATGAGCATACCAAACTTAATTGCAATTTATGTTCTTTGACGATCAAATTTATCATTACAATTCCAAGACATGTGAACATGGTATTTATATATTTGAATGTTCTATTGTCCGCATCAACAATATAGTTTGCATTGACATCTTCATAATTATATTTCACCCATAAATATTGATATTATTTTTTCTTAATTTTAACATTCACTCAAATCTGAAAAACGGTCAGCTTTGTCTATAAATAAAATAATAAATATTTTTTTTATAGACAACCGTTTCTGAGATAAACGTCTGCATTCTTTAATATTGGCACACAGTACATGTAATTATTGCCTGTGAAGAAAGATGATTTGCTTAAAATATAAACTGCATCTAATTGATATATCGCTAATTATAATTTAACTTACCGCTGATCCATAACACTTAATCCACAAATAATCTCAGTTTAAACCTATTTTTTCTCCAAGCACATGTTGATTTAGTCTCCTTTTCCATATCGACCTTTTCTCGTTTGCTTCTGTCCGAAATAAAACCACCCTCGCACATTTCGTGCACAAACCTTAATGTTACAGTGTCACCAGTTCGCTTCTAGCTGTCTTAATAAGTTTCGCTTCTCAAATACATTGGACATAAAACTCCAAGTGATGTCCCGACCTTCATTTCGCCCCATCCATCAAAGTAGACTTTAATTTGTAAATAATTAAATAACTTCAATTTTTTCCCTTACTTCTTTCAGTTACAAAAACGTTCACGACATTGCTTCGGTAATTGATTCTTTACCCAAGGTCGATTAAACGCATTGACGGCACTATGTTGCGAAGGTTTGCAATTGAAATTTAAAACGCAATACTTATACAATGAATACGAAACCTAGTCAAACCTGCATATGCGTTCGGTGAAGGGATACGTCATTTACAGTTAAAATTGCATTTTGTGTACATGTATGAACAATCAAATTTAACATTTCCACAGCGCTAAACTTCAAATAAAACGCGTAATTATAATAATGTAAAATACATATTTATATGTTAAATATATAGATGTATAATGGATCAAATTAAATGACATTAATTTATCTTAAATGCAAACTTGCATGCAATTTTACTTCTAAATGCATGCACACGTCAGAAGACATCTTTACTTTTGGCTGAAAATATACTTTGCCTTTATAAACAATTTACAAGAATATATAAGCAATTCCTTTCTGAATAAAATTGTTAAAACATCTGTAATCAGACCCATTGTGATAAATTTTTCAACTAAAATTATATGTCCAATGGCGCATAAACACAACTAGAAAACATATTTTGCAACGGCATTTATACTGCATATTACTCACACGAGGTTTGTCTCATATATGAATGGCATACCGTAATCAAATACATGTATAGGAGAGAGTGTATCAAGATACTTTTTTGTGTGAAGATACCTTTGAACAATTCGAACAGTGGCCATTCGGCAAATTATGATAATGATGTAATGTACTTACACATTTACCTACTTACCTACACTTAACGATGAACAGACTCGTTTTGGCACTTGGACCAATCTAGTTACACTGATTCAACCCAAAGAGAATTCTATCAAACTTGCATTAGCCAAGTTGTCCAGTTTTTTATTGCATAGATAAACATAACAATGGATTCTTACCAATAAATGTGCAGAAACGATCATCGATTGTAATAATATTTAGCCTAAGTTGAATGCATACAATGTATATGTTTTTCCTTTACATCATTACCGTTTCAGATTAGTGCGTACGAAGATTCGAAATTGCTCATATGTTATATAACAGACTGTTTTTGTTTCTTGAAATTCCTCAGAACATCAGTGAAATAGAACAAACAGACTGTCAGCCGAGGGACAATAGGTTGGCATACCAACGGAACAGTTTATTCTACGTTTTTCGTGCATTTTATAGATGCATTGAAAACGTTTAAGATATTCTCAACCTGTGGTGAAGTTGCCGATTCGTTGGTATGAGGATGGGTCCGTTTAGTGCTGGTTAGAATAACGTCCAGGAAAGTAAAATATATGGAATATATCTGCAATCGTTACTGAATTAAACATTATGGACACGGTGATAAACAGATAAGTTTAAACGGTAAAACCACCAGATACAAATATTTCAAATACGTAAAATCACACAGGAAATCAAGGACAACACATATTTCTTAATTCAACTGATGGTATTGATCCCAAGATAACAAATAGATCTAGCCCGGATAGCTTGATCTGATAAATGAGGCAGCTTGTTTCAAACAACAAGATACATGTCTCTCTTGCTAGCATCTCCGACGATATTCTGTATGAGTTCAAACGAGGTAAAGAAGCCGGACATGTTTGTAACGACAACACACAGAACTAGCATCAAAGGATATTATCGCAGACTAATTAAGCTTTTGGAGACCACGTCCTTGGTGAGTTGTAATTCAAGCAAACATACACAATTAACATAAAGTAAAAGCACAACTTTAATCACTATATTATCGTTATGTAAATGATACCTAACTGATTGACAAGAACATAAAAGAAAAAATATATCCGCTTAAACCTATGCTTTTCTTCAGACAAGACATTCCGGTACCGTCTAAGTATAGCCATCAATGTATGTACCATGTTAACCCGAATCTTATCATACAACTTTGCTTTGAATATCAACATAGAGCAGTGATTGCATGCCGGATTGCGACATGGAATCGGACAATCTTGATGTAAAAGGTTTAACTGTTCAGGTGATGAAAACCATCTTGGAAAAGAAAACCACAAAAAAAACTACGTTTGAAAAAGCTCATCGCATTTTCGCTTCACTGAAAATCCTCCATTGACAATTTTGCTTTTTTCTAATTCCTTGCCAACGTTTTTGTCGCATTTTAGCGATTTCTAAAATCTCGGATACACATTCCAAGATTGCGTTCGATAATCGCACTGATTGGAAGTAATAGCTACAAAATATTCTGCAAATATCTGATAAATGAAGCGATAAGAAATTTCAGCATAAATCACTGTCATTATTATATCAACATTTTCTGTGTATTTTTATCACACCGTGGCTAACTGAAATATATTCAGAAAACTCACTTTATCAATCGATATCCTTGACTGTATTCAGAGTGCGTATCGCACGTAAAGTTATACAGTGCTTGCAACATTTAATTCTCAGTTTACTCAAGTTATCACCAATGCAGTCTTTCAGCACCATCTCATTTACGTCATCAAAATTTGCAAGATGCAAACGCCCACCAAAACCACTATCATCGTCATCAGCATTATTACACCAACCAACTTCTATACCACTTGATCATTGTTATCATAATGTCCAGCTCCACTAGCACTATCGGCAGCATTACCATCTCTGTCTCGGTATGTAGTCATCATCGTCATCATTACCATCTCTGTCTCGGTATGTAGTCATCATCGTCATCATTACAACTTCTGTCTTGGTATAGCAATCTCCGTCACCTGCATCAATTGCATTCACAACTCTTTTTAAAGTCCACCACCCAACCCCCTTTTTCATCATTTGTATCTTGCGGAGATGCTGGATGAGATACTTTTTAATTAGGTCACTGAGCTGTTTGGTCACTATGATAAGCGTTTTGGCATATATACATTGTATTTTCGCCCTCTTTTTGCCCATTATTGTAAACTGTGTCAAGTCGCAAAAATGCCTTTTTAAGACGTATTTACGTTAGGTCATTGTCCTTGGTCTTTTACACTAGGTCAGGGGGTGGTTGTGCCTCATTTAGTCGCCGTTTTGGCACGGGTTTGTGCGATTGGTTCGCCGCGCAGTGGGGCCTTGTGGAACTTGGTCGAGTATTGGCTGCATTCGGCAATAACCGCTATTATATAATTTCTCTGTGAAAGTGGGTCATTCTGCATTTTATCGGCGGGGACTTGGATTTTTAATTAATTGTTGCTTCGGCTTATGTGTGGGAATTGCTCAGTGTAGTTGCTAGGAATATGTAATAGTCGTAGTTGTGCCTCTTTAGGTCGCATATCGTTAGGTCACTGTCTTAAGTGTTTTATACTAGGTCACGCCCCGGTCCTTTTCAATCCCTAGAGTTTCGTGTTACATTCAATGACCGCGTCGGTCATATCAAAATGAGATACAAAGACCATCTTTATTTGATACTCAGCATTATTTTAAAGGAAAGACTATTATTTCTCTATGTAATACTATCAAATGTTGAAGATCCATCTAAAAGTATAAAATAAATGTGACACATTTTTTATTTCTTTTATTTACCAATGGCATCAGTTCGGTGGCAAGTTATTTAATTCCAATCAGATATTGTTATAGAGATCAGGGATAAAAACTCGACTTGAATTTAAAATAATCATAAATTGGCCTCTAATTTTTATCACAGATTAGTATACAGATTAAGTTTAAACAATTAGCTGCTATTGCAATGATATAGACAGATTACACATTATTATTATTATACATGGCTGTAACAGACGGTTCCTTAAGTTCATAATCTATCATAGGATTATCTCTAAAACCAGTTTCTTTCTCTTGCACCGCACTGCACAATACATAGTCATGTTTGTATAAAAATGCTAATCTTGTATTTTGATCTGCTCCTATCGATGGTCCGCATGAACAACAGTCTGAATTCCCTATCCGAGCTTCATGAATATCCAAACTCTCATCGAAATTGTTCTTAAGCACTTTACTTCCAACCATTTTGTACTGAAATATGACAAAAAACCCAGATTATTTGTATTGACAACAATTCAAAAGTATGTTAAAAGCTACAATCCAATATAATTTACATAGAGTATAAAATTTGGTTGGTTGTCTGTAAAACATGTTTTCATTCGATAATGTGTACACATTTGGGTAGGTTTTCATTAATTAATGTGTACACATTTTGGCTGGTTGATGCAAAATAGGTTTTAAATCGCTGATGTGAGCATACTTTGGTTGGTTGTCTGTAAAACATGTTTCCATTGGCTAATGTGTGCACACTTTGGTTAGTTGTCAGTAAAACATGTTTTAAATGGCCAATGTGTGCACACTTTGGTTGGTTGTCAGTAAAACATGTTTTAAATGGCCAATGTGAGCACAATTTGGTTGGTTGTCTCTAAAACATGTGTTCATTAACTAATTGGGTACATAATCTGGCGAGCCATTTGTAGGACTTGTTTTCATAGGTCAATTACCCCAGTCTGTTTACAACTGTTCGTAAGAAATATGTTGAGGGTCAAAATGATTTCATTCATAATTGTATAATGTACACATACCGGTGAACGTGTACATTACAAATAAATAATACTCACAACAAAGAAGGCAACGATCATTCCTAATAGGAAACCAGCCATGACATCAGTTGGGTGATGTTTGTTATCTTTGACACGTCCTATTCCAACAATTATAGCCATAAACACAAGTCCAAATTGTAGGAATGCTTTCGCAGTGTAAGAAAATCTTATTATTAAACGAGACTGGATGTAAATCTACAAATATAAACATATCAGCATTACATTTAGGTTATTTTTCTACTTCCAAATCTAGGTAAATTATTATGAAAATATATACATTTGTCTTAAGGAGACAGTTTCACAAACACCAAGGTAAGTTTATGATACAATAATATTTCAAAACTGTAAATCAATCGCTTGGTACATTCAATCTGTAGAACTAACATGTACGTGTTACGAGGTGTCCATTAACTGGTAATTTCAAAAAGTTTTCACATATGAGGGGTGTTCGATATGTATTGTCTTTACGCGTAAGTCTCGAGCTTGTTCCGCCCAAACGGTTTACGGTTTACAATAATCGATAAATCTATTCATTAGCTTTACATTGGTACCAAGTTCATATATGTTTTTGTCTTTTATCGCAGTTTAAGAGGAAGTTAAAATATGCTACTCGTAGACACTAGGGGTAATTTTGGCCGACAAAACCTGATTAAAGTAAGCCTAAAAATGAGCCTATCTATAGCGTCGCGCTATGTATAATATAGTGCATGAATTTTAAAAACAAAATTATTAGTGCGTAAAAAGATGGTTCATTCACATATAGAACTGTTTGTAAATAGAAAATAACTTTGTTTGAGGATAGGAACAGCCTTGAAAATGACCCGAATTCGGGTCAAAAGGCGAATATAGCAATGAGGATAGTTCATGTACGAAAGGCTTTGTGTGCTTTTTTCATTACCATAAGAGGACCAGCAAAGGGTAGACGGATGAATAACATATCCTACCGTTATACAAGTTACTTTTGTAAAATCTACGAAACGAGTAGTTCACACTTCACGAAGCTGCTTAAAAACCACGCTTTTTTGCCACTGTGCGGGTAATTTCACGGACTTTTTGAAGACAGGGGGTGTGGTAATGTCACAAAATCCTCTTAAATCTCTAGAGTGGGCACATTTTCAACTTTTCCATTTTATAAAACTTAAAATAATGTTTGCGGGGTGAAATTATGCTACTGAAAAAATGATGGTTCAGCCTTTTCCTAGTGCCCTATGACTATACCCCAAAAACACGATTTCAATGTATTTTACACGTGAAAATTTGTATATAATCTCAGGGAGAGTAGTTTAAAGGAATGTTATAATAAATTTTCAGATACCGGGTATAATTTGTTTTTCCCAGCCAAAGTGACAATACATATCGAACAACCCTCGTACTTGCATTTGAATGCGAAACATATAGAGTATTGGAAATTATATGTATATCGTTCAATCGTAAATTACAATGTAATTACATTTGATGTGTCATTTAATGTGTAATAGAAGCCGTTAAATACTGTACATGTACATATACTCCAAGCCATACAGACATGACAGCAGTGCCGGGTCACCGACGCAAGACACCGACACAGTGCATCCTGTTCACATCCCAAAACTTATTTACAGAAAATACTGGTACATTTATACTTACGCTGTAAAATATAGCTATATACATAGCAAGTGCAGAATGACCTGACGGAAATGATTGGCGGCTGTCTTGGATCAAATCATGATCACTTCCATTACATGTGAAGTTAATAATGTACCTAAAAAGGAATACAGATACATGATATATATATATTTTTAGAATGGGAAGGTATTCCGACTTAATTAAACGCATATACTCGTATATTTAAAATCAGAATCATAAGGCGCTTCTTATGGGCCTATTTTCATGAAAATCGGAACTTGTCCTGTTGACCAAACTGCAGTCCAAAACGTTTATTCCAAAGGTAAAGAGTAATGTTTAGATAATTTTTTCTTGTTTTCCAAACATATCGATATTGACTTTTAAAATGCCTTTTCCTTCTAAGCCAGCGATATCAACAATTCACTTTCGGTTATTAGATATTTACGGTGAACGGTTATGACTTTTAAAAACAACACTGAAAACTACTAACCCAGGACAAAATGACCTGTTAAAGTGAGGCTTGCAAACATCAAAGAAGTTTGGCCGCAACACACCGGTCTGTGACTTTACAACTAATACCACAATAAGTTGCATAACAAATCCAACCAGGAATACGGCATATCCGGAGAGACAATACAGAACATTGTCAAGACTGATACATGGACGTCCACAATATATATGTTCTATACAGTTCAATACCTCCACAATTACAACCTAAAAAAGAAGTCAAAGCAATCAATCATGCATCGCTTGAGACATTATATCGGTACTGACTCTTAAATGATCGACCATGGATAACCAAGAATTGAAGCCAAGTTTCAAAATCACTCTTTTTCTTCACTCAGTATGTAACAACTGTTCATTGAATTACTAAAACAATTTCAAAATAATTAAAGTTTAAAGACTATAGGTATAATGAGCAATTAATTTGCCTTTGGCCATTTACAAATATCAAATGGCAGTTGGCTTGGGGAAACAGCCGTTTAACGGCATCTACTATATGTATATAGCGAGAAAGGCCCTATACAACACATTGGCCAAGCATTTTTACAAAGAAAAATAATATATATAATATAACAATTCATACGTACAAGAACAAAACAGTGACATACTAACAAGTTACATAACGTATGCTAGAGAAAGAGATTACGTTAAACGTATCAGTACGCATAGACTTAGCATGTTCTAACATTAGTGGGCGGTGATAAATTACTTAAGATTTTTTTTCCGATGATCTATCACAACCTTCCTCGAAAACCCAGGCGACACCCCGCTCCTGCACTCACTCGATCGCTACATCAACAGTTGATGCAGTTGATGTAGCGATTAGGGAGTGGAGTCACCGCTGGGTTTTCGAAGAGGATGTATTACAGCATAAAAGAAAGTGGTTTACATTTTCACAAAACATGCTGGGTGCATATTTGTTATGCTAGTTTCCTATTATACCTGTCAGTTCCATTAGATCTCACTGTTTGAATTTCCGATTTCTGCAAGATCTCTGATATACCAGTGCACTGGGAAACATAATAAAAACCACTTACCACTGCTAATGAAATACCAAACGTTCCAACGATCAATACTGTGTTTGATATGGTGTCCGGTTTATATGGAAGGCTAAGGCTTGCATCATCACAATAAAAGCCACGTTCATATGGTGTAGCAAAGAAATACAGCAATACCACGGGACAAGCAGCTGGAATAACAAAGGAATATGTAAGAAAATTGGCGTACAATTTAAGTGATTGCGATGCAACATCAATGACACAATCATGGTTTGGTACATTAAGAATTACGTACATGTACATGTATATTACATACGAAAATTAGGTTATCTAAAACCGAAATCGATCGTCGAACCGATTGGTTTAACACTGATATTGGTGGTATAGCTTGACTATTTTGACCTGAGCCTGACCTTTATGCAAGAATATATTACAAGGTTCTTGCGTTGAATATATCAATATCCGCAACCAAATCGCGCAATATCGGTTTTTCAGACTTGTGTTTGTAATACAAGTCGAGCGTCTTCAATACATACAATCGGTGTTATAAACGTAGATAAAATATCGACTGTTAAATTATGCTAATCAATAGGTCAGGCTCATGTCAATGTGGGCAAGCTATAAAGAAATAGAGAAAACGAAAGCGCGTTCAAGTACTTTTTTGTTTTCTCTTCTGGTAAGGCGACAGTGTCAGGACTAACAACTTCAGGAAAGCTATAAAATAAAAAAGAAGAATTCCCTGACTTTTCCCTGTCCGTGAAAAATACTATGTTCCCAGACGTTTCACTAGCAATGTGAACACTATGCGTTTCAGAAAGACAGATGTTTTTTTAAATATTTTATTTATTTATTTCCGTCTCATTTATGTACATACTTATACAATACATCATATAACAAAACAAATAAAATAAGTACACAACCATTCAAACTTGAATTATAAGAGACTCTTAGTGAAAACTTTTAAAACAATCTGAATATAATAAATTCATCATATCATTATATACTAGTAACTGAAAAAAGGTATTGCTTGTCACTACTAATAGGTGATACATTTTGTATAAACAAAGGTAAAACTTGTCGTTAATACGTTGTATTTAAATGATACTAAATTATTTGTTATTAAGAAACTTGAAATTTGTAAATAGGCACTAATGAGCTGATTAAAAACCAATGTTAATAAATGGTTTATCACCACGGTCAGACCATAGATAACTGATTAACAACAGTCTCTTAGATGTCAATAAAACTAGCAAGAATAAATAAGAAAATACAAATACATTATTTACGCAGAAAAGAAAGGCGTCTTTGCAAAATCATCAAACAGGTTTTGATACAAATTCTTAAAACTTTTTTCTCTGTAAATAGAACCCTTAATTTATGAATATCATTTAATGAATAAATATCTGGACGAACAGCTTGAACTTGTTCAAACAGGATATTTTCTCAAAGCTGTGTAAATATGATTAGCAAGATGTGCATGTTATACATACTTTATCAATCAATGAAACAGCCGCGTGTGACACAATAGGCCCCCGGTGCATATAAATACTGGAGTCAAAACTGTGGAAAATACAGACAATTTAGTTATCAGATTGCATGTAACTGTTAATGTCATGGCTTATAACAGTCCTGCAGCCGTTGAAATACAAGTTTTTGGTACATTGGATGTAGTGTTTTTCGTTTCACTGTTTGTTGGATCAGCGGGAATCGGGTTTTACAATGCATACATGGACAGAGACAATCGCAACCTTGAAAACTTCCATCGTGGAAACAGGAAAATGCACCCGTTTCCAGTCAGCTTGTCTTTGTCCGCAACATGTCTCTCGGCTTTAACAATTCTCGGTAATCCATCGGAAGTGTACACATACGGGACCATGTACTTATGGTTAATATTTGCTCAGTTGGTTGGAACAGCAGTAGCGGCACATGTGTTCCTTCCAGTGTTTTATTACATGGAAAACATCAGTTGTTTCGGGTACGTGCATATGCGTTTTGGAAAGGCCATACGAATGATAACGTCGTTTTTATTTCTGATTCAGACACTCATGTACCTTGGTCTCGTTGTGTACGTCCCTTCGTTGGCGATCGAAGCCGTAACAAGCATATCTCTATGGACATGCATGGTCGTGATGGCAGCAGTGTGTACCCTTTACACGACATTGGGAGGAATGAAGACAGTGATATGGACGGATAATTTACAATTCCTGACGATGGTTGTCGGACTGATGGCTCTACTCATTGTTGGTGCGGAAAGGACGGGAGGTTTTGCAAAAGCTTGGACCATTGCCAGCGAAAATGGAAGAATACAGTTCACTGATTTCTCCGTCGATCCACGTACTAGGCATAGTGTATGGTCAGTTGGTATAGGTGGTGCTATCAGCTGGTCTTATATATTTGGAATTCGTCAAGCAAACGTGCAACGTGCCTGTTCAGTATCAACTCTAAAGAGAGCACAACTTGCATTATGGTTAAACTATCCGATGACAATTTTGATAGTTTTACTGACTGGCATGGTAGGTGTTGTGATGTACGCTTTCTACCACGGATGCGATCCTGTCCAACATGGAATAATAAGCAAAAATGATCAGCTAGTCTCTCGAATGGTTATAGATGTCCTAGGCCAAATTCCTGGACTCACCGGAATATTTATGGCATGTATCGTCAGTGGAAGCCTAAGTTCAATGTCATCGGCATTGAATGCTTTATCTGCTACAATATTAGAAGATGTGAACATTGGTCTTGGAATTAAGCGTTTTCTTGGCTGGGAATTATCTTTCTCCAAGTTGGCTGTAGTGCTTCTAGGTGTGGCGTCATTCGGTATAGCTGTGTTTGTATCACAGGCAAGTGGGTTAGTCATACAATTATCATACACTCTATTTTCCATCGTATCAGGACCTGTTCTAGGATGCTTCGTTGCTGGTATGTTGTTACCGTGGATAAATCACAAAGGAGCAACAGTCGGTGTCCTGGTTTCATTATGCACGATGTGTTGGCTTATTGTGGGTTCACGAGTTAGTAAGGTCTTAGGTGCAGCTCCGTTACCCGTATCACTAGACGCTTGTTATGTTAATTTCACGGATTTTGACATGCCTTCTCACATGAACACAACAATGTCACTAACAATATCAGCTTCCTCGTCGATGGAAGTCCTAACACCAAATAACCCTTCTGAGGAGCCGGTAGTATTTCAGTTTTACCGTATGTCCTACGCTTGGAATACTGGATTTGGAATGATCGTCAACCTCATCGTTGCCTTAGTTGTCAGTTTTCTAACAGGGTTTACAGATCCAAAATCTATAGATCGCAGTTTACTTCATCCCGTGGTATTCAGTATATATTCTTTATTGGGAGTGCGTTCTGAACCAATTGAAGAACCCATTAACAATGAATGGGTGCCATTGGACGTACGTACGTGTCAAACAAATGCGGTGGGCGGTGCGATTGGTGAAATCGACGACACTGCAGATAATACAATACAGATTGCAGGCAGCGAACAGGAACCGATGGTTACTGCCGATAACCTAGTACGTTCTAAAGGTGAATCTAACGTTGCCTAGAGTGCTCTAAACAAACTTGAAATTTAGGTTACAATGTGATGGAGTTTTGGTGGTATTATAATAATCATGGTATCATTTGTATTATCTATGTTATATAATTGTCTCAGTGTAATCTCTACCTATACCCATGCATAAAGTGTATAAGTATAGTTCAACTTCGTAAAATAAATAAAATTGTTTAAGTCCTTCAATGAATGTGTCATTTTTCTTTAAATTGAAAATGTTAGGCTTTATTTTACGGAAGAGATACATACAACCATAAATGGCACAAATGAATTAAAATGTTCATAAATGTTTGCCTTTGAATATAGTTGCAATTGCTTTTTTGTATTTGTTATAAGCAATGCCAATAAAACGAAAATTGATTAAATATTGGTTTGTATTTGCTTTAAACTATCAGAAATATATGCAAATAGTTTTAATAGGGATAACCTAATTGACATACTAGTAGTTGAAATTAAAGTTTGTTAAAGATTACACGACAGTGTCGAATTCAATGTGTACAACATACAAAACTATTTCAGCGATGTTTTCACGTGATTGGGAAAGGTACCAGTACTGGAGAAATTGGGGAAAATCGCGGCGTTTTGACCCGTATTGAGATTGTTTTAATAAATTGTGAATTGTTATAAAAACAAGGCATTTACGTTATTTGTTTGACAGAAAGTAACATACAATAGCTTTGGCTTTTTTTCTGATCGGAAAGGTACCTTTATGGGTACCAAACAAAGGAGGGGAAATCGTTTTATCTAGACGAACCCTGTTCTGAGTTTCGACGGGTTCAATAATGACTGTCACACAGGTGTCAGAAGTATGTCACAAGGTCGTGAATTAATTCACTACTAAAAGTGTTTCTAGCACACAAGTGTTGTCAACAAAGTGTGGATTTGTTATTTCTATGACACAGATATTTTAATTACATACAATATCATCGACGCATATTTTATTCACATTATTTTCAATTCCGTGACTTCTATATTACATTTGTATAACGGAGAAACCAGCATGCGAATATATGTGACGCCATTAAAGTTAAACATTCAACACTGTGCATATATCGCCGGCTTAGAATGAGAACAAAACAGATATTTTGTGCAAACAAGAAAAACTGTCTGAAATTTGTCAACATGAGAAGTTCAGATTTCAATGAAAATAGGCTCATAAGAAGCGTCTTGTGACGCAGATTTCAAATATGTATAATGCTTATAAAACGTAAGTAGACCTTCTTATTCTGAGCCAGTGATATAGTCATACACGAACAACCAAACAATAGAAAACCATAGCGTCGCTTCTACTATAATATCCCGGACCTACAAAACACCAACTTTTCAGGAGAAGCAAAAACTGTTTTTCGCGAAACATCTATATATCGACGGCCGTAACTTAATTTTGGCGCGAAAA
This sequence comes from Spisula subtruncata, assembly GCA_963678985.1. Lineage (NCBI taxonomy): Eukaryota > Metazoa > Mollusca > Bivalvia > Venerida > Mactridae > Spisula > Spisula subtruncata. The sequence continues at coordinate 13,809,561 of OY787662.1, read as the reverse complement.
CTTTGTTGCAGCATCTGCATCTGCTAGACGTGCCGCGCATTTCTGTCTTGTCGCCATTTAAATAGCCAATCGCGTTACTTAGATGGCGACAAGACAGAAATGCGCAGGACGTCCAGCAGATGCGGATGCTGCAAAAAAAGTTTTCGCGCCAAAATTGAGTAACGGGGTTTTGGTTTGGCACTGCCGATATTTAATGGCGTGTATTAACATAATTATATACATATTGAAACATTCTTTAAACAAGATTTATTGTCAAATTGAATTCACACTTGGTATTTACTAAAAAATTAACAAATATGTAAGTTCGGTGTTTTATAGTACGAAATTTTAGACACGTCATTTTATAATTAACCCGAAGCTACATCTTTAAATTTTGAATTTTGTAGTTCCAGGCTTTTATACATTATATACTTCACCGTCTCATGTGCTTATGTAGCTTTAAAGTGTTATAAAATGCCGGACATGCATATTTTTGCATCTCCGGTATTTTTTAAGTTTGAAATACTGACCAATGAAGACCCGGTATTTTATAAAAGCGCCAAAAAGACCGTTTCTGATTGGCTTACGGGCCTGGTTATTATATGGAACGACGCAAAAAAGTATGTAGATACGGAAAATGAAATAATAAACAATTCGTAAAAATGTAGGTCCGGGATATTATAAAGGAAGCGACGATAGAATTCTGGATTACATCGATTCCAAATAAGTCTTTCTCGTTCAACCAGCGTATTTTTCATGTGTCTGGGGACTTGACTTATTAGTTCGCAATTAATGTTTTTATTAAGTAGAAATAAAAAACAAAATACGTTTTTACGTATACAGCTGTGACATTTCAGAAATGATTCAGTTAAGATAAATTAGAAGTTCTTTTCTAAATTCTTAATCAACAACAACAATAACAGAACCACTTGATCAAGAAGTGTGCGTGGGTTGGATGAACAATTGAGCAGTTAGCATTGGTTGGTTCCTTTGTCTGTCACCAATTACCAATTCATTCAAACAGCATTTTAAAAGTATTCGAATCTGAGAAAAATGTACGGGAATACTGCTATTATTTATCGCGTATGATAGATACATCACCAAAGGTATTAAAATTGTTGACAGATAAAAGTGCCCGATTACATATGAAAATGAGATTAAGCGAATGGCACTTTAGAGAAAATGTGAGTATGTCCTAACCATATCACTGGCTTAGAAAGAGCAGGTCGTAAGTACAAAATAGATATTTTGTGAAAACAAGAAAACAACTGTCTGAAATTTACTCTTTATTTATGGTAAAACATGCTTTTATAACTTTATTTTTGTCAACATGACAAGTTCCGATTTTCATGAAAATCCAAATAGCCTCATAAGAAGTGCCTCATAATTTAAGTTACATCATTGGGTAACAATGAGCATTTACTTTCAATCCAATATCTCCTAAAAAGGTGAGTAGACGTTATTTACGTGGAAAAGTCAGTACAAACGATTATAAAATTAATTTGTTTACTAGTGTGTAGCCTTTAATATGAATGGAACTTGTGTTACAATGGATGACTAGTGCACTAGTATTTAATGTATCTAGCGTGTATTTAGCGTATCAGCCACAAATAACACTTGATCAAATGCACCCGCAGTAACAGATACAGTAACATATTGTAAGTACAGAACATCGTCATTGACCCTAAAGCACTCGCCAGAGGATAGGCATTTCTGTCATAATCTGTCATAACGATACCACCACTATGGCACAAGTGTGTGTGTGTGATCGTGTGTAACTCGATACTAGTACGTAAAAATGAAAATACATGAACAAAAGCGTAAAATGTCGTTTGTCTATACCCAAAAACTTTTTAACTATATAGTTAGTGTTTTATTTAGGCAAAGGTATATAGAGAATAATACAATAGTGTCGTGGATGAGTAAGTTTATTTGGCAATGCGGAGGAATTTATCGCGTGAACCGTAGGCGAATCCGATAATTGCCGCAGCCGAGCCGGATAAACTTTACTCACTCCACGAAACTAACCTATTATTCTATATATTTGGTCACTACATTTTCTTTTAAAAGGGAATAAAACTCAGGACTGCTTTGTTACCTATTCATTAATATAACGTCTAATTCATTAAAAAAACCGTCAAGTTCATTCACCGACGTTACAAATCAAAGCGCTGAAGGCACTGAATTTGTTTGGGTTTGAAATATGGAAAATGTCAATTAACTGCAGAAGTTTCTCAATCACTAACGAATTACTTCAGTCTTCTGCTTCCAATGCGGATGTTCTAACCACTCGGTCTTTGTCTAGGTATATGATCAAATTATATATAATTAACATGCTCTTTATTTTGATACTAAGTAATGTAACTTTGTGACTATAGAAACACGACATGAATCAAAGTGTGTATGCTTTAGTCACTACGGGAGTTGCACAGTACTGTTTTATCAATAGGTTAATTTATTTAGTTTGTCTGAACAGACAATACTATTATTTGTGTGACTCGTATAATGCTAATCAATAATTCCATTATAGTATGACAGAGATAAACAAATGCACATTAAATGAATATCATTTGTGAGACATGTACGTTTCAATGACAGCCTACAACATTCTTCTACCATGTATGAGACCACTATGATCTTTATTTATTACATTCAAGCATGCGGAGCAACAGCACTTCATCTACTGATGGTGAGTTATATCTTCATCAGTTCTGGCATTTTATAATATTTAAAACAAATGAGATTATGAAAAATACAGCTTCAATTTCTTAATTCCCTTAGTTCAAATTATGCTGAGCTCATAAATTACATTGAGTTCTTTAATCTAACAACAGTTCATTTATTAAGTAAGTGCAAAATGATTTTTCAATTAAAATACGCATTACATTGAAAATAACGGCCGTATTTATGTAGTCGTTAGTGGACGGGCCAACTTCTTTAGTTTGGACCATGTTATAAAATAATACATAACTATGGTCAGTTAACACATTATTGACAATTACACCTCCTGTTGGTAAGACAGTCAGTGTGTAGAATCACGTGATCAAACGATTTGAAATGATTAACAAGCGAATTTACAGGGAGTCTGTTCGTTAGTTATACTGACAGAATGAACTGTAATCGACACCGCGTTACCCATGATATCTTAAAGGGACTGCACCGCGTTTATGCGTATACAAAACTATTCGCTTAATTTATTTTGTTATATACACCAGTATATCCTACGAACAAGCAAACTGATACTAATACATGATGTATATTACTTGTGGAACACACTTGACATTTTATAAGTATCACTTAATTGTCTAAAATGTGTTGACATTCGATGGCAACGATTTACAAAACGAACATAAATCCTCATATCTATGTTAATGGTGAAGTTTATTCATATTTCATCGGTCATGTCAACATATCGCATATCATGCTTGAAGTAAAATCAGCACTATTTCGAAATGGAAAACAAATAGCAAGTATGCAATATCGAAAGTTTGTTAAATCGATTACATGAATATATGTTTTACAATAATTTTCTTAATACACGTTAAAAGGCGCGCTTAATTAAAACAACAGTCAGCATGTTTTTATTATTATAAATAACGTGGCTTGGTAGAATAATTCCACCGTACACAAATTTAAACTCCATCTGTGAGGCGATACCTTTAATATCCAGCTGTGAGAACACACCAACTACTGATTTTATGAATGGATAAAGCAACACTATTATGGATCTGAACTGTGGGGTTTAAAATGTTCACCAAAGATGGATTCTCTCCAACTATATGCTTGTAAACGTCTGCTACATGTAAGCAACAATTCATGTAACAATGCTGTGCTAGGAGATCTGGGGCGTTTTCCCATGTACATACTTGCAGCAAAACGCTGTATTAAATACTGGTTGCGGATATTGTCAATGCCTTCTAGTAGGTATGTTCGATTATGTTATAATATGCTTGTACATTATGATGCTCTTGGTTACCACAACTGGGCTACAGATGTCAAAAAGTGTCTCCTTGAGAATGGATTTGGCTATGTTTGGGAGGCCCAGTGTGTGAATAGACCAGACTTATTTTTGTTTAATTTTGAACAAAGACTTAAAGATGAATTTATTCAAAATTGGAGGTCTGAATGTGCTAGCACAAGTAAACTGAGTCTTTATGTAAATATTAAGACAGATTTTGTATGTGAAAACTATATTAAAGTTATTGACATTGATAAATTTAGGCGCGCTATGGCAACATTTAGATTCTCGTCGCATAGTTTAATGGTAGAAACGGGACGATACCATGATATTCCAAGGGAGTATCGCAGCTGTCTTTATTGTGAAGGTTATATTGAGGATGAAATCCACTTTGTTTTTAATTGTCCTTTATATGATGACATTAGAACTAAATATATTCCGAAAATATATAGTACAAACAAGTCAAATCTTAGTTTCTATAGATTGTTATCCGATAATAATACTGATACAATAAGACAGCTTGCAATGTTCCTATATTATGCTTCTCAGAGACGAGAAGAGTTTTTGAAACCATTATTTGTACAGTAAATTTTGTTGTTTATACATGCTGTTGATCACATACTATTGCTATAAAAATGTATAATTTATGAATTGTCAGTACCACACAAACCACTACATTTGGTATATATGTATGTTTAATATGTTGTGTATGGGCCGGTGGCCTAATCATATTTCTGAATAAACTGTAAACTGTAAAACTATTTGAGAGTTTAGCGTAACGATATTACGTATATTATATCTAAATTTATACACGCTTCCTGGCTCTGCAATGGATACTTAGGGAATCTATGTAAAGATATTTGCTTTTCTCTGTTCTGTTTATTTGAACACCGAACAGCAGAGCAACTATGTACCATCTTGTTAAATTATTTATCTCCAGAATAAGCAATGATTAACAATTATGTAATGCATTGATAAGTATAACTGTATACATTTTACAACCGCTACACTATACTGTTTACACTACTGGCGGCTTATCAGCAGCAGAGAGCTTTCTGCCTCCACTGAATTATAAATGACTGACCTAGTTTTGACCTCTGATTTTGCAAGGCATCTATTTGAGAATCTAGCGTAAGGATATTGTATGTTGATAAAAACAAGTTTATAAACAAGTTTTGCTTTCTACTGGATACTTGATTTGTATAAAAATGAATGTTTGTATTATTTGATGTATTTCTTTTATACTTTTGCATTTAACGAGTCTATCATTAGTTCTTGATATCTGGAACTACATTGTGACAGACTTCTGCTGTTGAAAATTATTGCGCCTGGCAAATGACGGACTACTTCTGTAGACTGTAGTTAGAGGGCATAGACGTGAGAATCATGCTAACAGTATTTATTTGGGACTGAAGTCCCAAACAAATAAAAACAACAATGTCGAACATCTTGATGACGACATGTTCACGCAGGTAAGTCGTAGAAGAAATATTGATCAACTCCCACTTATTTAAGATAGAAATACCTTATCCTCAGGAACTGAATTTCAACCGGCGACTCAGCTTTAAAAAGAAGTCCACCAGATCATGTGTTGAGGAGATTGATATAGCAAATCGCATGGTCACTTGACGTGATATCACAAAGTTTATAGGCACCCCTTTATCAGACCAGTTTTCTCGGAAGTGACTGGATAAAATTCAAATGATATACAATTACGAGTTCTAGTATATCGCTTAAAAATATTTCTGCGTTTGTTAAATTCTACATTCTAAGTTGCATAAAGGTGTGTTCACACTATGAACATTTGTACCAGCATTGATCAGCGTTTCAAAGGTCGACAAAAAATAGCACAAGTCCGGTGAAATTACGTTAGCCAGATTGGTGTTTTTGCTAGACTTTGGTTCACATTTTGAACGTTACTTGAATCTTGATCTAACAAAATTCTCCTAACATTACCTAGCGCTTGATATCGTTTGACAACGTTGTATTTATCTTAGGTAAGCGTATGCGAACTTTTACCAATGCAGCTTAACGTAGGCGCAGTGGTCCCTAACTTAACCGACTTAGAAAACACGAAGTTAAATACGAGTTAGATTCATGAAGGGAAAGATGCCGAAAGTTAGTCTGCGCTAACAGCTTACAACTTGCGTTACTATTGTCTTATTTGCGTCTGATACACGTTGGCCTTCATTCGATATGCGTTACCATCGTGTACGTTTCAGCAGACGTTAGCAGACTAAGCACAACTTAGTTCGGCATTCGGGAACGTTTTTACAAACGGAACACAACTTAACCGACATCTACAAAGTTTTAGCATGTTAGACAATTTCAATAAACACAACTTTTTACTGTGTTTACCAGCGAACATCAACGTTTCGAAACGTTCTAACTAGCGCAGTTGAATGTTAGTCCAAACGCCGATAAACGTCGGTCCAAACGCTGCCTCATAGTGTGAACCACGGGTGCAATCGGCGTTTATCTAACGAAAGTTCTTATTTCTCAGTTACGGAAATTCCCGAGTAGTTACGATTATCACCAGCAGTGTGAACTCAGCTTAACGTTTGTTATGAATGAAATCGGGACCAAGAATGGCATTGAGTAATAACAGCAAAGTGAGTACATCGAGTAGTCCAGAAAATTGGTGTGACCGGAAATAGTGGGATGTCTTGACAAATCTACATTAGAATCATGAAATTGCATTTACGAGTAAACGATTTGTACGTGTAAACATAAAGTTGATGTAGCGATGTAGTTGATGTATCCCTCGCAGTTCATTCTGAAATAGTTGGTATTCTGGCCTAGATATGAAAGTGAATGTATGGTAGGGGCTAACAGACTTAGAATAAATCCGCAAGAATGAGAAAATATCAACATGTTACGTGTTTGAAGAAACAAATGCTCTTATATGATGCATGACCCCGTGTTTTCGTCTCCTATCGGTCTTCATGGAAGGGTGCTATAGGTTTTCCCTCCGTCAGTCTGTCAGTCCGTCTGTAAAGAAATCTGGATCCTGCAATAACTAAAACGGTTTTCACGCTCGATTTATGTGGATTGGGAACAATTGGGAGATCATGCACGGTTTTTTCTAAATTAAGGTTGTCATGGCAACAACGACATCGTAAACCAGGTAGGGGACTTCTATAACTGTTAAAGCATAGCTTGTAATTCCTAATGACGTGCTTATTTTCTTGAAGCTCCTGGCATTTCTGTAGCTTGAAAGGTTTAATAAAGAGGGTCCCGGGGATAAGTAGCTGACATTTGGATTGGGGTAGATATTGGTCATTTTTATTAATAATTATTGAGCTAACAAATTAGTTTGATAGTTTAAAAACTGATCTGATGTCAGCGGCAAGTTAGATGTTTAATAATACATATATGTTGCTGCATTCGGTATGTTTAGTCTGTGTAATAATTCGATGGCTTAGAATGAGAAGGTCGTAACTACAAATCGATAAATTGAAAAAAACAAGAGAAAACTGTCTGTAATTTACTCTTTATCTATGGAACAATAAGTTTTTAAAACTTCATTTTAGGCATCATGACAATTTCCGATTTTCATGAAAATAGGCTCATAAGAAGCGCCTCGTGAAGCAGATTTCAAATATGTATGAGTCTTATAAGGTCGTAAGTAGTAGTTACGACATTCTCATTCTAAGCCAGCGAATTATTGCTATTTAATAGTTAATTGAAGCAATCAAACATCGTGAAAGATTAAAATACAGGCACCTAATATTTTCGTATAAATGGCCCCAAAACACTATCAAAGATAGCGAACGCTAATACTAACAAGCACGTACAATGTATGCGCCATTAATAGTTAAATACGAAAATAGCAGGTTCCTCTGATTAAACAAATTCTATTCAGCATGTTCATGTATTTTAACAATCGTAACTACTCGTTAGATAAACACCGAGGAGTTCCGATTTTATGTAAAAAAATACCGTACCCGTACGTCTAGTGAATGCGAGAAGGTACCGTACGGGACCGTAACGGTAGCCACTTTCACCTTTGTCATTTATTAACTAATATAGGGCCTAACTGTCCTAGATCTAGTATTGACAAAGAAACAAATCAAGTTCTTCCAAGATTTACAATTAATTAATAATTAATGATTTTCCATTAACGGATAATATGTTTACTCGTTTTAATTGTTAAAACTGTTAACGTGGGTGTAAACATCATTAATATCTATGACGTATTGTATACAAATCTATTTTCGGTTTAGAAATCGATTATTTAGTTACCGTACGAACTACTGAAAAACAGTATTATAACCAATATGTAGACTGTGTATGAATACGTAACAAGATACAATAAACAATATTGTAAATGTTTACTCACCCGTCATCCATATTACCACGTCGATTGACACTTTAAATGTACTACGAATAAAACTTCTACTGTTCGCCATTTTACCAATTAACGGGCACGGCTAAACTCCAACCTGTACGTGCCACTATGTGTAGTACACGGATTCTGCGGATACGGGCTATATTTGAGTACATTATAATACATATGTATTCGGTCTTTAAAATGCCAAAAACAACAACAACAATAATAATAATAATAATGATAATAATAATAATAATAAAATCTTTAATTTGTGAAGGTGACAAGTTCAATGTCCATTCAACTGTTGTTTATGGTCCAAACTAAATTGCAAATATAAAAGACATCAACAATATGATACTCGTCACTCGATACACTGAAATAGGAATTCACGTTTGAATAGGGAAATGACGATTGTTCTGTGTTAGCAATATTCATATCGGATATTCAACTATGTTCAAATACCAGGCGGGGACACTCGGTCGAGTAATGGAATAACTAATAAGGTGAATCATAGCGTCCTAATGAATTTGAATGATTGATGTCGGATAAATCATCTTTTGTATGAGATGTTTTATGAAACATTAACAATTTTAGAATAAGTCAATATAATTAACGAATATAGGATTGCTGGTTGGAAAATTCGATCAGTACTCAGTAGGAACTTGACCTGGAATACGAGGGGCGTTTCTAAAGACTTCATGCGTCAGTTTACGTTAGTACCAAATTGCATGAAGTTAAAATTTACATAGAAAAATATCATCCACACGCGTATAAACGACAAAACATGTAATTTAGAGCGTGGCTGTGTATTATCACAAGTTATACTACTGTCATAGCATCGTCAGAAATTTTATAGAAACCCCACTAAATATTTTCATTGACCTGATCTGAAAAAATCCCACCCATTCGTGCAAATGCTATCAAAGTTCTACATCCGTTTCAAAGCACTATCCATGCGATGTGTCGCTCTAGTTTTGAAAAGCGTTGCAAGAGTATCCATCAGTGATGACGGAAACGAATGTCACCAAGTGTGTTATGTGCGCTCCATCCTGCGCGTGTTGTCTGCACTCCATCCTGCGCGTGTTGTCTGCACTCCATCCTGCGCGTGTTGTCTGCACTCCATCATGTGCGTGCTGTATGCACTCCATCCTGTGCGTGCTGTCTGCATTTCATCCTGTGCGTGCTGTCTGCATTTCATCCTGTGCGTGCTGTATGCACTCCATCATATGCGTGCTATTTGCATTCCATCCTGTGCGTGCTGTCTGCATTCCATCCTATGCGTACTGTCTGCATTCCATCCTGTGCGTGCTGTCTGCATTCCATCCTATGCGTACTGTCTGCATTCCATCCTATGCGTGCTATCTGCATTCCATCCTGTATGAGCTGTCTGCATTTCATCCTGTGCGTGCTGTCTGCATTCCATCCTCTGACTGCATTCCATCCTGTGCGTGCTGTCTGCATTCCATCCTGTGCGTGCTGACTGCATTTCATTATGTGCGTGCGGTCTGCACTCCATTATGTGCGTGCTGTCTGCATTCCACCCTGTGCGTGCTGTCTGCACTCCATTCAGTGCAATTAGCTGCGGTACTGGTACGACCAGTCTGGAAGTGTGTATTATTCTCTATGGCCTACTTTCTTCGCCACAAAGGCACACAATTGGACCAGTCGTACTAGTATATAATCGGGTATTTCCGTTAGGATCTTAAGGCGCGTCGGTAATGTCCGAGGGGTCCCGATTCAAAATTGGATTGTGGGAATATTGAAACAAAGTAGAAAGTCTGTCTTAATATAAATAATCCATATCATGCACAAGAAGGAATTTTAAAACGGTCTAATTTAAATTAATAGCCGTTTGTTATGAAAGATACCATATGTTGCCATTTAAGATTTCTTGAACGCGACCTCAAATCTGAACTAAGTAGCCCTTCCCGAAACTAGGTTACATCCCTTGAAAATTGTCTACAATAACGACATCTTGCAGAAATCTTATATGAATAAAAATATGCCTGTCTTGACTTTTTTCATGAAACCTGTTTTTAAAAAGCTTAAGATGACAATAATTATATTATACATTTCCTAGAACTTAATAAACACCCCTCGAATTTATAAGCCAACTCTTCGTGCAAATATATTTTGTCGGTGTTTACTGTCGTCTGTCTAATTGCTCGACATTGGATGAGACGAACATATCAAATTAATTTGATCAACGACATACGGTGACTACAAAACGGTTCAAAATGTTGCAATATTAAACATAAAAGAGTATAAGAAAAACATTATGTTCATTACAGGTTTCTGCTTATTTTTGCATATAACGCGCGGAATGTCCATAGTCAACAGGTAAGTGTTTGTTCTTCTTCTAAAAATTAAATCTGGATTTACATATTTGAGTCAGGCAATTTAAAAATTAATATGATGATTGATTTCTGCATTCGCTCGTGTCTGATATTGGCAGATCTGTGGTTCTTTAGGGGACATACCTGGCACATACATGGGGGCATGTAGGGTGTTAAGATATAGCCATTTTTTTAAAGGGTACGTGGTCTAGGTATTGATGAGGAGTGGATTGCGCTAAACAAGTACAAGTACCACTGACATGTAACTGCGCCGGTTGAAATGTTCGGTGTACCGACTGGGACACCCCAAGATGGCGGACATATCAAACGTGACATTGTAGGTACCAGGGGAAATAAAACTAACCAATATTAAAACAGGCGACCATTGTACATTCTTGGAAATGCAGTTATAATTAACTGAGCTGTCGTTTTTGTCGCTCCATTTCACAATTTGTAAAGCTCTAGAAAATCATAATTTATAGATAAACACTATTTTCACAAAACCTTGCCTTTGCTTTCCCAAATATTTGGACGGATATTGCCGCTACTGCCGCCCAAGTCGCGACGCCTCTGAAATTTAATTTACTGTTAGCCTCATATTAATTACCAGCGGTTAAAATTGGTTCAATAATTACAATAATTACTTGCAAGAACGTTGGCAGGTAATATTTCTAAACGTTAATTCCAATGCTTGTATTATTTACTTTTATAGATTTCTTCCTTTCGAGAGCCAATTGAGTGTGAGATATACCAGCGTCATAGGGAGCTACGACTGGTCAACAACAGACTGCCTTGTACGATGTTCACTCACATATGGTTGTGTATCCATCAACATCCATAAGGCAATGCCAAGATGTGAATTTTCTACAAACAACACATTCGTTGATCCTCCGAGTCCATACCAAGAACCCGGCTGGGAAGTTCATAGTAAGTTATCAATCAATGTTATAACTTCTTCCACTTTCCGGCCACCATCAACAGATTGAGGATTTTGATCTACTCTGAAATTATCAAGTTAAAGAATGCTTTGAACCGTAAGAGAAAAATGCAATTTCATGTACACAATGGACTTAAGAAAGATGTAAACATGTTAAACTGCTATGCTATTAAGGTAAAACTTCGTTAAGACGAGCATCGATATTACGAACACACGGCCTATTTCTAAGTGTCGGTGAATTTGCTAAATATTATCACACCGCTATGTCGAGCTCCTGGTTTAATTCGATCATTTGGCTTGTCCCGATAAGTCCTCGAGATAACTTATCCAAAGTATCGCAAATATATGGTTTTGTAGGTAAATAACCACTAAATGCCTACGCGGACCAATTTCAGATACAGTCAAATAGTCCGTTAAAAAACTTTGAAGCGACTGGAAATGGGGGTATGTCTTGACAAATCAGCATCAGAATCATGAAATTGGTGTTAAATGCTTTGTATGCATGTATGTGATGTAGTGAAATGGTTTTATTCAGAAATAATTTGTATTCTGGCTTAAATATGAAAGTGAAAGTAAGGTTGGGGCTAACGGACAGTGAGTAAATCCGTACATGTGAGAAAATCTGTTCACCGCGTTTGACGAACCAAATTTTTCTTATATGATACATGACCCCCTACTTTTTTTCATTTTCTTCAAGCTGGATGCTATTTCTATTGATTAAAAAATTTTGAAAGGGCCCCATGGACAAAAAGTTGACATTTTTTTTGGCTGACCTAGGTCACTTTACATTGAGTTAAAGAACAACTCTATTTGGTGGTTTGTGACCTGTATTACATGTAAATTGATGTGTTTTAAATATTAAAAAAATCATTCGTCATTTATTTTGAAAGATTAATTTTTATTGAGTTTCTTTTTAATTTCAAGGTATGCAACCAGTTCAATTGACTGCCGCCTGGCAGACCACTACCCACATTTGGCATGGGGTGACCTTGAAAGCAGAATTTGCTATGGATGGTGATATTCAGAATACCAATGTGTTTCGATGCTCTCACACCTTGAACTCCTTTTCCAACTGGGCTACCGAATTTTCTGCACCTCACCGCGTGTCTTCAGTTGTAGTATACTTTTGGAATAGTCACCATGGTATAGCTTGGTTAATTTGACCCGAACCTGAACTTTTGATTAGCATGATTTTAACAGTCGATATATTACCTACGATACAACACCGAATGCATGTTATTATAATCGGGGAGTATCACAAAATACCGATATCGCACGATTTGCTCACGGAAATTGATAAATTCAAAGCAAGAACCTTGTAATGTATTCTTGCATAAAGGTCAGGTTCAGGTCAAAATAGCCAAGCTATATAGCATGATTATTATCAAACTTAAATAGTCAGTCAAAGCTCAGAACTCATCATTTTAATTTGAGTCACTTTCATTCAGTGTTAGCAATTTGTATAGTAATGAATATTTTTGTTTTGTTTCAATTACTGTCTATTATGGATATTGCGAGAGTGACGTAGTCGTTGGTTAATACACCAAAGCTTAGTTTGAGTCATGTGTTATACAGTAAAACTTCGTTATGACGAGCATCGATATCACGAGCACCCTGTCTATCTCGAACAGGTTTTTAGATTGTATGCACTTGTCTTATCAATACATGCCCTCTTGCTATTTCGAGCACCCTGTTTATCTCGAGCAGTTTATCTGTCCCGAATACTCCTCGAGATAACGAAGTTTTACTGTATAAAATGACGTTAGTTGTTCGGGATATCGTGGTGACGTCGCCTTATAATATCATATAATGTCATATCTTTAGATATACTAAAGAACATGTAAATTTTTGTGTGACAGTGTACGTTTTACAATGGTACATAGTTATGCTGTGACTTTTTTATTTTAGTTGGCAGGTTTCAAAATTTGGAGTTCCTGGTCTCATCTACCCGAGCTGACAGTGATAATAACATCGGCACACTGTGTGGAACGTATGGAGGGCCACCGAGTGACATGAGCAAACCCATCCAAGTGACATGTGGTGAACCTGTGCTCGGACGATTTCTTAGAATTAACCACAACTATAATAACAATCTGTGTTTGTGTGAAGTACTGGTGTTTTAGACAATTGTGATGGGCACTTAAGTAGAGTTAAGAGGACTCCATGTTTGCACATCTGCTATTTGAAATCATTTCAAGACAGTAGCTTTACAAAGTTGAATAATTTACTTTATAAACGGAACATAGAATGAATCCGGTCAATACTGGATTATATATAACTCCTCAAACACGAACAGTGTACAGTCCAGTTAGGATAAAAATACAGTGACGCAGTGAAACAATCCACTAGTACGGTGTAAAAATGCCAACTGTTAAATAAACTAAACTCTACCTATTTCAGCAATGGTTGTAATCTTTTGGGTACACATAAACGATGACATCACTGTCAATATAGCCAAACTGGACTATAATCGCGCATACTGGTAATTTGAGGAATGTGATATTTACCTAGTGCGTTGTAAAGGTTGTTCATTCAATTCAATTTAGCCATCCTCGAAGACGCTACGGTGTCTCCACTCCCGAACTAGCTAAATATACGTTGATGTAGCGAGTGAGTGCAGGAGTCTATTCGGAAAGATATCGGGTATAGTACATGTACCCGGCTTCCTTGTATCACTTCAACTTTCACTTCTCTCAAAGCCGACGCCATTAACCCAACTGGCAGTGAAAAACGAATGCCAGCCTACCTTAGTTTACTTTCTAACTTATATGATGGCCGTCCCATTGTATAGGGCGTGGCTAAATAGCACATAACTGAACATTGTGCTCGCTGACCGATTTAAATTTCCAATAACACGTTGTGATATTAAAGTTGAAGACCCCAGTACTTTTCAAGCGAGAAAGGTACTTGAATAAATCCAATCCAAATTTGTATACTGGATGAATACCTTTGACTTGCTTGTCAAATTCATCTTATTAGTGGAGATATATGTATGGACGACACTGATTAACTTCATCATTTATGTATATCAATCAGTAATGCCAATCAAAATAATAATTATACTGTTTCCATTCAGACTATCATACAAAAACTTTCGTCTGATCATAAATATTTGACTAGAGCAATGACTAGTTCATTTGTATTCGATTCGGTATTGTATTTTTATATTTTAGAAAGATTCGCTTCAATAAAGGGCACTAATGTGATCTACATGTCCATTGTTTTTCATTCCTTCCTATTCTTCGACGTCGGTAACGTAATCATTTGATCACTAGGTACTCTAACCGTTTCGGGTGCAATGACGCGGTGACTCCACTTCCGAACTCACTACATCAACGTCGATGTCAAGTAATTAAATCTTTTAATCGGGTTCGCTAGGTACTTTACTTTGACTGTTGAAGGTTTAATACCATCCTCGAAAACCCATTCTCAACCGTGAGTCGTGACTCCACTCCAACGTCGACATAGCGTAAATAAATGTGTACCTTCAGGTCGGATGCTTTCATATATTACAAGAACGTCAACAAGTTTTGATCCTATAGAGTGAGTAAGCATAAACATAAAACATAAAATTCAGCTATGTTTAGTTAAAGTTGCTCTACATATTCATTATAATTATACTCGTATATATATACATTTTCTCCTGACGTTAGTGGAAATATATTATCATTATATCATTATGGTATGTTTAAGTTTGTTATTTGATGGATCTGACTCTGTTTTAAGCACTGACAATATTCAGTTTAACTACAAAAAGGTTAAAAAAATACTCATGAAATATGAAGCTCCGCTCATTTTACTTGAGCACGTGTCTATGACCACATATATAAGCTTTCTTGGAATCTAAGCTTAAGTAAACACATTCATAGAAACAGTTTATTTTCCATACCGTAGGCCTATTCAATATTTAAAAAGTGAAGTAAAGAATCATCAAGTTAGATCTAGATTATTAATTTTCAATTCTCCAGGCAGAATGAACTGTTAATCAACTTGAATGTCGAGGAATTGTCGCGGTGATCAAATGGTTGACCTCGTGGGTTCTTTTGAATTTTCAATGATGTAGCCATATTACATCTAATACATGTATTATGAATTTTCAATGATGAAGCCATGTCACATCTAATTTCTGAATTTTCAATGATCTAGCCATATTACATCTAATATTATGAATTTTCAATGATGAAGCCATATTACATCTAATATTATGAATTTTCAATGATGAAGACATATTACATCTAATATTATGAATTTTCAATGATCTAGCCATATTGCATCTAATTTTCTGAAATTTCAATGATCTTGCCATATTACATCTAA
This sequence comes from Spisula subtruncata, assembly GCA_963678985.1. Classification (NCBI taxonomy): domain Eukaryota; kingdom Metazoa; phylum Mollusca; class Bivalvia; order Venerida; family Mactridae; genus Spisula; species Spisula subtruncata. Next base: position 13,793,701 of record OY787662.1, on the reverse strand, counting down.
TATTCTGAATTTTCAATGATGAAGCCATATTACATCTAATATTATGAATTTTCAATGATGAAGCCATATTACATCTAATATTCTGAATTTTCAATGATCTAGCCATATTACATCTAATATTCTGAATTTTCAATGCTGACGCCATGTTACATCTAATATTCTGAATTTTCAATGATCTAGCCATATTACATCTCATATTATGAATTTTCAATGATGTAGTCATAATACATCTAATATTCTGATTTCTCAATGATCTAGCCAAATTACATCTAATTTTCTGAAATTTCAATGATCTTGCCATATTACATCTAATATTCTGAATTTTCAATGATGAAGCCATATTACATCTAATATTATGAATTTTCAATGATCTAGCCATATTACATCTAATATTCTGAATTTTCAATGATTAATACAAAATGTTAATACCAAAAAAGCCATTGGTATAGATAATCTACCACCGAAGGTTATAAAGGCAGGTGCGGATGCACTGGCATTGCCTCTTACTTCACTAATAAATAAATCTTTCGAAACTTCCAAATTTCCACAGGCATTAAAACTGGCTAAAGTCAAACCCCTGTTTAAGAAAGATGATCCATTTCAAAAGAAAAATTACAGACCTGTCAGTAACTTGCCGACTATATCAAAATTGTTTGAGCAATCTATCAACATACAGCTTAACTCACATTTTGAAAATATTTTTCACAAGTTTTTATCCGCCTTCAGAAGAAGTTATGGTTGCCAGACCACTTTGTTGCGTCTTATTGAAGACTGGAAGAGTGCCTTAGACAGACAAGAGTATGTTGCTGCTATATTGATGGACCTATCTAAGGCATTCGACTGTCTCCCACACAATTTAATCTTTCTTAAATTTAAAGCATACGGCCTTTCTGAGTCATCGGCAAATCTAATGCTAGATTATTTGTCAAACAGAAAGCAGCAAGTCAAACTAGGCAATACATACAGTGAATGGAGTAACATTACTTAAGGAGTCCCACAGGGTTCAATTCTAGGTCCCCTAATATTTAATATTTTCCTGAATGATATATTTTATTTCATTGAAAAGGCGTCAAACTATAACTATGCTGATGACAATACGTTATCGTTTCACAACAAAAATCTTACAACATTAAAAAACACAATACAAGATGAAAGCAGTGTAATGATTAAATGGTTCGCAGATAATCTTATGCAAGCAAACCCAGATAAATTTCCAGCAATTTGTATTGGAAAGGAAACAAGGAACAAGGTAAAAAGCTTTCAAATCTCAGACATTGAGATCCCCTGTGAAACTCATGTTAAACTACTTGGCATTGAAATAGATTCACTATTGAATTTTGACATCCATGTATCTAATATATGTAGAAAGTCAGCTAGACAAATTAACGTGTTGACTCGATTATGTCCGCTCTTTAATATAGAAACAAGGATCACTATTTACAAATGTTTTATCAGATCGAATTTCAACTATTGTCCAATTGTTTGGCATTTTTGTAGTAAGAAAAATACTGAAAAACTTGAAAGATTACAATTTAGGGCTCTGAAAGTTGTTTACAATGACTACTCGAATAAAACAACACGCAATAGAAGTTTTCAAATGCCTTAACAACATCTCTCCTGATTATAGGCTGGTAAACGAAATCTTGAGTAGCATCATGTCTCGGACTAATTGCAACAAAAACTTCTCCATTGTTTTCGTAAACTACAATATGTGTAGTAACACAGTTAAAAAGTTGCATTCACATGGACCTGGCATTACTGAGAAAATGACCTTTCTTAAAGGTCATATGAAATCATTTTAAAAAGCTCTGCTCGTTACATGTTTTGGTCGTTTAGTACTTACCTTTGATACTATGGGTTATTTTTAAGCTGTACTGAATACACCATGAACTTAAGATATCTTTTAACGCATTTTTGGCCATTTTCTACATACGATGCTATAAACAACGCATTAATTATCCTTTTTGGGGGTGAAATTACCCCACCCACTTTTAGGTCTATCCTTCAAGTTCATAAATATAACAAAGACACACCATTATGTTTGTTAGTTATTATTTATTTGACAATGTCTTTTATTTGCCTTATTTATGACATTTCAGATAGCACCCTTGTTATCCAGATAATCCTAAATGATTGGATAATCCAAAATGATATGTTTTCGAAAACAACCTATTTTTGGTCAATTTCACTAATTTGTACTGATTTGTTAACGTAGGAAGATAGATTGTTAGCAGTTTTCATGAAACTGAAACTATTTTACAGCAGTTTTGTGAATATAATACACGCTATTTGTAGTGACCCATGTGTGAAATGGATCATAGCCAAAATTGATCGCGGATAAGTCACAAAATGATTAACCTAACAAATAACTGAAGCACCAAACTGTTAAGCAAATCTACCAACTGCGGTATACCGTACATCAGATCTTGCAAGTCAATTTAACAAATAGCATTACTTTTCGCGACATTGGACTGAAAAGAGTGTAAGTTCATTCACGAGATACACAAGACTGATTCCTTTACGCATCTTAAATGGTTTATGCATCTTCAGATTTTATCATGGTCATAAAATACACCAAACTATAACAGGTATATTGTTCAAGTGTTTTAAATCCCTTGTAAAGAGCGACTGCTCACTATCAAGTAATGGTCATGATGCTGAATATGTCATAATGTGTCTGGAATTATTGCATTTCTTAAGTACCATTGCTTTTGAATTGAACATTCTGTTAATGATAATCCAAAATAAACTTACTCCAAAAATCATAAGAATGACGGAAGTACAAACAGATCCTTACTAAAACAGGTAAAAGTAACTGTGCAGATTATTGATTTTACTGTACTGACAACTGCCAACTGTCATGTTTGTGTACGGAGTATAGCACTACATTATGTCTACATAACTCATTTACTCGCAATACCCAGTATACACGTGTCCAACGTGTTAGTGTAACTGCACACATATGCCTTTTTTTAATGGTACCGTCCAAATTGGAGGAGTGTGTGCACTATATCATTTATATACGCGTATATTTACTATATAACTTATTTGTTTTGCTGATTTAACATCAGTATTATCCCCACCTAAATGATTAGTCAGCAATGTATGTATATCTTCCTTTGTAGACGAATCAGTAGAAAATGATGAACACAATAAACATAATTCTGGATGATCTATGTCGTTATTACATGTAATACAAAAAAGCTAAAATTTGGATGTTGTAGTGGTGTAGGTTGCTTGCATCTCCCAGAAGCATGGTCTCAAAAGACGTGTATGTTGGTAGAACCTTCAGTGGTGCTTCCTCCAGATGAACAATTTATTGAATAGTGTCTAAAGATGACTCCATGCGATTCTGTCTTGTAAACAGTGTCCACAAATCACTGTCTTTAGATGGAATCTGATAGCTTGACTTTGTATATTAAATATGAGGTATGCTAGTGACTCTTCCGGAGTTGCATCTTGTACATAAACTACTAGTATGCCAAATACGCTCGATGGAATTGTGGAACGTATGCAATTATGTATCACACTTCTTGTTTACTAGCATGAAAATGACAAGAAATGTTTCCATTACAGATATGGTCTGTTCTGCAGTTAATGTGAATGAATTTCCTGTCCAGAAACAACATGTATATTTGATTGGCTGTCAGTAAGGCTTGTTGCCTTTGTCTTGTAGATTTGGCAGTGTAGAACAAACAGCTATCTATTATATCTGAAATGAATAAGTATGTCCAGTTTAAGATACCAATCGGCTAAATTCTACAATATAATCAATATAACTTATTCATTTTAGCGAAAATAAACACTTAGGCAAATTGATCAAGACTTCTTTTGGAATTTCAACCAGACTTGTTCTTACCGGTAATTTTCTCAAATTATCCATCCTAGAATTACTTACTGGTATTGTTTGTCTATGAAATATTAGACTCAAAAGTCTTATATAGAGAGATCATTTGTCAAGTAATATTTTATTAGTATTACGTGTACATGAACATAGACACACCGTAGTTATGTAATGTAAAACTCTTTTATACTACTAATACTGATCGGTATATCTGTAGATACGATAGTCTGTATAGTTGAGTATCACAGGATATGTATTGTGAAATAACTGAATGATTATATTCAACTACTGAGGCCCAACAGATCAATTTAAAGTTACATATCAATATATTATCATGTATGTGTTTAGCATTTAGTACCACTATTGTTAACACACTGTTTACAAAAATGTTATTTAATGCAAGTTAGGAAAGTTATACATACAATGTTCAAATTTCTCATGTATATTTACTTGGACTTCGTTGTTAGTATCAATTCAGCAACTGAAATAGAAAATAAATATGAACCAGGTACTCTGGATGATCCATGTATAATAAACATGCATGTTATCATTGTTTAGGCTGTAACACACTAGAGATGTAAAGAGTGTAGATGAATTAATAGGATCGTACATTACGTTTATGTGCAGAATAATATCAAACATGAAATTATAATAAACAGATTATCTTGGTAATATTTGATAAGACTGTGATATATTCATGTAGCATTTTGTTGGCTTGATTGAGATAGGCACAGTTCAGGTACAAAAATAATTGGAAACAAGTGCAGGCTTTCGATTGGGATTTAACTGACAGCAGGGATTACCCTGATGCAGGTTTTCTGCGTTCCTGACGCAACTTTGTGACTTAGGACCCTCATTTCTGCATTACTGTGCATCCATGGGACCCCCAATCGGATCCTTCGAATACATTTTTGTTTCCGCTAGAACATTTTTTCTGCTACTTTATATATTGCACTTGTGGTTTATTGAGCAATCTGTATTGTCTACTCTACACGCTATAATAAGTTAGAGGCGTCTTATTGCAATCATGGCAGAACGTTCCATTCCATACTGCTGTCCAATTGAAATAGTCATGTAAGTGATTAACTCATGTGCATGTGCTATTTTATTTATAAATTGGATACTGTAAAAGTGTACTTGAAATGCATACCCGTATATGATTTGATCCCCAAAATGTCTCAGGGACTCACTAAATATAAACCTTAAGGGACCCTTGTATGAAAAGTTCTAGGGAAACCCTGATTTACTTAAATAAAAAATTTTTAAAAACGATATGAGCATGCTCATATGGGCTAGATGCAAAACAGCTTCAGACAAAGAGTTTCTTTCTTTGAAATTGTTAAGCTGATTGTTTATTCTGATCAGAAAACGTATCTTTTACGGGTACAAAACAATAGGGGCATCGCTAGCATAACAACATCAATATGACTTGACAATGGTTGTTTTTATTCTAATTGCTAGTATCAACCAGCGTGTATTTTCAAAATATAAGTATATCAAAATCATGAACATCATGAAACATGCAGTATGCCAATCAAGCAATGCAGTTTGTGACCATATAATATACGGTTTGACGTGTTCTAGTACCGTTATGTACGCTATATTCAGTAACAACTATCAATTAAAGGATGTATTTAATTGACTATCTATAGTAGATCGATCTTTTTAGTCTTGAGAATTGTGCAGTAAAATATGCTTTTAATGGTTTTTCATATTTAAAATCGAAAGGATATTACAAACAAGGCACTATTCGTCGTCAAATTCGTAAATTTGATAATTTATCAAGTGTCGTCAAAATGATGGCAATAAACGGCGTTCCATACTTGGAAAAATGATATTTTTTGATAACCCATAAAACACGTTTCTATTATCAAACAAGTGCTTTTTTATTTACTTTTAACCTTGATATGTATTTATATAATTATTAAAATATCCCATTCACTTTAATATCTCAATGTTTGGTAGTTTAATCGACATTTGACCTTGGCCCCGACTTCGCCGTAAAACGACGCACATGCACATCTGTGAAGACGTACAACGCGTAAACACAGACAAACCACTTGGTAATCATTGAAAATTAACATAATCGTTACTTACCTTGCATATTCCATCGATAAAAACACTTCATGACGTTTGTAATTGTTTTTTTACTGGGCGCCGCCATTAAACTTCGTACGTAAATCGTACCTCCCGCTGAAGAGTACTCACTACGGTGTGCTATACGGGCCATAACTTCATTTCGAAAATTTTACATCTTTGACGGTCTATAGTTTTGTTTTGCCAGGGTCTACAGGTTGCAACTTTTTTCTTGAATATACTAATATGATGTTCTTTCGCCCAGTATTAGTTTAGTTTTTGTTGCAATTAGTCCGAGTGAAAATTTTCGTTTACCAGCCTATTATGTGCAGGAACTTGTAAGTGTTCGCTCCTCAAATTACCAATTTAGACATAGCAATACTCTGGACTTACCTAAAGTACGTACTACAAAATATGGAAAAAAGAGCTTCCGCTTTGAAGCAGCTAAAGTTTGGAACAACCTCCCTAATCATATCAGATGCGCATCTAAGTTTACTGAATTTAAACAGCTTATAACAATTTGGAGTAATGAGCACTGTACCTGTTCTATGTGTCAGTATTAAAATTGTCATTTGCATGTGTATATACATTTATTATGGAACCCAATGAATGTTTATTATTTGTTTTTTCATGTATTTGTTTTTCATGTATATTTTATGATCCCATGTTGATATTGAAATGCTGTACATGTATATTGTTTTGAAATAGACAACATAGACAAAATATGTACACATAACATTTTAAATGACATATCACAGTAATGTTAATTTGAAAACTCTAAGTATCATATAGATAATATCTTTACTTTATATCTACTAAACATCATTCTTCTACTTCTACTATCTTAAGCTGTATGATTGTGACTATGTGTGTGTACATAATCTGCTTTGTACTTATTACAAATGCTATTGCTTAGACTGACTTTTTTTCTCTATTGCAGTTTGTATATAATCTAATATGCCTTGTGCATGTTTCTAACAAAATCATCAAATGAATTCAATGATAGCGTATGCGACATGTTAATTAGTGCAGACAGACCCCATTTCATCCAATACATTCTCGGTACGATAGACTCACAACTGTTCGAAACTTTAGATGATGTCAAAATGTACCCAAATTTTTTAATTTGCGGCCCAAAATTCATTAAAGCTCTGTACTATTGAGGTTCATATACCAAGCATACATATATACCAATGAACATCGGTCGAATACACTAACTACATGTGATTTCATTAAAGAAGGCGCTTTATTTTCCCTCACGTTGATAATTTACAATGTCTACTCAGATGCTTCGTTTCTATTTCGCCTTTTCGTAGAAACTAAGCTCCTGAAGTATTGTACTAAAATTTTTCCATGCGGTAAGAATGCGTCCATCCTGTCCTTACATATGTCTTAAGGAAGGTACTGGACTACTATGCATCGGTGTAGTCGTCTAATGTTATGATTGTGTCTGTATCAGCCCATGTACATTTTTTGTGTATTTGAACACACGTTTTGAATTTCCTAATTGTATATACATGTAATCATGTCTGAGTGAGAGTGCATGTCTTGTTCGTGGAATGATTTAGTGGTGCGTGTATGTGTGTGCAAGAGTGGCTTAGTCTCACTTTTATTTTATTTTCTCCTTTTTATTTCAGTTTGTATATTATTCAATAATTTTTTTTATGCCGTGTGAATGTATTTTATAGTAGATTATTAGTCTGATCATGATGTGGTATATTAAGTAGGACTGAACAGACACTCATTTTACAGGGTATCACTTAAATACTTTAATACAAATACTTCATATAATAATGAAGCCATAGACTTGAACAAGCATAGAATGATAACCGAATTTCAATCACCATTTCAATCACCATGATTCAATTAACCTTATAAACTTCTCAATGGTTTTAAATACTACAGAACCAGCAACATTCTATTTGATGTAGTATATTTTTCTGTCCGTTGCTTAGCTTTAATAATTAATCCTACATATAAATGCTTTTAGATACCAGTCATATAAGCTAATTATCGGACACTTTAGATAACAATTTTACTAAGCAGTTAAATATCTTTAATCCAGACAATAGCTTTGGTGTTATCTGGCATTTTATCTGAGTCTATCTTAGGATAAATAAATATGTAACAATCTTGTAATAATTATGAATGTATTTGCTTAGTCCCACTTTAATTATATTATACTGACATATGTACATAATTGACAACACTGTTATACTTGTTTTATTTGTAGTTTCATTTGTTAATTAATTCTCTTGTAACATTGTTTGTATATATTATTACATGTCTAATATAAATGTTATTTGCATATACTTAAATATATGATTTCTTTGTTATGTCGAATACAAGCTTGTAGCTTATGTTTATTATGTTAACTATAAAAATCGACGTTAAATAAAGTTTATCTTATCTTATCTTATTTAGGCATATTACATCTAATATTCTGAATTTTCAATGATGAAGCCATATTACATCTAATATTCTGAATTTTCAATGATCTAGCCATATTACATCTAATATTATGAATTTTCAATGATGTAGTCATATTACATCTAATATTAATAGCACAGTGTGATTATTATGAGATGAATATTAGAAGTTGCTACGCAGTAAATGGGCTGAGAACCTGCCACATGCAAAGAAATAATTGTTAGTTAATCTTGTATTCATAAATATACAGTAATGTGTAATAATTAATGGTTTTTTTTATTCTTTATGATCGAGAACAACGAAGTGAACCAGCTGTCACAATTAAGTTGCATATGTCTTACTGGCACAAATCTCATCCAAGTGGACGAGCCGATCATGCTGATAAGGATGATCAAACAAAAATATATGTGGGAGCAGTGTTACGAGTTACCAGGTAGAATAAATTTATAACTCATCAATTCTAAACCAGCCGCTGTTCACATTAATCTATAGGATTATATACTTAGCAACTTTTCTAAGTCCACACTTATATTTTTGAAGATAACTTTTTCAAACGTGTATGTAGCCCAATGAAATTTGGCTAGAACCTTTTTGGGTTATAGGTATGCAGAACTGTAAAACACAAAGTTGAGTTTGGTTGAAATTCATTGAGTGGACACACGTATAACATAAGACCACAAGAAAGTAAAAGTCGCAAATACATATTTTGATATCTTGGATGACCACCATTTATTCTTATATTTCTATTGACAGTCAAAGATGCGAGTAGGAAGCATTGTTGAATGAAGAGACTCATTAAATTTGGCCACCTGAACAAAAAGTTGCCATGTGTCTTCGACGTAGATCGCATTTACATCATGACGTCACAACAAAAATGCTAAATGCTCTTGCAATCAATATAACACAATCAAACATACGTTTACCTTGAACTAAACACTCAAATAGACACGTATGCATTGAAAAGATATCAGACGTGGATGTTATGGTAATAAGTCATGATTGTCGACACTAAATGCTACCCTGTACCGTACTGACGCCACTTCATATTTCTCTGACATCATTCAACGCATAACTGTGATATCTAAATAATTTTATAAACTGTTTTTCATACGTGGTGAGTCATTGGTCATACAATGAAGGCATTTGGAAAACACTCAATGTATATGTAAACGCGTGGCGTCAAAACAGCACGAAACGCACGTCAATCTTGTGACGAACAAACTACGTGATATACGACCAGTTCGATACGCGAATTATTATGACTTTGTTGTACAAACTTCACGTGCAAAATCTTGTCACTTCATTATATATAATAAAAAAGTTATGGATAAACAAATATGAGGACTTAGAAAAGTTGTTAAGTATACAAGCTTTGATATTTTAGAACTTTAACCACATAATAGAAATATGTATAACTAGATAGAAAAACACCATACATTTTGAAGACATTATATGCTGTCAGCAGGACATGCTTAGCAACATGGACCCATGGGACGCATTGACACATGGGCTACATAAACACATTAGCAACATGGACCCATGGTATGCATTGACACATGGGCTACAGAAACACATTAGCAACATGGACCCATGGTATTCATTGACACATGGGCTACATAAACACATTAGCAACATGGACCCATGGTATGCATTGACACATGGGCTACAGAAACACATTAGCAACATGGACCCATGGGACGCATTGACACATGGGCTACATAAACACATTAGCAACATGGACCCATGGTATTCATGACACATGGGCTACAGAAACACATCAGCAACATGGACCCATGGTATTCATGACACATGGGCTACAGAAACACATCAGCAACATGGACCCATGGGACGCATTGACACATGGGCTACAGAAACACATCAGCAACATGGACCCATGGGACGCATTGACACATGGGCTACAGAAACACATTAGCAACATGGACCCATGGGATGCATTGACACATGGGCTACATAAACACATTAGCAACATGGACCCATGGGATGCATTGACACATGGGCTACAGAAACACATCAGCAACATGGACCCATGGGACGCATTGACACATGGGCTACAGAAACACATTAGCAACATGGACCCATGGGATACATTGACACATGGGCTACATAAACACATTAGCAACATGGACCCATGGGACGCATTGACACATGGGCTACAGAAACACATTAGCAACATGGACCCATGGGATACATTGACACATGGGCTACAGAAACACATAAGCAACATTGACCCATGGGACGCATTGACACATGGGCTACATAAACACATTAGCAACATGGACCCATGGTATGCATTGACACATGGGCTACATAAACACATTAACAACATGGGCGCATGGGATGCATTGACACATGGGCTACAGAAACACATCAGCAACATGGACCCATGGACGCATTGACACATGGGCTACAGAAACACATTAGCAACATGGACCCATGGTATGCATTGACACATGGGCTACATAAACACATTAACAACATGGACCCATGGGATGCATTGCCACATGGGCTACAGAAAAACATTAGCAACATGGACCCATGGGACGCATTGACACATGGGCTACAGAAACACATTAGCAGCATGGAACCCATAGGCTGCTTGGACACATGGGCTAGAGAAAAACATTAGCAGCATTGACCCATGGGATGCATTGACACATGGGCTACAGCAACACATTAGCAGCATGGAACCCATGGGCTGCTTGGACGCATGGGCTACAGAAAAAACATTAGCAACATGGACCCATGGTATGCATTGACACATGAGCTTTAGAAACACATTAGCAACATTGACCCATGGGATGCATTAACACATGGGCTACAGAAACACATTAGCAACATGGAACCAATAGGCTGCATTGACACATGGGCTACAGAAACACATTAGCAACATGGACCCATGGGACGCATTGACACATGGGCTACAGAAACACATTAGCAGAATGGAACCCATGTGCTGCATGGACACATGGGCTACAGAAAAACCATAGCAACATGGTACCCATGGGAGGCATTGACACATGGGCTACAGAAACACATTAGCTAAATGGATCAGATGTGTCCATGCAGTCCATGTGTCCATGAGGCCCATGTGTCCATGCAGCCCAAGAGTCATGAGGCACATGTGTCCACGAGCACATGTATCCATGAGGCACTTGTGTCCATGCAGCCCATGTGTCCATGAGGCACTTGTGTCCATGCGGCCCATGTGTCCATGAGGCACTTGTGTCCATGCAGCCCATGTGTCCATGAGGCCCATGTGTACATGCGGCCCATGTATCCATGAGGCCCATGTGTACATGCGGCCCATGTGTCCATGAGGCACTTGTGTCCATGCAGCCCATGTGTCCATGAGGCCCCTGTGTCCATGCAGCCCATGTGTCCATGAGGCCCATGTGTACATGCGGCCCATGTGTCCATGAGGCACTTGTGTCCATGCAGCCCATGTGTCCATGAGGCCCATGTGTACATGCGGCCCATGTGTCCATGAGGCCCATGTGTCCATGAGGTACTTGTGTCCATACAGCCCATGTGTCCATGAGGCCCATGTGTACATGCGGCCCATGTGTCCATGAGGCACTTGTGTCCATGCAGCCCATGTGTCCATGGGGCCCTAGGGTTCATTCAAACAAGCATACACACAGAAGGTACTCGTACTCGCTCTGATGAATACTGACATTGTTAGACACCAACTTAGCCAATCAGAAGTACAATAGAAAAATAAGGTAAAATCACAGTTCATATAATTCATAAGATAAACAACATAAGTAGATAAATACATTATAGACAGCAATTAGACATTTACAATGTATCAGTAATATAACAAATGTATATGGTATATAGACTGTTATGCGACAACAACACAATTGCATGAAATAATACAGATTTCAGAAAGCCAGAATGTCTCATCTTGTAACCTTATAATATGGTCTATGAAAGGTGCGTCTACACATGAGCGCAATTATATTATGCCTACAAGCTTCTGACAGATCATTGTCGTTGTGCAGTGGAACATTCCAAAGCATAGCAAATTGCAATTTTATTGAGTAGCCACTGTTTTGAATGCACAAGAAACAAACCTTATACGCAAACTACCAAATTGTAAATGTGGTTGAGACTGAACCACTTTGATGTCCGGTTGACTTATAAAGCCATCCTGTTCACTTTTGCCATGAAATTTTGTCAGTTGTTGCATAAAATGAGATATTTATAAACAAACGTTCTTTGGCAATAAACATAGTTAACTGTGCAATTACGTACATGGTTTCAATAAGTGGTGAGTTTTCAACGTCAGTAAATGTAGTTCGTAAATGTGAAGATGTCAGAATATATCTTAACAGCAAAGTATACAAATGTACATGTAATGACCAGGTGTGGTGTTCACAAAGCATCTTAAGGGAAAATTTAAATATTTTGACTTAAGTTAAAAAAATTGCCCATATTTTACAAGAAACTAAGAATAACCCACATTTTCTTTTTGATTACTGTTGTGCTTTACGTGTACATAACACTTAAAACAAAGCAAAAAGTCGACAATCTTGATTTTCCTGTTTAACTGATCCACTTAAGGAGATTTAAAAGATTTTGAGATTAAAGTTTGAATATGTTGAAAACCTTTTGATGTAAGCAGCCAATACTTGATGGCAGAATTCATATTGTGCCTGAAAAAGATAATACGTTCATATCAATTATTTATAACATCATTTAAAGACTATGAAACATTATAAACTCATCCTGTAATATGTTCATTTGCTTATCTATTATTCTCTTTAAACGAAATTTGATTTTCATAACAAGTTTGAGGTGAAGTAATAGATAAGCAATGGAAATCTGAAATTGAAATAATTGTATACAATCTGTGATATTGTGTATAGTATTGTAGTAAACTGTTGATAGTCTCTTATAATTCTATTATAGAATGACCATATACATGTTTATTGTATGTATGTAAATATGATTTTATAAGCTGTATACATGTAAATGGATGAGACTTGAATAAATAAATATATGTATATGTTGGATTGTCAAACTTGTACATTACCAATTAAACATCATTACAACTCCCATGATACAAACAATCAATGTATGTGCTTCATGATGATATGTACGTTAGTGGACCATCATCTGTACATTGAAATGTGTTGGGGGAACCAATGAGGAATAAAATTCACACCCAACACTTCCCCAGGTATGCACAGTGCGTTAACCGACGTATCGTATTTCCTAAGAAACAAGTAACGTTACAGTATATGCGTTTGTTTTAATTTGTAATAATACTAAACACAACCAGCGCCTTCTCTAAAATGCACAACCACGTCTACTTCGTCATTTTTAACCCTTAAATACTTACTGTGACAATATTTGCCGCCTGATCCGGTGACCCGGATTCAAATCCGAGTGCATGTAGACACACATAATTTATGGCTGCCATATTTCAGCGGAAAACTGGCTGGCAAATAAAGGCTATATTCGGCATGGCATATAAATCGGAAGACGTACAAACTTGGAATGTGGGTACAGGAATGGGAAGATAGTATCAACAATAACACATACCAACAGGAAAACCGCGCGTGCGACTTGGTGTATATTGGTACTGTTTTAATCTTGGGACTGTAAAATGAAACAAAATATAAAAGAAGAGGCAGGTTCAACATGATAAATACATTGTACATTTGTACTTCATTTCCAATAACCATTATGAGGTGTTTCGAAAACTTTGAAGTCAAACTAGTATTCATTAATTATGTTGATTCAAACCGACTGAATAACACAAAACCCACTTCGAATGTGGGAGGAGCGGGGTCTGTTCCATTTCTGTTTCATATTAATGATGGAGAAATGATACTAGTGTTCCTTTGCTTAACAAACATCATACAAAGGACACAATCATTCTCTCTTACCCTCATGAAACCAATAAGAAAATGATACAAAATGTAATACTATCTAGAGTGTTTAATATAAGTTGTACATGTGTATATCCAGTTTCTCAAACGATCTGCAATATATAAGCTTAAGAAAACTGCTTCACACTATTCGTTTTATCATAACCAAACTACTATTTAATAGCCAGTCCCATCCATCCATAGAATGACAAGTACGCAAGTAAGTATGTTGCCTAGTTCAACAAAGATGGTGTATGCACAAAACACCGATAACATTACTTACCTAACTGCAGGTTGATGTAACCATATGTATTCTCTGCGCAGTTATCACCCATGGCTGTTTCATTCTGGTCTTTTTCAGTACTCGGCAATCTTGACAGTTTCTATGAATAAATAACAGTTTGAAATTAAATTATATGATAAAAAGGAGAGGTTTCATTTCTCTGCTTTGCTAACAATGACAGAACCAGCAGAGCTATTTAATGGTCTTATTTATCCTCGCCACCGGATAATCCATATGGGCGAGGCCCCCAGAAGAGTTTTAGTACTTTAAGTTTTTGGGGGATAGTGCATGATACAGAAGAAGCCCCAATTTCAGAGGCATCCCCGGTTCTTTTATATGCCAGTGTATAGCACCATACATGAGACCTCGGTTTAAAGTCTCATCCGAAACACTATTAGTAATTTTAGTTGGCCAGCCCGGGATTCGAACCCACAACCTCGAGATCAGTAGTGACTACTAGTCTCGTGTTCTACCGACTGAGCTAAGCGGGCTGACCAAGTAGAGCTTTTTTTATTAATAATTATATAGGAATCAGAAGGATAACGCTTTAACCGACAAACAAACAAACACTTGACACATTTTAATAACTGGACATGACAAAATTACAGGTAACTGTATACATGTAATTGATAAAAAGAATCAACAATTTAAGGACGGGGATTTATGTTATCCATTTTTTCTCTCTATCAATGATACAGTTGAATACGAAAGTATTTGTCACACGTACATATTTTTTCCCGGACGTCCATTCTCGTTCAGCAGGTTACCGATATTTCTGCACATGAATAATGAATTTTAAGAAAATGACTAGCCACTACATGGTACGGTTATGGATATGGGACTTTTGGACAAGCCAACATTATACCAACAGAATAATTATCAAATGGACACTGGTGTGAAAAAAAAGAATAGCATATTTGGACCTCAAATTTCCTTTTTATGTGCATTTTAGCTGTATCTTCATTCGAGTCTATGTTGATGAACTGCTTAAGTGGTATTGCCTTATTTGGAATGTCACTTTCAAAGTTTGTACTGTGGCATGCTAGTGGTGTTTCATTCTGATTGACCACATCATTACCATTTCCTTCGCTGGTGGTTGAGTCAACGTTGGATACTAGGGAAATAACAGAAAGGCAAACATTACGACGGCAGTAGTTGTATTATAAAATGTATATAAGGCATTAAACATTTCATAGTTTTTTTTCTCACTGACCTTTTAGCATATCCATCAACATTTTTGTATCTACATAATTGTTGGGAATCAATTTAATGCGTTTTGAATTACTTTTCATATTGTGTCGTACGTAGTCTATCACGTTTTATTTAGAACTTATTTGCACTTACATGCACAAGCCACAGGCAACCTCTACCCACGACCATGACATGAACGCAACCAATGTTAAAGACGAACATAAACGGTTCAACCAGATATCCGACCCAATATTTGCAGAGTGAATGTACCAACGCTCTACCAACTACTTAAGGAAAAATTTTCTAGTGCTCTTTTGCAACCGTTAAGCCCCTCAAGAGCCACTTGACATTTTAACTTCACCTAGTCACTTGGACACATGTGTAAACTTACGTTCGTGTCTCTCTTGGAAGACTATTTCTCTCCTGTGGGTGTGGCAGCCAATATCGTTCTGCAGCGCCAAGGAATAGGCACTGTTCAAACAGGTACCAATTGACACCTTAGTGAAGTGGAGCATGTGGGTAATTCTTGCTCAGAGAAATTAACCAGTGGCCCAGGGGACTTCTCGAGCCCGAAGCGTGCGCCCTACCTCTAGGCCACCGCTCCCCAACTTTTCTTTGCTATGACATAAATATAGAATAAACACTACTCACACACGAATTGATTATTTTCAATTTTACATATACTTGAACCTGAGGGGTTTATTATGTCCTGTAGCTCTGTGTATTCACCTTCGGTTGAATTGCCTCCTGGTTCAAAGTCTGTATAAATGTTGGCTTCGGGTTTACTGTCCTTTCTGTTCAATATATTACAAAACGTATACTATTAATACATTTAACTAAACGTCTAACGCCCTCTTAGCGTATTTAAAAGGCATCGACTATCTAAACATCTTTCCTTTCAGAACAAATTATTGAATGCCTTTGAGAAACAGACGATAGATGACAAGTCATAACCCTTTCGATGGTCTGGCAAGCAAACACTACATTGTCTATTCGGTTTTTCAATATTTGGTATGGCACCGGGCATTGCAAGGAAAACACTTATAGTGTCGAAGACTTCACATGAACATACTGTGTACTAGTAATTAAATATGTCCGAGACGGTGTGCTTTTAGGCAGGGTTATGAGCACCGATAATACGAGTAAATTATAAAGCTCTGCGAATTTACACCTTTATGATTAGCATCAGTAATACGAGCACATGGTTTATGTCGAGCATTATACCTGTCCCGATGTCTCCTGGAGCTAAAATAGTTAAACTGTACTTGCAAATCCCTAATATATTCCCATGCATGTCATACTTCTACACAAGCGGTGTCATCATTGTTATTATTTATATCAAGATTTTCATACAAACCTTTTACGACAGAAGATGCTCAGTACGACGATAACTACGATAAGGACACCTACAGCTCCAGAACTGGCTCCAACGATCACAACTACAGGGAATGCCTCACCATTGATGTCGTTATCATCAACAGTTCGAACTTAAAATACACAGGCATTATTCGTATTACGAGTACGAGTACCAATATAATCAAAATACATTCGATATAGTATAAGTATCGTAATTATTTAAATCCTTGCAATTCATCCGATAAAATGTAATAAAGAAAGTCGGCAAATGGCAAGGCTAAAATATAACATCAAGGTACGTGTAGTAAAGAACTCACGACATATTGCTGGTGTCTCGCTCCATGCGCCGTCGTCATCACACTGTCGACTGATGTAGCTATTACTAAGGTTGTAACCTTCATTGCATATTGCTGTTAGAGTAGTGTTATAAGGTAGATGCTCCAGAAATAAGTGGATGCTGTTAGTTAAACCATTAGATGGTTTATAATGTCCTCCTTGTAACTTCAGAGGCCATGGACACGTGACCGGCTCACAAAGAGGAGGGTCACCACTCCACTGTCCTGATTCTTTACATGTTCTTGTACTTGGTGTCGATTTTAATGTAAATCCCTTCTCACATATCACATTCAACACGCTTGTGTAATTATACTTCTCGGCATTGATGTTCGAATGATAAAATCCATTGTCAAACCCACCCGGTCGCTTACATGTAACGACTTCACAGACTGGTGTTGAACCGTTCCAATGGCCGTTCTGGTCACAATGTAGTTTGCTATAAGAATGTAACTTATACCCGGTATTACAAAGTCCAAACAAAGACGTATTGTATAATTCGGAATCCCTATTATACAGAGTGTTGTTACTATATATATAGTAACCGTTTGTTACTTGAGTCGGTGGCTGCTTACATATTACTGACAGACAATCTATACGTAGACCACTCCATGTCGTATCACTTTGGCACGTCCGTACGGTATATGATATATTCGGTTAATATCCAGTGTTGCACACCAGAAACAATTTAGTGTTGAACACTTGTAGACCACCACTATACATTGTGTTGTTGGCGTATACATAATGGCCATTTTCTACAGATGATGGCTTCGGACAATATACTAGAGTACATACAGGGGCTTGACCACTCCATGTTTTATCACTTTGACATGCTCGTATGGTATCGGCTTCCGTATGTTGATATCCGGTGTTGCAAACCCCATACAATTGAGTGCTGTACACTTGTGGACCACCGTTATATATACTAGTGTTAGCGTATGTATAGTGACTGTTTGGTGCATAAACTAGTCTCGGACAGTGTACTGGAGTACACAGAGGGGCTTGCCCACTCCATGTTGTGTCATTCGTACATTGTCGTACAGTATTTCTTAGATGAGATTCAAACCCGGTGTTGCACATACCAACAATCGTAGAGCCATACTCCTCTGACATGTGTATGCCATGAGTCTGTGGAAAATAATACCCATTAGATGGTGGTGTAGGTACTGTACAGTATACTCTCAGACAATGAGGTATTTGGCTACAGAATTTGTCATGACCACAGCATGTTACTGGTTGATTGGACGAAGGTTTATACCCGTCTTGGCATTCCAATGTAAATGCATCATACTGCTCGTACAATGTCTTGTTTGGAATGAGATGACCGAAAGTAGGTATCGGGGGTTGTCTACAGCCGACTGCAATGTAGAACAGTAATGCACTTAGTGGTATTTTCATCAAGAGTGTCACAAGATAGCAATGTTTTATTCAAAACAAACAACCATCATCTAATTTGTAAACAAATCAGTTTGCGTTATACATGTATTTTGTTGACCAAAAACAGTAATGTACTAGTTAAATTGTTTACATTTTCAATGGTCTTGCAAGTAATTTAAAATATCATAGAAAGTTAACTATGAGTCGCCATTGATACATTGCCATAAATTGCCTTTGTTTTTATGTGTCTAATCTTTATTAGACCCATTGAGTAGAAGTATCTTTAAAAACGGCAATATGGGTTATATTCGTTCCCTCGGTCAGCCCGCTTAGCTCAGTCGGTAAACCACGAAACTTTTCGGTGTTATGGGTTCGATTCCCTATTCGAATGATACTTTAAACCTAGGTCCCATATGTATAGGTGCTTAAACCTGACATTTAAAAGAAACAGCCATGTATCTGGAACGAGTATATCTCCAGTATCTTCACTTTCACCCGAAACCTAAAAGTAACTTAACTCTTCTCGGGGCCTCGTCCATATGGAATATCCAGTGGCGAGGAAAAATACAAGATCTGTAACCGGACAGCGAGCTCCGCTACTTTGATAGCGTAAAATTTATTTCTTTGATAGTGTAAACTTTATTTCTATTTTCTAAGTCAAAAGGGGCTTAATTTGGTCAGAATATTGATAGGGTTACCTCCTCTTGGGTAAAAGTTGGGGTCATGATGGTTAACAAGTGTGCCAAGTTTCAAAACAATATGTCAATGGACTTTGAAAATATTTGAGGTGGTATGTAAATTTTAACATTATCATTACGCCGACACCGATGCTCGGGTGACTGCAATAGCTCCCATATTCTTCGAATAGTGAAGCTAAAAATTATACAAACATTACTCGTTCACATACCCGCGTATGCTTGCACTTCACATAACGTAAGGTAGGAGTACATATAGTTTTGAAGACGGGTATCTGGTCTTCTAGAATAGCGTGGTATGTGTATGCTCATTGAGGAGCAATTATATCTCCCATCTAGTTCTATCAGGATTACCCTATCCATGTAGAGTTACCGTTGTTGTGTGGCATCATCATATAACATTATTCTATGTTCACTACACATACCAGTTACTTTAAAACTTCGAAGTCGATGTCGAAGATCTGAAATATCATGCTGTTTATTTATTTAGTACTTATACAACCCATAACGACAACAACACGTGCCTTTTATAAATGAATGAAGCAGCCTTTGACAGCGTTACAAAAGAACTTGCGCAACCACTTTTCAAAATGAATACATGTTGGAAAAGGCACATTGACAAACCTTTTTGCATTTTTCCATATCATTTTTAGTATAAAATTATGGGTTTTTTTCATAAGGTTTTTTCAGTTTATTAGCATAAGATAATTATTTATGTTCGTCGCCTTAAACAAACAATAGGCGGCATGCAATCAACGTAAGACGAGCATGTAAAAATACAATAAACAATGAACAATGTGAACACAATGATATAACAATAGTCTCAATATGTACAAATATGTACAAAGAATATAACGACATGTTTATATGCCTTTTATGATTTCAAAAATACCACTGGTTATCTAAATAAGAGTTGCGCCTTTGAAATGCTAGGTGTACATATTTTGCTAATTTGCATAGTATCATTTTTTTTTTAGATGAAGACATTAATCTTGTAATTGTTTGTATAGTAAGCCAATGGCAATACTAATCTGGTAAAATAGTACTCCGCAAATGACGATAGTAAGGACAGACCAAGACAAAATGGTATTCGTCTTCCACAACATTCATAGAACAAAGTACACACTTCCTATTTTGGCGTTCAATGTTACGAATTCGTCCTTCCTCAATGGCTAATTTGTGGAAAGAACAGCGTAGTCTAGTTAGAGACACACGATGCTTGTCATTATTTACAATAGTAAGGTATTTTTCACATTCGAACGTTGTTTTAAATTGTTTATATAGAGATAATCTTGACATGTTATTTATTTCACTATGCATGTTGGACAATGCATATAAATAATAATATATACTCTGTATATATAAATAAATTAGAATACTTACCATCTCTGTTGAATATTACGATTCCACTCAGTTGATATGATCTATCAAATTTTACAGTCCACGACAGTGATCTGTCATAGTTAGAGTCTGTATGACTACACGTGCCATGATAAAAATCTGTGCTGCAATTTCCGTCTATCGCAAAATTAGCCGGGTGAAGACTACCCTCGAAAGTATTCGGTGTATGGCTTGTGGACTTGTTCAGAGCTATGTTTAAACCTGGAATAAAAGAAAGATTGTGTCATCTGTTATCAGTAGGCCTATGTGCAATGAAGATATCACAAACACGCCGAATACATGCCGAAAACATTAAAAAGTAACAAATGTACAAATGTAACTCATGTTCGAGGGCTGTTTTCAGCAGTTCTGCCGTTCATCCACAATTTGACAATGTAACTTCCCCGGTCATTTTGTTACCTATGGAAACCAGCGTTTGAGTCTCCCTGTGTGAACTATTTCTCTCATGTGGGTATTGCTGCCAACATCGATCTTTGGCGCCCAGGAATATCGACCATGTCGAACAGTTCTCCCATGTACCAATTTACACCTTCGTGGAGCATGTTGGTTATTCTTGCTCAGATAAATTAACGAGTAGTTGAGACGAGGGACCTCTTGGTCCTAAAGCGCGCGCTCCAGCTCTAGGCCACCGTTCTCCGCCACTCGAAAACCATACGATCCAGAAGAACACTTAACTTGCCAACGATCTAAAGTTTAGAATCTAATACAGAGATAATAAATCGTGCAATATCAGTCCTTTAGATTTGTCTTTGTAATACACTTCGGACGTCTTTGTTATACTTCCCGATTATAAAAATGTACAACCGAGGTAAACAATATAAATACTAGTAAAATACCAGCAGTTATCTGCTGGTTTTACCTGTTCATGGCTTTAAAACAATATGTATTTTCAAGTTATTTAAAGATACAAACGCATGATGAAAAAAGTTAGTTATCATTGACATACTGTACACCAAGCTTGCATTTTTTTAGTTTTAACCTAGAGCTACTGTCTATTAAGATGATCACTATTAATCTAAATTGAACATACGGGTACTCTTGTCCATGTTACAAGATTAAGCTTACCAGAGAAATGCCAATTGCCTCGTGTAGATGGCGGTGCAGCACATTGGTTCGAAGCTCCGATCAAACACAAGCATACCAATGCCAAAGTGACTTCTGGTGAAATTGCCATTGGACTCTACAAAAAAAAACACAACACATGCTTTAAAATGGAAGAACGTCTTAATCGAAAGTTGGAAAACAACGTTATTTTTAAATCGATCTTTGAAAGAAAAACATGTAGCAACTTACTGTTACAACATATCTATATATCACATGGCGTTACTTGTATCTGGGTTAGTATAGCGAGTACATGTAATCTTATACGTTCCATGTGTAGTATAAACGGTTGTGTTTTTTCAATAAAACGATGCGTACTTTTGCGTTTTTAGTGTCATATGATATAAAGAATCCATCACTGGTTGTCAATTAATATATTTATATTAAACTCGTTTAAGAAACATTATTAAGCCAGAGGCTCACTTAATAAAATTTAAAAAAAACTCGTTTAATAAAAATTTATATCAATTGACAACTCGTGATAGATCCTCTATAATATAATATTTACAGTAAATTGTACTTAAAGTATTGAACGCTTACCATTGTTGGTATAAATTCCTCATTGATCAATGCTCAATAATATTCCCCTAAATAATCCAAAATACACGTCATATGAGAATATCAATAAACATGTTTTGCACATTCTGATATCTTCGTGGCGGGTATTATCAATTTGACCTTCTTAGGGATTCATAGGATCTGATAAACGACACAGTTTTTACTTTGTTCGCGATTTATATGTAGTGTTATGTTTTTTGTGCAAATCGTTTGTAATTCTTTTTATATCGCTTTCAAAATTGACAAATCTGTGTATACATAATGGTGATGTCGTGTGAGTTAAAATAATGCGGAGCTATATCTCCCTTGTTACAACGTCATGAAGACCTACGTGTATAGCTAAATTATTTCATGAAGTGAAGAAATACCTTAACAATCGCAGGCCATGGTCGATCGGGTTCGTTGGGTGTTATGGTGCAGCATGACAGCAGCGTCCGTCAAACGTTGTTTTCTGAAAAGGGAAATGGTTGCTTAGCTTCACTCATCCACATTGTTCCTTGTGATGTGTATCTGTCTCCACTTAGACTCTCAAGGATGCCCCTTTATGTGCTTAGGTACATCCACATTGGAACATCATTTGCCAACACGAGTGAAATCCAATATTTATAATACTAACTACTGTAATCGTGAAACCAGAGAAGACAGGAGTGACAGTACAGACAACTTTGATCATGAACATGCAAACCGGTCTTAGATCTATAATGTTATGATATTAGTTTTTACTATTTCATTCTTATCAGGTCGATTGTGATAGTTTTCCCAACTTATATTAATCGCTCTTGACACCTCTTTCCTGGTGTTACAATTTTTTATAGCTATTGCAACGAGGATATTTAGTATTAAGTCTTAATACATGGATTAAAACGTATGTGTGGTATAGTAAGAAAAAATATAATGACACCCATTTTAAAGATAGCAGGGTTGTAGTTCAAACAACATAGAAATGTTATCTGAACGTTTCAATGACACAAATAACGTATCACATAACATGCTGTAGTGAAGGCCAATTCTTAACATAATCTTACGTGAAACCTTATTTATCATTGCCATCTTTACGGGTTATTTTCCTTCAATCATGTATTGTTAGTGCATGGGCGACACTATAATAGAAACACACTTTACCATTTATAGTTATCCTTTTTGGTGTTCGACTGAACCAGTCGTAGTGCGTTGTCCTTCTGTTTTACCCCTGCCTAATTGGTCAATGACCTCGACTTTGAGGATACAAACAGGGAGTTTGTGTGATGTGTGATATAATCCGACTGCACTTCCCTGCAGCGGGTCACAGTTCGTTAGCAAGTTCAGAGCAGACCACGGTAACTTTTTCATCGCACATAAAACTCAATCTGTCAATATGATAGGTGTACGAAACTTTGATTAAAGTCAAAAGATGAAAGACATATATAAGTTTGCAGTGATTTCAAGTCTTTGTCTCGATATTTACAGTTGGTCTAGCATTAGATTACCGGTATATGGGTGGTAAGGTCAAAGCTCGTGCTGTAAAGCTGATAAAACAAATAATATGAACAAAGGTGACACCTACAAATGTTACAGTCAAAATAATTACTTCGGTCTGGTATTAAACAAGAATTCACGCTGCAAAGAGGTATTGCCGTGGAATTACATACCAATCCACATATCGTTTACTATATTCCAAAAAATTATATTGAGTTAGTTAACAATAGGACATAAAAGACCTTACTTTGCTCACCTGGCATGTGCATGCATGCCCCAATGATGTTCTCAGGTTCCTATCCCAAATGTCAAAGTCACAGTTGGAGGTCAAATGCCAAACTGAAGCTGTACGGGACCATATCTTTCGCATGCATCGACCAATCTTGCTTAGAATTGAAATGGATGTTAACATCTATTCATCAGATTATAACAGTTGGTCAAAGGTCAACGTCACACGTTGGAGGTTAAATGTCAACAATGAGCGTCCTCATCAAGACGGTTGTCTTCTCATAACGTAAAAAATGTGCATACTGATGGTCATCGGACATGGTGTTAACTCTAAATAGTGGTTGTTTGGAAATTATGAAAGCAATTGGTGCAGGTTACGGAGGAGACAGAGCTTGTAAAGATGACGATGCTCGAGATGATGATAACAATGATCAAGGTAGTACACGAGGAATCTAGTGGTATCGACGTTGGTTGGTGTGATAATGCTGACGATGATGATAGTGATTATGGTGGGCGTTTTTATCATGATTATTAATGACGTAAATGAGAGGTGCTGAAATGTGAGGGTGATGAAAGACTACATCGGTGATAACTTAAGTAAACTGAGAAATAAATATTGTAAGAACTGTATAACTGTACGCGCGTTGCGCACTCTGAATACAGACAAGGATATCGATTTATAAATAATGAGTTTTCTGAATATATTCAGTAAGCCACGATATGATAAAAATAATCATAAAATGTTGATTTAATAATGACAGTGATTAATGCTGCAAATTCTTATCTCTGCATTTATCAGATATTTGTAAAATCTTGCAGAATGTTTTGTAGCTATTACTCCCAATCTGTGTGATTATCGAACGCAATCTTGGAATGTGTATTCGAGATTTTAGAAATCGCTAAAATGCGACAAAAACGTTGGCAGAGAATTCGACAAGAAAGCAAAATTGCCAATGGTTTTTCGGTGAATGAGCTTTTTCAAACGCCGTTTTTGTGTTTTTTTTACAAGATGGATTTCATCACCTGAACAGTTAAACCTTTTACATCAAGATTGTCCGATTCCATGTCGCAATCGGGTATGTAATCACTGCTGTATGTTGATATTCAAAGCAAAGTTGTATGATAAGATACGGGTTAACATGGTACATACATTGATGGCTATACTTATGGCTGTACATGAATGCCTTGTCAGAAGAATATCAATTTTTTTTCCGAAATGCTCTTTTCTTTTATGTCCTAGTAAATCAATTTAAGTGTAATTTACATTGTGATGATAAAGTGATTAAAAAGTGATTAAATTTGTGCTTTTCTTTTATGCTAATTGTATATGCTTGCTTGAATTACAACTTACCAAGGGTATGGTCTCTAAACCCTTTATTAGTCTGCAATGTTTCCCGTTGATACGAGTTCTGTGTGTTGTCGTTACAAACATGTTCGGCTGCTTTTCTTCATTTGAACTCGTACAGAATATCGTCAGAGACTCTAGTAAGAGTGGCACGAATCTTGTTGTTTGAAACAAGCTGCCTCATCTATCAGATCAAGCTATCAGGGCTTGTTGGTTATCGTTGAAAAGATACAATTCGGAATGTACAATATTCAGGGTTTACCGCAAATTTGCATGCGGTACAAATAAGATTGACCTTTATCCGTAGCTAATGCTTTTGTGATTTAAATAAGCATCGCTCATTTCGATGGTTCATACAGTCCGACCAGGGATACCTGACAGTTACGTCACGTTGTATTTGCAATCAAATGTTTACTTTATATTTCGTCTGCAAAAATGTGGATTATCAGTATATTTCATTACCTATGATTTGCATGAAATCGTTGCCGAGAGGTTAAGAGGATAAGTGTGCACTATTAGTAATTAAAACATCCCGAGTTCCAACTCCGTTAGCATAATTTTTTACGCTTATTTTTATTTTATTTTTTTGCAATCGCATTCAAAGTATGTGTACTGCTCCTTGAGCAAAAAACCCTTTGTCTTTTCACTCACCTTCAAATGGCTTATTTTAATAGTCAATAACAAGCTTAAGAAAATTTCAGTAGGGAGTCGTTGAAGAATTAAGAGAGACCAACAGCTATCCTAAAAGTATTTTCAATTTCACGAATTCAACGGGTTAAATTTAATATCAATAAGGCAAAGCATTTATTTTCAAAATAAATAGCTTATCAAATCATCAAGGGTGTTGGCCTACATTTCTCGCATATAAAAAAGTTATGTAGTTTATGACCGTCATAAGCTTTGAACTTAGACCGCCTGAGTGAGAGTCAACATACACATCCACAGAACCATGTATTGCTTGAAATATAATGTGAATAGGTAAGGACATACTTCAATATAGTATGATCCTCGGTCTTTTTGGGGATATACCCTTCTTATTTATAGATTGTTTACAAAATGGCGTCACTGCCAAAAATCGTTGGTCGGATATTGTCGATTCAAAGATGTCTGTCAAAACCGCCAGAATGTTTAATTTCTAAATAACTAAATGCAGTAAGTATAACCACTATGCAATAGGACCATTAGAGTTTTAATCATATAAGTATATGTATGATGGTAGAATTTAATCCCTAGAAACCTGTTATAAATCACCCGGGTTGAATGTTTGTTTACCGGTTGTGACAGAGATCTTTGAATCACCTATAGCAGCCCGACCAGGGATACCTGACAGTGACGTCATGCTGTGTTTACAATCAAATGTTTATTTTATATATCGTCTGCAAAAAATGTGGATTATCACTATATTTCTTTACATAAAAGCTTAATGAAATTGTGGCCGATAGGTCGGATAGTAGGGACGATTCATCTAACTTGTTTTTCTGGCCATTATGATAACAAATACTTAATTAACTGAACCTTCTGCAAACCAAGGAATCAACAACACCACCACATATCTATAATAACTTAAATGTTTAGCCATGCACCAATGCTATAGAATGCACGAAAAACGTTGAATAAACTGTTCCGTTGGTATGCCAACCTATTATCCCCCGGCTGACAGTCTGTTTGTTCTATTTCACTGATGTTCTGGTGAATTTTAAGAAACAAATAGGCTGGTATATAACATATGAGCAATGTTAAAACCTCCGTATGCACGAATCTAAAACGGTAATGATACAAAGGAAAACATATGCATTGTATGCATTCAACTTACTAGTGTTAGCCCAAATGTTATTACAATCAATGATCGTTTCTGCACATTTGTTGGTGAGAATCCATTGTAATGTTTATCTATGCATTACAAAAACTGGACAACTTGGCTAGCGCAAGTTTGATGGAATTCTCTTTGGGTTGAATCGGTGTGCCAAAACGATTCTGTTCAGTGTTAAGGTAAGTTAGTAGCTGTGTAAGTATCTTAATTATTGTAATTTACCGAACGGCTACTGTTCAAAGATATCTTCACACAAAACATCATCTTGAAACACTCTCTATGATACATGTGTTTGATTATGAGATGTCATTCATTTATGAGAACAACATGGTATGTTTTATGTACAGTAGAAATACCATTACAAGATGTTATTTTAGTTGTGTAGTGTATTTATGCGACATTGGACATAGAGATATACTATTAGTTGGAAATTGTATCACAATGGGTCAAGCAAATTTATTCAGATAGGGAATTGTTTTTATAGTCTCGTTATTTGTTCAGAAGGGCAAATTATACTTTTAAGCAAAACGTTAAGATGTCTACTGACGTGTGCATGCATTTAGAATTAAATTGCATTGCAAATTAGACGTGGAATATTGCATTCAATATCTATAAATGTCATTTAATTTGATTTCAATGATACATATTAAACATAATGTAACTGTTTCTATTTATAATACATATTTAACATATATTTTTTTAAAGTTTTATTTGAAGTTTATCGCTGTGGAAATGTTAAATTTGAGTGTTCATATGTATACAAAAAATGCAATTTTAACTCTAAATGACGTGTCCCTTGAGTGAACGTTTAAACGGGTTCGACTATTCATTGTATATGTATTGCGTTTTATGGTTCAATTGCAAGCTTTTCAATAAACGATACTGCTGATGCCTTTAATCGGCAGTGGGTAAAATAAACTAACACTGAACCAATATCGTCAAAGGTTTAGTCACTGAAAAATAAGGAAAAACTGAATTAAAGTTATTAAATTGTTTCTAAATTACTGTGTACTTGATGGATGGGGTGTAATGAAGGTCTGGACGTCACTTGGAGTTTTATGTCTAAGAAGCGTAACTTTTTAAGACAGCTAGAAGCGAACTGGTGACAGTGTGACATTTAGGTTTGAGCAAGAAAATGTGTGAGGGTGGTTTTATTTCGGACAGAAACAAACGGGAAAAGGTCGATATGGAAACAGCGTCTAATTCAACATGTGCTTGGAGTAAAAATAAGTTTAAACTGAGATTATTTGTGGATTTAGTGTTATGGATCAGCGGTGAGTTAAATTATAATTAGCGATATGATTAATTAGATGTAGTTTTAGTTCCAGAAAACCACCTTTATTCGCAAGTAATAATTGCGTAAATGTATCTTAATATGATTTGTACTATTGTTTGTAAAAATATGTTTTTTTTATTTTTACCAACGCAACAGTACTGGCAACTACTGCCTGGGTTTAAGATTCAAAGAATGCAAAAATATAGAAATATCAATGTCAATACGTATTGATGAAATATAATATGTGAATTGAATTTTTAGTGTTAATATATAAATAGTTACCCAGTTTGTATGTCTTAGAATTTAAATGACAAAATTGTAAGTCAAAGAATTTAAATTACAATTATGTTTGGTATCTTTATACATTTACATCAACACAATTGTGACATCTTTAGAAACACAATGTGCACGTATATCAAGATTGAATGCGATTGCAATGGTTCTTGTTTTATGAGTTATCATCTATGATTTCCAAACATGTCACTTTTAATTTGTGCAGCAATAAAAATAATAACTTTTATTGTGGCGCAAAAATTTAAATACTTTATGATAATATTCATAAGTAATATAATCATTTACATTCATCTGTGAAATCAAATACTTGCACAGTATGAATAATAAATATTTGCGCATGTAAATAAGGCGCCAGACGAAATATGAATTTAATTGCAATTCGTATTCATATCCGCACAGTATTTTAAAGTCACATTAAGTCTTAAACTGCTATTTTAATAAGCTCAAGTTTGGTAACCAATCTGCAGAATGTCGCAATTTCAGCACTTAACTTGATTCCCTAATGTGCAAAACATTATAAAATGGAAAAAATGTAATAAAACATCCAGATAGCTTGTTGACAAAATGACAATTTGTAAACAATAAATGCATGTTTTAAAGTCTAAGGGAAGCAACTTTTGCAATATTAGTATTTTGTCCACCTTATATTTAACTAAATACGATATCTAGCCTGCTAGTTCGACATATAGAGAAAACAGAGTGTCGACTAGTGTTTTTCATTTGTTAAAAACAGTCTAATGGTTCAATAATGCATTGTATTTAATGTACGATTGGAAAAAATATAATATAATTGGACTTTAACTAAAGTTGATTTAGACAGTAGCGGATCATGGAGTATATGGGGATCACTCAAGGTATTAGTCTTACTCGATGGAAATATTCTACATTTAGTATTTGTTTTTGGCATAAGTATTTGGTTCCATGGGGGAAATAAAATATCATAATATGACTTCTGTAGTTCACTGATTTGTGCTGAAAATCGTAATTTGTCAATATATATGACTACTGCAGCACTCTATTAGTATCCAAACTAACGGAGTAGCGGTGTTTTCCCAATTAAAAACACATGCATGTCTAAATTAAGATACAATTGTGTTTAACAAGATATTTGATATCAAATTTTACCGCATCACCTGTCAATTGTGTTGCAAACATTTGGTGTAATAATTAAATTCACATGCTTAGTACGAACTTGGACCCGACAAGGCGTAATGGCATAGCTTTAACAAATCGTGTTTCTCCAAAATAGACACAAATACACCCGTCTTCCCTCGCCTTATGTGACAGAGCCAACACCGTATTGAAACATAACACTTCACATCATCTGTTTAATTGACACGCGCGCATTTCCAGGGTAATTATGTCGCAGTATATATAAGCTTCTGGACATTCACCTTGTCATATCATAATGAGAATAAATAGCGCGACCCACGTATGTTTGGTGGTCGGTCAGATTGCCAGGGTGGTTAGTAAGCTGAACGTTTATAATCATTATTTGTGTTACCAAACCTTGACCACGATCGTCATTGGTATCTCTGTGATCTTTGATATACGGTACAACACCGTAAGTAAGTGACCAGAAACGGTCAACTATTGGGATGCAATTGTAATAGTGTCAGAAAGTTAAAATACAAAAAAGTATGAGAAAATCAGACAGGGAATGTAGCACGCAACCTAAGCAGCCGAGCACAGAAATCAGAAACACCAAAACACAACTACCCTGAGCAATGCCAACACAAACCCATGCCAAAACGGCGACCAAATGAGGCATAACAACCCCGGGGCGTTACCTAGTTTAAAACACAAAGGACAGTGACATAAAGAGGCACAACTTCGACTTGACCTAGTTAAAATAATGGGCAAGGTAGGAATGGGGTGTGAAATATTATAACATATTCATAGCAACTACACTTAGCAACGCCCACACATAAGCCGAAGAAACAATCAAAATACAAGTCCCCGCCGAAAAAATGCAGGATGACCCACTTTCACAAAGAAATTATACAATAGCGTTTATTGCCGAATGAAACGCAGTCAATACTCGAATAAGTTCCCAAGATTTAGTCAAATGATAAATGAACGACTGAACTGTTGAATTGCTGAAAGCGACCCACGAATACTAGTATCTTAACTATTTATCCGAGCCATATGCAAAGGACACAATTCTCTGACGGAAGCAAGGTATTGATATTACTATACATGTATATACATTGTAAAAAGATAACTTACGCATTACCTGGACCTCCTTTCGCTGTTTTAACAATAAACACATCTGAAAAGCATATTCTCAAGATACTCAGTTTCGTCAAAGTGTTAACACTGTGTTGCTTTTTCTTTTCAGAATAAATTGTATAATGAATATTCATGAATAGTCAAAAAGTGAAATAATTAACATAGATTTGGAATGCGGTGCACTATAAACAACCGTATTAGGATAAATACCAGTGCAATATATGTAAACTTCACTCGCTAAATCTCATTTTCATGTATGTCTAATTCATCACATCTACATTTTCATCCGAACAATTTACGAGCGAGACACTTCGTAACTTGTTATATTCTCATTAATATCGCGCATTGACAAAGGTAGTACTTGACATTGCGCCGCCGTCAGCACAAACCTTATGCAGTTCGTGGTGCACTATGCCATTGTAAATTATTTAGTTATACTTCTTTTCCTTCAGGAAGAGTTAGACAAATGAGTAATTTATTCGTTTTCCTTTGCGTTAAAACCGAGCAATGACATAAACTTTTGTCTTTCGCTACATAGGTTTAGATTTCGGTGTCTTTTGTATGGATTGTTGATAATTCATCGGGCTTAATAAAGCTTTAAATTTCATTCAACAATGTTTCAACAATGTTTGTGTTTTGCTTTTGGTTTAAAATTGACAGAACCAGTTTCCTGAAATTAATAAAGATAAAAGTTGCTTGTCTGGTGTTTTCTGCAAACATGGATAACACAACCCCCCAAACAATTAAACCTTTCATGGGGAAACTACCTAATTGGACACATGTAACCAGACGAAGTTCGGGTATTTAACCTGGACCTTGCTGAATAATATTGTTAGTACGTTTCTGTATGTGTAACATACTGTAAAATCACTAATTTTCGTGGGGGATTAAATTTCGTGGATTTCGTGGTTCATTTCAACCACGAACTTTAATCCCAACGAACATTGATTTTGACCCTTGCTTTGTTACCTGAAATGCAAAATCTACGAATTCAAGTTCCAACGAAATTGTCTTTTTTACCAAAACCACGAAATTTCATCCCAACGAAATTAAATGATTTTACAGTAAATGCGAGTCTACGTGTCAATTAAGTAAGTCGTAAAAAAAACTATAAACATTTGTACGTGGTTACCGATCTGCACTTAAACATCATACTAAATATGCAAAACAATTAACCACGTCCTCATCGTATCCCTGAGAAGTGTTGGTCATTCAACCTTGGGAACACAATTTATAGTATAATTACGTAGCATATGATCTTAGCCGTACTGTACATATTGTTGAGTATCGTTTTGTGGCGTTGTGTGCTGAATGGAATTACAACATACTAAGCGCATATATTTTATTAAAAGTCGGTACAGGACAAACTAAAAACTTAAAAATAAGCACGGTTAAACAATACGTGACCAAATTCATACCTAGTTGGCGCATATTATTTCGAGTAACGCGTGTTTTAGATCTTTATGCATCATTAATGAAATTAATCATGTAATCGTGAGTATCCGCTCCGAATGTGAGGTGTTTTCAAGTCAGAATGATTATTAAGTGTTTTAAGTTGACTACCTATTTCCTTCCAATATAACATTTTCATCCTGTTTAAATTGAACAGTGTCGGTATAATTGACATGTACACTACGGTTTATACCACGATTGCGTGATATTAACTTACTAGTATATGAATAGAAATAGTCAACTACTGAAACACAACTTAATTAATTTACTTGAAGCCGTTCGTGGGAGTTTCTTGTATGAGAGATGCGGCTTAGCCTGGTGAAACAAATTCTGATCAAACTAAAAATGCATAATCTAACAAATCGATGTCTTAATCATTTTACATCATTATTGCATTTTGCAATTTTTTCTGTTAAATCGACAAAAGCTGGTTAAATGCTACATCGTAGAAAAATATGTAAATAATACTGTTTTTCCTGCGTTTTAGCACTTTCTGATTGCACGATAGTCACAGACGAAATATCAAAGGGATATTTCAGCGAACAGTGGAAATCGCATTTCTCGAAAAGATAAATTAGTATCAATATTTCATTCCATCATTAGTTATCATCATTGCACGACGTGTGACCGAAAAAGGCTGATTGTACTAGGTGATCAAATTTAAGTTGTTTTGAAGCACATTATGAGCGCTCTGTGAATGACGTGTATTGACAAGTTGCACCCTTAGTATTTCATCAATATAGTGTCAAGAGGTTTTTATCATCATAAATTTTCACTGAAAATCTCACATTGTGCTCTTTGGAATAATTTCTGATGTTACACATCATTATTTATGTATCAACGCATGGTCCTATTAATCTTGAACTCTATACCAGTTACGTATTTGATGTACTGTGAAGTTAATCTAATGAAATTATATTATGCAATATAAGAAAGGATGTCTTTTATGACGAGACTTTTTATGGTTCAACAAGTAATGTTGTCTATATTGGAGTCCAGTAATTGAAAACGCAACTACATAATTCACCAAACGTGTAATGTTGGTCGTTGTGGACATTATACATAAATAATATCTAACGATATTCTTGTATTTTACTCATCTTTGATGTTTGTGAAATAATGATACTGTAGTTTTATTGGTTTATTTGGCATAATTCTGTATTTGAACCATCTTTGATGTTTGTCAAATAATGATATTTTAGTTTTACTGGTTTATTTGAATTGTGCAAATGCATATGTCATTTAGTTAAAAAAAGATAAAATTTCCAACAATACTGAGTTAATTATATTTCCTACTTCTTTAAATAGAGCACCACCTATGTGCATACATGTGTAGGTTAGTAGTAGGGTAGTGACACCTACAAATATTTCAGTCAGAAACTGCGGTCTGCTGAAAAAACCTGTCATACGAATTTACGCTGAAAATATGTATTGACGTGGTCTAAATTTCATACCAGTCCATATATTGCTTACTTTATTCCAAAAGTTTACATTGTGGATAACAAGAAGACATAAAAGAAGTCCATGCATGCCCCAAAGATGCCCTCAGATTTCTATCTCAAGGTCACAGTTGGAGGTAAAATGTTAGATTGAAGCTTGTCAAGAACATAACTTTGTCATGTATTGATCAATCTTGCTTATTACGGTCCTGGCTGTTAACCTCTATTAATCAGATTGGCATGAAAAACCCCTGGTTCCTTTCTCTAAGGCCAACTTCACAGTTGGAGATCAAAGGACAAAGGTAAAACGAAGTTTGTACGGATCATTTCTTCGTTATGCATGGTGGGACTGGCCCATTTAAGTGTGTACATTTTTCAACGTGCGCCGAGGCTACACATAATTTCTCGAGGGCAAACATTGGATGTACCAATACAGAGGTTGTTACGCTGACGATGATGCTAGTTGTACTGGAAATGATGATAGCAATGATTAAGATGGTACACATGGTGGTACGCAAGGAATCTAGTGGTATCGAAGTTTGTTGGTGTGATAATGCTAACGATGATGATTGTGATCATGGTGGACGTTTTTAGCATGATGATTAATGACGTAAATAAGAGGTGCTGAAATGTGAGGGTGCTGAAATGTGAGGGTGCTGAAAGACTAGTAAACTGAGAAATAAATATTGTAAGAACTGTATAACTAAACTTGTGTTGCGCACTCTGAATACAGTCAATGATATCGATTTATAAATAATGAGTAATTTTCTGAATATATTTCAGTTAGCGACGATGTGATAAAAATAAATAGAAAATGTTGATTTAATAATGACAGTGATTTATGCTGAAATTTCTTATCGCTTTATTTAGCAGGTATTTGTAGAATATTGCAGAATATTTTGTAGCTATTACTCCCAATCTGTGCGATTATCGAACGCAATCTTGGAATGTGTATTCGAGATTTTAGAAATCGCTAAAATGCGACAAAAACGTGGCAATGAATTCGACAAAAATCAAAATTGTCTATGGATTTTCTGTGAAACGAAAATGCGATGAGTCTTATCAAATGCATTTTTTTGTGTGTCTTTTTTCCTAGATGGATTTTATCACCAGAACAGTTAAACCTTTTACATTAAGATTATCTGATTCCGTGTCGCAATCCGGCATGCAATCACTGCTCTATGTTGATATTCAAAGCAAAGTTGTATGATAAGATACGGTTTAACATGGTACATACATTGATGGCTTTACTTAGACGGTACCGGAATGTCTTGTCTGAAGAATATCATAGATTTACCGGATATGTTGTTTTTCTTTTATGTCCTTGTAAATCAATTTAAGTAAAATTATTTGCATAGTGATGATAAGAACAAAAAATGACTATTGAAGTTGTTTATGCTAATTGAAGATACATGTTTGCTGGATTTACAACTCACCAAGGACGCGGTCTTCCAAATGCTTAATTAGTCTGAGACGATTCCCTTTGATACGAGTTCTGTGTGTTGTCGTTACCAACATGTTCGGCTCCTTTACCTCGTTTGAACTCACACAGAATATCGTCGGAGATGCTAGCAAGAGAGACATGTATCTTGTTGTTGTTTGAAACGAGCTGCCTCATCTATCAGGTCAAACTACTAGTAGCAGGGATAGATGGTTATCCTGAGATCAATACCACCTGAAGAATTAAGAAAATGCTTTTATCATTGATTTCCTGTGTCATTTGATTTATTTCAAACATTTGTAACGGGTGGCTTTACCGTTTAATTTATATGTTTATCACCGTGTCCATAATGTTTAATTCAGTAACGATTGCAGATATATTCCATATATTTTGTTTACCTGGACGTTATTCTAACCACTACTGAACTGGACAATCCTCATAAGACAGCCTAGTTTTACTTATTAAAGTGTTTTTTGTACTTTTTTCAATACTACTATGTATATGCAGCACACAACAATCAATTCTAGACAAATTGTGCATAAATTATAGAAAAAATGACAAACACGCATTTGCCCCTTTAAGGAGAATTTTGACCAGCACCGGCAAAATATTATGAATAGTGATTTTAAATTGGGTTGTATGTGTGAAAAACTGTTTCACTGAACACTAATTATGCTTTAGATGCCTAATAATGTGTCTATTATTCATATTTAATCACAATTACCCCTGTCTGACACTAAAATAAGGTCAATATGGGCATACCAATGTCAATTTTAGAAGAAAAAAATCTGACATTTTCTAGATTTTCATGATAAAAAACCAAATTTTTACTTTTTTAGACAATTTAAACAGATAAAAGTGGTCAAAACCCTATCTGGGATGCATTTCCATACATTTGAATGCAAAAATATGAAAACATGAATTTTATAGAATGTTGCCCTTCTTTAGGTTAGGAACCACCAAATAAATTTGCTCAATAGCTCAATGTAAAGTGCCCATAGTAGGCCCCAATTTTCAACTTTTTTTAGTCTATGGCCACCTGGACCTCATATATCATTGTAAAGAGGGGCATTTAATGCAATAAAAAAGGGGGGTCATGTATCTTCTAAAAAAGTTTTTGTCCTTCAAATATGGTCTATTTGTTTTTACGCATATCCGCATTTATAAGTTCTGGGTTTTACCCTAATCTACTTTCACTTTGGTATCAAGAACAAAATAGTGGAATAATACAAATATTACAGTTTTACTACACAACATGCATATTCACCAACCATTTAAATTCAACTCCACATTTGTCAAGAAATATCACCATTTGCAGGCAAACCAAAGTTTTTTAAGGACTACTTGAGTGCATCACCACTTGGTCCGCGGAGCATCACCACTTGGTCCGCGGAGGCATTTAGTGGTTATTTACCATAATAACGAATCGGCAACTGCATCACATATGGAGAATAACGTCAACGTTTTTTCATGCAACTAAAGCTTGCGCGGAGAACGTTGTATAAACTGTTTCGTTGGTATGCCAACCTATTGTCCCCCGGCTGACAGTATGTTTGTCCTATTTCACTGATGCTC
This sequence comes from Spisula subtruncata, assembly GCA_963678985.1. Taxonomy (NCBI): domain Eukaryota; kingdom Metazoa; phylum Mollusca; class Bivalvia; order Venerida; family Mactridae; genus Spisula; species Spisula subtruncata. Next base: position 13,756,609 of record OY787662.1, on the reverse strand, counting down.
TGGTGATTTGCAAGAAACAAATAGTCTGGTATAAATAACATATTAGCAATTTTGAACCTTCGGACGCACGAATCTAAAACGGTAATGATGCAAAGGAAAACATATGCATGCATTCAACTTACTTATTATAGCCTAAATATTATTACAATCGATGGTCGTTTCTGCACATTTTTTTGTAAGAATCCATTGTAATGTTTACATATGCAATAAAAAAATAGACAGCTTAGCTAATGCAAGTTTGCTGGAATTCTCTTTGGGTTGAATCGGTGTACCTAGATTGGTCCTAGTGCCAAAGTGATAATGTAGGTTAGTTACTAACTGTGCAAGTGCATTACACCATTATCGTAATTTGCCGAATGGCTATTGTTCAAAGGTATATTCACACATAACGTCATCTTGATTTACTGTCTATGATACATGTATTTGCTTACGGTACGTCATTCATTTATGAGAACAACATGGTATGTTTCATGTACATTGCAAGATGTTATTTTAGTTGTGTCATGTATTTATGCGACATTGGACATACAGTAGAGATATATTTTTGGTTGGATATGTATCTCACAATGGGTCTAATTACAAATGGTTTAGCAAATTTATTCAGATAGGGAATTGTATTTATAGCCTCGTTAATTGTTCAGAAGTGTAAATTATACTTTTAAGCAAAACGTTTAGATGTCTACTGACGAGTGCATGCATTTAGAATTAAAATTGCATTGCAAATTAGATGTGAATATTGCATTAAAGATAATTAAAATACACCCAGGGGATTAACCCATTCATAAACTCTCCATTATTTTTCAGGAATGGAGAGTTGTCTTAACAATAACTCTCCATTATTTCGTATACACATTTAATTTAATGTGTATACGAATTAATGGAGAGTTATTGTTAAGACAACTATCTAGGCCTGAAAAACATAACACACATACGAGGGGTGTACCAGAATTACGTAGACTTTTGTCATAACTTTTTTATTTAGGCATGTATTATCACCAAATTTGCCGTAGATACACTTCTAACCCTTTTCAAAAGTATCGGTAAAAATATTTTCTTCCAGAATAGTAGAAAGCCATTTAATCTGTCGCCATAGTAACCAATAGTTGGGTAGGCGGGGCAGCGAATTTTAAAAACATTTTTGGCATTATTCAACTGCTTGTACCTCACAGATATCAAGTCATATTTTAACGCGACTTCGTGACATACAAGCGCAATAGCAATGGAACGTACGCCATAAATTTCGACTTTATAAAGGTAACCGTTGTTGATATATGGTACAAAACAAGCAACAGCTGCTGCGCGTCACCAGTGAAAATATGACGTTAGTGAAATACGCTGGAAATCGCATCAACATGAAGTTTCGTGTGAACCTCGGGAAGACGCCATAACAAACGCTTTAAATGTAGGAACCTACTAACTTTAAATATGTTGTATCGAGTTACCTGATTTTCAAACGACACAAGCCCATCAATCGTGGTCGAGACCGAATAAAACGACATGGACCGACGGCGAAAACCAACGGCGAATGCGACGTCACCAAGTGTTTTCTGTGACCACATAGACCTGGATCGACGTTCTATTATAAGGGTTATATGCGACATTACGGGTAATATATTGGAATTTTTATCACATTTAAGGTAGTAAATAAACATTCGTAAGTTTTGTGTACGGTTGTGCCTATCAGTATAGCTACAATGTACATAGTTAGGAGCTTCACTTATCCTTGAAGTTCAGCCGACGTCGTGACGTTCCGTTGACGTGCCCCGCATACCGTACCCCTATATATCACCGAAAGCTGCAGAATTTGATCTAAATAAGATACGTCTTTGAAATTTCACGTACTTACGCAGTAAATATTATTTGCATTCCACACAAAATTATGTGTTTGTATGATGACTGGTATGGAACGTATGACAAAAGTCTACGTAATTCTGGTACAACCCTCGTATGTAGTGTTAACAAAAATGGAGAATTATTTTTATTGAATGTATTAACAGGTAATGGAAAATTATTGTAAATAATGTATAATTATACACCAGTAAGTTACATTTATTGCCCGCCATCCCAAATAGATGGGTCGGGAAATTTACTTTTGGGTAACATTGTCCCAAAGGTATTGGTTCGGTGAAAAAAATCCCAACATTTCCCCGGCAGTGCGGGGGAAGCTGGGGGGTAAAACACCGCAGCCATACGCAGGGGTTTAGGCCGTGGATGCAACTGACTGGTGCATTACAAAATGTATGTGTTCACAAAAAGTGCAATACAATTTGCAGGAAAAACGGCACTGAACTGAAAGAGCGGAACACAGAAAAATGAAAACAAAAGACAGATAAAAATACTCAAACCACAACGAAAGTAGAAAATGAAATCAACCCGCTGTTACTAAATAGCTTTTAACATTAATATAATTTCGGAATGAAAAATGAAGAATTAAAACATTGTAGTTATGTCCATCAAGTTGCATATCAATTATAAATATCCATGTATAGTTTATGCACGAAAATATATCCTCTGACTGAAACAAAGTCTTAATAATGTCCACCGTGTTATAACATCAAGTGACACTGGGTAAATGACCATTGATTGATCGTGTAACACATAACTCACAACATGTGTTTGTATGGACTACACACCATTTTAAAGTAATGGAGAGTTATTGTATTAGTTCACTGGTTTCATGAAAAAAGCATGATCTTCTCAGTCAGGTTCATATTTTTAATCTTCTATTTATAAGAGGTACATCAGGGGAAACTTTTTTGGAAAAATGCATTTTCTTTCAATTTTGACATTAACAGCATCTTTTCAGAAAATCAAATTTACATGTTACAGTATTGGTGTATTTTAAGTCAGAGAAAATCCGCGTATCTGTCCATTCCTGAGAAATAATGAATACTCGGCCCCTTCGGGGCCTCGTCTCCATTATTTCTCAGGAATGGACAGTTACTTGGACTTTCTCCTTAACATAAATGTCATTTGTTTGTATTGATTATATATATTTAACATAAATATAATGTATTTGACATTATTATAAAACGCGTTTTGTTTAATGTTTGATCGGTGTAGAAATGATTAATTTGATTGTTCATACATGTACACAAAATGCAATTTCAAATCTGAATGACGTTTCCCGTCACCGAACATTTAAACAAGTTTGACTATTCATTGTATAAGTATTACGTTTTAAGGTACAATTGCAAACTTTTCGAAACTCGATGCTGTCGATACGTTTAATCGCTGTGTGTAAAACAATCAATCACCGAAGCAATATCGTCACCGTTTTTGTAACTCAAAAAATAAGGAAAAACAATTAAAGTTATTTAATTACTTCCAATTTTACGTCTACTTGCTTGATGGGTGGGGCGAAATGAAGGTCGGGACGTCACTTGGAGTTTTATGTACAAATTTATTTGAGAAGCGAAACTTTATAAGACAGCTAGAAGCGAACTGGTGACGTTGTGACATTTAGGTTTGAGCAAGAAGTCTGCGAGTGTGGTTTAATTTCGTACAGAAGCAAACGGGAAAGGATCGATATGGAAACAGCATCTAATTCAATATGTGCTTGGAGACAAAATAGATTTAAACTGAGATTATTTGTGGATTTAGTGTTATGGATTAGCGGTGAGTTTAATTATAATTAGCGATATATTAATTACTTTAATGTTTTCAAGCAAAACACATTTATAAGCAGATAAAAAAATTACATACATCATACATCATCTTAATTTAAAAATTACTACAAATATTAATAAATAATGCCTTAGTTATCAAAGCTACAGTACTAGTAACTGTTTTCGTAGTTTCGGATTCGATTGAATGCAAAAATATAGAAAACTGGTGTTTATAGTTACATATACATATATGTATGAACATGTGAATGGAATGTTTAGTGGTTATATATGAATATAATACCCAGTTTACATGTCTTCGAATTGGAATGATACATTTAAAAGTCAAATAACTTAAATGACAATATTTCATTGTATACTTATATGTTCGTATAAACATAAATGCGACATCTTTAGAAACATAATGTGCACACAAACCATGACGGACTGCGAGTGTAATGGGCCTCGCTTAAATAACTCTTATCTCTGGTTTCCAAATCTGTCACTTTTTATTCGTACAGTAATAAAAAGAATAACTTTTATTGTGGTGCACGTACTTAATGACAATCTTGATTATTAATGTAAACATTTCATTCAAGTGTAAATTTAAATACATAGACAGTATAAGTTATTACTATGAGCGCAATATACATGTAATATGGCGCCATACGTTGAGTTAATTACCAATTTTTAATTAATATTCATTTCAACCAAGTATTTTAAATCTTCTTTTAAATAAAAATGGTCATACTGGCGACACACCTGACATAAGAAAAAGAGCATCGGTGTGTTCAGGATATTACGCTTTGGTTTGTTGCATTTTAATGTGAGAGTGATGATTAATTTGTGTGCACATACTATTACAACCATGATCTGAACACGTTTATTCATGCATGTATTTATTATGTATGCTGATGGACTGTATAGCTTAAGTCTAAAATAAAACGTTCTGTTCTATTAAAGCTAATACTATTATAACGGTTTAGTTCATCATTGAAGTTATAGATGTTTGGATAAGCCGTTGATTCGACCACTGCGTCACTCTATTATTGTCCTCTTAAATAGACAGAAGTGGTTTTTACCTTTAAACAAACACATGTAGGTCTAAATTCAGATATGACTGTGTCTTTCTACCAATAGTTTACGATGTCCTATGGGAAATTACAAAATCTTTGACATCAAATTTCACAGCCTCACCTGACAATTTGGTCACAAACATTGGCGTTATAATTTGCACATTTAGGACAAACTTGGACCCAACAAGGCGAATTGGCATAGATTTATAAGCTTTAACAAATCGTGTTTCTCCAAATAGACACAAATACATCCGTCATCCCTCGCTTAATGTGACATAGCCAACACCGTATTGAAACATAACACCACACATAGTTCGTTTAATTGGCAAGCGCACATTACCATGGTAAATTTATAGCTGTATATATTTGCTTCTGAACACTCACCTGGTCATTTCATACGTAACCTGAGCCATAATGAGAACAAATAGCATGACCCGGGTATGTTTGGTGGTCGTTCAGTTCACCACTGTTTTTGGGTCATACAATTTAGGTCTTTGGGTCATAGGAACTTTCACAATCGATATTTGTGTTACAAAACATGGGCCTTGTTGGTCATTGGTGTCTCTTTGATGTATGATATATGGTTCAACACCGTCACTAAGGAAGTGACCAGAAACGAACATTTATATCTGATGGATTTGTAAATGTTACAGAAAGTTAAAATACAAGTCAAAGAATGGCTTAACGATCGTCTTAATGGTTGAATTGTTGAAAGCGTCCCCTCAAATACTGATAACTTAACTGTTTTAGTGCCAGAAGCTTGAACAAAATATTATATACGTGTTATTTCCAAGAAAACTATGTTTATCAGTATGTAATACAATACGCTGAAAAAATTACAAACCATTAAAAAAATTTTTTTTTTTAAACAAACTGCACTCACTTTTGGCACTATCCATAAAAGAGCACATTCAACAACTATCATTAGCTCAATGATAGCACTAACTGTTTAAGCTTAGTAATGTACAAATGTATCACAATACGCAACTATATGCCTGTATCATATAACATTGGACTGGGTGCTATCACGGTATGTGTCACGATACACCGCTTCTAAGTTCTATGAGAAAATCGTACTGTGTTCGTATAGCTATTTATGCCGGAACTAAAAATTGATGTAACGTGTGGATAGACTGTCGTATATCTTGAGTTCAGTCAGAGCGTTTAATCAGTTTCAATTCCACCGCGCCAAGTGCAAAGGGCACAATAGTATTAGTATTGCGAAAACATAACTTGGGCCTTACTTGGACCTCCTTAATTTCACTGTTTTAACAATATATTCTAAAATGTTAACACTACGTTACTTTTTCTTTTCAGAATAAATTGTATAATGAATTTTCATGAATGAAGGGAATAGTCAAAAAGTGAAATAATTAACATAGATTTGGTGCACTATAAACAACCGTATTAGGCTAACTACCAGTGCAGTATATGTTAACTTCATTCGCTAGATCTCATTTTTCATGTTTAGTCTAATTCATCAGATCTACATTTTGATCTGAAATATTTACGAGCTAGACACTTCGTAACCTTGTATAGTCTCATTAATTTCGTTTATCAACAAAGGTAGTACATGACAAGGCGCCGCCGTCAGCACAAACCTTATGCAGTTCGTGGTGCACTGTGTCATTGTGAATTATTTAGTTTTACTTCTTTTCCTTCGGGAATGATGTACTGAGATAATATTTCATTTTCTGTAGAGTTAGACAAATGAGTAATTTATTCGTTCTCAGTTGCGTTGAAGCAAAGCAATGGCATAAACTTTCGTTTTTACGAATACTTACATTGTATTTGGGGTATTTCGCTACATAGGAATAGGCTTCGGTGTCATTTGTATGGAGTGTTGATATTTCGGCGGGCTTTAATAATTTCTTTTAACAATTTTAGTGTAATGCTTTTGGTGTGAAGTTGACATGACCAATTTTTGTGCCACCTGAAAAGGCGACATATATGAGTTTCTTATGTCGACGGCAGTGGCCGCGGCGGCGTTCGGATTCTCTTGCCCGGGCTGTATCTCACATATGCATTCTCACATGTTTAAATAACTTGGCATAATTGTAAAACACCATGATAAAGATTGATTTTGAAAACTAGCTAATTGGACTCGATGAGAATAAAACTGATAATTTCACGAATGTAACGTGACGAATCTGGGAATTGAACCTGGACCAATTGGTAAATAGTAGTATTCTTTGTACGTTTGTGTCTGGGGTGTAACACGGTTTTACGTTTCAATTGCGTAACGTGTACAATACGTAGTTACCTATCTGCACTTGAAAATCATAAAAAACTATGCAGATCATTTAACCATTTCCTTATCGTATGCATGCATGAGAAGTGATGGCCGTACAACCTTGGGAACAACATTTATTTATAATTTTAAAAGACATAATAACATTATAATCCAAAATGTACCATGCATACTTTTGCGTGCCGTTGTTTGTCGTTTTGTGCGCTGAATGAACTTACAACATACTAAGCGCATATATTTGATTACTAGTATTTCCTCGCGCTTCCTCATATTACGCGCGTGACTAATTAAAAGTTTAATAAGTCTGAAGATCACTTCCTCTCGGTACAGGACAAACGAACAACTTAAAAATAAGCACGGTTAAACAATATGTAACCAAATTCATTATATAGTTGCCGCATATCATTTCGAGTAACGCGCGTATTTGGTTTTTATGCATCATAAATGAAATTAATAACGTAATCGTGAGTATCCGCTCCGAATGTGAGGTGTTTTCAAGTGAGAATGATAATTTATATTTGTTAGTTGACTACCTATTTCCTTTCAATATAACATGTTCGTCCTGTTCAAAATAGGTAAGTGTCGGAGTAATTGACATACAATGCAGAAAACGTGTGTTAATGAAGCGGTCTGATGATCAGTTATCAAAATAAAAAGTCAACTTATTTCGTAATATTAACGAATAAGAATAGAAATACTACTGAAATACTACTTTAACAATTTACTTAAGGACGTTCGCGGCTGTTTCTTGAATGAGTGATACTGCTAAGCCTGGGAAAGGACTTTTTTGCATAATCTTACATAGCGATATCTTAATCTTTTAATCATTTTTGCATATTGCGATTTTTTCAGATAAATCGACAAAAAGTTGGTTTATTGCTAAGTCGTAGAAAAATATGTAAATAATACTGTTTTTCTTGCATTTTTAGCACTTCCTGATTGAATGATAGTCACAGATGAAATATCAAAGGGATATTTCAGCGAACACTGGAAATCTTATTTCCCGAAATGATAAATTAGTATCAATATTTCATATTGTCATAATTTATCAACGTTGCACGACGCGTGCACGAAGAAATCTGATTGCAATAGGTGATCAACTTTAAGTAGTTTTTAAGCACATTATGAGCGCTCTGTGATCGCTAAATGACATGTATTGATAAGTTGCTCCACCCCAAGTAATTCATCAATGTAGTGTCAAGATGTTTTTATCATCATAAATGTTCACTAAAACTCTCATAATATGCTCTTTGGAATAATATCTGATGTTACAGATTATCATTTAAGTAACGAAGCATTGTACTATTTATCCACTACAATTCATTTGCTATATTAGAAAGTCTGTCGATTATGACGAGATGTCAGTATCGTAAGTCTCTAATTTTGCTCTTTGGAATAATATCTGATGTTACACATTATCATTTATGTAACGACGCATGATCCTTGATCTTCTATACAGGTTTGTTTTTGTTGTACTGTGAAATAAAACTTATATAATCATATAATGCAATATTAGAAAGCATGTCGATTATGTCGAGACGTCTTGACTTTAATGCATGCATATATTACAATGCTCTTCCTTTGAATTCTAGTATATCATTTCCGAGCAATATCGGTATTTTGATTGTGTGTGGTTTTTTTTCATCTCGAGCGTCTGTAATTATAAACAATAGTTCGACTGTTAAATTAAGCTAATTAATAGTACAGGTTAGTGCCAACCTATACGTGTACCAAAACGCAGAGTCCCCCATCAATGTAGTGTCAATATGTTTTTATCATCATAAATGTTCTCTAAAACTCTCATAATGTGCTCTTTGGAATAATATCTGATGTTACAGATTATCATTTAAGTAACGAAGCATTGTACTATTAATCCACTACAATTCATTTGCTATATTAGAAAGTCTGTCGATTATGACGAGATGTCAGTACCGTATGTATACCAAACGCAGAGTTAATTTCAACATCACCATTCGAAAAACATTTACGTTCGACTATCAGCTGTATAAGACGGGTAAATATACAGCCAGTTCAACAAATTGTATGAATGTCTTATATTTCAAGAATGTGTTATATTTATAGAAATGTCGTGTTTTATGGTTTAACCTCTAATGGTGCCTATATGGAGTCTAGTAATTGAAAACGCCAGCACAATTACTCGCCAAATGTGTAATTGTAGTCGTTTTGGACATTATAAATATCGATACACTAAATACATTTTAATATTACTGTACGTTATACAGGATAAAATATTTAGGTGGGTCGGATTTCATTACATCGACAATCTTTGGTGCATGTACTTATCTCTGAAAACTTATTTGTTACTTCACCGTTCGAAACACATGTACGAGACGAGTTAATCGACTGTCATTCACTAATTGCATAATTTCGTATGTTACAAGAATGTGTTATATTTGATAACTGTCTTGTTTTTATGGTTCAACTAGTAAATATTGTCTACATTGGTATCTATGAATTGAAAACACCAGCAGTATAATTCACACTTGTCAGTATAACACAGAGTCACCTGCCAGACACCTTGTAAAACAACTCTACCTAATTAGTTTTGTTGGTTGCAATCAGACTTGGCTTAGACCGCAATACCACACTCTGCATACGTTTTTGTTCGTCTGTCTATGCGCAACATTTGATTGTATTTCAGCACTTTCCGAAATACTGAAGAACGCGTTGTATTGGTTTGACGAGTTGTAGAATTTACGTCGCCTTCGTGAACATCAGTTTAGCCGTTTATACGTCTAACAGTTGACATCGATCCTGAATTACCAACAGAATGAAACCAGTAAACAGACTTTCTACGTCTATTATTTTAGTTATTTTCAGGTGGTACCTTACGTTAGAGAACAAAATCATTATTTAAGTACAAAATGTATTGACAATTTGCAGGCTTTTTAAGTATTTTTCATCGTTCATAAAACTCAATTTATGAATATGGTACGTGTACGAAACTTTGATTAAGTCAAAAGGTGAAAGGCATATACACATTTGTAGATATGTCAGGTCTTTGTCCCGATATTTTTGCAGTTTGTCTGGCATTAAATTACCGGTATAGGGGTGGTAGGGTCAAAGCTCGTGTTGTGTAGTTGACAAAATAAATACTAAGAACAACGGTGATCCGGTGATCAACGGTGATAAATGTAGCAGTCAAACATGTTTACTGCGGTCATGTGAAAAACCTGTCGTACGATTTAACGCTGAAAAAACGTATTTGTGTGTTCCAATACGTACTGCTCTTATAACCAAGTACCATATACTATATGTTTGGAGGTATTTTATTGACATTAAACCTTCTGTCAACCAACATATCAATACTATAATTTTCCTTTTGTTAGGTATTTATGACCAAAGTAACACCTTTTGTAAACTGCAAAAGAAGTCTTTTAACGTACAACTTACCATCCCTAAAACGACATTTATGTCCTTCTCACTTTAATGACAACGGACATAGTGTTTAAACTGAATTATGAAACGCTCCAATTTCATTGCACGAATGAGTAGTAAGTTTGATTAAATCTATGGTTAGAATAACTATTAATGTTCCAAAATGAAACTAGTGCTGCACTGGTGCAAGAACATGATGCTGCGCATATATAATACAGAACTTTCATCGATCTATATGTACTTGCAGATAATTTCTGCTCTATTACAAACTGCAAGTATTTAAGATGGATGAACTCAGTGTCATTAAACAATAAAACAAGGATGATTAAACTCATAACATTTGTGGATATCGTACTTTGCCTTTCTGACAAGTTAGTTCAACGTCATGTGTCTGAGCTTATTATCAAATTGCTGTAATGAATTGTGCCAAATGTAGTCGTCATTAAAATAATACTAATTTTAGAAAAGTGTTAGAGTGGGGAAAATAATAACAATATATTAAATTCCTATCATTTATAGATCATGGATAACGTAGTTAAACTTGTCATCTTTTATATGACTTAGTGTGAATGTAATTTATAGTGGAATAAGATATGCATAACGCTTACAGATACTAAAGAGTTTTCTATCTATCAATTTATATCCTGTGTACACCCGTTATAAACGTCACTACGCATTACTTTGCTGCATATTCTACGAACCGATTATCTTGATCAAAGGATGCACGAGACATTCGTTTTACCTTTTTGTTATGTAGTCAACGTAGTAAACATAAAAACATCAACGTTTATCTTAATTAAACATTCTTTTTGTTAATAGTAAAAGCTATTTTTCTGGAATCGGACAGATTATTTTCTTCAAATACAATATAAAGTTTCTGTCACAAAATACATCTGAATCACTCAGAAAGCAGTTGTTTCGTATGATGTGATATATGGATTTGCTGAAATAGCAGCTGGTGTATATTTTAATAGACACGTGGTTAAATGCATAATGACAGGGAATGGAGTTTTAACAGTGTGTCTTTAGAGTTGTTGATACGTCGCAGTCTCAAATCAAACCTGGCCTATATTTTCACTAAATCCGTCCTATGTATATTACCGACAACAGTCTCAATAACAAATATATATTAGGCTCTCCCTATGTTGAGTATTATTTGTTACTCTTGTTTATTCTGCAAGTGTACATCCGATAATAATGGGCGTCTATCTCAAGATCTATCTGAAGATGCAGTATTAATGAGGGCGTGTTGCAAGTTATGTCAAACTATTATAGGAATAAGTCTACGAGTCAATCACTACAGTACACAGAGCCAGACATATTGTATCAGTCAAATCTATTTTCGATCAGATATCAAATATCTATCATTGATTGATATTATTTAATTTATAAAAGCCTCGATAGTTTATGAAGATCATATGCAACTCGCAGATTTGTTACACGTGTCGATATCTAGTCGACTTTGATATTATTTAGCAGAATGGTTCGTTTATTTATTCACCTTGACAGTTTTTCTTTAACTTCTCAGATAGTGCATTCATTATTGAAAACATGTGTCTTTAATGGTTTTCCGTGTTTCTGTATTTTGCCACATTTAGGAAATACTCAATTCTTTATCATAAAGAATGAATTATTGTCTATGCCCGCATAACACGTTTAATCGTACGACAGCATTTTATCTGACGCCCTATATATTATTTTCCATTTTTCAAAATCCCTATATTTAATTTTGACTGATATCATACAATCATTTACTAGTAATTGGTTTGAAACATTTTATTACGTTTCCTGTAAGTTATTTGTTTATTTGGTATCGAGACCAGGGAATTACTGAACCCATTCTGTGGCGAAATAGTTTGTAACTAAAATATTGATAACCACTTTAATTCTTTGTTGACTTGGACAATTACAATAAAAACTAAACAACTGACAGGTCGGAATGTACAACAGTGGTCAGTTGGGAATGAAATTAAGGCATTTATCAACCATTGCCCTATTTATCAGGTCTGTGAACTTGGCAGTTATATGTTAGCTGTTAACTCAGAAGTTAAGTCCATTTGAGTTAACTTCTGGCAGAAATTAACTCAGAATTTAACTCAGAAGTGAAGTGAAATCGAGTTAACTTCTGCCAGAAGTGAACTCATAATTATGAGTTAACAGCTAACAGATAACTGCCAACTTCACACACCTCTATTTATCTCATATGTGGATAATCAAGAAGGAAATGCATGATTCAAAAGCAATGTATAACAATATATATTTGACGTTCAGCTTCGACTTACTAATTATTTATACAATTAAACGGCCATTAACGTCTAAAAAATAATTGAGAAACATCGATGCCTGTTAATTTTTTTTATTGAATTAACCACGAAATATATGTACCCGTCAATGCTTGATATTGTATCTAATAATATTTAAGTTCAATTTGATATATCGAACCGCGATGTATAATTTGAACTCGGGCAACTAGATATAATACCTCGAACTGTATTGAAGAGTTCAAGGTATTTGATTTATATACAGGACATAGTATGTATATCGTGAGTTTGCAATACGAAGGAATAAAAAAAACTAAATACATGTATTTATTTAAAGTAGAAAATGTTTGTATTGCAGTAGGTACATTGCATAATAAGTTGAATGCTAATTTACTATATCCTTGCGAAATCATATGTGTACCATATTACCTGTGTCACAAAGCTTGAACCACTTTTGTACGATTTTAACAAGTCCTACGATTCCATCAATGTTTATGAAGAATTAACGGATTCTGATCAATCTAATGGCCTGGTCACATACTAGTATTGCTTCCTCAGTGGTTAAAATTGTACGAGTATAAATCCGTACGGACATCAAGTCCAAGTCGTTTGCAACACGCAAGGTGTTCACAGGGAGATCGTGTACTCAGCTCACATGGCAAATACGCAAGGTGTTCACAGGGAGCTCGTGTACGCAGCTCACATGGCAAACACACAAGGTGTTCACAGGGAGCTCGTGTACGCAGCTCACATGGCAAACACGCAAGGTGTTCACAGGGAGCTCGTGTACGCAGCTCACATGGCAAACACGCAAGGTGTTCACAGGGAGATCGTGTACGCTTCTCACATGGCAAACACGCAAGGTGTTCACAGGGAGCTCGTGTACGCTTCTCACATGGCAAACACACAAGGTGTTCACAGGGAGCTCGTGTACGCTTCTCACATGGCAAACACACAAGGTGTTCACAGGGAGCTGAGCTCGTGTACACTTCTCACATGACACTCGGACCAGGAACTAGTGGCATTAAGCTTCACTTCTTCAGAGACAGAAATGTCCATTTGGACTAATTTTACACAGGGCTTTCAGTTCACCGTCTTTGTTATCATTTTTAAATCGCAAAATGTATTAACATATACTGTACAACGATTTATTGCAACTAATCGCTAAACAGAGTGAACAACATGTGCTAAGAAAACATGTTTTCCACGATTATGTGCTCCATTTGAACATGTGTGTACTAGGTCTTTAACAAACAAAATTGTACAAGATAGATCAAAGACATCGACACGCTGATTACTCGTAAAAATGAGGAAACGTTAAATTGAACTAATACCGGTTGCGTAAACTGACTGCAGACACTTTAATTGCAGGAATTGTAAATTGCAATATGTAATCGACACATTTGTTTGTAGCAGAACCATGAGAACCACACGAGAATAAAAGTTCACTTCCTCTCTGAACAAAACAAATTACTTACACATAGGCAACCTAAACACCGTTTATAATAGTATGCGAAATCAATTCGTGATCATATTCGTATCCACTTAGCGCAAATCATTTCAAATTAATCGCGCATTGGTTTAGTTTGATCATTTGTAAAAAAAAGTATTCATGTAAATATGAGTATAGTACGCCCGGGATAATGCGAAATGGGGTGAAGTTTGGAATTATCCACAAAGGTGGATTACTCGAGCGAGCACGATTTATCAGTGTTATTTTAGTACAAAATAGACCATAGGCGTTTATCTAAGCAACCAATTTTACAACAGTAGACTAACCGGTCAATGTTTATAAACATCACATTATCCTGGGCGCACTATATCCGCTCAGAATTTTGAGGTGTTTACAAGTCGGAATGCATGATAATTAAGATATTTATCCATTTTGTTAAATTAATACATACTTACACTCTGCTCCATAATTAAGTATTGTAAGTTAACAACATATTGCCTTTCAATTTAACATTTCCATCCTGTTGTTTAAAGTGAAACAAGTCGGTATAATTGACATACAATACCGAAAACGTGCGTTAATGGGGCATTCTATTCAGTTATTCAATAAATAGCCCGCCTATATTTTATAGAAACAATAAGGTAACGAACACGAATCGGTTTAGTCCACAACTGAAACAAAAGTGTAACAGTGTTCTTAAAGGGGTTCAAAGCAATTTCTTGTTTGAGTGATGCGGCTAAACCTAAGGAAGGTCTTACTGTCCAAATTTAGTGTGCAAATTCTTACATAACCATTTTCAAATTAGTCAAACGATTTAATGTTGCAAGTTTTCTGATTAATCGGCGAAAAGCTGTTTTATTGTGACGTCGTAGAAACATATGTAAATAATACTGTTTTTCTGGCATTTTAGCCCTATCTGATTTTACAATACCAACAAAAGAAATATCAAACTTTGAAAGGAATATTTCCGGAAATGATAAATAAGTATCAATATTTCATACAGTCATAATTGATCAACGTTGCAAGACACGTGCATGATAAAAAGCTGATTGTGCTAGGTGATCAAAATTAAGTAGTTTTTTTTAGTATATTGTGCGCACTCTGCAATCGTTTATTCATCGAATAACGTGTATTGAAAAGTTGCTCCTAAGTAATTTATCAATGTTATGTCAAGATGTTTAAATCATCATAAATGCTTGCAAAAATATCATACAATGCTCCTTGACTTTCTTATGTTTTCTTATGTTACAATTTATTACTTATGCAACAACAATTGATATTGTTAATTTTGATCTGCCTTATGTATCTGACGTCTATAAATCTATAATTCTTACGTTCATATGCAGATGCGTTAATTTTGATAACATTTTTGACGCAATCACTTTTCGTTGGAAACTGAATTCTTACATAAGCATTCAAAATAAGGCTGGTTTCGTGTTAAAAATAAATACGTAGACAGGTTTACTTTTGACCTGCATGTGTTATTTCACAATAATGTATGCTATGAGATCATTACTTGTTCTTAAGGTTAAACCAGTAAAATAAAGAGTCTAATAATGGAAAACGCCAGCAGTATAATTCACACTTGTAAGTATTACATAGCACCACGTGCGAGACATCTTGTAAAACAACTCTGCCTAATTAGTTTTGTTGGTTGCAATCGGATTTGGCTTACACCGCAATACCACACACTCTGTGTCCGTTTTTGTTCGTCTCTCTCTGCGCAACATTTGATTGAATTTCGACACTTCGAAATTCTGAATAACGCGCTGTAATGATTTGACAATTTGAAGATTTTATGTCTTTTCCGTGAACATCGGTTTAATTGTTTTTTTTGTTCACATCGATTCTGTATTACCAACAGAATGGAGCTAGTACTTGTTAAATCACCTTACATTTTGTCTACTTAGCGGGATCTTACGTTTGACAACGGACATTGTGATGACCTTACATTATTCAGCGCTCAAGTTTCACTGATGTTGCGATAACATCTGGGGGTCCTGCAGCGAATGAAAATATTCGAATACATGACCACGTGAACACATCTTGTAACCAAATTTTATTGGAACAAACACAATGCTAACTGCAAAATATATTGTAGTGCATAACTAAATCATCCGCAAATCTAAGTTGGTCTTAAATTTCACTCACATTTTAGTGACAGCAGACATTGTGCTTATACTGAATTACGTAGCGCTCAAATTTCACCAAAGGTATGCATAAATCTATGGAGCGATTCTCGCAGCGAATTAAAATGTTCCGAAATGAAAACTTGTACTGCATTGATACAGTGAGATACACATATATAAGAAATAACTCTCAGTGGTCTACTTGCAGTTAATTTCTGTTCTAGTATAAACCGCAGGTACTTAAGATGGATAAAATCAGCGTCATTAAGCAGTTAAAGCAAAGAAGGATTAAAGTGAAAATAATTGTGGATATCGTTATTTGGCTTGCTGGTAAGACAATAACAATATTTGATGTAGTACTTCTTAAACCAATGTATTCCAGTACAAAATGCCCAGCTTAAGCTATTAAAATGTTATTACCTTTTTAATGACTTTTTATTGCATACAATGTACTCAGATACCATTAAAATAATTAGTTTTTGACATGCAGAAGAATATACTTTACACTTGATATTGATAGAGCTTTTTGTAAACTTTGAGCTATATTTCTATTTTGAATTATAAGACACATAATTTTGACAGACACTAAATAAAAATAGTAGATACTGTGAGGAATCTACATGATTTTTTTAACTTTTCAATATCAATTATTAATAATAAAACAATGAAAATAATATAAATTATTATTACAAATGTACTTGATTATGTTTCAACTTGATATTAATTCCCTATTATTTATCTATATACAACGTAGCCAGACTTGTAATATTTTATGTAACCGAAAGTTTATGCAGTTTATAATGGAATAAGATATGTACTACGCTTACAGACAATACAGTTGACAGTTTCTATCGATTCATATCTTGTGTATCCACGTACTTTATGTCACCACCTATCACACTGCTGCACATTTCTACAAACTTATTATCTATATCAAAGGACGCACGAGACATTTATATTACTTGCATTTATATAATCAACAGACAGCACATAAAACATCGACGTTTATCTTAATTAAACATTCTTTTCACTAATACGTCTTAATAAAAAAATCTTCGGGCCACGAGACTGATTATTTCTTTCGAAGACAATATAAGGTTCCTAGCAAATATATACCCCTGAAGCACTCGGAAAGCAGATACATCGTACTAAATGATATACGTATATTATGGCTTTGTCGGAATGTCAGCTGATGCTCACGCATTTAATTGCATTATGGTTAAACCTGTAGTGACAAGGATGGAGTTATAACAGTACCATTGTAGCGATGTTGGTTTCTTATGACCTTGAATCGAACATCGCTTTTCCCTTTGCCATAGCTCTAACGATTTCGGACAGCAGCACCAATAATGAATACAACTATTGTAAGGTTTATACTTGCTAGGCGGTCCTAATATGTTGATTATGAGATATTGTTGTTGCTGTTGTAATAAGCAGAGGGTACTATTAGCCGTCTACTTAAAGATGCGGTATTAATGAGGGCGTGTAATGTCAAACTATTACAGGAGTAAGTCAACGAGTCAATCACGTAAGTACATAGAGCCTCACATCTGGTATCAGTAAAATCTATTTTCGATCAGATATAAAATATCTATCATTTGATTGATATTATTTAATTTATATAAGCCTCGGAGATTGATGTAGGTTACCTGTAACTTGTAGATTTGATACACGTGTTAACTTCTCGTCGACTTTGATGATATAGTAGAAAAGTTGGTTTATTTATTTACTTTGATCGTTTTCCTCGGAAATTGATTGGTAGTGTATCAATACTTATCATTGAAAACCTTTGTCTATGCTAGACCGTCGTCGTGTTTGTTCCGGCCACATTAGGGAAATACTCGTTTAAATATACATCAACACTTCATCTGACGCGAAATTAGATCAATTAGCATCCATTTTTCATAACCTTTATATTTGATATGGTAGAAATCCTTTCTTTTAAAACTTTTGAATCATCTACATACTTAGTACCTAGTTATGATTTCTTTGTATTTTCAAATGTGTGCAACATATACCACGATTTATAGCAACCGATCATTCAAATAAACAATAACGCTATATGCTCAGAACGAAATTTTGCTTAAAATGTTACTCAAACATTGTTTGATCCACGTGGAAATGTTTGCACTAAGTCTTTCAATCTACAAATTGTACACGATAGATCAACGACCTTGACACGCTGATTTATCGTAAAAATGAGGAAACATTCAATGGAATACTTCAAATAATACGGGTTATGTTAACTGCAGACGTTTTAATTGCATAAAACTGTAAAGTGTAATATACAAATTGTAACATTTGTTTGTGTTAGCGTGTTTTATAGAAAATCTTATTCGCAAAGAATCCGACGAGTACAATCGAAGTTCAGTAGTCGCTGGGTACAGGCAAATCTCAATAGTCAAATAGTGCAATACAATTTCAACTTCAACAGTCACATAGTGTAATTATATAATTTTTGATACAAAATGATCTAATTGAGGTATATATCATTGACCGAGACATTGAACCAAACAGCATAACCCGGTGAGTAAATTCAAATCCCATATTCCATCTCAGACGTTTGTAATACATTAATGCAGTTAGTAAAAGGTCATTGAGAATCCGTGTTTTGTCTGCATAATACGTCACCGAACATTATTTGTTGCTCTAAACTATTTTAACCTCTTGATAATTGTTAACAATTATAATTCTCATAATAAGCTTATTTACTAAGCAGATAGCATCACACAATTCAAAGACCACTTGACTTTCGATATATATCATGCGTAATAGGCTGAGACCACAGTTTATGTATGCTTGATACATATAGTATGTTTACAAATATTCTTGATAAGTACTTTAGGTTCTATTTGGAACGTGGGAGTTTATCTTATATATTTAATTGTAAAATACCAACGGGTACTCAAAAGTAAAGACATGGGCATATTGGTGGACACTGTATAGCTCTATTGTATTTTATTGATTGATCTACATACATTGATAGGTTATGTCTTAATACTGTTGCACATATATTGCTTAGTCAGTTCTTCGATAATGTTCCACATATATTAATAAGTCAGTTCTTTAATATTGCTCCACATATATAAGTCATTACTTCCATTCTGCTCTTTATATATTGCTAAGACATCGCTAAGTTATTCTCCAATCCTGTTTACATACATGTTTATTGCTATGCAATGTCCTTAATATAATTTTATGAATGTTACTATATATGCAATTTTGTTAAAATACTGTACTATGTATATCCATTCATGTCATTGATACACATGTAACCTTGCCGAAATAAGGTATTGCACGTATTTTATTGTATTGATAAGAACAATGCACACATGGATTTTGATAGTTTTGGAAGATGTGTTGGAGCACTTGAAATGTGCACAAAGACTTCAATATACCGCATATAACGAATACATGGCACAATACCTACACACAATCGATTGACAATCCTGTGGATTAAACTAAATATGCATACTTTTACATACCGATGTTAAGTTTTAGCACTTTCTTATTTCCCAACAGTCACAGATATTTCTGCGAACATTGGAAATATATTTTCCCTGATTAATAAATTAGTGTCATATAATATTCATCCCATCATAATTTATGAACGTTGCAAGACGCGAACATGAAAAGGCTGAAAATGCTATGTGATCAAAATTAAAAACAGTAACTTTATAAGTACATTATATGCGCTCTGTAATCGTTATTCAACGTATAACGTGTAATGAAAATTTGACCCTATGTAATTTATCAATGTAATGTCAAGATGTATAAATCATAACAAATGTTTGCAAACTTTTCATACAGTGCTCTTTGAATTTGTGAAATGTTTTAATACCATAGACAACAATGCACTAAAATACTTTCGAAACTTAGTTATTCATGCACATACATTTAGATGTGTGAATCTTGCTAATACCGATGCATATAAACGCAATCACGACTCGTTGGAAACTATTACAACATCTATAAAAACAATGATGTGTTCGAGTTGAAGATATTATATGTACGTGTAAATAGACTGTTTACTAATTAGACGAATGTCTTATATTGGAAGAATGTGTTATATTTGATAACTGCTTTGTTTTTAGGGTTCATCCAGTAATTATTGTCTATATTGGAATCTAGTAATTGAAAACGCCAGTAGCATAATCCATACTTGTCAGTATAACCTATACCAATCTGCCAGACACTTTGTAAAACAACTCTGCCTAATTATTTTGGTCGGCTGTAATCATACTGGTTTACATAATCATACGTACTCTGCACCGTTTTTGTACGTCTATTTCAGAATATATTTCAGTACCTTAGAAAAGAACACGTTGTGTCGATTTGACGATTAATTTGTATATGTAACGTCGCCTCCCTACCCGGCATGCCATTTGGCACATTTCGAAATTCTGAAAAACTTAGTGTCTATGCTTTGAAGATTTGTAGGTCGCTTCTCAACAGTATGTCAATATCGTCTGCCAGTTGAGATATATCCTATCTTACCTATAGCTAACATGGAGTACTTGTTAAATCACTTAACATTTGTCTCACTTTGACAATGAATTCGAATTAATATCGTGTGAAATTACATATTACACAAAGAGGAACGGTCAATAAATCTCTCGTTCTCACTATGGACAATCAGACACACAGTATACCGCGGTTCGTTTTTATCACAGTTAAAACCCAAGCTATAAACAAAGTTACATTTTTGTAAAAAAAGTTTGGGGTACTGAAGTTTGGCTTGGCATCAAATTATCGGTATATGAGTGTAGGGTTGATGCTCGATCGTTCAGTGTCGGTGACCTGGTGTGTCACATATGTTGATGCAGTGACAACTTACACGCCATTAATTTCATTTTTAACTAGCAATTAACAATGATGACACCATAGATGTTACAGTCCGACATGTTTACTGCTGTCAGGTGAAAAACATGTACTATGCTTATTAGATGTATTGCTGTGAATTAAACATGTAGTAGTCTTTTTGTTAATTATTTTACAGAAACCCCCGTATTGTTTACTACTTATGTACTCTATTTTGTTATTGAATCCAATACACATGTTTTCATACATTTTTTGTATACTTGTGATTTGAGGAAATGTTACATAATGTAAATTATCATCTATTAGTTTGTAAGTTTTTTCTTTTTGAACCATATAATGTGGTCCGTTCATTCAATAAAATAAACAATATTTACAAAAACATAGAACAAAAGTATGTCAACAAATACAATACAATACATTCATTAAAATATCAACATTGTCTAAGTATATTTTTTCAACATAGACTGAGTTTCGAGGAAACAATTATAATTGGTTTTATGTGGTTGATGCAGTGGTGGGATGGAAATGTGCATATAGAAACTAAAGTATGTTTAATGAGATAATGTTATCACATCTTTGAAATATACTTGTCTATTTGAATATGAAAAAAAGACATAGCTGATGTACTTATTGAATTAAGAATCTATATGGGGTGGAACGCTTATGTAGTGATAGAGATGTGCGATTTTTTGGCTTCAAGGTGATGATGTAGTCACATCGTTGGAAGGATGCTTATCTATTTCGAAACGAAACAAATAGATTAGCATGATGTGTTAACAAAAACGCCACTAAAGAAACCGGATGGTTATTATAGTTTATTTAATATTTGTAAGAAAATTCTAGATCACATACGTAGTTGTGATTCTTTAAGGTACTTGATGAATCTGTTAAGGAGAACATGCCTTTTGTTTATTTTATTGTAATAAGTTTCTAATATCAAAAAGTCGTGGAGAATAATTTTTAGCACATTCATATCTTTGTTTCTTTTATCGCTTATCATGTAGCATTTATATATACTGTAGCCAAGATGGCTTAGTATAATATTGATATCTTCATAACCCTTCATTTCAATTTTATATCCGAAGATCATATATTCCAGAGTATTTACATATTTACAGAATCCAAGTTTTCGGAAGATTTGGTTTATAGTATTCCATACTGGGTTGATATATGAACATCTAAACAGAAAGTGGTCGATTGTTTCAACGTTTTTACAGAAGTTACAAAGAGGAGAATCATATATTTTCCATTTAAAGAGGTTTTCGTTGGTTGCTATTATTTTATGTGTCAACTTCAGTTTGAATTCTTTAACCTTGTTGTTTTTAATGACATTATGTAGTACAAAATATATTGGATTCCAATTTACTTGTCTTTTAAAGGTATCTTCCCAATATTTGTGAATATATGGTTTTTCGCATAGTCTTGATGTTATTAAGATTCTTATTTGCTTATTGGTAAGTGTACTTATATCTTGCGTCATTGTCAATACTGTTTTGACAGAGGATTGTTTTGATTTTGTCGTATTAAATATGTCTTTCCAGGAAGATGGTATTGCTTTTATTAGTTTAGAGTATTCTGACATCCAGTTTGATTTAGTTCTAAGTTTGTTCAAAATAGTGTATTCATTGATTTTTCCATTGTTGATGATATCTTCGATAAATATTATGCCTGAGTGTATCCAATGCTGGTAGATTAAACATTTTCCTTTGTGCTTTATAAATCTATTTCCCCATAAGACTTGTTTCCTTATATCGTAGAATTCATTTGGGGCTCTTGTTGTTTTATATTACATAATTCTATATAGTTTTCGATAATTTCTCTGTAGAACTGTGGTATTCTATGTTTTATTTCCGGTAACGATTTAAAGGAGTCAATATTTATTTTAAAAACTAGCATATCGTGACCAAATTGGTTGATAAAAAATTTAGGTATAATTTTCCAGTTTGCCGCTTCATCGCTGTTTAATGATTTTACCCATTTCATTTTTAATGTTTTAATGTATGCTATTGAATCGGGCATTTCTATACCTCCATCCGACTTTTCAGATACTAAGATTGATCTTTTGATTTTTTTTTCTTTTGTTGCTCCAAAGGAATTGGTATAGCATTGAGTTGATGTTATTTATTACATACTTAGGGGTTGGAATGGATTGTATTAAATATGCAAGTTTTGGAAGTATTATTGATTTAATTACAGTTAGTTTGCCAAAGAATGTCAGATATCTATTATTCCATGTATTAATTAAAGTCTTGCAGATTTCTATTTTAGAATTCCAGTTCATTTGCTCACAATCTTTGGGATTTGCACCAAAGTATGTTCCAAGAGCTTTAACGGATTTGTTAAAGGTGATGCTATAAAGTTTTGGTTGATGATTTTGCTTCGATTTGCCAATTAGGAGTCCTTCTGTTTTGTTTTTGTTTAGTTTAAGTCCGGAGAATTTTCCAAAATGTTCAATAAGATCTATTGCTTTAGGTATCTCATGTTCATTTTTAAGGAAAAGTGTAGTGTCGTCTGCTAATTGTGTGATCTTTAATTCTTTCTGATTATTTGCATCAATGTTTATTTGCATTCCGTTTACGTTTGATTTTCGTATTTTTGTAGATAGTATTTCAGCAATTGTTAGAAATAATAGAGCAGAAAGTGGGCATCCTTGCCTGAGACCGCGTGTCAGGGTAAAGAAGTTAGACTTCCATCCGTTATTAATGACAGAAGAGCATATGTTGTTATACAGCGTTTTAGCCCAGTTTATAAAGTCACTTTTGAAACCATATTTAGTAAGTACGTCGATCATAAAATTCCATTCGACCGTATCAAAAGCTTTTTTAAAATCGAGAAATAGGATAGTACCGTCTATGTTGAAGTGCTCAGTGTAGTCAATTACATCTTGTATCTGTCTAATATTATTTCCGATAAAGCGATTTTTAATGAAACCTTGTTGGTCGGGGCTTATGATTTTTGGTAGTACTGTTTGTAGTCTTCCAGCTAAGACTTTTGCCATTATTTTGTAATCAATATTTAGAAGAGAGATTGGCCTCCAATTTTCCAAGTTTTTTGGATCTCCTTTTTTGTAAAGTAATGATATTACACATTGTTTTTGACTTCTTGATAGCTCGTGTTTCTCAAAAGATTGTTCGAATGAATGAACAACGATATTTGCTATTTTGTGCCAAAAACGTTTGTAGAATTCTACCGTGAGTCCATCAAGACCAGGGCTTTTATTTTGTTTCATGTTATTAATAGCGTTCGTGCATTCGTCTAGTGTTAGCTTCCCCTCACATATATCTGCCTCATCAGAGGTCAGTTTGTGATCTAAAATTACCCGGTTGAGATAAATGTCATTATCTACATCATTTGTGGAGGATGTATATAACTTTTTGTAGAAGTCAACTTCAGCCAATAGAATATCATTTATATTTGTTATGTTAACATTATCCATCGATAACGATGTTATATTTTTTCTGTTTTGTCTAGATTTTTCTAAGTTTAAAAAATATTTTGAGTTTTTTTCTCCTTCGTCTTAGAGTTGTATACGAGATCTTATCATGGCTCCATTCATTTTTGAGTCGTAAATAGTTTTAATTTCATTTTCTAGTTCTGTTATTCTAGGGTTGTTATTTTGCTCTGAGTACAATTTACCAAGTTCTTTTTCAAGTTTACCTAGTTTTATGTGTCCTTGCTTTGATTTTTGTTTAGAGTATGTAATTGAAGCATCTTTAATTTCGTATTTACATATTTCCCATTTAATTACAGCATCTACAGGTAGAATGGAGCAACGGTCAATGGTTTTAGAAATTAAGAAACAGTATTCTTCGTCTTCTAGGTGTGCATTGTTAAGCTTCCAATAACCTGGTCCACGTTTGCATGGAGTTTTTAATTTTATCGAAATAGCAAGGTGGTCTGTGCTTTGAATAATCGCCGGTCTAATATCTGTTGAAAGGACTAGGGGTGTGATATTTTGATCGATGAGCCAATAATCGATGCGGTTTTTTTTCAATACTATTTTTTCTTCGCCATGTATACTGCATTGGTTTAGTGCCATTTAATTGTTTCCAAATGTCTATAAGGATATTGTTTTTGATGATTTTTTCAAGGTTTTTACAAACGGTATTATTCTTACGCTTTTGGGAAACTGTCTGTTTTGTTATTCGATCACTATTGCTCAGTGTTTCGTTAAAGTCTCCTCCGATTATTTTTATGCCATTAGAGTTGTCATTTAGAGTATGTAATATGTCTCCAAAGAAAACATTTCTTGATTTTTTATCATTGTGTGCATATATGTTTAATAAGGAATATTTGTTATTATTAGTATCTATGTTAACAAGTATATATCGTCCATTCGGATCAGTAATAAAGTTACATGTTTCGTGGTTTAATGTTTTTTTTATAAAAGTCGAACACCCTTTACTATTATTTTCTCCAAAGAAGTGGTACATTTTCCAATCATTAAATTCGGTGATCAGAGATTGTGTAAGGTTATCTGTAAAATGAGTCTCTTGTAGAAATACAATGTCTACTTTTTGTTGTACTAACCACTGTTGGAGTCTGCCACGTTTCGTTTTGTCCCTTATGCCTTGTACATTAAGAGATATAATATGTAGCTTGTCGTTAAGGTTTGTCATTATTTATGTGGAAAAAATTAAAGATTTGTTAAGACCTTTCATTATTATATGCGTTAAAAGATTATCATTAAATACATATTCATTCGTAACCTTTGGCTTATATCCTACAAGAACTATACGGAACAAGGGGCGCAATCCATATTGAATAAGCAGTGTACATACATATGGGTAATATCACAATATAGCACCGTGCAAAACTTGGTGAAAAAATCGTATAGAAATCATCGTTGTACACACATACTCGAAACATACACGTCGATGTTTGAACGTACATATGGATGTGTATAAAGTTACACCTATTAGATTTGTATAATTTATAAGTTTCATTGAGTTAATGTAGATAGTGTGAATATAATACTTAAAGCATGTAATTGATTTGCTAATAGTACGGTTAAAGATGCAAAAAATAATTATATTTTATGGTATTCTCTAAACAAAGTATCGTGTATAGCAAATAACAGTGTTATGTACAATGAAACCATTTAGGGGATGATGTAAAAAAACATGTTATAACAATCAAATAATCAATGGATGAAACATATTCACAACAAAATAGTATGTTAGAACATATAACCTTCGTGCAATTGCTATTTTCATACAAAGCAATATACAGCATCAACAGCTTATAATTTGTATAGATCACGTTTATGATAGGTCTTATTCGCCTATCAAGTACCCGTGTTCTAATATTTAACATTGCGTACATGGGCGAGCACGTGGACTTGGTTTATAATCACAGAATGATCTATAGTCTTTTTCATGAATATGATGTAAACAATGATTTGTCAATGAAATTCCATACTGTAGTATTGTGAAAAGAGCACGCATTGTGTGAGAAAAAAGACAGAAAAATATTACATATAGCACGCCGAGTATTTCGGTGAGCTTCAAACGTTAGCGGGCTGCGTACATCGATGTGTACATAGCGTACACCGAGCACGTGTTTATCGTGCGGGTCGTAGACAATGTCTGTATTATAAATATAATATAAATATTTTCTCTTATTAGTTATTATTATGTTGTAGATTAATATTCGTATCTTATTATTATGTTGTAGATTAATATTCTTATCTATATATGATAAAATGTGTTTAATATATTTTATACTTATTTATGATAATATTTACTGATATATTTTTAACTTGTATGTGTTATTCTGCCAATTTAGCAGAATGCATTCATAATAAATGTGATGTAATAAGAACATATCACTATACATGTTATTACATAAAATATATGCATTGTTTACACTTCTTAGTATAACTTTCGTCACATGATTGACGTTGCACGTGTATTGTCGTCCTATAAGAGACAATAAACAAGGTAGGTGAATATCTATATCAAAGTCCATAGGTATAGTCCGAGATCGATAGATGTACACACATTGCCATCGGTTAAGAGACAATATACATGGTAGGTCTAGATTTATCTCAAAGTCCATTAGTAAAGTCCAAGATCGATTCTGAAAGTGCACAGATAATAAAAGAGTATTTATCAGTCCTCGCCGGATGACTTCTGGTCGGACTCATAGTCCGAATAATCTTCAATGGTAGTGCGAATTTTCTTTATTGTATCGTTTATTGTTTCAGAAGGTGTTGGTGGCGTCCTGTGTTTAGGATTAGGATGTTTTCGTGATTTTGGAGTCTCGTTGGTATTGGTACAGAAAGACACGATGAGTTGTTGACCATTAACAACCTGTTTGTTTTTCTGTTTGGTGTTTTTGGACTGCATTTGGGCATTTCCCTCGGATTCCTCGTGCGTCTTCACGGGCGTATCTTGATCAAACGGAACTGTTGTAGTGGGTAATGACCTTGGTAACTCATTGGGGGGTTCCGGAATGACCTCATTATTACCATCAGCCATATCACAGTCCCCTTTCTTATGACCAGATCTAAAGCACGCATTACATTTCCAGTCTTTGGTGCATTCTCTGATGGAATGCCCTGTTTCTAAACACTTTCTGCATGTACTGGGTGTTTTGTCCTTGTTTTGACCATAGTGCATGACCCGCCCCACAAATATACCGAATGTCATGAAGCGTGGAAGAGGTGCACTAAGGGAGGAGGCCTTGACCGTGAACAGCCTATCGCCCGTTTCACAGTTTGTGAGTTTTCCATTGTAGCGCAGCTTCTCACGCATCGAACTAATGACATCGATTCATTTCAGAATAAGTGGGCGAGCTATGGTTCCATCATCTACAGATAATGGAATATTCTTAATGCGTATTCGGATCGTCTGCTCACTATCCAAGCGATCCGGGTTAGTATTGAGAAGATCAATTCTCTTACCCCTCAATATTATGCCCTCACTTAATAGGGCGACTTTGTCCGCCAAGTTGTCTATATAAATTCGCCACATCCCTTTGACTCTCTGTAGTCCTGTGATGTGCGAAGGGTCAATGATGTTTGACAGCGCCCCATATATGTCCGTGTGTTTTAACCATTCAGCCATTTCTGGCTGTCTATTGCCGAACAAGCTTTTCTCCTGCATAAACACGATCGGTGGGCCGCCATATTGGTCACCTTGAGATGAGTTGACAACATAACTGTTTTCAGTGTTCATAAATAATGCCGTACCTCAGCTCCGTTTTAGTCCAAATAGTATGTATAAACACTTGATATCCGTTTAATTTCAACTTTAGTCCATAATTATCACTTATAACTTGGTTGAAAGTGTTTAATCAATTTATATTCATCGGAGTAAATGATATAGTCGTGACAGTATCAGTTACGTCCCCTTTTCATATTAGTTTGTAAGTTAGGACACCGAAAAACCATCATTATTTTGCTGGAGATTATTTTTCTTGATTTCATGTATTTTGTTTTCTATGAATGTTTAATGTGCATTACATATCAAACATAATAATAAGATCACTAGATAAGTTCACATACCCATTTTCGGAAGATAATTGTTTGAACAGTAGCAGTAATGCAAACTCACGAACAATTTTCCTTGATTTTCAGTTTTACCTTAAAGTGTATAGAGCTATATCGGAAGATATTATTTTAAAAAGTTTCAAAAACTGAAAACAATTATGCTTTCATATCCATTAGATCATTTTTCGCTTCAGTTTTAACAGAAAATCTCTCTGTGATTTATTGGACATGCGAATTGTCCATTTTCATACGAAAGTGTTCTAGAACACCCTATGAAACAATAAGAATCTTCTATATTTCGACGATTGAATCAAAGTACACAGAACCTATCCAAAGTTTTGATTTGCAATTAAGGTAGTCTAGTATCAATTAAAATTATGCAAGTTATTATTTTGACATTGAATGACGGTTAGAATATAGCTATATACACTTTTATAAATGCATAAAAACTATTTTGTTTCTTTATATACTTTTTATGAGGTATGCCCATGAAATTAAACCTTAATAGTGATATTTCAACAAAAATATTAAAATTATCATTTTTCCTTTTCTTAGGTATTCATGACCTAGTTATCACCTCGTGATACTTAATGATAACAGCAAGCTAATACTGCTATTAATGACAAAATCATCTTTTTATCTACGTTAATGTTGTTTGTCTTAAATTTCACTCACATTTAATGCCAACGGTTATTGTGTGAACATTACAATAAGCAGTGTGCTCGAGTTTCACTATCACAAGTGTGATATGATCTATAGAGCGATTCTAGCAGCGATGAAACAATTCCAAAATGCAACTCGTACTGCATTGGTACAGTGTGCTGCACATATATAAGGTGGAACTTTAAGCGATACACTTGTAACGTCTGTTTTAGTATAAACCGCAAGTACATAAGATGGATAACGTCTGCGTCATGAAACAGTTAAAGCAAAGAAGGATTAAAGTGAAAATAATTGTGGATATCGTTATTTGGCTTTCTGGTAAGGTGATTTGTTATCTGAATATATTTATTTCTTAGAACAATTTCTCGCCATGCATGGTGCCTAATTGGTCCGCCATTAAAATAAAGCGTTCGTATAAAACAATAAATCAATATTTTTTATTTTATTTTTTTGGTATAAAAAAAATCAATATTAAGTGTATGCTGTTAGTAGATACTAAATATCATTAAATAAATAATCGTCTCGCAAAATATGTGAAGATTGTTTTCGTTGATTTCAAGGATTTTGTTTTCTATGAATCTTAAAAGAGCATTGCATCTCAAACATACAAGATCACTAAATTAGTTCACATACCCGTTTTCGGAAGACAATCGTGCGAACAGTAGCAGTAATGTAAAATCATGAACGATTTTTCTTGGACTTTCAGTATTGTCCTAACAAACGTACATAAACTAACTTAGTGTGATTCTTTATATACTTTTTATGAGGTATGCCAATAAAAGAAAACCGTAATATGGTTATTTCAACAACGATATCAAAAATATCATTTTTCCTTTTGTTAGGTAATTATGACTAAGTTAACACCTCTTGCAACAAAATTAACAACTATAATAATGTTGCTAGTGATGCCAATATCATGTTTTAATCTACGTTAATGATGTGTGTCTTAAGTTTCACTCACGTTTTAATACCAGCGGATATTGTAATACCACTAAAATATGCAGCGCACTAAAGTTTCACTATACAGATAAAATCTATGGTGAAAAAAAGGTTCCAAAATACAACTTTTATTGTACTGGTACTGAGTGATGCACATATATAAGACGGAACTTTAAGCGATCTAATTGCAGTCAATTTCTGTTTTTGTATTAACCACAAGTACTTAAGATGGATAACTTTTGCGGTATAAAACAGTTAAAGCGAAGAAGGATTAAGGTGAAATTGTTCGTGGATATCGTAATTTGGCTTTGTGGTAAGACAATTCTTATTATTAAGAATATTATTTCTTTGAACGATTTTTCGCGGTGCATGGCTTCTAATAGATCAGCCATTTAAATAAATTGTTCTTAAAAACAAGAAATCAATATTAAGTACTTGTAAATAGTATATACTAAAATATCATCAATGGTCATCTTGCAAAATATGTCTCATCCAGAGGTTAAAGTATATGAAAATGAAATGACATTTTAGTTTATCTATATTGGATGTATTAAAAATGCTTATTTAAAATGTCTGTATTTTACTAATGCGGAAAGTTTGTATTTGTATTTATCCATGTTTGACTTTTTGCTAAATTAAGTTCACGGGATATAAATGAAGATTATGATTAAAGACTAAGCTGTAACCTATGGAAAGCCACAGTACACCCGACGGAGGACAACTTATTTTCCTATATAAATCAATGATCTTTCTCCTCCGTCGGATTTCTTCAAAAATCGACGGAGTACTATCGCCGACGCACTTCATTGCCGACGTACCGATGTACTTCATTGCCGAGGTACCGACGCACTTCATTGCCGAGGTACCGACGCACTTCATTGCCGAGGTACCGATGCACTTTTAATATTGTCGATGTACTATTTGTCCTCCGGCCAACATATACTACCGATGTACTATCGACGATGCACTTCATTCGGCGAAAAATACTACCGTCGATCTACTCTGCTGATTTTACCGACGTAGTAGGACAATCATGAGTCGATCGACTCTCTATACTATACTATGTCGTCAACAGTAGACCACCGATGTACTATTTTTCGCTCCACTTGTCCGGTGGGGGTTATTTACCCGAGATGTCACCGGCAAGATCAGTATCAATTAGGCGCATGCAATAAAGCACATGTATGTGGGTGCATGTTGTTGCTGCTGATTTCTACTTCTGCTGATTTGGTGTCATGATAGCGTCTTATTTATAGATATGTGAGTATAATTAAAACATTTAATGCCTTTTTAGGAGCCAGACCTAATAAGCTGATAAGAATTTAACCTTTCATTATCAATTTTCACCAACGTCAAGTGAGCGTACGATAAATAGCCGACGATAGTCCAGCGAACGATAAGGATTTAGGTTAAACACCACTAAATTTCCAAGCAAACAATAAGACTGGGTATGATAAAAATTGGCATACTGAGACAACCAGGCTCTGTGACCCCGGAAGACCGGGTATGTAGATGTAGGGCAGGTGGACGAGAGTCGAAAAACACCGTCGCTAGGCCCCTATCTTGAGGCTAAAAGAGGGGCCAGACCCCCAAAGTAGCCAAAATAGCTGTATGTCATTGTCGTCTTATGATGGGTTCAAGCCCGTGTACTGCCCAAACCATGTTTTGTGACCCCAAAAGACCGGGTATACAGACGTAGTGTATGATCATACAAGTCGAACAAGACCCTCTACAAGTTCCTATCTTGGGGAGGGTACCGGCTTGGGGCCGGACCCCGTGGTGCCTATAATAGCAGTGTATTGAACTTTGCATTTTGGGCCGGTTTCGGGCCCGAACAGAGCCCAAACCAGGCTCTGTGACTCCGGAAGGCGGGGTATGTAGATGTAAGGCAAGTGGACGAGAGTCGAAAAATACCGTCGCTAGGCCCATATCTTGGGGCTGAAAGAGGGGCCAGACCTCCAAAGTAGCCAAAATAGCTGTATGTCATTGTCGACTTTTGATGGGTTTGAGCCCCTGTACTGCCCAAACCATGTTTTGTGACCCCAAAAGACCGGGTATACAGACGTAGTGTATGATCATACGAGTCGAACGAGACCCCGCTGCAAGTTCCTATCGTGGGGAGGGTAGCGGTTTGGGGCCGGACCCTGTGGTGCCTATAATAGCAGTGTATTGAACTTTGCGTTTTGGGCCAAGGTAGGAACTTGCAGAGGGTCTCGCTCGACTCATATGATCATACACTATGTATGTATACCCGGTACATAGACTCGAACCCATCCAAAGTTGTCAATGGCATAACGCTTTTTTGGCTACTTTGGGGGTTTGGCCCCTCTTTCAGCTCCAAGATAGGGGCCTAGCGACGGTATTTTTCAACTCTCGTCCACCTGCCCTACATCTACATACCCGGTCTTCCGGGATCACAGGGCCTGGTTTGGGCTCTACTCGCGCCCGAAACTGACCCAAAATGCAAGGTTCAATACACTGCAATTATACGCACTATTGGGTCCGGCCCCTAACTCCTATCAGCCCCAAGATAAGAACTTGCAGAGGGTCTCTTTCGACTCGTATGATCATAAACTACGTCTGTATACCCGGTCTTTTGGGGTCACAAAGCATGGTTTGGGCGGTACTCAGACTCGAACCCTTCCAAAGTCGCCTATGGCTGACGCTATTTTGGCTACTTTGGGGTAAGGCCCCTCTTTCAGCCCCAAGATAGGGGCCTAGCGACGGTATTTTTCAGCTCTCTTCCACCTGCCATACATCTACATACCCGGTCTTTCGGGTCATTGAGCCTGGTTGCTTAAATATGCCCCTTTTTATCATACCCATTATTATTGTTTGCTGGGAAATTCTTATTGTTCACTGGGAAATTTAGTGGTGTATAACCTATATCCTTATTGTTCGCTGGAGTTATTGTTCGCTGCTATCGCTCGCTGACTTGACCCCAGCTCAATTTTCACAGTTTCAAACTGCTCTCGTCTCTATGATCCTCAAATTCTATGATTTAGCTACGTACTCGCGAGCATTCATTACAGTAATTAATGAATATAATTAGGAGATGTGTCTAACAAGAAATACTAACTAGGGTTTCTAAAATTACCAAGTGCTCCGGCTGAGCATCCAACCAGGGACCTCTCGATAAGAATTCAGTGTTTTTTCGGGTGATTTTACAGCCGAATATGGGCTATGTTCGTGGGCAGATCCAGGATTTCCGGTTACGGGGGTGGGGGACGTAAGAAAAAAATGGGGTCCAGGTCAAAGCTTTGATAGAATGCCCTTGGGGCAAAGCCTTACAAATTCTACCTTGAAAAGTCCTTGAAATGTCCTTGAATTTTGTTGCGAAAAAAATGTAATAACCATGCATGATGCATCAATTCACTGATGTTCTCAATATAATGTGTAAGCTAGAATTACTATTAACTAAATCACTGTGTATAAACAAGTCAATTTCTAGTTATCACAATAAGTCATACACATTGAATTGTATTGTCTCAAAATGAGTCATACAGTCACCGGAAGTTACAGTTGTGTTTGCCCACAATAAGTCATATAAAATTCAAGATAAATTGCATAATCTCCCAATAACGCACAGTGATACATTGACCTGGCTTATAACATGCTGTATAAATGGTTTGTTTTGATGAAAGTGTTGGTTTTTTTCCAGATGAGATGTAAAAGTACATGCTTGGTGATAATTCATGTGAGCAGTGATGCGGAGTTATAGCACTTGACAGAATAGAATTTATGATGCAGACTTCAGGTTAGTTTTGTTAAAATAAACAGTAAACTTGCATTATTAAATTGCCAATTTTTCAAAAGCTCTCACTAATGTTTCATTTATAATATATAAAATTTAAATGTACCATATTTAATTGAATATTGCATTTATCTGGAGACAAATGGACATATAGGACCAGCCATGAATTGTCTTTAGAAGTCAGCATTTCATATACAAGTCTAGAACAAACAGGTACATAATTGTTTTTGTTACCAGTTCGGGAATTTTGATCTGCAAGACATTATGTAAGACTGGTTGGTATTGTATATAATTGATTATGTATCACAATATCTTATTGATGTATTAGAAAAATAATATACACTACACTATTTCAGGTTATACCAAGACTTCAGAGGAATGAGTTTTTGATGTTTACCAATCATATTTATAAGAAGATCATGGTGAAGAAAATATTTCCATCCTCAAAGATCCTGTTCCAAAATGACCAGAAGAAGATTATGAAATAAATCAATGTGACTACATGTATATGACTGTGTATATCTCACAACACTGACTCATTTGACTTTGTCAACTTTGAAAAATGTTACCATAGCCACCAGAATTGGAGCTGGATGTTGAACTGGCAAAATCACCACCATCAGTGAATGTGCCTTATATCTATAATCTACTATGTGCTGCTACTTAATCAAATGTTTGCTGTTATGCCCTACCCTATTTCTCCTGTATCAGGGGTACTGTATAATCAGAGATTTCTACAGGTTTTAAGTTTTGTGGAATCTGGTAAAATGATAATTTTGCAGTTTCTCCATAATATGGATTCAAATATTGAAAGACAATTATCTTAATTCGGTAGTTTTGTGTCGCCTGGCCAGGCAGCTTATGGGTGTTTTTTTCGTCTTATTAGCATTTGCTGCATAACTTTGTCATTTTAACTGTGATGTTTTTTAATTACTTCCCTTTGATTGATTTTATTAGAGCATTTTCTGGACAATTGCATTACTTTGTCATGTTAACTTCAATTGACTTCAAAATTTGTATGCATGTTTAAGGCAGTGTTTAAAAGTGCAGTGCTTTAGTTTCAATTTCTGATTATTTCCCTTTGAGTTGATTTTGTAAGACATTTTTCGTCCACAGCAAAACGTTTTCATTCCAAGTTTAAATTAATTCAAATTGAGTATACAAGTTTCTTCCAATGACTTGAAGTGCAGAGCGCATGAATTGTCACTCTACCTAGTGCCGGCAGGTGACACATTCCACTTGGGGAGCTTTTATCAACATAATTGCCCCCAGAACAAGATCAACATAGGCAAATGTATATATTATATACAAATATTTTCAGGTCAACTTAATGTAGGCATTAAATTTCATGAAGTAAATAAACCATACACTAAATGGACATTCAACCACAAAGAAACATGATTTTACAGTATTGCCTTGAACCTGGTATTTTCTAAGGCACAGGGTACTTTCAAAGTATATTGAAACAGAGTATCCATCACTCTAAGGTGGAGATTTGTACATTTATTTATCTTTGAATTTGTACTAATTCTACAATTTTTTTTTTTTTTTTGGTAAATTTGTTGAATTGTTGTACACTATACTGCAAGTTCTTGTTCAATTCATTGTAAACCACTAAGTGTTAAATTGCTCTACTAAATATTGCAAGTTTGTCAGTACTGTTGTGACCTAAATGTTCTGCATTCATTAAATGCTTGTTTTAATAAAAGAGTTGAAACCAAATATATCCGAAACACACACCATCCTCTTATTACTCAAATGTATTGAATGCTTGTAAAATTACTGCTCCAAGAATGTGTACTTCATACACATACAGGCTCAGGTCCACTTAGAATAGGAAATATGTAATTATACAACTTCTCCACATGTGGAGGAAAACCAGCACTGTCAACTTTTCCTGTATGGGAATCAATCAAATTTTTATATCACAATGAAACTTCACTAATAAGACAACCCTTGATTATTTGAATGTGTACCGATATTATCGTTCACTTTCATAAAAACTTATATTTGAAAATAATCTTAACAAGTTGGTTATAATATTAAGGCTAAATAAAGAGTGAAACATTTAAATCATGGGAATGATTTGAAAATGTGGTCTTAATCTTAAGGTGGTATTTAAGTGAAGTTTTACTGTTGGTTTATAAGTAAGACACTTGTTAAAGCATTGAAATCAGTTTTTAATTGACAAACATATCATATGATAATACTTTCTGGCAAAACATCTGTATGGCAGACACATGTAATAAATAAAAACAGTTATCAATAAAATGTATTAATTTTCATGTTTTTTTCCTTAATTGTTATTTGTCGGCAACAGTTTCAGAACATCTTGACTGCAGCTATTGTTGTCACTTGTGTGTGCGCGCGTGCGTGCGTGCGTGCATGTGTGTGAGCACCTTAACCTCTGGTTAAAATTATTGTCAGAGTCATTTTCTCAAAGACTATCAAATAAAGGTATCCACTTGTAACCATCCAAAGAGAATGCATCCTGACCACGACTGGTAGCTCTGTGATCTTATATATTTGGAGTTAGCTGCCCTTGACACTCAATAACTTTGGCTAAGGAATCAGATAGGGTACTATCAAGTACAGAAAGGTCGAGCGTCTAGCACTCATATGCAGTGTTCAAGAAGACTTTTGAACTGTATCAGTCCTTGATACATAGAGTCACAGCATCATCAAGGTCATCCATAATCAGTTACTGTCCAGCTAGAGTCATCAAAGGGAGACATCATGTTGATCATTTTCTGCAACATTTGTTGGCTGGGAATAATCTTTACTACATCATCTAAAATAATAATAAATAAAATTAATTTTATAAAACGATGAATGCCTACCTACAGCACAACCTTTTGAAGTTGCATGTATTGACCATTGTGTACAAGTTGTGGCTCAGCAGGGGTTAAATTTATGGTATAAATACAAACCTAAGTGAAAAGGGGGTATTTAGAGGGGTATTTAGAGGTTGTACAATATACATTATATTTATGACCTGACCTAGATGCTACAGCTATAATTTGAGTGATTGTGCCCTGGATCATATGCCCTGAAGAGCTGAATTGCATTGAGGGATAACAATATCTCAAATAGATAGATATAAGTTCAAATATGAATATGACCTAAGTCAATCTTAATTGAAATATTTGAGCGCACATGAGCACAAAATCGTATGGAGGCATGCATGTACATACACCAAAGGTGACGATTAAAACTCTTGCTACCAACAAGCACCCCCCGCTCAATAAAAATTGAAATTGCCTCATATTTTGGGTTGAGATCAAAAATAATGTTTATCCAAACAAATAAAACAATCATGTATTCATGTATTTACCCCCAAAAAGTGTAAAATATTTATAATACATACCAGAGTTATAAGTGTTCTGAACTCTGCTCAAATCAATGACAATATTTGCAATCAACAGGTTCTTTCCCCATGCCACTTTTCACACAGTCTGTCCACACTGTTTGCTGAAACCAAATAAGAAAACCTTAAGACTAATGGTATACTTGTAATGACAGACTTATGTGTTCAACCATTACCTTTATCTCAAATGACTCAAAGAAATTTAATTAATGAAGCCGACTAGATATCATCAGCCTCAACTAAAAATGTGCAAAAGACAGATATGGTTAATGTGCACCGAACTCTGATGAGATGTGTTTATCTTTTTACATGAAGTTTCATTAATTGAAGTTATGTCACGGACACAAATTTAGTATGAATAATTGCAAAAGCGGAATAGTATGATATACAGAGGCATGGTCCTTGGAAACTGCACGTCCCGGGAATTAGGATCTATTCAAATTGATACCTGCAGTGCTGTTTATGTTACAGCCTGGATAAAAAGTAAATAATGAAGAAGAGTCATAGCTCCAAAAAATAGGCAAAATAGAATTATGGTTCTTGTGTACCCTCAATTATTTCTAGATGTCTATCAGTGCCAGTAACCTGGGCACTGTTTTATCAAAGCATTTACGGAAATCTTTAAATTACGCTCAAATTTAAATTCTTTATAATACTGTTACAACTGTAAAATGATCCATGATCCAGTTAATGAAGTCTTATAAACAATACCTGTCCCAAATATACAGCTGTTAAATAGTTATACTGAATTTAAATTTGAACGTAAGTTTACGATTTCCGTAAGTACGTTGATAAAACGGTGCACAGGGGCGTAGCTTGGTCAATTCAGAGTGTACGCCTGTTTTCAGATGTTATTTTTTGGAAATATCTAGAATATATAATGCCTCCAACATTTATGCCTAACACTAGGCAGGCATCGATTTTTATTGCATTTTTAGTCAGTTTATTGTAGATCTATCATTTATTTCATGGAGCGTACGCCGCCCTGGGCGTACGGGCGTATGCCTGGCTACGCGCCTGTCTACATTATACACTACTTCACTCGTCAGTTGCTTCCACGACCCCCTACACCCAGGAATGGGCACGGAGTTTTACTTTTGGGTTGTCAACCCCCCGCCCTTCCACGCCCCTAGACAGCTGATAGTAAAATGTCAGAGATTTCACCTGCCCCTGACAACCAAATAATATAAATATGGTCCCCGGGTATTGGTTGGTAGAAAATGTTACCAACATTTCCCCGACCGAGTAAGAGAAGCTGAACCCGGCCGTCCACCGCCCATCCCCGGGGGGCTGTGGGGCCATGGATACAACAGACTATCTTGCAGTCCATTCGTTCTCGTTCATGGAAATTTGTAAATAAATCACTGATCTTGAAATAAACTTCTGCGAGAAAAGGCAACACATGCAAAAAGGAGAAAAAAACATGTCGAATTGTTAATCTTTTACTTACATGTATTTTAAAATAAGTGTTGTTTTTGTTAAAACTGTACAAAAAAGACCTAATCACAACTTCAGTCCCTGCACGTGCATATGCGTCTAGTTGATTGTGATCTTTCCGGTGACTCCTCGGTTAAATAATCCCCACCGAAGTACTCTACCTTTACTGATAGTATAGAGAGTCAATCTTGTCCTCCTTCGGTAAAAATAGCAGAGTCGAACGACGTTAGTATTTTTCGCCGAAGGAGTGGGACAGTAGTACATCGGAAATGAAGTGCGTCGTCGATAGCAGAGTCGAATGACGGTAGTATTTTTCGCCGAATGAGTTGGACAATATGAAGTGCGTCGTCGATAGCAGAGTCGAATGACAGTAGTATTTTTCGCCGAATGAGTTGGACAATATGAAGTGCATCGTCGATAGTACATCGGTAGTATTGTAGGCCGGAGGACTATAGACAAGTACGTCGGCCGCATTGAAGTGGTTCGGCGATAGTACTCCGTCGATTTTTGAAGAAAACCGACGGAGGAGAAAGATCATTGATTTATATAGGAAAATAAGTTGTCCTCCGTCGGGTGTACTGTGGCTTTCCATAGTAACCTAATTATAAACTTAGAACCTCAAGAACTTCAATATATAGTTGATAAAAAATTCTGAAAACATCTGCTTGGTTTTGTATTTTAGAGATTTATATTACTTTTGTTAATATAACAACTACAACAATAAAACTGTTTTGTTAATTCTGGACCACCCCCCGTACAAGAAAAATTCCAACACAATTCTCATAATATCATGTCATCAGATAGACTATGTGGGAAATTTTCTTGATACCAATTACTTACTAGTGTAAGAACATTGAATTGTTAAAAAATATTCAGAACATTTAAAACAAAACATTTTAGTTAAACGCCACTTTTTGCAAAGCATGTGATAATTTTAGTAAAGTATTATAAAACGCCTCCTTTTGACATTTTAATAACTTCATGTCTGACTATATTTTCATTTTCTATTATTTATAGCTCGTGAATAACGTAGCCAGACTTGTATTATTTTATATGACTGCGAATTTATGGAGTTTATAATGCAATTGGATATGCATCATTTTTACAGACAATAAAGTTGACAGTTTCTATCAATTCATAGCGCGTATATCCCCGTAATATAAGTTACCCTACTGCACAATTCTACGAACCAATTATCTAGAATAAAGGACGCACGAGACATTCATTTTACTTTTTGTTATACAATCAACCGCCAACAACAAGCATCAGCGTTTATCTTAATTAAACATTCTTCTGGCCACGAGACTGATTGTTCCCAAGACAATATAAGGTTCCAGACAAAAACTCTGAAGCACTCGGAACGAAGTTGTATTTATCAAGTGATATATGTCTGTGTGGAAAGTTATACTATATAATTTCAATTGAATCATGGCTAAACGCTTACTGACAAGGACAGTAGTTCCAAAGTGTCATTGTAGCGATGTTGGCAGTGCGCGGCTCGGGGCGGAACATCACTTTCTGTTAGCCGTTACTACGTGTATAATCGACAGCAGTCCAAATAAGAAATGTAACTTAAATAAGGCGGTGCAAATCTGTTGAGTATGAAGCTTTGTTGTTGTTGTGTTGTTTAGCTTATATGCAGGGAATAATTATGGGAGTCTATCTGATGATGCAGCACTAATGAGGGCGTGTTGCAAATAATGTCAAACTATTATAGGAATAAGTCTACGAATCATTCACTTGAAAATACAGAGCCTGACATATGGACTATATATAAAATATATATCACTTGATTGATATCTTTATATTTATATACGGTAATTGATGCAATATACATGCAACGTGTACATTTGTTACAAATGTCGATATCAAAATTAGTTTGATATAATATAGCAAAATGGCTCGTTTATTTATTCACACTAACAGTTTGTTCTTGGAAATACAAAATGTTTTTGATTGTGCATCAGTTATCGAAAACATGCGTCTATGATGTATTCTCGTGTTAAAATGCGGTTTTACAACATGTTATCAACTAATAATTGTTTTATAAGGAGTAGCGTTCAGTGGTACAACATCATCTGACGCGACGTCTTAGAGAATATCATATTTTTTTTAAATCCCTGTATTTGACTTTAGCCTATATCCTACACTCATTTAATAGTTTTGAAATAATTTATGATCTTTCCGAAAGTGTTAAAAAAATTGTAAATGAAGTATGATGTAAGGGTTTGAAACTGAAAAATCTTAAGACACAATTTTTTTTTATTCTTCTGATCCTTTCCAATAACTTGCTGTTCTGATTTACTATAAGCATATATACGTACATACCTTTATTGAGAATAAAAATGTTTAAAAACGCAAATCATGGATTATACAACTTGTCGAACGCTTTCATAACAACGACTGTTATGTCGGCATGTAAAACACAGGACAGTTGAGAATGATTGTACAGGAATTTATTTATTATTGCCTTATCGATCAACGTGGATAACCAAACAGGAATTGTTTCAACAGTGATGCATTACAGAAATACAATGTACCTTTGATGTTCGGCTTCAACGTTAATGTTCGACTTTCTCATTATTTAGACAATTAAACGAACATTAGCGTCTAAAGAATAAACAAGAAACATTATATATCTGTAAAGGTTACCTAATAAATTTGCTATTAAATGTGTATCTATATCAATGTTTAATAGTGTTTCGGATATGTTCAATTTGAATTTCTATATTGAGTTATGATTCTGATTCGAACGAAGGTATAGTACCACAATCTTTGGTAGCTTGATGCATTCTTTTATAGGAACATGTCGTAAATAAGATACTATATATTTTGCGACACGATGGGGGCCAACATAAATACTTCATGAAAGTAGAACAGGGCGAAATAGTTTTACTGTTCTAGTGGATATACTGTACAATAGCTACTATATCCTTGCAATCTAATACAAAGATGCTCGTATGATTTTAACGATTCGAACAAACTAGTAAGTAAGTAAGTAAGTAAGTCAATAAGTAAGTAAGTAACGTCTTTATTTAACGAGGCTGACACAATCAGTTTCCCGATCTTCCATGTGGGGCTCAACTACTCGTACGAATGATGCTCAATTTTTAGAATCCTAAGCGCTTCTGTATACTCTTATAGCATGTCCCTTCGTGTTTCATCAGAGCTTGCAATCTCCTGACAACCATGCGGACATAACATGAGAGGCGAAAATAGGACAGGGAAGGCAGCACTTAACTTAAACAGACTAGCACAGTCCAAGTTTCAGCTTTCCAAAAAAAGAATGCCCTGGCTACATGGCATAGTTTCAACAGTACAAAATGCCTTTATACGTAATGTAACTGTTTGAAGTCCTACACTGTTACACAATGAGAGTTGAATGCCTTTGTTGCAGACATGCCGTGCAGAACCCACAAGGACAACCTACTGTGTTCGTCGGGTCAATTTATTGCTGAGCTTGCAGTTTGCACAGTATTTCTTTGCACCTTTCATGTTCTGGTGATTCCGTCGAATGCCTTCACTGTTAAAGTGTTGTCTTTTCCGATTCAATGTTTGTCTTAGCATCTGTATATCTTAAATGCAAAAACAATTACACAAGTACCAGGATTTACTGTGACTAAAAATCTTCGCTAAAATGTTTACTAAAAAATTGTTTGATCCACTTGGCATTGTTTGTACTTAGTCTTTCAACCTACAAAATGTACATGACAGATCTTCGACCTTGACACGCTGATTTATCGTAAGAATGAGAAAACATTCAACGAAATCCTTCACATCACGCCGATTACGTAAACTGAAGACGTTTTAATTGCACACAATTGTAAATTATAGTATACAAAGGGTAACATTTGTTTGTGTTAGCGTGTTTTTTAGAAAATCTGATTTGTTAAGAATCAAGCTAGGATCAAAGTTCAATTTTAAGAGCAACATTAGTAGTTCAGTGGTCCCGGGGTACAGTCGAATCTCAATAGCCACATTATTTAATACAATGCCAAACGTGTGCAGAGTATAATTGAACTTCATCAGTCACAGAGTGTAATTATATATACAATATGATCATTAATTTTGGTGAACCTCATTGACCGAAACTTGCTTATTCCACCGAATGAACATGTAATACATAAATGCATTTAGAAAGGTCAGCGAGGACTATATTAATTTGTTCGCATTCAATATGTCACCACATCACTTTCTTTTAATTCTGTAAACTAATATAACCCTGTACAATAATTATAATTGTTCATGACACTAATTCACATAATAAGCTTGTTTACTAAACAGATAGCATCACACAATTGAAATTCCACTTAAGTTTAGATATATATCTACAGTAATGACTTCTATACACTGAGAACAAAATATATTTGTGATAGATACGGTTTAATTTGTTGACAAACACGGATGATAAGTTAATCAGGTCATATCAAAACGTGAGAGTTTCTCATATATATTGAATTATCATATACCAACTATGCACCCAAACATATATTTGGAGCATATTGGTAAAATATTATATACTTGCATATTTATATATTGTTACCGATGATCGTGCAGACGTGTTGGTACCATTCGAATGCACAAATATGCAAGATCAACCAATAAATACGAACTCAGGCACGGATCCAGGCAGTGGGCACGAGGGTCTGTGCCCCCCCAGTTGGCTGAGATTATTTTTTTAAAAACTTTGTATAAATAGTAAAACAGG
Source organism: Spisula subtruncata (assembly GCA_963678985.1). Lineage (NCBI taxonomy): Eukaryota > Metazoa > Mollusca > Bivalvia > Venerida > Mactridae > Spisula > Spisula subtruncata. The sequence goes on along the minus strand of OY787662.1, from coordinate 13,713,251 downwards.
TATTGAACGGACATCTCTAAAAAATATGGGTATTTTTTCTCACGTTCTAGATGAAAAAAAAGTATTGTAAGATGGGCATTTTTCGTGATGTTAACTGAAGGGGTGGCGCTAAATCCAATGATAATCGAGGGGTGGGACTTAAATTTCAAAGGAATGAGTGCAATAACTGCCGTGCATGATAATATCATCCTGTACTGAAAGTTGTCGCCCGCATACTGTAAATCATTAATTTTCGTGGGCGATTAAATTTCTCGGACTTTATGGTTCACCTTCAACCTCGAAATCAAATCCATTCGAACAATAAACTTTACCCTTGTATTTATTACCTGAAATGCAAAATCCACGAATTAAAGTCCCATCGAAATGGTCATATTTACCAAAACCTCGAAATTTCAACCCTACGAAATTCAATGATTTTGCAGTGTACCACTGTTTATACGTTAACTGTAAAATAATCCGTGATGTCCGTGTTTGAAAATTACGTACTAGGGTCTACAACTTTAACGTAATAGAGTGAAATCTATAGTGAAGTAAAGTTTCAAAAATGTTTTTTTTTTCTTTCAAATTTATTTTGTCGGATAAAATAGGCATTGTATTATGATCATATTACATTTGCACTTGAGGTTAGACACAAATAAATTTCAAATTTGTTGACGCATATGACAGCAATTGGATTGCAAATCTTGCCCGTTCACAATCAAAGTAAACATGACATTAAAAGTCCAAGTTTGTTGTTGGGAACTTAGTCAGTAGTATAAGGACCGAAATCTTACAATAATGATTATAAAATACATTCATGAGTTTGTATCATGCAAAACTGCAATGACCTTGCAAACCGAAAGAAGAAAAGGTGTAATTTTCTTGAAAAACATGCACAATCTCCAAGTTGAACTCCGTGCACTTAACATCACAACGTGGTATTGGAAATTTTAATCGGTCAGCGACGACAATGTACCGTTATGTGATATTTAGCCACACCCAATACAATTTGACAGCCAATGATATAAGCCAGAAAGAGAAACTTAACACTCGGTTTCCTTATTTAGTCTCGGGCTCCGCCCTCGACGAAATAAGGCAACCTCGCGTTTGCGTTCTCTTTCTATTACTAAACTTTACAATAACCAAGTTAACTCGTGAATACGTACCCCTTTATTATTATTTTTATGTAGTGGAGATAATATTCTGCGTGAAAATTTTCTACGGATGATAAAATTCTGCGTAGATTTAATTCTCCGTGATCTTGGACCGCAGAATGGCAGAAATTTCCACCCCGCAGAAATAACTAGCTATACGGTAACTACGTATAATAGTCCAGTCAAATTAGGCTCAAAATGGGCCTAACCCAAAACAAATTGCAACAGAAACAATTTTACCACCAACGTCAAGTTCAAACCTTGGCGGACTTTAGAAAAATGTCCTCAAAAATTTGATAAGGGAAAGGGGTGAAATCCAAGATGGCGTCCAGGATGTCTGCCATAATTTGCTGAAACACTAACTATCAATTTTCTAACTAGGTAGTTCTATATATAGATATAACAAGGAATATTTGCATGGAAAGTGTTAATAAAAGTGTGTGCATCAAATTGGATGGGATAAGTGACAACTCAAAGGTCAAGGTCAATGCAATTTCAAGGTCAAATTACTAAAAACGCTAAAAAATTAATTTTCCTCTATACTTTCATTGGTTTAATATCTATTTTGCATTGTATGAGGTTATTAAAGCATGAAAGTAGTTGGTAAGTGTATATTTCTTTATTATAAGGCATATATTTAAATCAGAATATTGAAATGTGTGAAAACAGTCAGTTTTACTCCAGTACATCGTGTCCAAGAGCTGGTTGTGATAAATATTATTATCAGTTGTAGCATTAGAGTTTTCATTGGTATAACTAAATGTTTGTGTGAGAATAATTAATTGAATCAGGTTTTTTAAATTGTCTGCAATGATGACCACTTTGAGGACAAGGTCAATGCCATTTCAAGGTCAAATTACACGAAAATATATTATTATGCTATATTTTCATTGATATTATTCATTTATTATATATTTCGCATTTTCTAAGGCTATTAAAGCATTAACGTAGTTGGTATAATCTACAACACTAACCAATTAAGGGTCAAGGTCGTGCAGGATACAAAAATACACAGTTACAATTCAATGGTATTTCCACACTGTATTTTATCAGTGGGTTAGATATTTGTCTTGTAATGTAGCTTAGAGGTAAACAATATTCAGTATGTTGCATGCGTACTTGGAAAATTGGTGGGTGAGTAATTTGGTAACTCATATAACGAGGATGAATATTCAACCCTGTAGGTTGCCTATAGGGCCTATGATATTTGTTCAGTACATTGGTAAGCATCACATAGTTCAAACACTGACTGTGTCAAAACTGAATACTTCCATGAGGTCGTTGATGACTGTTTAGGCTTGCTCCTACAATTAGAGCATTGAATTATTGAGTGGCTGTTTACAACAGTTCTGAATATTCAATTGGGCATTGTGTGGTTGTTGTTAGCAGTGTAACCACTGATGATTCCTCTATGCGGTATGTAATAACTATTCTCAACACCAAATGATTCCATTATATTAACAAGGCCTAACTACAAGGACTTTGATACATAAAATGTTGCCAACACTGGCTAGTACCAGGTCGGGCGAATGATAATCCCTGCACTGATAAGTCCCCTATTGACACTACATTAATGGTTCCCAACACAGATATGTGCTTAAGATGAATGCTCCGTGTAATGGTGAGACCTTTCAGTACATAGAATACTAGTTCCCCAACATTATTGAATCTACTAATTAATGTACTTTAATAGTACCTTGTGATTGTTCCCTTCACTGATAAGTCGTCGATAGAATATTGTTATCAACCCTTGCAAGTCCCCACAGGGCCTAGGATAAGTGGTATCAGCTCTGATGAGTACCCTATATGACATAGGACAGATGTAGCCAACGCTGATAAGTTCCCACAGTCACTATGACAACTTTTGCAAGCACTGATGAGTCTCCTATTAGACCTTCATTGATGGTTCCCAACACTGATGAGTCCGCGAGGACCTTTGATTACAGCTTTCAACACTGGGGAGTCCTTCATATACATGTGTACTAATATGCTTGTAACGAACACTGATAAGTTATCTATGGACCCTAATACGCCTGCTGTCAATACTCCCGAATCACATAGGGTCTACATGTAAGACAAATACCTCAGAGGATTTTGCTGTTTCCAACTCTGACGAGTCATTTATAGATCCTTATAGGTTTGCTTCCAGTACACATGCGTCTAACAAAAGGGTCTAATTAAAACAACTGTGTCTTTGAATGACTGCTCCCAGCACTGCCACTGTCCACCCACATAATGCCCTTACTATTTGTTCCTAACATTGATGGTCCATGTAGACCTAACTATGAGTCCACCGCAGGACTTAATACGACTGTCGAAAGAGAATCAACGCTTATTTAGCCTTTCATAGGGCGTTGTATAATCTATTGAGCATTGACGATGTCCTCATATGACCTTCATTGATTTTTCATACACTATTTGATCTATAGAAAGCCTTAGGTGTCTACTTTTCAAAACACTGGTAAGTTCACCTTATATGATGACTTCTCTAAACCCTTGTGAGTCTTTATAAGTGTGACAGTTCGATACACTAGTGAGTCCCCTTATGGGAATATGCTCAATTCCCATAGGCCCTATTTGGACGGATGCAAACACTGGTGAGTTCCTTATGGCAACTACTAATAGGTTTTAGGATGACTTTTCTCAAGGGGGTGACATATGATGACAGTTCACTGCACTAGTGTCTCCCTAATATAACATAAGATGGCAGTTAACTACTCTGCAGAATGGCCAATAGTATATAGGATGACAGTTCTCTACACTGGTGAGTCCTACTTAGTACCTAAGATCTTAGATAACAGTTCCTTACCTCCGTGGAATAAAGGATGACTGTTTCTTATGCTCAGGGTGGGACATATGGTGACTATTGTGTCATTGTTTTGTTCCTGATTCTTACAGACAATGACGGTCTCCAACACTGGTGAGTCCCCCATTGTACTGATGATGATACTTCCCAATAATAACAAGTCCCTAACAGTACCTAGGATGACAGTTCCCAACATTGATGAGTCCCTCGTTATGTCAATTATGACTGTTTCAAACTGAAGAACCACATAGGGCATTGGATGAGTATTTCCAACATACATGAGTTCTGCATAACGTAAATACTAAATTTGGAGCTCTAATAAAATCGATATACTTAAAACGTTGACCTTTGAAGATATGCACATTGACCTTCAAATGGTCATTGTTTGATTCTGGGTTTAAGTTCACTATATTTAAGTATACTAAGTATTCTTACTTGTAAACATTTATTTGTATCATTGGTAAGACTAACTAAGCTTTTCATATTTTGACCTCGAAATTACCTTGACATTGGCTTTCATATGGTCACTATTGTGAGTAAATGTGAAGGACACTACCTTATGAACATTTTCAATCCAAATATGAATCATTATATCTACATATTAAATTACAAAAGTGATATCAAACACATAATGGTTTCGAATCCGAAACGTCTTGGATACCATATACTTGACTAAAAGTGGCTGTTTTAACCCAACTGTAATGTTCTAAATCAAAAATTTTATTTATATTGCATAAATACATACTAAACAACCATTATACCAACTTTATAATGACAGGAAAAGGTGGAAATCTATAAAACGGCAAGGGAAATAAGAGGGAAACAACAGATTTTAAAGGTTTTTTACATTTCGGCCTTGAAATGGCCTTGACCTTGGCCTATAAGTGGTCACTGTTGCATGCAAATTTGAAGGACACTACTAAATGAACATTATAAATCACATTATGAAGAATTATATCGATATATAAAACTACTACATTGATATTTAGAGGTTATATAGTTCATGGCGGCCATCATGGAAGCCATCTTGGATTTTTCACCTTTAGACACACTTTTTTCTGGTGATCAGCATATGATAACCTAGCTAAAAATCGAAAATAGCTTATGTTGCAATTTGTTTAACCTTTAGTGTTAATTTGACTGGACTATAACCTCTTGTGGCAGTACATAACTTGTGCATTGGTCTCGGTATTAGCACCATGAGAATTATTGCACCATATTTAAACGAGGAACTTATAACGAGAAGGCATGAAACCGCTTCTGTCATATTGATATGCAAAACAATTGCAATCGTTTATATGTTATTATATGTTCAAATGTATTTAAAATGGTTAAGTATTCATTAAATGATATGATAACGAATCGAAATTGGAAGATAGCTTAATAGATGTAACAAAACACGAAATTAACAAAAATAGTATACAAATTGCTATCTCTTCATTAAAATTACCGGATCCAAAATAATATTTGCAAATAGCAATAGATACTTACAATCACTTTGGCCATTGATCCACACTCTATGTGTCCCCTCCCCGAAGACGGCCGAAATCCACCCGGCCTATTAGCAGGTTAGGCGATGATAAGCGGACGGCGATCTGGTTGGTGTTGTGTCCCAGTTCTGAGCCACTCTCAAAGGTTGTTATCAGTCATAACACGTCTGGAATGACGATGATTCCACAAGCAATCAGACTGATCAACAGACACACTCTTACTTTTCTTCGCAACATTCCGTTACGTCTCTTTATCTAAGAGCATTAGTTTAGCTACAAAGGTTACAGAAAAAAAATACAACTCTAACTTTTTACTGATAGTCATAGTTCAAAGACCAAAGAAATAGTTTTTTTCTGAAGTATTTTTCCGGGACATTTTGTTGCACTCACTGACAAGTGTAACTTGTTATAGGTATTTATGAGATTTTACTGAAAACACGTTTACGCTTCGGTCTTTGAGCGTGACAGAAAACGTGTGCAATAAATTCAGATATTTCCGGAGATAAGTGGCTGCATCTTAATCTCCATCCCAAATTCTATAAACTATAGCTGGATGACGGACTTTCGTGTCTAATAACGGAAAATGCTTTCAGCCAAAAGTTGTAAGAGTTTCCTTTCTCTGTCTGATATAAGTATTACGTGATATGTCGAATGGATGTGATTTTAGTCTTTTTGACAGTGGTCACTTTCATTTCGTGCCAGTAATTTGCACAATAACGTGTGTGCCGTTCGTAGCATTTCTGTGAATTTTGCTGCTTTCTCTGTCCGATTTTATTTTAAGGCGATTTACGATACAATAATTTTATTGTAGTGATATTCCATGTGCTCGAAAATTAAAAATATACTTTTCTATCTACTTATTCATAAGTACTGAAGTCCATTTGAATAATTTTGTATATAGTTTTATCCACGGTATATTAGTATGATCATGATAAAATCATTCCTTATTTCACTCTCATTTCCTTCTTGATCATTGTGATTTGTGTAATGTAATTGGGATGTCATATCTTCGCTGCGTGACATATTTAGTGGTTGAAACTGATCTATTAATCTCGATCAAAAGATACCCGAAGTACTATTTCATCCAAGCACTTATTGAAACCGTAACCGCACATTACTAGGTTACATTTACAGAACTATTAGAATCGGAGCTACATTTGACACATCTTTTTACATTAAATTAATTAACCATGATTCAAAATTTTAGAGTGTCGTACGTGCTTTGATAAAACAGTGCCTCGGTGACAATACTGATATATTCATTGCAGTTTGGGAACAAAAATATCGTTACATCCATAACTGACATATTCAATTTTTATAAAACGGTTAAGCATAAACCATTGTTATCTATTTTCAGTTGGTTTGCCGGGATTTTACCTGTTCTTACAAGCAAGTCCACACGAACAAGGGTTCTTCTGTCACGATAGAAGTCTTAGTTACCCGTACAAAAAAGACACAGTTTCAACATCTTTGCTGATTACCATTGGCTTGAGCGTCGCTAGTTTCATTGTGAGTACATTTATTTAGCTATAGAAATCCAGTAACTTAACTTTGGTGTTTGTATGTATTTTCTAAACCAAAAACAATAGCATTTCATTAGTATGAAACTCTGTTTTTGTTATAAAATTAGTCGAACTTATGACTGTACCCTAGGGATAAATAAATTTTTACCCTTATCATGTTGTGTGCTGTGTTGTGTATGTACTATTCTGTAGTAATTCATAAGAAGTTCTTTCACTGTTCATGGCAATATTGTATTCCATACTGACGTATCAAAAGAGTGTCCAGTGTTGTTCCGTTTATATACGATATTATAAGATACGCTTCAATGGTAGTTAAAGCGGAATATAGTAAAACGTTATATCAAACTAAATTAGGTATAATCCATTTTTAGGTCATATTGGTTGAAGTATTGAACTGCGCTGATGGTAAATGCTGCAGGGCATGTCTGACAACAGAAACCGTGGCAAATTGTATCAAAAGATATGCTGTATTTCTGGTTGGGATAGCTATACAGTTACTGATTGTTGAAGTGATCAAGAATATGATGGGCGTCCTCAGACCCAACTTCTTCGCTGTTTGTAAACCATCATTCAACACATCAATGTGTCCAGGGTAGGATGATTTTGTTATATTTATAGTTCTTACATTCCAGATTCCCATACATTCGAGAGTCTACTCATGCATGTTCGCAAATCGATAATGTCCCCAAAATTGAATAAAAAAAAATTCAGCATCAAATTCATAGAGCAATTTTCACTATTTATGATTCTAATTGTTTAACAGTATTGCATAGGAAAGTATATACAATCTACTTGAACGAGGAGTACCTTTTCGTATGAATATCCATTACAGGTAATGTATGAAATGCAAGATTGAAATCTAATAACTATTTTAAGATGAAGCGTTGAGAAACTTGTTGAGAAACTACGAATTCTATTAATAGGTCGCTACGAAAGGACCAGCCATTTCACTCATACGTTCCATACATATACGAGGGTATATCCAAAAGTAATGTCACTCCTCCCGTGGTTTAATTGTTTATTGGCCGATATGCATAAATATGATATCAAAGTGTTCAGGAATTCAATTCTGATTAATATAAAACGTGCTGCATTATTTGATTTTCATAACTGGATTATGTGAACATTTAAACTACACCTATGACGTCATATCGCCGCACACGAAAATAACGATTATTTTTCATTATCATAACAATTTTCTTTTATGCGTTTTTATAAAAAATAATTCTCGAAAGCAGACAATGCTTTCGTGACGTGATGAAACAAATGTGTTGTGTCTGCTGTTAAAAATTCAGTAACGTCACTCAACTTTGAAACTCGTTATATATCTTCAACGCATTAATTACTTTGCGAAAACAAGGCAGATTTGTGACAAAAAGACGCTGCGCGTAGTAATGCACTTTTTCTAAAAGTTTTGAAAGTCACCTTCTGAGACTTTAGTTACACAAGGCGGCAACATAGGCTCATGTGTATGTAGTATAATCTTTTAAGGGGGCATATATCACCAAATCATTATCAACATAGAGTCATATGAACGGTTTTTAGTAGATCCGAAAAGAACACCAAGAGTATTGTTAACGCCGTCAGTTCAATTCAACGTTCAAAACTGCAATCATTATGTGGTGAGTTAAATATTTTGCTGTGGGATTATCTAGACGACACTTAAAAATAATTTGATTTCGCAGAGAGTAAGTGTCGGATGGGTTACACTTTTTCAAAGGTCTTGGAAATGACTTCATGGTTTATGAGTCGTTTGAAAACACAAGGGATTAACTTCTGCTGGATGAGTTGGTGTCATCAAGTAACGTCATTGTGACGTCGTTGACGTCGGACTTGCGGCGATGTTCGTAAGTATCTCTCATGAAAATGTTCATATCTCCAGAACGATTATGTGCATTGTTGTGAAATTTGGTCATCATAATCAAATTAGACTGAAGTTACGGTGTGAAAAATTTCGTGGTTTTACTGACATTATTTACGATTTTATAGCATCAGTGACATTACTTTTGGATATACCCACGTAATACGATTATATATACTTGTTATTTAGCTAAATATCAACAATCTCAGCTACTTTCGAATAATTTCCTCTCCATATTTTGCAGTTTCATCACGGAGTATAAATGTATGGACGAAGAACATGAAATAAAGGAAATAAGAAACAGCAGACAGTCCTTTCCTTCTGGACATTCCGCATTTTCAATGTATATCGCTGCTTTTTTCTGTGTAAGTAGCCGACAATGATTCCCGTTATTCCTATCGCCGAATAGTGGAAATGACTAGAACTTTAGTTCGCCCATTATGATTTGATTTATTATTTAAGTCAAAATTGCTTATATTACATCGAGCATGTTTTCGATTCTACATATTCCAACAAAGATAAGGTTAACATCAACATCATGAATTTTACTTATTGAAACTCAGTTTCACAGGCCATGTTTTGATACATAGTTTAAGGATAGTGTCGATCTTTTAGACAGCTTAAAATTGGGTGTTGGACAATGTGACGTTTGTTTGTACTCTGTGTTATTTCCCTTATATGTGCTTGTTTGTTTCAGTTAAATACCACCTTCACTATTCCTTTTTGTATTATCATTTTAATATCTAGAAGTTTGTTTTAGACCATCCTACTTTAAAAAGATATCATTAACTTTTATGTTTACAGTTATATGTCCAACAGAGACTTCAAGTGACATGTTCAACACTATTAAAACTCATTCTACAAACTACACTTATATTTATGTCCTTATTGTGTGGGCTTGGACGATTAAGAGACCATCAACACCACATGTCAGACGTGATCGCAGGGTTTGCTATTGGAATGGCTGTGGCAACAGCTATGGTAAGTATTGAAACATCTTCACAATTGTTGAGGTCGATAACGACAGCAAAGTGAACGCAACGGATTCAGTAGATGCTAATGATTTAGATAACTTTACTGTATCAATCACCCTCTAATCGTGTCGTTATGTTGGGGAAATGGAGAATTGTCCTGAGAATGCACCAAAAATCCATGCCCTAACCACACACGCTCAGCATCAAGCAATGTAGCTACGAGGAAACAATTACCATTTACGTTTGTTTAAAACAACTTTGTCTCTAGCTGGCATCGAACCCATGATCTGGATATCCAGAAATTAACGCCCTACACAGTATACCACCACATGAACTATTTGTCCCACTTGATTGTACATACTTACATGTATACATACTCTATTATACTTTTCCGTCCTTTATTTGTCTTATACATGTATGCAAATGAATTGACCAATTCTCCTCATTCTCAATGATTTAAGCCTCCACTTTTAAAAAAGTTATTCTTTAGTATAATTTATTTTCTCTTTTCAGTATAAAATAGTTTGTGTGGATATTTTAGAAGGTAAACATGAAGCAGAGACTTGTTTAGCGGATTCAGAAAATGCTGTGTTTCACTGTGGCATGTGTTTATCAAGTGACAATTTTACCGCGGAGGAACACCTTACACCTAAATCTTTACTAATCAATGAAAAACTAGCCGGTGTGCTTACTAACCAGATATCAACAACCGAACACATACCTGAAACTGATATCCACAGTAACCATAATCCTAATCCTACTGAAAGTGACAGTATTTAATAAATACGATCATGGTTTGACAAAACATACATTTTGTACATGATAATGTCTACAGTATTAGCATACTCGGCAACATATTGTTGTTACGTATTTGTGAAACGTTGTACAGAATTGTTGCAATGAAGGAGTACATATTTTGTTTGCAATAAAAAGAATTCCATAACATGTGTTGAATTTATTGTTGTTGATGTTCAAAAGCTTTTCTCAGAAACTGGTACATAGTCAGATTACAGTACAATACAACTGAACAAATGTAATCTGGCAAAAAGGACGAATAATGATATTCAACGACTCTCGATCGATCTTACAAGCTCGAAAAATTCACTTCTATCACCACTCAAGAGAAATATTACGGCAAAACGAGGCAAAAATGAATAGACGAAACGAAAAATAATGATAACTACAAAATGAATTAGAAAATGAAACTTAACAGTTAACAAACACGAGATCTCACTTTGGCAGTCAGACATAGATATATTTATTTCTACATATAATGCATTATTAACATGGCGAAACATACAATAACAATAAACAGACATAGAAGCAATAATAAAGCCATACAAATCAACAATACGTGGGTTGTCCCAGAATACCGTATAATCCTGTTATATCTTAAAAACTATCAAGTACTGTATGCCCAAATTATAATCGTCTTTTAGAGAAATTATTTATTGACATTCTACCCAAGTTCCATGCTATATCTTCCAAAAACATTCAAAGTGTGTGCATTTGACGAGTACCAGGTGACGCTTTACGGCCCACAGAACGTCAACTTCAACACTCGCCAACGACGTCACGCTACCTCAGTTTTCCAAAGAACTCCAATGCGTGGGCTTTACTCTTAAAAGAAATTACGCAAAATTGTTATCAACTCATTGGAAATATATTTCTTTACATGCTGTCAAATATTCATTAAATGTTTTTCAAAATGAACAGCTTGAGCTGACATTCTGTGCGGATAGTGTAGGAAGCGATCTGACGCAAGTTTTTATTTTGATCGGTCCGTCTGGTCATTTTTGTTCCGCTTCCTTTCTGCGCACAACAAAGCGTTGGAAATCTTAAATCACCCTGATGTATTGTGCTGTGGATTTTACATAATTTATAGCTCCGTCGGATACTATTCTATGTTATAAACGGTATAACACAATGCTTATGAAATGGCAGTCACTCCGTAATGTCGTCTAGCGTCGTGACTTTTTTATATTGTAACGCTAACAACGTTGCTATATACCTTCATTAACCGTTCAAATATGACATCATCACTATGAATCATTGTATAAAAACTCGCCAAAAGATGCCAATTATTCTTATATATATTATCGCGCGATGCGGCTAAAACAACTTAAGTATTATTCTCATTAAATAATTAAATTCATTTATGTGATACATACTACATTTTTGTATTTTCGTGCTGGCCGTAAACCGTTACCTTGGGTTACAAATACAGTTATTTATCGAATACGACGTATACTGATATAAAAAAATTTCGTCAAATACACGTGCTACGGTTGTAGAAATGTCCATGCAAAATTATAAAAAAAACTATGTCATTATGTTGGAGTAAATAAATCAAGAATTACACGATATTCTGGGACAACCCTCGTACATGTAAAGGATGGCACAAAAAAGTGCTACACATACATGCAGTTCTTATTTCCATTGCAGTCTTTAATGCATATTTGTTTCCTGCATACATGCTTGATAGTGTATAATGACATGCAATACGAACAAGAATAGAATCATAAAAAGCAAATAAACTGAAATATGCATAATTTTATATTTTAAAGTACAATATGTTAGTCGAATCGTTTTCGGAAACAACTTTGATCACAAACGCAACACATCCTCAAAAAAATAAATTTACCAACCAGTACTAACTTGCACAAACTGATAACTTATCTGGAAGCTGATGCCCTGACTGGAGTCGAAGTCACTTGAAAACACGACATATAAATATACAGGTCGAGTACAATGGAACTGCGATATTTACCAGGAAATGCACAAAACGTCACGTAAAGCAGCCAGGAAATGGTTTTTTTCGGTTACAAAAACTTCATTTTAAATTTTCAAGGAATTTAGAAAGCAATCCAGTATCTTTATCAACCAAAAATATCAACTCGTTTGATATACCGATGGTTATCCTATGCTTCATCAATGCCAACTAATGCATTGAATGTACACATCGCTGTCAGACATTGATAGTACAAATTGCGACGTAATAGGTGGTGTTATGATCCGGTTGATATCTTGTCTTACGATGACATCCATTGGCTTCTTCTGGAAGGTTTTGATATAAATAATGTAAAACAGACATTGCTTCATCATTAATTATTTCATACACAGCGTGTGGTTTCATTGACTGTATTGCTTTAGTTAATGACGTAATAGCATATTTAGATAGAGAGTCGGTAGCTTTGAAAGATCATTGTCAAAAATAAAGTGTAAACCCTTCTGTCATGATTAACAACCTAATGGATATATCTGTCTGAAACATTTCCGAAATCAGGGATATGTCACACACCTTTCACCCTGTTTGTTATTTTACTACAGGCGTTTTGCAGGAGTTCACTCATACATTCACATTTACATAGCACGTGCACCGTTCGACATATGGTAGGAAGTAACTATTTTTAAATGGCACTGGTCGGAAACCATTCCAAATCAACATACAGGCAAATGAAAATGATTGAGTATGACAGACGTCTAAAATAAAGATTGATGTTCGTGAGTATATCTTTATATTATACATAGTTGATAAATTTCAAGTCATTTATTAGTACCTAGTCAAGATTTACATCATAAAATTTGTCTAAACAAAAAACACTAAAGCATATTTCAAAAGCCACAAGACATCAAATATTCAAATATTATAGAGTCAAATAGTTACACAAAAACCATTCGCCAGACAATTGCATATACAACCGTTAAAAATATACACGTAATCGGAAGGACGAGCACATGCTTCAATGCAATGGCTTCAAATGTCGGTGCTTTACATTTCACCGATAATATGATTCAGCAAATTCAGAATGAAGACAAATGTAATTACAACTTTCAATTAGCGTTCATTTATTATATCGGCTTAAATTCAACTAATCAAATGTGATACAGCTGGTACATGATTATTTATTGGTATATGCATTGTATAATGCTGAAACAAATAATGAATTAAAAGTTTAACTTTGCTGATATCTAATTGTCAGTAAGGAGTATTATACTTTTTATTGAGGTGTTACATTTGTTGAAATTAACATCAGGTGGAACAAAAGTTAAATTTAATCAGATCTTTCATCAAGTAAGATACCAGCAATTAGTGAGCAGGCGTTTTATCTTTACACTTAAATAACATACCTGCATTCAGATACTTGAAACATCAATGCATATATAAATAAATGTCAGAAAATATATCTTACGTAAACGATTGAATCTTAAGTAAATAAACCATGGCGATATTTGGAGTGCCGAATTTTAGTAATTATAAACACAAAGTCAATATCGGTTTTTATTATTTAATATAGGGTGCATCTTATCAACATTTTAAATGGATACATTCATTTCTTGTGCAAAACCTTCATTCGAAACCAATCCGAACACCCAATCTAGTATCGTTATCAACCCAACCATCACCTGGGTTGATATACTGGGGTTATCTTATGTTTCACCAATGCCAACTAATGCATTGAATGTACATAACGCTGTCAGACATTGATATTACAAATTGCAACGTAATGAGTGGTGTTATGATTCCGTTGATATCTTGTCTTACGATGACATCCATTGGATACTTATGGAAGGTGTTGATATCAATAATATAAAACAGACAATGCTTCATCATTAACTATTTCACACATAGCTTGTGGTTTCAATATCAGTTAATAACGTAATATCACATTTAGATAGCAAGTCGGAAGCTTTAAAAGATTATTGTCAAGAATAAAGTGTAAACCTTTCGCTCATGAGTATCAAGCTAATGGATATATCTGCTTGTTGCATTACCGAAATCAGGGATATGTCACTCACCTTTCACCCTGTTTTGTTGTTGTTCTACAAATTGCTTGCAGAACTTCACACAGACGGTCACACTTTTACATGACATTCGTCGGAAACAATTTCGACAAACTTGAGAGATTGGCTATGAATTGCTTACAGACTTTTCAAAAAGAAAATTTTGTTTAAAATTGATCATCTCCACAGCTGGTGTAGGTAAGGTATAGTTATATTTATGATGTGGTGTTATATCCACAACCATAATGAAACTTCGAAAATGCACGCAATACTCTTCAGAAACAGCTGATCTTATAAACACTATGTACAAAGCAATATCCCATTTGGAAATATCCATCACAAAACTAAAAAGCAAACTGAAACTAAACTGCAGCAAGTCATAATTCCATGTTTCCAATACAAAAAAGTCCTCAATTTTTCAAGAATCACGTTAAATGTTGTTAAGCTACAGTATAGCTACTTAAATTATGTTTGATGGTTGTCAACACAAAATCAAAACGAAAATAAATACACGGATATGAGAGGAAAACAGCATTTTTTACTATATTGAAAAATAGTCTATGGATTCGCATATAATAAATATATAAAACGTTGATCGCTGGGATGACGAGATATAATTAACACAGTTTTGGTATCCAGAGAATCTGAGAACCTGTCCCATTAGTGATTGTTCCATAACTACGCATGTCTTGCTATCAAATCATATAATACGAGAATTATATCGACAACAATAATTCGCACATGTAAAGTTTATTATCATATGTGTTGCATACCTGTCTACTAGCAATGAAGGTGTACAATATTTGGAAGGTAGGTAATAAGTCATTGTCACATTCTTGTTGAGGTTATGACGATCATGGTGAATTCTGGATATAGTTGGTGTGTCTTCCTGTCGATGAATAAAAGGATATTGATAGAGGATTCTACATTACTGGGAATATGTCATAATTAAATTTGAGTAGCTTTTAACAATAAAACAAATATGTAATTGTTAGTAATACAAGCATCCTTTACATAAATTGTTGTGATAATACCAATGTTTGTTTAAAATATTTATAACAATATATTATACATTAATAATTTTGTATTGTTAATTAGTATTGCAACGAAGTTAAGTTTTAGTTTCTGTCTTCATAAAAGGACTCATACCGGTATCTTGCGAATGATGTACAAAATCATACAATGAATTTGTGAAACAATACCAGCGTCATTCACACGCAAATGACCAAGAACAATTTATCACAAACTTGTTTTGTTTTCTTCCATTTGAATGTTTTGTGTGATTATGAGAGGGTATCATAATTGTTTGCCAAGGCTTTGCAATGACAAAATGGTAGTCTAAACATACATCAGTTCAAAATACAGATGTGCTAAATACGACCAAACTGTTAAAACACAAGTTCATAAGCTAAGTGACTTTCTCCCCCATACTGAACATATTGATGTAGAAAAAATATTATGGCTTCTTTGTTATTACAATGGTTTAACATCACTGCACATTTAGGAATGTGAATTATGTGTGCATTATGTCTGCATATACTACATCAAAGACATCATATGTAATTGTTATCAGTGATATAAACACTAATAATCCATCACACAGAGGCAATGATAAACATTAACATAAATCGTACCGGTATGTATGTTTAAGTTAAAATTCTTTGACACAGAAATGCAGAGTCATATTTCGGTACCACCTCAAAGAAACTGACAATAATCTTCAGATAGAAACATGAACGAGACATCAAATATTATGTAAAAAATCTAAAAGGTACACAAGTACATAATACAAGAGGTGTTCAACTTATTTATGAATAGAAAATGAACATCGATATTTTGCTACGATAATAATAAAATTGAATAAAAACCTTTATATAGTGTAAAGTAATGTATCAATAAGTATATACAGGGTGTCCCAAAAAAACGGGGACCTACCTTAAACCATTATTACTCATTCATATTTTGATAAATAAAGCTGATTTTTTGTGAAAGTGTACGTAAGGGATCCCCACTTCTAAAAAGAGTAATTGTTTAAATATTGGGCTTCAAAACAGGAAGTGACTTCATCATTTTCACTATGGCAACAATGCACGTTATTATTGCTGAATCACCTGAAAATGGACATTATAAGGAAATGCCATTTGTGTTAGAGCATTTATTGTTAGAAAACAACATCAAAAGTCAGAGGGGTGATCAAAATCTTGTAAATAGATAACAAATATGTCAAGAAATAGCAAAACAGAGGAAAACGTGGCGAGTTGACTGGCCAAAGGGGAAGTGGAAAACCTTCCTAAATAACACCAACAATCATTCAATGATTAAAAACATAAATATTTTCAAGGACTATTACCAAAAAAGCTTAGACTATAGACAGGTGCAAAAAGTAATGTTTTATCCAATCGAACAGTTCATAGATATATTTTGGAATAATTGTGAATGTCAGAAATTATAAAATAGTACCATTTGCAAGCAGAAAACTCATCTTGCAATAAATCAGCAGCAAAATTAGGATATGTTTGCTAAATATTACTGACACCTTACCTCATATCACAGGCCATATGCCCTTAAATTACTCAAACTTGATGCCAAAAGTGAACTTGATTGCTATACATAATGAACTAATGTATCACGAGCCATAAACAATGATTTGGAACACATAAGGAGATGTTTGAGGTCAGCATAGACATTTATCTCATTGAATTAAGAAATCCCTGCTTCAATTTATGATATTTTACGAAAACATGCGATTGTAAACATGGGAGATAACTCTAACTATTGAACTAAATAATCATGACAGTGATGCTAGTATTCTGAACAGTGTTCTTTCCTTATTGTTTTGACACATTAATAGTGTGATATCTATAATTGGGAAAAAAGTTACAAGTGTTTATCCTAGGTCCCCGTTTTTTTGGGACACCCTGTACATGTATAATAATTATAAATTGCCAATATGTTGCTTGGGAGTAGAGGGTGTTGTTAGTTGCGTTTTGAAGGTCCAAAAACTCGAAATAACTATGTTTATATTTTCCTTCTTTAATCGATTTTTAATCTGATGTCAACCAGATAGTAAATTATATTTTAAAGCATGAGAAGACTTCCAAATCCACTGTTTGGTTATACTGTGTATCAAAGTTTTATTCCTAAGTGTTTTATTTGGTGTTGTATCTGGTGACTTGAAGCTGAGCGTGGATGAAACACCATGTTCTTTGAACAGTCAATGGGAACGATTTCTTCATTGAAAACAATTTTTGAAACGGTTTGTACATAGATCACAGCCTTCAATTTCGTCAATTTGATTTTGATTTTGACGTGTGTATTTCCACGATACCAAACACAATGCCTTTCCATGAAAACGGCCGCGAACACACAAAGCTGGACAAACACCAAATTCTCCCTATCCGTGTGACCTTTTCTAAAATAGCATACCCTAATATATCATAACATTCTTTATTATACAGCGTTGCTCCGCCATATTGAAACAATTTTTCCACATAATGTTGTTTATTTCGCATTTCTAGACTCCAAGACTTTTGGCAGCAATGCATGTTTTTGTTGATTTTCATCGTAGGAACTTTGCATTTTCCCGGAACTATGCATTCAACTTTTTCGAATAATTTCTATGAACATTCCCATCAGTTAAGCTATTCCGTGGTTTGCAAATGGATTCATCATAGACATCATACAACCTATTTAACTTTATAGTGTAGGTTTTGGAAATGTTGGGCAATTTTCAATATTTGGTGCCATTTCACCATTACTGGAAACAGAACTCTTTTAACTCTTCTTACGACCAATATTACTTATTTTCTCATGAAAGATGCAAGATAATAATGTACCAATACTTCCTTGATGCTTATAAAAGGGCCATTTAGCCTTTAAAAAAGACAAAAACAACACCATCCACAAAATTGTTGTTTTAATGTGTAACCAAGAGAATTATACAACATATAGTGATCATATGCCGAACTTTAAACATGTTCTCACACGGTTTAAAAGAGATATTTTAATTGTTTTTATTCAATATTGCAGAATCGGCGTTCATGTTTTGTTCATAAACAAGTTGAACACCTCTCGTATATGGTAGACACCATACTGCATAAACAAATATTTAACCTATAAATTAAAGAAAATAACGAATTGCCAAAATGAAGATAAACGTTTGAACTAATTCTAATAAGCATTTTTGAAATTGCATCGTTTTAAATTTCGCCTAATTGAAAACAATGCAGTTGGCAGCGTTATAATTTACTTGAATACTTGTTATATAATTAAACTGAAACAAATTATTAATGAAAAGTTTAACTTTGTTGATAATTAGTTGTCAGTTAGAAGGATTAGAATTTTTTTGAGGCTGAACATTCGTTGAAATTAACACCTGGTAGGGCAAACGTTTAATTTGTAAAACACAACCGACCTACCGTGAAGTAAGAACGCAGCAATTAGTGTACAGACGTTTTATCTTAAGGCATAAACACTTTAACAACATTACGAAATTCAGGATACTTCAACTAGAAATGCATATATAAACAAATGCCAGAATATATCTTTGAAAAACGCTAGAATATTAAGTAAATAAATCAAGACAGTTTTTGTAGGGCAGATTTGTAGTAAATGTAATTATAATTACCAGAACTCTTTACATAGATCCTGACTACTGAAAATAACCCACAGACAGATTGTATGTCATTGTTTTTTATTATTTTATTTGAATTCAATAATGTTTCGGTTAAATGATAAAGACAACATGTTGATTTAACCAACGTCTAATGTTTAACACTAATTTTCCTTTGTAATGAATAAATTTAGTTATGCCTTATCTAATATCTAATACAAGCAAAGAACAACTTTTCAAAAAAGAACATTGAGTATTGACCATCTCCACAGCTGGTGTGGATACAATTATATTTAACATGAGGTGTTATACATTTTTGTATTATATCCAAACGATAATGAAACTTCGGACATGCAATATAATACTCTTTAGAAACAGCTGGGCTAAAAACGCTACCAAGCAATATCCCGTTGGGAAATACCCATCACAAAACTGAAAAGCAAACTGAAATTAAACCGCAGCAAGTCATAATTCCAGGTTTCAAAAACAGAAAGTCCTCCATTTTAAATAATCACGTTAAATGTTGTTAACCCACAGCTACATAAATAATGTGTGATGGTTGTAAACACAAAATCAAAAAGAAAATAAATAAACGTATATGAAAGGAAAACAACATGTTTCTATACATACTTAATATCGATGAAATGAATAAAGAATACGTTTTTCGCATGAATGACGAGATACCATTTATATAGTTTTGGTATCAAGAATATGTGTGAACCTGTCCCATGAGTGGAGTGATTGTTCCATAACTACGCATGTCTTGCCATCAAATCACATAATACGATAATTATATCGACAACAGTTATGCTCACAGGTGAATTTTATTATCATATGTGTTGCATACCTGTCTACTAGCAATGCAATCGTAAAATATTTTCTAGGTAGGTAATAAGTCATTGTCACATTCTTAATGAGGTCTTAACAATCATGGTGAATTCTGGATATAATTGGTGCGTCTTCCTGTCGTTGAATAAAAGACTATTGATAGTGGATTCTACATAACTGGAAATAGGTAACAACTTAATTTTATTAGATTTTAACAATAACACAAAATGTGTAATTGTGAAAAATAAAATCATCCTTTATATAAATTATTGTAATGGTGCCAACGTCAGTTTAAAATATTTATAACGATACGTCATGCACTTGTATTTAAAATGAGTATTGCAACGATGTAAAGTAATAGTTGCTTCCGGATGGTGTACCAAATCATCAAATGAATTCATGAAACAATACCAGCCTCACTCACAAGCAAATAGCCAATACCAATTTATCACAAACTTGTTTTGTTTTCTTCCATTTTAATATTTTGTGTGATTATGAAAGGGTATCGTAATTGTTTGCCAAGGCTTTGCAATGACAAAAGGATAGTTTAAACATCCATCAGTTCAAACTATTAAGATGTGCTAAATACGACAAAATTGTTGTAACACAAGTTTATTAACAAAGTGACGGTTCTCCCCCGTATTGACCATGTTGATGTATAACATAGTATTATTGCTTCTTTGGTTTGACAACGGTTTAACATCTCTGCACATTTAGGAATGTGCATTATGTCTGCATTATGTCAGCATAGACTTCATCAAAGGCATCTGATGTAATTGTTATCAGTGATATAAACATCAATAATGCATCACCCAGAGGTAATGATTAACATTAAAATAAATCATATGGCTGTTTATATAAAGATTCTTTGACAGAACTTTGAAGTCTGATTTTCGGCACCACTTCAAAGAAAGTGACAATCAACTTCAGATAGAAACATGAACGAGACATCAAATATCATATAGACATTCCAAAAGCTACACAAGTAAATAATACTCGGTACAAAATGTAGGTACCATATTGCATGAACAAATATTCACACTATAAATTGTTTAACTTGACATTAATATTCGAAAACATTTGTAATAACTTCGCAAGATTGCAACACTTTCTCCGATAACAGAAATAAGCGATTGCCAAAATGATGAGAAACGTTTGAACTTATTCTTGGTTAGCTTTTTTTATTTTGCATCGGCTTGAATTTCGTCTAATTATAACACAACACGGTTGGCAGCGTGATTATTTTATTTGAATACTCATTATAAAATTGGACTGAAACAAACAATGAATTAAAAGTTTAATTTTGTTGATAAGTAGTTGTCTGTTAGAAGGATTATAATTTTGATTGAGGCTTAACATTTGTTGAAATAAACACCTGGAACGGCAAATGTTTAATTTGTAAAACACAACCGACCCACCGTGAAGTACGAACGCAGCAATTAGTATACAGACGTTTTATCTCAAGGCATAAACACGTTAACAATATTACAAAATGCAGGGTACTTGAAATAGAAATACATATATAAACAAATGCCAGAATACATCTTGGAAAATGCTAGAGTCTTAAGTAAATAAATCAATCCAATCTTTGAAGCGCAAATTTGTAGTAATTATAATCACAAATATCTATATCAGTTTTTGTTATTTAATGTTTGGTGCATCGTTTTAACATGCACTATAATCGAGTAACCGATCCGAGTTCTTGGACTATCACCCCCCCTTCTCATTACCTTACTTGGGTTTTATCCAGTTGCCGACAGTTCACGCAAGACAGCGTTGTATCTTCTCTGATAATTTTATGATGTTTTCTGACCCGATGTCCTTAATGATATGTACAGTACCTGCCAAAGTCATTCAGTGTATAACATAGGCTATTGACCACATTAGTGTCAGATATTTATCACACTTGCAATTTCGTTGAATAGTTTCAACAGTTGTATAATAAATCCCCAAGGCTATTGACCTCTGGTACAAATAATTTCATTTCTGGTACCGCACTATCATATGTTCGCTTGCTTGTTATATTTGACACGGCGTGGTGTTTTTATGCTTTATAGTTAGAAAAACATGACAGGACTAACTCAAAAGACGAGGAACATACGAAGGGTTTTCAATTGCAACAAATTGATGCAGCATGAGTACGGAATGAAAAAATTAGTTGTTCTTTTTATTTACGAATTGTCTCACAACCTTTTCTAATGTTCGTATTTATGGATGGTCATATGTTCATCAACTCGTCTAGTGTGTTCTTGTTACGATTGCCAATGTGTGAGTGATAGGTTGTTTATTTGATAAGACCTATAAAATATTCTTGGATACAACTAAACATACCTTGAAACTGAGCAAGTTTTCCAATCAGTATATCGGTCAACTGTCTATGTTTTATCTTCTGTTAATTTAGAACTATCGAAGTTACATACAAAATGTTACGGAAACATTGTGGTCCGTCAATGACAAAATCTGATTTAAAGATATTTGCGGAACTGTTATCCTGTTATCCACAAGTCTTTTCACTAACAATGTAAAACGAGATAACCAAGTCGGACAGGAAATGCAGCCCTCAACAGAAACAGCAATACACTCATTGTATTTTGCCAGTCTTTCTATTAAAAAGTACTGCTGATGTGTATATAAAGGTTATCTTCTCATTGCGTAATCTTGTTGTACACATTTTTTTTCTGTTGCATGTCCATCATTGACTTTTTCTCTGCAAACTGAAAGTATCTGTGGCTCCAGATGAATGATTTTTATATTCGAATTCAGTCAGTTTTCGAGTTTCGGTTAAATGATAAAGACAATATGTTAATCTAACCAATGTTCTTGAGTTTAACACTGGTTTCCATTGGACTTATACTGTTGTGATGAATGAATTTTGTTATGCCTTATCTAATGCATGCATGGAAAGAACAACTTTCAAAATGATAACTTGCGTATAAAAAGACCGCAAAAATGTTCAGTCAGACAAAATGCCACCATTCGAAGAGTGTGTACGTTCTAAAACGTATGGTGACAATAATTATGTAGTCTCATTGCTATCAACTGAAAAGAAGCAAGATAACATTTTATTGCCACACAAATGACAGTTATTCATATTGAAACCACGGGAACAGAGATAGTACAATGTATGTCAACTATGTCGATTTTCATCCACATGTCTAGAAGCTACAGGTTTGTGGAAGAATAAATTAGTGCTGGTTTGGATACAGTTAAAAATGTTAGGTGAATCGTTCGCAGTATGTACCAGAAAAATTGTCGAGAAATGGTGTTGAAGCAGAATAAACGAAAGAGGTAGTTTGAACTGTGTTTTCGACAAATTAAAAAAACGTGGTCCTTGTAGAATGGTGGTCATTTTCGGAAGATTTATGTATCATCGAAACTGGTCTTAAGGGAGATATAACGTGGTTCTTTTTGCAGACATTACACGGGGTCTTTAACATTAGACTGTGTTAGATATCCGGAATGGACAATTGTTACTGCTGTCAGTATTTAAAACATCACAGTGTGTCACCTACATGCGGTTTCACAAACATGTACAATTTTCAAAAGTAGATCAAAAGCACCGATTATGCAATATATACGTGGAAACGTTAATTTCGGTTAAACTACTACATTTGAAATTTTAGTTTATTCAGAAACCAATATGATAATTATTACAGTATCTTTATCAACCAAACATCACCTCGTATGATATACCGGTGGTTATCAAATGCTTCAGCAATGCCAACTTATGCATTGAATGTACAACTCGCTGTCTGACATTGATACTACAAATTGCAACGGGTGATGTTATGATCCTAGTCCGGCAGAACTTGCAAGGGACCGTGCAATGTCTTCTATACAAAATGTTTTCGCATTTTCTTGTTCTTTGGACCATACCATAACAGAATCCGAGTGATGCCACCTTGTCATCATTGAGCAATTCTCAGAATGAGGCCCCAAAGGGGGTATATGAATTTTCATGAATTAATCAGTTGGAATATATTGTTATTTTATCAAATGTACAAAAGAACCCACTTAATGTTGTTTATAGTATGCCAAATAATGTGTTTATTCAATTTATAAATATTTGCAATAGTAATTTGTGAAATTGAGGCCCCATTCGTGGTTTACACCTAAAACGAGGCCCGTTTTTAGACAAACAAATGGTTAAAATAGTAAATGATGCATGTTAAAGAGTTGTTTCATTATATCTATTATTAGACTTATATTCAGTGATATAATATTGGTAAGAATAAACATAGCTAAATATTAAATTAATTTACTTGAGGCCCTGTCATAATTTAGCAAATGTGACCCATAGGGGTAAAGAAGGTTTATATTTATCAATATAGTTAGCTTAAACACATCAAATGGAACGCAAAACACCTGAAATGTAGTTCATGTTGTGTTAAATATTGAGTTGCAAAATACTCTTAATGATTTTTATAGTTTGCTGGATAATGTGTTTATTCAATTTATAAACATTTGTAATAATTATATGAGCAAATGAGGCCCACTCGTGGTTTACACCTAAAACGAGACCTGTTATTTGCAAAACGAATGAGTTAAATTAGTAAAGGATGCATACTCACACATTTTTATATTTGAATATATTTTGCATTGAATTAAGTGGCATTGACTAGTGCAAACATGCATCAACAATTCATAATTGAATTGAGGCCCTGCTAGGGGTAATTTTAAATGAAAAAACTTTATGAAATTGGTCCAAACTGCTCAAGTTATTTCATTAAACCTTACGGAATGCAACTTCAACCATAACTATTATTGTTAGAAAAGTGTTATTTAAATAGGCATGCACTACATTTCGAAAAAAGTTAAATGAGAAATTGAGGATGTGCGTCTGTGTTAAACAATGAAAAAAGAGAAAATGATACATAGACCATGTCCAATTCAACATTTTATTAAGTGAAATACGAGACTTAATAATAATAAAATTTTAATAAACTATCTATATTCACATAAACAACTACATTTTAGATTGGCAATGAAATAATGAATGGAGGCCCGTAATGTGTCGTTAAACTGTTATATTTTTCAATTACATATTAAAATGTTATACCTTGATATTACAACTTAGAACAAGGCACTATGAGATATTCGTAATGCACAACCTATCAATATATTTAAGAGGGTTTCCGAGCGGGAATGATGCAGAATGATCCTGCGTCCCAGGAAATAGACTTCGGTCTGATTTTCGAAATGAACCAGTAACGAGGACCGACATGCGCCCGGACCGGTTGAAGAAACGGGTATCTCCCATGTAAGGATTCAGACCAAATGTTTGGCTTTAGGGTGTGGAATTAGACCTCCAAGAAAAGAAAACAACACAATGTATAATACCCCTTGCTCTTGGTCACATTATTGAAAGATGCACCAGCATCAGTGACTCTATGCCGCACCCGGTATTATCCTTATAACAATAAAGCACAGTCATTGTGTACACAAGAGTACTCATCGCTATCAAAACAGACATTTCAAACCGATTGAGTTCTCACCAGAACGTAGAACATCCCAATGAAGTATTCGCCGTCATCAAGTTTAGCCATTTCAACTCAATATGAATTGTAATATAGTAAAGCTCTATTGGTTACATCAAAGGACCTTGCAATTATATAATTAATTATATAGATAATTTTGCCCACAATCACACAGAAGTAATATTATACTCAAGATTGCAACGTGTTTGCCAAAACGAAAGTAAACAAGAACTATTCTTACATAAATATTTTTCTATTCCAACATGACAACTAAATTCCATGGCCTAGACAGTTACTGGGTTGATAGTAATACATAATACAGCCTTGTCTCATTCGATCCATGCGTATTATGATCACTTTACTAGTAACCAAACAGATCTACACTATCCCCATATGGTACTCACCACCACATAGTATTGCAATTCTTGAATACCCAAAGGGCATACAATTGCAAAACTTTACGTTGTGGTGGTGAACAGTTCATACAGGTGTTGTATACTCAATAATGCCAGGTATACAATACCCTGGTTCTCACTGGTGACCAGTTCTTTAAAGGGTTGTATTTCGTGGATAAAGAGTAAGCTATAATTTTATGACATGGAATGGGTGGTGGTAGAGTGTGCCTAATAGAACCTGGAACGGCAGTACACATGGTGGGGAGTTACCTGTGAGGTTTTTACTAGATTCAATAATTTATTTAATGTCATTGCTAATATGCATACAAAACGCTTTTAGTAATAGTATATACAGAAATTGTGTCCAACATTTCATATAATACTAGTACAATTACTTGTTAATTGGTCAAATATTACCAGAACTCAGTACAACGTATTCGTCATTTTTTCTGTGCAACGTCCAACAAGCAATTTGTAATTGTTCTTTTATGCATATTGTATTCTGCTGTTTCAGTTGAGGATTGCCTTCTCTGTCTGATAAACACAACAATTTGATCGACCACTACGTATGTACTAATCACTAGCAGAGATCCATGTCCCCGTGTTTCTATTTCCAAATACTAGTATGGTGTTATATTTTATCTTACATTGTTTATACGTTATTCACAATTGAATTTACACTTACAAAGGCCTCAAATTTATGAAATACCATATTTATCAATGTAATGGAGGTTATTAATACTAATCGGCGGCACTGAATTCATTTGAATAGTATATGTCATACATGAGTAATGAAATAATCGCCACGTTCCTAGGACATCCTTTATTTATGTTTTTCACACTAGCAGGGCCTCATTTCCTCAATTTATTACTAGTATTTCAAAATTTAATACATGTACATTACATTCACACTTTCATAACTACAAGCCATCTCATATACTTAAATCGTTCATGACCAATTTATTTTTAAACGATAATATATCTTTTCAAAATTTCCTTTACCCTATTAGGGCTTTAATGTCATTAACTAAAACATTACACCAGCTAATCAAAGCTGTTGTCCATTTGTATTTATCTATGTTTTTTTTTAATTTTGTGTTATTCTCAAATGAAATATTAATATTATGTGTTTAACACGAATACATATACTTCTCTGATTAATATTCTGTGTAGGCCTATTGGCGGGACACATATTATGTGTCGACTACAAGTGGGGCCTCAATTCAACAATTTACTATGGTTAAGGTAAATTTTATGCAACGCAATACTTAACACAACACGAACTACATGTCGGGTGTTTTGCATTACGTTTCATTGAGAATAATTAATCATAATGTGTTTAAGCTCATTATTTCGATAAAAACCTAATATACATGATTGTATTCATATACGGCATTTGGGGGCCTCACTTGCCAAATAATGACAGGAAATCAAGTAAATGTGTTTAATGTTTTGCTATGTTTGTACTTACCAATGTCGCTGCATTCAATTCGAATAATAGATAATTTTATAATGTTTAACATCCACCATTTACTAATGGGATGAATTTGTTTGTCTAAAAAGAGCCTTGTGTTAGGGTGTAAACCACGAGTGGGGCCTCATTGTCATAAATTAATATTGCAAATGTTTATAAATTGAATGAACACATTATTTGGCATTTAGTTGATTCTTCTGTACATTTGATAAAATAACAATGTGTTTATGCTCATTAATTCGTGAGAATTCATATACCCCCTTTGGGGCCTCATTCTGAGAATTGCTCAATGATGACAAGGTGGCATCACTCGGATTCTTGTATGGTATGGTCCAGATAACAAGAAAATGCAAAAACATTTTGTATAGAAGACATTGCACGGTTACCCCAAAATATGCTATTTATGTGCCGGACTATCCTGTTAATATCTTGTCTTACGATGACATCAATTGGATACTTATGGTAGGTGTTGATATAAAACAGACACTGCTTCATCATTAATTATTTCATACACAACTTGTGGTTTTAATGACTGCGCCGTGACAGTTAATGACGTAATATCACATTTAGATAGCAAGTCGGAAGCTTTAAAAGATTATTGTCAAAAATACATTGTTAACCTTTCGTTCATGATTATCAAGCTAATGGATATATCTGTTTGAAACATTATCAGAATCAGGGATATATCACTCACCTGTCACCCTGTTTGTTATTTTTCTACAAATAGTTTGCAGGAATTCACACATTGCAACACGTGCACCGTTCAATGATCGGTATGAAGCAAAACATATACATGACACTTGTCGGAAACAAATTTGAATCCACAGTGAAGCACATTGAAATGATGACGTCTGACAGACGTGACTGACATTCCAAGGAATACATTCTACCTTGTACATAATTGATTTATTTCACGCCAGTACCCGGTCAAGAATTACGTGATACAATTTGTTAATACTGATTTTTAATTTAATTTATCTACTTATTAAGAAAGGAAAGTGATTGTCGTTATCAACAATGGTTGGAGCGCTTAATATTCATTACTTGTAACTATATCTAGCTGCTCCAATGTTTAAATGTTGAACGTGTGTGAGTCTTAACTCAACATCGGTAATACTTTTCTTAGATCATCATTAACAATATTCAATATGGGAATCCTGAATTGCAACAAGCGCTTTCCAGATAAAAATATATCAATTGGTGTACACCAGATAGCCGTCAAAGTAACTGACGTTGTAATGTAATAAAGTTAGCCTGTCAATTTACAGTCTAAGCTTCCCAGAACGAATACTTTATATGACAAAAAATGACAAAACATTGGCTATGGAGGCAGTGGTGTGTTTACCAATACATAATCTATAAACAAATTTGAATGCACCTGACAGATTACCAGTCATTTGCTAGAACTCTTCACAGAGTGCAGCACCAAGTACATAGACTGTCGACATTGCTGGTGTTGACATTTAAGCAAACCAGAGAGTTTGGTAATGAATTGCTTACAGATTTTCCAAACACAACTTGTTTTTAAAATCGATCATCACCACAGCTGGTGTGGGTACAGTTATATTCAACATGTGGTGTGATATATTTCCAAAGCGATAAGGAAAACTCGGACATGCAATACAATATTCTTCCGAAAAAGCTTAGCTTAAAACGCTACAAAGCAATACCCCATTTCGGAAATACCCATCACAAAACTGAAAAGCAAACTGAAATTAAACCGCAGCAAGCCATAATTCAAGGTTTTGAAAAAGTCCTCAATTTAAAAAAATCACATTAAATGTTGATAACCTGCAGCTACATAAATTATGTTTGATTGTAGTAAACACAAAATCAAAAAGAACATCAATAAACGGATCTGAGAGGAAAACAACATTGTCTATACATACTCAGTATCGATAACATAAATATATAAAACGTTTTTCGCATGGATGACGAGAAACATTTTACACTGTTTTGGTATCTAGAATATCTGAGAACCTGTCCCATGAGTGATTGTTCCACAACTTCGCATGTCTTGCTATCAAATCACATAATACGAGAATTATATCGACAACAGTAATACTCACATATGTATTTTATTATCATTTGTGTTGCATACCTGTCTACTAGCAATGCACTTGTAAAACATTTTGTAGGTAGGTAATAAGTCATTGTCACATTCTTGTTGAGGTTTTGACGATCATGGTTAATTCTGGATATAATTGGTGCGTCTTCCTGTCGTTGAATAAAAGGATATTGGTAGTGGAATCTACATTACTGGGAATAGGTAAAAATTTGATTTTATTAACTTTTAACAATAAAACAACTTGTGAATAATACACTCCTCCTTTCTATGAATTATTGTTATGATGCCAATGTTTGTTTTAAATATTTATAACGATATGGCATACATTAGTTTTTAAAATAAGTATTGCTACTATGTGAAGTATTAGTTGCTGCCTCCATAAAAGGACTGTAATCCTCCGGATGGTGTTCCAAATCGTAAAATGATTTTATGAAACAATACCAGCCTCATTCATACGCAAATGGTCAAGAACAATTTATCAGATGCAATTGTTATCGTGGATATATACACCAATAATTCATCACCCAGAGGTAATGATAAACATTAAAATAAATCATATGGCTGTTTATATAAAGATTCTTTGACAGAACTTTGGAGTCGGATTTTCGGCACCACTTCAAAGAAAGTGACAATCAACTTCAGATAGAAACATGAACGAGTCATCAAATATCATATAAAAGGTTTCCGAATCGCACAAGTAAATAATATTTGGTAGACACCATACTGCGTGAACAATTATTCAAACTATAAATTGTTTGACTTGAGCTTAATGATAGGAGACATTTGCAATAACTCCCGGACTGCAAGATTGCAACACTTTCACCGATAACATGAAATAGCGAATTCCCAAAATGAAGATAAATGATTAAACTAATTCTTGGTTAGCGTTCTGCAAATTGCATCGACTTGAATTTCGCCAAATTAAAAACAATGCAGTTGGCAGCGTGAGTATTTATTTGAATACTGATTACATAATTGGACTGAAACAAATAATGAATGAAAAGTTTAACTTTGATGATAATTAGTTGTCTGTTAGAAGGATTAGAATTTTGATAGAGGCTTAACATTTGTTAAAATTAACACCTGGTGGGGCTAATGTGTAATTTGTAAAACACAACCGACCTACCGTGAAGTAAGAACGCAGCAATTAGTGTACAGACGTTTTATCTTAAGGCATAAACACTTTAACAACATTACATTATACAGGATACTTGAAATAGAAAAACATATATAAACAAATGCCAGAATACATCATGGAAAAACGCTAGAATATTAAGTAAATAAATAAAGTCAATCTTTGGAACGCAGATTTTTAGTAATTTTAATCACAATTATCTATATCAGCTTCTGTTATTTGATGTTTGGTGCTTCATTTCAACATGAGCTATGATCGAGTAACCGATCCAAGTTCTTGGACTATAACCCCGTTTCTCATTTCCTACATAGTAACCATCCAGTTGCCGACAATTCATGCATGATAGTCTAGTATCTTCTCGGATAAATTCTATGATGTTTTCTGACCCCATGTCCTTCACGATTTGTTCAGTACCTGCCATAGTCATCAGTTTAGAACATGGGCTATTGACCACATTAGTGTCAAATATTTATCACACTTGCAATTTAGTTAAAAAGTTTCAACAGTTGTATAATAAATCGCCAAGACTATTGACCTCTGATCAAGTAATTTCATGTACTACTGTATCTCATTCTCGCTTGCTTGTTATACTTGACACGGTGTTATGTTTTTCTGCTTTCTAGTTAAACTAACTTAGAAGACGAGGAACATACTGAGGGTTTCAATTACAACTGTTTGATGAAGCATGAGTACGGAATAAAAGCAACAGTTGTTCTTTTTATTAACAAATTACCTCACAACCTTTTCCCATTGTCGTGTTTGCGGATGGTCATTTGTTCAGCAACAAGTGTTGTGTTTTCTTGTTACGATTGCCAATGGTTGATTAGTTGTTTATTTTAAAAAACATATAAACTTTCCTCATATACAACGTGTATTATAAAGGAGCAAGGGTTCCGATCAATATATCGGTCAACTGTTTGTGTGTTGTCTTCTGTTTATTTTAGAACTATCGACGATACAGACAATAAATGTTACGGTAACATGGCGGTACGTCAATGACATAATCTGATTTAAAATAAATGCTTCATTGTTATTTACAAGTCTTTTCACCAAATGTAAAAATATATGAACAAATCGGATAGAAAAGATAGCACTCAAAAGAAATAGCAACACACACAATGTAGTTTTGCCATTTGTCAATTAAAAAAGCACTGACGATGTGTACAATAAGTTTCTCTTCTCATTACGTAATCTTGTTCTAGACATTTATGTCTCTGTTGCATGTCCATCATTGACTTTTCCTTTGCAAGCCGACAGTAAATTTGGCACCATAACTCTTTACATAGTTCCTGACTTCTGAAAACAACCCATAGACAGTATGAATGTCTATTGTATTTGAATTCAACCAGTTTTTGTGTTTCGGTTAAATGATAAAAACAATATGTTGATCTAATCCATGTTCATGTGTGCAACACTGGTTTTCCATGGGACTTACACTGTTGTGATAAATAAATGTTGTTATGCCTAATCTAATGCATTGAAATAACATCAGAACTTGGTGTACAAAAGGACCGCGAACATGTTCAGACAAATTGCCACCATTCGAATAGTTCGTCCGTATCTTGTTGACAGCTCGTTTTACCATAATTCGGACAGTTCTTTTTTTTCTCAAAGCAAAGTTTGTACTTAAGACCTTCTCATTCTAAGCCATCGATATGTTAGACAATGTTAGATATTCGGAATGGACCATTAATACAGCTGTCGTTATTTAAAACATGACAGTGTGTCAGATATTGACGGTTTGGTACACTTGTACAATTTTGAAAAGTAGACATAGGTCAAAATTTAAAAGCACCCATAGCTAATGATCTTCACCGTCTAGATCCAGGATTTCGGTGGACAGCTCGTATGACATGATTTCATTGCAATACAGTGAAAGTTTGATGGTATCTTGGCGTGAGTTCTTTCCGCTTCTTTCTACAGCTTTACACATCATTCGGCTGATTTCTCACATCAACGTGTGTATCA
This sequence comes from Spisula subtruncata, assembly GCA_963678985.1. Taxonomy (NCBI): domain Eukaryota; kingdom Metazoa; phylum Mollusca; class Bivalvia; order Venerida; family Mactridae; genus Spisula; species Spisula subtruncata. Next base: position 13,680,722 of record OY787662.1, on the reverse strand, counting down.
TTAACGGATCTTTGAGTTCATTTGGCGCCCACTGACTGGTGTCATGAAAACGTCCGAGATGACTGCCAACGCTGCTGTACTGTAAATTCATTTATATCAGTGGAAAGTTTGTAACTGTGTGTCGGGTCTTGACTGCGTTTCATTCGGTCTCATGGAATCACCGATTTTCTATAATTTTTTGTGGAATTGTGTCATCCTGCCTTTTTTGGCGGGGACTTGGACTTTTCATTGTATGTTCGGCTTATGTGTGGGCATTACTCAGTGTAGTGGTGTTACTTGTTAGGTTGAGTGCTATCTTCCCTGTCTGATTTCCTCGTACCTTGTTAGAATGCGAATGCAACCCCTCCTTTCAATCCTTCTCCCCTCCCTTTTACCTCCCACTCCTCTCGTCACTCCCGACCACTTTCCGCAGTAGTACATGCAATCCCGTTATGGTACTCGTAGACATATTGCAAGAGATATATGTATGTATATGTATGCAATAGTTCAAGATCGCTTATCACTAAAGGAAGAAACCGATCCAATATTTTAGATCTGCAATTGTTCGCCCACACAAAATGTACGAGTTTAACGAAACAACGTAGGTAACTGATGTGAATAGTTGCAGAGTATATGAAATGATGAAGGTAACAGCAACAGTTTACAAAATTATAGTTCCTATCTAAAATCAGATAATTCATTGAAAACATGGAAAAAGGACAGTTGTTCATGCATTCCTTCTTCAAATTGGATTTCATTATAAAATAGGGTCGAGTAGTCACACTAATTTATCAGCCTGACAGCTCTTCTAATGGAATATATTTCAATGTTAATTGAAAACTGTTACTAGAATATAAGATTAATGAATGTAGATTAGGGTATGATATGATCTGACACTTCATCTAATGGTTCAACAAATGTGCCAACAACTGTATGTATTTTTTTTAAAATAATCAACAACACATTTGCACCAACCTATTGATACTGCACACAAATATGCTGTATTTTTGCAGCAATGCAAGTTGTGTGCGCATATTTTGCTGAGTAATCATTACATTCATCTATGTAATTATTTATAATTGAATAATCTAAATGAGGAGGCGAACATATAATCTATACTTTTTACACAACTTTTAAGCATGAACAGAGAGGAGTAGATATTGAAACAAATATATTTGAGCGTTTTTTCAGTCAACGTAGACTTTAAGTTTTGGAAATGGACTTTACTTCCACTAAAATTTTACATGAAGTCTATATTGAGCACTCTTACTGAATTAAACATGAAAACTTGTCATATCTATATAATGTTTACTGGTTATTTGTTTCCCACCAATGTTTCAGTTTTTTACGAACACAGCTCAAAATGATGTTACGCCAAGCGTTGGGACTTTAACGGCGCTGTGGCATAGGTTTAATGGCGCTGCGGCAGAGGTTTAATGGCGCTGCGGCAGAGGTTTAATGGCGCTGCGGCAGAGGTTTAATAGCGCTGTGGCAAAGGCTAAATGGTGCTGTGACAAAGGTTTAATAGCGCCGCGACAAAGATTTAATGGCGCTGTGGCAAAAGTTTAATGGCGCTGTGGCTAAGGTTCAATGGCGCTGCGACAAATGTTTTAATGGCGCTGCGACAAAGGTTTAACGGTGCTGTGGCAAAGTTTTAACGCCGCTATGGCAAAGGTTTGAGTTTGTCATAGTCGATCATAAAACCACGTCACGAGAGTACAAAATATTATCGTCGTCAGCTAACTGATGTGGCTGATACTATGATACAGTGATATACGTACGTAGTTATACAAAACGAGATCAATATCACATAGGCCGTCATTAACCGGTACTTGAAGTCAATACAATTACCCTCACAAACATTCCGGTTCGTAGTCCGGACATTGGCTCTTATGCTCAACCAAAATCAGTCATCAGTTTTCGAATAATTCGAGGTATTTATCAGTATATGTGATATGAAATTAGATTTATAAATGTGTTGATGAATGAAAATCCGAGAATTTGTCGTTTTGTGTTTGTGAAATGACTGACAAAAATGAATGCTCATATTAAAGGATTTTACATGTACACAGACAATCGATTAAAATGAAAATAATTAGTTTTTGAAATCTATAGTTTGTTTTATCTTGATAATAAACAACAGGCGAACAAATAATAAACGGGAAATACAACATATTGATCGATACCAAGTTAATTGTTATAGTTTTTGAAAAACATCTCGAAATAAGCAAAACGAGATCACCAATTTCGCACCGGAATATTAGCTTATAACATTATTCTAAAGGTTTTCTGGAAAAACGTTTAAAGAAAAGTGATTGGCGTTCTCGAAACATTTTTTGTAACGATGCTGAACGTTTATGTGTCAAATCGATCTTTCTTTATAATGGATACGAATCAAACAGAACGTGACTGTAACCAGCTAAACAGTTCAATCATTCAGTTACGTTTGTTATAAGTTAACGGTATTGTTTCAGTATTAGATCTGGTACAATGTTTGTTGGTACTTGATTTGATTGTTACGTTGTTACAATTGTGAACGCTGACAACTGACGGGCGCAAATTATAAGTGGAGTGCATATAGATCAGTGATGAACGGCAATACTAAAAACACTCACATAATTGGAATTTGTTTTCATGTTTATCAATTAAATTGTCATATTTATCAACAATTATATAATGTTAATAATAAGATAGTAAGACAAAGTGTTTAAATATGGCAATTTCTCCGGATTCTAACAAATCAATTCTCAGGATTTTTCTGGATATTTTATTTTTCTTGTGTGGTAAGTTGTATTTCCTATGTCAAAAGATATACGATTTACATAAATCTGAAATGTCACCTTAACGGTAAGTTCCGTACATATACAGGGCTTTTTATAATATCGAATTTGTCTTCACTATTTTCGTATCATTTGAACCAATCCTCTAAAACCTGAACTGTATATGAAGTAATGTGATACAAAGAAGATGCTTAGTGCTGCTATGAAGTTTAATAAGGGCCAGACGATTTAGTATTTGAACCCAAATGTATTTCATATCATTGAGACTTCCATATTTTTATCGATAGGCGCAAACAAAATATAACTTAAACAAAAACAATGTACTTGATGTCGGCTATTCATCCATGGATATCAGTACGCATCCTTTTCGATATTGGAATCATGGCTTATAAAATTAAAGAAGGATATACGACTGTCTTTGTAGGCAATCCTCGAACATTTTCAATTTAATTTAGCAAACAGTGTATATATGTACATGACAGGCGAACATGTCATAACAATGTATTTGCATATCTTAGACACACACGATCTGTTTAGAAACATGGCACGCGCCACTTGTTTCCCGGAAGTAATATGTTAAGAACATTGTTTGATCGATGTCGTTTGTTCCGCCACACACTTTACAAAAACATGACAATCTTTGGACGTGTTGTGTGGTCTATTTATTTAAGGCCGTTATAAAAATTAATATATCTACTCATCCAATTCTTCATGGAACATTTGTAGTTCTGATAATTTGAAAATTCTTTGAAACTGACAATACAGTTGAAGTGTTGCATACCAATGTAATATAAAAACAAACCTATGTTTTAAGTACTTTGATGACAACCATGCAATTAACGTACATTTATGTATGATATGCGCCATAGAACACAATACTAGATCTACAAACAATGTATCCTGTTTTAGTACAAATTAGAAATAAGTATACAATTTGTACTAAGAAATAACCAATATAATGCCCTTTTTCGTGAGTGACATATACACAATGATAATAATTAAGCCACTTGTCATGAAGAGAACTCCGATCGTTATCAATAAGGAATGGAAAGGCTTACTTCTTGACATAGTGTCGCCTCTATTGTGTGTAAAAGTTATTTAATTGATCGTTTACGTAAATATAATTCATAGACGATGCACCAATCGCAGTACTTGTTAACTCTGAAATATCAATACTCATTTCCGAATCAAAAGAACAGTTGGACACTTTATACATGTTGCTTGTTTTATTATTTAGGATATTTTAATACAGATTTTAATCATTTTAACTACGGGTCCCAGTGAGACCTAAGTAGTTCCCACAATGAGCTAAAACCCATCCTGAGCTCGAACATGCACGCCTCCCAATTTGAATAAATTATTATATTATTATTATACCATATTTATATAGCCCTTTTTTCATGTATACACACGTTCAAAAGTGCTGTACAGTCCCGACTAATACATGTTTAAAACAATATACAATGTACATAAAATATACAAAAACATTTTTATCAACGCTATTTAGTCTCCCATCATATCGTATCATATTGCCGAAACGAAATGCAATATTAAACTTAGGAGACATGGTATATAGAAATACTTTGCTACAATAAGATAGTGGTGTACAACGATTTGATTATCTTTAGGGGTATTAACTGAATGTAAACCTCAACTAGGACAAGGATAACGTCAAGTACCATTACCACATGTCCTTAACCCTTAAAGGAATAGTGATACTTCCTTTAAAAGGGGGATGACTCACAGATGACATAAAGTTACTATCATCATATGAGTTACAAAGGTCGAAGAAATAACATACTTTCTTCTAGACCTTACCATAAAGGTCGAAGAAATAACATACTTTCTTCTAGACCTTACCATAAAGGTCGAAGAAATAACATACTTTCTTCTAGACCTTACCACACTTTGAAACGGGGCTCTACTAAACCCAGTAGACGGGCGTCTACTTAACCATGAACTTCAGCATGAATAAGCTATAGTAAAATAATGCGTTTTCAGGGCTTTCTTGAAGGACGGGAGTGTTTTACTGTCTCTGAGCGCTGTTGGCAGTGCATTCCAGAGTTTCGGTGCAGCAGCTGTGAAACATCGGTCACCGTAGGTCACAGTCCTCGTCCTTGGCACAACTAGAAGAACAGAATCATTTTGAGACCTTAGCTGTCTTTGTGGAGTATATACTTCCAACATACTTCTGATGTAGCCAGGCGATTTTCCATGTAGTGCTTTGAAAACATGAGTCAAAACCTTGTACTCTACTCTGTACTGTACAGGCAGCCAGTGAAGATCCTTTAGTACAGGAGTGATGTGATTGTAACGCGGTGTCCGTGTGATGAGGCGGGCAGCTGTATTTTGAATAATTTGTAGTTTATTCAGAATGATTTTCGGGGTGCCACATAATAATGAATTGCAGTAATCTAGTCTCGATAAATGATCTTTGGGAGGCATCGGGAAAAGGGATTCCACAAGTTTTATGACCTCCTGGAAGCTTTACATAGGCAACAAAGATCCTATTCCCGATGCCTGCCGATGCACATTTATAAAATTGGAAGTACATCGTCGAGGCCAAATTGTTCAGTGGGACCTATGATATACTTTATCATTTGTGTTGTATTTCAGTGACTCTACCAGCCTTATACATGTTTATTCATGGCGAACCAGCTGAACGTGGATTTTTCTGTAAAGACCCGAGTTTGAGTTATCCCTACAGACCTGACACATTGTCAACACCCATCCTTATACTCTCTGGTTTCGTCATATCAATTGTTGTGGTAAGTTTTTGTTGTGTGCATCTTAACACCATAGTACGTTCAACACCATAGTGCGTGTATCAGTACAATACAGCGGTCCATTTTCATAGCACTGGTCACATTGTGTTTTCTTGTTATTTGTTATCAACCAGTACTTTCACACAGGTAACTGTATCATTGATAATGACTAAACGAAACAAAAGTTAAATATCTTTTTTTTCGATTTTTTTTCGGGGTTTTTTCGGGGTTTTTTCAGTTCATTTTTTCGCTTTTTTTTCGTTTTTTTTTCTTTTTTTTCGTTTTTTTTCGTTTTCTTTCGTTTTTATTTCGTTATCAATGATTCAGTTACCTGTGAACTTACATGCCCAGTTTCAAAAATAAATAACTGTGATCCCAAATGACCGAAAGAAAGGCTGCTTAGACCTAGCTCTTGAGTCCCAGCGAAATCATTAAGTACTATCTAAATAGACGAACAAAATAATGTAACTATCTACTCAACTCTTTTGGGCGAAGAAGATACTTGCTATCAATCGGGCACTGTATAAGGTGTAGACTATGACAATAGCAGCAATAATCCTGAAAACGGTGAGTGGTGAATCAATTATCGAACTTATTATACCAAAAGATAACATTCCTTTTTATTGGTTGTAGGACAGGTTATCAAATGATTTAATAGACCAGTATCTATTGCTGATACTCGTATCGTTTGTGGTATGTGCTGAACTCTGATATGTTGAATAAATTAGTGACCAGTGCTATGATAGTTCGGATGTCAAAGTGCGATAGTGTGTGTCGGTCACTATCTCACTACCTTACTTATAGCATTGCTGAACTCTGATATGTTGAGTTAATTGTCAGTGCTATAGTGGTTCGGAGGCGCTGGTGACTATCCCACCTGATTCTAGCATTGGTGAACTCAAATATGAAGAGTTACTGACTTACTCATGGCATTACACTAATTACGTGTTATCATCATCACACGGTTGCTAATATACTTCTGGCTGAAATAAACTCTCTCGATGGCTGCTGCCAAGACATTTAATTTGATATACCTTATGCCTGATTTTTGTCCGGTTTTAACATCATTCCCCATCAATTGATCAGTTATACATGGTGGCGGTAGCATAACCAGTCCTAAATAAACCCCTACACTGGAAACCAGCAAGTTATCCACATATTGAAGAAAATCGAAATTGTTGAGGAATTTACAAGGAAGAATAACTTGGTAATGTTGTATCATAGACTAAAACAGTCGAGATGTGTAACCTCTGAGGTCGGTTGGAAAGAGGACGTGTCTGTCAAATTAACTAAACGGCTTATATGTTTACTCTAATACTTAACATCTGTATTCCGTGTATAATACGACAAATTCAACGATTATAATAATGCATTACAAAAAATGAAATAATGTCACATTCTTTTTCACTTAGGTTTTTTGACAACGAATATATTATTCTTTACATAAAATGTGACATTTATTAAGTTCACAGGTGATCATAAATTTCAGAAATTATGCCGTTGTGTCATACAATTAAATTTTATAATCTCCGAAAAGGACGCGAGTCGGAACAGTTTTTGTGCAATTAATGTACATATAATCAAAGTACTGCATGTATCGTTTAAATAGACACTGCCCTCACAGGTTCCAAGTTGCACCTTGGTGGAGTGGAGCATGTGGGTTATTCTTCCTCAAAGAAATTGACCAGTGGTCCAGACGAGGATTGAACCCGGCGAAGCGCGCGTACTACCTCTAGATCTTGGCCACCGCTCCTCTCCTCGTCAGAGAGTTGACTCTTTTGTTAGCTTAAATAACCTTAAAATGTTGTTAAGTAATTTCACATCTCACGGTAAGGGGATCCTTTGAAACACTTATTGCACTGTGAATACTCTCTAATTGGGAACTTGTCTTTAAACGAACGTCTGAATGAAACGTTGATGTTGCGACATTTTAGGCAGAATTAATTTTAAAATGTCTCTAATATTAAATATACCGGTTCGTAGCAAAATGACTCAAATTAAAATGACAACTCAGCCATTCAAAACAGCTTGTTCGCGAATCATTGAAATAAACTTATTCAAAGACAATTATAACATAAAACAATACATCTGTTTATTTCAATGCTTTCAAATGAGATATACTGTCTTGTGCAGACAACGGTAGTGTAACCAAACGAATGTTTCTATCAAGACGTGGCTGTGCTATTTTATTTGCTCGTTTGTCCGTCCGTTCAGTAAACTATTATATTTCGACATAAGGGTTAAAAAATTTAAATAAGATTTAGAAAAAAAAACGTGTTTTTTTTCATTTTTAGTACAGTCTTTCATCCGTCGGCTCGTTTGGTCGTTCTGATTGTTAAGTCCTTTGTTGGTATTGGTTGTTGAATAATGACTTGACTGACCCATTGTATTCGGAACCGTGTGTTTATTTGACTTGTAGATTTTAAAATGCCGAACATAGCCTTTATTCACCTGCCAACTACCTGCTAAAATGTGGCAGGCAAATGAGTATTTGAACCTGGGTTCCCATATTGGACGGATTTTTAGCAAGCTAACCACTGAACTACGGAGGCACAATTTTCTTAACATGCATTGTACTTATATTGACTACAGATACTTTATACTTGCAGGTTGTGTCGGTAGAGGTTCTAAATTGTGCCGACGGAAGATGTCGGAACTCATGTTTTAGTACCGAAGGATTTGTGTTTTGTTTGAAAAGTTACGCAGTGCTTCTGGTTGGGCTGGTACTGGAGTTGTTGATTGTTGAAGTCGTAAAAAACACTGTAGGTTCTCTAAGGCCAAACTTCTTTGATGTATGTAGACCTGCATTCAACACATCCTTATGTCCAAGGTAAGTAACATGTTACTGTTCTATTCTCCTACAAACTTCAATTTCCAGTTTATCCGTTTTTACAACAGTTGCAATTATTTTATATTGTGTGTACCAACTATATAGTATATTTACAAAAACAACATAGTGTCTAGAAACTTAACTGAAACATACGTCCCGGGATGGTGCCTCATGCATGTTGCAGCGTGGTTAAACCGTCTTGCGGTATCCTTATTACCTTTATTGCATATATCATAATTATACTAGTTCTGTGGCAGTCAATAACAAATATGTTTAACATCGAAACTATTACAGTTCTCCATGTTGTAAACACATCAGATGTGCGTGAACTGCTAGAGCTAGGCTGCCAACTTCACGCTACCAAACTGCTAGGCCTCTAGGCTACTAAACTTCCAACTTCACGCTAATAAGCCACTAGGCTGCCAACTTCACGCTGCCAAACTGCTAGGTCACTAGGCTACTAAACTTCCAACTTCACGCTAATAAGCCACTAGGTTGCCAATTTCACGCTGCCAAACTGCTAGGCCACTAGGCTACTAAACTTCCAACTTCACGCTAATAAGCCACTAGGTTGCCAATTTCACGCTGTTAAGTTTCAGAGTGTTATTTTCGTAAAACTACCATAAATGTATATAAAAACACAACATGTTAATTACTGGTTAGAATTGACACTTATAATATGAACTAAGGCACCGCCTAAATGAGGGATTAAATACACATTGGATATCTGCTAAGCTATGTTTCAGATAGAAACTGACTAAATATGAGTTGAATTTATATGTTATAAAATATACAAAGATAGTTATTGATCAGCAACTGATCACTTTTCCTCTTTAAATTTAAGACCAGAAATAATAATTATTCAAAATTTTAGATTGGCTATGTATGTGTGGTTTATGTTTGGAATAAGTGTATGCATCCCTAACCTGGAGTTTTACCTATATTATACTGATTTGTTATACATTGCAACGTAACGTCATGAGTCTATTTGGCGTACTTTTGGCATGACGTCATTTCCTGTTATTTGTGACGTCATGACATCACGTCTTGTATTGGCGCCGTGTATCCAGTACAGTAGCGTATTTCTTACTTCTCTGTGTTTTTTTAAATAGTTTGTTTTATTTATTGAATATTTTTAAAGATGGTTATAATTCGAAAGAAAATGATAGGGGGCAACCGTTTACAGATTACTATTTTTTTATTTTCAAAGGACCATTCACCTCGGAAAACTGCCTGAAATTTTTGACCGGAAATAACTTTTTCTGAAAGCATTAGTACCGGCAAAGACTCGACGAAGATACGCACGTGGACATTATTGGTATGGGTATTTACAATAGCCAGCTTCGCTGGCTATTTAGTCCCCTATTAACTAGTATTTATGTTTTATCAGGTACATAAGCACGTACACGTGTACCGGAAGTGAAGAGAAATTGATTCACAGCAGCCGACAATCCTTTCCTTCCGGTCATTCCTCCTTCTCGATGTACGTCGCCGTCTATTTAAGTGTAAGTATACTCATATCATTTACACATAAAGTCGGGTTGTGTGTTGACTTTCAAGTTGAAAGTTTTGATAGTATTTTGGAAAATTCACTTTATGTATAAAATTGCCATTATTTCTACTACCTAAGTCGAAACAAGAGCAGATAACTCCATAAAAATAGGTCACATAGTTGTCAGCCTTGTCAGTATGAACTCCTCTTGTGATGGTGAATAACTATGCTAATTTTCATGTGGATACCTTTGACAGTCTTTGAGAAAATGGCTCAGGAAAACTTAACCAACGCACGCGTAGATACATTGTATAATATAGTTATAAACGTCTATGTACGAAGTGCTAGGACTTTTAAGTTCGTCTACAACCAAATTACCCATAAAGGAGAGGGGAAAATATAATCATAAATTCTCAAACTCCTCTTTGAGCTATCACTAAATCTAAAGTCTCATTTTTTTCCAACGAGAAACCTAGACTTTCATTTTTCGATTGTAACGTTTATTTTCATGGTACATGCATATAGTTGTTTCTTTTATTGGTTATTGCAGATACACATTCAAAAGAGACTACAAATATCATTTTCTACAATTTTGAAGTTTATGATCCAATTTCTACTTATATTTATTTCCTTATTGTGTGGACTGGGACGTATAACAGACAATAAACATCACCCTGTTGACGTCATTGTTGGATTCAGTGTGGGAATCACTGTCGCAGCTTCTGTGGTAAGTTTGTGTCAAAGGCTCAAATTGGATGAAATATTCGGATGCATCGTATTAACCGATCGAATAAACCAATCGCGAAAGAGATGTCATTATACCCGCGTTCCGATGTTCAACTATTTATTGTCATATTAAAAGACAGCTAAATTATCCCAGAAGGTGTCGATATTTATATCATTCATTCTGCGGTTTCAAACGTATTTAATCATACTACCAATTTATTTGAATGCTAAAATAATAGTGCAGCATGAGTTGTTGTTTATACTTATATTTGTTATAAACGCTGTTTAGTTGCTCAAACATGACTTTTCGAAATACTACAGGTTTTCTCCCAAATTAATATGCTCTCCATTCTTTACCATGTATTGACTTTTAGTTACGTTTTGTTTCTTAGTTTAAATTTTCCAAATTCTAACTCGTATTCTTTTCAAATTTCAGTTCATGTTCGTCGGAAGGTCATTGATTGACTCACATACAAACAATTCAAACAATCTACCGTTACCAATATTTAAATGTTGTGGCACGTGCTGCGAGTCATGTGACCAAGCACCGGAAGTAGAACCACAGACGCCGTCGCCATTGTTAGCCAATGAGTATTTGGATAGTATTAATAGTGAGCAGTCAACGAAACAAGTTTATTTGACAAACACTCCATTTTACGTACGTCGTCATTGCTCGACTCCCATAACCCCTTCCTATCGGACAGATGTAATTTGAATAAAATTATTACACGTTATTCTAGTATATATTTTATAAATGTTAACTAAACTATGGTGTTGTTTCTTCTTAAGTGTCCATACAATATATATTCTTCTTTTGTTGTTACTACATTGGTTCCACTACGGACTTGAATCAGTGCTGTACTGGTGATAATTTTTGCGAAAGACCAACTTGTACAAGGGGGACAACTCTCACAGTGAAAATATCCTTATATATGAATGATTATCTAACTTGATCCAAAACATTAATTATATTAGCCGATGTTACATAATTTACTGGAGAAATTGCTGTCAGTGATAAGAAACGATGTTAAAAATAGTAATACAAACACAAAAAACATGGTAAAAGCGAAGCTCATGTGATTAACATCCACAGGAATCAGTGTTTAGTCGAGTCTCCAGACTAATTAAATATTCCACGTAAAAAATACGCTGATTGAATGAGAATGGTGATAAAGGAACACACAATGATTTAGAATGGCCTTAAGTTTACAAAAAAGATATTATCAACAACAAACATATTGTTTAACTAAAGTATACTCCAACTACACTTTATACTACACTACACGCAAACCACAGGGAACATATTTCAAACAGCAAAGAACCAAACTTCCACGACACATTCGATGATGAGTATACCAAGTAACTCTATGCAATGAGATTACCATTTCTATTATCTGAACCTGAACCAGATGTAGTTATATTCCTTGTTCAAATCGTGTATGAAGTAATGATTATTTCAAATATTTTTTTGCATGAAAAGAGAACATATAAAGACGTTATTGCATAATTCGATTAATTTTCCAGTAATTTACATAAAGGCCATGTCATCACACCTTGGCAAGCTTGGGTTTGGTCTTCGGTCTTCACAAATGGCATATTATTTTCATGTTTAATAAGCGACACGCTTTGGTTCTAATCTCTGTATATATCTTCCGGTTTCGCTTGCAAAATGCATACGTGTTTCAAACCAAAAACATGTGAGAGAAAAGTTTTTTTTGCGATGAACACTGCCATCCTCGGGTCAATCAATAAATGAAATTGATCAATCAATATTATATGGAACTTTTTACCTCATGTAGCAAATTTTATCAATTACAAAGTTACAATACTAACTCATGTAATTGTAAAGACAAGTTTACATTTTTGACGATTTCATTACAATAATGTAACGTGCTAATGTGGAACATGTAGTTAAAATTGCTGGTTTGGCGCCTTCATCTGCAGTATGTTTTATCAGAACTCTAACACTCGCATCTAAATGCCTGATATGTATTTGACCACTACCAAGTGGAATTAAAGCATGGATAGTGGTGGTTTAAGTATGACTTTCCTTGGAGTTTGATGCAAATGGCCGATATTTTGTGGGTTTTTTTGTCACTTGACAGACACATGTTCTACAAAGTAAGGTAAATTAATGTTTTAGTTAATAAACCCACATAACCTATATCATTTCATGTAGTTGTAAAAGAATGAAAAATATGCACCTACGTTTCAGATTTTCATATGTTTTAATAAAACATTACGCCAATGACGATCACGTTTCGGTGTGTCCCTCGAGAACCTGGAAGAGTAATTTGTTCATCAAAAACGCATACATGTATGTTTTCAAGTTTCAGTTGATATATATTTGCATTTTAATGCATACGTTCATATATGTTTTAGTCTGCAAATGAAACTGTAGTTGATGCCATATTAAATGTGGCAGTTATTTGGCAGATGGTGACGTCAATTGTTATTTTAATGTGACTTAAAATCTTGCCATCTTCGTTAGATACATAGTTTAAAAATAAAAATAGTTTACTGTAAAAACCATTCAACAAGACACTTATAGAGGCACTGGTTTGATATATATGTTTGTGCCCGAGTTATAAAGTCGAATTATTATGTTCTAGTGTTTAAATGTAGTACATTAGTACCCTCCGAAATAACAAACATTTATAATACTAATGTCCCATTATATATTTGAAAATACATAAATATTTTTGCTCTACCAATGAACTTTAAATACTCTTCCTAATATTTATATATCATATAACATTTATGCTTGCATAATCTTGAGCATTAATTTGATTTATAGGCTCCAAATATGTATTGCGCAATAATGCTCCACATGTTCAACAAAAGCAAAGCCTTGGGATGACACGTTTATAAACGAAATCGTTTAAAACGTTTTGAATTCAAGCAGTTTTAGATTCCTCAATGGCAGTAAGAATGCAGGTACAAATATTCTATATTATTGAAATATAAGAAAAAAAATAGAATTATGTTTTATGTATAAAATACATACATCGTTTCGAATGGTATGTAATGGCAAACTTACCAGACATTTTGGGAAGAAAACGATAAAAACATACTGCATTCAAACCTGTGGACACACCGCGTGATAGTTTGGCTAAGTCGACAATACCCTGTGAAAATCGGTCAAAGAATAGAATACTTACGATATTATATATTTTACTTGTCGACTTAGCCACAAAAACGCGAGACTATTTCTCTCCGGTGAGTGTGTCAGCCAACATCGATCTGCGACACCCAGGAATAGACATTGTCCTCACAGGTACCAATTCAATCACCCTTTGACATTTTAGTTTCCCCTGGTCATCAGGCTACCTATGGAAACCTACGTTCGTGTCTCCCTGGGGAGACTATTTGGGTGTGGCAGCCAACATCGGTCTGCGGCGCCCAGGAATACCCACTGTCCTCATAGGTACCAATTTACACGTTGTTAAAGTGGAGCATGTGGGTTATTCTTGCTCAGAGAAATTTACTTTGGCCCAGACGAGGATTGAACACGGGACCTCTCGATCCAGAAGCACGCGACCTATCTCTAGGCAACCGCTCCCCGTCTACACAATCACATTACTGGTCTTCAGAATTGAATTTGAAAATAATGTTTATTTTATTCAAGAAATCATGAAAAACTACTATGGTTTATTGTAGAATAAATCATGGTCACTAGTTCCATCCTTTCGGATGCGTAGTAATTCAATCAAGAGTAACTTAATGTGACTAAAGTGTTTAACATGTATATACTATATAGGTGAAACCGCTTGTCGTCACGGGTTGAATGCCCTAGAAGTTACCATGCTGTTTTATTTCTGGTTAATGTTACAATATAAAAACGTTAACCTAGTAAAAAGTGTAACCCAACACCACCAAGTTGGCCGTACAGCGATGAACACAAAATACGAATATGTCACAAAGTGACAATCAACTACATACGCTTAATTCTGAAAATCACCAAGTCATTGTATACAAATCTAGCATTTGTATGTGGAGGTTATGTCCGCCAGACTAAATAAAATTACACAGACATGAACGGTTAATGCCCTAATAAGTCATTCTATACTGAGTACATCTGGAAACGCAACACTGGGGTTACTGCCAACATATTTCAAACTATTTTATGATAGACAACCAAACTGCATCTAATTGATGATATTTTATTCCGTAAAGAATGCACCTGTAACCATTATTCATATCGTGCTACCATTGCGATTGAACAGTGCTAGTGTATATAGTGCGGGTAAAAAGTAGCGAAACACAAATGTGTAAAATCATAATTTCTTCAGAATCGTTGTTCTATGTGAATAGGTCAAATATTGACTAATTATTTAGGAAATAGATCTTAGTTTTCCGTGATATACCGGCCAATATATCACGGTTTGGAGTTCATATGCGTAGGAATTAATCACGAAGGCCGTAGGCCTGAGTGATTAATAACTATGCATGTGAACGACAAACCGTGATATATTGGCCGGTATATCACGGAAAACTAAGATCTATTTGCATTCTAACACGTGTAATATGCGCAATTTCATATGGACTCATTTTTATTGCAGAGTAATGCGTTGTTTGTCGTGTTGCTATAGACACATTCCGCTGTTTTAAGTATAAAACCTCAACCCCTGAAATATCGTTTTTTGCTCATTTCATTTAAACAGATGCATAACTAGAGGTCATTCCATACTATGTATTTCATATAAACTAAAATGAATCGATAAATACAATTGCTGTTGCAATAATACGGATATAATTAAATAAATTAAGAAAGAACGCTACGCAAATAAAAGTTCGCACAACGTCACGTTTACGTTGACGCCAAATGAACGTCTAGTACAATCCATGACGTCATGTGATAAACAAGACGTAAACTCCATTCATAAAAAGCGTTATTTATAGGTGGGAGGTAATTCAACAGCCAAAAAGTAGTACGGCAAAAACTGTGATATACCGGAAATTTAACCACGGTACAGTCCTATACGTTTACACGGAGCTAAAAAAGACAGTGTTAGAATGATTGATTACATACGCATGACGTCCAACGAGTTGTTTAGCAGTGTTTGAATCAGGTGTGAACTTTGCCTAGAGATGGTACATGCGGAGTTACTGGTCCTATCGGAGAGTTGTTTCACACTGGTGACCTGAGCATAGGTGGTTGTAAATGGTCACAGGGTGCTGGTAGTGTGTCTCTAGGTGAGACATTGTCGGCGCATGACAATTCAACACTCGTGCAACCTCTCATTGGACGTCGCCGTCATATGCATCCGAATCGCCTAATTTCGCGCATGTTTGGACTATTCTAGCATTTTTGTTCCGAAGCCTAGAACTTTTCTTTTGTGATTTTCTTTCCATTAGCAAGCCTTACAAAGGATTCGATGCAATTTACACCAAATTCATCATGTATAAATTGCGCACGTGGAATTCGTGCGTTTTGTGATTTTCTTGACGTACGAGATTTACGTAACCCGATCGATAAATTTTTGACAATAGCCAAGTTTTTACGCGATTATACAATATTATTACACAAAATTTATAAATGTATGACCAATGAAAGTAAAAAAAATCAAGGATGAAAACGTTGCGTTTCTAGATGTACTGAGCATATATATCCGTTTCGTAAGTAACCCAATCCTTACCGCTCCGTTCAAATAAATATAGAAGCCATGTAAATACAAATCCCATCCCGTGGAAAGCGCAACGGAGCGCTTTGCTTAGGAAACATATACCATAATGCATTCATGTAAGCACAATGCTATAAAATGTGAACTCAAATGGTACAACCATAATATATTGCGAATCGGGCCTATTAGTCTATTTTGAATGCACATTTTATGGCTACAACGAGCTTCGATATTCTATAGATGCGTAATTAATAATTGAATGATTACTCGGCAAAACATGAATAGTTGCAAGCTTGTCAATAGTACGAACAGGGCAAACAAGACAGTGCAGTTATCTTTTGCAATGACAGTTCAGATATATCTAGAATAAAATGACGAACTTATATATAATAACCATTTCAACCATCCATCATTCATAGAATTTTTTTGAATGCTCCTGATTCACAATATATTGTGTACTACCATAATTATGTTCCAGTCAATGTTTGCCCGTCCGGTGGCTCAACCCGGGGGAATAAGACATATTTCCTTTGTGTCTAAATCCACACCCTTGGGAAACTGCTTACTGTGTAAATTCCCGAGGTCGTGACATATAATCAAGTGTAGTAATTCCCGGACCAAAGTATATTCCCTGGGACTCTGAGTCGACAAGGTTGTCAAATTCCGGTCTGTCGGAAAAAGTCGTCTGTCCAAACACCCCCTGTATCTCCGCTACCTCACCCGGAGGGCATAACATTTACTTGTACATTACAGGTGCAAACGACTAAAACCTAGCATATGCTAGACCTTTTTGGATTGCTACAGAACTACATGTATACAAAAAGTCATATATTTGCTCGATAACTGTTCAGAGTTGGTTGCTGAAAATTCGAGTTATTTCAGCAACTATTTAGTATATTAGTGTTAAATATTAATTTTATAATAACATTTTTTACGACAAATAACAATTGAAATTGTAGAAATGTACCTTTAAGTGAAGTATCCAGGATGCGTTAGATTGTGTATCATTATGCATTCATAACTTTGTGGTTAAAGAATCTGGCTTCATCACAAACTACATTGAGTCAATTCATGTGAGTTATCTTATTTGAAGCAGAACGCGGAAATTGCAACATCTTGTCTACGTGACAAACTAAGCAAAATATTTAGTGAATTTATGTCAACAACACTTCAAAAATGAAAAAATAATTAACCTCGTTTTCACTTGAAGTTGGATTCGAACTCATACTGTACAGTGCCATCGTATAGCAATGTCAGGTTTACCATAGCCTATCAATGCCAAGTACATCATCGCCTATCAATGTCAAGTATTCCATCGCCAAACAATGCCAAGTGTACCATAAAATAGCAATGTCAAGTACGCCATAGCGTGCGCCATCACCTAGCAATGTCAAGTACGCCATAGCCTAGTAAAGTCAAATGCGCCATCACCTAGCAATGTCAAGTACACTACAGCCTAGTAAAGTCAAGTGCGCCATCACCTAGCAATGTCAAGTACGCCATAGCCTAGTAAAGTCAAGTGCGTCTTCACCTAGGAATGTCAAGTACGCCATAGCCTAGTAAAGTCAAGTGCGCCATCACCTAACAATGTCAAGTACACCATCGCCTATCAATATCAAGTACACCATCACCTATTAATATCAAGTACACCATCGCCTAGCAATGTCAAGTACAATATAGCCTATCAATGTCAAGTACATCATAGTCTAACAATGTCAAGTACATTATCGCCTATCTATGTCAAGTACACCATGATAGTCTATCAATGGCAAGTACACCATCGCCTATCAATGTCTAGTACACCATCGCCTATCAATGTCAAGTACACCATGATAGTATATCAATGCCAAGTACAGCATAGTCTAGCAATGGCAAGTACACAATCGTCTATCAATGTCAAGTACACCATGATAGTTTATCAATGTCAAGTGCACCATCGCCTATCAATGTCAAGTACACCATCGCCTATCAATGTCAAGTACACCATCGCCTATCAATGTCAAGTACACCATGATAGTCTATCAATGTCAAGTGCACCATGATAGTCTATCAATGTCAAAAGCACCATCGCCTATCAATGTCAAGTACAGCATAGTCTATCAATGTCAAGAACACCATCGCCTATCAATTTCAAGTACACCATGATAGTCTATCAATGTCAAGTGCACCATCGCCTATCAATGTCAAGTACACCATCGCCTATCAATGTCAAGTACACCATCGCCTATCAATGTCAAGTACACCATAGGCTATCAATGTCAAGTACACCATAGTCTATCAATGTCAAGTACAACATAGCCTATCAATGTCAAGTACACCATCGCCTATCAATGTCAAGTACAGCATAGTCTATCAATGTCAAGTACACCATCGCCTTGCAATGTCAAGTACACCATCGCCTAGCGATGTCAAGTACAGCATTATCTAGCAATGTCAAGTACACCATCGCCTAGCAATGTCAAGTACACCATCGCCTAGCAATGTCAAGTACACCATTATCTTGCAATGTCAAGTACACCATCGCCTATCAATGTCAATTAAACAATAGCCTACCAATATCAAGTACACCACAGCACAGCAATGTCAAGTACACCATAGCACAGCAATGTCACGTACACCATAGCATAGTAATATCAAGTACACCATAGCACAGCAATGTCAAGTACACCATAGCACAGCAATGTCATCTCTGTGTGGTTGAAGAATCGGACTTTAATTTACATTTTCCCGAATTCAGATGTCAAGTAGAACAAACTTGCTCTCGGCACAGAAAACTTCTCAAGAAACGGGAGGCACGCCTGAAGCCAAATCTCGGAAGAGTATACTACGTACGTTGAACATCCAGGGAATCGAATCCGTGTGTCGTGTCTGACGTTCCTGTCTATGTATTTTGTTTGGTTTCGTTTTACTCGTTATTAATGGTACAGTTTCCTCTCGTTCTAATTAAAATACGACACAAAACCAACCATCGGCCTACTTACGTTTGAAAAACGCAAAACTCGTCTAGTAGGCTTTGGAATGTTTTCTAATCGAGGATGCAAGTCATAAAAAAAAATTAAGAAATCTGATACTTACCGATCCCCCAATATCTGCCATTATGCGTTTTACATACTTAAAAAAGTCAAAGTCGCGTGATTACCGCTCGTGAACCAAGCGTACTACTTATTTAAAAAAACACCGATTATACAAATAAATTAAGTATTAACTAACCACTGGTCCAAGGGTGTGGCTGCATTACTCTATTCTACTATATTATGAAATACGCGGATTTCAATAATTACACACGTTCATTCAACATAAATTTTGTAAACTTTATTATTTAGATATATAAAATTATAATACCCACGTTAAACGATATAATTGTTTTGTGATTGGACTTTTAACAATTCAACATGCATGTACCATGCTTATTTAGAAATGTAGGTTAGTTTTATTATATGTGAACGCATCGCTGTCTTCATGAAAGCCGGATCTACTAGTAATTGAAATACAAGGTAAAATTTAAAACAGTTTTCACACGTACATTATGATAAATTATGTCTCTATGATTTATCTTTATTATTTCATTTATATTGTAAACGTGACTTTTGGCTATTAACATGATCTAATAAATTGGTCTTTGAAATACAATTAGAGTAATACTATATAAATTTGACATCGATTTAGATATATGACTATTATGACACGTGTTATCGCTTGTATGAACTTTTAATGCGCTTTGTATGCACCGATCGACTTATATACAACTTATGTAACCCATTATGAAGTGTTTGCCGGTGCGAATCCGTGTTAATGTAGAATGACAGAATTACAATTGGATCATATTCCCACAATCAATATTTATCTAAAATCGACACTATCTCCTACGCTTATTTTCACAGAGTATATATGGGTTAACTTCCAATTATCGCAATAAGTCATACAGGTAGAATTATATTGTATCGCAAGTCATACAGTGATCGAGAGTTACATGGACTTTTGCTCGCAATTATTCATACAATTTGAATTTTAGAGTATTTCAATAAGCCATACAGTGATATGGTTTAAAAGCTTAGGTTGTAAGCTTCTGACTCTTGCTTCACCACTGGCACCTAATAGCACCGAAACCAAACTAGTTAATATCACAGTGCGCGGTTATTGTTACAGAGAGTTCGATTGGTTAAGCAATCAATAGCCAATGAAAACAGGCCTTTCAAAAGCAGTCAGGATTTTCATGTAGAGCACGGATAACTCCGTTGTTGAAGTCTGATCCTCGTCCCGAGGCTTACAGTACTTTAACATGTCTTTAAAACAAAAGAAGCCAACCCATCACAGGAGAGGTTCTATCTGACACCAGGTTTTGGTAATTCGATGTTCTGTCTGACTTCAACGTTTGTGTCCGGGTAAAATATTTAAGCTTTTGATGTCGACTTATATTTTTTAACTATGTGCACGGTTATTATAACTGGGAACGACCCACAATTTACTGTCGCGTGATTGGTTAATCGTAGATCTAGGAAGTGTTTTAATTAGTTCACACACTTGGATAATAAAAAAAATCAAATGTAAAAACTTCTTACTTTTCACGTACATGGAGTACATTTTTTTGTATTTGCATATTTTGGGCATGCACATGCTATAACTGATATCAATTAGATAATGGTACAGCCTAGTTCATAATCCTAACGTATCAGTTTACGGTTTCTATCCAATACGAGAAGAGATATACTACTTTGTTGATTCATACGATGATAAAACTAAATCCACCGAGACGGCAAAACGTCCTTGGGGTATAACAACTATACTTTTATTTTGTAAATCACTCTACGTCGACCTGTCGAACTCTACTGTACAAAAGTAAGAAGTTTTTACATATTGATGACAAATATCCAAATTATGTTAATCATTTATATTGTCAAAAGTTCTTATGTTATCAATTATGATATTTTTATGAATTTTGGTTTACGTTTAATAAATTAGATTAAATGTTTTGTTTAAGTAAATCCATCCCTTATGCTGAAAATGTTTTAAATATTGGTTGATGTTTATGATGTGTGTAAAATAAATTATACTTTAAATAAAAGTAAACTCGACATAAACTAGTTCTATCACAATACGATTGCATGGTTATGTTTGTCTTTAATTAGCATACATTATACTACGGAATACCGTTAGGGCCATCGTGGTTACACATTAAAATCCAGAGGGCGACAATGCGATAGTGCGATAGTACGATGGCGACAATGCGATAATACGATGGCGACAATGCGATAGTACGATGGCGACAATGCGACAACGCGATAGTACGATGGCGACAATGCGATAGTACGATGGCGACAATGCGACAACGCGATAGTACGATGGCGACAATGCGATAGTCATATCGTACTATTACGGAATACCGTTAGGGCCATCGTGGTTACACATTAAAATCCAGAGGGCGACAATGCGATAGTGCGATAGTACGATGGCGACAATGCGATAATACGATGGCGACAATGCGACAGTACGATGGCGACAATGCGACAACGCGATAGTACGATGGCGACAATGCGATAGTACGATGGCGACAATGCGACAACGCGATAGTACGATGGCGACAATGCGATAGTCATATCGTACTGTCGCCATCGTACTATCGCATTGTCGCCATCGTACTATCGCGTTATCGTACTGTCGTCATCGTATTATCGCATTGTCGCCATCGTACTATCGCATTGTCGCCATCGTACTATCGCACTGTCGCATTGTCGCCATCGTACTGTCGCATTGTCGCATTGTCGCATTGTCGCATCATGGCCCTCTTGTTGAGTAATTGTCCTTTGTTATTTAAAATACTTATTTTTTTGTCCGGAGCATATCTTTAAAAGTATTTGAGATATTGACTTGAAACTTGATACATAATATAGATCTCATTGTGTGGAGTTCTAGTTAGCTTGACTATTCAAGGAATAGCGGAGCTCTTCTTACCACGGTGTTGTCGTTGGTTAAAATTTTCGTACCAGTCCAATTTTTAGCACACCTGTTACACTGTGACATTGTGAGCTTTTGAGATTTTGTGGAAACTGTCATCAGACTGTCCATCCATGTGTCCGTCAAAATTTTGCCTCAAATTACAAAATATACTTCTCCTAAACCTCTGGGTCAATTGGTACCAAATTTGGTAGTAATGATCCTTTGGTGGTCCCATTTCAAAGTTGTTCAAAAATGGAATTTCATGAGGAACTCTGGTTTCCATGGCAGCCAAATTTTTAAAAAATCTTCTACGATGCAGCAAGGCCCAGAGCTTGAATATTTGGTGTGAAGCATTGTCTAGGGGACAAGTTTGTTAAAATCATGACCACCGGGTAAGATTGGCCCCGCGGCATATATGGTTTTGTATAGGAACACTCGAAAATTGTTCTCCAGAACCACAAGAGCCAGAGCTTAGATATTTGACATGTAGCATGGTCTAATGGACCTCTACCAATTTTGAAGTTTGATTAAATCATAACCCCAGGGATCAGATAGACCCCTCCTCGGGGCATCTCTGGATTCGGATGGGAAAAACTAAAAATCTTCACCAGAACCACATTTCCTAGACCTTAGATATTTGACATAAATTGTCCTTAAATTCGAGTCCTTCAAGATATTGCCTTGAAACTTTGCATACGTGTTTATGATCACACTCCCCATCAAAAGGCGCGAGTAGATAACTCTGTGAATAATAACTGAAAAGAAGTGGGGGTATATTGTTTTGCAAATGTTGATGGGCCGGTCCGTAGACCTTTTTGTTCTGATCAATAACTAGAGATTGCCTTGACCTAGGGTAGTCAAACTTAACAGGATGGTTGCTTGTATTAAGTAGATGAAGCCTAATGTTTTTGGGATCAGTAGATCAAAGGTCAAGGTCCCTGTGACCTTACATTAAAACAGAGTTGCAGCTAAATAACTAATGAACAATTTGACCAATGGAAGTGAAACTTCATAGCATTATTGCTTATATTCAGTAGATGATACTTATCAGTCGAAAAGTCAAGGTCACTGTGACCTTATGATAGAAAAGGATTTTGGCTCAATAACTGGAGATTACTTTGACCTTAGGTATTCAAACTTCATAGGATGATTGCTTGTATTAAGTAGATGAAACCTACACTTTGGGGTTAGTAGGCAAAAGGTCAAGGTCACATGACCTTACATTGAGCAAGGTTAGTCAAACTTCACAGGATTATTCCTTGTATTGAGTCGATGAAACCTAGTTTTTGGACTCAGTAGTCGATTGGCGATAGTCGACAATGCGATAGTACGATGGCGACAATGCGACAACGCGATGGCGACAACGCGATAGTACGATGGCGACAATGCGACAGTACGATGGCGACAATGCGACAACGCGATGGCGACAACGCGATAGTACGATGGCGACAATGCGACAGTACGATGGCGACAATGCGACAACGCGATGGCGACAACGCGATAGTACGATGGCGACAGTACGATGGCGACAATGCGACAACGCGATAGTACGATGGCGACAATGCGATAGTACGATGGCGACAATGCGACAATGCGATAATACGATGGCGACAATGCGACAACGCGATAGTACGATGGCGACAATGCGACAGTACGATGGCGATAGTACGATATGACTATCGCGTTGTCGCCATCGTACTATCGCGTTGTCGCATTGTCGCCATCGTACTATCGCATTGTCGCCATCGTACTATCGCGTTGTCGCATTGTCGCCATCGTACTATCGCATTGTCGCCATCGTATTATCGCATTGTCGCCATCGTACTATCGCACTATCGCATTGTCGCCCTCTGGATTTTAATGTGTAACCACGATGGCCCTAACGGTATTCCGTATACTATCGCCATCGTACTGTCGCATTGTCGCCATCGTACTATCGCGTTGTCGCATTGTCGCCATCGTATTATCGCATTGTCGCATTGTCGCCATCGTACTATCGCATTGTCGCCATCGTACTATCGCGTTGTCGCATTGTCGCCATCGTACTGTCGCATTGTCGCCATCGTACTATCGCGTTGTCGCCATCGCGTTGTCGCATTGTCGCCATCGTACTGTCGCATTGTCGCCATCGTACTATCGCGTTGTCGCCATCGTATTATCGCATTGTCGCCATCGCGTTGTCGCATTGTCGCCATCGTACTGTCGCATTGTCGCCATCGTACTATCGCGTTGTCGCATTGTCGCCATCGTACTGTCGCATTGTCGCCATCGTACTATCGCATTGTCGCCATCGTACTATCGCGTTGTCGCATTGTCGCCATCGTACTGTCGCATTGTCGCCATCGTATTATCGCATTGTCGCCATCGTACTATCGCACTATCGCATTGTCGCCCTCTGGATTTTAATGTGTAACCACGATGGCCCTAACGGTATTCCGTAAAAAATTATACTGATACACCGGGTGATTATTGAAACAGTTATAATTCGAATGTGTGTATTTAAGACATTATTATGTTACCAAACATATATTTTCATATGTATATTTCGGCACGATTTCGGATATTAGAAATTTCGAAATGACCATCGACGTACATAGAAGGGACTAGTTCATTACATGAAAATGTTTGAGGCACTGAAAACTCATACAGATTAACCCGGCAAAACTTTGTCATTTTTTGGAACTTATTCGCCTTGTTAATGTTTGTGAGTCTTAAACTTCGGAAAAAACTGGCGATTTCTGCTTTTCAGTGCTGTTGGTAAATAGCGTAAGAGCTAATGGGTGA
This sequence comes from Spisula subtruncata, assembly GCA_963678985.1. Lineage (NCBI taxonomy): Eukaryota > Metazoa > Mollusca > Bivalvia > Venerida > Mactridae > Spisula > Spisula subtruncata. The sequence goes on along the minus strand of OY787662.1, from coordinate 13,655,808 downwards.
CTGATTTTAAATTTGAGCCCACATCTTAACTCGCACTTAAGTTTACAAATTGGCACATTTGGACTAATTCCCAAGTCTGGTCATTTTTGCCCAGGTTATTTGGCATTTGATCGATTAGCTTAAAAGCGTTTGCAAGCCCATAACACAACCCCTAAAGCGTCAACGAGACCTCTCAATCACTAATTCGGGAATGGAGTTATATGTCGCAACACGGCATGACACATACTGTTCTCCCAATGTGGCTGAAGTGGAATGCGCAAATCGTTTCCGGTTGGAATTATTCCTTTGTGAATTTGTTTTTTGTAACCGGACAATTTTGTAACTAATTATCGTTATGCCGTACAATTTTCAGATATGATTGAGAAAAGATAAATTACACCGCCCTTTCATACGAACTTAGTACTTGTATTAGTGTAAAAGGTTATTTTCACAAACATACTTCGCATTGTTCTCATGAGAAGACGAATAGCGAATTTCTACATTTTGAAAAACTTATAAAAAGAAATTAAACTCTCGCGAAAATGAATGAACATTATTATGGTTGTTGATTGTTTTCGCCAATATTGTAAATGATATCAGATAAAAACTTCCAAATGCGCATAGAGTTAATATGCATGTTATGACTGATTATCTATCTCAAACATATGCACTTAAAACTAACTCGATATCACAATGTGGGTAATCGTTTGTTTGTATGTCGCCTAGCCTTTATTTACATTTGGATGATTTAATAAACACCTTGCTAACATGTCCAATAATGGGCTCATTTATGACCGCATCATGTATAATAATTATTTCATTTTAAGTCATATGTTTACCGTTTTACCTATCTTCAGAAGTCAGACATACCAAATCTCGAACCATGGTATGTAACGTCAAACCCAATTCGTTGTTGAACGCACCATTTTACGGAACACCAACTGCATTTTGATGTTAAACGCATTATATGTCATTAAATACCAAAGGCTCTATGCTGTTGAAGCACTATCGTATTGAACACTAAAGGAACGCACCATCGTATTGAACGCTAAAGGAATGCACCATCGTATTAAACACTAAAGGAACGCACCATCGTATTGGACACTAAAGGAACGCACAATCGTATTAAACACTAAAGGAACGCACCATCGTATTGAACACTAAAGGAACGCACCATTGTATTGAACCATAAAGGATCGCACCATCGTATTGAACACTAAAGGAACGCACCTTTGTATTGAACACTAAAGGAACGAACCATCGTATTGAGCAGTAAAGTAACGCACCATCGTATTGAACACTAATTGAACGCACCATTGTATTGAACACTAAATCATTTTCTTGTTGACTGCACCATCTTATGGTACACCAAAGACATTTTGTTGTTGAACGCACCATTGTTTTGGACACTAAAGGAACGCACAATCGTATTAAACACTAAAGGAACGCACCATTGTATTGAACCATAAAGGAACGCACCATCGTATTGAACACTAAAGGAACGAAGCATCGTATTGAACACTAAAGTAACGAACCATCGTATTGAACACTAAAGGAACGCACCATTGTATTGGACACTAAAGGAACGCACCATCGTATTGAACACTAAAGGTTCGAACGCACCATTGTACTGAACACTAAAGGAACGCAACATCGTATTGAACACTAAATTATTTTCTTGTTGAATGCACCATTTTATGGAATACCAAATGCATTTTGTTGTTGAACGCACTTTCGTATGGAACACCAAAGGCATTGTGTTATTGAATGCACCATTGTATGGAACACCAATGTCATTGTGTTGTTGAACGCACCATTGTATGGAACATCATAGGCATTGTGTTGTTGAACGCACCATTGTATGGAACATCAAAGGCATTGTATTGAAGAATGCGCCAATGCATTGAACACCAAGGGCATTTTGATGTTGATGGTAGCATGTTGTTGAACAACAAAATTATGCCTTTCGTGTTAAGCTCACTTTATATTATTGTACATCATTGGCATTGTGTTGTTGAACGCACCATTGTAAGGAACATTGAAGGCATACTCTTTGTTGAACGCACCAATGTATTGAACATCAAATGTCTTTGGTGTTAAACTTACAATATATAATTGGACACCTAAGGTCTTTGTTGTTGAACGCATCATTGTATGGATCACCAAAATTCCTTATGTAGTTGAACGCACCTTATGTGGATCACCAAATGCGTTTTGTTGAACGCACTATTGTATTAAACGCCAAATCTGTTGAATAACGCACCACTGTATCGAATACCAAAGACACTGTGTTGTTGAACGCGCCTTGGTGTTGACCACCAAATGTCTTTTGTTTAACGCACTATTGCATTAAATGCCAGTTGTGTTGAATAACGCACCACTGTATCGAATACCAAAGACACTGTGTTGTTGAACGAACCATTGTATTGAACACCAAAGTCATTTTGTTGATTTTGTATAAGCTTATTGAGTAATAGACGGAAAACATTTGGTCTACCGATCAACAGACGTATGTATAAACCAACCGACATGTGAAAAGTAATTACCTTCATAAAGATGGAGGAGAGCACAATGAGAGTTTTGAGACCACTCTGTAAAGTCGATCTCATTGATAAATTAATATTCAAAAATGACAAAATGGTACTTTGCTATATTGAATTACATTGTACAGACACTTGAAAGCTTTTTTTCGCCTTGACACTTTGAGCGGCGGACTGATTAGATTAACGATACAGAAATATGTACTTGAGTTATTTAAGGAACACGCTTGTTAAGTACATCGTGTACATGCATACCAGGCCAATCACCCGTCTGTACTGAGTTCAATAAAGTAGGTGTCCGTTGCCTAACAGGAAGGGATACCGAGCGCCTTTATTTAGTTTCCTCCCATTCAATAAAATATAAAAAGCCATGTATTACTTCGTATTTGCGTTACGTACTGCCTTGCTAAGGCAACGGACATCAGTAACAAAAGCCAATGCCCCATACATTATTACCTCCCTTTAATGGTTAATTATGCACGAAATTCAAAGTCCAAAGTATGCCATTCATTGCGGAGTAAGTATAAATTAGTTATAAAGGGCTAGCTTGAAATATCCATTTTAGGGATATGAATGGTTAGTGCTATGTCGGACTCTTGTACGAGTTTATGGGCATTGTCACCTGTTCTGTGTGGTTATGTGTTGTCTGAGTTCTACAATATTTTATAAATGCTTAATTAGTTGCAACAATTCTTTTAATTGTAACAAGTTTGGTCTTAATACAAGAATGTTTGCCACACTGATACTATGTCATCACTAAATTGCATTGATTTCAAAGTATGCTTATACGTTTTATAGGCCGACGCTCTTGAATGATACATGAGTTTACAAAATTTGAAAGGATACTGAGTAAATGAAAATCGTTTATTAAGATAAAGAGAACTATTCGTCATATAAAGCTGTACAAACATTTCCACATATACTATAAAGAATCTATCACTAGATGTCAATTCATATATTTGTATTAAATTTGTTCAGGAATAGTATTATTATTATAATAAAACAATTAGATCTATATGACTAAATAATAATATTTCCAGAATTCGTTCAATATGAAGTGATATCCATTGCCAACTCGTGATATATCTTCCATATCCACATTTTATATACGTATGTACACACTGGCAATGAAACAAGTTGCTAACATTTGAAGTTACATGTACCACAGTTTTGTACTTAACGGTATTTCCAAACTTTTTTTTCAAAATTTAGGACACATAAAATAATTCATAATTTATTGGAGTCAGACAACGTTGCAAACGAAGCTTAAATAACTTAATAGTCGTCTACTAGTACCCAGTTGCAACTATTTCCATCGTATTCGTGCAAAGCAAAGAATACATATTATATGATATACGGGAATATAATAGTCTGTAATCCTGACGAAGTGATCCACAGCCGATCCACCACGTCAGTACGCGGATCCCGATTTTTCTAAGGAGGGGGCCTATTAGCTTTTTTACTCTTCGTGCATTTACCACTGGAAAACCAAAGAGTAAATAAATATAAACGATAACTAAACGATTGCCAAACCCTGCCCCCCCCCCCTCTTGGTACATCTAGTTAGCCACTAACTCCGGCGAATGACGGTTACATGATTTACATAATGTAATAATTATACAGTTGATTATTTAACTATCTTGTCAATTAATGGAAGTGTTCATCAGATAGTATTACGGTTTTCTGTCTCAGGATTATATTACAAGGCGACAAACTTTGTAAGTTTATCTGGTACCGATTTAGTTAATAGTAATTATGTAAAGAGATGATCACGTATGTTGAACCATATTTGTCACAAAAATGAATTCCGCACATACGTGTCGAATACATGTTAATTCTATATATTTCTATATATCGTTTTTAAAAGCGTTTTCAATACTATTTTTCTTCAATAAAAGTGTTTCGATGTAATGATTTTGAAATACGTTGTGATTTGTAGAGCCAAACGATTACGAATTCGATTAGCACTGTTATGTAGGAAAGAATTTGAAAGAAAAAATATTATGTATATCATATATAAACTTATTATGGAAATACTATGTTGATTCATTTTTCATTTATTTGTTGTTACAACTACAGATAACTGTATCGTTGAACACGAACAAAAAAAATAATAAAATAAAATGAAAATTTATATTTTTCTTTCAATATATTTTTTTTCGTTTTCAACGATACAATTACCTGTGGATACAATTTTCTTATGATTTCAGACGTGTTGTGCTATCACAACGAAACATGGACAGTGGCAACAGAAGAGGCCGTGGTCCATACCGGTACGTTCCGCGAGGCCGATCTAAAACCGACGATGGTGGTACTACAGAACATCACCATAGTAACCATAACAACACGGAGCATCATCACCATGGCAGCAAACAAAATTCCTCACTTTCCAACTATTTCACAGATAAATCTATGGGCTCTGGACACGGTCACGGGTCGACGGGAAACACACATGAATCTAGACATACGGAACATGGAGCACATCATCACACGGCATCTAGTAGTGATAATAAGCACGATATGGAACACAATTTTGGACATTTGAACCATGAACTTGTCCTGAACCTAACTACACATGATGCCATACACGGTAATATAAATAGTGTGTACAATTCAACCAACTCGACGTTTGGTGCCTTAAACTCTACAATGCCAACCATGCATCACAGTGGTCACCATGGCGATGGTCATTTAATGCAGCAAGGCCCTGTACATAGTGATATGATCCATCCTAAAGTCGACCAAACTCACATGCGCGGTCACATGGACGGTCACATGGGAGGTCACATGGGAGGTATGGCGGGTATGGACATGGAGGGACATCATCATGGAATGAAAATGGTAAGTAAAGTGTCTGCAGATTCTACTGAAATTCCAACTTCGAACCTTCGGCTCATATGTGTCAAATGTTTTATCTCTTCATTTGATATTTCTGATCATTAAACGTTTATGTTTAGGCCCCGAATGTGTGGAATTACATGATCTGGACAAGGTCTTACTTAATCCAGTATTTAGTGATGCCCGCCTCAACATAAAGCACAACACATTTCGTGGGGTGTAATTTCAAGGATTCTGCATCCACTGTTAAGTCAGATTCTATAGAATCATCAATATTCGAGGGAGTTTAATTTCGTGGTGATGTCTTTCACGAATCCCCTGCTAATATTAATGATTTTACAGTAAATTGATTTCGGGGTTACGAAATCTAGTATCCATATTCTCAAGGACAGGAACTAGTATGCGTCTCGCTCAGAAATGTCAATACAAATATCAAAATTGAAGTCTGTTTGTTGAGTTGCTCCTTAATAAAGTTCAATGATTGTTCTGGGAAGTCATAAAATGCCGGGTAGTGTTACACAGTGTAGGTGTATCGTAAATGTAAGACACTAACCTACATCATGCAGTGAAGTGTTATATTTGATATTTGATCAGTGTTAATAGATTCCATTAGGATGTTGAAATCTGCCAAAATGGTCTACAAATATGATTTTGGTATACAAACACTTAAAACTACTGACTAAAATAATGTCAATAGGTGTTAAAACTGAAATGGAGTGGATACAAATAAACGGAATCCTATCATTGCCATCGACCTTGCATATGTATTTATTAAACGCGATAATTTGAAACTACGATGACCTAAACTCGAAGGAATGATGATGAAAACGCGAAAATACGAAACTACGATGACCTAAACTCGAAGGAATGATGATGAAAACGCGAAAATACGAAACTACGATGACCTAAACTCGAAGGAATGATGATGAAAACGCGAAAATACGAAACTACGATGACCTAAACTCGAAGGAACGATAACAAAAAAAGCCTAAAATACGAAACTATGATGACCTAAACTCGAAGGAACGATGATGAAAACGCGATAATACGAAACTACGATGACATAAACTCGACCGTTTGATGACGAAGGCCAGTAAATACGCAACTACGTGATGGCCAAACGCGAGAGAATACAAATATAAAACCATCCATGTATCGCACTTATGATCATCGTTCCTTTGAGCCATCTTACTTTCGTACTTTTGTTTTTGTACTCCCTTGATCTCGCGTTTTTTGCCTTTATTCTATCGTTTGTTGTGTTGCAGCATTGCACATTCAAAGATGATGACCCTAACGGCATTCTATACCAAATAAGTTTATAGTTTATATAGCGTCTTAAAAGATATTAAATGGACAATAAAATTACACATGATGTTCACCGATATTTTCTTAGACTATAGCTTGTTAAAAGTTTTCATATTTGCTTAACCAGTTTTACAGTGACCCATAATGTTACAATTTTGATATTTGGAATATATCTCAATTGGTAATATTTATATTGAAAGATTATGCTAAATAAACAAATTAAACTTCACACCGTTTAGACGCAGAATAAATTCATGTCTATTTGATATGACATTCATTTTCGTGGATGTTCGTATCAATATGCCATTTCTAGAGTTCATGTTTATGATTTTCATTTTATTGTGTAAAACGCACATATTACATTTTAAATTAATTCTATTCCGTAGATCATTCACATGTAAGCATTGTCTGGCAAAAAAATATAGACATCTAATAAATTGAAATGAATTTACAGTATAGGTCTATATTAAATTGTACATACTGCAGTAGTCGGGTTCATTCGTAAGGCAATGCTTTCAGTTCAGAGGATTCAATGTATTTATTATCATTTAATAGATACAAATTTAAAGAGTAATTTAAGGCAAAATATTAACATGAATTTGTGTTTCTGATAACATGAAGGATTAAAACTTTATGTTAGTACGGTCTATGGTTAAATAATTAAATAATTTAGGTTAAGTCAGGTCATCCCATGTACGACTGTACATTATACTACATATATTTTGTCAGTGTAAAAAGAATTGCATATTGTATTGAAATGTTGTGTTTTTTTATTTCATATTGCCAACAGTATTTCAGTCTGAAGACAGACTCCCATTTCCTATTAGAGGGTCTAAAGATTTCTTCCATCGAAGGTAATTAAAGCCACAGGTAACTGTATTATCGATAAAGACTAAAATGGAAAACGTTTTTTGGCAAAATTAATAGTTTTCTATAAAAAAAAAACTAAAACCGGTTGCGAACTAATGATAGTTCGCAACCGGTTGCTTTGTTTAATGTCCTTTCAAAGTCAAATAAGAACGGTTTGTAAATATACTATAGTCCGGCTGGTAAACTATGTTTATCTAGGTTTAACAGGGTATAACTGAGTTAACGGTATTCACCGCTATTCTTTCGAATGGGATAGTTCCCTCATTTGTATTTCATGTTTATATACCGGGGCATTCATGTGCAAATTGATATACAACGAGTTATTGGTCAGTGACTAGTTTGTATTGTTTATTCAGCCAATTGATTTCTGGTGGTACATTGGTGGCGATTAACATATGAATAGTTTCGTCATACTGAAATGTGTCTACATACATGTATGCTGATGTTTGTCATATATATTCACATGTAAGTAGGAAAATAGCGAATGTTCAACTTTGTTTCAGTACATGTATAAGTAGGACGCCTCTTGTAGGACGATATTTTGATCTACATCTTACTTAAATTGATCATGCCTTGGAATATAAGGCAGGTGACAATAAACGATATAGCCTCGACATAATGAGCATACTGGTATTTCAAGACATTATCAAGTACGGCAAATCTTATATGTTTTATGTAAAGTCGCGATCTGAACGAGATTTTAATGTCATTATGGACCTAAATATACCCAAATATGGAATTAATTACAGTTTGATAGGTTTTCGGGGCTGTGGAACTATTTTATCTCCCACTTTGGTTACAACTTAACCTTTATCTTGAATGTGATACCACAGTTCAGTGTGTTTCATATCAATTCTAGTATACAACACATGCAAGAAAATGGGACCTTAGGTTTGTACCTGAAACCTCAGACATTGTGTTTTATTACAATACATCAGTGCATATTTCTTGTATAAAACAGTTTGAAACTATCGTTACCCCAGCTACCTCACTAGTACACCAATATCATAAATCACCGACCAGACGCCTGACGATGAAGTGTATTAGAGGTGAACACAATGCCACTGTCATATCGTGCGGTATGTGATCGGGACTGGTAAAATGCTCGAGATAAACTAAATGCCATGTATTGATAATACAAGCGGATACTATTTTAAAACTTGCTCGAGATAGGCCGCTTGCTCGTGATATTGATGCTCGTCACGACAAAGCTATTGTAATTATATTTCAGGTATATTGACTGCGATGGTTTTCACCATTGTCATGACAATCCTTGTTGAATGTCTTGCCCACAGTATACAATACCGTCAACGACGTCGCACCCAGATAAAGTAAGTACATGACAACGCGTATTGTTCTCGATTTTTGAACAGTGTGCTTGCACTCCTGTTCATGGCAGGCGTAAAATTTTTATCTGCCAAGACTGTGATGCTAAATATAGATTCGAATGGTCATTCCCTGGGATGACTTCGGGCTTTATCGCCTTGAAAGTAATAACTAGTTGGAAAGTTTGCAACGACGGGAATTTAGATCGAGTTTTCGACAGGAGGTTATATACTTTCAATGCTAACAAATTGTAGACGAACATCAAAATGCTCCCTAGACTGGGCATAGAAGTGGTCCATCTACCATAACTTACATGTATTAACTAAGCCTATACAAATGTGCCTCCGTAGCTCAGTGGCTAGCGCACATGATTGCTTTCTAATCTAGCGACCCAAGTGTTCAAGTTCGGATTGAGGCACACATGTGTCTGTCATGTTTCAGCAGAAAGCTGATTGGCAAATTAATGCAATGTTTGGCGGAAATTGACATAAACAAACTGGAAGAAAGTATCCGCGCTTGAAACACCACGAATCAGTGCTTAAATCATTACGTAAAGTAACAGACAACGAAATATTATTCGTATGATAAGGACTGCTATAAATATGCTGTTAGAGATAGTTTAAAACTCGACCTAATATGCATAAGAAGCATGCAGGTTAATTTATTACTGCTCGCTTTTAAGACAAATAAATTTTCGCTATTATATAGCTCTGTATTCGAAATCTTTTCGAAGGTTGAGTTCTGGTTATTGACGTTTGCAAACTTATTACCGTGAAAATCTAGTTGACACAAATGTCAATGTTATATGGAGTGTCTGTATCATTGGAACACATCAACTTTTATGGCACATACAGGGTGTCCAAAAAGAAAGTATACAGTTTCAGTGCATTTTAATTAAATCTTAACGTTTTGCTTTCGCAAAGAAATTTAGCACATGGTTAGTCAAAAGATGAAATTTTTACATGGCATCAGTTTAAAACTTGTAACTTTGATATTTTTTTTTAAAATGTAAATGTTCTAAAATTACCGTATTCTGTCCGTGGCGTCATTTTGACGTTATTTACGACGTTTTCGCAATTTCTGTATTTCCGGCGTTTCCCGTCTTGCACGCATTCTTGGAAAACGTTCATTGCAATTCACAAAGTGTAAACTGATAGTATGTATATGATGTGTTTAACGAGCATGGGCATATTTCTTGGCTTTTATAGGCTATTCACTTGCGAATTAGACAGCACAATAGAGAGAAGTAAAACCATTCTGTTACTTGCCTTTTTTAAGCAAGTTATTTCTGAACTCAGCAGCGAATCCTTTGTTTTGAATGTTGTATGGTTCATTCAAATGGAGCCAGAGTTACACATGGCAATGTACGGTGTTTGATGAATTACAAGAAACCTTGCAAAGTCCACTGCAGTGTGAAATGACCCGCCTACAGCCCGGGTCTTAACCCATGTAGCTTTTTTCTTTTGGGCTATCCGAAATCGCTTATTTACAATCAAATGCTTATATACACAACTTTTCTTCTGATCAACATCACAATGTAATTTAAGAAGACCAGTTTGTAGAAATATATGTAAATGTAATCAACACTTTAAAGAATGGGTGCAAAACGGGAAACATGAGACAGACAGAAATTGTGAAATCGTCGTAAATTAGGACAAAATGACGTCACGGTCAAATTAAGGTATTTTTTTAAAATTGACATTTTTTAAAAATTATTCGAGTGACAATTTTCAAACTTGTTCCAGAAAAAACTTCATATCTTTTGTCTAACTATGTACTCAATTTCTTTACGATAGCAGAACATTATGAATTGATAAAAATACACCGAAACTGTACACTTTCTTTTTGGACACCATGTAAAAGTACGTACGTGTAAGAATTTGTTAAAGTACAAACACTGTTGGTGTATGTGAATATATTTTATTCTGATTCAATGAATCGGTTAAGAGTATTTGAGATACTAGTAGAACATCTGTAATTAAAGATTATGTATTGTCAGCTGATTTCCTACTCTAAGAACATACCAAGGGGCGATACTACATTCTGTCTGGTTATGCAAACTCAAACACAGTGGTCGCCATTGTCTGTGAGGGGTATGTAGTAAAATGATAAACTTTCAATACTGTGGGAAATCGTAGTTAAACCGCCACAAAATGTCATTAATGTTTAAGTACGAGTGCATAAAATGGTGTTATAATAGCGTGTATGCGTGTTTTTCGTGTTATAACATATGCAGAGTTCTCGGTAGCGCTGGTGCCCTCACCCGGACAGACTTGGTCACCATCCATCCATCCATCCATCCATCCATCCATACATACATACTACATCGGGACTCTTCAAATGTTAAAACACAACATTGATATAGGGTTGTTTCCATAGATGAATGGACATAGGCTTGCATTCTGAACATTGCAAGGAAATTGTACCGTACAGTAGATATTCGAAACCCACAAGATCTAAAGGAGCGAGAACGTTTTGGTTTTATATGATTTGACTTTGGATCTTGCCCATTAAGCTATTTCTGATAGTTTAGACACGAAGTGTATTACGCTATTCGCATTTATGTAAATTGGGCGTAGCGTTCATGGAAATATGTGTCAACGCATTTGGGTACGCTTATTGAACATAATTGCAATGTATGAATTCGGGGAATTTATTTGATTGTGTTAAAGATAATACGTGATATTTATTTCTATTTCAGAGGGTCCATATGCCAACGAGTCGTGTTTCATTTTGCAACATCTCTACTGCACATGTTGAGTCTATGTTCAGCTTATATAGCCATGCTTTGTGTTATGACAATGAACGTATGGTTGTTAGTGGCTGTAATTATTGGCTCAGGAGTTGGACATTTGCTAATAAAACCTCTATTAGGATCATGTTGTACTGTGCATGATGATCACGAGACGAAGACAAAGAAACTGGACAGTGGAGACCCTAGTATAAATGATGCAGTTTTGAATACAGAAGAGGAGTCATCAAAAAGCGGTCACAAACGAAATGGCGACTCTGTACATGAAACGGATGTGCTTATGTCTCGTTAAATGAAATAAATAATTATGCATTGCGTTTTCAAATGCTTCTGTATAATATTCAATGCCATTATCTGTAACTTAAACGGAATGAGTTCGATAATATGCCTCTTTAGTGCAACCGTGAAAGTTCGGCCATTTCCGTTCTCATACAAATACATGTCATTTATATAGCGCAAAAATTATGAAATCATATTCTATTGCGCTTCACAATTGTATAAATTCACTTAAAAACATTCAATTTAAAACAGGATTCTAGAACTTAGATTCAGTCATATGATCAAGAGCACACTCATTGCCGAGGAAACTGCAGATACAAATAAGTTTTCAAATATGCTCTGAAGCTGGTTTCACTTTTGATGTCTTTGAGATAATTTGGTAGATCGCTCCACCATTTGGGACAATTGACGGCCATAGATCTGTATGCTAATTTTGTTCGCCGTGAATGTGAATGTGAAAGTTAGTGCATTTTGTGATCGTAGTCTGTACCCTTGCCGAATAGGATCAAACATTGTCTTTAGATACGATGGAGCTGTACCCATGATGACACGGAATAAGATTACCAAAACTTTTAATATTACCCTAGTCTTAACTGGAAGCCAGTGCAATTCTGTCAGTAGATCTGCACTGGATTTGTCACATGAAACATTCGTGACAACTTTTGCAGCATGATTTTGGACTCGCTGTAATTGTTTTCATCTGATAGGCTGCAATTTCAGTGAATAAGGCATTGCAGAAGTCAATATAGGAATGAACACAAGAATCGGACGATGGAAAACACACAACAACCAAAAAGGTGAAATCTACACGCAGGGAACTTCGTGCACGATCACAGACGAAAAAACAAAACTTAGACACATTCGTGAAAAGTATGTCAGTCAATAACGGTACGCCATCAAGAGACAGAAGTAGGTCAGCCGTCCGCTCACCACCACCTACTTCACTCGTAAAACAACAAGACAAAAAGAAACCTCGTCGGAACAATGATAATACCAAACTTTGATGATTGTGTTAAAACAAACAATTATTCAGCCTAACGACTGCTACATTCGTTTAACGGACTCTGATTTAGATCAAATGAACTCAAATATTGCAAATATGATGGTAACACTACGCTATGCATGCATATTTAGCATAATACTGTAACAAAAACGGGGCGGGGGCCACCAGTCAGGCACCGACCCTTAGGCGAGCGGACAAACAATACAAGTCTAGGACAAATAATACAGGTCTAACGCTCCGGACAACTACTTGTCAGGAGCACTATCGCGGCGAGCAGCGGACGGGTCGACGGCAAGTACAAATGCAACAAGAAATGAAAGTGGACGGGAGCAGACGACAAGAAGAAATACTATGTAAATTCAAACAAAGATCATTTATTACAAAAGACAGAATATAGATCAAATACAACAGTTACACATACAATGAAACATATATTTACATATTTTTATTCCTCGATGTTCCCGTCAAGTTTCACAATAAAAAAATGTCCAAGTTAAAACAACTTCATCCTTCGAGATCCGTTGTCCAAAAGCCCCCGAATAAAAGAACGCTTGTGTTATATACACAAAAGGCGAACTAATATCCAAAATATGGCCTGATATCCATAATCCAATGAGATTCCAAGAATCTCAAAATCTGAGATTCTAAGCCAATGAATTTTCACGCGGAAAATTCCGATTTACACGGTATCCATGTTCCTAATCCGTCTGAAAAACTAGATCCAAGACGGATCATGAAAATCCTCATTTACAACATATTAAGTTACGAAAACATAATTTAACAAATACATCATGACCTACGGTACTCAAAACAATATTTCAATTAGCTCACAACAGGTTACAATGTATAACGAACTCAAACTTTGGCGCGTGTTGAACGGAATGGGAGGGGTAATAATAACCTTCAGACGAACACAGATATCCGCTTAAATACACCAACAATCACCAAGTACAAGTTACTTACAGTATGTAATAAATTCAATGAATCGATTTACGACTAAAAAGTACATCAACACATGCAATAATAGCTACAAATGGAAATGTCACCTATTTCCGCGACTTAGACGTTTTTCGGACTCACGATTTTCGTACCGCAACTTTCGTACCCGGCATATAAATCGATGCACAAATGATGAAAACTTGAATAAAACATAAGTAACTGAGGTGCCTCATGTTACAATACTTATAATGTTTACAATAATTTAATTTTATTATGATAATTATTCCCTTTCAGATGATTGTCACTGCTATTATTATTATACATCGTCTTTTAGTAATCGATAGAATACTATACCTGAACTATGTCATCATGAGTATGATCATAATATCATGTTGTTACTGCGAGATTACTCGTAATGAAAACATACTCCTTGTAAAATCACAATCGTACAACTTACTCATGATATTTAAAAAAAATATTTTCGAACTTGTATATTATAATGACATGCTTACTATATTTACTACAACATATCTTTATTACCTACATGCATGTTATGTATCTAATTTAAACACAAGCCCGCGATCAACAGATATACTCGGTCTACAAAATAACCCAGTATACCTCTGTTCGCAGATTGTTGTTCTAACGGATTTATACTATACGGTATATACTATTCAATACTATAACCTATCCAACACATTGTCCACGCATATTCTTTTTTCTCCTACGATTGTTACTATTGTATACATACATTATGTTGTCTTTAAACAAGTATAAATATACATTATATACCTGTTGTACAGTATGGATAATTAGCATGTTATGGTTTTTGAACATGAGAATTACGCATACTATACGTCCAATATCACGTCTTTAGGTCATTACCTAAATATGTCTTTTCACACTAATCTATGTCCTTATGTCTTTACTCCAAACTACGTCTTTATGTCTCTATCTCACTTTTTTTCACATTAGAGTTCAAGAATCATATACCACACAATCAACGTAACGTCCACTAAAATCCATTTTTATCACTAAACACACAAGGATTAAGAAACATAAACAAACGAAATAGATTAAAAGAATACTTGAATCAGCAGAAAGTAGATGTTCTATTTATACAAGAAACACACTACACGGCTGAAATCACAAATAAACTAAACGTCGAATTTAATGAATGGGATTCTTTCAACGCTTACGGTACCTCGTCGAGTGCTGGGTGCTCCATTCTTATTAACAATAAATTAAATTATGATCTTATCGAATCAAAAACATGCATTAATGGAAGATACGTTTTTATAAACATCTCCATAGAAGACAGCACATACACGTTAATTAATATATACGCATATAATAATAAAAATAACAGAAATAAGTTTTTCGAAACAATACACCAGTTAATCAATACTCACTCCCAAGGTTTTATCATCATCGGAGGTGATTTTAACGATACACTCACCGGAAAAGATAGAATCTCTAAAACAACACAACCGAAACCATGTAAATCATTAATTAATCTAATAAACAAACTCAAACTATGCGACATATCGCGGGTTCTAAACATAAATAAACAGCAGTATACATGGAGAAGAGCCAATGGTTACGAAAAAAGCAGAATTGATTTATGGCTAACTGACGAAAATTTAACTCCCACTATCCTTAGTTCAGATATAAGACCTGCTACTATAACATTCACCGATCACCAAGCAGTATCATTAAAACTAAATACCCAATCAAAACGTGGTCCAGGCTACTGGAAATTTAATAACAGTTTCTGAGAAGACATTGAATACGTTGAATACATAACAGAACTTATAGAAAATTACACTAAGTCAAGAGAACATGAATCACAGCAGACTCTATGGGAACTCTGTAAGATTGACATCCAAAACCGAACTATAGCATACGCAAAAAAGAAATCAAAATATAAGAATGATAGAATTCTAAACCTAGAAAAACAGCTCTCAGAACTATACGAGCAAGAACCAAAAACAAATAACATAAGAGAAAACATAAGAAAAATTGAACTAGAATTACAAACATACTACGATGATAAAGCTAAAGGCGCGCAGATAAGATCTAAAATATTTCAACTAAACTTTTCAGAAAAAAATACAAAATATTTCTTGAATCTTGAAAAGTCAAGACAATCGAGAAAAACACTCCATACGCTAAAAGTAAACGATCGTATTATTACAGACACCAACACAATACTGCAAGAAGAGGTTAATTTCTATAAAAACTTATATTCGTCCGATAATAAATGTAAAGAAGACATTGATAACTATTTAAACACAACGAAACCAGAGTACATCTTAAATGATAATGAAGCAAATCTTTGCGAAGGTCTTTTAAGCTTAAAAGAATGCGAACTTGCTGTAAATAATATGCTAAACAATAAAAGTCCAGGTCTAGATGGTCTTACCTGCGAATTCTATAAATACTTCTGGAATATTATTGGAAAACTAGTAACAAACTCATTAAATGAAGGGTACATGAAAAATGAACTATCTGCATCTCAAAAATTAGGTGTGTTATCTCTATCATATAAAAAAGGAGATCCACACAGCTTAGAAAACTGGAGACCAATAACTCTATTAAATAACGATTATAAAATTGCCGCAAAAGTTTTAGCGAACAGAATACAAAAAGTAATACATAAAATAATTAACACCGATCAACAAGGTTATATTAAAAATAGATTCATTGGAAATAATATTAGACAAATTCAAGATGTTATAGATTACGCAGAAAAATTACAAATCGATGGCGCAATTCTATTTTTAGATTTTAGAAAAGCTTTCGACACTGTTTAATGGAATTTCATGTTTAACGCATTGAAACATTTCGGCTTTAAAAACATGTTCATAAACTGGATTAAAACAATGTATTCAAATATAAAAACAAGCATTTTAAATAATGGTTGGAGATCACAATGCTTTTATCTACAACGTGGAATAAGACAAGGATGTCCTATCTCGGCATTAATCTTCATTGTTGTCGTTGAATTACTGTCGATTAACATAAGAAACTCACCCGATATTAAAGGTATACAGTTAAATGAAATAGATAATATAAAAATCTCTCAGCTAGCTGACGACACAACTTTATTCGTAAAATCCGAACAAGAAATTAATCATACTTTTACAATTATCGACAAGTTCGGCAAATAATCAGGGCTACAATTGAATAAGAACAAAACAATAGGTCTCTGGATAGGCTCTCTTAAAAACTGCAATCGTTCTCCCGGTGGAATATAATGGCAAAATAAACCTATTAAAGCATTAGGGCACTGTTTTACTAACAATGCGTAAATGTCGCGTATATTTACGCATAGATATCTACCTTACGCAAACTCGTAAGTGTGTTTTACTAAACGATCGCAAGTACTCGCATACATTTACGCAAAAATATTGAAGATTGAACGTTATTCGGGACACAATATAACCAATATAACAAATATAACGGGTACCAGAATGCATAAATATGCGACAAGATTTGATGATTAATCACGCCTAAAACAACAAGTGACGGTCTAAAACAACAAACGACGGTCTAAGATAACATGCGACGGTCAAAAATCATCAGTGCAAGTTAAAAACTCTTCACTTACGTTCATACTTGCCATTTAGGGTTGCCCAGCCTTGGCGTAGAAATAAGCTAAAACTTACGACAGAATGTGAACTAAAATATCTTTGTAAAACGCATTTACGAAAATATTATTGACGTACGCAATATTTTAGAAAATCTTAGGTTTACGCTAGCGTAAATGCTTTGATAAAACAGTGCCTAGGCGTTTACTTTGGAACAGATCAAACTGCATGTAATAAACTGAACTGGAACGAAAAAATAGAATCATGCAAAACGTCAATTAATAACTGGAACAAAAGAAATCTTACTTATTTTGGTAAAATACAAGTCTTAAAATCACTTCTGCTACCAAAGTTTACATATCTTTTCCACTCCTTACTCATTCCAGATAATGTTATAAAACAAATCGAAACTTTGTTCTACAACTTCCTGTGGAACGGTAAAAGAGATAAAATTAAACGAACGACAATCATCGGTGATAAACGACTCGGTGGGTTGGAAATGATAGATATTCAGTCATATATAAAATCATTAAAAATAAAATGGATACAAGGTCTGTGTGATAAAAACAACACAGCGAAATGGAAATTGATACCAAATGTGTATTTTAAACCGTACGGTGCAAATTTTCTGCTATTCCACATGAATTTAAACAACAAAAAGTTACTAGATCTAAAGTTACCAAAATTCTATCAAGACATTGTAAATGTATGGTTAGAATTAAACAACAAACATAATCAAGAAATCACACATTTCCGAGAAATACGCAAAGAAATAATATGGGGAAACAAACATATAAAATATAATGGTAAAAGTCTCGTATTCCCAAACTGGATAAACTCTAACATTCTTTTTATTAATGACCTGCTCGACGAAAACGGTAATATAAACTCACAAACAATTCGCGATAAACTTATAAACACACGCAACTGGATATCGGAATACAGCAAACTTTTACAATCAATTCCTAAATATTGGAAACAATGCCTAAAAACCACAGATTCAAGACGAACTCTAGTAAATACCTTTCTTGAAATAAAAATAAATAATTTAAAACTTGAAAATACTAAAAGCAACAACATATATAAATACCTCATTACATCTAAATTCACTAAACCATACACGCATAATCATTGGGAAGCTATACTAAATTTACATATTGACTGGTCTAAAGTATATTCCTTTATACATGTCATTCCAGATAAAAGAGTTAAACAATTTAAGTATAGAATTCTTCAAAATATATTTACTTCAAATGAACTAAGACACAGATGGAAAATATCTGAAACGGATGATTGCCATGTATGCGACGTTACCGAAACATATAACCATCTGTTTATTGAATGTCCACAAACTAATAAACTATGGATTGAGATCCAAACTGTCTTCAATATAAACACAAACATACGAACCCTTAAACATATAGTTATAGGATACAAAATAAGCAACGCCAAATATTTCTATATGAATCAAATACTATCGCTAATAGGTTTCTGCATCAGCAAAGCTTATTTTCTGAGTGACAATTGGACCAAAACAAACAACCTATACAATATCTTTACATATGAATACAATACTTTGGCTATGTACCTCAAACAGCAAAAAGTCAAAGATCACTTCATAACACTATTTAACAAACACCTTCTCTTAGTCTAACCACACTTTTGACATTCACTTACTTCTATCTTTATTGCTTGTATCAATTTTGATGCTTAATATTTTAAGCATTAAAATATTGATTTCTTCATTAAACTTATAACCACACATCGAGTTATTCTAATCTACTTTCGCTTTCGATTTCATAATACAGCTAGACTAACTCAATGATGTGATTGGCTTAAACAGTATACGTACTATATATACCATAATACTATTTAACAGCCAATTACGTATATATATATATATGTATAATTAATGTACAATATGTATAATATGTATATATGTATAATTAATGTATGTACAATTTCTAAATTGTTATATGACACATGTGTTTTAGATGAACTTTAAAAATACCATTCACTCCATTAAAATATTCTTTTCTTTTCAGTAACTAGAGTAGTTCAATATCAAAATGTTAAATTAGTCTTTCAAAAAGCCACAGAGCTTGTTTGTAATTATATATATGTGCTATTATAATAAAATTTTCCTTTTAAAAAAAAAAAGTTAAAGCAAAAAAAAAAAGGAATGAACCAGTCCATGCACTAATGTAGGTAAATATGCTACAATGTATAAAAGCCGAGGTGATTAGAATGTTTCTAATGAAGCGAAGCCCTTTATGGCAAAAATGTACTGCCCACAGAACATGTATAACAGCGTATTGGTCTCCATTCTGCGATAACAATACGCTGGGATTAATAAACGAAACCAGGCAGCAGACGATGATGCAGATAGCCTGGATTATCTGCCCCTTACACTACATTTCCTTAGATGTAGAATGAGGTATAGCTAGTTTGCGATAGAAAAAAATCGTGTTTTTTAAATATTTCTCTGTAGTTACTACACCTACAAGTATGAAATTTTGCACGAATAAATGAAATATATCTACCTAATACACACTAAAATTTCAGCAACATCAGAAATGAGTCAAAAAAGTTTTGTTCATAAGTTCTTTGTAACATTTTTGTAGTTTTGTATGAAAAATCAAGTAAGAAGACTTGATACTTGCAACAGCCAATTTACGGTCAAATGATACGCATAACGGTATATTTACGTATTTGCAACCTACTTAATTTAACACATGCGAGGCCCGTCTGTGAATATGACGAAGTACATGTTATTGCTGTACATTGTTTACAAGCGACACACCTAAATAAATCGAATAACAAGGGCCTCCCAAGTCTTGTCTTTATAACAGCAATCTCAATCCCGCTGATCACGGATTGTAACGGTTAAATAATTGATAGTAAATCATCAATGGAATACCAGATTACCTCCCTGCGTTAAACTGTAAATACGCATGTAATATCAATATGTATTTAAAGAATAAATATCTTTTAATTGGTGACTAAAAATTATGAAATTCAAAATAAGTATAATGTTCGGTTGTTCGGGCATGAAAGGCAGGTTAGTAATAAAAAATCACAAAAAACATATGTGACGTCAGTTAAGGCGACATTTACAAAATAGTAATTTTTCATGGTACGGATTCTCGCCCAGACAGTCTTAAGTGACTAAGTTTGAATACAGGACTCTCCCAAACAGGGTTTTTGCTTACCTATATTTCATATGATACACCTGTGATATACGTTTGAGGTTTAGTGTTTAACAATGTTGGTCCTATTAATTTTTGAACGTCTCACTTACATACAGTTATTGGAATATTTTTGTTCATTTTCTTGTCTCATGTGATAACCAGGATGGACATACCACGTGATTTTTTGGCTAAGTCTGCAAGTTAAACTATATCGACACAAAGTTAAAAACAACCGTAAGTACAAACGTAACTTTTTTTGACCGAGTGTCACAAGATAAGTTTGACGCATAAGCAAAGAATGGGCAGTACTATATCCACACAATTTGATTTGTATCAACAGAATGTCAAAGTTTTAGCCCGAACCCGGCTCAGCTGATCCAAACGGTTGAGCCGATTTCGGGCATAAACTGCGACATACATGTATTTCAAAACCTATTTTAAAGTTGGCTCGGTTGTGATCATTCTCTGCTTGAGCGTTGAACACATCTCATGAAAATCGGTCAAAGAATAAGATATTTGTTTTGAGTAATAATAATAACTTTTTGTAGAAATATTTTGTGTTACGTCCACCGTGATAACGCACAATAGTTATTCCTATAATTAGAAATACAGTAGGATTGGCATAATGTGTAACATCAAATATAGTTCGGCTAATTTGACACGAGCCTGACCTATTGATTAGCATAATTTAGCAGTCGATATATTGTCTACGTTGGTTACACCGATTGTATGTTTTTATAATCGGGGAGTATCACGAAGACGCTCGAGATGTTATACAATCACAAATATTGCAAGATTTGCTTGCGGAAATTAATATATCCAAAGCAAGAACCTTGTAATATATTCTTGCATAAAGGTCAGGTTCAGGCAAAATAGCCAAGCTATACAAATGAATGGGTATATTTCAGTCTATCTAGCACTTGGAAAAGGATGTTTCCGAACTCTAACACTCGAGGAAGGGAAAGCTAGATGTGTTGAGCTCGTTAGAAAGATAGCAACCAGAGAAAACTTCTTCATGCTATAACATTGGGCTTTGAGTTTTGCAGTTGTGGATGATCATCTGACGGTACTCATGGGTTTGTTATGCAGCAGCAAAGTATTTCTTGTTGGCCTTATTGGAGTGATGGGATAATAGCATGTGATGTTGGACCTCTAGTCGATGTTGATTGCAGGGTATAATTAATCTATTATACACAAAAGCATCCTGTCCTGCTTTCAAAATAACAGAACATAATGATGTACTTTCTTTTATTTCTAACACATTATTAACTGTTTAAAATACATCAGCAAAACATTTGACATAAACGAGAATAAACAAGAATAAACATGAGTAAGCATAACAAAGACAATATAGTACAACAAACGAGAGGTATGAACTATAGAGAAAAAATAATCTCGCATGTCTAATGAATATACATGTCTCATTGTATCATATGCATATGTAACTCTCCTCCCCTCCTGCTTTTCTATAATTTTATAATTAATAAATTCTCTTGCTTATTTAAAATGCATGCCACTATCTCAAAGAGATAAGATAGTATATATCTTCATCGGGATAATGGCCGTCCAGGAACAACCTCCCTTTTCAGGAAGGAAACCTGTACCCGTAACACCTGCCGAACTCACCCCTCCAATATACTAGATAACGGGCTTTATCAAAGCATGCCAATATAAAATCATAAACAAACACAATAAAACAGTAGATCAATGCTTATGATAATCCAAACTATCATACGGCTAAAATGAGTTCAAAGAGGCAAGAAATGCTTTTTAAGAACAAAACTTACAACAAATAGAAAAATATTCGTCACATCACACACTAAATATAATCATATTCGTAAGAGATATAAAGATCAGTATAAAGTATCGGAAGCTAAAGGATTAGAAACAAATCTCGAACATTTTTGGAAAAAAAAATTATAATTATATAAATACAAATTATATCATAGCAACCAACAGGAACATTATTTATATCATAGAAACAGGAACATTACTTAATGACAATACCACAACATTTACACCTCTTCGATATATCATCTTAAAGTATCAGAACTACCTCACACATTCCTCTATGTGTGCACACTAAATTTCTAGCACAATGTTTGAAATTTAATCTGACACGTTCATCTATTCGTGCACACTAAATTTCTAGCACAATGTTTGAACTTTAATCTGACATGTTCATCTTTTCGTGCACACTAAATGTCTTGCGTAATGTTTGAACTGTTCAGGATATTGGATCAACCTGACACGCTCATCTATTCCTGCACACTAAATGTCAAGCATAATGTTTGAACTTTTCAGCATACTGGATCAACCTGACACGCTCATCTATTCCTGCACACTAAATGTCTAGCACAACGTTTGAACTTTTTTGGATATTGGATCAACCTGATACGCTCATCTATTCCTGCACACTAAATGTCAAGCACAATGTTTGAACTGTTCAGGATACTGGATCAACCTGATACGCTCATCTATTCCTGCACACTAAATGTCTAGCACAATGTTTGAACTGTTCAGGATACTGGATCAACCTGACACGTTCATCTATTCCTGCACACTAAATGTCTAGCACAATGTTTGAACTGTTCAGGATATTGGATCAACCTGACCCGCTCATCTATTCCTGCACACTAAATGTCTAGCCCAATGTTTGAACTTTTCAGGATACTGGATCAACCTGATACGCTCATCTATTCCTGCACACTAAATGTCAAGCACAATGTTTGAACTGTTCAGGATATTGGATCAACCTGACCCGCTCATCTATTCCTGCACACTAAATGTCTAGCACAATGTTTGAACTGTTCAGGATACTGGATCAACCTGACACGTTCATCTATTCCTGCACACTAAATGTCTAGCACAATGTTTGAACTGTTCAGGATATTGGATCAACCTGACCCGCTCATCTATTCCTGCACACTAAATGTCTAGCCCAATGTTTGAACTTTTCAGGATACTGGATCAACCTGACACGCTCATCTATTCCTGCACACTAAATGTCTAGCCCAATGTTTGAACTTTTCAGGATACTGGATCAACCTGACACGCTCATCTATTCCTGCACACTAAATGTCTAGCCCAATGTTTGAACTTTTCAGGATACGGTAGACACATTCTTATTTGGGGTGCTGATTGATTCAAATTCCTGCCATGGTCCATGTAGAAAATATCCATCTGTAGGACACCTGTTGGGGAAAAAACTGAAATTAGCAAATATATAACAACCGGTACAGCAACAAAATCTCCCATAAACAAAGGGTCATGACAACTGCCTCTTGACTTTGAAGATAAAGGTTCAAATAAAGGCATGACCAGTCGGTAACATATCTCAGTTTGATAAACATTTCATATAGACAATCCAAGGGCAGTACTCAGTAGTCAACAAAGTGCAGAAATGTCCATGATTAAAAAAATAGAATATTGAAAATCATTAACATTTGTGGGGATTAAATAAAGACAAAATCAAATCTAACATATTGTCTATATACTGTAGCATCATTTAATTTCAATGGGACAAAACTTCGTGTTTTTTTTGTAAAAATGATCATTTCGACAGAACCTAAATTCGTGGATTTTGATTTTCGGGTAATAAATACAAGCGCCAAATTAGTGTTTGATGGGATTTCATTTCGTAGTTAAAGGTGAAACACGAAATCCAAGAAATACAATCTCTACAAAAATGAACGATTTTACAGTATTTAAACATTGAAACATGATAAAAACAAGCTAAATAGCCTGTACATCCTTTACCTTCTTTCATGTAATGATTCCAGCACATAAAATCTCCATTTGATGACAACTCCAATATACTCATCGTGAAGCATAGAATGTCTCCAACGTCTATACCTGTAAAATAGCATCAACAAGATATGATATGATTATATACAGTTTAACCGGAAGTTAAAATATTCCCATGGTTTAATTTCTGAACATGTATTGTAGACAATAATATGAGATTATCAGACAATAAAAGCAAAGACGAGAACAAGGATCATCGAAGAAATAGAAAAAATAAGCTTATAAAAACAGTGACATCAATCAGTGATGTACTGGAGCTAACCAATGATCGTCTATATAGAAATGAGCAACATAATGAAACTAACAGAGAGGCTAGCCAAGTAGCAGTTACTGACCATTTTCTATTCCATGTAAATTTTCACTGAATTATTATGCTCTTAAAATTGTGTAAGAATATGTTGGACATATTCCAATTAATGTTGATCTAAAATTGTTAATATCAGTTGAAATAATATTTTAGCAAACGCGTTATTTTTTATCATACCTCGTACCTTGTCGCTCACACACAAATACTTAGGTGTTTCTAGTTGCAGTACACTGTCCTCTTAGTCATATAATCAACTTACATGTTTGGAACTCACCGGAAAGGGATAATAAAGTCCTATTTTGTCGTTTTCAGTGGCCTCAATCAAATGGGCCCTATTCAAATTCCCAAGCTGCATTAATTGTCATACAAGTTAAATGATTCATATGAAAGTTTCATAGCAATATCTCATTTTAAATTTTAATGTACTAGTTCGCAGTAACTGACCCTTGTAACTAACAAAGTGTCTATTTACTTGACTTACAGAGTTTTTACCAGTAGACGCTCCTCCTCTTCTGTTCATCTCCAACTAAATCATGGTCAATTGTCATGGTTCATCTCCAACTAAATCATGGTCAATTGTCATGGTTCATCTCCAACTAAATCATGGTCCATTGTCATGGTTCATCTCCAACTAAATCATGGTCCATTGTCATGGTTCATCTCCAACTAAATCATGGTCCATTGTCATGGTTCATCTCCAACTAAATCATGGTCCATTTGTCATGGTTCATCTCCAACTAAATCATGGTCAATTGTCATGGTTCATCTCCAACTAAATCATGGTCCATTGTCATGGTTCATCTCCAACTAAATCATGGTTCATTTGTCATGGTTCATCTCCAACTAAATCATGGTCCATTGTCATGGTTCATCTCCAACTAAATCATTGTCCATTTGTCATTCCCGGTTCACTCATCATATTCCATTCGCCATGGTTCATCTCCAACTAATAGGGTGAGCGTATGATGGGGCGCATATGATAGGGAGAGTAGCGGTGGGGCGCGTATGATAGGGAGAGTAGCGGTAGGGCGTGTATGATAGGAAGAGTAGCGGTGGGGCGCGTATGATAGGGAGAGTAGCGGTGGGGTGCGTATGATAGGGAGAGTAGCGGTAGGGCGTGTATGATAGGAAGAGTAGCGTCGGTGCACGTATGATAGGAAGAGTAGCGGTGGGGCGCGCATGATAGGGAGAGTAGCGTCGGTGCACGTATGATAGGGAGAGTAGCGGTGGGGCGCGTATGATAGGGAGAGTAACGGTGGGGCGCGTATGATAGGGAGAGTAACGGTGGGGTGCATATGATAGGGAGAGTAGCGGTGGGGCGCATATGATAGGGAGAGTAGCGGCGGTGCACGTATGATAGGGAGAGTAGCGGTGGGGAGCGTATGATAGGGAGAGTAGCGGCGGTGCACGTGTGATAGGGAGAGTAGCGGTGGGGCGCATATGATAGGGAGAGTAGCGGTAGGGCGCATATGATAGGGAGAGTAGCGGTGGGGCGCGTATGATAGGGAGAGTAGCGGTGGGGCGCGTATGATAGGAAGAGTAGCGTCGGTGCACGTATGATAGGGAGAGAAGCGGTGGGGAGGGTATGATAGGGGCACGTATGATAAGTGCGCGTATGATAAGGGTGTGTATGATAGGGGAGTGTACGATAGGGGAGATTTGCGTTGGGGGATCGTTTGATAGAGAGCGTAGCGGTGGGGGAGCGTATGATAGATTTCATAATTATACTAGTCACAAAAACTTTGCCGGCTTAACATATTTCCATGCAAGACACCAATGCACACCCCTGATAAAGTCGCTAACTTTGATGAAACGGTATACAGTATGGTATATTTATATCTAATGTAATATTAACAATACCGGTATATAATTAATAATTAATGCACAGACATTGAGGACCTCACGCCAAATAGTTCCATGCAAGACAATGCACACCCCTGCAAGAGTCATTATCGTGGATGAAGCTATTTTAAGCCAAAATCCCAACCTCATAAACAGTTTTTCAATTTCAAAATGATATCTTATTCCTAACTAAAGTTATCCTACATTATGATAGGGAGAGTAGCGGTGGGGCGCGAATGACAGGGTGTATATTATAGGGACGCGTATGATAGGGAGAGTAGCGGTGGAGCGTGTATGATAGGGGCACATATGAAAGGCTGAGTAGTGGCAGGGCTCGTATGAGAGGGGCGCAATAGATGGGGAGTGTATGATGGGGAGAGTAGAAGTGGGTCTCATATGATAGGGGCCGATATGATAAGGAGAGTAGCAGTTAGGCTCGTATAATAGTGGTGCATATGACAGGGAGAGTAGCGGCAGGGCTCGAATGATAGTGGCGAGATAGAAAGGGAGCGTATGATGGGGACGCGTATGATGGGGACACGAATGATAGGGAGAGTAGAAGCAGGACGCGTATGATTGGGAGAGTAGAAGTAGGACGCGTATGATGAGGCGCGTATGATGGGGACACATATGTTAGGGAGAGTAGAAGTAGGACGCGTATGATGGGGCGCGTATGTTAGGGAGAGTAGAAGTAGGACGCGTATAATGGGGACGCGTACGATAGGGAGAGTAGAAGTAGGACGCGTATGATGGGGACAAGTATGTTAGGGACGTGTATATTAGGGATGCGTATGATAGGGACGCGCATGATGGGGTCATGTATGATTGGGATGCATTTGATGGGGAGAGTAGAAGTAGGACGCGTATGATGGGGACGCGTATGATTGGGACGCTTATGATGTGGACGCGTATGATGGGGACGTTGATAGAGAGAGAAGAAGTAGGACGCATATGATGGGGACATGTATGAAGGGGACGTGTATGATGGGGACGCGTATGATGGGGACGCCTATGATGGGGACGCGTATGATAGGGAGAGTAGAAGTAGAATGTGCATGATGGGGACACATATGTTAGGGAGAGTAGAAGTAGGACGCGTATGATGGGGCGCGTATGATGGGGACGTGTACGATAGCGAGAGTAGAAGTAGGACGCGTATGATGGGGACATGTATGTTAGGGACCTGTATATTAGGGATGCGTATGATAGGGACGCGCATGATGGGGTCATGTATGATTGGGATGCATTTGATGGGGAGAGTAGAAGTAGGACACGTATGATGGGGACGCGTATGATTGGGACGCTTATGATGTGGACGCGTATGATGAGGACGTTGATAGAGAGAGAAGAAGTAGGACGCATATGATGGGGACATGTATGAAGGGGACGTGTATGATGGGGACGTGTATGATGGGGACGCCTATGATGGGGACGCCTATGATGGGGACGCCTATGATGGGGACGCCTATGATGGGGACGCGTATGATGGGGACGTTGATAGAGAGAGAAGAAGTAGGACGCATATGATGGGGACATGTATGATTGGGAAGCGTATGATAGGGACGCGTATGATGGGGATGCGTATGATGGGGAAGCGTATGATGGGGAAGCGTATGATGGGGACGCGTTTGATAGGGAGAGTAGAAGTAGGATGCGTATGATGGGGACGCGTATAATGGGGACGTGTATGATGTGGACGCGTATGATGGGGACGCGTATGATGGGGACGCGTATGATGTGGACGCGTATGATAGGGACGTGTTTGATGGGACGTGTATGATGGGGATGCGTATGATGGGGACGCGTTTGATAGGGAGAGTAGAAATAGGATGCGTATGATGGGGACGCGTATGATGGGAACGCGTATGATAGGGACGCGTATGATGAGGAGAGTAGAAGTAGGACGCGTATGATGGGGACGCGTATGATGGGGACGCGTATGATAGGGACGCGTATGATGGGGAGTGTATGATGGGGACGTGTGTGATGGGGACGCGTATGATAGGGACGCGTATGATGGGGAGTGTATGATAGGGACGCGTATGATGGGGACGCGTATGATAGGGACGCGTATGATGAGGAGAGTAGAAGAAGGATGCGTATGATGGGGACGCGTATGATGGGGACGCGTATGATAGGGACGCGTATGATGGGGAGTGTATGATAGGGACGCGTATGATAGGGACGCGTATGATGGGGACGCGTATGATGAGGAGAGTAGAAGTAGGACGCGTATGATGGGGACGCGTATGATGGGGACGCGTATGATAGGGACGCGTATGATGGGGACGCGTATGATGAGGAGAGTAGAAGTAGGACGCGTATGATGGGGACGCGTATGATGGGGACGCGTTTGATAGGGACGCGTATGATGGGGACGCGTATGATGGGGACGCGTATGATAGGGACGCTTATGATAGGGACGCGTATGATGAGGAGAGTCGAAGTAGGACGCGTATGATGGGGACGCGTATGATGGGGATGCGTATGATAGGGACACGTATGATGGGGAGAGTAACTAACACTAACAACTAAAAGAATAAAAAAAAGATATCACTAGCAACTAAAAGACTATAAAATTAGACAACACTAACAACTTAAAGAATTTAAAAGAGCTAACACAAATGACTAAAAGAATATCAATTAGATAACACTAACAACTTGAAGAATATAAATAAGATAACACGAACAACTAAAAGAATATAAAAACACGAACAACTAAAAGAATATAAATTAGATAACACTAACAACTAAAAGAATATAAAAACACGAACAACTAAAAGAATATCAATTAAATAACACGAACAACTTAAAGAATATAAAAACACGAACAACTAAAAAAATATCAATTAGATAACACTAACAACTTGAAGAATATAAATTAGATAACACTTTTAAAACAACTAAAAGAATATAAAAACACGAACAACTAAAAGAATATAAATTAGATAACACTAACAATTTGAAGAATATAAATTAGATAACACTTTTAAAACAACTAAAAGAATATAAAAACACGAACAACTAAAAGAATATAAATTAGTAAACACTAACAACTAAATGAATTTGAAAATAGATAACCCTTATAACTAAAAGACTATAAAAATAAAAAACAATAACAACTAAAAGAATATAAAACTCGAACAACTAAAAGAATATCAATTAGAAAACAGCAACAACTAAATGAATTTGAAAATAGATAACACTAATAACTAAAAGACTATAAAAGTAGAAAACACATACAACTAAAAGAATATAAAAATAAATAACAATGGCAACTAAATAACTATATAAGAAGAAAAAAAACTAAAAGCCTATAAAAATAGATATAGAAGAATATAAATTAGATAACACTAACAACTAAAAGAATATAAAGACACAATCGACTAAATGATATAAATTAGATAACACTTTTAAAACAGCTAAAAGCATATAAAAACAGATATGATATCTCTAACAACTAGAAGACTATAAATATAGACAACACTAACAACTAAAAGAATATAAAAACACCAACGACTTTAATATAAATTAGACAACATTAACAACTTAAAGAATTTATGAACACGAACAACTAAAAGAATATAAAAATAAATAACAATGGCAACTAAATAACTATATAAGAAGAAAAAAACTAAAAGCCTATAAAAATAGATAACACTAACAACTAAAAGAATATAAATTAGATAACACTAACAACTAAAAGAATATAAATTAGATAACACTAACAACTAAAAGACTATACAAATAAATAACAATAACAACTAAAAGAATATAAAGACACAAACAACTAAATGATATAAATTAGATAACACTTTTAAAACAGCTAAAAGCATATAAAACAGATATGATATCTCTAACAACTAGACGACTATGAATATAGACAACACTAACAACTAAAAGAATATAAGAACACGAACAACTAAAATATAAATTAGACAACATTAACAACTTAAAGAATTTATGAACACGAACAACTAAAAGAATATAAAATAGACAACTCTAACAAATCAAAGACTATAAAAGTAGAAAACAATAATAACTAAAAGAATATAAAAATAAATATCACTAACAACAAAAAGACTATAAAAATAGATAACACTAACAACTAAAAGAATATAAAATGGAAAACACAACTACAAGAATATAAAATGGATAACACTAACAACTACAAGAATATAAAATTAGAGAACAACAATAATACCATCACCAATATAAAAGAACACTATAAAATCACATCACAATAATATAAACACAATTAAACACTAAAGGGTCCTCTTCTGTGATACATCTCGTCTTGTCCTAGTCCTATCCAACTCTGGTCCTGAAATGGAACAAAAGTTGAAGTTAGAATTTGTCCTAACAGGTAAGTAGAGGGTATTACTGTATTTACACGAGTTGAACTTAGAATGTGTCCTAAAAGGCAAGTAGGGGGTATTACTGTATTTACACGAGTTGAACTTAGAATATGTCCTAACAGGCAAGTAGAGGGTATTACTGTATTTACAAGAGTTGGACTTAGAATTTGTCCTAACAGGCAAGTAGAGGGTATTACTGTATTTACAAGAGTTGAACTTAGAATTTGTCCTAACATGCAAGTAGAGGGTATTACTGTATTTACAAGAGTTGAACTTAGAATTTGTCCTAACAGGCAAGTAGAAGGAATTACTGTATTTATAACTTAATGGGTATTATAGGGCGTGTCAATAACAGAGTTATATAAATCAATAACAATAACAACTAAAATTATATAAAAATAGATAACAACAATAACAAATAACAACTAAAATAATATAAACACAGATAAGAACAATAACAATATCAACTAAAATAATATAAAAATAGATAACAACAATAACAATAACAACTAAAATCATACTAAAATAGATAACAACAATAACAATAACAAATAAAATAATATAAAAATAGATAACAACAATAACCATTACAACTAAAATAATATAAAAACAGATAACAACAATAACAATATCAACTAAAATAATATAAAAATAGATAACAACATTAACAATAACAACTAAAATAATATAAAAAAATAGATAACAACCATAACAAATAACAACTAAAAGATTATAAAAATAGATAACACTTACAACTAAAAGACTATGCAAATAAATAACAATAACAACTAAAAGAATATAAAGACACAAACAACTAAAAGAATATAAATAACATAACACTTTTAAAACAACTAAAAGAATATAAAACAGAAATGATATCTCTAACAACTAGAAGACTATAAATATAGACAACACTAACAATTAAAAGAATATAAAAACACGAACAACTAAAATATAAATTAGACAACATTAACAACTTAAAAAAATTATGAACAACTAAGAGAATATAAAATAGACAACTCTAACAAATCAAAGCATATAAAAGTAGAAAACACTAACAACTAAAAGAATATAAATGTATTTATAAAAATAAATATCACTAACTACAAAATGACTATAAAAAATATAGATAACACTTACAGCTAAAAGAATATAAATTAGATAAAACTAACAACTAAAAGAATATAAAGACACAAACAACTAAATGATATAAATTAGATAACACTTTTAAAACAGCTTAAAGCATATAAAACAGATATGATGTCTCTAACAACTAGAAGACTATAAATATAGACAACACTAACAACTAAAAGAATATAAAAACACGAACAACTAAAATATAAATTAGACAACATTAACAACTTAAAGAATTTGTGAACACAAACAACTAAAAGAATATAAAATAGACAACTCTAACAAATCAAAGACTATAAAAGTAGAATACACTAACAACTAAAAGAAGATAAAAATAAAAATCACTAACAACAAAAAAACTATACAAATAGATAACACTAACACCTAAAAGATTATAAAAAGAAATAGCAATAACAACTAGACTATAAAAGTAGAAAACACTAACAACTAAAAGAATATAAAATGGATAACACTTACAACTACAAGAATATAAAAATAGAGAACAACAATAATACCATCAACAATATAAAAAACACTATAAAATCACATCACCATAATATAAAACACAATTAAACACTATAGGGTCATCTTCTGTGATACATCTCGTCTTGTGCAAATCCTATCCAACTCTGGTCCTGAAATGGAACAAGAGTTGAACTTAGAAATTGTCCTAACAGGCAATTAGAGCGTATTACTGTATTAACAAGAGTTGAACTTAGAATGTGTCCTAAAAGGCAAGTAGGGGGTATTACTGTATTTACAAGAGTTGAATTTAGAATTTGTCCTAACAGGCAAGTAGAGGGTATTACTGTATTTATAACTTAATGGGTATTATAGGGCGTGTCAATAACAGAGTTATAAAAATCAATAACAATAACAACTAAAATAATATAAAAATAGATAAAAACAATAACAATAACAACTCAAATAATATAAAAACAGATAACAACAATAACAATATCAACTAAAATAATATAAAAATAGATAATAACAATAACATCTAAGATAATATAAAAATAGATAACAACCATAACAAATAACAACTAAAAGATTATAAAAATAGATAACACTTACAACTAAAAGACTATACAAATAAATAACAATAACAACTAAAAGAATATAAAGACACAAACAACTAAAAGAATATAAATTACATAACACTTTTAAAACAACTAAAAGAATATAAAACAGATATGATATCTCTAAAAACTAGAAGACTATAAATATAGACAACACTAACAATTAAAAGAATATAAAACACGAACAACTAAGATATAAATTAGACAACATTAACAACTTAAAAAAATTATGAACACGAACAATTAAGAGAATATAAAATAGACAACTCTAACAAATCAAAGACTATAAAAGTAGAAAACACTAACAACTTAAAGAATATAATGTATTTATAAAAATAAATATCACTAACTACAAAATGACTATAAAAAATATAGATAACACTTACAACTAAAAGAATATAAATTAGATAACACTAACAACTAAAAGAATATAAAGACACAAACAACTAAATGATATAAATTAGATAACACTTTTAAATCAGCTAAAAGCATATAAAACAGATATGATATCTCTAACAACTAGAGGACTATAAATATAGACAACACTAACAACTAAAAGAATATAAAAACACGAACAGCTATAATAGAAATTAGACAACATTAACAACTTAAAGAATTTATGAACACGAACAACTAAAAAAATATAAAAATAAATAACAATGGCAACTAAATAACTATATAAGAAGAAAACAAACTAAAAGACTATAAAAATAGATAACACTAACAACTAAAAGAATATAAATTAGATAACACTAACAACTAAAAAAAAGACTATACAAATAAATAACAATAACAACTAAAAGAATATAAAGACACAAACAACTAGATGATATAAATTAGATAACACTTTTAAAACAACTAAAAGAATATAAAACAGATATTATGTCTATAACAACTAGAAGACTATAAATATAGACAACACTAACAACTAAAAGAATATAAAAACACGACCAACTAAAATATAGATAAGACAACATTAACAACTTAAAGAATTTGTGAACACGAACAACTAAAAGAATATAAAATAGACAACTCTAACAAATCAAAGACTATAAAAGTAGAATACACTAACAACTAAAAGAATATAAAAATAAATATCACTAACTACAAAAAGACTAGACAACACTAACAACTAAAAGAATATAAAAAGAAATAGCAATAACAACTAGACTATAAAAGTAGAAAACACTAACAACTAAAAGAATATAAAATGGAAAACACTTACAACTGCAAGAATATAAAATGGATAACACTAACAACTACAAGAATATAAAAATAGAGAACAACAATAATACCATCACCAATGTAAAAGAACACTATAAAATCACATCACAATAATATAAAACACAATTAAACACTATAGGGTCCTCTTCTGTGATACATCTCGTCTGGTCCAGGTCCTATCCAACTCTGGTCCTGAAATGGAACAAGAGTTGAACTTAGAATTTGTCCTAACAGGCAAGTAGAGGGTATTACAGTATTTACATGAGTTGAACTTAAAATTTGTCCTAACAGGCAAGTAGAGGGTATTACTGTATTCACAAGAGTTGAACTTAGAATGTGTCCTAAAAGGCAAGTAGGGGGTATTACTGTTTTTACAAGAGTTGAACTTAGAATGCGTCCTAACAGGCAAGTAGAGGGTTTTACTGTATGTATAACTTTATGGGTATTATAGGGCGTGTCAATAACAGAGTTATAAAAATCAATAACAATAACAACTACAATAATATAAAAATAGATAACAACAATAACAATAACAACTAAAATAATATAAAACAAAAATAGATAACAACCATAACAAAAAACAACTAAAAGATTATAAAAATAGAT
This sequence comes from Spisula subtruncata, assembly GCA_963678985.1. Taxonomy (NCBI): domain Eukaryota; kingdom Metazoa; phylum Mollusca; class Bivalvia; order Venerida; family Mactridae; genus Spisula; species Spisula subtruncata. The sequence continues at coordinate 13,620,836 of OY787662.1, read as the reverse complement.
AACACTTACAACTAAAAGACTATACAAATAAATAACAATAACAACTAACAGAATATAAGGACACAAACAACTAAAAGAATATAAATTACATAACACTTTTAAAACAACTAAAAGAGTATAAAACAGATATGATATCTCTAACAACTAGAATACTATAAATATAGACAACACTAACAACTAAAAGAATAATTATAAAAACACGAACAACTAAAATTTTAGTTAGACAACATTAACAACTTAAAGAATTTATGAACACAAACAACTAAACGAATATAAGATAGACAACTCTAACAAATCAAAGACTATAAAAGTAAAAAACACTAACAACTAAAAGAATATAAAAATAAATAACACTAACTACAAAAAGACTATAAAAAATAGATAACACTAACAACTAAAAGAATATAAATGTATTTATAAAAATAAATATCACTTACTACAAAAAGACTATAAAAATAGATAACACTTACAACTAAAAGAATATGAAAATAAATAACAATGACAAGTAAAAGAATATAAAAAAATATAGCAATATAAAAAACACTATAAAATCCCATCACCAACATAACATCCTATCACCATACTATAAAACACAATTAAACACTATAGGGTCCTCTTCTGTGATACATCTCGTCTGGTCCAAGTCCTATCCAACTCTTTTCCTGAAATGGAACAAGAGTTGAACTTAGAATTTGTCCTATCAGGCAAGTAGAAAGAATTACTGTACTTATAACTTAATGGGTATTATAGGGCGTGTTAATAACTGAGTTATAAAAATCAATAACAATAACAACTAAAATAATATAAAATAGATAACAACAATAACAAATAAATAAAATAATATAAAAATAGATAACAACAATAACAATAACAACTAAAATAATACAAAAATAGAAAACAACAATAATAAATAACAACTACAAGAATATAAACATAAATAACACTTACAACTTAAAGACTATACAAATAAATAACAATAACAACTAAAAGAATATAAAGACACAAACAACTAAAACACTATAAATTAGATAACACTTTTAAAACAGCTAAAGGAATATAAAACAGATATGATATCTCTAACAACTAGAAGACTATAAATATAGACAACACTAACAACTAAAAGAATATAAAAACTCGAACAACTAAAATATAAATTAGACAACATTAACAACTTAAAGAATATAAAAATAAATAACAATGACAACTAAATGACTATCAAAGTAGAAAACACTAACAACTAAAAGAATGTAAAAATAAATATCACTAACTACAAAAAGACTATAAAAAATAGATAACACTTACAACTAAAAGAATATGAAAATAAATAACAATGACAAGTAAAAGAATATAAAAAGAAATAGCAATATAAAAAACACTATAAAATCCCATCAACAACATAAAATCCTATCACCATAATATAAAACACAATTAAACACTATTGGGTCCTCTTCTGTGATACATCTCGTCTGGTCCAAGTCCTATCCAACTCTTGTCCTGAAATGAAACAAGAGTTGAATTTAGAATTTGTCCTAACAAGCAAGTAGAGGGTATTACTGTATTAACAACAGCTGAACTTAGAATTTGTCCTAACAGGCAAGTAGAAGGAATTACTGTATTTACAAGAGTTGAACTTAGAATTTGTCCTAACAGGCAAGTAGAGGGTATTACTGTATTTATAACTAAATGGGCATTAACGGGCGTGTCAATAACAGCGTTATAAAAATCAATAACAATAACAACTAAAAGAATATAAAAATAGATAACAACAATAACAATAAAAACTAAAATAATATAATAATAAAAAATAGATAACAACAATAACAAATAACTAAAATAATATAAAAATAGATAACAACAATAATAAATAACAACTAAAAGAATATAAAAATAGATATCACTTACAACTAAAAGACTATACAAATAAATAACAATAACAACTAAAAGAATATAAAGACACAAACAACTAAAAGAATATAAATTACATAACACTTTTAAAACAACTAAAAGGATATCAAACAGATATGATTTCTCTAACAACTAGAAGACTATAAATATAGACAACACTAACAACTAAAGGAATATAAAAACACGAACAACTAAAATATAAATTAGACAACATTAACAACTTAAAAAAATTTTGAACACGAACAATTAAGAGAATTTAAAATAGACAACTCTAACAAATCAAAGACTATAAAAGTAGAAAACACTAACAACTTAAAGAATATAAATGTATTTATAAAAATAAATATCACTAACTACAAAATGACTATAAAAAATATAGATAACACTTACAACTAAAAGAATATAAATTAGATAACACTAACAACTAAAAGAATATAAAGACACAAACAACTAAATGATTTAAATTAGATAACACTTTTAAAACAGCTAAAAGCATATAAAACAGATATGATATCTCTAACAACTAGAAGACTATAAATATAGACAACACTAACAACTAAAAGAATATAAAAACACGAACAGCTATAATAGAAATTAGACAACATTAACAACTTAAAGAATTTATGAACACGAACAACTAAAAAAATATAAAAATAAATAACAATGGCAACTAAATAACTATATAAGAAGAAAACAAACTAAAAGCCTATAAAAATAGATAACACTAACAACTAAAAGAATATAAATTAGATAAAACTAACAACTAAAAAAAGACTATACAAATAAATAACAATAACAACTAAAAGAATACAAAGACACAAACAACTAGATGATATAAATTAGATAACACTTTTAAAACAACTAAAAGAATATAAAACAGATATTATGTCTATAACAACTAGAAGACTATAAATATAGACAACACTAACAACTAAAAGAATATAAAAACACGACCAACTAAAATATAGATTAGACAACATTAACAACTTAAAGAATTTGTGAACACGAACAACTAAAAGAATATAAAATAGACAACTCTTACAAATCAAAGACTATAAAAGTAGAATACACTAACAACTAAAAGAATATAAAAATAAATATCACTAACTACAAAAAGACTAGACAACACTAACAACTAAAAGAATATAAAAAGAAATAGCAATAACAACTAGACTATAAAAGTAGAAAACACTAACAACTAAAAGAATATAAAATGGAAAACACTTACAACTGCAAGAATATAAAATGGATAACACTAACAACTACAAGAATATAAAAATAGAGAACAACAATAATACCATCACCAATGTAAAAGAACACTATAAAATCACATCACAATAATATAAAACACAATTAAACACTATAGGGTCCTCTTCTGTGATACATCTCGTCTGGTCCAGGTCCTATCCAACTCTTGTCCTGAAATGGAACAAGAGTTGAACTTAGAATTTGTCCTAACAGGCAAGTAGAGGGTATTACTGTATTAACAAGAGCTGAACTTAGAATTTGTCCTAACAGTCAAGTAGAGGGTATTACTGTATTTATAACTAAATGGGTATTAACGGGCGTGTCAATAACAGAGTTATAAAAATCAATAACAATAACAACTAAAATAATATAAAAATAGATAACAACAATAACAATAACAACTAAAATAATATAAAGATAGATAACAACAATAACAAATAACTAAAATAATACAAAAATAGATAATAACAATAACAACTAAAATAATATAAAAATAGATAACAACAATAACAATAACAACTAAAATAATATAAAAAAATAGATAACAACAAAAATAAATAACAACTAAAAGAATATAAAAATAGATTACACTTACAACTAAAAGACTAAGAAATAGATAACAACTAAAAGAATATAAAGACACAAACAACTTAAAGAATATAAATAGCATAACACTTTTAAAACAACTAAAAGAATATAAAACAGATATGATATCTCTAACAACTAGAAGACTATAAATATAGACAACACCAACAACTAAAAGAATATAAAATCACGAACAACTAAAATATAAATTAGACAACATTAACAACTTAAAAAAATTATGAACACGAACAACTAAAGGAATATAAAATAGACAACACTAACAACTAAAATAATATAAAAATAAATAACAATGACAACTAAAAGAATATAAAAGTAGAAATACTAACAACTGAAAGAATATAACTGTATTTATAAAAATAAATATCACTAACTACAAAAAGACTATAAAAAATAGATAACACTTACAACTAAAAGAATATGAAAATAAATAACAATGACAAGTAAAAGAAATTAAAAAAATATAGCAATATAAAAAACACTATAAAATCCCATCTCCAACATAACATCCTATCACCATACTATAAAACACAATTAAACACTACAGGGTCCTCTTCTGTGATACATCTCGTCTTGTCCAAGCCCTATCCAACTCTTGTCCTGTAATGGAGCAAAAGTTGAACTAAGTATTTGTCCTAACAGGCAAGTAGAGGGTATTACTGTATTTACACGAGTTGAACTTAGAATGTGTCCTAAAAGGCAAGTAGAGGGTATTGCTGTATTTACAAGAGTTGAACTTAGAATTTGTCCTAACAGGCAAGTAGAGGCTATTACTGTATTTACATGAGTCGAACTTAGAATTTGTCCTAACATGCAAGTAGAGGGTATTACTGTGTTTACAAGAGTTGAACTTAGAATTTGTCTTAACATGCAAGTAGAGGGTATTACTGTATTTACAAGAGTTGAACTTAGATTTTTTCCTAACAGGCAAGTAGAGGGTATAACTGTATTTATAACTTAATGGGTATTATAGGGCTTTTCAATAACAGAGTTATAAAAATCAATAACAATAACAACTAAAAGAATATAAAAATAGAGAACAACAATAACAAATAATTACTAAAAGAATATAAAAATAGAGAACAACTATAACAAATAATTACTAAAAGAATATAAAAATAGAGAACAACTATAACAAATAATTACTAAAAGAATATAAAAATAGAGAACAACTATAACAAATAACTACTAAAAGAATATAAAAATAGAGAACAACTATAAAAAAAAAATTACTAAAAGAATATAAAAATAGAGAACAACTATAAAAAAATAATTACTAAAAGAATATAAAATAGAGAACAGCATTAATACCATCACCAATATAAAAACACTATAAAATCCCATCACCAACATAAAATCATATCACCATAATATAAAACACAATTAAACACTATATGTCATAGGGTCCTCTTCTGTGATACATCTCGTCTGGTCCAAGTCCTATCCAACTATATAAAAAAGATAACACTAACGGTGGTAACGGTAGGGAAGGGTAGCAGTGGGTACGGTTGCCTAGGGTACGGTAGCGGTAGGGTAGCGGTGGATCCGGTAGCGTAGGGTAGCAGTGGGTAGGGTAGCGTAGGGTAGCGGTGGTCCCGGTAGCGGTAGGGTAGCGGTAGGGTAGCGTAGGGTAGCAGTGGGTAGCGAAGGGTCCGGTAGCGGTAGGGTAGCGATGGGTACGGTAGCGTAAGATAGCGGTAGGGTAGGGTCCTCTTCTGTGATACATCTCGACTATATAAAAAAGATAACACTAACGGTGGTAACGGTAGGGAAGGGTAGCAGTGGGTACGGTTGCCTAGGGTACGGTAGCGGTAGGGTAGCGGTGGATCCGGTAGCGTAGGGTAGCAGTGGGTAGGGTAGCGTAGGGTAGCGGTGGGCCCGGTAGCGGTAGGGTAGCGGTAGGGTAGCGTAGGGTAGCAGTGGGTAGCGAAGGGTCCGGTAGCGGTAGGGTAGCGATGGGTACGGTAGCGTAAGATAGCGGTAGGGTAGGGTCCTCTTCTGTGATACATCTCGTCTGGTCCAAGTCCTATCCAACTCTGGTCCTGAAATGAAACAATAGTTGAACTTAGAATGTGTCCTAACAGGCAAGTAGAGGGTATTACTGTATTTGTAACTGAATGGGTATTAAATAGGGTGTGTCAATAACAGAGTTTGTAACTATTATCTATCAATCCAGCCTAAATATTTGATTAATGCCTCCTGGATAATGATAGCCTAAGGGACACTTTCCACGTAGGACTCCAAATGTTTATGGACCAGATTTGTCTCCCTTTCCCCGTTCAAAGTACAATTCATTTTCTGAAATTTTAAAGTTATGACGATAAAATGACATGGCATATATAATGTGTCATTTGTTAAGAAAACAATTAAATATGATTTGTTAAAATACCAGTTTAGACATATTGATGTTTGGGTATAGCTTGGCTAATTTGACACGAGCCTGACCTTTTGGTTAGCATAATTTAACTGTTGATGTATTGCCTTCATTTTAACACCGATTGTATGTTTTCATAATCGGAGAGTATCACGAAGACGCTCGAGGTGTAATAGAAACACAAATTTGAAATACCGATATCGCACGATTTTCTTGCGGAAATTGATATATTCAAAGCAAGAACTTTGTAATATATTCTTGCATAAAGGTCAAAATAGCCAAGCTATATAGTCCATTCAATAAGTATTTTTTTACTAATGAGGGACCTATCGAATTCGAAAGAATAGCGGGTTTTACTGTTAACTCAGGTATACATAGTAAACCCTATATACACATAGTTTACGTGACAGACGACTCGATGTTTACTATCGATTCTCGTTTAATTTTGAAACTACTGTAAAATACCCATAGTATTTAAAGGCCATGTTATTAATTGTAAAATTTTACTATTTTCATTAAATTCAAGTTTCTTTCTAACAGAGCACAGAAATATTAACGAAATTATTCTAACTGAGATATGTAAATGCTTGCGATAAGCATTTATAGCTTCTGGTAAGTACTTTCGTAACTAAAACGAAGTCTATAATAAAAAGAAGTCTTTAATAGACTTTTTAGGACAAAACTTTTACATTAGTTGTTTTACAACTGAAAACATGATAAAAGGTTTACGTATAAAAAGCCGGATTTGTTAGTAAAATCAAGTACTGGACAGAATCCAGGCCACTTGAACCCCATCGAATACTGGACAGAATCCAGGACATCTGAGCCCCACCGAGTACTGGACAGAATCCAGACTACCTGAGTCCCACCGAGTACTGGACAGAATCCAGGCAACCTGAGCCCCGACGAGTACTTGACAGAATCCAGGCCACCTGAGCCCCATCGAGTACTGGACAGAATCCAGGCCACCTGAGCCCCGACGAGTAATTGACAGAATCCAGGCCACCTGAGCCCCATCGAGTACTGGACAGAATCCAGGCCACCTGAGCCTCACCTAGTACTGGACAGAATCCAGGCAACCTGAGCATCACCGTGTACTGGACAGAATCCGCTCCATCGGGGGTATCTGTTGCATATTACTGTGTCCCGCTAAGGATGGAACGTGCCCTGACCAGTGCATATATCCGAGTAGGTGAGACATATTCAGTCTTTTTTACCAATTTTGAAGAAATATTGAAATGGAAAGGCTGACACACTGCGATTATAAATCTATGACTACGAACAAGTTTGATATTATGATCTTACTTATCCCAGGAGCTCTTCAATGGACAGTATATAAGATCTGTGCTTATCATAGGCACAGCACGGTTTCATCGATCTAATAAATTTGCATGAAAAACAAATCATTTCTAATATAAATGTATATACTTACATCGACAACCAGCAGCAGTACTGTACGCGCAGAATACCCAACACTTATCCCACAGCAAACGTAGAAAATCACTATTACAATGTACATGTATGGAAAGCAGCAAAAATGTAACCGCGATTTTTAAGCTCTCGCTTTCATGAAGACAATCACAAGAGTGAACGATTTCATGATTTTTCATTTTGCGCAACTATTGAAAATTGACTAGAGATGGGAAACCAGGGTAAATACTCTTACTTTAAATACAGCCTGGAGCGAGTTTTCATGTGCATAGTGTTTTCAACACACAATACAATAGTCCTGTGTTCACGAGTACATTGTAACTTTTATCAAGATACGTGCTCACCCCGATTAACAAGATTCTCGAGCTTTTTTTCAAGTTTTTATTCTTCAATCAAGGCCCATTAAGGGCGTGTGATTATAACAAATAATTAAACAAAACAAGCAAATGGGGTGATAACAAAACCATTATATACTCCTCAAACAAATTTAAGGACCATTGTTTCACATCCCTATTTTATAATTATTTATATATTGACATTTATTCTATTTAGGTGTCTTTCAAGAATGAATAATTATTATGCCCCATATATTTGCTTTTGATCGTGTCTCTTCGCGAGATGGTGTGTTTTGCGGACCATGCATCGCAACTTGCAGACTCAGTTCTAGGATGTTGCTCATTCGGAAAATGTTCGGGTAAAATTTTGGTAGTTAGGGAAACTTCCCTTGAGGAGACATTTACCAGTTCAGTTGGTGTTATTGAACGACTTGTCGGAATGGTCCTAGGTGGACAGGGCTCGCGTCACCTCGGATGACACTATACGAATTCTCGACATTTGGGGCAATATCGAGAGTATAAAATCGAAAAATCTGGCCTTTAAATATATCAAAAAACGTCTATCGGACATGAAAGTTGAACCCCATTAGGAACAATTTTCATCCATGGCACCATCAACAAGATTGTGTGTTTTTCTATGTCGCCGTTGCAGTGTGTAGAATCACGTGATCAAATGAATGCAGTTTTACACTCATAACTATTGCGATTTCGTCTGCTAACGGTGAGTTTTTTCTTGAATATAACGATCGTGCATTTAATATGGTAAAGTACTTTCCGTATATGTAAAAATACCCGGCAAGTACCGAGTTCGCTCTATCTTAAGCTGTTTTTAATTGATGCTCGACCAAATTATTACACTCGGTTGGAAACTGCATTTGGTCGAGCATCAATACCAACAGTTCAATGCCAAACTAAACTCTACCTGTTTAAGCAATGGTTTAAATCTTTTAGCCATGACGTCACTGTCAGATTACCCTAGCTGGACTATAAGACTTCTCATACTCGATTATTCGTTTTTATAAACATTATTATAATGATGACAGGCATTTGGCTCAAATTTTGAGAATGTGTGCGACGTGATATATATGTAACATCGGCCATGTTTAGGTAGGTCGTTTGTGGAAGAGGTACGTTGGCTCTGGGTAAGTTGATCAGGACTTAAGAAGATTCTGTCCGAGGAAAAAAGTGAATTTGATGACCGTTATATGGTCAACATTACTGAACATAGGGGGTTGAATCTGCTAAAACGTTGAATGATTACTTCTGATCGATATCTGGGGTCCGTATAGATGATCTGTGTGAAACAAACTTCATACAACCAATATTCATGTTCGTGTGCCCGCTTGTCGCCCTGAATTGACCACAGAATACACAGAATGTTAACACGTAAATTTCTGTGGAACGCCGAAACATTACTTTACTCTGATACGGATCAGGGCCAGTATTTATAAAGCATCTTAAGTGAAAACTTAAATATTTTGACTTAAGTTAAAATATTGAGCAGTCCATATTTCACAAGAAACGAAAACTAGCCCATGTTTTTATATGATTACTGTAGCTCTTTACATAATGCTTCTAAACAATATAAATGATTGTTGATGTTGGGTTTCGTGTCAAGCTGATACACCAAAGGAAAAATTGGGATTTTAAGAAAATTCAAAGTTTCCACTTAAATGCTTTATTAATACCAGCTCTGTTCTGTGAAATGCAAATAAAGTTATTGTTCTGTTCTGTTCTGTTCTGTTTTCTGTAAAAAATCAAATCAAATTACGTGTTGACTTTAATTATGCAATGTGCAGTGTTTGTCGACAGAAAAACTAAATATTGCTGTACCCAGAAACACTACTATACAGGCTTGGAGGCCCATCCATGTTTTTTCTGGAAAGGTCTATGATGAGTATACAGAGCATATATGGGTATAGAATCCACCGACAGTTACGGCGGTTACGGGCAGTGATAGTTTGGTCTAAAGGAGCTGGTAATGTTGGCATGAACACATAAGTCTATTAGCTTGTATCACCTGGTTGTGATGTCTATATCGATGGCTTAGAACCAGAAGGTCGTAACTACGACTTACGACCTTATAAGACTCATACATATTTGAAATCTGCTTCACAATGCGCTTCTTATTTTCATGACAATCGGAAATTGTCATGTTGACCAAAATGAAGTTTTAAAAGCTTGTTAAAGAGTAAATTACGGACAGTTTTCTCTTGTTTTCTCAATATATCGATTTTGTAGTTACGACCTTCTCATTCTAAGCCAGCGATTTGTATTAGCTTTTTGCTGATCGTATCTGAATAATTTGGTTCAGATATGTACCTGGGTATAGAATATAAACCTATCAGCAGGTATTGCTCCTGATAATATGGCTGGATCTATAAGGGCATTGATAAGTCTAGATGTGAATGAGCTGTTACATGAAGTGTATCTAGATTTACAACAAAAATAATGAAAAGGAATGTAATAATACCTTTCTGGTGTTTGGTGTCACAAGCATAGTAGATCTAGCTTGTCTGGCTTTGAAGCTTGCAAGTCAGGCTAGATCTAGATTAGTGCTATATTTACAAGTGGGTTGCTTAACATCGGTTAGTGGGCTGAATGATGGCTCATTATGGTAGGCTAAATATTACCCGGCGGATCCAGTTGGCTAAGTTCTGCCAAATGTAGACTCATTATTGCTTGATAGATATAGATGGTCATATGTAATGCCGAAAACTCGGTGCTTGCTGGCCGCACACGAAAACAAGGGAATGGTTGACTCATTTTAAGACGACAAGAGTTACTTCCCCTGAAACCAAGGTAAGGCTCTCTGTTTGACTTATTTAAAGTCGGTAAAAGTCACTTCCCTTGAAAATTATGGGAGGGAACTCTGTTTTTAAGAGTAACTTCCCTTGAAATTAAGACATGGAACTCTGTGTGACCAAATTTAAGACGGTCAGACTGACCAATTATAGTCGGGAAAAGTTACTTCTCATGTAAATCGGAAGTTGGAGCTCTTTTTCAAGAGTTACTTCCCTTGGAACTAAGGGAGGGAACTCTGCTAGACTAATTTTTTAAGTTGGTAAGAGTAAAAATTTCAGGATATATATAGTGAACTCTGCATTTTAAGAGTGACGTAACCTCAAAAAAGCGGTGCGAACTCTGCAGTTTGAGACTTAATTCCCTTGATACCAGTATTATGAGTATAACCTGATAAATCGGGAGTGAAAAATTGGGACACACAACAACAAATGCAAGAGTGGCTTCCCATGTGCAACACTATAATAATTACGTTGAAGAAGTTCAGCTACATGTATACTTTAATTATAAAATATATCATTTCAAACCAATAATCCGGTTACAAGTCAATAAACTGTATATTATACCAGTTGAGTGTCATATCTAATAAGGCTGTCGCTGGTTGCGGTTACAATGACTACTCAAACATCTGTTGCGGGTAAAAGTCATATATTTTCCACATACATACTGTGGTAACGATTCACTCGTAGATTTTTAGCAAAGTGTCCTTATTTTATTTACAGCTTAGCTGATATGTTTGTTTATCGTGTATATGATTATTAAAAACCAACCTGTCTGAGTAATCTCAATTCCTTTTACTGATTTCTGTAAAAGCAACTGAATCCTTTTGGCTAGGGAAATTTTGTAAATTGTATATTGGTTTTTGATTATGCCAAAATAAGTTTTAAACAAAAAATATTCGAACTCAAAAACACAGATTCTTTGAACTGGCCAATTCATACGTTTACAATATAATAGATATCTAGTATGACCGTGTCATATCAATAAATCGACGTATTTGAGTTTGAATTATTTTGGTTTAAACATATCCGGATTTTTTGGTAGACCTATAATTGAAACCAAAGGTTGATGTTCTGTTGCCAGGGGAATATACATGACATGTACGATGAAGTTGGTACAGAACAGAGCAGAGCAGAGCAGAGCAGAGCAGAGCAGAGCAGAGCAGAACAGAGCAAAGCAGAGCAGAGCAGAGCGTGCCTTTATCTTGCTCTCATTACTATACTTGTGTCATGAACGTAGGTTCCCGTGACATGATTTCCCATTTTCAGCAAAATGTATAACTTTAACATAAGTGTTGCTAAGAGGTGTGCATGTCACGTGGTACACAGTTATCGTCTGTCTGGATGCCGTCTGCTCATCTGCTCATCCAACCCAAAACTCTTTAAAATACAATTGAACGCAACAGCTGAACTAGCAGCAGATTCCAAGTGATAAGTGATGCAGCATTTATATACATGTAGTGTTTATAAGTATACAGTGTGGATAGAATTTGCACAAACATTCTGAAAATATGAATGGAAGCACTAACTTTCTTCTTGAAAATAATTTGTCGAAAAAACAATATTTTCTTCACACTTTTCACGTGGAACACGAAACATACGCGTGATGGAAAAAATGTTGCAACTGTTGAAGTCTGTGACGCGAAAATGAAAACCGATTGTCAAAATATCTTGTGCATGTATAGAACTACCATAATCCTTAAACCACGTGACGTTCAGTTTGTTGCTATAGCGGCACGTGGCGTTTATTGGATTACAATATATTTATATGCAGCGTTTCGCAGAATTCCTGTTATTTATTAACCTGTAGTGCCTTCAGAAATGTGGCAAATGTTTAATTGTAATATCGAGAAAGTTTTGAATTATTATTATTATTTATCCTGGTCGGTTATTTGTGTGATACTGGGTAAGTTATTGTTTTATTCATTTTAAGTTTATATGCACATTATATTATTATTTACTTTTAACGTAATTTGAAATACTGATAATTTAATATAATATTTGTAAGTAATTAGATAAAAGAATAATCCGGCTATTATAATGTTTGCAATTTTTTTCTTTTCGTATCTAGGTTTTGATTTATTAGAACTTTTAGCCTGACAGCCGTGTAGCTGTATGTGCATTTTGTTTGGTATATTGTACATAGTACTTTGTTATAAAAACAAGTCGCTTGGAAAAGGTTTCTGGTATGTTGTTTCACGTCAATATATTCTCCGTAATTAGTTTAGTTAAATCATGCCATGGACTCATATTTTAGATATGTAATTTCAAAACAACTAAGAATAATTGATGTGTTTCAATAGTAATGTTTTATTTTCGTATCTAAATACCGGTCTACAATCATGAGCTCATTCAATACGAGTATACATAATTATTATTATGTTCTGTTTCTATTCTTTATGTTCTGCCATTTAGTGTACTAGACCCGATCTCCCGAAGTATCTCATTTTGAGCTAAATCTAATTTCAATTATTGTCACTTGTCAATAGGAAATTAACATAAGAGATTGGACTCGCAACTGACATCACAACATTTTATTGCTTCTCAAACCTACTATTTATCTGAAATTCAGACTCTGGTAATAGCAAAATCTCAATTTGAGCTGATATTTCTACTTGAGATGCTTCGGGCCATTACCTTGTATACGTATCTTAGAAATTATTTGTTTCTCCGTAGCTTAGTGGTTAATGCGCTTGCCGTCTAATCTGGTGACCCGGGTTCAAACCAGGGTGTATGCACAAACATATATGCCTGTCCTATTTCAGCAGAAAGCTGACTGGCAAATAAAGGCTATGCTCGGCTCACATTAAATTACCACTGACCAAACATCCATTAGTAACAATCGTGCTGATATCACATGTCACACATTTACATTGACATACACTTATGTCGTTTGAGAGTAATTGTAGATAATCAGGGCACATGCAAACTTTCATGTTTAAAAAGGCAACGAAATTGACCAACGCATTCCAAATTAAAGGCAACGCTAGGTCAAGCAAATTCTACCGAACCAAACAAAGTAAAGCTAACTTTTTGTCAGCATGGAGCAGCATTTGAAAGAGGAAAGACAGTATATTTTATAATCAATTCTTAATGCATGTTTTATGGACATTCGTTATTATACAGTAAAGATTGTAACGGTACAGAGATGTACAATTTCATGTATTCAAAACTTTGGTATGCTTCATTGTATTGTATTATATATTCACAGAGAAGATATTTTAGATTATATTGCTGGTTTAGAATGAGAAAGTCGTAACTTCTTCTAACGACATTATAAGACTGATGTATACATATTTGAAATCTGCATTACAGTTCCCTTCTTATGAGCCCATTTTCATGAAAATAGGAATTTATCATGTTGACAAAACTGAAGTCCAAAAAGTCGGTTTTCAATAGATAGGCTAAAGAGTATGTTTCAGACAGCTTTTTTCTTGTATTCTCAAAACATCGATTTTGTACTTACGACCTTCTTATCCTTAGCCAGCGATATACTGCCGGTATTCCACAAGAATGCAATCATATGGCCGTACACACAAAAGCAATTCCCCAGCATTAGCTTCTGTGTCAGAAGAGGTGCAATTCACATTTATTGTATGAATCATGAATGCTGCATTAAACGTTAAATGAATTTCGAAGAGGGTAGATTAACAGCTGAGTATTCATAAGAAAGCAGGATTGGTCGTTTACAGCCTATACAATAAAACTATCAGAAACCAGCAAAGCGATCGTGAAACAATGATTAAATGCAAGTGCATTTGTAATTACGAATTAACAATAAAAGCTTCGATCATTACTCATAATTTGCACTGAAAGGAAGTTCTTCAGTCCATTCAAATAACTAGTATATGCATTGGGAAAGAATAAAATAGATGTTCTGTTCTGTTTAACATGTATAAAGATTCAGTAAGTACAAAAAGTAAATTTGGGGCTTGTTTCGCTATTTCCCAAGAGCCCCGATTGGTCCGCTAATTTAATTCAGGAGAACGTCCGGTAAGTTAATTTGCACAGAAGGGATCAAATCAGTTAGTTCAGTAACTGGGTTGTCAGGAGCAGACCCTCATCCCTGACAAATCAGTGTAAGTATATATAAGATAACCAAAATGTTTCCAAACAATCCATGGTAGCCCGGATCCACCAACTTTTTAAACAGTTAACAATTTAGTAATTAGCTTAATTAAACTTAACTGTTCCTATGTTTTTCTCTTTCTAGATATTGTCACCGCAAACACAACTATACCAGTGGACAGTGATAACGCGAAAGGTAAATATATTAGCTGAAACGAAACTATTCACAACTCCAAATCAAAACCATGAAGAAACGTACGAAAAACATTTAGATAAGTGCAGGCACAGATACGCTTCCGTATTATGAACAGAACAGAACAGAACATATATTTTATTAACTTGTACAACGTGTACATCGTTATAACATATATACATCACATATATACACAAAACATACATGATTAATTACTACACAATTACATAAATACACATATCAAATTCAAGAGGATGAGCTTTATAACTACAATATGTTATTATCTATTAATTAAAGTATTTCTACGATTGAAAGACAGTTTAATGAATTTACTCAATTTGAGAACAGTATTTTTATCATTACACTTTAACAATTCAATAAGTTTATACATACTTGTTCTTTGGTAAAAATATTTATCAATATAAATGCGTCTAAGATCCTGAAAACATGGACATTTACAGAGAAAATGTAGTTCATCGTCTATATCATTAGTATTACAATAAATACAAATACGTTCATTCCTTGGTATTCTATTTGTTCCATATCTGCCTGTTTGAACTCTTAAGGAATGGGATGAAACTCGAAAACGAGTAAGACAATTTCTCAAATCACTAGGTATAACATCGAGATAACTTTCATAACAAAATTCTTCTTTAACATGATCATATAATAATAACATTGAATTAGAAGATTTTTTATAATACCATTCTTGCAAAAAACAATCGATGCACCTTTGTTTAAACAAAATAAAAAAGTTCTTTTCATTTACATTAAATGGGTTTTCAAATACATAATTAAATCCATGATCACATAACAACTTTTTAACATTTGACACCCAATTTTTCTTTCCATTAATACAATCTATATAAGATACACTATATACTTTTTTCATAATTATATTGTCTGTATTGATTACTTTAAACCAATATTTAAGTATACGTAAAAATCTTGATATATGCAATGGATACCTCCCTAATTCCCCATATACAGCTGCATTTGATGTATTCATTTTGACATTAAGAATTTTCTTTAGAAATTTTAGGTGTATTCTTTCAATTTCTTTTGATTTACCAAAACCCCAAATTTCTGATGAATAACTCAATATGGATCCAACAAAAGAATCAAATAATTGACAAAGAATTTTTGGTTTCATCTTAAATTTTCTACAATTAATTAAAAGTACATTTAGTGCTTTTAAGGCTTTACCAGTCAATTGTTGCTGATTCAAAGAAAAATTGCCAGTATAATTAAAAACAGTTCCCAGGTAGGTAAAATCGTTAACAACTTCTAATTTGTTTCCATTATACATAAAATATTCATTTTCAAACAAACCTCCCCGTTTTCTAAATACCATGGCTTTACTTTTCTGTACATTTACTTCTAAACTCCACTCTGTACAATAATTATTTAATAATTCTAAACTAGCATTTATTTCGTCAGGTGACTTACCAAGAATGACCATATCATCGGCAAACAATAATAAAATAAGAACAATGTCATCAAAACTAAGACCAGAGTCTATGTTGTTTTGTAAATACAGCTCTAAATCTTCTACAAACAACGAAAATAGTACAGGTGATATTACCTCCCCTTGCCGCAATCCTACAGCATATTCAAAAAAGTCGGAGTACGTATTACATGATCGTACACACGATTTAACCTTTTCATACATATCTTTTATTATTCTCAATATTTTACCATCAATTCCAACTTTGTACAATTTCATCCATAATGCATTTCTATATATACAATCATAAGCCATTTTTAAATCGACAAAAACACAATACAATCTCTTATTATCATTTATATACTTTTGAACAATATTCAGTAAGACAAAAAGTGCGTCAACAGTAGACCTACCTTTCCTAAAACCAAATTGCGCATCAGAAATCGTATTGTTTTGGTCGCAAAAATCCACAATTCGTTTATTTAAGACAGTAGTGAATAGTTTGGACATACAACTTACAAGCGTTATCCCCCTATAATTTTTAACATTATTTTTATCCCCTTTTTTATGTAGAGGCACAATCAAACCCTCAGTCCATGATTTAGGAAAAAATCCACTATTCAAAATTGCATTAAAAATATCACACATATGGGCTGATAAAATATCCATAGATTCCATAAAATATTCATTCAATAGAAAATCGTTACCACATGATTTATCTCTTTTTAATGTTTTAACGGCTCGTAATATTTCATCTACAGTAATAGGCGCATTCAGGCTGCAATCATCGCCTTCAACAGAACCTCCGTTAAAATCATGATTTTCTACGAATTGCTCGGCTTCAGGATTCTCGTTTTTAAAAATATCTTTACTTATTTCTGAAAAATGCTTGAAAAAAGACTCAAGTTTAATTCCATTATCAGCGCGATTTGATTTCTGTTTAAAATATTTCCAAAATTGTTTAGGCTTTGAAAATTTGAGTTTTTCCAAATTTAACGCTTGTTTTAACTCGTATAATCTACGTTTTTTCTTAACCATAATTTTATATTCAGATTTCATAGAACAAAACATGTTTCTACTATAATCAGATTTACATCTCTTAAAAATACGCTGCGCCTCCATGTATCGCTGCTTGGCTTGTAAACACTCACTATCAAACCATACTTTATCATTTACCGGATTATCGATAAAATAAGATGATTTATTTTTATTAACATGTCGTGCAAACAACGGATCTGCAATTTCACGAACAATATCAGTAAAACCAGAAACTACAGTATTAATAGAAACTCTATCGGATAAATCAACATTGTTTATCAAATGGTTAAAACTAGGCAATTTACCAATCAAACCAGATCTAAAATCATTTTTAAATATTTCATTCCATTTGTATTTTACAAAGCTAGTATCATGGTTGTTATCCAATAATGATTTACAATTCAATGACATAGAAATAGGACAGTGATCACTCCATTCATTAAAATCATGGACCATAAAACTGTTGATATAAGCAAAATCACGCTCCCTTGCCAATACATAGTCGATTACCGAAAATAAAAAGTAATGTTCCGCTAATGAGTAAAAATAAGTATTTGAAATCATTCGGATGTTTGCTAGTTTTGAGAAAAGAAGTATCAAATTAAGCAAAAATAATGGTTCTTCATTATGAGCTTGAAAACCAGACACATTTAAAGCAATAAATTTAAACGACATAAACTATTTTGAGCATCGTTTAACAAGTACATATATTTATGAGATTTGAATTAAAAGTATCATTCACGACGAAATGGTTTAATGAATTGAATGTTTGAACGTTCCCCTGAAAAAAAGTGTCAAAAATCTGACGTTTGGTCAGCTCCGGTTTTCGAGATTCAATTGACGTATTTTATGAACAAATGGAATTAATATTACTAGAACAGCAGGTTCATAACTGCTGGTTTAAATTCCTAGGACTACATGTAATTACATATGTGATATATCATGCGGCAATTGCTACCACATGTGTGTGATGTTAGCAGCAAATCGATCAATGGTTGAAGTTACTAGTACTAGTTCTTACTGAGAGAGCTGCTGTGTTCGTCACTCGAGGGAAAACATGTGGTTAAGAGATCTGTAGGACCAGGCTTAATTAGATGACATTTTATGTCAAACCCCTCTGTCGTACCAAACACTCTAGTTAATTAGAGAAGTTTGGGCAGCATTATCAGTTCTGTCATCCTCGAAAACCCAGCAGTGACTCCATCATTGATGTAGCGAGTACACAGCAGCGAATTATCGCTTGGGTTTTCGAGGATGTATTCTATAACTACTTACTCATGTACTGTCATTTACAATTGTATGGCAACAATAGCTGCCTTGAATAGTACCATCCTAACGGCAATGAGAAACAAGTGCACACTCGATTCCTCTTCAATGTGATGCATGTTATCTTGAAAGCACGTTTTAAAAATGATTAAATGCTTTTATATGGCTTCTTTATTCAGCCTGATGATTACCATACATGATTGTATTTACATACCGTACAAATAATAAATAATTTAAGGTCGGTGTAATTAATTGGAAGCATGGCTTTGTACGATAAATGCAGCATTTTGTAATTAACTACCTATTATTATTGTTATTTGCGTGAGTTATCAATTATAAGAACACGTCTGGAGTGATTTGATTCGATTTTTTTGTAATTTTTAGAAGTTTTATTATTTATATCAACTCTTCTGAAAGCCAAATGCAATTAAATATACTGGTTTAGCTTGGCGAATTTGACACGAACCTGACCTTTATGCATGAATATATTACAAGGTTCTTGCTTTGAATATATCAATTTCCGCAAGCAAATGGTGCAATGTCGGTATGTCAATTTTATGTCAATATACCCCGACTATGAAAACATATAACCGAGGTTATAAATACATTCAATACAGACATTAAATCGACTGTTAAATTATGCTAACCAACTGGTCAGGTCCGTGTCAAATTCACCAAGCTATACATTGTACATTTATAGACACATTTCATGTGTACATTCCGGGGCTTTCATATGCAAATTGATATGCAAGGAGTCATTGGTCAGTGGCTAGTCTGTATTGTTTATTCAGCCAATAGATTTCTGGTGGAACATGGATGTCGATTAACATATGAATGGTTTCGTCATAATGAAATGTTTCTATATATTTCACAGAATCCTACCACTATCAGGAAGATGCAGATGGTCAAACATTCCCTGCTTGGTTGATTGGTGTTATTGTATTAAGTTCCATTTGTTGTATTATATTGATAGCAACTGTTATACAAAGGTGAGCATTTTTTTTTACATTCATACAATGAAATGAAGCAGTGTCTCAGGGCTTTCATTTGACTCTTGAAACTGCATTTTGACTCTTGAATTTGACTAAAGCGCCTATTTTGACTCTTGAATATTTAAAATGAAAATTCAAATTTACTATATTTTCAATACAATTGTCTTGTTGTATTTTGATGACTCTTGAAAATTGAGCGTCAGGAGTCATTTTTACTATTCACTTGTGTCATTATACCCCCCCCCCCCCATAAATACCTTGACGAATGTAAGCAATTTTATAAAATAAAAGTCATTGTTCTAGAAGAGTTTCCGGATCCACATCCAACTCAACTTGCATTGAAGTACACTACCCAAAAGTGCTAACCCGCCACTTATATAATTCAGTCCTGACATTTCAAAAATGGATATATTCATATGAAATTTCGCATACCGATACATGTTTACTAGATGCAGCTGATCGTTAATTTACTTTGGTAGTATTTTGGCTAAACTCCGTGCATTCGGCATATTGCATAATGAAGCATTTTGTGCACGTGCGTTGCATGTGCACCAAAATTTACGTGAACATGAACGAATTCGGTATTATTGATGAATGCTTATCTTGAAAAACCCTTTACATCCTGAAATTCACTCAAGTGGAACATTTACGGAATTTCGAAAAATCACTGGAACACAATTCGTAGGGGTCAATATCTGATTTGTTAAATATATTTTTTGATAATGCATTTATTAACATGGAAATTCACACACATACTTATAAAGATGCATTAAAGCCAATTATGTGATGATTTTTTACCTACTTGCAGTTGAAATCACCATGTTAGACCTATTACGTAATATAGCATGTTTACACGTGTAAGACATGCGCAGCGCAAATCAAGTGTTCATGAACGGTTTTGATGAAAATGATAAATTTCCTACGCGAATAACACTTAACATCCTGAGTTTGGCGCACAAACAACGCTACAGACCTGTCGGAATGTTATGAGCTCGGGTAGAGTTGCGGCCCTTATTATTTTTAATTTCACAAAACTATGTTTTGTTCTTTTTTGTTTTGTTTTTGTAGTCTTAGTTTTTATCTCGTTTTTTTATTTACACCAAACATCTGGCTGTGTATATCGACATTCAAGTGTGATTTGTAAAATCAACTTTTTTGACGAAGAATTTTTCTTATTTTGTTCGAAGAGTGTAACCCTTCTGCCGAGTTGTCTGGAGTCATTCACGGCATGTAACATGTTTGTCGTCGAGGGCAGTGATCAGTTATGCAAAAATGTTTTATGAAAACGTGCTTACCACGCACTGCATTATGCACGATTTCATAAACAGTTTTTATTGTGAATTTGTAAAAAAAACTTCATTACGTAACACGCATGTGACAACAAACATAACCGTTGGCCGTCCAAAATAATTTTATAATTAACTGCATCTTGTATTCAAGTATTGGTATGCCAAATTTCATGAGGATACATACTCTAATAAAAAAGTTATGGTGAAAAATGTAAGGTGGCGGGTTAGGACTTGTGTGTAGTGTATATTGTGTTTTCTGCTGATTTCAGTACACAATAGCTTATGCATTTCTTTTTAATGCCGAGCATAGCCCTTATTTGCCTTATACTAGTAGCTTTCTGCGGAATATGACATGATGCAGGCATATGTGTGCCACCACTCGGATTTGAACCCGGGTCGCCGGTTTAGTCGGCATTAGCTCGATAAACACTTCAAGCTACGGAGGCCTTTACTGTGGCATTTTTGGCTGGTGACATGATAATTGTCACCTTTGAGAATTTTGAAAACTTTTGAGTATTCAATTGTGTTTATTAATCTTATTGGTCAAAATTATTAGCTTGGTTCTAAGGACCATTTTCGTTTTTCCGTGCTTGTCAAGTTTGTTTCAACATCTTTACAGTAGAATAACGAAATCACACGGCAATGAATGAAATTCAGGCAAATAATTCCGAACAATATGTAATCTGTTTAGTATTAAATTGCTGCACCTTTATGGTGTAGTAAATTACAATTTTATTCTCTCCTCTTTGAGAAACGATAAGGCATTCATCAAACAAACTACGCAAGATATCAAACTGTTTCTATTTATAGAAAAAATAGATTATTTGGCATGAAAACAGTCCATCTCATTAAAGTCAGATCCTAGCATTTGCTCCATTCCTCTATTACGCCGTTAAAGATATATCAGCGTAATTATTGGAACGTTAGAAGTGTCTGATTTTTAATGAGACTGGAATACTGTATATTCTGATCTACATTTTGTATATTAACACATCTTATAAGGAATAATTAACTTATAATTATTATGTTTTAGGTTGCTACGACGACGTGATGAATGACTAGAAGAATTCACAATGGGGAGTTAGCATAATGCGCGTTTACGTGAACAGCTAAAGGGGCATTAGCATACGTGAGTCGATTTATACTCTCCGAGTGGGGAGTTAGCGCACATGTGCCAATTCTACTCTAGGAAATTTAAGGGGACGTGTGTCAAAATCCACTCTAAGAATGGAGAGTTAGCAGACGCCAATCGGAACTCCTCGGCGTTTATCTAACGAAAGTTACGGAAATTCCCGAGTAGTTACGATTGAGCAGACGCATCTCCACTCTCTTGTTGTTGTCTCGAAACTTGTCATACAAAGACATTTGTTCGTTAGAACTTCTAGACGGGCCAGACGACCGGACCGTGCTTGTGAAGGGTGACAAGACAATCGTTACTACTCGAGCATTTCCGTAACTGAGAAATACTATACTTTCGTTGGATAAACGCCGAGGAGTTCCGATTTGGTGACAGTCAGACTCTGGAATGCATTCAATGCCAGCCATGTCTGTGATACGTACGAGGTACTATAAAAGTATCTTAAAGTTCAAGATATTAAAAACCCTTGGAAAGTGCTACATGCAGGAATAGTGTGGAACTGTTTGTGATATTCAGCCGGGTAATCTTAGTGATAGACATTGCATCTTGTCAATAGTTTAAGCTATTAGTTGTCAAGAGTTGAATCATCCTTTGTCCATAAACATGTTATGTTTCAGACTGCTTTTGATTGAGTACTATGACCTAGCTACAGTTAGAACTCTTCCTATAGTTTATGGGTAATGTAAGAGCCATCCTCATACACGGTGGTTATTGAAGTTCTCAGTATCAGAAGAATATTTTGGAGAAAGAGAATGTGTCAGTGAATGTACATGTGTAATTCACGTTTTACTTTCTTCTGGTGCGTAAATCATTATTCTGAAGCTGTTAAACAAACGGTTCAATAGTCTGTATATCTCCTTCTTTTAGGAACTCAAGTTTACCAAATGTTATTTATAGTTTGCCTACCGACATGCCGAGCTTAGTATTGGTTTGGCAGTGCCTCCATCCGGGTTTGAACCCGAGTCGCCAGATTAGACAGCAAGCACACTAACCACTGAGCTTCGGAGGCATATAGTGTAACAATATACGAGCTTACTGTCTCATAGAGGCATCTTTTTTTATTTCTTTTTGGTTTGGCTAATTGTAGCAACATTGGGGTGGATTCACGAACATGCCGTGCTTTTTCAGTTGTTGTCTGGCAAGTTTGTAATAAAAAGACAAGTGTTCTAATATTCTATAAAACGTATTGTTGTACTATAGCAAAAACAGGCGATGAATAATGACTTCAAATTAAAAATATCTCATGGTACCTGTAAATCTTATAGCGGTCTGCTCGGAAGTGTGACCATCATTTATAAGTGATGACGTCATTGGTCAGTCACGTGACCATGCACCATTGGTCAAATATGTGATTAGTGTTATTCCATTACTTAATACTGTATTCAATATATCTTGTCACCAGGCGAGCTCGTCATGTTTATAACATCATTATTTATAATAAGTGTCGCCGTCTGCCACACCTTGTTCTTCTATAATTATTATAACCCCATTCCAACTGTGAATCAATAGGCTCAGGCTTTGATTTAATGTGTTTCCGAGAACTTGATTCAATATGCTTATATCAAGTCTATGTGATGCTAACTGAAGGGATGGCACTAAATCCAATGTTATCGATGGGGTGTGTCTTCATTTTCAAAGGAATGAGTGCAATAACTACAGTACAGGATAATATTGTCCTGCACCGAAGTAATTGCACTCGTATACCATCGTTACATTATAGGCCTTGATTCGGTAGGCTAAGGCTTTGATCCAATGTGTTTCAGAGGTCTAGATTCAATCTGTTTAGGGCTTGCTTCCGTAAGCTTAGGACTTGATTCAATTTGCTTAGTCATTGGCTGAGTAGGCGTAGGCTTTGATCGAATGTGTTTCAGAGGCCTTGATTCAATATGCTTAGGCCTTGCTTTGTTAGGCTTAGGACTTGATTCAATTAGCTTAGGCCTCGGCTGAGTAGACATATGCTTTGATTCAATATGCTTAGGCCTTGATTCAATTTGATAGGCTTTGGTTCAGTAGGCTTACATTCAATATATATGTGAGCTTTTTAATTATTGTCTGCATGTTTGTCAGTAGTTTGAATTGTTGACAGAAATATATATATTTTTATTATTGTGTTGCTTCTATTATAGACATTCTTATTCAACCATATTCAAGCGTATATTTTCATGTAAAACATAGTCTGGGGACTTGCCTAACCACTGATTTATAAGGATGATTAAAACATTTCTAACTGAATCTGAAACATTTTGCAATCAGCCGAGAACAGTTCACCCATTTACATACCTGGAAAACTTTTTTTTTGTCATTTCTCAATTAGTGAAATGTTGGGAGAAATGTGTGAAATGTTGGTCGAGCTGGTTACATTCTCGACTACACGAGGTCATTTGGTTGAATCCTTGTCGGGGCACTTGGGTCATTTCTAAAACCCTTTTCAGTGTTTCCTACCCAACCGGAGATGAACCGGTTGGTAACCAAGAGGTTGTTTTGCGTATATCAACGCTATACACCAAGCATCAGAAAGAGCTAGGGCAGTGCACCCAGCTTTCTTGTACAGCACACAAATTATCCGTCTCTCTTCCTTCAAAGCCAGAGCTTAATAGCCAATTCGGCAAGAACTGAATAGGGTATCCAAGCACTGCCTTGGTTGAACGCAAAAACATCAACATTTTTAAACACACAACAACAAATTATTCAGTTTTGTAAGCATTTTATTTACAAGTTGTCTAAAGTAGGCCTTTGAGCATAATTTTATAATGAAACGGTGAAATGATGCACCATTCAAATATTTCCACAGTATACACTCAGACAGCAATGGGTGGGTGTGAAAGGTAGGGGTACACAAGGCTGACACAAATCCAACATCAAATCATTAAAAACAACATATCATAAACAATGAAAAAAATAATAAAAAAAATTATCAAAACTTTGTAAAAATTAACTTAACAATTAGAATGCAGGAATTCGGATAATTAACTTCTGACACAAACACATGTCCACAACAAAATCGACAGGCCCCCACCTAAATGGCTTATCAGTTACTTTCAACAAAACAATAAGGAGCTGAAGAAGGGCCATTTACTTGTGAAACATTCAAACTAAGACAGTACAAAATAAAATTCATAACTAGTATCAGAAATTGAATGAATGTTTTTTTAATTAAAAGTTTATGAATTATGAATTAGGGGTTATGAAATATTGATTCAATGGGGCTATGAAGTATTGAATTAGGAGTCTATGGAGAACCAAATTAGGGGTTCATGAAATATTAAATTAGGGCTTCATGGGGTAAAGGGCAAAATACTTTCCATACAGCTCATTCAATTGAAAGTTCCCACAAAGTAAAAATCACAGATAAACAAAAGTTGATAAATTCTAATGAAAAATACAGAAAAATATTAAACAAAACATAAGTTTTACTCCATTTCTACATTACTTCTGAACCAGAGTAAAATATACATAAAACAGGGTACAGGTATATGCTCCCCCTCAACAGAAGACTGGGGACATAAATCATTAGCTTCATTTTTAAGAACAATTGAAAAAAAATTACCTTTGATATTTCAATTCATTAGTTAAGACAACTAAATAAAAGACAAAATTGAGGGCTTAGTCCAAAATTATGGTAACTCTACATCAATTTATATAGGAACATACCGTAGTTTTGCACTGAGACATCGAGTACATCATTACTTCATAGTTTGCACCTATAGTAGGATTGGAACCGATACTAAACAGCGTTAATTCACAACTCGGGTCTGATTAGCTGATATATCTGTTTTCCTCTTGCTGTTTTAATTAACTATTCTCTGTCCAGTATATATCTCTCAGCTAAAAAATGACTAACTAGTATAATCATTAATCATACAGAATCACAAAATATGGTTTCAATGGTAACCTGATAAGATAGGATTAGGTAGAAGATTATTCATAATTGAAGATCAAAACCATACATTACCATGGGATATATCTAATATAATATATTTATAAATGAAAAAAGCTTCAAGCATATACATTTACATGACATTGACTTGTTTCCAAGGTAATTTGTAAGACCATAAGCATGTGCTGTCTACATGACGAAGAATTAAATCAATATACTCCGTTAATTATTGATTTAGGTTTTTCACAATAAAAAAAGAAATATAGAGTACAAAGTAGAACTTCAATGCCTTGAACAGTTTTGGCTCGATTATTCGGAACTGATAATTGTACATTGACACACCAAAGGGAAGAATAGACACACCATTTATTGCTAACAAATGAATAAACTTCTACACAAACGAAAGCAAACATAAGACAACAATGTTATAGAATCCATATACTCAACACTGCCACACCTAATATGGCCTCCCAAAATTCTGCTCGATATACTCAACACTGTGCCACAATATATCACTGGCTTGGAATAAGAAGGTTGTAACTACAAAATCAATATTTTGAGAAAACAAGAAAAACAGTCTGACAATCACTTCAATTTGGTAAACATGACAACTTCCGATTTTCTTAAAACTTGAAAATAGGCTCATAACAACCACCTCATGATGTAGATTTCAAATATGTATTAGTCTTAAAAGGCAGAAAGTTGGTACTTACGACCTTCTTATTCTAAGCCAGCGATATGGCCTCTCAAAAATCTCTTTTACATATATTCAAAACTTTGCATCATCAAAAATTCTGTTCCATATATTCAAAACTTAGCCACATATAATAAATAGTATGGCATCTTAAAAAGCACTGATCTACAACAATCTTACACAACATAGATTAATAATTAAATAAATCATTTTCACATGGTAAGAAAAAAACACACGAATCATGACGAGAAATAAACTATAAATAATTTAAACATGAACCACAGCCTTATACAATGTATAAATACAAAAATACATATCTAACACAGTTTATCTGAAATATACTTTGTGTTAAATCAAACACATCACTACCATACACAATGTTTAATGTCATAATGCATTAATTGTTACCGTAATTGTCATCCAAATACCCGGTAAATAATTTCTTGCATTTGATGTTAGTATCTTACCAAAAAGACCATCAACAAACAAAAGTTACTTGGGGCATGAGATCAGCAAAAACAAGACTGCGTTCAATAAACGCTTATGCCCCCGTGGAAGCCATCTCCATAAAAAGCTAAGTCAATCAGGGGCCATTATTCAGTTAAAGTGTTTGATAGTGTTACATGGCTTTGAACTATAAGGGGCTTATGATGGTAAATGAATATGCCACATTTGAAAGCAGTGCCTTGATCGACTTCATGTGTGATCTGGTGATATAGATGTTATGGTTCTTTGTCACTGCACTTCTCCAAGTTGCCATCTATTCATATACCAAGTTTCAAGTCAATATCTTAAACACTTTTGAAGATACACTCCTGTCAAAATTTGATTCTGAAAATACTAAAGGGGAGATAATTCAAAATTTAAGACAGACAGAGTTATGGTTCTTGGTCATTGCACTTCTCCAAGTTGCCATCTATTTATATTCCAAGTTTCAAGTCAATATGTTAAATAGTTTTGAAGATATACTCAGAGCAAAATTTGACTATAAAAAAAACACTAAAGGGGAGATAATTCAAAATTTAAGACAGACAGAGTTATGGTTCTTTGTCAATGTTGCCATCTATTTATATTTCAAGTTTCAAGTCAATATGTTAAATAGTTTTGAAGATACGCTCCAGACAAAATTTTATTGTAAAAATACTAAAGGGGAGATAAGTCTAAGTCCAAAATTAGGTCAAGGTGAAGGTCAAAATGGAGTCAGGTGATACAGGCGTGTGGAGAGTGGTCATATACAACATCCATGCAAGTATGAAAGCTTTGTAGCAAGCCATTTTAATGCTAGAAGAAACGGTCAATTTGGGTTAACCAAGAATTTTACCTTTCAATAAGTTTAAGTCCAAAATTAGGTCAAGGTGAAGGTCAAAATGGAGTCAGGTGATACAGGCGCGTGGAGAGTGGTCATATACAACATCCATGCAAGTTTGAAAACTTTGTAGCCAGCCATTTTAATGCTAGACGAAACGGTCAATTTGGGTTAACCAGGCTGGACGGACGAACGGACGGAAGGACGGACGGACAGACGGACGGACAGGTGAATTACTATATGCCTCCCGATCTATCGATACGGGGGCATAAAAATTAAGTTGTGCCTTAAGATGCTTTGTGAATACCGGTCCTGGAACAAAATGTGTCCTTTCTAAGGAAATTGCAGAACATTTTTCTGATGCTTGGATGATTAATGTAGCAATTAATACACCATGACTGAATGGAATGGACAGATAATAACATAATGTGAAGCTAGGTACTAACAACTATGGCCAGAGAAACCTACAATAGCGTGGGACTATGAACAGACACTCCAATGATAGCTTCATACAATGAGACATTCAAACCATGCCGACATGGCTAAAAGTTCAAAATTTTCTAATTTTTCAAAATCCTGAAAACTGCTTGTCAATATGCTGAACTCTATTTTCATAATATCTTACATAGGGCAATTATTTCTATAAATACTGACTTCCAGTATTAAGACTGAAAACTTTTACATTTGCAGCAAATATTATCAAAACAGTACATTATCCCTAAAAAAAACCAGAGAAAATGATAGATCTCTACAATGAGAACATTCTCAAAATCTTACATTATTTTCAAGAAACAGATTCAAGATTATTCATGGTCTCTTATACCCTGGTGGCGATGGGTAACATCAAGAATGAGGTATTTATAGTGATACGTATGGATTTAAGATTATCTTTTATACCTCATGTGATACACACCATCAAACACTAAGAGTTTGACAAAATTTAATACAAAACAAAATATATTCCTGCAAGTACTCAACAATGGCAGTGAGTGTCAGCATACATTGATTTCGATGATTTTGGTGTTAGTATGATAAAATGCTGCTGCTGGTGCTGGTGTAAAAACGATGATGATGTAAAATATCGGAATAATAAATTGAGGTAAATTAGTACATCCCTTAGCAAAATATAGCAGACAATACATGATATATCATTTAATACAACATATCTGATTAACATGTTAACATGACGTCAGTGCACTGTAGTTCGCTACACTCGATCATTTATTTGCAAAGATGTTGTTTCCTGAATTTTTTCAAATGAATTCATTGGATTTGTTCGCTATCTAATTTAGTTTTTCAAAACTTCTTTGAGTCTTTGATTGGCTCATTAACTTCAACATGCATTGAAAGGTTACCAGGAAACACCCAGCATGATCATTCAATAGCTTCGACATGCTAACAGCGTCCGTGATAAATCAGACATCTAAGTTGATTTGAGTGCATCTGGAACCCTTTGACATTATGACAGTTTTGTGTCCGTACATGAATCATCATGTAATGTCCTGAGATTAATACAGTTGAGTTTAACCCAGGTATGAATATTTAAGCATCCAACCCTATACACAGGGGTGTCAACAGAGCCAAATTTAAAATTAGGAAAATCATACACGGTCAACCATTTTTGACAAAAAAGAGGCCTTCAACCACATTATTTCCATATTTAAATAAATTTTTATTAAAGTAATTCCTTCGAAACAGATTCAATTGACCATAACTTAGCCATTTCTGAAAATATTTTCATCAAATTGCTTTTATTTAAGTCAGAAATCGTGGCTCTTTCAGGAATGATAAATTCAGAATTCCAGATTATTCCAGAAAATTGACACCCCTGTATAATACAACAGCATTATCTTACTGATATTAAACATTTAGTTAAATCAAAGCACTGATAGCACACCTATTTCATTTACATCTACCATTTGTTTGCAGTTGAATTAAATACACATTCGAACCTTGAACTCAACATTGATTGTTAAAAATAATGGCTAAATTGTACCCTTTATTTATGAAGCAAGTTACTAATATCATTTACCATAGCTATTTTATAAGATAGTATACAATACTCCACAGCAATTTCATTCCAATAATTTCATATCATTCTAATGTCAACTGTATTTCAATACAGCATTTAACTTATTGTATTTCAATTCAGAATTTAAATTAAACATCGTATAAAACTGGGTATTAAATTCGACACTCGTATAATAAATTAATTCTACCAGATGGGAATGTTGGTATATTATCAACAGGCATGTTTTACAACATGGAATACTGCAAGATCATTAAATTTCGATTGGACAAAATTTAGTGGTTTTGGTAAAAAAGACCATTCCCGGAAGTTTGTGGATTATGCATTTCAGGTAATAAATATGAGGGTCAAAATTATTGTTCCATGGGATTTGATTCCGTGGTTGAAGGTGAACCACCAAAAATTCACGAAATTTAATCCCCCACAAAAATTAATGATTTTACAGTATTACATGTTACCTTAGATACACACTATTTTAAATAACATGATTAGAGACACCTGACACAAGACTAAGATTTCAGTTCCTAGTATTCAATTCAATAATTAGGCGTACAAGGTTTATTTCCGGTATCCTATGCATCCCGAAAACTTTGTTGTTACCATGGTCGCCATTTTAAAAATTTCGTGAAATTTTTTTAAAAATACTTTCTGATAGGTACAACATTGCTGGTACAACATTATGCTAAAAATATCCAAAAACGAACAATTTACCTAACCACCTTTCCAATTTTGGGGGCATTCTACCGAAAACCTTTCTTACACCTTGAGTAATGTATGTATAGAGGTAACAAGTCAAGAATAATGAGCAAAATTTGGACTAGACTTTTGTAACATAAGCAGTATTAAGTCACACATTTATCCCGAAGACCAATATCTTAACATCAAATTCTGACTACAGTCTAAAAATCTGATAATCATGGGTCCAACTGAGGCATAATGCTCAAATCTGAAAATGTGTTGCAATTCTTGCAGGACCCCAGTATTAATTTTGTTTCTAAAACCAGCAGGAAATAACACAAATATTTAATCAAATCTGTAACTTATTGATAATATCTTGCAGACTCGGTGCAAAACTATGGTAACTACCTCGATTTACATAGGCACATACCACCGTTTTGTACTAAGCTCTTAAATTCTATAATAGTTTAAGATTTGTACAGAAGCTGTATGCTATCTAACCTAATCAAACAATGAAATAAATCTGTGTACAAGTAATATCATTAAATCTACCGTCGTAATCACTAAATCAGGGTGTCTACAATACTAAAATATTGCTAAAATAGCTAACATATAAAACCCTGTGTGTAAAACACATATCAGGGCACTTTTTACATGCAGTCAGGCTGTAGTAAATACATTTCTGAATTTTCAACTCAGTTTCCCCCACAGAATATTTTAATTCACCATGGCAACAAAATTTGTATTAGGGTCAAAACTCAAGAAATGCATTTATTTTAGCCCATCAACAGTACCGTATAAAAAGCTAGCAGTCTATACCTTAGGGACTAATCTAAAACAACATTTGAACATGTTCATGGATTCAATTTTTAAAATATTATTTGAGACAAAAATAGTATCCTTTTTACAACTTAATCTATTTTTGTGGGTTTTTTTACAAAGATTTTTGTCACAATTCATTATTTAATACCTTTATACATGTTTAAATATACACTAAAGTAATGCTAAACCTACAGAAGTCTAAACTGAACATAACTTGCTACATTTGGCAAAAATAATTTGGCATCCTAATGAATGGAATAATGCTTTGAGTGCTGTGCCTGGGAAATTGTACCATTTGTAATACTAACAAAATTGAAGGTGAATTTCATTTTGTATTGTATCTGCCATTTTGTGACAACACAATGTAAAGCAGTGTGGACCCTGTTCTAAGTACACCGCCAAATTTACATACAAGCTAGGAAACACAATCAAAATAATTATGAGGTAACTGTAGGAAATTGACGTATCAGGTTTTAATTGGTTTAAATAATGAAAAAGATCAAGTACAATCATACATATCAACTTCTAATTAGCACCCCTTAATTGGTTTGACTGTTTAAACAAGAATTACATTTCAAGATTATTTAAAATTGATGTATCAGAGTTTATGATAGGTTCAGCTTACTTTATCTAACGTTTAATGAAAGGACTGGATTCAACATGAATTATTTGAAAAAATATCAAACTTTTCAAAATATACTATAACACAACATTTTTTTTTCATAAAAAATATACAAAAGGAATAACATGCAATTTTTAAAAAATAACACCTTAATTATGAAAATTATTAGCAATAAACTGTATCAGTGGAAATTTCCGCAGGTCAAAGTTAGTGAATTCTGAATTGTCGACAATTTGGTGTGCAGAAGTACTAGCTCTTCTTTGATTACTTTGGAGAATTCTTTGTAGGTCCAAATTAGGAAATCATCCCTTTGGTGCAACAAGGTTGTATCTCTCTATATACTAAACAGTGAGATACAACCTTGTTGCACCAAAGGAACAAAATATTAGCAAATTTTGTAAATTTGTGAAACCTGCCAATATGTCCACGTAGCTAACTCAACCACTTATACAATAGCTTACAGCTACACTCAATAGTCTCACAGCACAAGCACACACACCATGAGATGTTTTAAGTTTCCTACAAACTATAAATTTATAAATTAATATAAATATCCCTGATTATTTAAACTGTGGTCTTAAATGAAGTATTATCAGCAAGTTATTCTAACAACACCACAATCTTCCATCATCCTCGGAGCACTCGAGTCCCGAACGGAACAAATATCAAGCATCTTTGAAGAGCACTTTAGTTCCCTCACAAATATCAAGCACTATCTTGAGGTTGATATGAAATCTCGCACCTATAATCAGCATGCAATATTGTACTAAATGTAGATACTAGATATAAACACTGGAAAATATGGTTGCGATGGTTGTTCCCATACATGGAAGATATAACACTGGATGGATAATACTTGATGACGATAGTTCCAGCAATGATATTTGAAGAACTTGATATTTTCAGCTATGATATTTGAAAGCTAACTTGGTTGTGACTCATCTAATGTTCCAACCTGCAAGGATAAAAACATAGTAACTAATAAAATACATTCAACATATCAAACCAAATTGTATGGTGAACAAAATACTAATTTTTCAAGAGTTGCTCCCCTTAGACTTTCAATGATGCATTTATTGTTTACAAATTGTCAACAAACCATCTGGATGTTTTATTACATTTTCTTCCATCTTATGGCGTTTTCCACATTTGGGAATCAACTAATGTGCTCAAATTGCATCATTCTGCAGAGAGGTTACCAAGTTATAGCTTATCAAAATAGCAGTTTAAGACTTAATCAAGTTAATTTGTCTTCAATGAAATCCACTTACCTCCTGCAGGTCGATAAACTGGAAAGTTTGGTCTTAAGCTTGCTGCAGCCTGGTCTGGAAACATAGCCAATCTCTGAGTAGGTAGACCTTGGTAGCTCTGTAGACGTATCGTATGGTGAGCTGCATCTCCTGTCTGGTTAGGTCGTACTTCTATCACTTTAGCTAACCCAGCATGATCACCAGTGTATGGTTGATGTGAGAACTGTGCGGCCGGACTGAATACACTATTGTTAGATAACTGACTAAGGTTGGAAGGTATAAGTAGACTCTGTGCTTGTAACTGTCTATCATGTGTTAGCTCTGTTAATATATTAGGTGTATTGGAACCTGGCGTGGGGGTAAATATCCTTGGAATGGGGGTATGAGCTGGTTGTGGATGCACACTGGATGACGAGCTACTGCTACTGAAAGCCGAGGTCTTTGAAGGGCTCATTTGTTTAGGGTTATGTCCTCGATGCGACGACGATGATAATGACGGTGATCCGGACTGATTAGACGCTTGTTGTTGTTGCTGCTGCTGCTGGAATGCTGCTACGGGTACAAAATGGGACGGTATAGCATGAAGACCAGGAAACAATCCTGGTGTAGCACTTATTGCATGTAGACTAGGTTTCTGAAGGTCCCCGCTACTCTTGCCGTAGGAAGACCCAGCAAGACTACTCACTAGTAATGGATTACTATTTTTGTTTACTATAGTATTGTATTTTGGCACATTAGAAGTACTAGATGGTTTTATTTGACTTCGCGATTTTGAATGGTCATGTGACGTGGTATTACTCCCTGAACTGCCCGACCTTGAACTGTTCTGCTTACTTGAAGAGGAACTCGTCTTTAGCTGGACGCTAGACGGCTGGCTTGAACCCGACGCTGGAGTAGTGAATGTCACAAGCTGGTACCCATGTGCAACACCATTGCTATTTTGTGGTAACAGTGCCATCTGTACAGGCAACTGGGTACCAGAATGGTTCGCTATTGGTTGACCAGCTATTCCGGTTATGAATTTAACACCACTTCCTGTAAGAGGAGCACTATTTACAACAGTCACGTTTTTATTCATGGAAGCAATATTTGCAGCAGTGACCGCAGTAGGTATTGGTGCTACCATTTTATATGTTGTTTGTGTCGTAGATGCGGAACCTTTCAAATCCTTTCCACCTACGGGTAACAACATGGTCTGAGGGCTACCTTTCTGCCCTAACAGAACTGGATTTTTATGTGAATTATATATTACAGAATTTTGAACAGTTTGACTTGAGATCAGACCGGACTGCATATTGTATTTTGGAATGTTTTGCACTGATGATGTCACAGTTTTTGTAACCATGGTAGCAGTTTTGGGATGAACCTGAGGTTGCGTTGGAAGTGTCTTGTTTTTAAACTGACTCGGATTCTTATCGCCCTCATCCGCCCAGTCACAACTACTAGTACTACTACTACGACTACTATGTGATGAACTACGACTCCGTGAGCTTGATGAGCTACTCTGACTGGATGACCTTGACCTATTTCTACTTGCACTTTTAGACTTTTGACCTTGAGATGATGACGAAGGTGAAGCGGGTGGAGATATGGATTCTAAACGCATTCTAGTCGGTGAGCATAAACGCCCTTTATCATTGCTGGATGACTTCTTGGTGTCAAATGATTGGAATAATCGTTCATGAATGGCTGGCTGCTGATGTTGTTCCTCTTGTAAGGACTTGGTATGTTCCTCAGATGCTGTAGCCAGGAGAGCATCAAACGTGGCGGTTGGATGCTTTATTGTACCAGCCACTGAAAAAGAAGAAATCATGAAAGCTTAGCATAGCATACGGTGAGAAATTTCTGCCTATCGATTACTTTCAATAAATTCAACAGGGCTTTGACTAGTTTCCGAAACTGAGGAGTCAAAATAACACCTGACAATTTTCAAATGCCATAACTTTTTTCAAGATTTTAAAGTATATGCGTAAAGCAAATTAGACTGTTTAGCATCAAACTATCATAATAGTTTGTATAAGTCATTATAGATTAAACAATGTTTCTGATACACAAAGTTGTTTAGTGAATATGAATACAAGACTGCGGTCAACCAACACTTATGGTGGTATGACCCTAGTGAAAACTTTGTCTATGATAATTAAGAAAGCAATGTTATCACAGACTTTGAAAAGATTTCAGTTTCAAAATATTTGAAAGTTAACATTTTTAATGTGACAGACGAACAAATGCACATATGAACAGACTGGAAAATCACTATATGCCCCTAAATCAGCAGGGGTAGAATGTTTTCATGTAGCCAGTTAATCTTCAAAAGAAGGCAGTTAAAGTAGCCAGCAAGCATGATCAAATAGCCAGTGAATTTTTTCGCCTTCCGCCTCATTTCTACCCCTCTAGATCAGTAGATGCTGGGACAGCCAAGATGTTTGAACTTATACAGTAAAAAGCTCACCATTTTGTTGCAGTAAATATCCTTTGCTATGAACATCAGGTGATGGTATGGCGTTGATTGCTAAAGGCTGATTGGCTGTCGAGATCAACATAGCGGTTGAGGTATTAGATTCGGGCGACACCGTGCTAGACAACATCAGCACAGCAGTGCCTAGCTCACCCCTCGATAGACGTTTTGGTGCCGAGCTATAGTCATCGTGCTGACCTTTTCTTTTGTTTTTATTATTCATTTCAACCTTATTCACAAGGGTATGCTTTAAAAGTTCATTTGAAGCACTTGTTCCATTGAGTATAACACCTCTTTTCTTAGGTACCATTTTACCAATAGCAAAATTTCCTTTAGAAGAAATAGCATTAGCTACATGAGAGTTTGGAACAAAATTTGCCGATGTCCAAGTCGGCATTTTCGACTGAGTCAGGTGATTTTGTAAACTTGGAGACAACTGGTCACTACTAACACTATTTGAAGGGTTTATATTGCTGACGTTATCACTAGAGAGCTGCTCATGTGAGTCAATTAAATTAGTATCCTTATATGCAACACTACCATGTTCCATTGCATGCCTGACATTATTGCCTGGAAGACAGTCTAAAGGTATACTAATTGGTAGACTGGGCCGAGGCCTCACGAGATCCGTATCTGTATGACTGGCTTCCATATAGCCATTTAATTTCAATTTAGTATCAGCAGCAGTTTTAGTTAAATCCGTACGAGTATTTTCCAGTAGCTTGCGAATTGATAAATTGGAATTCATAACACTTTCTGAATTTACAAGAGAGTCAGTCTGTAATTTAATCACAGCATTTTTTCCATTACTGGAACTCCGCCGTTTCCGTTCTTTTCCTTTCTTGGTTTGTTTTAAGTTAGGCTGTATCTGGGACACTATAGTTCCATTGGGGTTAAAATTCTCCATCTCTGTCTCATTTTTACGCTTTCTATCGTTCTTTTTTATTGATCCCTGAGGCATTTGGTTGACAAGTTGCTTGCTAACTTCAATACTACTCTGTAGCTGTCTAACTTGGGTTTCTAACTCCTGTGCCTGGGTAAGTAGTTGTTTCTTACGGGACAAAGATTCTGAAAATTGTCCTGTAAGAAAATCCTGAGTCTGTGATAGCTGGACAATACCATTCTGAAAGTAGAAAACATGGAATAATTAGAATGAAGTTCTACATGTATATACAAATAATGCATGTCTCCCACGGAGAGCCAAAACAATATTCATTTGCTAATACATTAAGTTGATACATAGCTTCCGTAGAAGACCAATAGGTAGAAATATTGAGAAATCGAAAAATTAGAGTGATTTTACTACTTAAATTATTGTGATCCTCTTTTAGGGATATGTTATTACTAAGTTAAGGCTTCATAAATAATTTCAGCTAAGAACATGGTAGTTTCAAAATTATTGTAAACATGGTTTTTGACATGAAAACATATGTCTCCCAAGGACCATAATAGCTCTTGACAATATTCATCCCAAAATTCCTGACAATATGCACAACTAGGCTGTGTACCAACTATTCATGTGAAGTTTCATTTAGCGGAATCCGAATAATGGTTAAGGAAAGTAAGTGCTGACAAATTTTGTGACATACAACCAGCACAAAATCAATATGTCCCTACTATATGTGGCAGTCATATTCTATCAATATCTATTTGGAGGACCATAACTCATATATTCCGTACAACATGGCAATAAACATCACACTCAAGTACAGTTCTTCAACCCTGACCCTTCTTCTAAGTTTTTAACATAGCCTATGGCTCAGATATTAAACAGTCAAACTGAAAGAGTGAACGTGAGACATTAGAGACAAATAGACAACATATTGGGATTCTGAGGTCAGAGGAGCAGAAGCTAAATGTTATACTGTAAATTCATTTTATTTCGTTGGTTTTGGTAAAAAAGACAATTTCGTTGGCACTTGAATTCGTGGATTTTGCATTTCAGGTAACAAAACAGGGGTCAAAATCAATGTTCGTTGGGATTAAAGTTTGTGGTTGAAGTGAACCACGAAATCCACGAAATTTAATCCCCCACAAAAATTGATGATTTTACAGTAACCTACCTTTTTTCCATTTGTTTTACCAGATGACAGACTGTGGTCTATAACAGAACGGTTCTGAGCATCAAGCTGGAAATGAAGAAAAAGAATTTGAATCATCATCATTATTCTACAAATTCTAGCATTATCTCAATCTACTATAGTTCTGTATTTTATTAGCCACAAGTTATCTATGGTAGGTAGATCCACTAATAGTCTTACACAGGTAACATCTCCTAACGGCAGACTCTGCAGTATAACGATGGGGAAATGATACTTTAATAAAAAATTTACAGATTTTTTTTGCCAAAACCCATAATTGGTTACATGGCCAAGTTGTGAACACTCACAGACTTATCCGTTAATTATTTACACGCTCGCCTAACCACTAACCAAACAGGCAGCTTCTCATCATTTTAATTGTTTTATAGCAGAAGTTTGTACAGAACGACACAACTTTGAAATGAACCTCAAGATCGGCCAAGTGACAGCTGGCCAGGCTTTATTCTATATAACACCTAGGAGGGTATATAATACATATACTGACCAGGGACGGTATATAATACATGGATACTGACCAGGGCCTGATTTTCAGCCTCAATCTGTAGTATCTGAGATTGTAAAGTATGTACCATAGACTCGAGATCATTCTGCTGTGTGAGTATTCCACGTGCCTGCGCTATAAACTCTGAAGGTGAACGTGCATCTATATCCAACTACAAATAGGAAACATTAAGTTGTGAAGTTGAAACAAACTATGGCAAAATTATTCTCCAAGAACATGGTACAATGAATCAAGTAATATTATATAAGGCAGGAACGAACTCATGGTACAGTTTCGAATGATATTTTTTTCCAATTACAAGAAATGTCACCCAATTTCACACAAAGTGAATATAGACAACAGGCACTGGAAGGATTAGAAATGCTTTTCAGTATCTCCCATCTAACTAGAGATGAAATGAACAGTAATACAGAGGTTGTCTTTAGTGTATTGATGCTATACACTGGGCTTGTCAATTAACCTGGTTTCGTAGTCTT
Source organism: Spisula subtruncata (assembly GCA_963678985.1). NCBI lineage: Eukaryota > Metazoa > Mollusca > Bivalvia > Venerida > Mactridae > Spisula > Spisula subtruncata. The sequence continues at coordinate 13,581,892 of OY787662.1, read as the reverse complement.
GTCAACCCTTACAGATTAACGGTGTCCACAGGTAGATCCTGTCTTACACCTTGATTTCGTGACTGTTGCTGCATTTTATCACTTTTGTATAAACTAATAACCAAAGAGCCTATTAGGAAAGAGCTACAGTATCGCATATGTTTCGTTGAATCATAGTGAGTTTCTGTATCTTCCCAATCCCTTGAAGCCAGAGATCATTGGCCAAGTAGGCGGAGGGAAAAACGGATTATGACGCACTTATGACAGCTTCAGTTGCATGTGCAAATTTAAACAAACTCCAATAGAAGTTGTGCATTTCACCAACAACACCTATAGACAATCGCATACTAATCTGGTTACAATCATTAAACTTCTTCAAACATGAAAATATACACAGAGAGACGATTCTTACACTACACACCTCTTTCATTCTAGTCTTGAGTTGATGTGTACTATCTTTCTGTAGATGATCAATCTGCTTCTCTAGTCTCTGTACTTCTGAGTTCAGATCCACCTGTCGTAACTGAAAGTACAGTCAAATATTGAAGGGTTTTTTACACAAACCTCTGTCTACCACTAAGTCTAAGGGAAACAACTCTTGCAATATTAAAGGGACTAAACCACAATTGGTAAGTTGCAAAATTTATCAAACAGTTCTCTTAAAATCCCTTTTTTGGCTTGACTGACCTAATACAGTTACATAAGAATCAGGACTTATTATTATAGAAAAAAACCAATTTAATAATGCCGGTTTAGTACCTTTAAAACCCCTAAAATCTATTGTGTGACTAACGCAGTAAAATATATATAATTTAACATTGTTATAGCCTAGTGGTGTATGTATACTGAGAAAAAACGTGTTTTTAACATTAAAATGGAGTTTAGTTGCTTCAATCTGACCTAAAAGTCATGATAATATGCACAACTAAAAAATAAATGCAGCCGGATTATTCTGGAATCATAGAACCCCTGGACAGAAGGTATGTACAAGGTTACACCATCTACGAGATCTACTCACCTTTTCCTTCTCTATCTGTTCCTTAACATTCTCCCTGTATTCTGGTGTCTGCATGTATACCAAGAACTGCATATACTCATTCCGGAACACATCTGTAAATATAACATTCACTATTTTAGACCAAAAAACATATTTCAGCAGGTTATTCAAACCCAACATTCAATGAGTTGGATCTTACAACACACTTCAGCAATAATGCCACGGAAAAAGTTCTTTACACCAAAATGTATGTCACCCCTAAAAGCACCAAATTATTTTGACTACATGTACAACTGGACTAGATAACAAACATTCTTAAAATAAAAGATTTTGATTCAAACAAGCACTGACTTGTGACTTCTGTCTTTCCATCAAGACAACTTTACCAATACAAAATCTAAATATCTCCCCCCCCCCCCCCCCTCTATAATGTGGGTCTTATAATTTTGTATAAAGGGGTAATGTTACTTATAAGAACCATAAATGACATGCTTGGTTCCGAACACAAACACTCAGCAGAGGTTCTACTGAAGCATAACACCCAATCCTGAACACAAGTCATAAATCTGTTTCGGGTGCAATTAGCACGCTACCCAACACCTTAACAAGGCTCCAAATATTGGTTTATTGTTAAAATTTACATAATAGAACTTCAAATGGCTATAACTTAGTCAATTCTTTGAAATTTTTCACCAAATAACTTTTATTTTGTGCAGAATAGATCATTCTTCCTGGTGCAGCAAGTTTGTATTCTTGTAGAACCCCAGACACAAACAGTAAATATACACAGAGCCAAATTTAAAATCAGGAAAATCTTATGCGATCCACCTTTTTTTTGTCAAATAAGAGGCTTTCAACCGCAAGTTTTTATCAAGGAATTCCTTCAAAACAGACTAAATTGACCATAACTTTGCGATTTGTAAAGATATTTTCTTCAAATAACTTTTATTTTGGTCAGGAATTATGGCTCTTTCAGGATAAATAAATTCCTGATTAATCTGGAAAATTGACAACACTGTATACAGTACATACCCATCAATTGTTGTACAACAGGAGCCATCTCTAATGCCGACACTGATTGATGTTGTACCGAAGGTTTGAAGTAGGAATTAGACATCCCTGTCATACTCGGTTCATTATAACTATTCTTCATATCATTCTCAGCTGAAAAACAACATCACATACAATTACAGGTAAGTACGTCAACTTATTGTCCCACCAGATTAAACTGAGACTCCTTGCATAAGTCCAGAAATCCGGAAGTTATAAGCAATTACATACAAGTAAACTTGAAGTTGTACATGAAAATTAAAGTAACTCTTTAATAGAAGGAAGCAAAACAACAACAGTTAACTTTCTTCAACTTGTGTATTCAAGACAGCTAGTCAACTGATGCCTTGTTTAAATTCCAGCAAAGCAAGTATTCCAGTCACCATAATGGTTATGACAAACAGATAGCAAGTACAAGAACTAATCCTCTTCTGTTCTTATGAGAAACATAATTTTTCATCTAAAAAGGAATCAAACAGTCTATGTTTCAGTTGTACATTCTGTGTGTCATTATTACGCATGCATAAAATAATGACAACATCGTAGATACATACATTTGCACTTCACAATCATATATCACATTACTGTCAACAACTGTCATGCATGACGATGTACAAATTAATTCTAATGTGTAGTAACAATGGATTGAAATTATTTCATGCAACCAAGTTTGTCATTCAGAAAATACCAATTTTTGCATCAAAGTTCTACATAACAAACGTATAAGACAAACATAACAAGAAGATGATATGAACTAGCCCGCTTAGCTCAATTGGTAGAACACAAGACTATAAGTCACAACTTATCTCGGGGTAGTGGGTTCGAATCCCAGGCTGGCCAACTGAAATTACTAATAGTCTTTCGGATGAGACTTACAACCGAGGTCCCATGTATGGGTGCTTTACATCTGGCATGCAAAAGAACCAGGGATGCTCCTGGAATTGGGGCATCTTCTATATCATGCACTTTCCCCAAAAACTAAAAGTACTTAAACTCTTCTGGGGAGCTCGTCCATATGGATTATAGGGTGGCGAGGATAAATAAAGGCATTAAAATTGTAGATGATAGATTATGTTAATACCTGCAGAGGATGTGGACAGCAAGGTGTGACTATGTAACAGATTCAAACTGTCTGATGCTAGAACTTTCTCTTTACTCTTTGTCTTGGCTAATGCACGAGCTTTCAACGCAGATAGAACTTTACGTTGTTTGCGTCGCTCTTCTGAAATAAGAAGACAATCATTGATGAGTACCTGCTATATTCATTTACTGTACACCAGTTTACAACTGCTTACAGGTCTGCATTATAGATTCTACACTTCTTATGCACCAGTCAGTTGCATCCACGCCCCCCCCCCACACCCCGGAGATCCTCTGGGGATAGCCAGGGAAACGGTCATGTTTTTAACTTCAAGCTTGCCACCAATGTTGAAAATTATCTCTCCAAACCAAAACCCCGGGTGCTAGGGAACATTTTACCATGAGCTGTTCTCGGCAGGGCCGTGGACAGTGGAGTTTGGGGTTTTTATAACCTGAAAGTAAAAATCCCGGCCTATCCCTGGGATGGGGGGGGGGGCATGGATGCAACTGACTGGTGAATTACCAATAGTATTAAGTTTTATCAATGGCCTTCACCAGTTTCTGGGATACAACTCAGAATTTGACTGAGGACAAAAACATGATTTCCCCTTGAGCCAAAAGGGGAACATCCATCAACCCCGTCCTTAGAACAGTGTCTTATTTTCAGGGGTGCAACTGATACATACTGTCCAATCCTGAAATGAGTCGCAAGTCTGTTTGGAGTGCCAAAAGCACACCAAAAACTCTGTTCTATTGTGTCAACTTAATATTCAGCTTATGAAATTTCAAATGACCATAACTTTGTCAATTCCTTGAGTTTTTTCATCAAATAACTTCTATTTTTGCAGAAAAGAACAGTTTATTTTCTGCAGAAAAGAACATTTTATTTTCTGCAGAAAAGACCATTCTTTGTTAAGCAGCAGGCCTGGATTTCCGAATTATTCCTGAACTCTATAACCCCTGATTATGTAATACTCACTTAATTTCTGATCCAGACTTTCATTTTCATCTTTTTCTTCCTTGACCTGACCGTTACTTATATGTGTGATAGCAGCTTGGATTTTCTGCTTGGCAACAAGATGTGCACGACGACCTTCTACCACGGCTGGTTTGGTTCTATCTCGGGACTTCCTAACAACTCTAGGCTCCTCTTCTTCATCCTAACAAAGATTGGAAAAGTTTATAATTATGTAATTATGTAAGTACAGTACAACCTTTGCAGAGCAACACCCTTTTGTGCAGAAAAGATCACTCTTTAAAGCCTGTAGCAAAACATGATTATTCCGGAATCGTAGGACCCCCAACACTGCTATTCTTATCCAAATTAATTACAAGCGCATTAATTAATATCCTGAAATATGTGCTCTAAATATACACTTTTATTAATATACAGAAATAATTTACTATAATTACACTGTGTAAGAATCTGAATTAGATAAGCCAAAGTTAAATCCAACATAGTATATACACTGGAAATGACACTGAATATGTGGTAAATCTACATCAATTTCACTTTAAATTGAAATAAACAAGCAACAGATATCAAGCTATAAAACACACAACCTACATAAAATCTACATAAACTGAATAAATAAATGAATAAGTTAATAAAACCCAAAAGCATACACCTCCAAGGCAAAAACATTCAATACTCCACTCATGTGCAACCAGACAGTTTAAATCATCCTAAAGTAAAATCCTTCAATTTCGATGGGACGAAATGTCTTGGTTTTGGTAAAAAAAACTATTTCCATGGGACGTAAATTCATCGACTTTCCATTTCAGGTAATAAATACAAGGGTCAAATTCAATATATGACGGGATTAAAGTGTGTGGTTGAGGTCAACAACAAAATCCATGAAATTCAATCCTCTACGAAAGTTAATGATTTTACAGTATATAAAACATCCTATCTTTTAACTTGCAGACACTTCCCATTAATCATGCCAGTGGTGACAGGTACAGCATATTGAAATTCTTATTTCTTATATTATATCCCGTATCTTATTTCATTGTATCATGCAGAAAATTTGCAAGTCTCATGACTTATAATTATAAACTAGAGCTATCACAGGAGTGATGAATCATACCCCCGCAGCACCGCCTTGACACAGGAATATTATTTAAAATTATAGTTTAAACAACACATTTGATGGAAATCTGCTGCTATACAGATTGAAAAACACCATGATTGAAATTTCATGACTTTGTACCAAGCAATTTTAAAATCCAGTAAGAAATGACAAAGTTACAGAGCGGACAAGATTTGCATGACTATATAACCTTTGACCACTAAGTGTGACCTTGACCTTTGAGATAGGGACCTGGGTCTTGCGCATGACACACCGTCTTGATGTGGTGAACATTTGTACCAAGCAATTTTAAAATCCAGTAAGAAATGACAAAGTTACAGAGCGGACACGATTTGCACGACTACATAACCTTTGATCTGTAAGTGTGACCTTGACCTTCGAGATAGGGACCTGGGTCTTGCGCATGACACACCGTCTTGATGTGGTGAACATTTGAACCAGGCAATTTTAAAATCCAGTAAGAAACGACAAAATTACAGAGCGGACACGATTTGCATGACTATATAACCTTTGACCTCTATGTGTGACCTTGACCTTTGAGATAGGGACCTGGGTCTTGCGCCTGACACACCGTCTTGATGTGGTGAACATTTGTACCAGGCAATTTTAAAATCCAGTAAGAAATGACAAAGTTACAGAGCGGACACGATTTGCATGACTATATAACCTTTGACCTCTAAGTGTGACCTTTGAGATAGGGACCTGGGTCTTGCGCATGACACACCATCTTGATGTGGTGAACATTTGTACCAGGCAATTTTAAAATCCAGTAAGAAATGACAAAGTTACAGAGCGGACACGATGCTAACGTAACGACAGACCGACAGACCAACAGACCGACAGACCAACATGGTGACTCCAGTATACCTCCTTCAAACTTTGTTTGCGGGGGTATAATTATATAAACTCATTCAAGATATGAGGCAGTCTAAATCATCCAAAACTACTATTAGTAAAGGGAGACACTTCAACCTTTTTTAGACAGGCTGGTGCCTTATTCATCAACAGAAACTCATGCTACAGCAATACAGTTTTATCAAATAAAGTGCAGGGGGCAGTCTCAATTTCATTTATTTAATTGTGTATATAATGAAATCAATAGGCTGACCAAATGTGTAAGTTCTGAAAAGTTGAAGACTTAAATTATTGATGAATAAGGTTGATAATCGCACAATCTAACCCAAAGAAATGATGAACAAGTGGTACACATGATACACAGAAAAGAGTTCCCACAGCAACCAATAAGATTCTAGACATTTTCCTGCCCTTCTCATGGTTTCTTACATCCAATTCCATGTTTGAGCAGGCAAATTGTCAAACTATCATCAAATCAAAGTTCTAGATGGCAACTACCAGAAAGTTTCAAAGCTGTTCAAGGATTTGTTTGATGTTTTTACCCTATAACACTGATATGGACTTCAACTTACTTTTTTCACTCAGAACTTGTTCATATTTACCAATCATATTAATAAACAGAAAGGGGAAAACATTCAAACTGTACACAATCTTTCCCAAAATATGAGTAATATGCTAAAATTTATGCTGAAAATGTACAGAACTTCTTGAAAGACCCCCAAATTCAATTAGTTTCCATGGTCACTTAGTCAAGATTTTCAAAATTGTATTTGTGCCCAGACTATTAAATTTTCCAATTTTCTTCAATTTTTGCGTAGTTCAAAACAATTTTCAGACTTACAATCCCAATTTTCGCCAATGTTCTCAGTTCTGTGGGAACCCTGTTATATATAAATGTGGCGTGTGAGGAGATTATGGAAAATTAAATAAGTGAATGGTCAGCTAAAAGGAATGGGTCAGCTAAAGTGAATGGTCAGCTAAAAGTACTATCCACTACGTCTACAGATAAAACTCACGTTATCTGAGTCCGAAGATGGCCTAGAAATCAACTGCGACCATTTTCGTCGTGTTGTAGGACCGTATACCTGATATTCTTCTGTACCGTTCATTTCCGAGCTGGCATTGCTGGTTGAATCAAAGTCTAAAAGTTTAGCTGCCTTGAAGTCTTGCTTTTTATCACTAGATTTGTTTTCCTGAAAAAAAAAACAGCACCAATATGTGGTTATAAAACTTAGATATAAACATGCAGCCCCAGGCCTTGAGGAAGTCATAAAAGTGAAATTGATTGAAATTTAAACATAAAATTTATGCCTTATTTTGTCAACATTCAGTGGTCAAAACAACTTTTTTATCAAATTAAAGTGTAAACATGAGCAATTAATTTTGAAGGAAATTGATTTTGAAAAAGTTAAATTTATTTATTAAATTACGCGCGTTAACTTCACCCTTTTTGCGTTAACTTCACCCTTTTTTAATGCTATTAGCGTTTCTATATTTTCAGTTGCGTCAATACAAAATGAAAACCGTACGAATCTTGGACAGAACTGCAAAGGGGCCCATCGTGGTTACTACTACCATACAGCTAGTAGACACTGGTATCAGTAGACCCTGGTATTATATCACATGTAGTAAGAGACATACCTGAGTGTTGTTTTTTAATGATGATGTTAATGAAGGTACTAATCGTCCACGACGATCTCGTCTCATTGGTTTTACTGGCTCTTCTTCATGCTACAAACACAAACAATATACAATATAAACACAATATTAACACACCAGTCTTCACGAAAAACTTTTCAAAGTACTAGCCAGTCGGGCTACCAACAAGGCAGAACTTACTAGCCTGAGAATAAATTTACTAGTCCGAACATTAAATGATCAAAAATGGATATTAATATCTGTAAACATTTTAATACTGTTTACTACAATGCAGAATTTTCATTGTCAGGACTCACAATCGTTTGGATGTTTTTAGTCTTTTGGCTTGTGTTCTCAGGATTTTTTCACTAGCCTTTCGGACTAGTCACCTAGAGACAATTACTAGCCCGACCCAGATTTTACTAGCTTCGGGCTTCGGGCTAGTGGTCAAATTCGAAGACTGACACACAGTTAAATAATTTAATTCAAGTCATCAGTGGTGTCAGCAGAACCAAATTTGAAATCAGGAAAATCATATGCCGTCAACCACTCTTGTAAAACAAGAGGCCTTCAACCATATTGTTTCCATATTCAACTCAGTTTTGATGAAGAAATTCTTTCAAAACAGACTAATGGACCATAACTTTGCCGTTTCTCAAGATTATTTTGGTCTGGAATCATGGCTCTTTATGGCGATTAATTCTGCATTAATCAGGACAATTGACACCCCTATAACAGACAGTAAAATAAAATAATTCAATTCAAGAAATTCTACGAAAACAAGATTTTCTTGCCATCCAAAAATTAATAATGGCACTGGTGAAGTTAATGGTATTCTTAATTTCAATAACTCTGGTAGTACAGGTTGCTTTCCACTAGCAAACAAACGAAAGGAAACTAGTTTTGCAAATTATCTTGACACTCACCTTTTTGGTAGGATTTCTCATTCTTAGAAAATATTTTTCCAACTGAAATTTAGCATATAGTAATTAAAGTAAAAGTACAAAAGGAACATACTGGTAATACAGCACATACCTAACAGAATACCTTGTGTGAACAAAAACAGATTCAATAGATCTTGGATTCTAATAAACGCAACAATACATACATAACTGCAGTTAACCAAAGACAGAATTCATATTCACAGACAATAAACGCAAGTAAAAGTAGCATTACATGTAAACATAAGTTTTTGTTCCTTAAATATATAGACTGGTCGCCGACGATAACTCTATAAGCTTTGTATACAAACCAATAATGTCTAAAAACAACACTGCAATGTCGTATTGCCGCTTGATTTCAGGATAAATATTTAAAGAAATTGGGTACAAGAGTGAACAATAATTTTCACTGAAAATGCATTTTATTTCCATTTTCTATTGTAAAGAAAGCCTAGCGTTATCACGTGCAGTCTATACACAACTTTACTAACTGTTCCAGGGCTGGAATTTTTTAGCACTTGCGAATTTTTTCCAGTCGCTTAAATTTCAACGCGCAAAATTGTTTATGCACTGGCAATTTCATAACAAGCTAATTAAATGGGTAGGACAGATAAGAATTGTACACATGAGAACAAATTTGGACAAGAAAGTAGATAAGAATACATATACAGACACAGACTTGTTCTATACAATCAGGCCTGGCAATAAGCAATCATTTTCAAGCCTAAAAATCCTGGTTTCAAAGCCTGTAATTCCACTTTTCAATATAGACAAAGAAGAAAATTTCAGGATTCAAAAACCTGAAATCAGACACAAGCCTAAGAATACCAGGCATGATACATAGAACATACACTGAAGATGTGACAACAGTTATAATAATGAAGGAATCAAATTATTGTTAGGAAAGTCAGATTAAGTCTTAACAAACTGTACAAAATTAAGATTTGAAAGAAATTTAAAACATCACCTCCATATTTTCATTTTTATCAAATTTCCCCCTCGACATAAAAACACCGAATTTGCAACTAAGATATTCAAGTTTATAAAGCCATAAATAAGCCTTTGGCTATATAAAATATACATTATAAACTAAGTATGGTAGTTAGTATAGTCATTTTGTGATATTGGTACATAAGAAATTTAAATTATTTTAAGGATGACTACATATAATACAAAACTTGAGGGTTAAAATTGTCCAGTAAGTTAGTGAGATATGAGGCCAAAATATGCTGAATTATCTTTAATAACGAAGGGCTTACTCAGCCTAACTACTTAATGAACTTGATGAGACATGTTAATTAGGCTTCCTGTTCAAATTAATAGAAATTTGTACTGCACAAACAGCGCAATGAAAGGTTGTTAGAGCTAGGAAGAAATTGTGTCAAGGAAGCTGACATTTGAAGTTTATTGTTAAGTTTACAAATATTGACAACATTTAGAATTTGACACAAAAACGTGCATCTCCTTCTAAGGGGTCAAAACTCCAGGAAAAGCATACGACTAAGAATTTCTGACAATGTGCACAAGTAGGCTTGGTAAAAGGTATGTTTAGTTTCGTTGAAATCGACCTAACGATTAAAAGAGAGTCAGCACAGACACATGTTCAACAAAAATCATTATATCTCTCCCACTAGACACAGATAAGTGGATGACACAATGGTAAGTATTCAACCCAGTAATAGTTTTCTCTACAGCCTGTTTTATAATCATTTTAGAGTTATATCAATCCGTCAATATACATGAATGTACAAAAACAATCTATTTATGCAAAACATGTGTTATTTCTATAACCTGTCTGTCAGCATCGTTTCCATGACAACATGAATGATGCATGGCGACATAGACAGGTGTTAACATTACTCACCCGAGTTCGGTCAATTGTGTGGACGTAGTAGCTAAATGCTTTCCCCGTCCACGACACCGCACCACTCATGGGCGATAACTCGCTGACATGCATTATGGTCCCAATATCTGCAAGAGCAGAGACATGAATTCATCCAATACAGCTCTAGTGTTGTTGCTAGGCAACACCGCGGCCCTAGTGTCGTTGCTAGGCAACACACAGATAAGACGAGACATGTATTCCATTTACTCCATGCACATTCACACACGTAGAACAAATGCATACACTTTTGACTATTGAAGTCTATAGATCGAAACAGAGTATTGAGTCTTGACTGCACTTCTAGTAGTAGACATTATATAGTGAAAAGGCTGAGGTCAGAATTTTGCTATACAATTACAGAGATCATGTTTGTATACAAAGGTACACATATGCAAAAGTGCCCACCAGTTAGCTATTGGTGAATGTCATTATTCATTCATCAAATAGACTACTGGTGGCCATTTTGCATATATGATCTCTATACCAAATATTCGCTTTGTTTTACTAGGAATTACCCTAGACTAGAAATAAAGAACATAAATGTGTTGCTATCAGTGAAGAAAACAAAGAACAAGAGAAGAAAATCTTTAAAAAATTTTTTATGTTTTTCAAACTTTAGAAATTCAAAGTGTATGCATGTGTTCTATGAAGGTAGGAGGGATGATTTCATGAGTGGTGACCATCAATGACTAGAGTGAGAATGACATCACTTCCTGGTTATACATGCACATAGCAACAGAATACAGATTAGAATTTCTAAAATAAACCAAAGAGAAAATGTTTGAAAGTCAAATAAATTTCAAGAATTTGATAATTATTTGCACGTAACGTAATTGCCTGAAACGCTCCTTGGTTACACAGGCATCGTAAAAGAATACAATTCAATTTTTGGAGAAAAAAATACCATGACAAAAACATCCGGAAATCATCCAAATTTCAAGTTTTTCATCTGTTTAAATATTTGTATGTACCATGATAGCCTGAACACAGGAAATGATGTCAAAATTAACATGTAACTAATGGCAGCTGACGACATTTGTGCTGGCGAACCAGACAACCTATCCTCGACCGTCTAAGGGGCATAACTCTTGCCATTCACTCACCATGGTCCTATCAACTACATGAAGAAAATATGTGACAGGATTACATGTCCATGATACGGCTCCTCGTAAAGGTGACAACTCTGTGACTTGCATTATAGCTCCGATATCTGCCAACAAGTTCCGATAAATAAAGCAAATATAAAATATCAAAACAAAAAATAGTTTGGTTTTTAGAACAGCTACCCAACCATGCAATGTCAATATTAGATCATAGACGGTGTTTGTATGGTAAACAATCTTAGACAGGCATCTCATTGGCACTGTGACTATATTAAAAACTATATTTTTCAATGATGTTTCCCTAACCATTGAAACCCTGAACCAGAGAAAAGCATCCAACCATGGCACTGTGACTACTGTCTATGATACCAATGCCCATATCTTCATAACAATGATACAGTGAACTGATGACGAATGGTAAGCATGTGATCTTTTATTAATGGTACTAAAATACAGTCATAATTAACATTCTTGATGAAGATGCTTGTAAAACATGTAGAAAATATTCATTAATGCAAAGTCAAGATACAGCAGATTTTGTATTCACAATGCAGAGTAACGTGAAAGTGTAAATAATTATGTATCAAAATGTGTGCTTTACTCAAGACTTGAATCAAGTAGGTGATTCATCAACAATACACAGTTGATGCAAATGTCTACAGATGCGGGGAATAATGCCAACTTAACACCAACACCGTGATCTCTGATGAATGATGAAGACTGGCATACTACATGAGTACATGTACATGATAGTCTGATAATGTAGTCATACATACAATGTACTAAGTAATATATCTAACACAACATTTAGATTCATTGTTCACAAATAAAAACACATGTCATAAGCAGGTATGTCAACGGAGCCGACTTTAAAATCAGGAAAACCATGTGGTCAATCAATTTTGACATACCTAATGTTTCCATATAATAAGTTTTTATTAAGAAATTCCTTAAAAACAGATTCAATTGATCGTAACTTTTCTCGAGATATTTTCATCAAATAACTTTTATCAGTCATTGGATTTAATGTATAACCCTCGCCTAAAGGCCATTGGGAGTTATTTTGGACGGATTTTCTGTTCAAGCAAGTAAACTAACCATAGGGTCAGAGCAATAATTTGCAGTTGCAAATAATATGTGTTAGATATTATACATAGTACACATTTGTAACATATACAGTGCAACCTCTCTAGAGCAGTCCTCCATAGAGCAACAACCTGTTTGTGACGTGATTCTTAATGTGGTTTGCCAGGGCTTGACACTAACTATTTTGGTCACTGGTCCCCCAGACAAGAAACGTAAAATTTGGAAACTAAACAGTTACTGGTCCTTCAAAACTTTAACTGGTCCTTCTTGATTTTCACTGGCCTCGGACCAGGGGACCAGTGTTAGTGTTGAGCTCTGTTTGCTCTAGCGACGTTGTACTGTAGTACACATATGAAATGATGAAACACTAGATATATATATAACTATGATTCTTGCATGCTGTTACACTACATACATACATTACGACTCATTTAGACAACATTTGCTCAACAAACTATCCACATCCACATAGAGTAATATCACATTTATTCTGCATCATCATGGTCATATATTGACCAGTACCAGTTTTGACTCTTGAAAATTTAAGCTCAGTCAAATTTGCTACACATAAAATACAAATATTCCTGTAAAGTTTAAAGACTCCTGATGAATTTTGGAGTTTAGTGAAAGCCCTCAGCAAAACATATCACATTCTTGAATGTTATTCTAGGTTTCTGATACATGCATTACAGCAACTTTTCAGTAGTAAATCCTGGGTTTCAAACCAGTGATAACTTTTCTTCTCATGTAATAATTAAATATTTATTTACCGACAGACTTGGAATAATGTATTAATTTCTCACGCTAATTAAAATCTTGACTCAAAGATGAAACGATCAAATCAAAATCTTGACTCAAAGTTGAAATAATCAAATGAAACCATTTAGTGTTACACAATTTTATTTAAACAAATACTGTAACTTACCGCTAAGGTTTCTATCGGTGATGCGGAAGTTTAGCGGACAAAATGCTTTAGATGATACGATTTTTGCTCCTTCCTTCATGTTGGCAAACCTGAGTTTTAACTGAAAAACGTAGAATAAAATTTGTTAAAATCGGAGCACTGGCATTCCAACAGTTAGGGCAAAGCAAGCAATGGGAATGATTTCAGTTTCCTAGACTGGTGGTATTCACAAAAAATCTCAAGTGAAAACTTAGAATTTTCTTAAAATCTTAAATTTACTCAAGCGTATCAGCTAACCAGGAAATTCATGATTACCAATATTTAACATAATTTCTAAGCATTATTTACAGAGCAACAATAATCTCAAAGAAAACATAGGTTATTCTTTGTTTCTTGGGGGCAATATTTGCAACTAATTTTTTTAACTTAAGTCAAAATATTTAAGTTTATCCTTAAGAGGCTTTGTGAATACCAGTCCTGTCGTAACATTATGCTATCATTTCCTTGTATCTGTGCAATGATAAATTAAATCAATAATTTTGAATGTTACAATTAACCTTTCACATATGCAATGTCCCAACCCTTTATCTATTGGCTGATGGATCAGTAAGTACCAACTGCTAATCAATAGCTTACAAATATGCAATGTTTCATGATCAAAGCTAAAACTGTTAATTTCAACAACTTTGAATCATTTCTAAATTCTAAACCTAACAAAATAGAGAAGTTTATCATTTTTACCTGATGATCAACTTGAGGTCCAAAGGCAAAATTATTGACAAATATCACACTGAAAATATAATGTAAACATATTTTTTACTTTGATAGAATCAAAACAGTGGCTGTAGCAAACCAATGTCCCTAAAATTGACATAATGCCAGAGCAGAGATCACTCCTCCTGGTTGTTTGTCGAAGGCTGCTTGGCAAAGTTTTTCTAGTTAATCCAAATAGATTATAATGTATCATTAAAATTGGTTAAAGGGTTTGACAACTGGCATAATGTCCGGAAAATGGTCAGATAACCTCTCATTGACTCTAAACATAGGGACATGGTATTCTCATGAAGTGAAATAAAATTTACAAATATTGTAGGTAAATTAGGGAACAAAGTGTCTGACAGTGGAGTAAAAATATTTGAATGGAAAACTAATTTTCTTAACTGATTTGGAATGAGGATGAATTCTTATATGTGCAATTTCAATATATCACTTTAAATTATTTATAGCAAAAAACTAGAGATGAGACTGAATATTCGAATATTCAAATATTCGAAAATTGAACGAATGTGCTTAATATATGCTTAATAACAACATAATTTGTGATATGTATAATCAAGTCCGTAATTGACACCTTTATGACATGTTTATCGATATATTAACTGTATACTCTGAATAAACAGTATGACACTTTTCCAAAATACTTCCGTAAAACGATTGCATTTTAGACACCCGAAACGCTTGCATTCCGTCTGTATTCAAGCGTCGTAATAACACGGATTTTGTAGGCTAAATTAATTTCCTGACAAATGTGTGCAATTCTTTTAATTGGGGGGTTTCGTCCACTGTATGATTAGCTGTTTGCATAGATGAATAAAGTTGTAGTTGTTAGTAAAAGTATCACGCAGTAACAGAGTGAAACACCCATTTGATGATGACAACGATTTTTAAAACTGCGTAGTCGTTCAAATGTTTAAAATCTCCAATAGAAATAACAAAACAATGAAACTTATTGATGGTAAACTTATTAAAACTTTATTCACACGTCCCTGAAGCTCGAAAGGTAAAGAAATACGACGATTTATAGATCGAAAACATGTTTATTTCTTTCCAATCAGGTTGAATGTATATCAATGGTTCAAAAAGAAATATTAAGCCACCGAATATTGCAGCTTTGCATAAGAGTGGAAATGGAACTTTTGTTCAATATGGAAGTAAAAAAAAATGAATGAATACTTCGACATCGATAATCGAATATTCGAATATTGATTTTGGTATTCGGTCCCATCTCTACTAAAAACCCTAAATATAATCAGGTCTGCTAACAAATAAACATGCCTGGTTCTGAAATTCATATATTCAAGATAACATACTGTAGAAACTGGATATAAGTGGATATAGTGGTGGGTAAAAATGTTTATTAGATTCAGACTTGAATATTAGCAGGCATGAAAGATGAGATAAGGGTTACTCACGTTGCATTATTAATTCTTTCTTTTGCCTCTTCTGATAAAAAATCTCCTTTCTCCAGCTGAAAAAAAACCCAAATGGGTGGCTTATAAAGGCGACTTAAACATGAAACAAAATACTAAATACAGCCAAATATAGTGTAGTAGCATATAATTGAATTTTGATTGTTTTGTATACCAAGGGAGGCAATCCTGTCTATCTTATTCCAGCAAAGAGAAGATACATAGTTGCTTCCCTTGAATTTTGTATGACAAATTCATGTGACAAGGGAGGCAATCCCTTCATCATTATTCCATCAAGGGAAAATGTCAATATAGTAATTCTCCTTCAAAGAGTGTTAACAGTTTAAATTATACCCAACTAGTTATTTTACATAAAACCAAACTGGTTCTAATCTTTTTACAAAATACATAATTTGTTCCTCAAAGGGCCTACAAAATGCTTGACATACATACAGATTGCATACTGTAAAGTCATTAATTTTCATGGGGAGTTAAATTTCTTGGATTTCGAGGTTCACCTTCAACCTGGAAACCAGATCCCATCAAACAGTAATTTTGACCATTGTATTTATTAACTGAAATGCAAAATCCACGAATTAACCTACCATAGAAATTGTTTCTTTTAACAAAACAACAAAATTTCATCTTTGACAGCGAAATTAAATGATTTTACAGTACCTGACAGGTGAATTATTTCATCAACTAAATGATTACATAAAACATGTTATAAGCTTCTGACTGACAGACTATGATGGAGGTCCTATAGAGCTGTAAGTTAGTAAATAATCCTTTGTCTTACCTTAAAGTTACAGTATTTCTTGCCATACCATTTCATCCATCTTTTATACTGCTCTATCATACCCTGAGAGTGGAGAAGAATATATTCAGTACATGACAATATAACAGAAATATATCTCACAGTTTCATCAGTATAACTATAATTTTTAAGCTGTGTTTTACTGAAACTCCACAAATGACAAGTATTTGCGAAACTTAGCAGTACACATTCATACATTAAATCATCTTATCTAAATTAAGAACAAAACTGTGTTTAATATTTAAAACGCTTATGCTCTGATGGAAGCCTTGCTCACAATAAATAGCTAAGTCCATAACTTGAATAAGGCCCCATAACTCTGTTGAAATGCTGAATAGTGTTACATGGCTTATGGTTTGTTTTGAAGGACAATTTGTCCCACATCTGTAGATGCTGGGCCATAAAAATGTGTGCCACATCCATTCTATTTCATAGTCAGTTATGTGTATCACTATTCTTGCCTGTTACCTGTTTTCCAAGTATTATCTTTAAGACCTTGTTAAATACAGTCAACTGTGAAAAGCTTATCTTAGCTTATGTTGTCTATTGTAATGTTTTGCCAACTCAAAATAAAATTTGTTCTATCTTAACTTGTCATGAACATGATGTTGTCAATGAAATACAAAATTAGCTAAAAATATCAAAATTAAAAAAAACATAATAAGCTAACAATATCGCGGTCAATTTTCGCCAGACTTACATCAGCATAGGCAGCAGGCCATTCGGCCTTCTCGATACCATAGCAGAGTTTACATGGAGTAGCTGCGGCCACCTGTAGTACTACTTGTCCAACACCTGAAGTTAGAAACAATATTATATATATAGCGAAACAAGAAAACATGGTCCTCGAATCTCCTATTAGCATAATTCAACAATTGAAAAGGCTCGACACTAACACTGGTCTGCTGGCCGGTGTAAATCAAGAAGGACCAGGTGAAAGTCTTGAAGGAACAGTAACTGTTTAGCTCACATATTTTACGCTTCTTGAGTTCTTTTCTGTCAGACTAGTGTCCAAAATAGTTAGTGTCAAGTCCTGGTTGATTTCTTGTCAATAATTTAATTCTGGCCTTCGTTTTGGTTAGATGACATTTATGTTCTGAATATGTTGAAAGTGTACAATAAACTCTCATGCATGCAGAGCAATCAATATAAGGGAATAAAACACACATCCTGTCACTACAGCGACGCAAGTTTGAACCATAGCTAGAATTGTCACCTATAGACTTGTATCATTTTATACATGCTTTTATAAATTAATAGTCTATCAGTTAAAATTCAAGTTAGTATGAGCTTTGCATCCAAGCTGAAAAGATACTTTCTCAATGGGGTACACCATTCTTGTTCAGTCAACTGACAGTTCCTCCTTTTAGTGCAAATACATCCGAGCCAACACAGAACAAAAGTTCACCTATCCTACATACATGAGTGAAATACTAACGTCAATTCTATTTATAATTTAACAGTACAAGAAGTTTTAATACTAAAATCATTGATGAAGCTAATTCTGAATAAACATTTTACACTATGCCTTTATTTGGATAAAATCACGGCTACATCTGTTAAACATGTTAAATACACAACTACAAACATATATTCCCACTTACCACTGCCTAAATCAATGAAGTAATCATCTTCTGAAAAATTGATAGATTTCACCATCTGATCTACAAGTTCAAATGATGTTTCACCATAAACCTGCAATACAAGTAATCAACTGAATTAGAATGTATACATCAAATTATTAAAATAAATCCATCAAGTTACATGATTTTAAAGCCAGTTAACAATTATCTTATAATAAGCCTGTCAGAATGCTCCATGAAAACAAGAAAACTTCACTTTTAACTAGATCTCAGGTGGTCTGCCACCTTAGAAAGCACATGGGACCACTTCCCCAAGGGGGTAATTCATGCCCTTATCAATTAAAATTTAACATTATAAACAGGACTTAGCTGAATAAAGGTACCACTAAAGGCACTACATAGCACTTTTAGTTAGACAAAGGGACCAAGAAGTATAACACAGGGGTGTCAACAGAGCCAAATTTATAATCAGGAAAATCTTATGCGATTTATAAACATTTACCACAAGCAAGAAGCCTTCAACCACATTGTTATTTCAAGCAGATTTTATTGAGACATTTCTTTATAACAGACTAAATTGACCATGACTTTGCCATTTCTCAAGATATTTCATCAAATAACTTTTGTTTTGGTCAGAAATTATGTGTCTGTAAATTCAGAATTCCTGATTAATCGGAAAATAGACATCCCCGATAACTGAAACAGGAAGTAAACAGGAAGTGGTGTTAAGACTGGTACCCACCTCTGGTGAGAATGGTTCATACTGGTTCAGTTTGTCTGGTTCCTGTACTGCATGGTCATAACATTGTTGTAGAATATGTTTCAACAGTGGAGTGGAAGCACGCGTGTTCATCAGAATGTCAGGCTTGGATGTTCCTTTCCACTGAAATACATAACAATAATAATCATAAACCTGATAACATCAAACATGATTCAGTACTGGCTAAAAAAAAAACTCTGACTGACTGATACCAGGTAAGTTTGAGGGGACAAAACACTGGGACTATCAGCATACCTATTAAAGTAGAGTAACTCCTATTTTCTGGGATGTTAATTCGTGGATTTTGCATTTCAGGTCAAAGTTATTGTTTGATGCATTTAATTTCCTGTTTGAAGGAAGGTGAACAACAAAATTTAATCCCCCACGAGAATTAATGATTTTACAGTAATCTAGTTATTCTCTATAATTTACACAGTTTATTCATTTCAAATTAACAGCATTAGAGACTGTTACAACTCAACAATCATATTATTTGAACCAATGATCTCCCCATAGATTGTAGAAATCAGATAGATTTCATTCTATTCACTTTGAGACAACAGTTGCTTCACTTGTCACACTAGACAGAAGTCGTCATCAGACACTGACCTGAGGATTCCATTTGTGGAACACCTACACGCTCTATAAAGACAACCTGAACTTAATGTGTTGGTATTAAATGATTAAACTCCTACAATTGTCAAGCCTTTAACCGCAACAAATATCATTTAATATCAGACGCCTCACTCAGAAAATTCATACAAGTACAACAAAAATAAGGTGAATCAACTATTAAATTAAGCTTGAATTATGTCATATCAAACAGTTAACCAATAGGATTCTAACTTCAGCATAATATTAATTTGTTTCCTGACATTCCTAGATATTGAAAGCAATAAAGGTCTCCAATAAATTAACCAGTACTTTCAATTTTAAAATACTGGGGTAAATATAGGATGCCTAACAAGGATAACAGGTCATTTTCACAAACCACATATTTTTCTCAGTCGTCTTACAAGTATGTGGGTGGTTTAATGCAGTGTTGTATGTCTATTGGTGGTTTTGGGTTATTTGACCTGTCTGTATATCTAACGTTTTGTTTGTAAGTATGACCTGTCTATGTAGTTTTTGATAGTATTGGGTATTTGATCTGTCTGAATGTGATTTTGGGTCATTTGATCTGTCTATTGGGGTTGGGGTAATTTGACATGTCTATTGGTGGTTTTGGGTTTAATTGACATGTCTATGGGTGGTTTTGGGTTTAATTGACATGTCTATGGGTGGTTTTGGGTTTAATTGACAAGTCTATGGGTGGTTTTGGGGTAATTTGACATGTCTATTGGTGGTTTTGGGTAATTAGACATGTCTATGGGTGGTTTTTGGTATTTGATCTGTCTGAGTGTGATTTTGGGTCATTTTAACTGCCTTATGGGTGGTTTGGGTATTTTGACATATCTATGGGTGATTTTGGGTCGTTTGATCGGTCTACGGGGTTTGGGTAATTTAACCATTCCATGGATGGTTTTTGATAGTTTGGCCAGTCTATGGGGTTTGGGTAATACAACCCATCTATGGGGGGTTTTGGGGTAATATGACCAGTATATTGATGGTTTTGATAGTTTGGCCAGTCAATGGGGTTTTGGGTAATACAACCCGTCTATGGGGGGGTTTGGGGTAATTTGACCAGTATATTGATGGTTATGATAGTTTGGCCAGTCAAAGGGGTTTTGGGTAATTTAACCCGTCTATGGGTGGTTTTGGGTCATTTGATCTGTGTTTGGGTGGTTTTGGGTCATTTGACCAGTCTATGAGTGGTTTTGGGTTATTTGACCTGTCTATGGGTGGTTTTGGGTCATTTGACCAGTCTATGGCTGGTTTTGGGTCATTTGACCAGTCTATGGGTGGTTTTGGGTTGTATGAACTGTCTTTTGGTGGCCCTGGGTACAGTAGTTTGACCTGTCGTTCCTACGAGTAGTTCCAAAGTGTTTTAGATTGGCATTGTTATTTGTAATTTGACAGGTCTGTGGTTCATTGGATACGTCAGAGAGTGGTATTGAGAATCTGGGAGTAGCAATATATGTCTGCGGGCAGATATAACTTTAGGTTGAACTTTAATCTTAAATTTTCTTCAGAAAAAATCTTAAAATAGATAAGATCTTAGATGGGAAAAAATAGAAAGGCAATACTCGAAATACATGTAGTGACGTAAAACATTTTAGTGTACATTGAAATAAAAAATCATACCTAAGACTACCTTGTTTCAGTATTAGGTATCATTGAACCAAAAATAAACCAAGTAATGAAATACTAGACCACATGTCAAACTAATTTGTGTACATTTGAGTGAATTTAAAACAAACTGGTAAAAGTATACCCTTAAAACATCTACAGAGGTTACTGAATTAACGATTCTAAACACAAATTTAACATACTTTATGTCTAAATATAGATATATATATAAATAACTTGACATAAAAGCCAGTAGAAATAATTGACATTATTTCAGTATAAATGCAGAGATACAAATTAATCCAGATGTTTATAGTGTAAGGGAATACAGACACTGTGTACATCAAAGCACTATCACAAATTCAATTATTTTTCAATCATGGAATATTATATTCAGGATTCAAATGCATGACAATTCAACAGTAATACAGTTCTAGCTATCTACAACCGACCCGCCCTGCCTTGAGTAACAACCTCTCTAGAGCAGTGCTCATGGTTATTTTGTTGTTAAAGTAACCATTTACTATTGCTATAATAATCTGTTTCCCAAAGGGTGTTGCTCAACGAATGTTATACTGCATAAGAGATTGAACATAAGGTTGCATGTATGCAAACTTTGTGGACATAATGAACTGAAACAAGTGTGAAATGTAAGTTTTTCCATTGTTTTTCACTCATGCCGAGCAAATTATTGAGCACTAATTTGTTGACTGTGGTTGAATCCCTCTAATGATCTGAATATGGTGGTAAGAGGTTGTAAGTGTTGAGTACTGTACTTACCAATTGTAAGACACTATCAATTGCTCTATTATACTTGTCACATAGACCTTTCATACTCTCATAGCTGAAAATAAACAAAATTACATAAATAATCAGGATTTAAGCATTCATTAAACTCAAACAGTAACTTTTGCTTTCCTCAACATGCATATTGTTCTTCTCGACCTGAAACCAAACTGTTTGACACACAACTTTACAAAAGGTGTTTGTAAAACATGCATGCCATCATCGCAGCAAAATAGTCATAAAG
Organism: Spisula subtruncata; assembly: GCA_963678985.1. Classification (NCBI taxonomy): domain Eukaryota; kingdom Metazoa; phylum Mollusca; class Bivalvia; order Venerida; family Mactridae; genus Spisula; species Spisula subtruncata. The sequence goes on along the minus strand of OY787662.1, from coordinate 13,559,673 downwards.
TGTTGAGGTCACAGTGACCTTTGGCATACTGACCCAAAATCAACAGTGGTCATCTGCTGTTGCTGGCAACCTCCATGTATTAAGTTTGAAGGTCCTAGGGCCAAGCATTCTCGAGTTATTAAATTGTAACCATTTGGTCTAATGAACAACGGACAGATAGCCATGTCTGTTTATGAGAACTTTATACTGCTGAAAGGGTCGACAGTTAATGAGTTTATGTAAGGTTAAGAAACCCCCCAGGTTGCTTTGCTACAGATGGATGTCCTCATATTTTAATACATCTATAAACTAAGTTACTTTCCTGTCAATGAGAAGTTGACCCTTAAAAATTCCCTTGCAAGATATCCTCTAGGACTCCAGCTATTCTTAATTAAACTTTTATCACTAAATATATGGTCTTTTAACTAATTTACATATAGGCCCAATGGCCTATCTTTTGTGTCCGTTTGTTCAAATTTCACAAAACAAACAATGACATCATTATAACTCATGTACACCTATAAAGGCAACTAAACCATGTAATCAACTAATCATACACCCATATTTACAGTGAAATTTACAAGTGTCATCTAATGTAGGTCAGATTAAATTGTGGTTAGATTAATTACATCAATTAATACAGTAAGTTGCACAGATTACACTGTGCTAGAACGAGTACTGTAAAATCCTAAATTTTCATGGGGGATTAAATTTTGTGGATTTCGTGGTTTGCCTTTCACTATGAAATCAAATCCCATCGAACAATAATTTTGACCCTTGTATTTATCACCTGAAATGCAAAATCCATTAATTAACATCCCATCAAAATGGTATTTTTTACCAAAACCTTGAAATTTCGTCCCATCGAAATTAAATGATTTTACAGTATTAACATCTCTATAAAGAATAAAGTAAATTGGACCTCTATCACAACAAGGTTATATCTCTTTGTATATCATACTATTTATATAGTCAGATACAAACTTGTTGCACCAAAAGGGACGAAATGATGTTTGTTACATAGGATCATTAATGTTGATGCACTTCAAAGAAAATAGATGTTATGACCTGAGGAGGTGGCTGCATGAGCATACCTATCTACAAGCTAGCAGGGTTTTCACTAGGATTTCATGTAGGTGACTTTTCGTACATTTGAGGAGGCCTAGGTGTCTTAGCACTGAAGGTGTAAGGCAGCTGGGAGTAAATTTGAGGTGGCCAAAATATGATTTGAGGCAGTCTAATTGGCCTCCTGCCACCTCCTAATGACAACCCTGTCTGCTGTGTTTTATACTGGTTAGTTTCCGCTTGACTGGTAACCGATGGTAACAAGGCACGTATAATACACCTTTAACCCACTTTCAGCAAAATGTTTGATTATGTAAGTTAACGAGACTCAAGAGTCAGCACTTAAAGACTGTTGACACTTAGTGTCGCTTGAATAATGTTATCATAACTTTGTATTGCAGTATACTGTATGGTCAATTCAATTTATAAGTAATACTTATGAGGGAACTATCCTTTACCGTTAACTCAGGTATAGACAATTAAACCTAGATAAACGTAGTTTACCTGCCAGATGATAGTATATTAATAACCGTTCTTGTTTGACTTCGAAAAGACTGTGCATACAGTCATAAAGTCACCTATAGACATTAGTACAGACAGGAGCAGAAAGTTGTCTAAAACTGTAAACAGCATTTGCTTAAGAGTTTTGACATTTAAAACAAGTATTCTAAGACACTGCCCAACCATTCCACACAGGTGATCTCGACCTTACATGGGCATCCAATGGTCCAAGCATACTCATACTAACTATTGAAACTGACCATTACAACTGGCCTGTAGTGGACTTTAGTATATATAGTACGTCATAAAATTTAAGTAACCATATTTGAGCTCCTTAATGAATGACTGAGGTTAAATGTCAAATGATATAACCAGTTAAAGATTCAGCTATTAACTGATACAGAGTAGGCCAATGGAGTACCCTGTGTCGTTACAAAGCTGAAATATAATAATATGTATGACATACCTATTAGTATCATAATTCTTTAAGATATTCTTGTTCAGGGCCTGTTCCAATTCTGGTATTTCTGCACTGACCAACCTGTAACACAAACAATATTATATAAGTAAAACTACATAGGTTAGGGAGTTAATGATCTGCAAGTATCATCAGTAGGTTAGGGAGTTAATGATCTGCAAGTATCATCAGTAGGTTAGGGGGTTAATGATCTGCAAGTATCATCAGTAGGTTAGGGGGTTAATGATCTGCAAGTGTTGTACTCTTAACTACCGGTATACAGACAAAATTTATGTTATACAGAAGGCTTAAAGTTAATGATTTGAGACTAAAATAACTGCAGCTTTCTAAGTGTTCTATTTAAAACAAATTCTGTCCAGGAATAAGAATAGTACCAGTTTTACAAGGTTTATTAATAAATCAGAAAATGTCAAAGACGGGTAAAGCACTCGGTTACAGTATGTCATGATAATATGATATACCCAGCCCTTTGAATGTTTGATGTAAATATCTATTTCACGTCCAATTAAGAATAAGAGAAAAGCCAATGTGACTTAAGCACAATGATCTTCATATGGTAAACAAAGCAGTGTTAAGAGCTCATTTTAATGAGATTGGAGAAAAGTTAAAAGTTATAATTGTATTAAATGTAGTTCAGTTGCTTGAGATGTTATTAAAAATATTAATTACAGGTAAAATCTTTAATATTATTAAATTTAATACTATAAATAGTGACAATATGATGTATGATTCATTTTACGAAATAACACAGTTTCCAGGAAATACTTTAATAATTAAGAAAATATCAACACACAATTCACACATGGTGACATCAGTTTAAGTTACTAATATTGTACTCGCAGACCTCGACAAATTTTTCAAAAGCCACTCGTCCTACCGGACGAGCGGTGCCAAAAAACCACTCGTCCAGCAGCAAAATCAACTCGCCCGTATTTTTCAGTCAAAGAAAAATTTGGAAATCTGTTTTTGAACGATGTGATTCTCGTCTCAAACTGTCAATAAAATTGTGAAAATATAAATGTGTTCCGCATTTCCGCTCCTTAGCAGACAACTTTTGATCAGCTTGATTGGTAAATACACTGTGTCTATACAAACTTTATTCTTCACGTGATGACCACTATGTTGGCATCAAATTTTGTCCTTAATTACGATCACCGATGGAAGGAGTTTGCTTGTTAATCCATACATTCAGACATAATATTCATTTTGCGCACTGTGACGAACCGAAAACGTCGCTTATACGCTAAAAATTATGTTTCGATCGATTAAACTAAGAACAGTGTCATTCATTAATCGAGCATAACCGGGGAATTCCCGTGACGTCACAGCGCACTCCTGTTTTGATTCTTCCAACTTCCGTTTTTGACTGACCGATGATCTGGCGTTTGTATCGAATACGAGAAGGTTTTTTTTATTGAATTATGTTGTTTAATGAGCGATTTATTATTGAAACTTGATTGTTTTCTGCCAGAAATTGCACTCGTCCTGCAGGACGAGCGTTGCTGGATGTTGACTCGTCGTAAGTGAATTTCTACTCGTAATTATGAGCGGACGAGTGGATATGTCGAGCCCTGACTCGTAACCAAGCAGTTATGACATTAAATACTGAAATTATTTGAAGAAACTGAGTAACCTAGCAGTTATGAAATTAAATACTGAAATTATTTGAAGAAACAAAGTCAATTACGTGCAATACTAGACACATGGCCTACATTCCCCACAACAAGGCTACAATTCCGATCATAACATCTTATTATCTGTTTATTTACTGTAATTATTATGCTTATTGGTGTAACATTTCAAAATAAATGTTCAGTTGTCATAGAAAATCGTACAATTCTCTGACAGATCTTGTAAGCATATTGTCCAGATCAATTAAAACATTTCTTGAGAAACAATTAGGATAACATTGATTTAGCTTGGTTTTTTTGTTAAAATTTCCCATTTCGTGTCTGGAAACCCCTTGTTTCAACAAGCTGCCTACCAAACGCTTCAAGGTCAATATATATAAAACCCTTGATCATAATATCTTTAATGTTAGCTTTATGTTTTAAAATACAACATATATACAAAGCCTGTAACATAATTATTACAATAGGGTCGAATTACATACATTTCAAAAGATTATGTAACTGTTGAATGCTGCTGTTTGCGTATGACAGGACAATTATGGTATACAATAACAAAATGTTTATGTAAAACAATGACTATTTGTTTGAAACTTCTGATCTATGGCACTGATCTATGGGACAGCTTGAACAATAAGATCAGCATCAGCAAGATTTCAGGGTACAAGCAGAGCTACAGGGGTAATTAAACAATTAAATTTATTCAAAACCTAATAGATTAATCATTAACTAAAATAAGAGCTGTCCGCGGACAGCGCGCTCCAATTTTTAAGTGTTGGATAGTGTAGTGGATGCTAAACATACATACGCCTGAAACACAATATTTTGCAAATAATGTTTGTAAAATCAATTTTCGGGCTGCAAATATAATTTAAAGTTTACCTGCCCTTGTAAAATGGGTTACCTATTTGATGATAAACAAGGATACCAAGTTTGAAGGAAATATCTTCGATGGTTTCTGGGATATGGACATAAATGTGAAATTCTAAGTCGAAAAGGGACCATAACTATGACAAAATTAAATTTTGGGTTACCTGCCCTTGTGAAATGGGTTCCCCTTGTATTAGTAAACAAGCATACCAAGTTTGAAGCAAATATCTTTGACGCTTTCTGAGATATGGACCTAAACATGAAATTCTAAGTCGAAAAGGGCCATAACTCTGGCAAAATAAGTTTAGGGTTACCTGCCCTTGTGAAATGGGTCCCCCTTGTATTAGTAAACAAGCATACCAAGTTTGAAGCAAATATCTTTGACGCTTTCTGAGATATGGACCTATAAACATGAAATTCTAAGTCGAAAAGGGGCCATAACTCTGGCACAATTAATTTTAGGGTTATAGACCTGCCCTTGTGAAATTGGTTCCCTTGTATTAGTAAACAAGCATACCAAGTTTGAAGCAAATATCTTTGACGCTCTTTCTGAGATATGGACCTAAACATGAAATTCTAAGTCGAAAAAGGGCCATAACTCTGGCAAAATTAATTTTAGGGTTATATACCTGCCCTTGTGAAATGGGTTCCCCTTATATTAGTTAACAAGCATACCAAGTTTGAAGCAAATATCTTTGACGCTCTTTCTGAGATATGGACCTAAACATGAAATTCTAAGTCGAAAAAGGGCCTTAACTCTGGCAAAATTAATTTTAGGGTAACCTGCCCTTGTGAAATGGGTTCCCCATATGATAGTTAACATGCATACTAAGTTTAAATCAAATATCTTTGACGGTTACTGAGAAATGGACCTGAACGAAAAGGTTAACCAACGCCGCCTCCACCGCCGACGAGTGGGTCATGACAATAGCTCCACTTTTTTTCTTCGAAAAGTGGAGCTAAAAATGCTTTTTTGTTTATCCTCGCCACAGGGTGACTTAAATGGGCGAGACAGTAGTGGCTTTTGAGATGAAGGTGTCCTATCTTATACTAATTTATTTTATACTAATACTAATTTATCTTATGTCAATTAACTTTGTGAATCAAGTTTTTCCGAACATATATTAATTTATCCCTCTTAGGCACCTCATTCCTGATGTTCTCCATTATCGTTAGGGTATGGCATCTCTCTCATGAGGGAGTTGCTAATTGAAGTTTTACAGAAAACGTAAACTTAAAAAGTTAACTTGCTCATTTATTATATATATAACTCAAATACTTATTAATTGACTAATACCTAATGTGTTGCTCTGGGGCTAGACAAGGTGCCCATTGTCTAAGTAAAAGCGCTATGTAATGCTTTCCATGGGAGATAATCCATTCCATATTTAATTGAAAGGGAGGTAACTGAATGAAAGCTCTCGGTAGCACTTGGCTCCTAAAGGCAATGAACACCAGGATTAAGGGTTAAATTGAGTACAGAAAATGATTCAATGCACTGAACATTTTGCATTTAAACTGTATTAAACCTTTAGGGAATTCAATTAATGAATTATCATCGAATTGAATAATTTAAAACCTGCATATTTCGCATTCCATGAACATGAATTGGTAACTACTCTGACACCAGTGTATTAAAATACAAACACCCACTCAATAGATACAGATTTATTTAAGGTTGGATTAACATAGTTTCAAGGTTATTGAAAAGTTGAAAACATGCAATAATTTAATAAACCTAGAACCTACTTGATTTTTCATGTCATCTTGTTAAATGCGCTAAATGCAAGAACGTAAAAAAATGCTGAGTCGTGATTTATGCAGATCTATGAGAACTTCAATGAATCTTCATTAATTATGTAAGTTTCTACACACATCATCAAAAAAGAACAATGTACTCTTCAAAAAGAAGAATGGAACTATAAATAGATCTTAAATTGCTAAGCTACTAAATTACTGCAGTGTCTGCAGTTCCCAGCAAAAATAGACTGTTTTTAGGACAGCAGGTTATGAACTTTCAATATGGCAGACAAAAAAATCCAGGAAACCGCAGGGGGTAATTTAATACATGGTAAAATAATTTTCTCTCATTAATATTATACAATAGTAACAATACATCTTTAAAGAAGTATAATATTTCTCAGACGTCCATAAATTTACTATTGTAATATCGTAACCTCATACCAGTGTGAGGGCTCAGTACAAAACTAAGGTATATGCCTATATAAATTGATGCAGCTATCATAGTTTTGCATGGAGCCCCCCCCCCCAAGGAAGTCTGTGTGTCTACATGCTATAACTCACATTCTGTCAAATGCTTTGTTTCAGGATAGCAACATACACTGTCTAATAACTAATTTGCCAGGTAAACAAACATCTAACAAACAGACATAGACATGTCAGAGGTTTAAGGGTTAAAAATAGTTAACATAGACCGGCTGCTGTTTATATACAATGAACTGTAATCAGTCAGGCATGAATATAGGTCAGTAGTATATAAGTGAGAATCAGAGATCTAGGTCAACCGATACTGTACTGCCAGTAGACTCTCTCAGGTTTTGCTATTTTTAATGATTTATTGACAGGATAAGGTCACATGGTATATTGCTATATTGTCTATACCATACATTTGATCAACATTAGGATAGTATTAAGAGAGGGCAAGAGCCGCTGAGGATTTTCCTTATTGGATTTTTCATTCTTTGTCATGCCACAGTAGACAGTGTAAATTTACAAGTACTGAATTACGCAAGTGCACTTAAATACGATAACTGAGAAAATACAACTATAAATACGTAGTGTACGCAAGCAGGATTGGTGATTCTGACGTAAAACATGAATAATGTGGGAATTACGAAATAGTTGCATCATGATATCAATATGCGTGCGTAACAAGTACTCTGATTACGATTAAAGTCTCAATGGCGTTATAGCAAATACAATTTCATTGAATATTATTAATATTTATCGGTACCTAAGTAAAAAATCTAGACTATAGTTTCTTGTTAATATCGTTGTAAGTTGTGGTTTTGTGGAGTATTCTTGGTATGGAACAAATGACGACCACAAGCTGAAGTTTGCACCACTTAAATGAAATAGTGGTCCATACACACGATAGAATCAGGCCTGAGAGAATAATACATTAACAATAAGTTGTAAAAATATTAATTGACAGCTACAAAACTAATAGCTATGATTTTCAATGTAACATTTGTTGTCTTATGAATCACAACATGTAATTCATAAACAGTAATATTATTATATTGCTTATATGTAATTTTATTACTAGATGAATAATTCATTCGTGAAAAGGCCTTGGAATAATCTGTAGTAATAAACAAGCCGTTCAGTGAAGGTGGCAGTTTAACCGGGGATCAAGGTGGCTGTCCCAGTCAAGAAAGGCAGAACCACACCTAGATAATCCCTTAAATAAATAGTACTAAGGGCCGGGTCCAACATGAGAAGTAGAGGAAAGAAAAAGATAAGGTGTGGCAACTGTGGCCACATTTAAATGTCCATGTACACTTTCTAGGAAGTCTACTCTACAATCAAACATTAGAGATACCATACAAAGAGGAAGTGCAGTGACTAACAAGGTTATCAATTTCACTGAATCAACCACTAGTAAACATCCTAGTATGATAAACACTAGTAGTATTAAACATGATCATTGTCATGTACACATAATATTATACACAACTATACAGTGTATAGTCGATTCAATAAGTAATACTCAAGAGGGACTATCCCATTCAAAAGAATAGCGGGGATTAACATAACATTAACTCAGGTATACCTAGTTGTAACACCTAGATAAACATAGTTTACCTGATGGATGAGCTAATGTTTACATTAACTGTTCTCATTTGACTTTGAAAGGACTGTAACATTGTCTTAAACAGTCAGTCTAAGTATATATCAAATATGACTGGTTAAAAAATCCATGGGCGTTTTATTATGCATGGGATTGCTCGAGGAAACAAAAGGGCTGAAATTACCTACAACCAGCCTAGCAAAAACAACATTTTGTCAATTTGAGCAGTTCAAAACAAATCTAGACCCTTTTGTTTCAATTATTATTTTCATATAATAATAAATAAAATTGAACTTTCAGTCATTCAATTTATTATCATTATATGACCGATTGGGAGATTCTATAATTAAAATTATTCGATGTATATATGACTAAATAGACTATGACAACCAGAAGTTCACTTTTCAAAACTGTGTAACAAACAGATAATGATGATAAACGATGGGGGCATACTATCGGGCAGATAATGACTTAACTCAATAACATACACCCAAATCAAGGATTGGTAGTGTTTACCCACACATGGTTGTGTCATAACTGATTAACCAGATAAAAAACCTGTTGAAACTGAAAGTACTCCTGGATCAGTTACCATCCTCCTACACGACTGTATTACATAATACAAGTATTGAGTCACTTCAGCATGAATATGATGCATTGTTATGTGATAATAACAAAACATTATGAGAATGTTGTCATCAGAGACTATTCACCAATCACCACAGAGAGAGGAGTGCAACATGATTTCAGACATACCGTGTCAGTTTTACCCTAGTTTAGTATTTATAAGTGTAAAATCATTAATTTTCCAGGGAGATTAAATTTCGTGGTGCATCTTCAACCATGAAATTAAATTCCATCCACCAATAATTTTGACCATTGTATTTATTACCTGCCTGAAATGCTAACTCTACCAATTAACATCGCATCGAAATGGTCTTTATTCCCAAAACCAAGAAATTTTATTCCCATCGAAATTAATTATTTTACAGTTAGTGTGTTCATGTAACATTGAGCCTCAGATACTGACCAATAGAATGGACGAATGGTAGGTACCACCTGAATGAATGGTGGTAAACAGTTTAAGCCCCTTTGAAACCTATAAACCAAGGACCAAAGGAACTAGGCATGGGCGGATCCAGGATTTCCGGTTAGGGGGGGGGGCGTAAGAAATTTGCTGGGGTCCAGTGCATAGTCCCGCATGGGCGTAGGAGCGTCTCTATCATTACAACACTTCATTCATGGAAGCCTATTTGGTTATATCTATATACTGATATATAACAACTGAGTTTATGATTGTCTGGCAAGTTTGTTATTACGTGGTAAGTGGAAGTTGATCATTTGAAATAGGGGTACCGGGGGCATGCTGCCCCTGGAAACTTTTCTAAACAATGGACCAATCTGATGCATTCTGGGCGTTCTAGAAACCTTATTTGGTGTAAAACACAGGGCCTTTTTTCCTTCTAAAATAGAGGCCGATCTTCGGTGACTTCCAAATTGCAAAAAGCTTCTTTTTTTCCCAATTTCTTAAAAGAATTTCCCAAAAAACCAATGCTAAATTCCCAATGTATTGAAATTTCGTACGGAACGGTTCGTACGGAACGGCATGGCGTTTATCCATTGTTCAGTTAAAATGAAGAAAAAATATGTATCATTCGATTGGCATTACTAATCAATTAAACGAACGGCCGTCAATTTATTTTATAAATTAATTAAGAGTGCGACAACGCGGAAGCAATATTGCATTTGTTATCTACGAGCGTGGAAAGCGACTCGACAACACGGCCGCCATTTTGTTATGCAGAATGGCTAAAGTCCGATACGGGACCGTACCGTTCGTATCCGGGCCGAAAATATGTTCGGAATTGAAATATCAAGGACAAAAATCGTAATATTAATTGACAGCTCATAGTCTCATACAATGGCAAGGTATATTGTGTTTGAAAAAGAACTTAAAAAGAAATAATGATAAATAAGAGAAACTAAAGGTGACAGTTGTGGTCTATATTAAAATGGGGCTTTTGTTGTTCATGAAAAGTTAAGACTTCTTAACTTTAAAATAAAACATGAGAGCCCTGGATGATTTAACATGTATGTGGACTGCAGTTTCCTTTTTGATGTATCTTAAGTTAATTTCCTTTTTCCTAATTTGGCCGAAAATCGCGCTTGAATTTCCCAAACTGACAGGCTAAGGCCTCTTCCCAATTTTTGGAAAAAAGGCCCTGAAACAGGACATTATTAAATACAGAACAGTGCTTAGATTAATCGTATAGAAGTGTTTGCACAAGTGCCCGCTTTTGAGATCTATGCTTAATGTGAAGACGTTTATGTTAACTTTTAAGGCGTTTATATGTAATTGACAACCTTTGAAAGTAATATAGGAGGTGGAGTGTTTATAAATAAAACATATTTATTGATTGTATTCTTTTTCGCAAAGAACGTGTGTTGACACATCTTCATCGATTGAAGTTAGTTTGCGAGCGAAGCAAGCAAAAAAAATTTTTTCAGTAAAAAAAGTATTATAAAAATGTTCACGTATGTTATCTGCACTGAATGATAGTTTTACACAAACTCGCTTTACAAAATTAATGATATTTAGAATCTTATTGCAAAAGTAGGGTCCGAGGAGGCATGCTCTGACGGGAATATTTTTCAAAACGAGGGATCAATATGGTGCATTCTGGTGGTCTGAGATACCTTATTGGCTAGTAAATAGGGCATGCTTTATTACAAAACCAGACTAATTTAAGTCTTTAGTTAAAGCCTGCAGTGTTTCATTCATTGCAGAGTGATCCAGTATATACAGTAGGCGTACTTATAGCATAATTTTTTGTAGATGCGCCCCTTCGTTCAGAGATTAAAGCTAATTTTGCGAGCGCAGCGAGCACGAAATTTTCACATTTTTAATACTTTTTGACAAACAATTAAAGGCAAATTACATATAAATAGACTATTTCAGTCAAATAAAAATCGTTACTTTGGCGATTTTAGGGGGGGCGTACGCCGGGTCCGCCCCCCCTTGGATCCGCCTATGCTAGGCATGGACTTTGTAATGGTAAAGATTACTATTTCAAATATCATGGTAGTATTACTAGAAATCTCAACCATGCTTAATTATTATGGAACAGGTCTGATTACTTGAAGTATGAGTAAAAGAGCCAGGAAAAAGACTTATACGAGTTCTTAGAATTTTGTTACGAAGACCTGTATGTTCAAGCACACTATTCAGGAAGTTATATTAGTAGTGACAGTCTCTGGCAACCCTTAGAAATAGCAGACATATCTTAACCCAGGTGTTTCAAATTGACAGTTCACACAATATCAGCTGCTGAAAATAGTCTATAGTATTAATAATCCACATTCAATTCACAAAGCGGAAACCAACGATTAAAAACTTGTATAAAATCATTTTTCACTAAAATATTTTAATTTCTCTTGGAAATAAGTTATTTATCGTAAACATGATTGAATAGTAACAGAAACTAAACAAAATTGTTGTTTAATAACTGGAAACGAGCCTATTCCGGTCACGTTAATTCTGATCCAATATCGTCATGTCCAATGGAGGACAAACAATTTTAAAACTTCAATAAAAATAATTTTGCAAACATATTTTTTTTTCTTCATATTAGTTACTTAAGGTAAATATAATTGATTTAAACCAAAAACTATACAAAACAACTGTTTATTAAAGAACCCTGACTATTCCGGTTATGGTACCCTATTCTGGTCTATTCCGCTGATAAACCGGGTTTCCGGTTAAACGTTAATGACTAATATTCATTTGATCTTCTTACATCACATTAAAATAATTAATTATTTAATTCCTAGTAAAATGATAATATATTGGTAGGCTTATTATCAATTTAAGATTAGAAAAGCAAGTTAAATGTAGACACTATAGTTTTACTTTCAGAAACATAGTAGCTTGTTGTTTTAACAATGGTGGTCTTCACCAAGTAGTTTCAAAATATGACATTATGAATTGATCACACCATGATATGGTACTAATAACTTTATCCATGAAAAGGACAACAATTTGCACCTTCAAATGGCGATGACATATACACTACCTATTTCTAGAAAATAAGACAAAGACGTCCAATTTACAAGGAAAGACTTGTGAATTATAATTTCAGTGCCAATTTACAAAGCTACACCTGTGAGTTAATTTGATATTTTCGAAATTTTGGAGTGGTCATGACAAGACATCAAACCAATCCCTATGACGACCAAGTGTTTCTCGTTTAGTGTAGATCCCTAGGGTTGAATGACATTGATGAAAAGGATGTAGCGTATGTTGACCATTATATTAGGAATGACATTAGGTTCAGCGATTTAACTTCTAGTAAGTCCCACTATTCAGTCCCTGACCAACATATTGGCTGGAGACTCATTAAATTATAAAAAATACAGTTAGTATTTAGTCATTGTGGGACTCAATGATTTTTAAGCTCATGTGGAGCTCAAGTTCTATAATATATAAAACGGCCAATCCTCAGGTTGACTTGTAGTTTCCAGTTTGGGAAGAAAACCAATGGGAATTTGTTGAAGGCTACCACTCAGCTCCTGTCACATAAGGGGTGCCATAAGGAACACTCCTAAGACCCCTACTGTTGTTATTGTACATTGATGACCTGCCCAGCAAACTTGAGTAAAGTAAGCTTCACCGCACATTTATTCGCAGCTGACAAGTCTCCTTTACAGGATTTCAGTACTACAGTGGGACCTTGAAGCACTCTCAACAATGGGAGCGTGATTGGCCGACGTTATTCAACTAACAAATGTGAGGTAATTTACAACTGCTCCCAATCAGGTCTATCTAGTTTAGAATTTCATACAATGCATGACATGGGCACCCTCTTTCATCTGTAACAACAGGCAGGTATCTAGATGACATCATTTTAAAATCCTTCCTGGCTGGACGTGGCATGTACGTAGTTACATACACAGCTACTGTAGACCAATCCTTGAGTAAGCATTAACAAGTTGGGACCTGCTTCAAAAAGAGAAGACTTTGGTCCGAGTCAAAACAGGACAAGGCTGTCAATGATCAGGCTGCCCACTATGCCATCCTTGGGAGATTACAAAAATGCTAGCAGTACCTCCCATTTCATGATGATAGAGACACCTGACTGGCAATCATCCAAAATGTCACGAGAGCAGGCAAAACTTGCCATGGTGCACAGAAATGTTGACATCTCACTACCTGCAAATACCCATCATGTAACCACAGGGTATTGAGCTTAGGGCAGATACATTGTCCTGTTGAGCAGAACTGAATACTGCAAGCAGTGTTTCTTCCAAGGTGCCGTGACATAATTGTCTCTGATTCTAGCCTTGAGGCTTTTAACCCTGTGCGCATCTGGAGTTCTTATCACAACTTCTGACCTAGATGTACATACCGATATTTGTAACCTTGCAGAGACAGCCAGATGCATCACTACCAACAAGTTGTTTTTTTAAGGCAATTGAATCTTAATCCAACAAAAATTATGATTTATATAATAATAACACGCCCAAACTCTCACTCGAAAGTTGTGTGAAACATTATGTTGTTTGACAGGGGTATGCTGACCTGACCACTTGATACTGAATAATATTACAAGGAAAGTTATTCAACTTATTGAGTTAAGTCCCATCGGGCAATATAATCATAATGATTCATATTGGTGGAGAATCCGGGTATGCTGGCTGAAAAACATCTCTTAGACCCAGTGCTCATCTTACAAATCTACACACAAAAAACTAAATATGAATGATTATTCTTCTCCAGATCATTTGTCCACTAGAATGGTTTACCCCTTTTATTAACCCACCTATGAGGCCATAACAGAGTTCAGTCTGACTATTAACTTATTAGCCAGGTGGATCGGAATGGCCTCTCCCCCTTTTTGAACAGCTCTTCAATCTGACTATCTCATAAATTCAATAATATTACTTTTTAAATATTTATGTTAATCATATATCTGAATTAATACAGACACTTGTTTGATCAACACAAGCAGGGGTTGGAACATATAAACTTATTTAAATTAAGAAGATTGAATGTCATAATAACTGGAACTATAACTGTGTCAGTCAACCACAAAAATGTTATATTGACTTTTAACCTAGATAATTTTATGAACCAATTTCTAACAGGACAGGCTACTACGAATTATATTCAAATATCTCCACTTCAAATGACCAGAGTAAAGTGATAACAAAGGCATCACTAAATGTCAAACACAGGAATTCATTCATAAGACCTAGCTGCACTTTCATACATTATGCATTTTGAACCCACTGGGGTCCCCGATACATGAAAACATGGCGATCAGCATATTTGAAAGAAAGGAATATTTTGTTCACTGACAGATCGGATATTAGACAAAGATTCACTTACCGTATGGTGTCGATGATTTCTTGTGCCCCATCTTTATCATCCTAAAAAGTAAAATGGACCATTTACAGTCAGAAATTCGTGGAAAATCGAAGGAAAAATCGAGTCTAATGGTCACGCATCAAAGAATAATTTTGGCTTACCGACGAAGGTATCGGCCACGTGTATACAACTGGGTCCGATCCAACTGGACTGTGTAGCTTTAATTCTTTCGTCATTATTAACTCTTTCGATCTGCAAAAGCTGAATGTTCCTCGTGCAATAATAACGCGATCATTCCATTTCTTACACACAACTACTCATGACCTACATTCCTGGCCGACCCTCGATGCCCACGCATTTCGGGAAAGCCGCTTGACCACGTGCTTGTTTCGAATGATTTTGATTGGCTGCCTCGTTATCAAATGGGGGTACCACGGTACACGGCGGCTGCTTTCAAAACAAATAAATTTGTGCGGATGAATGTCTGGAAAAACTATATCAACGTGTAGCAATTAATACATGCTAGGAAATCACATACTGATTAGAAATGGTAGCATACTTCAAGTATTTTATAGAAATCGTATATCACTCAGTAAACACTCGTTCGTTCCTGTATTTCTGTTTGTCATCATATTTCGCGATGTTTATACCAATTAAACTATGTTTTTCATGTGAAAGGGGCAAGATTGACCGGATAAAAATCTTTAATTAGGCTGCTTATACAAATTAACAATAGATCAGACTACCAGTACACAAACTATTTCTTTCTGGGAGCCTAGGAGGCAGCAATTATCTAGCAGTGCGAGCTAGGGTGTCACTCATATACCTCGTTCACGGAACTTTCTCCCCAATTGTAATTTTAGGAGAAAAATATCTATCCAGTACAGGACTCGAACCCATGCTTGTGAAGTTGTCAGATGCTCGACTGCCTTAGCTAACCGGGCTACTGACACATGAGTCACAATGAGCACTCAGGACGCTATCCTTTCTTTATCTTTGAAGGCTTGAACTGTCAGTGGAGCCTGGCAAACTTAATGAAATATATATATATATCCCTCCTGGTGAAACCCATGCTTATCATCTTCTCCAATTAAATTTGATAAAGGGTGGAAAAGCCCTGTCCAATTTGTACACAGAAAGCTTTGATTTTCAGAAAAATAATAAGAAAATAGTTATGAGCAAAAGTGTAACCCTCATGCTGAGAAATTCTCATCATTTGCATCTCCTTTATCCTAGAGGTAGTACATCAAACAGGTTTTGATCACACCTCCCAGGAGCCATTCACACCATTTGAATAGGCCATTGTCTTAAGTAGACAGTCAGAGGTAGACCTTGAAACTTTCTAAAAGGGGGGATACAGGGGGAATTAGCCAGACAACTCTTCACAACAGACGGGAATTTGACAACTTTATCGACTCCGTATCCCGGGAAATAGACTTCGGTTCCATTCCAAGACCTGGGATTACTACATAATTTACGTGTCCCATCCATGGGGATTTTGACATAAAAAAAACGAAAATGAAAATAACCAATTCCCCCTGGGTCACCCACTTCCCCTGACCACTGAAACTTACTGTCAATGTATAAATCACACTTTCTAAAACAGTCAAAATTTGTGTTGCTTAATATTGACAAAGAGGTCTTTGATAATGAGACAAACAATTTCTTTTCTTTTTTTCAGAGAAGATCTCAGGCACCTAGTCAGCTATATTCAGTTCCAAAGAGGAAGAGTATTGGTGGCGATGACATCCAATCAAATAAAGTAAGTCTTGACATCAGAGTCCTCATATTTCTGAGGCACTTAACTATAAACAGTTAAACTTAATAAAATGTTCAAAATGACAATACTCTGGCAAAAACCTACTCCTTTTTACAGAAGTTGTAAGTTTGTAGAGTGGACACCCATATTGCTGTGGTTTGCAATGTAAACAGTCCTGTGTGACACAAGACATGCATTGGCTAGAAACGAACTAATTTTTTTTAAAGATGTTTTGATCAACTGTAGCAGTGGTGTTACATAAGCTGTAATGTGTCCAGTTTATCCTGGAGTTTTAGCAAATAACCTACTCAGAAAAGGTAGAAAATCATGTGTATATTAAAGCAATTTCAAGTACTAATGTTTAATCTGTCTTATTTGCAAGGTATGTGATAAGTTAAGTTACCAATTTTCTAGGTCTCTTTTCAACCGTTAAGCCGCTCAAGCACCCTTTGACACTTTAATTTCCCCCGGTAATTGGGCTACCTATGGAAACCTATGTTCGTGTCTCCCTGGGGAGACTACAGTTTTTCTCTCCTGTGGGTGTGGCAGCCAATATCAATCTGCGGGCCCAGGAATAGACACTGCCCTCACAGGTACCAATGTACACCTTGGTGGAGTGGAGTATGTGGGTTATTCTTGCTCAGAGAAATTAGTCAGTGGTCCAGACGGAGGTTGAACCCGGGACCTCTTTATCCCGAAGCGTGGACACCTCTAGGCCACCACTCCCCACTGATAAATAGAATACTTCTAGCACAAGTACCATTATTTTATTGAGTTAGTGAAAATGATGCATTTTACTTGTTTTTCAGTCCAGAAGACATAAGTCTCCCGAATCTAATAATCAGGACCAGTTTATGTCACCTTTTAGAAAACCTCTTGATAATATACAGAATGTACCAGAAAACTCGATTGGTGGAATATCGAGTCATGTAAGTATTAATATTAAAAAAATCCTTCTTACCCATTTTTAATAAAGCATAATTATTGTAACATTGATAGAATACAGTTAGCTTACATGTTTTATCCACTAAGTCCTATACTATAGAAATTATCAATATTTGTGGGGATTAAATTTCATGGTTGAGACATCCACAAAATTAAATTCCTCTCGAATATTAATGATTTTACAGTACATGTACTAACTAACTTGTCTCACGTTCAGGTCTATGTTAGTACACAAACATCAAAGCGCTTTGAATGCCACAATTTGTCCAGCTTACTTTTGAAATCAAGCACTTTTATTCCACAGAGTAATTGTAGGATGAGAGAATGAGATTTAGTAAGTCTGGTTCCCTGTCATACTATAGTATCTTAGTAGTGATCTAGGGGAGGTAATCCAGACTACGATTTAGTGTCATTGTCCTACCAATGTGATTAAATGACAGTGTCATTATGCTTTGTAGTACTAAATATTGTTGATCTTTGGTTTATAATTGGATATCATGCATGTTTTATCAATATTGTTGATGATCGATCTTGCTATTTGATAAAGTGTGACTGTATAACATGTTTATGTGATTTGACTATTTCAGGAAGCCTTCATTCGGAAAATTTTATCTAAACCATTTAAAGTTCCCATACCTAATTATACAGGTAAGCCAGTGTAATTTTTCCATTAGATGTTTATAATAATAGATTTATTCATTAATAAAATCTTTGTAATGATAGGGATAGAGGGTATACAGGAGTCACTTTGCCCTTCAGTCTGTCCATTGGTCAGTCACCCAGTAAGTCAGTCAGTTACCTAGTCACTCTCTTATTTAGTCATTCACTTAGTCAGTCAGTCTGTCACTCGATCGGTCTGTCAGTCAGTCAGTCAGTCAGTCAGTCAGTCAGTCAGTCAGTCAGTCAGTCAGTCAGTCAGTCAGTCAGTCAGTCAGTCAGTCAGTCAGTCAGTCAGTCAGTCAGTCACCCAGTCACCCAGTCACCCAGTCACCCAGTCACCCAGTCAGTCAGACCTTCATTGTCTCTGACAAATTAGTTTGTGAGCTAACATCAGCTGGGTCTCATCAGCCTTGAATTAATTAGTCATATACCTGTTAAGGATGCTTTTTTAGGCACCTTTTGTTGGAAATTGTTGTTTTTTCTTGCCACAACCATAAGACTGATGTCATAAGACCGCTGAAAATAATGGAAACCGTATAACTTTGTCTTGTTTAGGGTCTTCATTCAACAGAGCTCTCGGTGTAAGACGGCAAGGGGCTAGACAACCTCTACATGACCCGTTTGAAGAAGGTGCTCTAGTATTATACATCCCGCCAGAGTTGTCTGCCCATGATCAGCTGAAAATAGATGCGTGAGTGAAAGAATTGTTATAATGAATCTTTATCTGCCACATATAGTAGTGGACTGGAGACATACTGATTTGTGCTGGACATCTGTCTGTCTGGATGGTTGGATGTTACAGGGGTGTCAATTTTCCTGATCAATCCGGAATTCCAATTTGTCTCACCAAAAAGGAATGACTTCTGACCAAAATAAAAGAAATGGCAAAGTTATGGTCAATTTAATCTGTTTTGAAGGAATTTCTTAATAAAAACTATTCAAATATGGAAACAATGTGGTTGAAAGTTTTGTTTGTCAAAAATGGTCGACCTCATCTGTTTTTCCTTATTTGAAATTTTGCACTGTTGACACCCCTGTGTTACAAAGCTTGTCTGTGCTTGTTGTCCTCAACCATTGGTCATACTTCAATGAAACGAGTTACAGCCCTTTGTGGGAAACATACATTTCAGATTTTCTGTGTCTTAAACCCTTCTAGTTTTGTTGTCGTGCATTGTGATCTCAAACATGGACATTTGATACATGGATTAATGATATGTTTGGTGTAAATCAGTGTATACAGCCTTGAAACAGCCACTCAGACACATTGGATCATGTCTGCTGCACTGGTTTACTTTCAATACTGATTATTCTTCTGCTCGCTAACAGACAGTGTCTGGAATTCACTTAAAATCAGATATCATAAGACAAATATAGTTTATACTAAAGATATGTATTTCTTAAGTACAAAATGTAATTCAAAATTTAAAAAGCTCAAAGAATAGTAGTGAGTACTGCAGAGGTTTAATTTGAAACTAGAATAGCCCCTTAAATTGTCCCTTTGACCCCTTAAATTTCTTTAAAAAAAATATTTTCAGGTGTCTGCCGGTATAAAAGTGTATACCGGTGTAGCAAGTCAGTCAGTATGTGTTTTAAAAATCGTGATCAACTAAAGTGTAATGAGGATTGTGCAATTACAACTCATAATACCCCCCCCCCCAAACAAAGTTTAAAGGGGGTATACTGGAGTCACCATGTTGGTCTGTCGGTCTGTTGGTATGTTTGCATCGTGTCCGCTCTGTAACTTTGTCATTTCTTACTGGATTTTAAAATTGCTTGGTACAAATGTTAACCACATCAAGACGGTGTGTCATGCGCAAGACCCAGGTCCCTATCTCAAAGGTCAAGGTCACACTTACAGGTCAAAGGTTATATAGTCATGCAAATTGTGTCCGCTCTGTAACTTTGTCATTTCTTACTGGATTTTAAAATTGCTTGGCACAATTGTTCACCACATCAAAAGACGGTGTGTCATGCGCAAGACCCAGGTTCATATCTCAAAGGTCAAGGTCACACTTAGAGGTCAAAGGTTATATAGTCATGCAAATCGTGTCCGCTCTGTAACTTTGTCATTTCTGACTGGATTTTACAATTGCTTGGTACAAATGTTCACCACATCAAGACAGTGTGTCATGCGCAAGACCCAGGTCCCTACCTCAAAGGTCAAGGTCACACTTACAGGTCAAAGGTTATATAGTCATGCAAATCGTCTCCGCTCTGTAACTTTGTCATTTCTTACTGGATTTTAAAATTGCTTGGTACAAATGTTCACCACATCAATCATGGTGTTTTTCAATCTGTATAGCAGCAGATTTCCATCAAATGCGTTATTTAGACTATAATTTTAAATAATATTCCTGTGTCAAGGCGATGCTGCGGGGGTATGATTCATCACTCCTGTGATAGCTCTAGTTTTTTATGTTGTGATTTTTGCAAAAAAGAATTAACTAGACCCTGTTATATTGACATGTTTAAGACTATTATTTCAGAGAGAAGCAACTAGTACATGTCGTGGTAGATCCAGTATTGTCCAAAGTTTTACGACCCCATCAAAGGGAGGTAATGTGTTCCAATCTTTTGTCAAATTTATGAAATTCTCAAGTACTTGGATATTTTGAACATTCCAATGAATATTTCAATATAAGGTGTGCAGACTTCATCTTATATTTGTTGACAGTGATAAAAGATCAATACGAATTTAGTAACATGGTTTCGATTATTTTTATATTGAAAATTACAGTTGTTTTTTTAGCCCAGACTGCCACATACCCAAGTCATTAAAAATGATACTCGTGTGTCTTCCTTGCCTTACAGTCAGCATAGTTAGTGGTAGCTGCTGGTTGGCTCAATACTGTAAAATTATTAATTTTTGTGGGGGATTAAATTTTGTAGATTTCGTGGTTCACCTTCAACCGTGAAATTTAATCCCATGGAACAATAAAATTGATCCTATATTTATTACATGAAAAGCAAAACCACAAATTAACATCTCATCGAAATGGTATTTTTTACCAAAACCATGAACTTTCGTCCCATCGAAATTAAATGATTTTACAGTAGTTTGTTTCAGGTAACTGATGATTGGCTCAATATCATGATTACGTGACTGGGTAGTCTCCTTATGATTGAAGTTTTGTTGACTTGTGGAACTTTAAACATTATTTAAAGATAAATTTGTATTTAAAAGATCTTTGAACATTAGTATATGTTATTTTACAGGGTGTAAAGTTCATGTATGACTGTGTGGTTGGTGTACAGATTCCTGAAAGTTTTGGTTGTATTATGGCTGATGAAATGGTAATATTTTCTCCCTCAAATAAATAAACCTGGTCTGCTTAGCTTGTTCTGGTCTGCATTTTGTGTAAAAATTACCTTTGTTAAAAAAATATGTTTAATATATTGTTTGTCAAGAAACTAAGTAGTTTTTCGACAATTAACTATTCTGTGCTCATTCTAAAGATTTTTATTTTGCCTCCTCAAATTTTCTGACAATGTCTGTGTTGTTGCACAGACATAACTTTTAGCACTTGATTGTGTTATATGGTAGTGGTTTGATTTGGTAAGACACCAGATGCATTGAACAACATAATGTATTTCTAATTCCAGGGACTTGGAAAGACACTGCAATGTATAACATTAACATGGACACTACTGGTATATAACAGATTTAATAATTATTTCACTTAATGTTAAGTTCTCCTTACATTGTATGCTGCTTGTTAGACTGTAATCACTCCTAAATTGATATATGCAAAGGTGACAACTGTTTCAGTGAAAAAGTCTGGAGAAATATAATAGCCAAGGTTACAAAATTGCTAGATAAATAACTATTAATGATACGAAACAATGTATTAGAACATGAGTATAAATTCATCAAA
The DNA here is from genome assembly GCA_963678985.1 of Spisula subtruncata. Taxonomy (NCBI): domain Eukaryota; kingdom Metazoa; phylum Mollusca; class Bivalvia; order Venerida; family Mactridae; genus Spisula; species Spisula subtruncata. The sequence goes on along the minus strand of OY787662.1, from coordinate 13,537,732 downwards.
TAAAACATCCAGTATGTAGTGAGGTCTGAAAGCAACAATGTTATGTGAATATTGAAGAAACCGAAGTGAGAGCGTCTCAGTTGCGTTCAGACATTATCCTGATTTTCAGTTTCGGCATTGCAATAGGAATACTGTACAAAACATCTGACGGAACTGAGATGCAGTGCATCAGGATTAATACTGTGTTACAAGGGGCATTTGAAAAGCTCTGCTCATGTAACTACTGATTAATGATAAAACTAAACTGTGATACTTTTCATGATTATGCACAATGCCTCAGTAGAACCTTTGAAGTTTACTTCAATATATTACATGGTTCGCACAGGACTTGAAAAGTACTTGAATTTCTTAAGAGAATTTCTGTATGAACCATATGTTATATATTACATGTTACAGAGACAAAGTCCTGATTGTTGTCCTACTATAGATAAAGTGGTCATTGTATGTCCCAGCAGTCTGGTTAAGGTGAGTTGGCTTGTTAATTTATCAGATCTACCAGTGTAAAAAAAGTACCGTAGTTGTAAGATTAATGAATTCGCCTGAGACTTTGATGTCGCATATAATTGTATCTACAAAATAAATAGTTATAAATTGTCATAGGAGTTCAGTTAGCAATTTTTGAGTTCAGTCGTTCAACTTCCATTTGTCTTTTTTAACTTTCCCTGGTCATCATTGGGCTACATAAGGCAACCTGCATTTGGGTCTTCCTAGGAAGACTATTTCTCTTAGGTTGGGTAACATTGATCTGTGGCGTCCAGGAACATGTGCAGACTCTGGCCTCATAGGTATCAAAAGAAAAATTAACCGTGGTCAAGACGGCGATTGAACCCGGGACCTCTCAATCCCGAAGTGTCGCCCAACCTGTAAGCCACTGCTCCGTAAAAGGAATTCTGAATATTTAGCTGATACTTTCATTTCTGTATGTAAAGTGGTATAGAACCTTAGACCCGCTAACTGCTATGTTCTTATCTGGTTGAAATTATGTTACGGCAAAGTTTTGTCTTGACAAACAGCACTATGGAATGTTACTTATATGACAATGTTACATTTTATTCCTGTATTATAGAACTGGTATAACGAGATAAGTAAATGGCTGGGTAACAAGATCAACGCTTTAGCTGTTGATAGTGGATCAAAGTCAGAGATAGACAGAAATCTTTGTGAGTATTACACTGTTTATGTTGATTTAAAATCATTAATATTCTTTCTCACATTAGTCAGATGTACGAGGGGTGATCAATATATTCGAGGACTTTTCATCTAGCAATTTCATATTGGCAACACGGCTCAAAGCCATTTAACATCATTCAGAGTAAGATGTCTCCGACCGAATGCACTAATACAATTATTTGATTAATACAAGGGGCGCGTGACGTTTGACGTCGCGCGACGTCATTCCAAGTGTCACCGTCGGAGCAGCACATAGCTCCTTTCTGCACTGATACACAGCGCCGTGTATAATATCGGCTGTCTATTACTACTGAAATAAGTAGTTAATAGCCAATTCTTAAATATGAGGTGAAATAAAAAGAATATCAATGCGTTATTGGTAACAAAACTCGGAAAAGGGCGATTGGCTTTACTAATTTAGATTATTTCAATTTAGAACGAAGCACTACCTATCAGGTTTAGGACGCAATATCGAAATAACCCTTTTGATCTGGAGTCAACGATTTAATGTTTTGTAGCCTGTACTAGTCTTCGTTTTCACCAGTTACATTTGGTTGAAATCTGTGCGTCTTTTTTCGCAGAATTTAACGGAAAGTGTCCCTAATGCGGTGTTATTTTTGCTGTTTATCATTATTTTATCGACTCATCCGTTTGGCAGAGACTTTACTATCACATAAACAACGGAATCATATGAAAATGGCCAATTGGGAGCGTACAGAATCCATGAACAATTTAGTCATGTCATTTTGGATATATCGCGTGGATTTTAAAAGTTTCGCGTTATTTTTCATAGCATGTCGTTTCTCAAAAATAACGTTACGCCCAAGATGCTCGACGGTGCGTGCTTCACCATAGTTACTAAAAGTGACGTCATCAAGTAAATAATGACGTTATCATAAAGTTAATTAGACAAATCGCGAGATAATTGATTGATCTACTTCATCGTATAATTTCATTACTCTAGTTCCTGTACTTAACATTTGAGAAGGAAAGTCCTCGAATATATTGATCACCCCTCGTATGCTCTTGAGCACAATGAAGTTGTATCTCTGACTACATGTATATACTGTTTAATGAGATACAACCTTGTTGTGCTAAAGTGGGCGATTTATAAGTGATATTTAGAACTCTTTTTTAACAACCCGTATCATCCTAAATAATATTTTGGCTTCTTTCTGTGTTCATCATTTAAATAAAAGATTTTGTTGATCACAAAAATTTCACTCTGTTTTACAACCAGGGAAAAATAAATATTCCATCTCAAAAAAACAATTCCAGCTTAGAAGTAGAAAACATTTTATATAATTATGATCTATGTGACAAATAATTGCCTTACAAGATTTTCCTGTGCACAATGAGTGCTTCAGCCAGAACTTTATATCATTTTAAACAGTTTTAGTCGAGATCATGGTTCTTAGATTTGTGTTTTGGATTGTAACCATTTGGTTCCTGGTCATGGCAGGTCATTCATTTTTTCCTTGAAAAATGACACCAATTTTGATTTTTTTCTCCTCATCCTGTGGAATTTAGCACTGGCTATAATACTGTCGAGTATAGTGAATCTGTCGCAGTTTATAACTGAACCGAATTAAACCCAAATGAATAATAAACAAATTAAGCCATTAAGTTTGTAGTTGTTTGATGTTTATTCCTCCTTTCTGTATGAAATTTTATTTCTGACCTTTAAATTTTAATATTCATTTATATTCTTATTGTTGTATTGTCTTTCTATTAACAGCTCATTTTATGCAGCAGAAGGGTCGTCGTATATGTAATCCAGTGTTGATTATATCGTATGAGACATTTAGATTACATGCATATGTATTACACCAGGGAGAAGTTGGTATGGTGATTTGTGATGAGGTAAGTCAAGTTACAGTGCATCTACGCACTACATTATAGTGTACAAGTCTCGAATGCACATATCACAAGATGAATCATTGAAAACACAGGTTATTTTCCTTCAAACCCTTGTAAACATAGAAATTGTACATCTTCAGAAAATGTGTGGTAGCGTAAAAAAAAATTTTTTTATTCCATGGATTAATTTAAAAACCCTGATTCACCTGTATATTACTTCTAGGGTCATCGGTTGAATAATTCTCCTGTATATTACTTCTAGGGTCATCGGTTGAATAATTCACCTGTATATTACTTCTAGGGTCATCGGTTGAATAATTCTCCTATTTATTACTTCTAGGGTCATCGGTTGAAGAATTGTGAGAATCAGACATACCAGGCATTGAGTGGTTTGAAGTGTAAGAGACGTATATTGTTGTCTGGTACACCCATACAGAATGATCTACTAGAATACTTCAGCCTTATACACTTTGTTAATAAAGGTATCTTAGGTAAGAGCTTTGTTAGACATCTTCTGTGTTAAATATATTATACCTTCATCCGTTTATATCTTCAGTTTGGATATTGTGATACAGTGCACCGTCTTCTGTAGGTTGCAGGTTGCTGGCATCTCCTCACAGCCTGGTCGGCTAAACTTTGTGTCATGCATCCTCCAGATTAGGACATATCTGTGCTAAAGCTGATGTATATTTTATAGCGCTATTGCTAGACATACTGATGTTATTACATCCCTTGGACGATAGCAACATGGCAGGAGGTTTGATGTTGGATGACATTGTGACATCCTTAAAGTGCGCTGGGTGGTTGTCGGTCATCTTAAATATCGTTAATATATTATTTATTTCTACAGGGGTGTCAATTTTCCTGATTTATCCAGAATTCCGAATTTAATCATTCCTGGAAGAGCAATGATTTCTGTAAAAAAAAAATTATTTGATGAAAATATCTCAAGAAATTGCAAATTTATGATGAATTAAATTTTCTCTTCAATAAAATCTAAGTTAAATATGGAATTAATGTCATTGAAGGCCTCTTGTTTGGCAAAAATGTCCAGTTGCATAAAATGTTCCTGATTTTTAAATTGGCCCTGTTGACATCCGTGTTTCTATTATCATAATTATACTATAGTCAACTTTTTATGAAAGGGTCAGTGCACAAACTTTTTGTTACCTCCTTGTATATTTGAGTGAATGATATCTATCAACAAGTACTGCATATTCTTGATATGTATGATAATGAGGTAATCAGGTATGACTGTTTTTTATTAGGTACTGCTCAGGAATTCAAGAAAAGATTTGAAACCCCTATATTACGAGGTAGGGACTCCACAGCATCAGATGTAGACCATAAGAAAGGGGTTGAGCAATTGAAAGAGGTGAGAACATAAATGGTTTGTTTACCACCGGACAGAATTTGAACTATTGAACAATGTATTTGGTGTAGGGATGTTTGCCAATGTCACCAAAACAGACTTGCAACCTATTTTTAGGATTTGGTATGATGCCTTCATAGTACCCTAAAGCTCAAAATATTTTTCAGTTCTCTATAGACAGTGTATATATACATAAAGATTTTAAATTTGAAAAAAAATGAAAAATTCCTGTTTGGTCTAAGGGGGAGAACTCTTTTATGATAAAGTTTTGTTTTGATATAATTACCTCCCTTTGTATCTTGTAATATTTCAACTTGCTGTTGTTGTTAATCGATGCATCATTAGAAGAACACAGGCATTACTGACACAATATCTACCGGTTAAAAGTAAGTAGTTCATCATCCATTTATAGTAGTTATACGACAAGGGAAGTTTAATTAATATTCAGAAATATGCCCATATTTCTCTCTGTCTATATTGCTGGGTAAAATGAGAATGTTGCAAGTATTGATGTTTAGAAATAAAAACAGTAAAAACTGTCCAAATTTACTCTCTACTGATAGTAAAAAAAGCTTTTACAACTTCATTTTGGTCAACTTGACAAGTTCTGATGCTCATGAGAAGCGCCTTAAGGTGCAGAGTTAAAAGTAGAAGTTACTACCTTCTCATTCTAAGCCAGTGATATGTTCTTAATGATACTTAGTTTATACAGGCTAGTTCTTCTTTAACAATTAGTCAGACTTTCAGCGAATCTATACATTGTGTACTTCTGTACGAAGCCTGGTTGTGCGTATTGTCAGGAATTGTCAGTTAAATAAATTTGAATATTTCTTGAGTTATGGCCCTTTGATGGCGATGTATGTTTTTGCGCCAGAAACCCATCAAGTATTTTGTGGTATATACAGGGTGTCCCAAAAAAACGGGGACCTACCTTAAACCCTTATTACCCATTCATATTTTAATGAATTAAGGTGGTATTTTGTGAAAGTGTATGTAAGGGATCTCCTCTTCTAAAAAGGGTACTTATTACAATATGGTGCTTCAAAACAGGAAGTGACGTCATAATTTTCACTATGGCAACATTTCACGTTATTTTTTATTAATCACCTGAAAAGTGGCATTATAAGAAAAGGGCATTTGCGTCAGAGCATTTATTGTTAGAAAATGACATTTAAAGCCAAAGGGGTGATCAAAATGTTGTATAAATAAAACATATATGATAAGAATTAGCAAAACAGAGGAAAACGTGGTGACTTTACTGACCAAAGGGGAAGTGGAAAACCTTCCAAAATAGCCTCAACACTCGTTCAATTATTAAAAACATTGATATTGTCAAGGACTATTACCAAAAAAAAGCTTAGACTATGAAATGAGCAAAAAGTTGTGTTTTATCCAAACAAACAGTTGATGGATATATTTTGGAGTAATTGTGTAGGTCAAAAATTATAAAAATAGCACCATAGGCTAGCAGAAAACTTCTTGCAATAAATCAGCAGCAAAACCAGGATGTGTCTGCAAAATAGTACTGACATCTTACCTCATATCACAGGCCATATGACCTTAAATTACTCAAACTTTATCCCAATAGTGAATTTGTTTGCTATACATAATGAACTAATGTATCACAAACCATAAACACTGATTTGGAGCACTTGAGAAGATGTTTGAGGTCAGCATGGAAATATATCTCATTGAATTCTGAAATCCCTGCTTCAGTTTATGGTATTTTACTGAAACATGCAATTGTAAACACGGGAGGTAACTCTGAGGATTGAACTAAATAATCACGATGATGATGCTAGTATTCTGAACAGTGTTCTTCCCTTATTGTTTTGACACATTAATAGTGTGATATCTATAACAGAGAAAAAAGTTACAATTGTTTATCCCAGGTCCCCGTTTTTTTGGGACACCCTGTATATTAATGAGAGATACGAGAAATAAAGCCTAGAACATATAATAGTACCAGTACAAAACTACCACATCTGTGTATTTTATGATAAAGATATCTCTCCTGAATCCGTGCCAAAATTAGCCTGATGAGTTACACACATAAACGATTTCTTCGTATTTGATATCATATAATATGAATACTTTCTCGCCATATATCACCATGCCATTTATTCAATTATATTTTTGTTGTATTGTAAAAAGTCCTTTTAAGGACTAAATATGCAAATAAATTATATCCTATTCTATATTACAGTTGAAGAAGTGATATGTGTTGAGTTAACTCCCCTACAGAAACAGATGTATCAACATTTGGTACGGTCTAAAGCTGGAGATTGTCTACAGAATACTGATGAAGTCAAGCCCACGGCTGGAAGTCTATCTTTTATCACACAACTCAAGAAACTGTGCAATCGTAAGTGATCAGTATATTCTTCCCTCCGTAGTTCAGTGGTAAGTGTGTGCTTTCCATCTAAGCCGGTGACTGGGTTCAAATCCAGGTGGAGGAACTTATTTATGCCTGCCATATTTCAGTGGAAATAAAGCAAATAAAGGCTTTGTATAAGTATTTGTATATATATCTCATGCAGTGTTTCAGGTGTAATATAACAATGCAGGTCTCAGTGTAGTTTATAAGGAAATAGTTGATTTGCTATGAGCAAAACTGGACATTTAATGGTTAAGTTGAGTAGCTTATTGGCCAATAATGTGTTTACATCAGTCAGTCAGTCCCTCAAATTCTTGATCCTATCGTAACACCAACAGTTTTCAAGCTAGGTTTATGAAACTTGGTAATATATGGATGAGGACCAATAAGGAGAGTTTGCATGGCTGATTTTTTTTATGATTTGAAACAAAAATTGTTGTTGCCATGGCAACAGAAATATTGACAACCTGAAAACAAGGTTGGAGACTTCTGTATTGCTTGCAATTCCTAATAACTTGTTGTACCTAGAATGTTTCATTGTGATTCTGGAGCTATGTTTGATATATTTTTATGTCTATCAGATCCTGATCTCATTTATGAGAAGTGTGTAGAGGAAGCGGATGGTTTTGAGGGAATGCTAGATCTGTACCCACCGGGTCATACACTGAGAACTGTTAAACCAGAACTCTCTGGTAAGTTAAAGTTACTTTGAGTCAATTATATCATCCGTATCAACTTATTGCCAGTGTGCAGTGGTTGTTGCACGAGATGCTTAGTGGTCTACTGTTTTCGTACTTTTATTGCTTTACTCTAACTTGATTTGAGGGCAGTATGTATTGAAACAGCAACATAATTATATCCCCTGCACAGTGTATGTTGTAAGGGGGTATACTGTCTTCCGCTTGTCTGTCTGTACGTCTGTCTGTTTCTCCGACAGATTCTTGTGGACGCAACTCCTCTAACAGTTTTTGCAGGATTTCCTTCAAATTTTCACACTTGAACAAACTCAACATGTAGATGTGCATGAAGGAAAGAATTTGCGCTGTGATGATTTTTGCCAGAATTATAGCCCTTTGCCGGCAGGGGTATTTTACTCTGACGAATGGCGACGGCCCCAGTTCTGCTTGCAATATGATTATGATAACTTACTGTAAATGTGTTTTTTTTCTCTCACTCAAGTAAAAGTGTTTAACATTTTTATATCCCATGATTAGACATTAACCTGATAATTCCTGTAGCAGGTTGTAATTCATTTGTTGAAGTTCAAAATGTTGTGAAAATCATTGTCTATTTTCCGTACGGGGTATATTATTTTTCTTTCATTTCAGGTAAATTTTTGGTACTGGATTGTTTACTGGCTGTGATCAAGTCAACAAGTAGTGATAAAGTGGTACTTGTATCCAACTATACACAAACTCTAGATTTATTTGAGAAACTGTGCAGACAGAGAGGGTAAGATATTGGTATTTCATGATTCTGGTTTTAATATTTCTGTCCTGTTTGTCATTGTCAGTCAGTCTGGCTTCTGGATAGAAAAGCAACTATTTTTTGTCAAATTTTCATGACAGGGTACTACATATTACAATCAGGAATTGAACCATGACCACCATGCCATGTTGACTGAAGATCCTGCTAAGAACTGGGTTAGACTCCCAGATTGGTCAGGTCATGCTCTATCATGACTTTTGCTATGATCGTGTCTTCCTCATGTGGAATAGTTGTCAGCTTCTTATGAAATACTTCTCTTTGATAATTCAATCCCAAGACTTTTGTTTATGTCAACTTGAAACATTTATTTTGCATTATCTTGATGAAAACTAACAAATCTGGATATTATTGGTCGAATATCATCCAACATTGAACACCATTTTCTGTCAATGTTACTGTCATGTATTTATCACATTTTTAGCTCGACTATTCGAAGAATATGAGAGCTATTACAGTCACTTGTTCGTCGGCGTCGGTGTCGGCGTTGCATATGGTTAAAGTTTTACATGCAAAACTTTAACCTTGGTTATATTTCAATAACCAGTGCATATATTGGATTGAAACTTTGCACTGGCTTTCCCTGTCATGTAATCAACCATGTTAGATAACTCTTGCATGAATTTAATGCAAATTATGGCCCTTTTTTACTTAGAAAATTTGGTTAAAGTTTTAGATGCAAGTTACTAATAAGGCCATATCTCAAATAGTATCTGTGCTATGGCATTGAAACTAACAACACTTACTAACCATCATAAGGCAATGGTACCGGTCATGGGTAATAGCTCTATTATGATTATTATTTGAGTTATGCCCCTTTTTAACATAGAATTTTCTTGGTTAAAGTTTTGCATGCAAGTTTCATTCAGACCATATCTCAGCTACTATCCATGATACTGCATTGAAACTTACAACACTTGTTTACCATCATCAGTCAATGGTATCAGTCAAGGGCAATAACTGTATTATTTTTTTATTTCAGTTATGCCCCTTTTTAACATAGGAGTTTATTGGTTCAAGTTTTACATGCAAGTTCTATTCACGCCATATCTTAGTTACTATTTATGATATGGCATTGAAACTTATAACACTTGTTTATCATCATCAGTCAATGGTACTGGTCAATTGTAATAACTCCATTTTTAGTTTAATTCGAGTTATGCCCCTTTTAACTTAGACTTTCCTTGTTTAAAGTTTTGCATGCAAGTTACATTCAAACCATATCTCACCTACTATCAATGATATTGCATTGAAAAGTTTAACTTTAAGGATTTATTACATGACTGTATCCTCTACATTATTATTTTAATTTGTCACCATTGTTTTAAAATTGACTCCTTTAACAAATCATATCTTACTCATATGATTATTTTGTAGAAACTTTGTTATGTCAGTGGATGTATACAATTCCCTTTAAACATACACATTTCTTGAATAGAGTACAGTGCCGCTTGAAGTCTTAAAATCATTTTCACTGACAAATATTTGTTAATAGTCCAGTGTTGAGATAATTGCCATGCCTCAACAACCATTGTACATTAGCTTTCATTGCCATGTAGTCAACTAAGTAGCGTAACTCACGTTTCAATATAATACAAATTTTAAATGGCCTGTTTTGAACTTATATTTTTTCTGACAAATGGCTGCGAATAGTCGAGCGCGCTGTCTAGTGACAGCTCTTGTAAACTAGACTCTTTAATTTTGGGTCATCTGAAATACATCATTTTATTAATCTTCAAATATCTATGGTACATTTACTTTGTATATTTGCATATGTGTACCATTTTTGGGAAGGTTAGTCATGTTTTATGCAACAGGCAGTTAAAGATACTCCCCCCGCTCCTTAATGACTCCTTCTTGCTCAAGAGAGGGACCACTATACAAGCAAAAAATAGAAAAATGGTAGTTCAAATTATGACTGATTTTGGTGATTAGTTAATTTGGTGTAAATACAGTGCTATAATTCTACAATGTATTACAGGTATTTATTTGTTCGACTTGATGGTTCCATGACAATCAAGAAGAGAGCTAAAGTTGTGGAGAATTTTAATAATCCAACTGTAAGTTACATGTAGTTATTGCATAATATAAACATACCTAAGATTGTATAGTGTAACAGAGTCTATGGTTGTCTGTGAAAGGCTAAGAAGAGTGCCTCCCTAGCTTATGTGGTTAGCGCCCTTGCCTTCTTATCTGTTGACCTGGGTTCAAATTCGGGTGTATACACTCATATGCCTGCCATATTTCGACAGAAACTGACTTGTGAATATAGGCTATGCTTGGTTTTTTTATGCCCTGGCATCTACTGATTCACAGTTTGTTACAAAACACTCAAGTTGATTGACTTAGCTAGTTATTATGGACAAGGCTACCACCTGTGCATAAGTGCTTACTGAATGCAGATTTGTTTTGCATAGACCTTAAATGTCTCAAACCATTTTGCCTTGGACATCCTAGATCATTGATTTTCCTGTGCTTAAATCAGTAAAAAAAATTCCCTAAATGTACTATGTATTTCGGTATGTTGCCGGAACCACTGTATTAATTTGCTTTTGCCTGATATTAACTATTGATATTGTGATGAAATAACAAAAATAATTACCGGTAATGCTGGGTAAAAATTCTGAAAACTGGTCTTGTAGAGACAGATCTCTTCTGGAAAGTAGGATCATATAATTTGATAAATTAAACTCAAGATTATTTAGAAAATAATTTGATATGTTGTGTTGGTACTTATTTCAGAGTCCCGAGTTTATATTTATGCTGAGCAGTAAGGCTGGAGGGTGTGGCTTAAATCTGATTGGTGCAAATCGTCTTGTGATGTTTGATCCTGACTGGAACCCGGCGAATGATGATCAAGCTATGGCTCGCTGCTGGAGAGACGGGCAAAAGAAACAGTGTTTTATTTACAGACTTTTAGCGGTATGTATACATGATTAACCTTCCTTTTTCTAATACAAATATTCATGATTGCTATATACATTTATGTTCTTTCCGCTCTCAAATCCAATTATATACACTGCATATTTTTAATCAGGTGTATCAATTTTCCTGATCCTGAAAGAGCTATGATTTCTGACCAGAATAAAGTGATGAAAATATCTCGAGAAATGGCAAAGTTATGGTCAATTTAATTTGTTTTGAACGATTTTCTTGATAGGAAAATCTGACAATTCAAATATGGAAACAATGTGGTTGAAGGCCTCTTATTTGTCAAAAATGGTTGGCCATATCTGATCTCCTCATTTTATATTTGGCTCTGTTGACACCCCTGTGTAAAACTTCCTGCATCTACCGGTATATATAGACAGTAGGGACTAGATATGGACAAGTATTCAATTACTTCAATAGAGGATCATAGCATTTACGGAAATCTTAAACTTACGCTCAGATTTGAATTCTTTATAATTCATTAACAACTGTGATACATGGAGCTGCAATAATATTCAAGATTCAGTTTATGAGCTTCTACAAATAATTTCTGTCCCCAATTTGCAGTTGTTAACGAATTATACAGAATTATATAGACTTTAAACCTAAGTTTATGATTTCCATATGAATGTTGATAAAACAGTACCCAGATGACTGAAATGCTGTTGCAAAGTGCCAGGGGGACATAAAAACAGTATCTGTATTCATTCTATGGATTTATGGTTGTCTCCCTTGTTTGAAAATTTCTCACTATATTTAACCTTCAATTTGCTCTTTGTATGCTCTTTTTTCGTAAATATGAAATAGTAGTCATGTGACCACACAACTACGTAATCTGATATGTCGCAGGTAGTGACGTCACATATCACAGGTAATAATGTCATGTATCTCAGGTAGTGACGTATCATTGAGCATTTTGTGTCTTGCGTAGATTTACCAAAATGAACTTTCAAAATTAAGCCACATTAAGTCTTAAACAGCTATTGTAATAAGCTATAATTTGGTAACCTCTACAGAATGATGCAACTTGAGCGCTTTAGTTGATTGCCAAATGTGGAAAACATCATGGATGAAAATGTAATAAAACATCCATATGGTTTGTTAACAAAATGACAATTTGTAAACAATAAATGCATGATTTAAAGTCTAAGGGGAGCAACTCTTGCAAAATGAGTATTTTGTTCACCATACAATTTGCTAAATACAATATTTGGTCTACTATTTTGACAGATATAATTAACATTAAGTTGTCGAGTATTGGTCATTAGATAAGAAACCGCCTAATGGTTCCATAATTCATTGTATGTAATGGATGATTGGAAAAAAGTTCTGGGAGCAATAATGTGACTTTAAGTATGACAATTTCTTTACAGACTGGAACAATAGAAGAGAAGATATTTCAGAGACAGGCACATAAGAAAGCATTGAGTAGTTGTGTAGTTGACAAAGAGGAGGATGTTGAACGACATTTCAGTCGTGATGAACTCAGAGATTTGTTTAGACTCAATGAAGAAACACGTAGTGATACTCATGAAAAGTGAGAACTGGCCCCAACCTCCCAAAGCATCTCAAGTAGAAATCTCAACTCAAATTGAGATTTTGCTAAATTCAGAATTAGCATTATTGTTGAATCTGAAGTTCCAGCTTTGGAAATAATGCTGTAATGAACTCAGGATGTAATTTATGTATAGTGATGCTGGCAATTGCCAGTCAAACCTTGTATTGAAATTAACATAAAACAAATACCAATATTTGAGATGAGATTTTGTTCAGATTGAGTTGCTACGGGAGATCGGGAACTTGGTGATGTGGTTTCCATACTCTACCTTGTTTATTATTTGCTGTATTTGTATTCTTATTAGAAAGGTAAAGTTTCTCGCAAACTCAAGGTGCCATGCCTTAACTCTTTCCGGATAGGTTCCTTGATTCTTAGGTGTTCCCTGTGTACACGAATAAGAATACATCTGGGTCACCAAGCAGTTCAACTCTTGTTGGTTAGGAAAAAATGCTAAATTAAGTGCCTTGACTAAGAATCATAACAGGCTCAATCGACTATTAGGAGCATTATCCACTTGGCCTATGACCCACCCTATATATTTCTACTGTAAATTCGTTAAATTTCGTGGATTTGACAAAAACGACCATTTTGATGGCACCTTAATTTGTGGCTTTGTATTTAAGGTAATATATACAGGGGTAAAAAGTATTGTTTAATGGGATTTAATTTTGTGGTTAAAGGTGAACTTTGTATGCATGTATGTCATGTAGTGAAATTGTTTTATTCAGAAATATTTGGCAGTCTGGCTTGAATATGAAAGTGAATGTAGGGTTGGGGCTAACGGACTTTTGGTCGGTCGGTACGTGTGAGAAAATCAATTCACCGCGTTTGACGTACAACATTTTTCTAATATGAACTATGAAATCCACAAAATTTGTGATAATTGATGATTTTACTGTGTTTCTGTGAGTGACCTATGTTTTATTCACTTTTCAGGTTTAAATGTCGAAGATGTGTTAATAATATTGAAGTGAAAGCTCCACCTGTGGACTCAGATTGTAACTCGGATCTATCACTGTGGCATCATTCTACAGACAAACGTGGACTTAATGATATGGTACTAAAAGGTGCATGGAACACAGACACACCTATTTCATTTGTGTTTCATCATCATTCCCATGAACAGCAGAGAGTGACCGTGTAGACTTGATACTGAGTGCTGATGGTTTGTGATATATAACTGGGAATGTATTAGCAGCAGGCTTCCAAAGGGCGTGAAAAATGTGTCAGTCCTTCAGCATGAGAAATACTGATATTATGTCCATCCAAATATAAATCAGTCATACACTACATACAAGCTGACCAAAATCTGCCTCCAATTCAGACTGATTCCAGTTGTATCAGTCCTTTTTAGACTTTCACTGACATTTGATAGACTGGGTTTGGGAGGTTTGTCGGAATTGTACATCTGACAGACTGGTTTTGTGGGACATGTCCACTAGATAGACTGGTTTTTGGAGGTTATGTGGGACATGAACAGACTGGTTTTGTGGGACATGTCCATCAGATAGACTGGTTTTTGGAGGTTTTGTGGGACATAAACAGACTGGTTTTGTGGAAATGTCCATCAGATAGACTGGTTTTTGGAGGTTTTGCTGGACGTAAACAGACTGGTTTTGTGGGACATGTCCATCAGATAGACTGGTTTTTGGAGGTTTTGTGGGACATAAACAGACTGGTTTTGTGGAAATGTCCATCAGATAGACTGGTTTTTGAAGGTTTTGTGGGACATAAACAGACTGGTTTTGTGGGACATGTCCACTAGATAGACTGGTTTTTGGAGGTTTTGTGGGACATAAACAGACTGGTTTTGTGGGACATGTCCATCAGATAGACTGGTTTTTGGAGGTTTTGTGGGACATAAACAGACTGGTTTTGTGGAAATGTCCATCAGATAGACTGGTTTTTGGAGGTTTTGTGGGACATAAACAGACTGGTTTTGTGGGACATGTACATCTGATAGACTGGTTTTTGAAGGTTTTGTGGGACATAAACAGACTGGTTTTGTTGGACATGTCCACTAGATAGACTGGTTTTTGGAGGTTTTGTGGGACATAAACAGACTGGTTTTGTGGGACATGTCCACTAGATAGACTGGTTTTTGGAGGTTTTGTGGGACATAAAAAGACTGGTTTTGTGGGACATGTCCATCACAAAGACTGGTTTTTGGAGGTTTTGTGGGACATAAACAGACTGGTTTTGTGGGACAGGTACATCAGATAGACTGGTTTTTGGAGGTTTTGTGGGACAGAAACAGACTTGTTTTGTGGGACATGTACATCTGATAGACTGGTTTTGGGAGGTATTGTGGGACATAAACAGACTGGTTTTGTGGGACATGTCCATCAGATAGACTGGTTTTTTGGAGGTTTTGTGGGACATAAACATACTTGTTTTGTGGGACATGTACATCTGATAGACTGATTTTGGGAGGTTCTGTGGGACATAAACAGACTGGTTTTGTGGGACATGTCTATCAGATAGACTGGTTTTTGGAAGTTTTCTGGGACATAAACAGACTGGTTTTGTTGGACATGTCCATCAGATAGACTGGTTTTTGGAGGTTTTCTGGGACAGGCCAACCAGACAGATAGGTATGCGGTAATGTTGTATGAAAAGGTTGGCAAATGTCAATATGACAAGATAAACGCATAAAAACATTCCAATGTATAACTAAATGTAAGTAATATAAGACCTCATATTATAAAGCTATCTTCACTTCTGTGGTGTTGAAATATTTGCCATGGCATAGCTAGATGTGACATGTCTGAAATTGTCAATTTCCATCTTTTATTATTTTCTGTTGAAACTTATTCATTGATTTATACAGTACTTGATTGGGAGTGCTTGCATGCAGAATTAAGTCAAAGAAATATCCATGCACTCCAGTGAAGATAGTGTGCTATTGAAGAGTGCATGGGAAGATTTCTAAGGCAAAGTGACTCACAGATGTTGTGTAATGAATCAAATCTCTTACTTCTAATTTCGGATTGAAGATTTTATAAATTAGTTTAGATCTTCTTCACAACTGACACATTGAAGGATTATTCCTGAATGATTTGTTTTTCCTGTATCTTGAATTGGCAAATCCTGTTGTTTCCATTCCTGGTGGTGTTTTGGAGAAAATTAATGTCCAATCTGTATGACATTGTGGAGGTGAGCGTAGATCTCTGGCAAATGAATTGAGATATTAGATGGAATTACATGAACACCAAATCTTAGTTTGATTTTCACTGATTTTCTCTTCGTAATTGTTTGCTTCTTGAGTAGATGGTGTTAAACTAATATTGTTTTTGTATTTTCTTATTTTGTTTCTGCTTACTATTAAAGTGTAATAGAATTATATTAAATTCTATCTGGGTAATCTTAAATTATTTGCCTGAATGTAATAATCATCAAATCTGTTCTAAGTAATATTTTCCTTCATAAAAGGTTGCATTTTGTAATTTGTCTCACAAGCTTCCACTAAATGTCAGGAATTTTGAATTGAATTAATATTGCTAGAGTTATGACCTTCCATTACAAGGTTCGTGCATTGAATATGTCCAGTTTCTGATTGTATTAGCTCTACATCTCGAGCCTCTTCAAGATACTCCCAGACTATGAAAACACACAACTGAGGTTATAAATACAGACAAGATATCGACTGTTAGATTATGTTAATCCTAAGGTCAGGTTTGTGTCAAATTAGCCAAGCTATACATGAATGTTTGCCATATATTGTATATGATACTGTATGATTTTGTTACTGCACTGTTTATTTATAATGTGAATGTTTTTTAATGTGAATTTGTTGAATGTGATGTTGCAGCATTGTGTATCAATAAAAATATGTAAGACATCGCTTTCGTTATGTTGTTTTTATGCTGGTTGTGTATAGCTATATTACTTCACAAAATTGTAGCTCTGAAGTACAGAGTCCACTTTGGTAAAACTGTCAACTGAGCTAGCAGTACATGTATGCAATTAGTCATGACATCAAATACTATAACTGGATCAATGCATTGAAGTTTTCCCATAAATATTGATAAAATGGTCAATCATTGTAATGCAACACCCTTTAATTTGGGAAACATAAAAATGATATTGATTGCTGTACAGAGGTGGTCGATCTGTACTGTGAATTATTGTTCTACTAATGAAATAAACAAGGCATGAGACGCATGACAAATATTTGTTGCAAATGCTGTTCGCATGTTTTTGGCTCGTAGAGGAACCATGTGGGTCATATCCACAAACAAAGCATCAGGATTTTTCCAGCCATAGAGACTCATGTTTCATGTTTCGTGAAGTATGCAGACTTATGAACATACAGAAATAATTTGTGCCACTTCAGAGTCTAGTCACAGCGTCGTATGTATTATCAACATCTTCATGATTTTCAGTATGTTCAGCCTCATTACTGATCTCTGCCATATTGGTGTCAGTGTCGTGTCCTTGAATAACCTCAGCAATATGCACTAACTGTCTCAAATGGTTGTTTTGATGTAAGGTACGATTAAGTCTTGTCTGTAGCTCGATTTCAGATCGTTTCCATAACACTAGTAAATCCTCCTTTGATAATGCCTCAACAGCACCTCTGTTGCAGCTCCGCCTCTCAACCGTTGACATGGCGTGGTCCCGCAGACTTGATTTAACCCTATTGTCTTTGAGCACCATATCTACATTTAAGTCACTATTTGTGGTAGCACTTTCTGGACGAGAATTATAACTAACTGTCGGTATTTCATTCACGATTCTTACAGAGTCGTCTATCGTTCTATTACACGTATCCTTGTTATCTTTGAATGAAACACTATTGTTGACATCCTTCCGTTTCACACTCCTTTTCCGCGTCTTTGGTGAAGGCCAGGTTTCATATCTTTTTCGATCATGTTTGCAGTTAACTGTTTTACTAAAGCACGCTCTGTCAGATAACGGACTTCTGTTTTGTTCTAGACTCTTAGATACGTCCAGTTCATGCGGATTTCTTATTTCATTCATTGAGCTTACTCCAACCATTCTTGTTGGTTTATTAACTGACGATTGGTTGTTCTCGGCAGCAAACTCGTCAGAGTCTGCTTGAAATGTTGGGTTATAAAACGCCCTTCCAGTATGCGTCACTTTCTTTCTTTTTGATCGATAAAATGATGACTTTAATCGTTTTATTTTCGACCTACGATTGTTGTGAGATTGTGTGAAGTCAGTGTCACCATCTATATCATACACGGACTTGTCCCACCCACCAGAAGACCATCTTGTCCTCCCGGCTCTAGGCACTGGCACCGGTTCACTACCGGGAATACTGAGGGACCTGTACTGCTGCTGCTTGGTTATTTGTGTTATTATATCAATAATGTCTTCAGAAAGTTCCTTTTCTAACGTCCCAGCAACTGTAAAAACATCGTCTTCGCCTTCTGAACTGTGATTTTCCCGAGCATTCTTGTACCTTAAATATACGAACAATGTCATAAACGAAACAAGTTGCCATGACACGTGGGCACTAGAGGGTAGAAAGCACTTTACATTTTTTTATTATATATACCAGTTGGGACTTCGGTTGCAACCAATAAAATACGAGTTAGTTAGCAACATCAAACCATGCAGTGTACGTCATATACTTAACATGTAATTGATTGGTATTTTATAACGAAATATTATTTGAAAAATAAAGCATTTTGTTGTTGTTGTTGTTGTTGTTGTTGTTGTTGTTGTTGTTGTTGTTGTTCAGTCCAGTTAGGATAAAAATCCAGTGACGCAGTGGAACAATACACTAGTACGGTGTAAAGACAAGTATATTAACAGTTCAATACCAAACTAAACTAAAATGTACCGGGTGTATTCAAAAGTTAAATTTTCGCTTATAAAATTAATATATGTCTATTAAAAGGGTCCCGTGACGAATATAATGTGTTGTGCTTACGCCAGTTGTAGTATGGTAGCTAGATCCTGGTTCTTCATTTGGTATGATATCATGTCTGCTGGACTTCTCATCTGAACGAAACACAAATAAACCTTGTATCAAAACTATAATAACCAACTGTACTGGACAGGGAAGTCAGCACAAAACAGAAAGAATAGTTACGAACCGTGTATGCTACAAATTACTAGCTATGCATAAAGTGGCACCGGACAAAAAGCCGAACAGAAATGGGCACATACACAAAATGTACGGCCAACCCTTGTATGTTTCACAATGATTTAAATATTGAATGAGATCATATAGTACTGGTTTGACAACATATGTTAAAGGTCAGTGTTTGAACATATACACTTGTATTGTAAGTTTTAAAGGTGGGGAACACATACGTACACTTGTATGTTTTGGGTGTATATTTTGTACATGTAATAATTTCAGCCAAGTTTCAAGAACAAGTTTCAAGAAAGACTGTCTTCACCCGAGTAACAACAAAACACTCAAGCATCTACGAGGCGTCGTAGTTAGTAGACTACGAACTAGTTAAGTTATATGTACGTTCAAATGATAAAATCAGTCACAACTTTCGAAATGTATTTATGTTTCTGTTGCCTAGGTACTTATGAAGTGCAGTATTAAGCCCGTGTTGCTCTGACAATGCAGTTAATTTATGTCATAATAAATACACTAAAATATACCAACACCAAAGTGGATTGAACATGTCTTTTTATATTACATTACCTAAATGTTTCTAAAAAGTAATTCCTTTCTTCAGTGTGATGTTCATGTATCTATTTTTACTAGAACTGTAATTATTTTACCTGTCTTTTCATCTTAGACTTGAGGTCAAATTTCGTCTGCCTGACCTTGGACAGGAGTACCTTCGCTGGTGGTTCCACCTTCTCGCTATTTATAGATTTGTACAACCTCTAAAATGGAAATATCATAGAAATATGGTTAAAAGAAGGTTTTACAAGTTACATGTTGGCAAATGTTTATGTATTTTGCGAATTTAATAAAGTATCAGTCTGAGTAAATATTAGAAATCACGTGTTTTTTACGTTCTTTATAATGAACATTGACGTCGCGCCACAATTTGGAGCTCTTTTCAATTTCGCGTTATTTATTTTCCGAATGATGCAAATGTAATTATGGTTGTTTCAATAAATATAAATATGTTATATATCAATCGAACGAAGAAAATCAGCACAATCAACCTGAATGTATATGTTTTGAGTTTCATTACAAAATCCCACACTTTCAGGGTCCGAAATAACCAGAATACGGTGAAATATCACTGTAGAGATGTAACATCCAATCTCGTGGGGCTTGAGAAAAATGTGTGGAGAGCAAAAACCATACGCAAAATTTCTATATTTTTTGCTCAAAAATTATTATTAAACGTTAAAAGTTGATGCAATTAAATAAAACATGTTGAGTACTATAAAAGTTACACATTTGCGCATTTTTTTCTGTCATGAAATACCTTGCCGGGTCAGTCTATTAAATTCAATCTAATTAAAATAATATACTAACAATTCTCCATTCCTAAAAACACTGTAAAGTATTTATAGCGTAAAGTAGTGCAGCAGCGTAATATTGTACTAATATGGGTCCTGTTTGAATGAGATTGTATTAAAGTGTATAGAGCTACATCGGAAGATATTTTTTTGAAAGTTTCAAAAACTGAAAACAATTATGCTTTCATATCCATTAGATCATTTTTCGCTGCAGTTTTAACAGAATTTCTTTCTGTGATTTATTGCACATGCAAACTGTCCATTTCCATACGAAAGTGTTCTAGAACACCACATGAAACTATAAGAGTCGTCTATTTTTCGACGATTGAATCAAAGTACACGGAACTAATCCAAAGTTTTAATTTGCAGTTAAGGTAGTCTATACTAAGCAAAACAGCTAACCGAACGCTTATGTTTTTTATGAATATTTATAGAACTATCCATAGGAATTGTCTGAAACTTGGCCTGAAGTATAATGAAAGCATTAGAAAGCTGGTGGTAAAATTTCGTCAAAATATTTAATTTGCATCATCTTCAAAATATGTATTTAATGACATCACCCATCAAGATGAAATTCGCAAAATCTACAATTAGCATATTTTATGAATGAGCAGCGGTTTTTACCGTACAACTTTTTTATTTATTAATATTTTTGCACGAAAGTTTGTGTATTTGTTATTTACGATCTTGGGGTGCGATTTAAGTAGTTTCTTTTTCAAAAATGCGAAACGGAAGTTTACAGAACCATGAAATAACAGAACCAGACATAAAAACTTGAAATTCATGAATAAGCGTTCAATAATACAAGATTTTAGGTTTATTCCATACACATTTTAAAAAGACTAATCGCCAAATCAATAAAACAAATAGTCAAACTCGATATCATGCGATTTGGTCACAAAAACATGGATTTTTTAATTTTTCAAAATTATGATTATAATTTTCAATGGTCAAGGGGAGGTAATTTGGTCGAATATCTTTTGTGTGGATAAATGAGGGTAATTATTGACTTAATTCTGGTTTTATTTTCAGTATTTTAATATTTATTTTTGTTTCCGTTATCAGAATATACACTTAAGACAATCTTTATTACCAAAGCGGGCATTTACAATTTGTCGAACACCTGATGAACGCACTTCAAAAGTGTCCTGTATACTGAATGGAGAGAAAAACACGTTTTTTCAAACGCATGCAAAAAAGTCCTCAGGACTAATATTTATTATTTTTTAAAGTCAACGAGTTTCACTTAGGCATGACAATACAATTTTATTGGAAAATGTAGTGAATGAACTTAAAAAGATGTAATATTATGCAAGAGTTATCCCACTTGAATTTGCTAGTTTTCTTTGCTCCTGTCATTCCAAATATACTGTTTTAGGTAATTTTATGTGCATTGGTATTCACACACACGTGAATGAAAAGGAAATAATGTTTGTGATAATTTAAAGCTGTGTAAAACTGATCTGTCTGATTGATACCCTCCAGGGAGCGTAATTGCCGCTTTTCCGCGGCCTACCTTTGTCAAATGCGCCATGTGTTTGACATAATATTTTGTTTTTCCGACTAACAAACACCCATGCTACACAACATACACACAAAACTCGTGCAATTCGAGAACAATCGATCACAACCTGCAAAAATGAGATTTGAAGCTTTTTCGTCATGGATGAGTGATTTTGGCATGTATTTTCATGTGGTAAGCTGCATAAGGTGCACAATCTATATTGAAATAACTAAGCAAAATTTTAAGTTTGTACACTTACAGGATACTGAAATATTCAAATTTAAAAAGTGTTCGGTTAGCTGTTTTGCTCAGTATAGTATCATACTATAAACGATGCAAGTAATTATTTTGACATTGAATGACTGTTAGAATATAGCTCTATACACTTTAAAATAGCATGTAACGTTATAAACGGCAAAGTACTAGACTAGCTCTGTGACAAATCGTCCGAATGTTGCATGTTACATGTATACTTGATGTGATTCATGTAATATTCAATGGAATAATACCCAGCTAATGGCAAAATGATATGACTGTACTCAAAACGTCTGCAATTTACGATGTATTATGCAATGAATGTCATGCGTCCCGTAAAAATGTCTATTTAACCATATAACCACTCCAGACATTGACATGAACTATACTGAGCTCGTTCTCAGGACATAGGAAGTCTCAATATTATACTTACATGTACTTGGGTGAATGAGTAAATCACATGTTTGTAAAAAGGTTGTGTTTCACAACTTCCATTTAGTCACAGACGGGCGCGGCCATAAAATACGAATCCACCATTAGTAGATATATACGACCACGCATAAAAAGCATAAATCAGTTTTGAGTCTGTATTTTATGCAACAAAATTATTGATAATCTGGCTAGGAAGATAGATAGATAGATAGATATCCACCTATTGTATAAAAGTCTGCAAGTGTCATTGATCAATGTCAAAATGACAAATTAAGTTCATTCTTACTTGACTGAAATATTCCATGGTTCTACTTTTCCATATGCTATCTTCCGATGTTTTCTTCAATGCCGGCACGATCACAAAATACGTAAGATGCTCTAATCCAAGAAGGACTACCGACAGCCCGATGGTTCCCAAGAGAACGACAAACAACCCATGGGTATGCTCCCACCCAAACTGCATTCCACTCGAATTGACAAGGTTGCCAACGCATTGGCGATTTTTGCCCATGTACCGCCATTTGAAATCTTCAATGTAGCCATGTTCAACATAATTCAATATAAGATGATCGAACTTTTCCTAAAATGCAATGGGCACATTTTCTAATTGCTGATTTTGCAGATTATATAAAAATAATCAATTTCAAAAAATAATTTAACCAATCATCAAATCTATTTCTGCAACAATAACACGTACGCCCGTATCAAAGTTTGATCCCGCGGTGTATTTGAATGTGTTGGGGTTAATGGCACAATTTAACGCAATTTAATAGGCGGTTTGATTGATAATTTTTTTAAGAAACTTGGGAAATTGACTGATCTCTACAACGCCTGTTGGGTTTGCACATTGCACAAAAACTATTTTGATTAAATATTTTGCAAAACGGAACTATTTGCTTTTGAGAATTACACCATTTTGCCGAAAAACCTTTGAAATTATGCAATCCCAACGGTATATGCACAGACTGCGTGTGGCTCACATCATTATTATAGAGCACTAAGAAAAAGTAAAGTTACCAATTTTCTAGGGTTCTTTTCAGCTGTTAAGCTGCTCAATCACCCTTTGACATTCACTCATTTTTTTCTAAATAAGGTACAAAAACAAATAATATAGGGAGTGCAATACTGCAAAACTTGTGGATTAGAAAGAGATTTAATCCTGTTTTGCCATAATTTGTGATTAGCGACTGTAGGCCTACCTTAAGCCAAGTTTCCCTAGGAAAGCCTATACCATAGGAGCCCTCTCCAAAACTGTGCGAAGCGACCTTGATAGTGCACGTGTCATCATACTTTGACAGGGCATACTCCAACAGCGGGCTGTCGTCTGCGTATAAATCCAATTCATTTCTCCTGAAACGATCATTAATCAAATGGTGTTAAAATTCATTAGAATTGGAATGACACCAAAATTCAAGCGGCATTGATAGATTACGTGCTCAGATTTCACAATACCAATATGGTATCCCGCAGGGATCTGTCATTTGAATTCGAGTCTCCTATTGCAGACATGGGAGCACAGGAGAACCAGAATGTAGGAGATTTGGATTATTATCTGTAAAAACCGTACGTATGTACATACATTTTGAAACTTGTGTGAATTGTTAATGTTAAAATAAACAATTCACAAGAGGTTGCTAAATAATGGTTCTATAATGGTTCTATAATGGTTCTATAATGGTTTTATTCCCATTGTGAGGTCACATTAATGTGCCGAACGTGCTATTATGAATGCAGAAATCTATTTAAAACGATAAAACAAATCAGACAGAGAATGAAACAGTCAAGAGCAATAACAAAGCATGAAATGTTTAAAAAGGAACACACGCACAAACAAATCACATACCGCAGATCGTTTTATCGATGAGGCAATAATTAGTTATGCCAAATAAAACTACGATCGTATGAGATGTTCAAATCACACGGAAACCTGCAATTTTTAAATGCACAAGGAAACAAACTACATTTACTTTAAAACAGTTACAAAACACGAAAGCTAACTCCAACGGCCGGACAAACACAACCGGAGAAAGAGCCAGCATAATAAAACGAAGCACTTATCTACGACCAAATAGCTCATACAACATACACTATGCAAAACCAATCAAAACACTGCTAACGTAATTTTGAAAAAAAAATGAAACACAACACACAAAACAAATTCAGCATTGAGCACAGCCTATACAGTTAAACTCAACGTCAGTTTAATCATAATGAAGCACAGCACACCAAATTAACTCAGCAAAGAAATAAAACACAACGCACAACGTAGAACTATACAGAAACACTTGGAAAGAATCGAAACACAACACACAAAGCAAACAACAGAAAGAGTGTGCTTGTCATTTGGAAAGAAACGAAACACAACTACACGAACAAAGCAGAATTCAACAGAATCAGTGTACTTGACATCATGTTAGAAGGAAATGAAACACAATACGCAAGCAGAACTCAACATGACATTTGATAAGAAATAAAGGAACGATGACAAAGATACAAAATTATTAAAACGTTGTGCTAGTTTACAGTTTGAAAAGACACAGTGACATAAATATATCCGCTAAGGTGTTCAATGACAGACTCTAATTAGGGATGTAAATCGCAACATTATGGCGGTTTTATGACAAACTTTAGTAAATGTACATCATAATTTAATTCAACAAAACCTCTCGGCAAACCTGAGTTTATCAAAAGCTTCTGTCACGCTATGTACATAATATTTCTTGAGTCGAATGTTGAGTTCAGGGTTGATTTCATTGATATATTTCTCTACGGCACTAGAACGTATGACCCCAATTCGCTTGGTTGACAACTGCTGAAATAAAAACATAAACTGACTACCTTATCAAATGTGCGGACGGTGAACCACTGTACATAATAATGATTTCATATGAAAGGATCTGCGTATGATTCTCATATGAAATTGAGATCATATCATTCTCATATGAATGGTTTCATATGAGAATCACTATGCCTACGTTTTATATCATTCTCATATGAAAATCATGTGTGGCGAAATTGCCTGTGTTCATATTTTACATCATTTTTGTAGGTGACGATTGCCAATAGTATGTTTGGCACATTTTAACACCATTTCCACCATGCGTGCAGTGTTCAATTCACTAAACCAGTTTTCGTATACTCCGTAATACATTTATGTTCCATAAGTCATAAGTAACAATGAGTAAAAAAAACTTCGTGAATGCGTCAGTAAAACTCAAATGACTTAGGCCTTAAACATGCTGTAACATGCTCCAAAAAAGATGGGTCGGTAAGTAGGGATTTTTAATGGAAAGGACACATCCGTTGCAGCCCCAACTTCTACCATATAATTAATAATTGAATGATAAAACAAAATTAAATTAATAGTTTTGTTGTCAACAAAAAAAATAACCCAAATTTGACGAAATCGATACTGGAATAGAGTTACAGGAAACAAACATAGTTTACGCCTTGTAATAGCATGGGCCACAAACACGGTGTTAGGAGATCTCAGCAACCCACAGAAGACTGTTAAAATCAGCACCATATCTAAAATGATGGTACTAATGACTGGAGTGCAGAAGAAGAAATGGATAAAGAATTACGCATTTAACATGCAAGTAGATAAAGAATGCTCATGAATACTGACCCGTGAGTCCAGGACACTGTAACTCGTCTCCACGAGGGCATTTCCCGCCAGAAACGCTGCCAAGTTTGCAGTGTAACTTGCTAAAAGAAAAATGGACAAACACGACCAACAATTCTGTAAGAACTTGCTCGGCCAACTTTTTGGAGATTTTGTTTTAACTGTATGTCCAAACCACATCGCATAAACCATTGTTAGTGCGGAACCCAGGGTGTAATTTTTCTTCCGGCGTTTACCCCACGGATTCAACCCAAATGGACTGTTCCATTCAAAGAGGGACGTTGCTAGGGCAACAACAGTGGCGCTGACTATAATCATGACCCATACAAGAATATCGAATGGGCTCATGAACGCCAGCAAAGTTGTATATCGGGAGTTACTGTATGACACCATTTCGTACGAAGCGAAATAAAACGCTTCGGTAAAGGACACAGCATTTATTCTATTCGATGTTATGCTTATAGCTCCCGCCATCATGTCTGCTGCACCGGATATGACGTCATCAACCATTCCGGTCCACGAGCCATTCGTCTGCGTTCCGTAGTCACTATCGTTTTTGAAATACAGCAGAAAATCAAAGTCCAGTTGAACAGACAAGGAATGAAGAAGATCAACAACGATTCCTTCACAACAATAAACGTCGAAGTTCGATTTCGAGTTGATGTTTTGTTTTTTGAAAAATGTTTCAGATATTTCTTTTATTTGAACTTTATTAGTCGTGTACATGTGTAGACATTCCGTATCGGCTGCACATTCTTCACGTGAATTCACGGGACCTCGGACATACACGAAAGGTTCGGCTGGTTTGGTTACAACCGTGAAAAATTCTCGAGCAAGTTTGGATGGCCCAAATATGGTGGGACCGGGCCATACGACCGTGTGAAGATCAAGTTTGTTTTCGCTTATAATTCCAATTGGCTTCCAGAAGGTGAAGTTTGGATTCGAGCCTTTGACAAAATTGAGAAGTCGAAATTGAGTGTTTCTTCTGCTGCCATCAGGTTTGTACAATATATCACTTCGACCAATCGAGCTGAAATAAACAATCAGGATATTGTACATGTATCATTCAACATGTTTGACGGATCATTATAGTTATTCCAAGATGCTATGGATTTTTTTGCAAAATAGGTAGCCTAAAGAATTTTTGCATACTCTTTGAAAAACATGTCATAAATAAAACACTTCCGCTTCTAATAATTCCTTATTTATCATTGATCTCATGAATAACCAAAGGGACAAGAAAGTTTGGAATAAGTATCTGGTATTATATTATATATCTCTTCCTATATGTATGGAAACTTCTTTTGACCTCATAATGTAAGGCCAAGACAAAATAATGTTGTGGTTCAGATTACAGGCCCAAAAATAGGATATGTAGGTATGGGAAACATTTAATTTTTTAACATTATTTTATTTTGCTTTTTCAATACATACATAGGAAGTTTTTTCTTTTCAAGTTTTGGCTTTAATTTTGAAAAATAATATTGTAAGGCCAAATCAATATAATGGGCTAGGTCGGGAAACCTGAACCCAACAGCATTTTGTTTTGGCCTAATAAAAACATGGGCTTTTGGACTGAGTGGAAACTTGCTCTGTGGTATCTAATCCAGCATATTATATTGACAGCCGCTGTATTAAGACAACATAATGATAAAATCAGAGGTCTAGAGTGTCACTCAATATGGCATTTAAATATGGCATAATCTCTCTCTGGCCAACATCAAATGTTTTTATTGCAGATAATTTTGTTTTCTTATGGGTCGATGCAGAATGGAAGGTTTTATTGACACGGTGCTATAACTAAATCCCATTGATGTGCAGTTGTACAAAGTCTATATACTGAAGTGCTATGTTATATGGACAAACAAGAGATGCAAGTACTTCACGGGTATTGACAGGACTGACATGTTTACGCTTCTGTAGTTTACAGTTTCTACACTGTGTAGGCCTAGCACATGCTTTACAAACCACATGCTATCGCGTGATTAAGGTAATGCACTGGGTTCTAGATAGGGTCCTACTTAATTTTAAGTACTGAAGTAATTCGGGACTGCTTATGTTTCGGAACTATTTGCCAAAATATTGCTTCAAATTACATTGACATTGTATATAATTGTGAATATTTCAGGATTAGAATGTATAGAAACCACGAGAATACAGAATAATAAGTTGACTACGGGATTGTCGACTGGTTCTAATTTGTGGAAAATATCTTCTATGCGCGCTGTTATAAGCGACGTGACATGCCATCATAATGTGGCACCATGCGGAAGCTTGCGTTGCTGTTTCATTTCCCGTATTCGTTTCTTTGCATCAGTGTCAATCTTGCAATTCAAATACATTGAGTGAAATAACTGATTGACATTAGAAATAAACTTTTAACAAGATGGCTTTGACATTCTCTCAAACATTTAACTCAACGTGCGATGTTCGGGTTAAACAAATAAGAAAGAACATTCATTAATGTTCAGTCAAGCTCTTCTGTCGCCTCCGATTGAAGAGCTAGCTTTACCTTCGGAACACCTCGGTCTTTATGCAATACGTAAGAAAACGGAAACGGACGATGATTCACGATTATGGACACTGTTTCTAATATGACAACAACAAATTAGCTTAATGTGTTTGAACAATTGGTATAACAGATGCAGTGTGAATTGTGAGTGATAAGCATCCTTTTGTTATCATATTCTAATGGCAGACGATCACACTCATGGTATGAATTCATCTAGAACACTCATTGATTTTCTGTAATAATGTTTATTCATTACGTTTGTCAAACAATTGAGATTTGATCACTTCAGGTAACGCCGATTCAGTTTGAGATAAAACGACTAACAGACGACCATTTTGATTCCAAATTCAATGGGGTTTTTATGACTTGTATCGCATTGAAATTCAAATGAAATGATGATTGGTATTAAAGGCGGGATTGCATGGGATCATATGTCCTAAAATCATGAACAAAACAACAACTAATGAGATCATTATCGGATATGAACGAACTTTCTGTCAGAGAACGATTTGATTGTCGTAATCCGAGTGATTATACAAGACAGACAATCGATGATGCAGATATAGGGTAACCTATTATTACCGCATAATTATCGAAATTTCGCGTCCTGTACGAGATGTAGCGATATGGAGCAGCGTACGCACCGGAAATGCAACATGTACGTAACTCTCGTTCTGGACGAGATCTAGCGATGTGGAACAGCATACGCACCGGAAATGCAATACTACGTTCTGTGCGAGATCTAGCGATACGGAGAAGCATACAAACCGGAAATGCTACACATTTTGTTTTCTGCCTATAACTAAAACAGCGGTAATATACCACAGCGTAAGCCAACATCAGTTCAATATTTAATGGGCTAGGCATAGCAATGTATTGCATGCTGAAACCTCGCAATGTTTTTTTCTGGTTATTTTGGTGTATTTGTTTGCGCGACTGATACTCGAAAAAGTGATATCCATCTATTTACTTAGACACACACTTAAGTGAATTATGAATGCTTTTTAGATATTGTTTCATAATGGATCAAGCTTTTATCATATTTTATTTCACTCAATATGAGGTGGGGTTATAAGTATTAGCACATTATTTATTGGAACCGTATAACTGTTCCAAGCATTCAATGAATGTAAATCTGCGTCATTTGCATACTGAGGATTTTCTTTTTATTTCGTCTGTGAAATGGACCAGATGCCAGCGTAGACAACGCGCTACCCTACTCCCATTTGTTTGTCGACGTATTTTGTCTAAGGTTAACAAGAGGAATCATTTAAATAATGCAAATATTTTTTTGTTTAAAAAAAAACAACAACAGCATTAAGTCCTCTCAATGCTCAACTCAATGCTCAGTATACATGATTTTGGTTAATAGATCAAAACGACCGACATGGTTTCTAGAACAAATAATCCGACTTATGACCAATAAGGATGGGTCAGAGTGATGGCACTTGTAATACCATTATACCGGTAAGAGATAATATGTAGCATCCCGCAGACAACAGCAAAGTACACAAAGGCATGCCAAAGACTTAGTTACTTGGGTGACATGACTTCCGTTTGTGAAATGCGCTTGCATTAGTCATGTCTTAACAGATCAGGCATTGGAAAACCGCATTGTGAATTAGATTTTGGGCTCGGGATTTCATAAAAAGAAAAAAATGAAAACATCATTTAGAAGATTGGTTTGATAATCGTCTCATAATGCAAATATACATTTACCCATATAGGTATTGTTGGAAAGTTGTATTTAGCAATCCAGTACTTGAAAACAACGATTGGAACGTGTCTGTGTTCTGGTTTGATATTGTTCCAAGTTTCACAACATCTTTGAACGCCTTCTCCGTCTCCTTACTGTGAAGTATAGTGAGAATGGTGTAATACATAGCACATAGAGGTAGTAATGATTCGTAAAAGGTGTGTATGTCTTAATATTTGATGAATGCTCGTATAGATGTGTTCAATTCATTGTTTCCAAATGTAGAAAAGTATATTTTCATTTGGCGTATCGTCAAGACTTTTTGAACGATATTGCACATTGGCAGGCTTTCAAATACCGAACAACGAATATACTCATATAAGCTAGCGTTAGTCTTGTTACTGTCCCAAATTTTAAATACGTTAGTTTACGTCCGCCATCTTGAATGGCTGCTGGAGGCGTTCATTAATCAGTTCACGCCAGACCCAAACTACTATAAGGTTTGGGACGGGAACTAGACTAAGCTGGCGTTAACACCTGAACACAATATCAGTTAACATTTCATGTCCATTGAATAAGCAGCGAAAATCTTAATTGTGATATCACATAACTTCGCAGTAGAATAAACCGACCAATAACAGTAGAGATAATACTACCGACCGACCAACCTTACATACTTTCATGGAAGTCCGCCGATGACACTGGCCTTGTTTTTGGACAAACAAATAATGACTTCACTTGAAACAACCGCACAAATGAACCTTTGTCTGTATACAAGGCTAGTGTTATCGTCTGCGAGCTTAAGTCTACCTTATAACTTTGATGACGTCATTCATGATGTCATCATATTTGTCTTCTTCATAACCATCGACTGCCAGCAATCCTGGATGCTGATATTCGTCTTGTGGGTGCTTACTTTCGGTGTCAACGTTTGCGTGCGATAATGCTACCTCCGTTAACATCCAAGCATATCCGATTCCAAACATAGCTAGATCCTCGGCTACAGACATAATCCTGAAATTACCATTTATATAATTGGAAAGTATTCTATTTGTTATCCCAATTTGGCAACATTTGTCCTCTTCGTCCGTAAATGTGTCTGGTTCAACTTTGTTACCGCCATCTACGACAGCTCAGTGTTTGGCACAACAAAACCCTCAACTTATTTGGTTGATATTGGTCCAAAAACATTGCATACTATTATCCAATAAGCAGTGATTGTATAAATTTCTTAAAAGTCAAAACACATTTATGTACCTGATTGATAAAGATAGGTCTTTTGTACCTTGCTCGAATGACAAAATTGGATGGTCTTGCTTTTGAGGACAATGTTTTTCCTGGGCGCTGCAGATCGATGTTGGCTGCAACACCAATAGGAGAAAAATAGAGAAATAGTCTCCCCCAGAGAAACACGAGCGTAGGTTTCCACAGTTAGCCCAATGATCAGGGAAAGTTAAAATGGCAAAGGGTGCTTGAGCGGCCTAACAGCTGAAAAGAGCCCTAGAAAATGGGTTACCTTTTTTCTTAGATTATTTTGCAAGTGCTGTATAAATCTAAATGTGATTTCTATACTATTCTCGTGTAGTACAAACAAAGATTGGACGTTACATGGATTGAGACGTCAGGAAACCCTTGTAGCAATCCACTTATTGCATCATAGGATCAAACTGTATGAAGAGTTCGGACGCTCCATCAGAAGATTGGATCATTCTGATTAGCTCGGACTTTATGCTACATGTACTTTATTACCGGAGACAAACGGAAATGGCCGAGCTTTCACGATTGAAGATTGGATATGTGAAACGGAAATTTGCAAGGTGGTCGTTACTCTCCTTTGCACCCAGTGATACTCTAAAAATAATAACGTAATTATGTAAGGCATACAGAGCAACAGATAAGCTGTGGATTGGGGGTAATTGATTAACTAATTGATTTTTATATAAACCTAATGAATTTTGAAGTGAAGGAGTAGCACTGTAGCAAATCACAAAGGAAATCAGAAAGTTCTATTTAGAACCTTTCGAAAATAATGTGTTATTGATCAAGTAAAGTTACATTTTTTATTATCCTACATATTAACTAAAGTCTCACTGGTTAACAGTGTTACTGTAATATTTACAATGCATTTTCCAGTGATCCAGTGGATCAACACTTGCCCTGAACGAACTAACTATGTTGAGCTTCAAGAAAGGGAGTTATATCAGGTCCATGTTTAGTGACTTTTGGTACGTGCCATATAATTATTTATTATATACATTTATGTACGAGATCTCTCGCACTCGAAGTTAAACCCACAGTAATTATTGATAAAAAGTTATATTACACAATGACTTTTTGAATACCCAATTCTAATTAGTCAGAAACCAATCAAAACTAAAATTCAAAATGCACACTAGACAAAACCCTTATTTGTTGCTCTGCGATGGTTTCAATGAAGACTCAAAGAGAGCTTTGGGGCGTAGATGGTCCTAAGTAACCACTCAGGTCATATATTGTTGTTGACGTACCTTTCAAACAGTTGTGGCGTTGTATGGACAACAAGTAGACGATATCCCCTGTCATGTATGTTCCATAGTGCCATCTTGATCTCCGTGTTACTGATGGACGCTGCTATAATCATCCTCTGACTATAATTCAGACTGAAACGAGAACACATAGAGAATATTTGTATTTTACGGTGTATGATCGTTTGATAATTCACCGAATGAGCAGCTGACGTAATATTTTCACGAGTGGCGTAGCTGAGATGCCATCAAGTAGTTCTACTCCAATGGCTTCAATGTCGTCCATTTATGTACATGTATTTTTTTGTCATTTGTTAACTTTGCGAACATTCTTCATTTTTTTATTTTTGACGGCGGGGAAATTTGTTTAAAAAGTAGTCCGTTTGAGTGAATTTATCGCCGGTGAAATTATCGACAGTGAAATTATCAGTGAACAATCAACCGTCATTCCGCCGTAAACCACCGATAAGCATGAAATTAATTGAGATTAATACAACCATACTAGTTTTTAAAATTATGTAAAAAAAATTACTGTCGTCGCGCCACAAGTGATTCTGTTGTTCATCCGTCGCATATGTAATGTAATACATGTTTTTGAACAAAATTGTTTAATTTTCCTTTAACAACAACAAATGCTTTATTACCAACCAATTTAGCAACTGTGTACAATTTCAGAACAATATGCCAAAAGGTGGAGTAATAGTGCAAAATGCAAACATACGTAATAATACCAATTAATAATACAGTTTGTCATTTAGAATAAGTAACAATGTATCTTGCATCAACATTATACAAAATCACTAAAAAGGTTTTCTGAGAATTACGTACATACCCGAATGAAACTGGCGGATTTGCAGTTTTTGGCCACAATGCGTTGGCCTATACAGTGGGCTTTTTCTTTGACAAACTAATGACACTAAGCTCTTATTAACGAAGCATACATAACGATGTAACCTCTGTCAAAAGTCTTGTAGTTCCATTATTTTTATTGTGCATGGAACTATTGAAAATCAGTGACAGAATAGCCGCTGTTCATACACGCACGTTTTGACAATTCTGTTCTGTTCAGCTCTGTTCTCTCACGGTATTTGGTCGTCTAATTCCCAAGAGCTTTTCATAATATTAATGACAATACTTTGATGCTAGGTATTGTTGAAAGGTTATAATTCCACCGACAATATTACAACACTCGAGAACGATGTAGGAAGAAGCATCGCCTATTTAATCAAGGTAATAAATCAAAGTACTAACAGTATTGTTTTACTGTCCGGCACATATCTAATTCGGTACAGTTTACTTTATTACGTCATAGTAGTGCTAACGTTTCACACTTTGGAAACAGTAAAGTTTTGCTAATAAGACCAGTTGAAAAGGGTGGTCCTAATAGTGAAGGGCGTTAAATAGCTGACTTTAATGTTAGTATATTTGCAATCTCATTAAAATCAGATCCTAACATTTGCGCATGTTTA
This sequence comes from Spisula subtruncata, assembly GCA_963678985.1. Taxonomy (NCBI): domain Eukaryota; kingdom Metazoa; phylum Mollusca; class Bivalvia; order Venerida; family Mactridae; genus Spisula; species Spisula subtruncata. Next base: position 13,503,566 of record OY787662.1, on the reverse strand, counting down.
AAGTTTAAACCACTGAATGCTAGGTAGTACAGTTCTAGAGAGTTTCTCTCGCTTTCATAATTGTGAAAGTAGTGATATGATTGGACGATGTAAAGTTCACATCTACATGACCCCATATGGGATGTAGTCAGATCCTATATTAATGTAAAGTAGTGGAGCGTATTAAAAAAGGTCTGATTTTAATGAGATTGCATATTTGATACTTTATATGTTCTTTAAAAATTGCAAACGATCGACATGCCATAAAACCAATCTGTTCTGTTCTGTTATTTGACGTAATTTTGCCGTAGTGTGCTTCATTTTGACCGAAACGTTTAGGTTTTCGAACCCATTTATATTAATTACATTATAGTTAAGTAAACTGCAGATTAATCGATTGTTTCTTTTGTAATTCCACATCAGTATAATTATTGGATTTAGATTACTAACAATACATGGCTTAATTGAATGTCATCAATATGATGACTGTCGGGGTATATTTCCTCAGAAGTATTGGAAATGACATCAAACCTGTTGATAAGAATCGTATTGATTGTGTCCTGGTTTTAACTACACAATTACCAAATTAACAAACATGTCTCGAAGCTTTCTTGCTCTAATGCATGGGTTAACTGTTTCGTTCAATTCCCTATGAAAAGAACAAGTGCAGTAGAATATTTGGGATTTTTTTTTAAAAAGCACAGGTAACAGTATCGTTGAAAAAAAATAGGTGCATATAAGCCCTTTGGCTAATACATAACCAAATGAAAGCTTACCTTAAGGGGTATTTACCCTGATAATTTTCAATGTCAAGGGTAACAACATTTAGAACACAGACATCTGATTTCAACCATTTACAGCAAGGACCGATTGTTTTAGGATATTATCGCAGATATAATTACTCATGCCCTAGGCTGATGGCGTCGTGACATTTGTGTCAATTAGCTAGGTCACTAGGCTACACACTAATACCGTATTATTGTCCGTATGATTAAATTATGCTGCATTACCAATACTCGTGTTTCATTGAAATTCCTCGTCGTATTTGAATAGCTACTCAGATTTGAATTGGATATCATATATTCATAATTAATTTAATGGTTTCACACGGTAAATGTCTACAATTCTCTGAGGGTCGATACACAGATGATAGTGACACTACAAATATAATCAAAGCACATTTTCAATACATGCTAGATCTAGTCACTCACATAATTGAAATTACGCCTGTTGTCAATCATTTCCCTTAAAATCAATTTTTACGGTAATTTATAATCACATTGTCCGATGGATTAACTAGAAACCTTCGCCAAGAAGCCTTCGACAAACAAGCAGGTTGAAGCGATCTCTGCTCTGGCGTTATGTCAATTATTTCAGGGTAGCATTAAATATTCAATCAAGCAAAGTAAAGGTTAATGAAAAAGATAAGGGTTTGATGGATATATTGTCACAGAAGTGGCTTTGTCGCGGGTATGTTTTAAATACAATATGTTCTATGTATTAACTGTAAACACACATAATTGATTGTAAACGAATTTCCCAACACACCACGACTTTTCAAAAATTAAGAAAAAAAACTAACAAGATGATTCCAAATGTTTCTTTTTCGTACATAAGATCAACATTGTAGGGTCTTGTCAAGTATATCAGAAACCATGTTTTCCCAAAGCTATGTTAGCAGCTAAAAGGATCAGTACTAGCTTGTTGCTACTTAGCTGATATTACCCTAGCATTTCCTTTGGCATAAATGCGATGCATCGTAGAGCTGGCGCGGTGTCACGGTTTTTACACACCAATGAATTGTCTGACATACATACTGACGTCGTGGCTTTTACAGAAATGAGAAATTATGACAGACCACTTAAGTTGATTAGTAAACCGACAGTCATTATACAGTTAAAAGCTTCCTATTGGCATACCTGTTATGTCCAACTTCGTTATCAAATGTCTCTAAAAAGCCATCTGTGAGGAAAGTATCCTGACAGAACAGAAACGATTTCCCCAACATTTGTTTGTCAATAACCGTTAGAATAGCTTCAGCTAGACTTTTATGGTCTGGGTGTATGGGGAACACGTCTTTACTGTATGTCTGTAAGAAAAAACACACGAGTCATATAATCGTATAATTCAGCCGTTTTTGTTCGGCAAGTATATAATTAAGACGTTTGAAGTAGGATATTTCTGTCGCCTAATGCGGTGCTATCGTTTCATTATGCTGCCAATACCAATAAATGCCGACCATTTTGTCTGGTGCCTATGTGTCTCCGGTAACGCCCCATCGATGGCATCATTCGGTGAAGTTCAAACGGAACAAACAAAGTAAACAAGCTAATAACATGTTCTTCTCAATTCCTAAAACGTGAACACAATTCCAGAAATTATCGGACATGAATTTATGATTTCGCGGATATTTAAATACATGTTACATGCAAAGCACTCTCTTGAGCGACCCTTCATTTGAGCAAAAACAACTCATATTTTAAACACAACGGTATGTTATGCCTAGGTTTCACTGACATTTGTTTGCCTAGACGATGAACTCCCAATTTGATACAATGGGCATCGGAAAGAATCGAGAAAAGGGTCCTCAATGTCTAGGGGAAGCGTTTGGGGTAATCAGGAGAAAGATTGTGATATCCCTGTCCCCGATGCCTCCCGAAGCTTGTTTATTTAAATCGGGAGTACATCGCCCATGTCAAAAGTGCTCAGTGGGACAAAGGCGTTAAATTACACACGTTTATGTTTTGCGGATTGTGAAACAAGTTCTTGTAACTGATATTAATCACTCTCGACACCTCATTCGTGATGGCATCCACGAGGGAGTTCCCAGCTTCCGTTTTCATGCAGAGCATGGTATGAGCACGCGAATTATTGATACCATTTTTATTTCGTCTTTGGCATCACGCGATGGCACGCGGGCCGATCACGTGATGGAACGCGGGCAGCATCGTACGAAAGTGCATCACCAACCCAAAAAGTAAGCTATGGAGGAGGTTGATGTGAAGTCGTTGCTATAGAACATACATTTGTATAATTACAGGAAAAATAATATTTACACGTAACGTCACAAATTTAGTAGGGGTCGCAACTTGTGACGTCACGTCATAGAGATCATTGTAAGGAAAGAATTGAACTTATACATGAAACATATCATATGTATGCATACATTTGCATATATTTTTTAATTGAATGTGGAGATTGTTTATGCGTGTAATGGATTTGAAGAAATGTTCTTACATATGTCCGGTAGGGTGACGTCGAGTATACGAAACTGGTGATGTTCCTGTCACGTGACACACACGTGATCGCATTTGTCACATGATCCTTGCCAAAACCAATTAAAAACAATGTCTTTGGAGTAACTGAAAAAGAGGCATAAACATATGATTATTTCTATGCACGAGTATATTTGCACATGTAACATTAGCAATAAGTAACCTGTATTCGGTGTTTCACCCTGAAAAGTAAAGTGAAACTATTCATAGTTCATCACTCCGTCAACCACTGTTAGCAGAAATTAAATAGTTCTAGGTAGATATGAAAAGTTGCAATTACACTTACATTGCAACGATAACTTTTGGGCTTCCACAAGTATATCATAATTATACTAGTACTAGTATAATTAATTATCAAAGACCATTCACTCTGAAACGAGTTTATGAACGTCCCATAATGCTTGCAAAACAATTCATATTGGGGGCTACCTGTATACATACATGTGCATACCTGCCAAGATAGTTAAATACAAACTAGGAGTGATAAAGCGAAATGTGTCACAAAATTCACTTTAATGTGATTTAAAAATAATTTAGATGCCTAAACAATAAATGCATTAATTCTAGTGGTTATAAATATGGGACAAAATATCATAAATGAATCAAATGTACCTTTTTGCAAAGTTATGTGAACTTGGAAAACCAGAAATTATCAACGAAAAAAGGAGTAACTCCACTTTAATAGGAGTACTTGGCAGGTATGCATGTATAACTGAAATGGAACAAATAATCTAGAACAGGTAGAATTACTATAACACTAGTCACTGGTGCGGTATTCTATTGTTTCAAGAAATTGTGTATTACATAGTAACTACATAGAAACATAATTGTTTCATGTTGTTTTAATTTGCAGGAATCAAATACAACATTGTGTTGATCCCACGCAGTATTTATTGAGAAATGGATAGCGCGTACAAGAACGGTGAGTTGATGGATGGACGGACAAAACTTTGGCGACAAGCTTCATCTTTGAGCTGAAATTTGTAATACGAAATAATCACAAAATTTCGTGGATTTCGTAGCTCACCTTCAACCACGAAATCAAATCCCATCGAACACTAACTTTATCCATTTTATTTATTACCTGGAATGCAAAATCCACGAATTAAGGTTCCATCGAAAATGGCCAAATACCAAAATAACGAAATTTCGCCACAACGAAATTAAGTGATTTTACAGTAACGGGGACGTTGCATTCTATCATGATTTCTAGAAGTTATTGACATTATTTTGGTGAGTAGGAGTTTCATCACATCAATGCAAATCCGTGTTAGAAATTAATTATTTACGTGTGATATATGCTACAAAAGGTCCGCTGGGGGAATGGTATTTGATACAAAAGGACGAAACACTTCTGTTAAACAACTCCGGAGGATGTGACAAAATCGTCATTAGATTCGATGTAAGGTGATATCCGAAAAGTTCTTGAAATTGATCAACAATCTAATGAATTTGAGACATAGTTACGAGTCGAGGCATCAAGCTCTCGACACCGATGTGCAACCATAACCTTTATAATTTAAAACTGCGGGACGTTATTTGTCAACTACCTGTGATGATATTACGGCTACAGAAGGCCTGGAACCAACCAACCAACGGGAGTAAATACATCCCGTTCACTGTTGATAGCTGTTCCGATTAAGAATTCATTTCTCTACCAATGTATGTAGAGGTTTTTTTAAAAAAATGACCAAACCAATCAACTGAATTCAAATTCATATTATTTTTGAAATAATATTTTTATCAGCATAACACAATATCAATTGCGTGTGTGTATCAGAATATAGGAAAAATTAATAAATGTATACACGTACATGTATTTATTGTGCAGAATAATGCATTGGGTACAAAATACAGATAGCATGATCTGTGCGGACGTTTTGGCTAAGTCTGCAAGTAAATATTTCATCAAAAAGTTTAAAACAGCTGTACGTATCTTGTCTTTTGACTGGTTTTCACGAAACATTTTCGACGCTCAAGCAGAGAATGAACATTTCCCAACAGAACGTTTGAAATGGTTTTGTGTAACACGTCACAGTTTAGGCCTTTGACCGAGACCGGTGCAACTGCATGGATCAGTTGGACAAAGAATAAGATACTTACGGTTGACATATTTTGTTTCTTGCAGAATTAGCCAAAAAGTCACCTGTCCACTAATTTTGCCCGAGAAGCTGCATGTCACACTCATTCGTTTCCTTACCAGTTAGTATCAACCTTTAAAAAATATTTGGCGAGCTAGAAAAATGCAGTTTAAGTTATATAAAAAAAGTTGAAAGTAGTTATCTGAACTTACCAGTACGGTCCAATTTTCTCAAATCTGTAATATAATCTCCAGTACTGGATATAACAATTCCAGTAATATTTATATTTATGTTATCAACATTTATTGTAACATGTAATTCTTCACTGGCCTCCTGACACGTTGCATGAATCTCCTTGTCACATAGAAATACCACCGTCACATCACCGAGTGTAGCACATGGTACTGTTACAAACCAAATATATACTGTAAACATTACAAAAATAATCCCCATTTTAAAAGTGAATACGATATTCAATTATCACTAGTTTCGAGTTTTCACCGTTTTTATAATTCCAACAAAATAGAATCTATAAACGATTCACATTTTTATACTATGATATTCAATTTAGCACATGCGTTACAAATTTCCACCGCGATGATTCCAACGTTATGTAAATCATCTCAAATTTTTTAGAACATGTTATTCAATAAGTACCGTCGTAACCAATTTTCATCGTATTAAGGCAAATATTTTATAAATAATACCCATTTTTTGCTAAACACACTATTCAATGAGCAATAAAAATGTTTCCAACTTCCGCCGTGTTTACTCCAAATTCATAATTAAATACTAAATACTGTAGATAGTCACTACCATATTCCATTTAAGTAGTCAATTAATTCCAAACGCATTATTAATTTACCACACTGCTTTTATTAAACTTATGAAACATTGATGGTAATTGTTCCAATACATGCCCCACAGTTAGCAAGTATCACTCACATAGATTTGCGAGTTTTCCTATTAATATTCATATTAAATGTTTCTGTCACTAGTATTAACATACGAAAAAATGTAACATGTCTGCTACATGTCAAAGGTCCGGGTCAAATTATTTTATTGAACCACTAAATTGTATGTATTACCAATATTACCAATATCGCCTATAATGCCGATGCCACCGGTAGCGTCATGCTTATCAATTTAAATATTGGAATAACGTTAGTAGTCAAAGTAATAGAATTGACCGTTACATTCAATAAATTACAGCTATGGGACGCCGTAGTCAGTTTATAAGTACTACATAAATCTGTGAAACGTTTTGGTTATACAGTAAAACTTTGTTATGACGAGCATCGATATCACAAGTACCCAGTCTATCTCGAGCAAGTTCCAAAGTTCCAGAAAATTCGCTCGATAGTGTTTACATCTTTATGACGAGCATCATTATTTCGAGACCCGGTTTATTTCGAGTTTTATATCAGTCCAGATCACTTCTCGATATAACGAAGATTTACTTATTTTAAAATGTGTTTTGTTTTATGTGGTTTGTCGCCTTGTTTCGAGTTTTTTTCTACCATATACGATGTTCAAATGACCTAACCACATTTCCTGGAATTAATTATGAATCAGTAGTAAGTAGATTCAGTACTAGGTTACTCGTACTCAAACTACAAACATGTTTCAATCTATGGAGGACACGCTCGCTTTATTCAATTCATTGAAAAGAAAAATCGGACAGTGAAAACAACACAGCACCAAACAGACAAAAAGAACACGCGAAAATATGTACGGAAACATAAGCTGAATGGCTGTAAAAGCACGACAACCTGTCCCGACAGCCTATATTCCAGTCTGTCAAACGATCGTAGTTAGAGCCACGGGGACGATAACACATTACAAGGACAATCTCCAAAGCAATACAAAAACAACATAGTGCCTATCTGAAATAAAGCATACCTACTATACGATGTATAAGCGATTAATTATTTTCATTTTTCAAGAATTATAATTCAAAAAGATTAAAAATAAAAAGTATAAAATTTACCCCCATTATCTCACCTTATGGTGCGTGTTGTATGCATGATGCCATTGGCAGCCTCGGCGTTCCATAGAAAACTGGATAAAATTGAAAGAATTGCGTAATGACACGTGTGCTCACTAACTTGTTGTTTGTGTGTTTTATTAGAGCTGTACACGCATTCGAGACATCAGATTTGTCGCAATATATGAATCATATGGAACATATGTTGTGTTATCAGTCTAGATATTGCTTAGGGAAAGTTCTATAATGTGGCCATATTAACATGATCCACGACCGTTTCTAAACAATTGTAAATCCCTGCCTGCATGTTTTCATGAGTGTTGAGTATCACGAAGACACTCCAGGGCCCGAAATTACAACCGATACTTACACTCAGCATATAATGATCTATTATTTGTTCTAGATTGCAAATATCAATAAGGAAATTGTATAGAATTATTATTTGAATGTTGAAAATAGCATTTGATACATTATCTATGCAATTGCATACTATTTATGAGATAAAAATGTAATTTTTGAATCTAAGTACCACACTCTGCACTCAGGCTGATAAATTACACTTATAGCTTACAAATACACTAAATTTCAATTGGAAACAAGCAAATGATAATATTTAGCACCTATTCAACATAACTTCAACTTTTCGTTCTCAAAAAATGTCGCTTTGAACCTCAAAAGAAGGAATTGAGATATTTGAGTGCTGAGTGCAGAGTTTACGTATTGGTTGTAATTTACATTAAAGGACTGATATAGCACGCTTTACTCGAGGACATTGGTGTATCCAACGCAAGAACCGTTGTAATTTATCAATGTATAAAGCTACGGATCAGGTCAAATTATCTGTGCTATATGAACCCAAATGTGATAGAGAATATCTCTCTCAAAAATTTTATTTTCTTGTAACGTAATAACCCTGTAAAATATTCATGCAAATATGGTTAGGGTCGTGTTAATATTTCCACACTATGACACGGTGATAATTTACGTGACGTTTCCTACACTGGTTGTGGATGAGAACTTTTTGATTTCTCAAGAATAGGAGAGTCATTATGTTTTATTTACAATAATTCTCCATCAAATCTTGAAGGTTTTAAGATAAGGAAAACTTCTTATCATCACATTGCGTTGAAATGTGCAATGTCACTGAGTCTAAGAGTTTATATCATTAGAATAGAATACTTTTGAATACAACACTTTCAGGAACATCGTCGGATGCACACGGTCGGTGCCTCCGCTCCGGCATGATGTACGTAGTGGGGCGGAGGCACCGACCGTGGGTATCCGACGATGCTTCTGAAGGTTATCCAAAGTATGAACGCGTCTTTATTCATGCACAAGATGTTTAAGACGGGCTGTTACTGGGTCTACCTCCCCAAGGTGTGCGTGCCAAACATTTAACTAACTGATTATTATTTCTTTCTATTCCAGAATACATACACACGGTTTCATCGATTTTGAATGTGAACCTGATTGATATTTTTGACTTTATTAAACATCCAGAAAGTTGAAAACAATCAAACAAGTTGTTAAAAGACACTTACAATAAAAAAAACATGTGCCTGTTTTCCAGAGCTATGCTCCTAAACATGTTTTCAAAATTATCTTTACAAAGATACTTTGTTACCAAATAAGGCATACGTCTAGTATTACGTCCTTATACGAGGTTACGCTTCTTTTCTTATTTCTCCGATATTTGACTCATCTTGTCTCCCGCTATTGGCACTGGCAATAAAAATATTCTAAACGTCCAAAAACACTCACAATCATAGCTTCTCCTATTCTGAGATTTCGGATTTATGTGTATTATTTATCTGACTCGTCCATCATCATTACACTGGGACAAATTGTATTTAATTTCGTGTCTGAATGTGAAATCAAATTATCAATCATTCATAGCAATAGGAAAAAATGAAGAAAATAAATAAACCATTGATGAATGTAATAACATTGAACGGATCGCGAGGCTGTGTAAATATGTTATCTTCAGCTCACCAAACATTCAATTTCTCAAAATGCAAAATTGTTAAAAAATCTGAAAATTTAATCTTGATTGGCCAAATATGGTGGTGGAACGTGAAAGATTACTACCACGTTACCACACACTATGGTAAAATCAAATGGCATATTCTAGTCCATTGAATGTGCCGCGGTGTCCAAAACTACTACGCAGTGGTCTCCCTTTCCACTGCACTGCGCTCAGTTTTGCGGTTAAAGTAGCAACGCGGTCTGCTTTTGGTCTACAATACTAGTAGTACATGGTCACCAATAAAATATTTTTAGCGAACATTTGATTTGAGGTTTCATTTCTATACTGAAATGTATTTGCTGCAATTTATTAACTGACGGACCTTTAAGACAGAGATGCTGACTGTGCCTATCACGCATTTATCTAGCTAGTTTATGGACGACGGCTAGTTCTACCAATGGGCATTGATGTGACCAAAATATATGGTGGATTTTAGATTCTTCACCAACAGGTCCACGACTGTTCATATGATGTAAAGCAAATGCAGTTAAGAACAATAATCGAAGGCAATTGACGCCCAAAATTTTGTTTGCCAAAGGTTTTCAAGAGAAGCCTTGGATCACACGAAGATATGCAAAATTTTATTTATTGTGTTTACCACCAAAATTGAATTATTTTATTGGCGAACTTGATTCTCGATTAACTTTTGTAAACCTCTGGGTACTGTTTTATCAAACATTTACGGTAGACGTAAAGTTACGGTCAAATTTTAGTACTTTATAACTCATTAACTGCTATAATTTCTAGTAAAGTGGTGTTCAATAACAATAATTAATCAATTTAGTTAATGGTTTCAAACAAAATATACTGAGTACATCTACAGACTGTAGAAACGCAACACTGAGGTTTCTGTAAACACTTTTCAAACTTTGTATCATTGGCAAGCAAACTGTATATACTAGATGATATTTTATTTCATGAACAATGCAACTGTGATATTGTTTTCATACAGTGCTATCGATGCAATTGAAAAACACGCGTGTGTGTGTGTGTTGTGCGGCTAAAAAGTAACGGAACACAGAATCGTTGTCCTAAGTGAAAAGATACAGTATTGATTAGTTATTGATTGATTACATATGCATGACGTCCAACAAATTGATTAGAAGGGTTTGAACCGGTTGTACATGTGGAGTTACTAACAGTATTGTCTTAGACGGCCTACAATACAAGACGCATTCTCAACACTTACCTGTGGCAAAACACAAACAATTAAAGCATGTAGTATATTTTCTGACAACGACGAACAGTCTATTTCTCATATGTTTTTGTGCCTGCATTGTACTTGTTGAAATTCGCTATTCCATGAACCAAATTGAATACGATACCCATACCATATGAGTCCCACCGTCTTGTGAGATTTGCCAATAAAAACAACAGTTTCTTCAAACTTTTTACGAGAGCTGACAGGAGGTATCAAGTTACAATTAAAAGTACAATCATTCTCAAATAAAAACAACACAGTTTTGTGTTGCAGGGACCATAGTTTAAACGTTGATACGTGAAAAATCAATGCTCTGGCGCCCAATTTGTCAAAATTAATACAATACAATTGAACAAATTTCAACTAAAAAATAAACGCGTTTTCATTCTTCAACGGAAATTGTGGTTATGGCAACATTAAAAACTTGAGCATAGAATTGTGTCATTAAAATTAACGTTGAAATTGAAGTGCGACATTTGCTTAACGTTGTACCTCAGAAGTTTAGAATGTAAGCATTGCTATCTATGACAGACGATACTCGGGGAATAATACATGTATACTATGACAAACTGCGTCAATGGGCATGCTACAGATTCATCATATTGGCTAATTACCACCGTCTGTACAGCATGGTATTTGTATTACAAGCACTATGCTAATGGATTGATGCAGTAATTTCCATATCTATGGAAATGTGCCTTTCATGTTAAGACTACTGGGACAATACAAAGTCTGCCTGGCACAATTGGTGTCGATAGAACACTATAATATTAATCGATATCTTCCACATTTCAAATAACAAAATTCTCATAATAGTAATTAATGTAATCATTTCAAAAATTTATTTTAGGAACACACTATTATATAAATGTGTGTTCAGTTTATGTATGTATTAATATTCTGAATTGAATATTTCGTTCTACAACATTGCAAAAATCCGTATGATTTTGAAACAACAAAAACATGGTCATATGAGCGGAAGTTTAGTGTATTACAAACGGGAAATTTCGCTGATATGAGTGTTACCGAGGTGTGCCAGTGTGTGCCAGTGTGTGCCAGTGTGTGCGTGACGTCTAATTTTCCGATAGATACGCCAAGGACGGGGGAGATCAAGCTCTCGACACCAGACTATTTAATTAAACATTTATTGTCAATTAAGCCAGAACATGTGTTTTTTAAATAATAAAAATCTTGCAGACCTTTAAATACTAGTACTTCTAATAATATAATAAGTTTTCGTTATTAAAACTTGTCACGAAGATTCTAGCAATAATTCAAACCCACTGAGACACACGCCTGTCTGGGCATTAAGCGATCAATGCTAAAGCAAAAACAATTAATTTAATAATGGTTGTTGTTGTTGTGGTAGTAGTAGTTCTACTGATACTAGTAAGGTGAAAGATGAAATGATTTGTCCTGCATTCAGGACTTATATAATTAGGCGGGCGGGGAAGTGGGACTTGACAATAATTTTTTTCAACTTGTGTCGATGGAAAACAGTAAAGTTCCGCTAAAAAGACCACTTTGGTTATTTTGAAATCATGCAGAGTTTTGCCAGTTTAAGGTCCCAAAGTATTAAATTAAGACCACATTTTTGTAGTATCCATTCAACGTCCCGTTCGTCATCATTTTGTGTGTTAGAGTGCTATGTTCACGGACCCAGGTATGTTAGTCACGGACCTACGTAAGTGACATTTGTATACATACACTAATTGAAAACACCAACTATTATAAGTGCGCCCAGGACAATGTGAAATGCGGTAAAAAATGTAATGATCCATAAAGGTTAATTACTTGAATGAGCGCGAATTACCAGTGTTATTTTAGTACGAAATTGACTGTATGTGTTTATCTAAGCAACTATTTTTACAACAGTTGGCTAAACCCGTCAATGCTAATAAACATTACATTATCATGTGCGCATTATAATGCTTTTGTAGATGATTGAATATCAGTCAAATCACACATCAACGTTGGCTTTTAAGAAGGGAAATCAATCTAGCTGAAGAATAATATAGTTGATACTGAATTACTTCCCTTACTTAGGGTTGAACAATTTTGCCTGACAAAAAGCGTTAATTGAACTGATGATATATTTCATCAGCGTAATGTTACTATTAGTTTGCACTAATTTACTTAAGGTCGATAATTGTGAACAAAATTTTCCAACTTATATTAGTCACTCTCGACACCTCATTCCTGATGGTATCAATCGCCACGAGGGTATGAGAGAAGAGAAGCCAGTTCCCCTTATATGCTGAGTGTGTAGGAAAGGATTCCTGGCCCCATTTTTATTTCGTCTTTGGTATGACAAAGCCTGGGATCGAAACCGGGATCTCCCACACTTGAAGCGAACGCTCAACCACTAGGCTTTTGAGGAGGCGGTATTTCAATAAATTTCTTTCTTCCTGTTATAGGCACGTGGTTCGTATAAAACCACATCAAATGGGTTTCTTTATTCCATATTATCACATTACCAATTCAATTCATATCCACACACATTACCACGATCTTAACACAGAAAACAACATTGTGGACACTAAATTTGGAGAACCACATTTTCTGAGTTTTTAATAATAACAAAAAAGATTACTGTGTGCTGTGCGAGGAGAAAAAACCCGAAGCCATCCCCGTGATTGACCAGTTTCGTCTATTTTTAGCATCAAGATCCGGCGAGCATTTAGAACAAGATGCTTTGCACCCTGGTAAAAAAAAAGAATAGACACTTGCTGATGTCGAACTGTTCTCATTTCAATGAGACGTTTCTTATGTCAATGATCACTAATCAGAGAAAAATGTTTATTGTCAACTCCTCAAAATACAATGTATGCGGATACATCCGATACGATAGCCTAGTGGTAGAGCTTCCGTTTCGATTACTATACTACATCTCTATAAATAATATAAATCAATTGATTAGTACAAAAAACCAGCCTCTATTCGACAGTTTGACTTTATTAAATCTTCTTCATGAAATATTATTGCAGAAAGTATAAAATGGGCTTATAAAGGAACATTTTGCAATACGTATTTCTTATCATAAGTTGTATAGCGTCGCCTCGTAATTCCGTGGTACCCCTAATTCCGTGGTATTGGATATAAACAGTTGTGTGTGTCATACATACTAAATATACCTGTAAATAAGTGCACTATCACTTAAATCTCACAAATTAATCAAAAAGTAGACAAAAAAGTAAATAAACAATCTTTTTGGGCTGAATTAACTTTTCCTCCTAGTAAAGAATAAATTTTCTAGTGTTTTAAGAGTAGGTCACTTGCTTAACCTCTAGCAACAAAAGTATACATAACAGCTTATGTTAACTTGTCTGCTACAGTAAGCAACATCTGTCTTAACATTTTTACTTTGTTTCAGACAGGTGCATGTCTTGTAGGCGACACTAAGAACTGTTTTCATTGGATACCGTGGAAATAGGGATATCCGCTTAATTTTGTTTATGTTTTGCCGGATAAAAACATTTAATTAGAATAAATCATAAACCAAAGGTACATTTTATTATTCAGTGGCAGGCTGTAACCAGTATTGCTGTTGTAAACATTATATTTAAGTTTATAGTTAAGTGCCACGGAAATACGAGGCACCAGTATACTGACTATTCCTAGAATATTTCGTATTTTGTTTATGTACATTTCTTACCCCAGCTTCGCTATTTGATATACTTGAAAAATGGCTTCTAAATCTCTAGACATTGCAATAGGTTAAATTTAATTTTCCCTACTATATCGATGTTAATACTTATTTAAGCTTTATTTGCCATTATATTTGCTATTTATTTAAGCTTAATGTGATCATGTGGTATTTCATGTGGTATTATAAAGTCTACCTGGGATGTGCTTCTAACATTTGGCTTCTATCTTTGTTCTAGCTTCTATCAGTGTGCCGAGAACATAGTTTTAAACCATATTGGCCCAAGTTGAACGTAGTAGCTACCACAAGAATGGCCGTAGAGCAATATATTAGAAAATCAACCAAGGAAGGCAGCACTCAAGTTAAAAAGACAAGTACAGAAAACATAAAATCCCTCACATACCCCAAGCACTCGACACAAAGACCACTGAAAAACTAAGACCAAAGTTAGACTATAATAATAATAAAAATTATAGAAATAATAGTAATAACGTTGTTGTTGTTGTTGTTGTTGTTGCTGCTGCTGCTGCTGCTGCTGCTGCTGCTGCTGATGCTCTTCTTCTTCTCCCCCTCCCCCTCCGCCCCCCCCCCTCCCCTTCCCCTTCCCACCCCCCTCCCCATCCCCATCCCCATCCCCATCCGCCTCCCCCTCATCGTCGTCGTCGTCCTCATCATCATCATCGTCATTGTTATTCTTGTTATTGTTGCTGTTATCATATCATTATTATTATTATTACTATTATTACTATTATTACTATTATTATTATTATTATTATTATTATTATTATTATTATTATTATTATTATTATTCCCCTTTTGTCAGTTTTTATAGTACATGTACTTTAAACCAAGTTAGTTCACTCCCAGAAGATCTTGCTGACATTACGGGTAACAACTACGCATGTCTTTGACGAACAAAGAACTGGACTAGGTACCGTACTTTCTTGACCGGTGATATTTAGTTTTAATGTCATATGTGCCTGTCTGGCAGCTAAGTGAGAAAGAAAGCAGGATGACATTTAAACTAGTTATCATGCTTAGCAACTTTCTTTGAACAAGTTTCATCCCCTTTGTCCTTTAGGTATAAAAGTACTTTAAAATGTTGACGATACGAGTATAACGGGTATAATAATTATATAATTACGTCCAAAATTATCATGTTTAGCAACTATTCTCAAGTTTTCGTCTCGTGAGTCATTTTGCACTATTAATTAAAGAAGTGCACACACGTCCATTGTATATTGGTGAAGAAGTATTCGAACCTTAATTGGGCATATCTGTATTCTTCATTCGTAAATTAACAGTGAACTAATAATTCAGCAGTGTCTAAATTGTATATGGGGCCTCTAACAGTGAACAAATAATTCAGTAATGTCGGAATTGTAGCTGGGCCTCTAAAAGTGAGCATGTTGTTCAACAATGTCTATATGATACCTGAGGCCATTTACATTGAACTAACTGTTCATCAATATCTAAATAATATTTGTGGCCTCTAACATTGAACTAACAGTTTAGTAATGTCTAAATGATACCTGGGGCCCCTAACATTGAAATTATTGTTCAGCAATGTTTAAATGATACTTAAGACCTCTAACAGTGCACTAATAGTGTTCAGCAGTGTCTAAATGATACCTGGTGCCTCTAACAGTGCACCAATAATGTTCAGCAATGTCTAAATGATACCTGGGGCCTCTAACAGTGCACTAATAATGTTCAGCAATGTCTAAATAATACCTGGGGCCTCTAACAGTGCACTAATAATGTTCAGCAATGTCTAAATGATACCTGGGGCCTCTAACAGTGCACTAATAATGTTCAGCAATGTCTAAATGATACCTGGGGCCTCTAACAGTGCACTAATAATGTTCAGCAATGTCTAAATGATACCTGGGGCCTCTAACAGTGCACTAATAATGTTCAGCAATGTCTAAATGATACCTGGGGCCTCTAACAGTGCACTAATAATGTTCAGCAATGTCTAAATGATACCTGAGGTCTCTAACAATGCACTTAAAGTGTTCAGCAATGTCTAAATGATACCTGGGGCCTCTAACAGTGCACTAATAATGTCCAGCAATGTCTAAATAATACCTGGGACCTTTAACATTGAACATATTGTTCAGCAATGTCTAAATGATACCTGTGGGCCTTTTACATTACACTAACTATTCAGCAATGTCTAAAAGATATCTGGGACCTCTAAAAGTGAACATATTGTTCAGCAATGTCTAAATGATACCTGGGGCCTCTAACATTGAACTAACTGTTCAGCAATGTCTAAATGATCTATGGGACCTCTAACATTGAACTTCTTGTTCAGTAATGTCTAAATGATACCTGGGACCTCTAACATTAACTTACTGTTCAGCAATGTCTAAATGATACCTGGTGCCTCTATCATTGAACTAACTGATCAGCAATGTCTAAATGATACATTTGGCCTCTAACATTGTACTTACTGTTCAAAAATGTCTAAATGATACATTTGGCCTCTATCATTGAACCAACTGATCAGCCATGTCTAAATGAAACATTTGGCCTCTAACATTGAACTAACTGATCAGCAATGTCTAAATGATACCCGGTACCTCTAACATTGAACTTACTGTTCAGCAATGTCTAAATGATACATTTGGCCTCTAACATTGAACTTACTGTTCAGCAATGTCTAAATGATACCTGGTACCTCTAACATTGAACTCACTGTTCAGCAACGTCTAAATGATACATTTGGCCTCTAACATTGAACTTACTGTTCAGCAATGTCTAAATGATACCTGGGGTCTCTAACATTGAATTTCTTGTTCAGCAATGTCTAAATGACACAGTGGGCCTCTAGTATTGAACTTATTGTTCAGCCATGTCTAAATGATTCATTTGGCCTCTAACATTGAACCAATTGTTCAGCAATGTCTAAATGATACATTTGTCCTCTTACATTGAACTTATTGTTCAGCCATGTCTAAATGATACATTTGGCTTCTAACATTGAACTTATTGTTCAACCATGTCTAAATAATACATTTGGCCTCTAATATTGAACTAAATGTTCAGCCATGTCTAAATGATACATTTGGCCTCTAACATTGAACTAATTGTTCAACCATGTCTAAATGATACATTTGGCTTCTAACATTGAACTAATTGTTCAACCATGTCTAAATAATACATTTGGCCTCTAATATTGAACTAACTGTTCAACCATGTCTAAATGATACATTTGGCCTCTAACATTGAACTAATTGTTCAACCATGTCTAAATGATACATTTGGCCTCTAACATCAAACTAATTGTTCAGCAATGTCTAAATGATACATTTGGCCTCTAACATTGAACTAATTGTTCAACCATGTCTAAATGATACATTTGGTCTCTAACATTGAACTAATTGTTCAGCAATGTCTAAATGATACCTGAGACCTCTAACATTGAACTTACTGTTCAGCCATGTATATATGATACTTGAGGCCTCTTTCATTGAACTAATTGTTCAGCCATGTCTAAATGATAAATGAGGCCTCTAACATTGAACTTACTGTTCAGCCATGTATATATGATACCTGAGGCCTCTTACATTGAACTAATTGTTCAGCAATGTCTAAATGATACCTGAGGCCTCTAACATTGAACTTACTGTTCAGCCATGAATATATCATACCTGAGGCCTCTTACATTGAACTAATTGTTCAGCCATGTCTAAATGATACCTGAGGCCTCAAACATTGAACTAATTATTCAGCCATGTATAAATGTTACCTGAGGCCTCTAACATTGAACTAATTGTTCAGCCATGTCTAAATAATACCTGAGGCCTCTAACGTTGAGCTAACTGTTCAGCGAAGTCAAAATGATACCTGAGGCCTCTAACATTGAACTAATTGTTCAGCCATGTCTAAATAATACCTGAGGCCTCTAACGTTGAGCTAACTGTTAAGCAATGTCTAAATGATACCTGTGGCCTCTAACATTGAACTAACTTTTCAGCAATGTCTAAATGATACCTGAGGCCTCTAACATTGAACTTATTGTTCAGCAATGTGTAAATGATACCTGCTGCCTCTAACATTGAGCTAACTGTGAAGCAATGTCTAAATGATACCTGAGGCATCTAACATTGCACTAACTGTTCTGCAATGTCTAAATGATATCTGAGGCCTCGAACATTGAGCTAACTGACTAACAATGTCTTAATGATACATGGTGCCTCTTACGCTGAACTTCTTCTTCAGCAATGTCTAAATTATACCTGGGGCCTCTAACATTGAACTAACTCTTCAGCAATGTCTAAATGATACATGAGGCCTCTAACATTGAGCTAACTGTTAAGCAATGTCTAAATGATACATGGGACCTCTAACAGTGCACTTCTTGTTCACAAATACAATGTCTAAATGATACCTGTGGCCTCTAACATTAAATTTCTTGTTCAGCAATGTCTAAATGATACCTGGGGCCTCTAATATTGAACTTCTTGTTCAGCAATGTCTAAATGATACCCGGGGCCTCTAACACTGAACTTCCTGTTTAACAATACAATGTCTAAATGATACCTGAGATCTCTGACATAGACCTAATTATTCAGCAATATCTTATTGATACTTGGGGTCTATAATATAGACCTAACTATTCATAAATGTCTAAATGATAGCTGACTCCTTTTAACAATGTACTTACTTGTAAGCAATTATTGCATAAAAGCTATGGCCTCTATCATTGAACTTATTGTTCAGCAATGTTTGGTCTGAATTATACATGGCAACTGTAACGTTGATCTCTCTGTTCAGCACTGGGTCTCTAACATTTACCAAAATGTAGCGATAATCATGTATAAACGGTAGCATTGTGCTGAGTTAAACAATTTCTTAACGACAACTTGGCCTCTAACTATAAGCTAACTGTAGTAATAATCAGGTCTAAACGGGAACAAGGTGCACAGTTATGCTATATCTGAACTATACTAGTAAATGGGGCCTCTAACTGTGAGCAAAATGTAGTAATAATCATGTCAAAACTGTAGCATTGTACCAAATTAAGAAATATCAAAATGACAACTGGGCCTCTAAACTGTAGCATTGTACCAAATTAAGAAATATCAAAATGACAACTGGGCCTCAAAACAGTAGCATTGTACCAAATTAAGAAATATCAAAATGACAACTGGGCCTCTAAACTGTAGCATTGTACCAAATTAAGAAATATCAAAATGACAACTGGGCCTCAAAACGGTAGCATTGTACCAAATTAAGAAATATCAAAATGACAACTGGGCCTCTAAAAAACTATTATGCTAACTGCAATAATATCAATGCCAAAACGGAAACAAGGTGCACAGTTAAGCAATATCAGAACGAAAATGGGGCTACGTTCAATATGTTTTAATTCATCCTTTTATGACAAAGGCGGCGGATTTGCCTTCAAGTTACTCATTATCAAGTTATGTCGCGAGAGAGAAAATCACTCAATTGCTTTCCCGCACTGATCAGTCAAATAAATCATCAATAGAGAAAACGTTACCATGGCAACTAGATTTAAAGTTAATGGAAGGCATTCGTCTGTCTCTATTAATTACATATTCTCTCCCCAGACAATTCCCAGTCATTGTCTTCACTGCAGACAAAATTTCGATCAATTATTACCGAATCAATTAGTATTTGAAATCAGAACTTCCGCAATTACTGAGTTAAATGCGACAGTGGGGGACAAAATTAAATTGCATGTCGAGAAAAACTGTGAAATACATTATTTTTGTAGGTCTGAGAAAATCGTTATATCATGCCTTCAAGTAACAAAACCATTTTTATAGCATTTAAATCTGATTTTCCATTGTTAAGTCGTTAAGAGCTCGAGACAGCAAGGTTAACAATATCATAGACTAAGGCTATGAAAATAAGACTGAGTTAGACATCCAAGCAATCTGGTATTCAGTTTTCAAAGCGTCTGATTTTCATAGATCTAAGTTCTCAAAGTATTCGGTTTTAAAAAGGTGTTCTTAAAGGATAAATTTCAACGCTTCCGGCTTTCAAAGGGATAAATTTAATGACGGTTGTCAGAGTACGCTTTTAAAATGGTCTGATTTCAAAGGGTCCATGTTTTAAGGGTTACTTTTTCAAAATGTTTCTAAATGCAATAGTCCAGACACACAAGATTGCTATGTAAGATCATAATTGAATACATGTAAATTATTATACAGTTTATTTTCCGAATTTAAGGCATTATACCCATGGTTCATATTTACAATTACAAAATTACAAAATTACAAAATTACAAAATTATTATACACTGAATGATTACATGTACTTGTTTTAAATAGTTTGCATTAGGGGTCTTATATATCATTTACATGTATTCCAAATAAAGGTAACATATAGGTCTGGGCTGGTATTCCCAATTAAATCTTAAGGGAAAGCTTAACTCTTTTGACTTAAGTTTAAATATTGACCTGCACATATTTCCTTAGAAATGAAGAAAAACCCGATTTCTGTAGCTCTTTATATAATGCGTCTAAACAGTTTAAATAATTGCCAATCTGGATTTTCCTGTTAAGCTGAAACACTTAAGAAAATTTTGAGATTTTAAGAAAAAAAAGTTTTGTCCTATAAGATACTTTGAGAATACCACCCCTGTGCGTATTAGTGCAACAATACGAAACCAGTGTTATACCTTAAGTTTGTGATAAAGAGTAGTTGTCCATTTCTGAGAAAGATTGAGTGGACATTGCCACTTCTGAACCTCAATTCCAGCAGATATATTTTCCCCGGACTGGACATATACGTACATTGTACTTTTATATACGTTCTATGAGAACACTAAACCTAATCAATCATGTTCGCACACTCTGTAAATGGAAACATAAAACAGGAGATAGTTAGTACAGTAAAACTTCGTTATCTCGAGGAGTGATCGGGACAAGTAAAATACTCGAGATAAACCAGGCGCTCGAAATAACCCAATGGCATGCGTTGACGATACAAACGTATATTGGTTTAAACTTTGCTCGAGAAAGGCCATGTACTCGTGATATCGATGCTCGACATAACCGAGTTTTACTGTACTTACACCAATACGATAGACTATATAAGCAGAATTACTTAATCCATATTCCCGACCAAGTCCTTGTCACGGATAGTATTCAATATTGAACTTACTTGACCTAAGAATAAGGACAACCAATCAGATTATACCATATCAAACGACATTGTATTGATCAGTTACAGGCGATTTTACTGGCTTTCTTAATTCCCTAATTAAATAAGATCAATATTGAATACCATACTATGCATGTATTCACGAAGGGTAACTAAGTTTCAAACGTTAAAATATGTTGGAGTAAGTTAGAATTTTGTGCAGCGCGTGTTTCCTTCAAATTGAAGAATATCCCATGTTTTCATGATCTTGATTGTGTTGTTTAACTGGTACATTTTATTATTTTAAGACACGTTTAGTTCTCTGCTAAGATGCTTTATGATTACCACCCCATTCCAGTTCTTGCTGCTTTATTTATTTTTAATATATTGCTGTCTTAGAATGAGAAGGTCGTAAGTGCCATATACGACCTAATAAGACTAATGCTTATTTGAAATCTGCGCTTCTTATGAGCCTATTTTCATGAAAATCGGAACTTGTCATGTTGACCAAACTGAAGTGGAAAAAGCTTGTTTTACCATAAGAAAAGAGTAATTTCCAAACAGTTTTCTTCTTGTTTTCTCAAAATATTAATTTTGTACTAATGACCTACTTATTCTAAGCCATCAATTTATCGAAGGTGTACTAGCAGCAACGCTGTGGGTTTACGAACATGATATTTTGCACAACAACTCACTTGAATAAAGAACGGCTCATATAATTAATATATTGTTGTAATTACTTTGAACCAACTTGAACCATGGCCACAATGCCTTAATTTTGGAAATATAAACTGTATAATAGTATAGTAAACCCTCGTTATCTCGATGACTAATCGGGACCAGTCCAATGATCGAAATAAGCCGGAAGTTCGACAAAGCGGTGTGATATAAGAATACACCATATATTTAGACAATTCGCCGGGACTATGAAATTTGCTCGAAATAAGCCGGGTGCTCGTAATATCGATACTCGTCTTAACAAAGTTTTACTGTATTTGAGGACCAATTGGTTGGCTGGTATTTAGTGAAAATAAAATAACTACTACAGTGTAATCAGAGAAAACCGACCACCTTTCGGACCAATTGATTTGTTCGGATTTCACAAAAGTTCGGTATTTCCAAACACATGCTTTTATACATCCATGCAACTTAATGTCGCAATAAATCAGAGACCAGTCAATCGAGAAATAATGCAAGTAATTCACATATTTCATTCTTTCCTACATATATCTATAAAATCACTAAAATGGCATACACAAAAATGTATATCGCCATATTTTTGTTTCATTGCCAACGACAGGAATAGTTAAATACTAAAGTTCTTTTCTAAAGCGCAGAAATTTCCTTCTGGCGTGATATTTTGACGACAATTCATCACCAGACAATTCCAGACACACTTAAACTGATTCGGGTGATCACACGAGTATAGTGTGATATTTTGTGTTGCTGCCTGCTAATTATGTAAATGGGGGAGATATTGTGTGTGTTTTAGACAATCAATATTTATTCTGTGCTGTCCTGGGAACCAGATTCGTCCGCAATCCGATTTACTGGCTAAGTCTATTAGTAAATTGAAGGGAGGTTTTTATAGTACAAATGTACTTGGTTTTGACAAGAGGTTGTTTCGTTTATGTAAGATTGGAGTATTGCTTGTTGAAATAAAGATGGGAGGTTTGCATGTTTAGATGTAAATTGGAGGTTTGTGTTGTCTCTGGTACACTATAGTGCGCCCAGGATAATGTGATATTTACAAACATTGACTGGATTGGCCTTCTGTTACAAAACTGGTTGCTTAGATAAACACAGACGGTCAATTGTATACTAAAATAACACTGATAAATCGTACACGATTGATTCTTCCACCTATAAGGATTATTCCAAAATTTCCCAACTTTCTTGTTATCCTGTGCGCACTTTAGTAGAGGAGAAGTTTATGTGTTGTGGTATGGTTGAAATTACGCCAGTTGTCAATCAATACCCTATAAATCAAGTTAAATGGTAACTTAGAATCACACTGTCCGATTGATTAACTTGAAAACCTTCGCCAAGCAGCCTTCGACAAACAATCAGGAGGAGCGAACTCTGTTCTGGCATAATGTCAATTTTTTTAATGTGAGCTTGAATTTTTTGGGTGATATAGAAAGGAGCATAGTTGATAAATAATGTAAAACTACGAATTGTATTATATTACCAAATTTACTTAGTATATGGAATGGTAACTTTTTTGTTTAGTTATCTAACAATACATACCCTGTTCTTCATCTGTGTGCCTCCGTAGCTTAGTGGCTAGCGCCCCTACCCCCTAATCGGGCGACCCATGTTCAAATACTGTTGGAGCCACTCATATACCCACCAAATTGCAGCAGAATGCTGACTGACAAATACTAGTAAAGGTTATGCGCTCCATAAGCTAATTACATGTTGTAAGAACAACGTCAACATGACACGTTCGTAGATACCGATAGATGATCCAATATGAAGTGTTTAAAAGCATTTGGAATAAATCATTCGTAATGTTAGTCAATAGTTTCTTCTGTGTTTTATCAATAATATAAATTCAGAATAACTATTCACAATTGTCTCGATTTTAAGACATGAGAAGCATCATTTTTAAGCCTCTGCATACTATGTGATCATGGTAGATATATGCTTTAGTTACGTCTACGTGAAAAGGTAGCAATAACCTTAAAACAGATGGAAATCATCAGTTTCTTCCTACGGTTCCAAATGCATAGGATGTATTGGCAATTTGTTGAGGTGTACACAACTGAGGTCCGTACATACGTAGGCTGTTACGAGAAATGTCGATTCTAATTAGGAATTTAGTTTCAATGAGACAAACGTACATGTAGAGGAAAGGTTAATATATTTACTATTGTAAGTGATATTCGTACTTCTACAGAACTACCAGTACCGTTAAACAAATTAAACCAGACACTTACCGGATGTGTTGATCTAGACTGGTCCCCGGTCTGAATATTCTCAAAGCGGACCGCGGCACCAGTCAAGTTTTGACCGCACTCTTATTACCTAATGACGTCGAGCATGGTTACGAAACAGAAATTGACATTTTCTTAGTGAGTAATACACGGATATTGTTTGCGTACCAACGGTCAATTTTGTTATCACATCTTTTACTTCGTATACATGTAACCTTTTGATATCAAAGTTTATCATACTTACATCAGAATCAGTACGTAACCTCACCAATGCAGCGTATGTGCGTAAAACATGGAATCTGCGACGCATTGCTGGTAAACAGGGGTCAGCGAAAGAGAAAACATGTATCCAAACTTGGAGATAATTGACAACATTTCATACAAAGAAGAGGAACATTGAGGATTTCAAGAACTTCGACATAACAGAAAGTTTGACATAAGCGAGTTTGAGATAACGAGAGTTGACTGTACATGTAAAAAATGAGAAAGTTGCGAAGCAAACGTACGCAAGCCCATCAATCGGAACTCCTCGTCGTTTATCTAACAAAAGTGCCTCGGACAAAAAAGGGAAGCCGCCATTATCACGGACTACTTTACAACATGGCGGCGCACGAGAATCAAACGATGGAATCGAAGATAAACTAAAAGGTTACTTACTCATGGGAAGGTATCAACTCCTAAAAGGAGACCGGTAATTGAAAGGCTTCTCGATAGCATTGACAAACTGATGATTGGTTGTTACCGGAAACCGTATAACCAACATGTGTAACCCTACACTTATACAAGTATACGAGGCGTATTTATCAGTTATGGAAATGGCCGAGTAGTAACGATTGGGTGCCCATAGTCAAAACCAAGGGCTATAACTCTAATCAATCGGGATCCCTCGGGTATTATTGACGTACGAGGTGTGATCAATATATTCGAGGACTTTTCTTCTCAATTATGAAATATTGGAACTAGAGTAATGAAATTACATGCTGGTGAAGATCAATCAATTATCTCGCGTTTTGTATAATTTACTGTATGATAACGTCATTATTTACTTGACGACGTCACTTTTTGTAACCATGGTGAAGCACGCACCGTCGAGCATCTCGGACGTAACGTTATTTCTGAGAAACGACATGCTATGAAAATTAACGCGAAACTTGTAAAATCCTCGCGATATCTCCAAAATGACTTGACTAACTTGTGCATGGATTCTGTGCGCTCCCAATTGGCAATTTTCATATCATTCCGTTGTTTGTGTGATTGTTGGGTCTCTGTCAAACGGTTGAGTCGATAAAATAAGGATAAACAGCAAAAATAACACCGCGTTAGCGACACTTTCCGTTAAATTCTGCAAAATAAGACGCACATATCTCATCCAAATGTCACTGGCGAAAACGAAGACTATTATAGGCTACAAAACATTAAATCGTTGACTCAAAATCAAAAGGGTTATTTCGATATTGCGTCCTAAATCTGATAGGTCGTGCTTCATTCTTAATTGGAATAATCTAAATTTGTAAATCCAATCGACTTTTTCCGAGTTTTGTTTCCAATGACGCATCGATACTCTTTTTATTCAATCCCACTTTCCAGAACTGGCTATTAACTACTTATTATTGTAGTAAAAGAAAGCCAACCTCATACATGGGACCGGGTATCAGTCCAGAAAGGAGCTATGTGCTGCTTCGACGGTGACGCTTGGAATGACGTCACGTGACGTCCAACGTCACGCGCCCCTTGTAAGAATCAAATAATTTTATTAGTGCATTCGGTCGGAGACATCTTACTCCGAATGATGTTAAATGGCTTTGAGCCTTGTTGCCAATATAAAATTGCTAGATGAAAAGTCCTCGAATATATTGATCACCCCTCGTAAGTCACGTAACATGTCCGGACTATGACGGAAATAAGATTACTAGTTATGTATACATTTTTCGTATTTACCCCGCCTCTGACAAATTAGTAGCTAAACCAAGGAATGAGATTGGTCCATCGTAATCACGTGGTGACACAATGGCATCCCATGCCTATGTCATTTAGCACCAAACTGGTTGTTAGATTGTTGAAAATCCCCATTTTCTCGAAAAATCACTTCTTCCAAAATCAATGCGGAGGGACCAGTTTAGTGAACACTTGTTCAGATAAATCTAATACACGTTGTCAGTTGCTTATGTTAACACTCAATTTGCGCTTGTATACAAAACTACCCCTTGTCACGTAATAGACCCGTCCAACGTATATAAACCAGAGCTCACTCCACAGCGCGCTTCTAGCAAAATTTTCTCGGAATATTCGTGGCGCTGGGAAACTCACGAAATATAAAGCTGGGATTTTTCTCCCTCTCATAAATTGACAGACAGACAGATCAAGTAAGTGCTCTAAGCTGCTTTGTTGCTTTGTATTTGATTTTCCGATTGTTTTTGTTTGTACGAGTTAGGAATTGCGATACTTTCAGATTTTATATAATATAACATGTAGGCTACACGCAAAATGTTAGTTCGGATGTGAAAAGAGTTATGTAAATGCATTCCTTTTGTAGATCTAGTAAAGAATTTGGTTTTGATAAGTTTTTGTTGCCATGTGGACGTATGCATCGCATGATAAGCGCCAGACGCCAGTTTGAGTTACAACATTGTAGAAGATGTCTCTGCAGTACGGGTAAATCAAGTGAGAAACCAAATTCTGATATTCCATGACTGAATATTTCTGTTGTTTTTATTAATACTACACGAAAACTCTCTAAAAGCCACAGAAACTTATCATTGATTGAAATAGAAATCTAAATCATCTCTACAAGGTCTATACCCGTCACTTAAATAACTCATAAACTTGTAGAAAACGTCTGGAGAAATTGTTTATGTGGTTCAGTAACTGATAAATAACTGATAAATAGATTCTAAAAGTACAATGAAAACACGATTAGTAAATTAAAATGGTCACGACGAAGAGAGTAAAGAGACTGGGTTTTCATTTTTTTTAATGTCTGGTCTGGCCATAATTACTAATTCGTTTTTTAGATCCAGGTTGAACGTCTTAATGTATTAAGTTCTCCAAGTTGCATAACCTGCTACGTGGCACGAACGTCACTAAGAAAATATCTACAGTACAGTACCGTTTGCGTTAGAACTTAGAATATAATTATGCGTAAACATATAACTGAACATATTGCTACAGGTACAAAATATCATAATCAAAGTCTAATTATATAATTAATGACTTAATGAGTAAAGCGTTCTGTAATCTATAAATTTATGAGAACGTTGATTTAAGTAAAGATGCTTTTTACAAGCATACTATTACCACTCAGCTCAGTACTATAAACATTGACGTTAATGTGTTAGTTCCAGGAACTAGTAAATTAGTTTGACGTCACACATGACGTATTATGTCACTGTACAATACCGGGGGGGGGCGTAGCCAGAATTGATTTGCTGCTATACGTTCAGAAGTCTTTTAGTTTTGAGGTTACGGTTAAGAGGTCCTCGTGATTGTAGAAATTAGGAACTTTAATACCATGCTGGTTCAAATTGTATTTTGCTGTTGAAATTAAATTTTACGCACGTGTGCACCTCCTCATCGCTGGCTACGCACGTGTTTTGCGTGTAACTATCGTGATACATGTTTTGTTCGCTGTGGTTTATAGTATAAAGTAACATGTAATTATTTATCATTAACTTTAGCATCAATATAATCATACGTCGAGAATAACCATGTAGATTCTAACTTGCTTAAAATAAATCTATTACAGTGGTGTTATATTAGATTCTCCATGGAGGAAGATTTAAAAGCTCGAATTTCAGTTGTGGTAATTTGAGATAACCAGATTCATATTAAAACAATCTGAGTAGGAATCTAGCTGATACATTGTAGACATTGTAGTATCGTAAACGTGATTTCTATTTTGTCAGTACGTATGCTAGACATATTACTGAAAGTAATACAGTATATGTGTGGATTTGTTTTAATTTTCTACTCCGGTCCATATTTCGGGGAGTTCTATGCACCAGCGAAAATAATTCATTTTTACCCCAGATAATTATACATGTATTATAAAAATCTCGTCTGCTCCCTTCATTGTTTGGAAGTTTAGATTGGCTCGATTCGTTGTGATGAAAATCTCGTGTGTTCGCTACTTTCTTTTGAAGTTATGATTTGATTGATTCGTAGTGTGATAAAAAAAATCTCGTCTGCTCCGTTTACCCGTTGTCTGCTCCCTCCATTCTGTGTGTGATCATGTCTTTAGCTATTGTTTCTTATCTTGGTTCTTTCATTTTGTTTGTAAACAAATTTAAGATATTTTTTGTTCCCTTCGCTTTGTATACAAACCACGCAGTTCACTGATACTGCTATCTGATACATATTGAAGCTCCTGAGAATTTGGCAGAGTTTACGTTCCATAACGATTCTGATAAATCTTCGCAAACATTCCTCTACCAAATCGATAATGCTTTGAAGGCGTGGAGATGCCAAAATCCACGCTGATTCATTTCCCAGAGATATGTTTTTATTTGTTCTTCATTGCCGAATGTTACATTAAATAGAACTCGTTAATAGTATGAGCTTTGGATTATTCTTAATAGTTTTATGAGTTTTGCGCGGTTTGAATTCTTTAAATTCCTGACATTGTATTCGAGCGCTATTCATTTCACTGACAGTTCACTAAGATGCTGAGACTTTCATACAGCTTGTACATGAAGAATAATACGATTGATTGAAATCATTACAAAATATTTACAGCACTGTTAGTCCTCTTTGAAGTCACTCCCTCGCTTCCCCATCGCCCACCCCTCCCTCCCTCCATTCTCTCCTCACGGAAACGTCTTCTGTCCTCAACGATAGAAACTTATAATTTCACGTTAAAGTAATTAATGAAAAACTGACCTCTCCGGACCAGCTACCTTTACCATTATATTGTACAGTACAGTACAGTGATTGGCGTGATTGTGTTGGCTATTGCTTTTGAAATATTACATAACTGTTAATTAAAGTTGGTAAGCTGTAGCAGGCTAATTCCAAAATCATTGATTTCATAAATATTTGTTGTTCTATAACCTAAAGGATAACCAGCTTGCAACATTGAATTTTACATACGTATGATTTCTGAGATTGTGGCAATATATAGCACTGCGCCTTCTAAGCACACTGAGTAACCAGCCCGCTTAGCTCAGTCGGTAGAGCGTGAGATAAGTAGTCACTACTGATCTCAGTGTAGTGGGTTCGAATCCCGGGCTCTGGAATTGGGGCCTCTTCTGTATCATGCACTATATCCCCCAAAAACTAAAAGTACTAAACTCTTCTGGGGGCCTCTCCCATATGGATTATCCGGTGGTGAGGATAAATAAATGCATTAAAATCGAAATCGCACACTGAGTCTATCTTGTCTTAATATCGTATACTTGCTGTTTACCTAAGGTCCAACGGAATGCGCAAATATGTTATATGCCAACATTCAAGCGATAATTCAAAATAAATTT
Organism: Spisula subtruncata; assembly: GCA_963678985.1. NCBI lineage: Eukaryota > Metazoa > Mollusca > Bivalvia > Venerida > Mactridae > Spisula > Spisula subtruncata. The sequence goes on along the minus strand of OY787662.1, from coordinate 13,473,839 downwards.
GAAATAAAAGTGCTTGCCTTGATTTGGATTAAAGTAACGTTAGTTTAAAAAGGTCAAAACCAAATATTGGTTGAGGACCTTTAAAATTAAGTCCAATTAATATTTGAATCTAGTTCAATTAAGTCAAGGCATATCTGCCACAAATGAATTTTCAACCGGTCATCAAAAATGTGGATACTGGGTAGTGTGTATGTGGTAAAATAATTTCCATTGCCGTCTTTTTCACACCGTAACCCAATTTGCGTATAAAGGATATCGCTATTTCAAAACCCGTTAATTAATATTGCAATAGTCGTGTGCTACGAATACATCAATTCTTTAACATGTACATGTATATGATATTATCTAATTATCTATGAAAATTTGTTGTTTTATCTAAAATTGGAAATTTGGCGTATGACCTATGACCTCGTGCGTCGGTCATTCAGTGGCGTTGTGATTGACAGTTTGTTTTACCATGTGTTTGAAACTGACCTCTGGTGTATGTCTGATCTTCCTTTTGATAAAACCTGATCATTATCTGTCGTAATTAAATACAAATTGACGGATGACATTTATTGAAAAGACTTGTCATTTTGTCAATGACATAGCTAATGTTTTACCAACATCAGTGATCGACCGGAAATGTTATATCATATGGAGCCTATTTTTTTGGTACACCCCAGTCCCGTTTTTTGTATGTTTTCAATTGGAACTCCTCGGCGTTTATCGAACGAAAGTGTGTATTTCTCAGTTACGGAAATGCTCGAGTAGTTACCATTTTCAACTTGCTAGGTACCCGTATGGCAGACGATTTCTAAAACGGACCCTCTTCATATACATGTATGCAGTCACTGCGTAACCTATTTGTACTATAACATGGTTAAATCCAATCTTTCTATGATCTTAAGTAATAACAAAGTATATTACAAACAATGGTATATGTAAGATTGGACTTGATTTTGGACGAGAGTTCAGTGACTGACTATGATTGTACCCTATATAGTGTTGCCAAGTGTTAATGTTAATCACGCGTTCAACTAGACGGACCATCAAGACGCGACATTAAAGTGATACACACTCATCTTATTGCCATGCGACCACACTGCGGTTACCGTACGATTATTCTACGCTAGCGTATCAGGTTACCCCGACAGAATCTCATTAAATATTGTTATTATGATACATTATAGTTGGTTTGGCCATGGGCAAGCATAATAACCTCTCAGGACCAATCACGATATTTCTCTGAGGATGTTCAGTCAGTTATTTTATTCAATGATGGTGTCCAATCAGCTATTTAGCTCAACAAGGGTGTCCGAGTAGCTTTTAAGCTCAACAAGGGTGTCCGACTGGCTGTTAAGCTCAACAAAGGGTGTCCGACTAGCTGTTAAGCTCAACAAAAGGTGTCCGACTGGCTGTTAAGCTCAACAAAAGGTGTGAGACTGGCTGTTAAGCTCAACAAAAGGTGTCCGACTGGCTGTTAAGCTCAACAAAGGGTGTCCGACTAGCTGTTAAGCTCAACAAGGTGGTCCTACAAGATGTAAAGTTCAACAAGGGTGCCCTATTAGCTATTTTGCTCAACAAGGGTACTAGTATCTGGCTAGTTATTTTGCTTAACAAGGGGATCTGGCAAGTTATATAGCTCAACAAGGATGCCCTATCAGCTATTTTGCTCAACTAGGGGTTCCGACCAGCTATTAAGTTCAACAAGGTGGTCCGACAAGCTGTTTAGCTCAACAAGGGTGCCCTAACAGCTATTTTGCTCAACAAGGGTACTAGTATCTTGCTAGTTTTTTTGCTCAACAAGGGTACTAGTATCTGGCTAGTTATTTTGCTCAACAAGGGAATCTGGCAAGTTATATAGCTCAACAAAGGAGCCTGACCAGCTAGTCTTTTCCTGGTGTGGTTCTGGCAAGCCGTTTTTCGCAGGGAGGAGGATCCAACTGGACGCTTTGCCCCGACATACTCGTATCATAACGTGATACTAGGTCGGTGATGTCAAATTCTAAAATAAAGCAGTACCTTGTTTGGCTTCAAACACCTCACAGTTATAACGATTATGCGTTGCTTCTTTTTACTGAGAACTTCAGCCGTAGGGACAAGGGTCGTCACTGGGTAGAAGCTAAGTTCGATCCCGCATGCATGGTACACAACTAGTCTCCTGTTGCAATTAGCCTATGAAGTCTACTTTGTCTCCGCATCCACAAAAAAATGTTTACAGAGCTTCCGATAAATTAATACAAGGCAAATACGCCTATTATGCATTATACGAATTGATGGCCAACTGATAACGACAAAAAGCCACATCAATTGCTGTTGTAGATCTATATGATAATTTCCTCCGGGAATACTTAATTGTAATACATAATTAGTAGATATGACTGTCGCTTTCATAGCGTCGTTTTGAACAGTAGTGATACAAATCGCATGTTTAGAATGAAAAGGTCGTAACTACTACTTACGACCTTATAAGACTGATACATATTTGGAATCTAGATCATTAGGCGCTTCTTATGATGCTATTTTCATGAAAATCGGAACTTGTCATGTCGACCAAAATGAAGTTTTAAAAGCTTGTTTTAACATAAGTAAAGAGTCTTTGTCAGACAGTTTTTTCTTGTTCTCTCAAAATATTGATTTTGTAGTTACGCCCTTCTCATTCTAAGCCAGCGATATATGAGTTGGTATATAGTCGGTATGCATTCAGTTAGTATGTATAGTGTTTTGCCCAAAGGCAATCTCAACAGTCACTTAATGTATAAAACCTAGGAAAAGTGGTGAAAACGTTATAAATGTTAACAGCACGTGTGATATGACGGGGTTGATGTCGAGACTGTAACCTACCGACCTGTCCGACCTTGGAATGCATAAAAACACCGCGCTTCATAAATCTAGTTAATTATTGTATATTTAGAAACGTGGGTTATATATTATATGTTTTGGTTATATATGTGGTATTACATAGTATATGTAATATACTGTATACATACTACTACAGTAGATTAATATTACTTTTAAGAAGTGTTCAGTGGAGAGCCCAGAACGGATAAATAGTAGGAGGACACGCGTCAGTGTTTAACAGTAAGTTTCATATAATTTACTTTCTTATAACTTCCTTACTTTTTTGTATACGTATGATAATTTGATAATAATGCAAAATTCGACATTTTTGTGAAAACTGTTTGAGCATTTTTATAGTAAATTTTACTTTAAAATGGACGAATGAGTTTACATGTAATTGTTGAAAAACGTTTAAAAGGAATTTTGCAAATGCAGGTGAAATTCATATGATACATGTGTAATAAAAGACCATGTACAAAGTGTGAATTCATGATACATTACATTTACGTAAAATACGCTGTAGTAAGTATTTTATGATACTTTTACTAATAAATTTAGTTTCAAATGTGACGAACGAGTAAAATTGTGCATAATTATGTGGGCGTGTCATATCATAAATACGTTACATTATATAAAATACACTGGTTAAGGATTTTATGATGGTTCTGCTAATAAATGTAATTTAAAATTTGAAGACTGAGTAAAATTGAAACTTTTGCATATGTAGGCGTGTAATATCATACATGTGTTACCTTATATAAAACACACCAGTGAGGGGTTTCATTTATAATTTTGCAATTAGGCCTACATTTTATTACATTTTAACTTAAAATATGACGAATGATTAAATTGCTATCAAACGTCTAAAATACATTTAACATTCTGCATAATTATGTAGCCGAACCATATGCTTCATATGTAATGATCATGACATAGAATTATACACTAGGTAAAACATTATTTTATTAAATTTTGCTAATAAACGAACCGGTGTAGGTTTTAATTCACTTTCCTAATAAATTTTAATTTCAAATTTTACGAATGAGTAAAATTGCCTTAAAACGTTTGAAATACATTTTACAGTTTGCATATGTAGGCGAGTCATATGATACATATAGCTGGCTTAGAATGAGAAGGTCGTACCTACAAAATTGATATTTTGAGAAAACAAGAAAAACTGTCTGACAATCACTCTTTACTTCTAAGCCAGCGATATGACATACACAGTAACCTATATTTATATGCAACACCTCACGGGGAAGGATTTTAGGATAAAATGTCATTTTAGTGATGCGTGTACATTATACTAGTATATATCTTTAATATATAATGTGTATAGCGTACATTGTATTTCAAAAATGAGAACATACATGTATGTAGTGATGGATGACTCAGTTTTGGGATCCAGACTGAATTGTAAACCCAACATCGAAAATCGTTACTGATGCTTTAAATAGTCTAACATTACCGGTATTCTGAAAATAGCATTTCAGCATAAAATCGTCTTTCTGTTGCCCTTGCATGCAGTGGGAGTATTTAAATTCTAGTGGCTGACTCGTACGGTAATTTTGACATTTGTCGTGCTAGATAATGTCGTCTTGAACTTTTGCACTTTTGCAATTTCTTATGGCCCATAAATTAGTCGCTGTCGTGGCTACTTGAGAGAACACTTTATACAAAAGAATATATAACGAAAATACTCGCTTGGTTTGATAATGAGGTACGCATTAATCGGTTGACAACGCTCACCGTTCGCCATGCTACATTGACATATATTTAACTAAGAGTGGTTTATAGTTTTCCCTACATTAGATAAATTTAAAGACTGAAAAGAAATATAATGCATGATAATTATGCGCCTTGTTTTCGTGGGAAGTTGAGAACCTGATACAGTAATAAGACCAGTTTGTGAAGTCGAAATCCTGAGGGGTTTTGCAAATGTGAAGAACTGATGTTGGTTTATACCAATTTATTTAGGTCGATTGTAAAACAAAATTTTCCAACTTATATTAATCACTCTCGACACCTCATTCCTGATGTTATCCATCACCACGAGGGTATGGGAGAAGAGAAGTCAATTTCCCTTATATGTTGAGCGTCTGGCAATTGAATTTCTGGCACCGCTTTTATTTCCTTTTTGGTATGACGCGGCTTGGGATCGAAACCCGGGACCTTCCGACCTCGAAGCGAGCGCGCTATCACTAGGCTATCAAGGAGGCGGTACCACTACGCTATCGAAGTTAAGTTAAGCGCAAGTATTAAAGTATGAGCAATTCAAGATACAGATATGCTATACAGACCATACACCTTTTAAACTGGTCTTAAAATTGGAACATACAACTTACTCTGCGAATAAGAGGGGAAACCGACTGTAACTATTTAAGAAAGCTGAAAACTGGAAATACTTAAATCCGTGATGTGTTGCAATACCGTTAAAATAACTTCATATCCAACTATTTGTCCCATTTGTATTCGCACATGTGACAATTTTTTCAAGTTATGGCTTAATTAATACATCGAGACCACGCCCCTCCGTTCCTTCAAAATATAAACGTGTCGTTTTAAATCTTAACTCATTAATATTAAATCAAAATTTAAACCACCACACATTGTTAATGGCATCACAATGTATAACAAAGCGGTGTTTTGTTGCATTTCCCTAGAATAATTCAATGTTTAATTGCGTTGCCATGGTAACCCAATAGAGGGGAAATTGCTATTTGTAACTATGCAATTATTGCAGAAATTAGAGAGGAAGGGAGAAAGCGATATAGGGTCAATAACGTATAATAAGTGTGTGACATTCTATTGAGCTCGTCAGGGAAACGTGCATATCATTAGAAAACAATCAGAAACAGTCTCTTGTCACTAATGTGAGAATATTTATGTGCACTCAATAAACAGTCTGGATAACAGAACAGAACAGAACATACCAGAACAGAACAGAACAGAACAGAACAGAACAGAGCAGAGCAGAGCAGAGCAGAGCAGAGCAGAGCAGAGCAGAGCAGAGCAGAGCAGAGCAGAGCAGAGCAGAGCAGAACAGAACAGAACAGAACAGAACAGAACAGAACAGAACAGAACTGTTCTGATAACAAAAGCGACCATTTATTTTGGAGACACATATCTAAAATCACCATCATAAGGTGCTTGTTTTGAGACTATTTTCGTGAAAATATTGACCAAAGTGACGTTTAAATGGCTTGTTTTACCATAAGTAAAGAGTAATTTTCGGACAGTATTTTTCTTGTTTTCTCAAAACAATCTGCCTTAAAAAAAATATGAAAAGTACTTGAATCATATGGAAGGGAATATCCGCCAGTACATGCATGCTGTTAAGTGACAATTTTATGCTATCTACTTGCACATGCGTTCTACTACTTGGCAACTGCATTTTGGTTTCTTACAAGTGTTGTCCACGTTATTCATACTTCATGCTTCTTGATGCTAAGTGGACAATCCCTTCATGTATATCGTTTATTCCTGCATGTAATCGCCAACTGCGACATACCTTTTTGTTTTGACTTATGTAATCTTGCATTATTCATTCTTACTATTTCTTACTGCATTCTATGTTTGGATCTATCTTTTGGGTCGTTCGTATTTTTTGATAATTGATTAATTGTTACTGCTTTAAAGTTGTTATTTCGCGAACATTTAGGCATGATAATACATTTTACAACATTAAGAACATTACAGGGAACCAATAGAAATTTTAGCTTCTAGCGCAAATTACTATACAAGGGAGATCACTTTGGACAGCAAATTTAAACGTTCGGTATTTTCCGTGGTTTAACGGTGAGTTAGTGAAAACTTGCCCGTCCGTTGTATCGTTTTCCGCGGAAATCATGTCCAGGTAAGTTTTCTCTTCAAACGAATTATTTACAATGGACGGATAAGAACTTGCAGAGGGTCTCGTTCGACTCGTATGATCATACACTGCGTCTGTATACCCGGTCTTTTGGTGTCACAAAGCATGGTTTGGGCGGTACACGGGCTCGAACCCATCATAAGTCGACAATGACATTCAGCTATTTTGGCTACTTTGGGGGTCTGGCTCTTCTTTCAGCCCCAAGATAGGGGCCTAGCGACGGTATTTTTCTACTCTCGTTCACCTGCAGTTCATCTACATACCCGGTCTTCCGGGGTCACAGAGCCTGGTTATCTCAGTATGCCAATTTTTATCATACCCAGTCTTACTGTTTGCTAGGAAATTTATCGTTCGCTGGACTATCGTCGGCTATTTATCGCTCGCTCAGTTGAGGTTGGTTTGGGCTAACACTAAATCGTCGTGTAGTTTTTTGTTTACGCACCGTGCAAGGTTGACATTTTTACGGGAACTGCCGAAAAAGTCTGGTTCCCAGCATTGTATGAATTGAATATTACAAATGCATTCGTTTAAGTTCATGCTAGCTGCTGCTTAGTGCTAATTGGTTTCGCCTTGCTGAATTTACAATCATTGATGTTTACACGCATGGGTCGGTATGATAATAATGGAGGAACGATTGAATCAAATTAACTAAGTAAAACGTAGGAAGCAATAAGAATTTGTTGGCATTAACATTTTAAGATAATACACAAACAAATTAATAGAAAGGATGCATTTGTCATTTACACACAAGAATATGTAATTTATATACATAGAGTAAGGAAAGATTCAAGCGACGTGCCACTTACTGAAGGAAAGAAGCACAAAGACACACGGTTGTTGCAGTTAGTTTAAAACGAATGAAAGAAGGCAAGATGCAATTGTCATTTAGCAATATGCATGTAACAAGACAACATAAAATTGTCACTTAACAGCATGCATGTACTGGCGGATATTCCCTTCCATAGAATCAAGCTTTATGTTATTTAGTCATGTGTACTTAATGACACAGGTATCTATCACACGAGTGGCCGTGCACAGCATACATAACTGCAAACATCGTGTGCGATTCTTACAATGTGTGATTTGAATTGATCATTTAATAACCTTGCTTGTCGATAAACAACACCGAATGACACAACGCTTGAAACATCCCAGGGCCATCCATATACTTTTTATGGCGCTTCATTATTTCATTCATGTCGCTATCACGCTAATTAAACGAGATATATTACTATTTTTTGTCATCATTTGAAAACAATGCACCGATTCGTATTCGTTTAACAGTCGTTCATTGATGCCGACGAGTCAATCGTAACTACTCGGGCATTTCCGTAACTGAGAGTTCCGCACTACTCCGAGGAGTTCAGATTGGCCGACGAGTGTCGAAGCTTTTCTCCGTACGATTTAATCCCCAAGACAACAATGCATCATGGAGAAATATTCGAATCATTTGCATTTCAACTCAATTTGCATAAGAATTTAATATATTGTACGAATAAAGGTAAAACCCACGAGCAGACATTCAGTTTTCTTGCATGATAATGAATGTGACAAGCGTACAACCGTCCCACAGTCATCAAGTGCATTCATATGCCGCATTCCTATTAAGATGTCGGATGTTTTTTGTGCATTTAATTGTATAATGTTTACTTTGAACGTACCAACGAGTGCGTCCTATAAAAACGGATTCTTAATTGATGTAACAGTTGCTCTAGTACGCGTGTACGAGATATTTGTGACTTTTAGTATCTCTACATTTTATCAAAGATACGAGCGCGTGTTGATGTCTTTAAAGACACAACTAAACGAAATCGTCTTCACATTTTGTTCATGAAAGTATTTCCAGTTTGACCATCAAACATAAATATTAAAGCCCAAAATGAAATATAGCTAAAATGGTGAAAACATCATTAATTGATAAACTGTATTATCTAGTCGACAGCCAAACTAGACTCATTTAAGCTATTACTAATTCTAATGATGCGATGCACCATGAAACAAACTTCCGTAAAGAAGACTTACAACTTTTATGGTTAACCTGAAAATAACTTATATTCACAAATAAATATGTGTTTTCGCCAGTGTAAAATACGTTGGAATGCATCTTTATCGTAATCGAGTTGTAGATGCGCATAAAACGTCATTATGGAGTACAGGGTTGATGAGATGTGGACGGATGAGTTATAATAGCGGACAAATAACCCGAGTTATTGAGACTATTATCGCCGATGTATATGATCGGTTATTTATCCCCGATCTTTCAACCCCAATGTTATAAAACACCACCATAATATCCATCTGATATAATCTTCGTATATCTTGCCAGATTCTCGAATAGGGCATGGCCAAGTAAAACATAGTGTGTTGTTAAGGTTACATAATGACGGATGGAAATAGTTTATTTATTTTCGTTCAGATATTTCAAACTTTCACGATTTAATTATATCACTTTCTAAGAGATGAAGCTATTCTCAAGACTTGGCTCCAACAACGTACATCTCATGGTATGGCATAAACGATTAGAACGATGATCTTACTCTAGAAGAAACTAATTTTATCTTCAGAAACATTGAATACATCAAGCTCGACCTGAAATACCTCGGGTATACTAGTATCTTGTTACTCGAAGTTTAGAACCATCTTTTCCACGTAAAACTTTGTTAAGACAAGCATCGTTATTACGAGCACCCGGCTTATTTTGAACAACTTTCAAAGTCCGGGCGAATTAGCTAAATATATGCTGTATACTTATATCACACCGCTATGTCGAGCTCCCGGTCTATTTCGATCATTTGGCTTGTCCCGATTAGTCCTCGAGATAACGAGGTTTTACTGAATATCAGGCTTTTGTAAAATAAGCGTACAAAACCAAAATAACACGATAGTGTCTCCAAAATAGCTATAAAATGTATACAAGCTTCATTGGCTATTAAAAATCTTAAGTATAGCAATAAAACAAATACAGGCTTTAACAAGACGCTGGTCTTCAAATAGAGATCCGAAATTCAACTCCGTTCTTTCAATGGTTGCGTTAACAGATTAATGTGATTGCAGCGATCCTCGTATTATGTCTTCTATCAAACTATTCAGTGACTTTATGGGGATAGATCGAGTTTAAACTGAACGCCTGGTCTTAACTTTTTTATCTTGCTGGTTCTTCTTTAAACACAATTCGTTTTAATTAATTACCTAAGTCGGCATGTTTTATTTGCAATTAAGTATTTGACATTATGTGAACCAGCTGTATTCGCTAGTCTAATAATCTTTTATCGCTGGAAAATCTGCTAACGATAATTAATTAATTAATTGTTATATAACAATGTCCTTACCTAGTTTACAAGTGCGAACTTTGAAGGGTTGACAATGTCGAAAATGTTTATTTATGATGTAGTCATTATAGTGACATTGGTGAGGTTCCTTCTTCCTCAGCTCATTTACTTCCTACTCCTACCGTTAAATGTTAGACACGATGTAATGTCAATCGGAACTCCTCGGCGTTTACCGAACGAAGCACGTATTTCTCAGTTATGGAAATGCTTTAAAGTAGTAAGCTCAATAAAACATGAAAAACATTATTTATCTAGATGACTGCTCACAAATGACCATGTGAGAACGGATGCCTAATGGTGTTTGCACCTTTGGTATTCTGTTTCCTAATAAGGATGCCTTCACTGCTTGGTCACGTCAATGGTTTACTTCTAAGAACTGTGCTTTCCTTTGCCACATTCTTGAACATACCACGCGTTTTTGACCACACACGTCATGTACAAAATTAATGTACATGTACTGACATTAAAAAGTTTTGTACACGAGTGTTGTACACTTCATTTGTATATACATTTGTACATGTACATATAAGGGTATAACTATGATGAACGCAATTGCTACACCCCTAAATGCAAATTAATCATCAACTTTTTTCTATGCATTCGTGCACATCAAGACAGGATTCAAACATCGTTGTTGCATTATTTTGCACTTTTCAGGCGCGACTTCGATTAACTTCGTTTCGCGTTTTTTTTCCTTTTCATTTACACGTGAAAATAAACATGTTTCTGTCACATTCCAATTAGCTGGTAACGGATGAGACTAGGTTGTAGTTAACTTTGATAGAATGTAGTCAGAAATGTGTGTATGTGATCCCGAGTACCCGGAGTTAAACAAACACGCAGTCTGTGTTTTATAGTGCACCAACAAACCATAACAATGTTAACAAGAGTGTGAAGTCGTTGTCCGTCAGTTGTCAGCATCAGTAGTAACAAGGCGTCTAAAAGCTTTACAAAACAACCCCATTTTTGTCTTAATTAAGTTTTGCCGGTTTGTTCGGAAGTGACATTGTCGGTGCAAATGGAGAGTAATGAGGGGAGAAAAGCAGTACAAATGAAGAGTAATCAAGGGGAGATAATAATGTAATTGAAGAGTTATTAAGGGAGATAATCAGTTCAAATCAAGAGTAAGATAGGAGAGATTATAAGTGTTAATGAAGAGTTTTTAAGGGAGATAATCAGTACAAATGTAGAGTAATGACAGCTAATAAATGTAAATGAAGAGTTATAAAGGGGAATAAGCTGTACAAATGAAGAGCAATAAAGGGAAGAAAATCAATGTAAATGAAGATTTATTAAGGGAGATAATCAGTGCAAATGAAGATTTATTCAGGGAGATAATCAGTACAAATGAAGAGTGATAATCAAAGGGAGATAATCAATATAAATAAAGAGTTATTAAGGGAAATAATCTTGACAAATGAAGAGTAAGGGAGATAATCAATGTAAATAAAGAGTTATTAAGGGGGATAATCAATGTAAATGAAGAGTCAGCGAGGCGAGATAATCAATGTAAATGAAGAGTAATTAAGGGAGATAAACAGCACAAATTGAGAGTAATCAAGGGAAGATAAGCAATGTAAATAGAGAGTTATTAAGGGAGATACTCTAGTTAATACAACTTTACGACACACAAATAAATTGTAAAATACAATAATGTATATGAACTATAAATGTTCTTATTACTGATGATTCGCCTGGTTGAGTGTAAAATATTGTACCTGATTGAGTGTAAAATATTAGTAAAAACAGAGAGTTATACATGAAATTTGTTCATTCAAGTAGTCCAGACCGATACATTGGATTTTCGTCGGTATGTATAATAAGGTTAACATAATAAAAAGTTGGCGAGCGTCAAGCAAGTAAGGTCAGTGATTGCTCCGCACTCACCCACCACCCTTGCGAAAACACAATTTTTGAGCAGGTCAGACCTGAATGGGAAGTATCACAGACCAGCCAATGGGTACCATATTTTCTCCGAAGGGAAACATTGAGCAAATGTACTTAGCCACAATCGTAACTGAGAAATACGCACTTTCGTAAGATGAACGACGAGTAGTTCCAATTAACTTCTTCTTCTTCCATGTAATTTACAGTGCCCACTCTGGGGCAGTATCGCAAATGTTAGAGACAGAGGTGAGATACAAGGAATCCGGGTGCGATACTCTAGCTCGTTCCGAATAGATTCCTTGGTTCTTTAACGTGCCGGTGTAAAGCACCGATACACGCTTTTTAGTCACTTTTAAGTTTTATTTTTACCTTTTCTTAAATTGTCGAAACCCGAAACGGCCACCTGTGGTTTCACAAGGTTAATGTGTGTTTATGTAAAGTTACAGGGGTTTGTCGCTATTTGACACAGACAGTGAAATACAAGGTACATCTCCATATGTCACATCCCACAGGACTGCAAGATAAGAACAACCAATACACTGTCCACCAGATATATGTATACAACTATACATACATGTACGTTTACAATTTTTCAAACTTTTATACCTTATGGTGGTTTATTTGCGTTCGACTCAATCAGCTTCCGGATTCATCACGGAAAGACCCGAGTTATATATATATATATATATATATATATATATGTAGTTATGATATCGTTTTCGACTGAGACAGTCCTTTACAAAAGCGTGGTCATTAGTTTTTGTCTCCGTCAGATTGGCTAAATCACAACGTAAAAATGAAGGGACTGTCTCAGAATTACTATATGTACATTGTTTCTTCATAATGTCTCAGAATATGCTACGTTAAATGGAACAATAAAGAAGTAATAAAAGAAATATCGCTTGACAGTTAACCAAAAAAAAACATGTTAAATATGTTAGTAGGATAGATAAAATCATCTGCTTGCTTATTTTTGAAAGGCAGTGTATATATAAGCGTTAAGACGATGTTCATACGTGTGGGGTTTGATATACTAGTAAGCTTTGTTGATTTCATTGGAAACTAAAAAATAAGGTAAATAATTCATTAAAAATCTTCGAAATGTCACAGTTAAAAGGTTTATTCAAATGTCATTGAAATGTTTATTACAAACTACAAATAAGTAGGGGCAATGTGTTTATCTTCTAAAAATAAATCACTGATAATTAACGTATTTATAAATGTATATCTACTACAATATGTATCCACTATAAAAAATGTTTTACTTGTATATCAAAACAAAACACCATAACGCAAAAGTGTTTTTTCTGAATAAGTAAGAAAATGATAATGTAATGGCTGTCAAATGTATTTAAGCAAACTTTTGTAGTATTGGCTATAACAAAATAAATAAGATGCGCTGTATAATCTATTGTATCTGTGGTGTTTCTATTGTGTCTAAAAATCGTAGGATGTATGCATTCGGTACGCATTTGTCTCCATTATTGTTTTGTAACATCTGGTAGTTCCAGAGTCACTGTACGCCTGTTTTGTTTGTACGCTGAACCAAGTATGTGAAGTTAGTCTAGACACACAAAAAAGTGTGTTATAAGTTATCTTTTTACACGTATGAAGTGTACATCTGATAAGAACAAGCTGAAAGCGTATACTGACTTGTATACTGACTTGTATACATAACATTTACTTTAGTATACGCTGTACATAAATATAAAGGAGGAAAGAAAATGCCAAGATCTAGGATAAAACATACCGGTTATATAGTTCCTGGTGTTACAGCGAGTGTAGCCTGTCTAACATTCCCTATGTTAAGAAAGACAACTTCTCAATCTACTTTTTTCTCAAGTAAGTATTTTCCATTTGCATCCTCAAACATAGGAGGTACGGATGGAAACGTTTGGTAGTATGACTGAGATTAAAAGTACAAATGGGAGTTTAAAAAATCAAGCCAAAAAAATCAGCAAAAATTGAAAAATGTTATAATGCTACTGGATTGATAAAATATATTATCTAGTCCGGTGGTCAGACTACAGCGAGTGGTACATGTACAGGGTGTAGAATAGTTTGTTCTTCTGCTATTTTTTCTGAGCTATGTAAATAAAGTACAATTATATTTTTTTACTGTAAAAACAACAGGTAACTGCATCATAATCAGACATTGATATACATGTAGACTGAAACAAAAACATTTTTTATAGAAAATTTATATAAATTTTACAAAAAAAAAATTTTTTTTCGTTTTCTTTCGTTATCAATGATACTGTTACCTGTGGTAAAAACATGTAATATGTCCGAAATATATGAATTTTAATGATAGAAATCTCTGGAATTTAACATGATACATTTGGATCAGGCTGATGTCAGAAATTTAATCTGTGATGTAGGTTCGCATACCGGAAGTGATCGGTTGTGAACTTACCGGTGTGTGTGTTGGAGCCACCGGCTCGATGAATCATGGCAGTACCTTGTCTATAAGTAGTTTCTAGAATCCATGATCATGGTAACATTGTTTCTTCGTGTCTGCTGTATTGAACACCTGCTGCGAGCGAATGGTTGTGAAAGCGTACATGATAATTCGATAATAAGAATATGTTTTGATTATTGGCAAAATCACGATATGACAAACGTAGAATCTAGCAGATCTGTACGGGGCGTGGTCCGCGTTTTGCGTTTCAACAGTCAAGTGATAATTAATGCGTGAATTATGATAAATATTATATACTTGTATTCAAACAGATGGAACCTGTGATCAACGACCAACTGACTGTCATTCGTACCATACAATACAAACGCAAAACAATCTGCATAAACTGTTGATACAATTATTGCAAAAACTTATGTTTTCGGTACGTCCAACTGTGGTTAGGGACTGGGTAGTCTATTTTACGCAAATTATTGATGCATTGGTTGTTTAATGTTAATATAGTTATCGCAAAAAAACAAAAATCAGAAACCTGCGTAACATCTTATCACCAGATTTGTTATTTGTGAAATTAATGTCACGCGAAATGAACACATGTTGGGTACGGTAAAAAATCTCTGGAATATATTATAATTATCGAGTTTACAGTATTTCGGATAGAGACTAATTATCTAGCCAGCTGTCGACTCTGTATACGTCTAATGTCGAATACACACGCTGCCACCACTGTTTCATAGTACAGCCCTATAACAACACATGTATCTCTGCAAGAAATCATTGTGAATATTAGCGGCAGGCTGGATTGTTGTTCTTTATTGCGGGTGAGGCGAAATTTACATCTTTGTGGATTGAATTGTTGCAAATCATTGTGAATATATAAGCGGCAGGCTGGATTGTTGTTTTTTTTATTGCGGGTGAGTCGAAATTTACATTTTCGTAGATTGAATAACTTGGTAACTGCTTTTAGACACGTGTTTTGATATTTCATTACATTGATATGAGCCTATCAATGATTATTTCATTTTTTTATTGACGGTACCAATTTTAACACATGGTATCGTGCAAGAGGCAGAATAAGCGACTTGTGTTGTGAGTGATGTGACATTGTTAAAACTTTTACACCGTTAAATTCGTGTACATGAATACCATCTAGCTTGTGAACCTGGGCATGCATATTTACTCTCTCGCGGTGACTGTCATTGTGTTTTGGCTATATGTATACATGTCTAAAATATCGCAGAACGTCGAATGAAAATAACTTCTTTGTTACTGATAGATAAGACAAATAAAACACGAGGCTAACTTTGGGAGGGTGAGGACCGCGGTATAACAAGTCTTGTCGCTGAGTTATTAAACTCTTTTCCAGTGGTGTATTGCAGTTAATGCACTCTTGTTCAGTGCAGTATATATATTATGCATTGAATGTAATCATGATACTTGTGACATTATTGTTCTAGTTCGTAGATATAGGGTATGTAGTCCGAGTCTTTAAATAGCAGAATAAATCCCACCGCTGCCACCAGTGTTCTATTTCGTAGATGGGGGTATATAACCCACGGAGTAGGGAGTGATCACAGCTTTATAGAGGAGAGTTTTGTAAGAATTAGTTCCACACTTTAGGTAAATTCCACATAAATTTAATTTCAATTGTCGTTCTTGTTTTAATACAAATATAATTTCTTTCTCTCTTATGACTACAATTTTTGTGTTAGCGTTCCAAAATCTTATTAATTCTATAAAAATACTGTTTCTTAACTTATCTGGCCTGACTGACCATCTTACTAGTAATACGGGCCCGACTGACCCCGCACAAAGGTTTGACGTGACTTTTATACCCTCCCTTCCAAATATGGGGTATAGCACCATATTTCCGTCAACACCTTCCATATAAAGGGGTAGCATACTAAATCAAAGAGGGTAGCCCCCATATAAGGAGTATAGCACCATAAATCTTATTGGTAGCATACCTGTCTATACTATTCCTGGAAATCTATTAATAACCCAACATGCTATCTCCTTTGTTCCCAGAGACAGAGTTGCTTGCAGAGGTCACCAAGGTGAACCATGTGCAGTCACTGGAACACTTAAACTTTGACCAGGAGAGAGTGAGGAATACTCAATATTCCTATAAAGTAGATATAGATATATAATGCACCATTACACATATACCTATACCTCGAAAAACACAACATTATTATGTTACATTATTTTAGTGATGTCTATTTCTTTAAATACCAGTGGTAGATAAACTACCGAGTAGAGCATAACCATCTTTTGAGAGTTAAATTGCACAACTTGAAAATACCCCACCAATCTGTGTTGTATCTATTACATGTGTTATATTAATGTAACTTGGTTTCATTAGTGTATATAAGTCAAGTTAACAAGCACATTGTACAGAGCACAGCATATTCATACATACAATCTACAAATCGAAGGTTGCCTGCAAGACTGTAGTATCTGCTTACAATTATTGAAGGACTTACTACAGTCTTGCAGACAACATTCAATTAAAGTATATATGTACTGACCTATGGTCTGTTTTATGCATTATGTATTATGCTGGTCCGGAAGGGGGGGGGGCAAGCTGACCCGAACCTCTTAGGATTTTGATAAACTTGTGGTTGTTTTGTACTTATTCGTAGGCCTCCTGAAAATTATTATACCTTACTTTTCCCAAAATACTTATACAAATATATTCTCTATCACATTTTTTATTCTACGCTGGTACTCATGTACTTGCAGTTGCCATGGTTACAGCTACGTTGTGTAAACAATGTTGGACTTTTTATGAACCCGGCTCTAGGATTTTGTCTTGATGAAGAAGGAAGATAAATAACATTTGATAGAAGGAAACAAGACATAATCAGGTGCCCGTTGCCTAAGCAAAGTGCTACCGAACGCTTATATTCAGTTACCTCCCGTTCAATCAAATATACAAGGCATGGATTACCTCTCGTGGAAAGCGCTACGTAGCGCTTTACTTAAGCAACGGACACCAAGGCCAGTTTTATCATGTTCAACCAAAACATACATTAGTACGGCTACCTACTAGATAAAAACATTTTTATCACCTACATAAAACATACGTGTTCTCTTTTATGTTAATGACATAGATCATAATTATTGCGTTCTTCGTATTTTTTATACCATAAAGCGACATAATTTCATAAAAAAATGTACTCGCTTTAGGCACATTTCTCCGGAGCAGGTAGATAAGGCAGTATTTGAAATCAAGAGGGTTATATGATTTAAGAAGTTTTACTATATGTTTTGGGTTCTTAACATTTCGTGTACCACAAGGCCTACCCAAGTGACGTTCAGCGTCCCATTGGGAATATCAAACCTTGGGCTAAATCATATTCAGATACTGGCTACTTCTGTAAAGTCAGAAACAGCTGTTTCCTGTTGGTATTTGTGGCATCAATTCAATGAATCATGAAAATATCCATTTATCTAATTATCATGGTATGTCACTTTTAGAAATTGCTGGCTATCCAAACTGTTGCCTGACAGGTAAATTAATATACATACTGAACCTGGATGATTACACTGATATAGAAAAGTTATTGAAAAATCAGAAAATTTCGCGAGGGATTAATTTTCTCTATATTCGCGAATTCGATAAATTTGCGTAAATGTATGCTCATCAACTTAAAACAGGTACAGCAATATACAGAAGGTGTTTCTTTCCGAAGTTTAAAATTCATTAACAATTAACCTCAACCAACTTCGGAAAAAATAAATTCGCGAAATTTGACATCGCGAAAACATGTGATTTTACGGTATCATCTCGTTACTAACTGTATACTTTTAACGAACTCAGATTCAATCTAGTGTATATTCACAAACATACGCATAAATATTTGTGTAATACATTCCCGAGGGATGAATCAAACGTTATAGATACCAATGTAATATACTTCAGCGTAAAACTTATTGGGTACTATATATAATTCAAATTGTATGACTTATTGCAAGCAAAACTTGAGCAACTTTGATTTCCGAATATTGTGTAACTTATTGTCATACTATATATGACTTATTGCGTTCGGTTTCTGATAGAAAACGTACATCGTTTATGATTTATAAGACCACAGTCTGAAGCAAAATCCTATTGAATACTGTGTGGTATATCAATACATCTAGGCTAAATAAATTAGAACAACCTTTGACCAAGGAGTGCTAAAAATAACGTAGGTTTGGTCGTACAAAGGTGACCTTCTATAATAGTTACCGGTCATTTACACCCCCGGGTGCTAAGTGAAGGCCTGCCTACCTATCCTCTTCAAGGGGCGTGCCGGCTGGACCATAATGCTGCTACCAGAGTTCTCCATTTAAAATACATGGATGCTAATAAGTGAAGAGGTGTTGCTAAATGCTATGATGATAGACCGTAGATGGGTTGGGTTTTCATTTTCTAAGAAATCCTTGAGTCTAATAACTTCAGTGAGTGGTTAAGTTACCACACATTAAAGTAATAGCACTCCCCTTTGTCCCAACAAAGATCAAATGAAACATAGTGCCAGGGCACAAAACGCAGGACCGATATGTACAAAGCATCTTAAGGGAAAACGTAAATACTTTGAGTTAAGTAAAGGCATTAACACAAATGCACATATTTATCAAGAAATGAAGAATAACCTATGTTTTCTATGTGATTACTGAAGCTCTTTGCATAAGGCTGCTAAACAATGTAAAGACTCGGTCTTGACTTTCTTGTTAAGCTGCTACACTTTAAAGGCAATTTTGAGGTTGTTTTTAATTCTAACTTTTTTCTTAAGAAGCTTTGTGAATACCATCCCTGGGGCCTTATTCACCAACGTTGTAAGTCTAAAACTCAGACTTAGACTTTATATTGCCAAGTATTCTATTCGCTCTCATGTTGATATAAATATAATGATTTTGATATAAATGGGTATACATGTTCAGTGGATTACGACAAATATTCAGATACAATTTCACATGGCTAAATCTAATAACAAAGAGATGACAGTAATTATAGGTTTTGTTAATTTGAAGTCTAAGTCTGAATCTCTTAGAACTACATACCGGTTACGTGATTCATTTTTTCATAACAATAAGTGCACGCTATTCTTTTCTTCTTGAAGTATTCCCTTATAGTGTTCGGTGATGTATTAGAGAGCTTTTGTTTGCCTTTAAAAGAGAGATGTTATTTTGTATTGTAATCATGGGCTGGATTTGCATACTGATAAGGTGGCATATGAAGCTGGTGTTACGATGAATCATGGTGTCCTTTCTATGAGAGAGTTAGAGAGGGTGATAAAGGCACGATAAACACGTGCGTCATGATTATTGACGCAGCGTTTTCACTTTGTATTGATTTATCAGGTGTCGCTGAGACACACGTTATGTAATATCAAAATTCAGCCGGTTGCTAATATCAACGCTAATTTATTTTCATTTTTGGAACAATACTCAAGACATGGGTTCTACTGAGGTATAATGCCCAATCCTGAAAACGAGTCTGTTTTCGTGTGCGTGGCATAAGCACACATCCCTACAGCTTATCAATGCGTCAAACATTGTTCTGTAGTAAAAATGCAGACCATGGAACTTGAAATAATCATAGCTTTGTCAATTCTTTGAATGTTTTCATCAAATAAATTCATGCTGAAAAGATCATTCAAATGAGCCATGATTATTCCGGAATTTTAGAACCCCTGTCAAGAATCCCCCAAAATGCTCAAGTGCAGTCTTTCAAGGAGCCTTTATGTACAAAGGACGTGGGATTATTTGAATATACTTAAAGATGTACATTTGTATCTAGTTATGTCGACTATTCTTCTTTGTCTGTTTAATAACAAATGGCTTATCGACATAACTTGTTAACCTGCGCGTTCTCAAACCCTGTACGAACTCGTAATTAAACATAAACCGCTTTCTTGTGTTGATTAATGCAGTTGATCTTAAGCGAACTCAGATGTTGATAAATTTACGTACAAATGTACTTGTATAGCGGACCTAGATCTATCTGTAAGCAAATTAATGTTTGTTAACAAATCAGGTGTCCGTTGACTAAGCAAAGTGCTACGTAGCGCTTTCCACGGGAGGTAATCCATGTCTTCTATATTCAATTGAACGGGAGGTGACTGAATGAAGGCGCTCAGTATCGCTTTTTTAGGGAACGGGCTCCATGTGTAACAGCAAAATCCATATACACGTTGTTAACTTATGAGATCTTATCCACAATGTACAATTAACTATCTGTAAAATTCCACTTACATTTGTACACGGACCTGCTCTAAATTCCATGTTGATATGTTGGCTGAGTAGATTGGTTTTTTTGTCGAACTAAAACTTAAAGAAATAAACGAATATGTATAAAATCTGTATCATATAAAGCAAACATTTAATGCACAAAATCGACAATAAGCCTATGTATAAACTGCATACGAAACACATTTCTCGAGAGGTTTGGTAACGACTAAGCCAACAAGTTACTTATTTAGGCTATATGATTGTTTTATGAATCAAATGACAAATGGGTTGAGCAACACGTTCAAAAACTTAGTTACGGGTCATTACCTAAGCACGATATAAGGTAGACATGACTTTATCCCATTTTAATGAAACACCGAAACTTGATAGTTTTGGCCAAACAATAAATTTCAATTATGTCATTTTATATTTTCAGAGCAATCAGAAGGTAACGTCACAATGGCGGGTGTGACGACACGATCACGTTCGAAGACCAGAAACGTAAATGGCAACGGCGTTTCTGAAACGTATGACGTCATCAAAAATGGCAACGGCACTCACCTCAATGGTCATAACGGTTTTATCAAAAACGGTATCCAAAACAACAATAAAGACATCCAACATCATGAAGAATCGATGCTATCGTGGTGTCTTAACAAATTGTGTTTTCCAAGTGTGATGATCTTATTCTGCCCGAATATAGTGATGTTATTTTGGTACGCAAACACAAAATGCGACGGAAGCTATACAGAAATGTTGCGTTTGATGTGGAACGGCTCTGTGTTATCACACCAGTTAGAAATTTGGAGTAACATTGCAATTGCGACTAGTTTTAGTATGTTAGTTGTGTTTGGATACATGATCTATTCGGTGTTTCTGATGTGTATACTTCCGGGAGGAACTGTGTATGGGCCTTTAACCCCTAACGGGAACACGCCAGTTTACAAGAATAATGGCTTCCTTCATTACTGCGTCATGATGACGTCATTTGTTGTCCTGACGGCCATTTTGAAAATGTATAATCTGACACCGACTGTTGTATACGACAGGTTTGATGAACTGATCGCGTTCATGAACGTATTCGCCCTTCTCTTCGTCTTCGTGCTGTATCTCAAAGGGCGCTACTCTCCATCCTCCACGGACAGTGGTCAGACAGGCGGCGGCTTTATTTTTGACTACTATTGGGGAACCGAACTTTATCCAAGGGTCTTCGGCATCGATATCAAGGTCTTCACTAACTGCCGCTTTGGTATGACAATATGGCCGCTGTTGGTTTGTATTTATGCACTGAAAAGTTACGAACTGCATGGATTCGTTGACAGCATTTTTGTATCAACCGTCCTTCAACTTGCCTACGTCACGAAGTTCTTCACATGGGAGGCTGGTTATATGCATACTATAGACATTATGTTAGACAGAGCTGGATTTTATATATGCTGGGGTTGTTTATGCTGGTTACCAATGCTCTATCCAATGATCAGCTATTATCTAGTCAGTCATCCAGTTCAGCTTGGAGCCATGTGGTCCTCCATAATTCTTGGACTTGGACTTTTTTCTATCCTAGTCAATTATCTTGCTGACAAACAGCGACAGGATGTCCGAAATGCCAATGGCAACTGTCTTGTGTGGGGCAAAAAGCCGAGCATCATCCGAGCCAAATATGTGACGGAGAGTGGGAAAGAGCGGGAAAATGTTCTTCTAGCTTCCGGTTGGTGGGGACTTTCCCGCCATTTCCACTACATCCCGGAAATTATGCTATCCTTTTTCTGGAGTGTTCCTGCTGGGTTTGAGAATATTCTACCTTATACCTACGTGATCTATCTGTGTATTCTGCTCCTTCACAGAAGCTTCAGGGACGAAAAGAAATGCTCTAAGAAATACGGTAAATACTGGAAGGAATACTGCCAAGAAGTCAAATACAGAATCATACCATACGTATTTTGAGCTGAACAATGGACACAGATATACTCAGAGTGCTATGAACGAAGATAACAATAAATACTCGTGCATTGATGTCCAATCGACTCTCTTAAATACTTTAGATTCGTCAGACAAATTGAACATTGTAATTTTTGTCATCTGAGTGCTGATTGATCAATGTGGAGTTAATTGTGTCATCTGACTTTTGATTGGTCAGCATCATAGTGGATTAACTTTTGTTTTCTAATTGCTGATTGGTCCGTGTCACAGTGGCGTAAAGTGAGTCATCTGAGTGTTGATTGGTCAGCACCACAGTGGATTAACTTATGTTATCTAATTGCTGATTGGTCGGTGTCACATTGGAGTAAAGTGAGTCATCTGAGTGTTGATTGGTCAGCATCACAGTGGATTAAATTATGTTATCTGGTTGCTGATTGGTCCGTATCACAGTGGAGTAAAGTGAGACATCTGATTGATGATTGGTCCGTGTCACAGTGATGTTACTTCAGTTATCTGAGTCGTGATTGGAGATTGTAACAGCAAAGTTAATTTTGTAATCTAGTTGTTGATTGGTCAGCGTCACAGTTGATTAATTTTTGTTACCTGCGAACTGATTGGTATACGTCACAATGGTGTAACATGTGTCGTCTGATTTGTGATTGGACCGTGTAACAATGGAGTGTTTTTCTAATTTGGTTGCTGATTGGCCAGTATCACAATGGTGTAACTTTTGTAATCTGTTAATTGATTGGTCAGTGTCAATTATGATTCCTGTCTCTGGTCTTGCAAAGCCAAGGATACGATCTCGATATATGTTTCTTCGAATTACAATATGTTTATTGACTCTTTTAAGCTTATCAATGAACCAATGTTTCAAGTCACATTATTGCTCCCAAATTTTTTTTCCGATTATCCATTACAAATAATAAATTAACCAATACTAGTACTCGATGATAGAATGCTAACTATATCTGTCGAAATAGACCTTATTATCGTATTTAGCGAATTGTATGGTGAAAAAAAAATATTCAATTTGAAAGAGTTGCTCCCCTTATACTTTAAATCATGCATTTATTGTTTACAAATTGTCTTTTTGTCAACACACACTTTCTTCTATCTCCTGGTGTTTTCCACATTTGTGAATCAACTAAAGTGCTCAAATTGCATTAATCTTCTGAGAAGTTATAGCTTATAGCAGTTTAAGACTTAATGTGACTTTAAGCAATTCTGTCCAGTTGGGATAATAATAGAGTGACACAGTGGTTGACTTTACTAGACTGTTTAATACATAGTAAAACCAAGTATAAAGCCAGGCTTGTCAAGGCATCGATAATTCAAATGATAATTTAAAACTAAATTACTTCATTCGCTTTGCCTTTCACGACAATGGTTGTATTATTGTGTGTAAGCATAAAATAAACCGTCACTCAATTAACATCCTATCTTCACAGTGCATGACCTTCACTAAGCCACTTATCTAATTGGTCACGTTTCGACCTACTAAAACTTAAATAATGCTTATATTATGATAAAAGTATGTTTGATTTTATTTCCATACAAGAAGCAGCTGTAATTCAGTTCATATTTGGTCTGACCGGGTGATTATCGTTTTCTTAAGCCATTTTTATACCCCCGCAAACAAAGTTTGAAGGGGGTATACTGGAGTCACCATGTTGGTCTGTCGGTCTGTCGGTATGTTAGCATCGTGTCCGCTCTGTACCTTTGTCATTTCTTACTGGATTTTAAAATTGCTTGGTACAAATGTTCACTACATCAAGACGGTGTGTCATGCACAAGGCCCAGGTCCCTACCTCAAAGGTCAAGGTCACACTTACAGGTCAAAGGTTATATAGTCATGCAAACCGTGTCCGCTCTGTAACTTTGTCATTTCTTACTAGATTTTAAAATTGCTTGGTACAAATGTTCACCACATCAAGACGGTGTGTCATGCGCAAGACCCAGGTCCCTACCTCAAAGGTCAAGGTCACACTTACAGGTCAAAGGTTATATAGTCATGCAAACTGTGTCCGCTCTGTAACTTTGTCATTTCTTAATGGATTTTAAAATTGCTTGGTACAAATGTTCATCAAGACGGTGTGTCATAAGGGTGCAACGATATATCGTATCATATCGTATCGCAATACGTAGCCCACGATACAATAGGTATCGTGACAAAAAGCAGATCACGATACGATTTGTACCTAAAGTGATATCAGAATATTATTGTAAATGTCTGACAATTAAAAGAAAAATTAAAACACTAATGCAAAATATTGTTCATTGTTGTTGAATAAGCTCAGTTTACAATTTCTTCGAGTTGAATTAAAATGATCAAGTAAAATAGTTCATATTATATAAGTAAAATGTCAACTATATTCCAAAAAGTATCAATACTTTATAGGAGAAATAAGGTATGTCTGTATCGCGATATGTATCGTATCGTCACCCTTATATCGCGATACGTATCGTATCGTTAAGTGACCGTATCGTTACACCCCTAGTGTGTCATGCGCAAGACCCAGGTCCCTATCTCAAAGGTCAATTTTCACATTAGCCTTCAATCATGGTGTTTTTCAATCTGTGTAGCAGCAGATTTCCATCAAATGTGTTGCTTAGACTATAATTTTAAATAATATTCCTATGTCAAGGCGGTGCTGCGGGGGTATGATTCATCACTCCTGTGATAGCTCTAGTTTAATTACTGTGCATTAGTACTCTATTTCATTTTCATTTTTTATGACCCACTTTTTAATTCGGTTTTACTATAAAGATTTACAGCTGCTCCTTGGTCTTACATATATAAATATGTCTCTGTAATAATGTCTTATACATGTATCTTCTCTTTGATAGAGAAGGATACTAGTGTGTTTTAGATGGTATACAGTAAAACTTCGTAAGCATCGATATCACGAGAACCCGGCCTATCTCGAACTAGTTTTAAAATAGTATCCGTTTGCATTATCAATACATGCCATTTGGTTATTACGATCACCCTGTTTATCTCGAGCAGTTTTCCTATCCAGATTACTCCTCGAGATAACGAAGTTTTACTGTAGTATGTTTTTAATTTTTAAGTATGAAGAGTAACAATACTGAATACAAAATGTATATGTTGCACCTTAGTCTCTTGTAATTCTTGTCAGAATGTCTTTGTGCAATGTTTTAAGTATTTATATTAGTATAGGTGTGCATGTTGTACAAAGCTGAGACGTAAATAAATAAAAACAATACTTAATGCCGAAGTATGCTTGGTCAGTCATATGATCAATTTTGCATTTTCATCAATTTTCTTGTGCAAAATACCACAACAAATACGGACAGAAGTATTTGGGGGGGGGGGGGGGTGAAAAATGACCAATTAGAAAGGTTAATGTAAATCTCGCCTTTTTCATGTAATATTATAATATTAATTTTAAACAGCTAGCTCATATGGATGGTTCGATGGGTGGGTGGATGGATGGACGGACGGACGGGACGGACGGACGGACGGACGGAGTTCAGATATATTTTATATAAATTATGTTTCCTAATTAAAGCACAGAGAGCACACGAACGAGAAGTAAGACCCGTCCGGGGTCAACACCATGGAATTAATATTGACTTTGCATATAGTATCAACTTATGGTTACATTTATTCAGTAATTATAGTTTGGCGAATTTGACATGAACCAGGCCTTTATGCATGAAAATATTACAAGGTTCATGCTTTGAATATATCCATTTCCACAAGCAAATCGTGCAATATCGGAATTTTAAATTTGATTTGTGTTTGTATAAATTACATCTCGGGCGTCTTCGTGATACTCCCCGGCTGGAAAAGTTGTAAACATACAACCGAGGTTATAAATACAGACAAGATATCGAATGTTAAATTGTGCTAATTAAAAGGTCAGGCTCGTGTCGAATTCGCCTTACAACTGTTACAGACTGCATAGACTATGATCATAACAGCGTGATTGTAATTCATGTATATTTTTCTTAAGCGACACTAAATTGACACTAAATTGGCGATACAGAAATTTTAAAATGACACTTCTATAATTTATGTTTTCAAAAACGAAAATTCGTAATTAATGTATTTAAATATAGATCTACAACATTTTATAAATGTTTATATAAATAATGTACGATGTATTTGTTCAAAACATCTTTTCATGTTTTATCTATTTTGTATATACATGTACTAGATTTTAATACTATTTGTGGAACACTGTTTTGTCATGTTGATATAATAATGCTCATTAAAAAGTTAATTGTATTTATCATGTGTCGTCTTTTGATTTGCACTGGTCGGATTTATTCTCATGTTTGAAGATGCCGAGCATAGCCTCTATTTGCCAGTTAGCTTTCTGCTGAAATATGGCAGGCATATATGTATGTACCTCCAACCGGATTTGAACCCGTGTTGCCAGATTAGGCGAAACGCGCACTAACCACTGAGCTACGGAGGCACACCTCGCTGGCTTAGAATGAGAAGGTCGTAAACCTGTCCGAATATTATCTGCCGAAGCCTCGTTATGACTTTATCTGCCGGACGCTGCGTCTTCTGTCTCTGTGGGCCCATTAAGGAGTTTATGTGTAGGATGAAATGTCGATCTCCATGTGAAAATTTGCTGAATCACGGACCTAGGTACATGATATAAGTTCGTGACTGAACGCACTTCAATTTTCTAAATACAATCAGCAGACATTGACCATTGGAAAGGAAGTTAGCAACTTTTAGCTGTCTTCCGCAGAAGTATTTATCACATGTTGTAGAGGGAATGAAAATGTACAAGTAATTATCGACAACCCCATAGAAGTACGGCACAAGCAATTATCGACAACCCCATAGAAGTACGGCACAAGCAATAATCGACAACCCCATAGAAGTACGGCACAAGCAATTATCGACAACCCCATAGAAGTACGGCACAAGCAATTATCGACAACCCCTTAGAAGTACGGCACAAGCAATTATCGACAACCCCATAGAAGTACGGCACAAGCAATTATCGACAACCCCATACAAGTACGGCACAAGCAATTATCGACAACCCCATAGAAGTACGGCACAAGCAATTATCGGCAACCCCATAGAAGTACGGCACAAGCAATTATCGACAATCCCATAGAAGTACGGCACAAGCAATTATCGACAACCCCATAGAAGTACGGCACAAGCAATTATCAACAACCCCATAAAAGTACGGCACAAGTATTCATCGACAACCCCATAGAAGTACGGCACAAGCAATTATCGACAACCCCATAGAAGTACGGCACAAGTAATTATCGACAACCGCATAGAAGTACGGCACAAGTATTCATCGACAACCCCATAGAAGTACGACACAAGTAATTATCGACAACCCCATAGAAGTACGGCACAAGTAATTATCGACAACCCCATAGAAGTACGGCACAAGTAATTATCGACAACCCCATAGAAGTATGGCACAAGTAATTATCGACAACCCCATAGAAGTACGGCACAAGTAATTATCGACAACCCCATAGAAGTACGGCACAAGTAATTATCGACAACCCCATATAACACACTCACCACATATGAAACAGTACATGCACTCCATACAGAAGATGGCAGCACTGAGCACCTAGCCTTACCACACAAGAAACAAGTAGATTCTATATGCCCTACATGGGTCTATGTGTATATATCCCCCTAATGAAACATATGGAAACATAACAATGAACAGTCGTTCTACAATGACATAAGTTCCCTATCCTGAAAACGAGTCGTAAATCGGTTCCGGGTGCCATAAGAACGCAATCCAACAAGGTAAGGCTTCAAACATTGTTTTATTGTTAAAATTAAGTTTACGGAACTTCAAATGACCATAAATTTGTCAATACTTTGAATAATTTCACCAAATAACTTTTTTTTGAGCAGAAAATATAATTCTTCCTAATGTGCCTAATGTATTATTCTGGAATTGTAGAACTTCTGCAATGAATGACACACTGCATACATAGAAAAGTTTGAACCTAAAGGGTGATGTACCAGTAGCAACAGCTTCTTGTTGGTAACTTCTTTTTACATCGACAATTCTGTGCCGTTGAACTCAAACTAGAAATGTTTCCATGGGACACGGGTAGCCCCTTTATGTCACATATCACTGAAATTGGGAGAGGGGATTTTCCCATTTTATGTGGTACATGTATGTAGTTAAAGTACTATACGAGGCTATATCTCCATGTTGTGAACAAACTTTTTCTGACGCAACATGACTCAGCGATTATTACTAGATTGAGTATATCTGTAAGGCAAGGGAATTAATCCAAATTTACCCGACTACTTGTCTGATAGAGTTAGCTCCCTTTATTAATTAATAAGTATACAGTAAACTCACAGCTACTAAAGAAATTTGGAAATCTTAGGTAAAATGATACTGCAACTTTTCCAGTAGAATACAATCCTTTTTAATGTTACCCTCACTGTAAACACTAGATAATATCATGTTACAGACCCATGGTCAGCGATGAATCATTTTGAGACAACAAACCCCTGACCCTCAATGTACAAACAAGTCAACTTCTGGTTATTGCAATAAGGCATACACATTGAATTGTAGTCTTCATATTATAAGTCATAAAGTGATAGAAAATCAGATGCTTTTCTTCCCAATAAATCAAACAAATTGAATTGTATAGTATCCAGTGTTTCCTCTGTAGATCGCCATTAGAGCTATTTGCTACTTCAATAAGTCATAAAGTGGTTAGTTAATATGCATTGTGTCCTATCAGTCAATGGGCTGTGCACTCGAAACCATCAGTCTAGCAGGACTAGTTGATCCAGGATGCAATCATACACAAGTAACAATATATCATACACCAATAATGTATTCCATAGTGCAACATTTAAAATAATAATACACATGATAGACGCATACAAAGGTTATGAAGAAAATAGTATTTTATTTAACAGTTCAGCTAACCTGTGTGATCCTCATGATCCTCATGTTTAGTCAAGTCTCCAGACTAATATTTCACGTGAAAAATACGCTGGATGATTGAGAATGGCTTTTGTTCACAGGTGATATAAAAACAAACACTAAAACAGTAATGAAAACAAAATGAAAACCAAGTTTGCTAACTCTACCATCCAATAATAGTTAGTGGAGGGCCCTACAGTGATCTGAATAATCACGGTCCATTTCTGATTATGTTTCATGAAAATGCATACCTAACATTGCATGCACAACCAATCTCATTTAAATCAGGCTTATACTGCATTCCACTACTTTACATTGATATAGGATCTGACCACACTCTGTATGGATTCATGTTTATGTGAACTTTACATCATCCAATCAGATAGCAGCTTTCACAAATGTGAAAGTCCTGGAACAGTGAGAGAGATGTATTTAAACCCTATTTGTTTTATCTAGAGATTTAAGCTACACTGACTTCAATGTACACTCTCTATACATACATAGTAAGCATGCACTGAAGAGGTCATTTGAACATGAACTCTAACAGAATGTAGTCAGATCCATTACAGTGCATGTTAGGATCTAATTTTATTGAGATTGCATGCGATCATGTAGTTTTTGTTTTTCTAATTAGATTGACCTGGTGACATAGTAACTGATGATCCAAGATGACACATAATGGCCATATTCATGTATGACCTAGAGTTCATCTGGATCAATGAACAGACTGAATAATAGAACAGAAATAAATTAAGCAGCTAATTATAGTTTGCTTCCAGGAGGCTTTTCTATGATTTGACTTTGAGACCTAGTTATAGCAGGTCCAGTGAAAAATCAAGCCTTGATTGACAATGATTGTATACACAAGATTTTTTCAATGATTAGACATAGAGTCATAGTTTTTTATACCAGTTAGAACAATTCTCAGTGTTATAAAACTGTGCAGTACAACACACAATAATATAAGAACTCATATTTCCCTCAGACCATTATGGATTGGAACCAACAGGAGGACAGTATAGTGTGCGCCGAAATCTGTGGAGAGCTTCAAAACAGTGCTATCCCGCAGTGACTAAGCCCTCTCTCCCTGACGTGTATATGTCGTAAAAGGCCCTACGTCATAGATTCAGAAGTAAAGTATAAATGTAGCATTTCTGAATAAAGTAACTTTAACTCTAACGTGATATTCTGGAATGTCAATATAGAAATCACTGACCATTACATTAGGGAGAGCAGAATTTAATTTTACCTGCTCACTTTTATTCATTAAGTAAATTTAAATTACAGTACTCAATGTAAAGGTAATCCCTTTTCGAATATCCTTATGTTGTTATACCTGATTTACCTGTTTACTTTAGGTGGCACCGGTCCCAATACTGCGTTAGAGTTATAACCATGATTTTCACAACATTAATACAAGCACAACCTTCTATTTCCTACAATGAACTTTCCTGGCCTGGTGATTATAAACATTTCTCAATCTCATACTGCAACTTGTTACTCAAACTTTTTTTAAGAATCTTGCAGCAAATGATCTAATTAAGAAAATGAACCCCAAATACATATGTTTCCATTCAGTAATTATCAAGATATTGCCGTTTTTGTAATTAACAAATGCTCCAATTGGAGTATAGAGAACGAGTTGGAAATACATTCTCCAATCTTTATAATCACCGGGCCTGAAAATATCTCTAATGAAAGAAGACACTGGCACACAGACAGCATCAGGAAATGCATACCTTAAAGTGTATAGAGCTATATCGGAAGATTTTTTTTAAGTTTCAAAAACTGAAAAACAATAATGCTTTCATATCCATTTGATCATTTTTTGCTTCAGTTTTAACAGAAACTCTCTCTGTGATTTATTGGACATGCAAACTGTCCATTTTCATACGAAAGTGTTCTAGAACACCCTATGAAACTATAAGAATCGTCTATTTATCTACGATTTAATCGAAGTACACGGAACCCATCCAAAGTTTTAATTTGCAGTTAATTTAGTCTAGTATCATACTAGAAACGATGCAAGTAATAATTTTGACCTTGAATGACTGTTAGGATATAGCTCTATACACTTTAAAATATTAATAGAACTGGTAAAATATGTTCTGATTAAGATCGTAATGATCCTTCTGAGGCATAATGCCCATTCCTGAAAGCAAGTTGCAGATCTGATTAAAGAGTGCCATGGGCACACATCCCCCTACACTAATCATTCAGTTCAAACACTGTTTTTTTTTGTTAAAAGTTAGCTAAAGGAATTTCAAATTATATTCTTTTTTCGTTTTTCATAAAATAAAAAAACAAGACTGCGTTCAATAAAGGCTTATGCCCCTGTGGAAGCCATTTCAATAGGTCTAAGTCCAAAATTAGGTCAAGGTCAAAATAGAGTCAGGTAATACAGGCGTGTGGAGAGTGGTTATATACAACATCCATGCAAGTTTGAAAGCTTTGTAGCAAGCCATATTAATGCTAGGAGAAACAGTCAATTTGGTTTAACCAGGCCGGACGGACAAACGGACAGGGTAATCACTATATGCCTCCCAATCTATCGATACAAGGGTGCATAAAAACATTATTTTTACATATGATTATTTGAAATTCCTTCAGCCAATTATAATAAAGTAAATACCCTGAACTATGTCATCAAATAACTGTCTGTAGAAAAGTTAATTCATTTTGGAGCAGCAAACCCAGATTATACTGGAATTGTAGGACCCCCTGAATTACAAACTAAAATAAGATCACACATACTGTAAAATCATTAATTTTCATGGGGGATTAAATTTCGTGGATATCATGGTCCACTTTTAACCACGAAATTATATCCCATCAAACAATAATTTTGACCTGAAATTCAAAATCCACAAATTAACATCCCATTGAAATTGTCTTTTTTACCAAAACCACGAAATTTCATCCCAGCTGCAAGCGAAACTAAATAATTTTACAGTATACACTTTGTTTATTATCTTCACACATATCCATAGAGAAGTCCCTCTTCTAATGATCTCGTGAATCCATCAATTTTTCGTGGTATTCTACCGAAGGGTTCAAGGTCAGAGTAACATTTATTAAACACTTTTTCAACCACTCTACTAGCCTCTTCCATGGAAATATTTCGAGCCAACTTGATGGAAAACATGGCTTTATTGCGTACACAATGCTGAAATGTATAATAAACATTATTATATTTTACATTACGCCAGAGCTGAAATTGCACCTCCTGGTTGTTAGTCGAAGGCTGCTTGGTGAAAGTTTTCTCAAGTTAATACATTGGACCATAAGATTATAATTTACTGCTAAAATTGATTTAAAGGGTATTGATTGACAACTGGTGAAAAGTCAATTGTTTTTACTGCGAAGTATAGGCTTTATTTACTAGCCAACTTTCTACTGAAATATGGCTAGCAAGTACTCTAACTATTGTGCATTAAAGGTACCAAAAATAAACATTACATAATACTATCATTTAATAGATACAATCCGGAATGTACAATATTGTGGGTTTTCCGCATATTTGCATGCAGTCCAAATAATGTTGACTTTAATCCTTCGCTATTGTGATTTAAATAAGCATTGCTCATTTCAATGGTTAATATATGAACATTTATAAAACTAAAACTTGGAAAACAGTAAAAGTCATTTGTATCACAGGATTAGTGTGGAAGAATAGACGACGTTGAATTCCGAAGTATGACTATTGCATGCATTGTTGGAAGCACTAATGCTAAAGCCACTGGTAACCGTATCGTTGAAAACGAACAAAATCGTTACCTGTGGCTATAGCAAGAAAAATTTCACCTGATCCTATTTTGATGCATGAATTTATTACAAGGTTCATGAATATATAACTTAAATATTTGTAATAGATACAGTACTAGTTTTTGATCAAAAGTGTCCTCTTACAAGTGTTATAGGATAGTTTTGTAAGGACAACAAGAAATTGTCAGAGAGACAATGATTATTACAATGTACTCCGGCACAATTCATGAGCATAACATATTTTAAATTTTTGAAAATATGACTCTAAGAAACATAATAACCTTGGCCTAACACACCCAACAGATTAACTGTCATATAGATTGAGTAAAAATCATGGGACTGTTAATACATCACATTAAAGCCAAGATTACAAAAGCAATCATTTTCCACATTCATGGATTAAAGCTAGATACACAAAGGTATACATATATGTGTATA
Source organism: Spisula subtruncata (assembly GCA_963678985.1). Lineage (NCBI taxonomy): Eukaryota > Metazoa > Mollusca > Bivalvia > Venerida > Mactridae > Spisula > Spisula subtruncata. The sequence continues at coordinate 13,440,230 of OY787662.1, read as the reverse complement.
TCATTTGTATCCATTTGGTTATTTAAAACAATAGTCGATTGCCATTTAAATCATGAAAAAAATTTATAAAGTTTATTTCCAAACAAAATTATTTTAGGCGATTCTTATAATATATCTGAAACTGCTTTGTTGATGTTAATTAAGAAATATTTAAGTGTATGTTATAGATATTAAAATGTATTATAATAGCATCATAATGAATTGACACACGTTCAAGTTTAACCATTCATTTGCATAGGGTTATATTTATTGAGATATGAACTACAGCATTATGGTGTATTCCGTTGATTCTAAGTGGCATCAACTGTTTTCAGGAAAACAAATAGAAAGTTATAACTGCTTTTCGAACTTTGTATAATATTAATTCAGATTTGTTTGTTGGTTGCACAATGTATGTTACAAACTTTTTATACTTTTTTAAAAGTATTGCTGGATTCCTGCTGATAACCGAATAATGTAAAATCATTCAATTTTTATGGATTTTGCTCCCAACTTTGTGGACAGCAATGATGATTAGCACTTGCTCTGTAATTATCATTATTGTTAGAGTGTAGATAAATTGTGATTATTTGGTTTTATCATTAAATTCAACTAGAGACTAATTAAAATTTAATGCTGCATTTCTTTGGTTTTATTAATAAGTTTATCCAAGACACTAATTAAAATTAAATACTGCAAATTTGATCAGTTTACAGTAGCACAGTCATATTAATCAGTCTTAGTGTATTTTTCAGGCAATCAGCTGTGACGTTTATTTAACTGCTCCTGAATGTAATCATGCAAATCTGAACTAGTTTGAAGCTTAAATTGACCAATCACTTTCTGAGTAAATGTCTCACAAAGGTGTACATTTACAGAAATAATGTACACTTTTTGAAAGGAGTCAGTGAGGGTTTCGGAGTATAAGTGTTGATATAACCACTCAACCGCTCCTTCATGATATTCCCCACTTACTTACAAAACATACAACTGGGGTAATCAGTACAGACAATATTTCAGGTGTCAATTTCGTAAGCAAAGCGTTACATATCGCTTTCATGTAGCGCTTTCAACTGGAGGTAATCCATGCCTTCTATATCTAATTGAAAGGGATATAACTGAATGAAGGCATTGCTTCAAGACAAGGGACCCTTAATGTAAAATTATGCTAGTAGAAGGTTGAGAGTCAAGTCAAATTCTCTGTTCTAAATGTACAATCTTGTGTACTGTAAAATCATTTAACTTCGATGGGACCAAATTTTGTGGTTTTGGTAAAAAATACTGTTTCGATGGGACGTCAATTAGTGGATTTTGCATTTAAGGTAATAAATATAAGGGTCAAATTAACTGTTTGATGGGATTCAATTTCTTGGTTGAAGGTGAACCACGAAATCCACAAATTTAACCCCCCATGAAAATTAATGATTTTACTAGTATCATATGATAGTGAAAAATGTAGATTTACCTGGTGCTTATCTTTGTAGTCAAACATAGTCAATTCACGCTGAGCATATGAAGGAGCCAAACGACAGTGAAATAAATTGGCAGCTCGAATCTGAAAATATAACCAATATTTTACCTGAGTCAGTATTTAATATTGATCTTGAAATGACTATGACTAAGTACTTCGTACATGTCTTTGAAAAAATTATGTAATGTTCTTCAAAATTAGGATCGGCAATCATATTGCCTGTTACTGACCCAAGCGTTTAATATGGTGAGATCTGATTGGTTGTCCTTATCCTTAATTCAAGTAAGATCAATATTTCATACCACCCTTTGAAAATAAATCTCCATGTGAGATTATGCTCAATCAGAGTCTAAATTTGAGATAAATCTGAAGTTCTTGAAAGTTCCCTTTAAAGTTAACTGTAATAAAATAAGACTAGTGCATTCTGTTTTTGCGCATATTTGAGTCCAGTCTTCCTCGGAAATTTTCTGAATAATACATGGCAAAGTTGGAGATGAGATTTAGCTTGGAATTAGATGTTTAGTGAGATCCAGGCCTTCTTGCGACATAGGAACAAATACTGTTATGCCCCAGGGGTTCTAAACAATTTACTCGCTGGTAGCGTGACTCTCTATATGTACTCAAATAGCCTAATGGTAGCGTGGCTAAATATCAAGCACTATAGTACCAAGACTATATGCACTCTCAACTAATACAGTGACTGTGTGCGTGCTTTACTGACTAATTATAACACTGGTAGAGTGACTCTATATGAACACCTGACTTTAAAACGCCTTGCGTTTCAAAACCCGGATATCTATATCTGAGCAGGATTTAAGTAGTCTGGTTAGTTGTATAAAAATGTTACTATGTGCAGGGGCGTAGCTGGGTCAATTCAGAGTGTACGCCCGTTTTTAGATTTAGTTTTTTTTGGGAGTATATATATAGCAACAGACTCCACGGGTAATCAACTGAGATAGGTATTATGCGAGCGAAGCGAGCTAGAAAAAAAACCAAGTTTACCTGAGCAGCAGACACGTATACTCATTCTCAACTTGATAATATTCACTTATTACAGTACTTTAGAAGCGAGCAAAACGAGTAAGAAAAAACTCTGTTTGCCTGAGCAGCGGGCATACATATATGCTCCCTACTTAATGATATTAACTATATGTTATTATGTATATAGTAAAGTACTGAGCGAGCGAAACGAGCTTGAAAAAAAACACTGTTTGCCTGAGCAGCAGGTCATACACACATGCTCCGTACTTGATTATTTTTACGAAATACAGTACTGAACGAGCGAAGCGAGCTAGAAAAAACTATTTGCTTGAGCAGCAGGTCATATATACATGTTCCCAACATGTTTATATTCACTTAATACAGTATTGAGCGAGCGAAGCGAGCTAGATAAAAAAAACTGTTTGCCTGAGCAGCAGGTCATACATAAGTATACACTTTCTCTACTTGATGGTACTCGCTTATTAATTTAAATTGGGCGAGCGAAACGAGCTAGAAAACGCACAGTCATATCTGAGCAGCAGGCTATACCTTCAGGTTCTCTATTTGGTGATATTAACTTTGTAAAGTACATGTACAGAGCAAGCGTTATTTGGGCAGCATGTTACCCAAACTATATGCTTAGTATATTTGATAAATTACTAGATTCTAATTATAATATAGAGCGAGGTTGTACTGTTTATTTTTTTGGCAGCATGCAACACAGACTCGATCTCTTTCAGATGAAATTCATTTTGAAAGTTGATGAGCGAGCGAAGCGAGCTAGAAAAATATCTAGAATATACCCTGAATCCAAAAAAGGAAGACTGCCTCCATTTATGACATGTCATTTATGCCTTACCCTAGGGAGGCATCGATTTTTATTGCATTTTTTAGTCAGTTCATTTTATCATTTTTTCCATGGAGCGTACGCCCGGGCGTACGGGCGTATGCCTGGCTACGCGCCTGATGTGTGTAAAATGTAAGCATATGTATAGATCTCAGCACATCTATAGACTCCAGGTCAACCAGTACTTGTCTTTACAGCAGTAGATCTCGGCACATCTGTAAACGCCAGGCCAACCAGAACTTCTCTGTACAGCCGCAGATCTCAGCACATCTATAAACTCCAGGCCAACCAGTACTTGTCTGTACAGCTGCAGATCTCAGCACATCTATTGACTCCAGGCCAACCAGTACTTCATGAGCTGTCTGTCAGGTCTCAGGATGTCTTGTACTTGCACAGGAACTCAGCATCAGCTCACAGGAACTCAGCACCAGCTCATCAGTAGATCTCAGCTCATATGCATGTGTGTGTATATGTGTGTGTGTACATGTGTGTGTGTACCTGCTCAGATGGGGGGGGTAGGGTGGTCTCCACGGGACAGTTAAAGATAAGATGGTTTAACAAGAATGACTGAATTTAATATTCACTTAACAAGAATAATCATACATAGAACAAGTCTAGATTTCAATGTACATGTAACTGTGAGTGCTTTGATTACTCAAGCATAATTTAGTGATTTTTGACCTAAAGTCTATCAAGCGGACTCAAAAGTATAAATTCTCACAAAAATCACCAAAGTACTTATTTAAGCTAAAAAAATCGCTAAAGACTCAATAAAAGGTAAAAATACTGTCATTTATCAACTCAGACGTGAAATTCTACATAAAAATGTCTAAAAATAATTAAATAGAGTTTTGCCTTGAAAAAATTCTAAAGTGTGGAGACCCCGAATGACGGTGTACCACAAAATTTTGTGCGCAGTACACAAAATTCTGTGGTACGCAAAATGCGTACCACAAAATTTTGTGCACAAATCCCGAATCTGATTGGTCGAGAGCTGCACACATAAAAAATTTGCGTACTGGCAACCATAGAACACCTTCCAAAATCTACAATCAACCACAAAACACATTAAGACATCATACAATCGGTCTAAATCAATGCAATGAAATTAAGAATAGGGGCCTCTGTATCAAAACGCCTTCAGCAGCGGCCGTGGTATACAGGTTTTACGATATTTCAACATTTAGGGGTGTCCGACCGTTGCTACGGAGAACAAGTTATATGCGCACCGTTTCCGGTTGTTGAAGTTGACGCCAAGGACGAGCGAAAAATCGCTAAAATGCAGGTAAATATCCACCAACGTGATGAGAGTACTTGATTTTCAAGGAATAGCATCATTTATACATGTACTGATCGTAAAAATACGACTATAGCAGCCTCCGTTGTCGAGCTTTCTACACGAAAGCAAGTGCACCCAAACCACTTCGTACCCGAAGTTTCGTCCCTAACTTTATGTCAACAAATTGAACAATGTTTGTAAATTATACATGAGCGTTAATAGGAAGACATGTGGTCGGTCAAACCTGGCGCACCACATCACTTGTTTCACTCTGTCTAGCTTCCATAGTAAGACATAACGTAACTCACCTCTGTGCAGGCCAAATGTTCCAGGTTTTCAGGGTCAAACTTTGCACGGCAATCATCAAAGGCATGGAGTAATTCATGTGATATTACATTACAAGTGGCTGCATAACTTTTGATACTGTTCTCACATACAATCACCTGTAAAAGAAAAACATTCTAGATTATAGACAAGTGGAATAATAACATAAAATAACTAAGTGCCAAGAAGGTCCCTTATACGTTATTGAACAATCTCTGCTGAAAAAGCTATGGTAGGTAGGTAGGTGGGTAGGTGGGTAGGTGGGTAGGTGGGTAGGTGAGTAGGTGGGTAGGTGGGTAGGTGGGTAGGTAGGTAGGTAGGTAGGTAACTAAGTAAGTAAGTAACTAAGTAAGTAAGTAACTAAGTAACTAAGTAAGTAAAGACTTTATTTAACGAGGCTACACATTTGGTTACCCAATCTTCCATGTGGGTCACTTGACCAAAATAAAGTTATTTGGAGACAATACCTAAGGAAATGGTGAAGTTTGATTTACTCTGAGTACCTCTGTTTACCTGAGAATAGTGTTTACCTGAGAATAGTTTTTACCTGAGAAGTGTTTGCCTGAGAATAGTGTTTACCTGAGAATTGTAGAAATCATATCCTCCGCTGACCTGCATACGACACGGCTCACAACTGATGTGTCGGTCTAAATTCACAGGACTACAAAATAGAAATTCATAAGGCTACAAAACAATAAATCCTGGACTCAAAAATTATTTTGCAATTGCGGCAGACCTTTGTTGTTAGGTTGTGGTAAATTCTTCATCAGAATAATCCAACCTTGTAAAGCCAACAACCCTTTGCAAAGTTTTGTTTCCAATAATGCATCGATACTCTTTCTATTCGGATTTCTTATACATGTGACCAGATAAAAGTCCAGAAAGGATCTAGGTGCTGCTCAAACGGTGACGTTTGGAATGATGTCATGTGTCAATCAAACAATTTTATAAGTACATTCAGTTGGAGATATATTACTCAAAATGATGCTTATTTGCTTTTGGACCTTGTATACGAAATGAAAATGCTAGCTGAAAAGTTCTATATTAATTATATATTGATCATCCTAGTATCAAATGATTATTTACAGTTCTTTAAAGCAATTTAACTTCAATGTGACCAAATTTTGTGGTTTTGGTAAAAGATACCATTTCGATGGGACGTCAATAATGGATTTGCATTTCAGGTAATAAATCCAAGGGTCAAAATTATTGTTCACTGGGATTTGATTTCGTGGTTGAACATTTTATTGTTGAAGGTGAACCACCAAATCGCCAAACTTTAATCCCCACGAAAATTCATGGTTTTACAGTATATCATAGTATTACAATGTAACATAATTATTGCATATTTTTTAATATTTAGTTATTAAAGAATAAAATATAACTTAATATTACCATCCATGAGATCGAAGTGCTCTTAATACCATTTGGGTCTTGCTATCTGAAAATCAAGAGAAAGCATCCAAGTAATTTAGTTAATGTATAAAATTAGAATTAAATAATGATGTCAGAGCTCCAGATGGTATAAGGCGTGTGAAAGTGTGATTACACAATGCAATTTACAAATAATGCATTGTAAAAATGGTTTCTTCACATTGTAAAATGCATTGAAAAGACTTTCACACTGTTTCATATGAATCTGTTGCGTCAAGGGGTAGTAACTCTTCCATTATCTGGTCAGTGGAATTGGTTATAGCACAGACTTCCCAATAGCCTTCGGACAAGTCCGACAGTTTAGCTCTCTGTCTGGTGCGTCAGACCTTTCCGTCGGACCGCGACTCCGATTATTTGTTATCTTCTGGTAACGTTTACATACGGTATCTTTTGTATTGGGTACGTTACCGCGTGTATTTTGTAAGACTCATTTTGATTGGTGAGTAAAAAATTTGTAAGCCAATGGCAAAGCACAAACCATTTTTCTAACTCTGCGTTCTTGTACTCCTATTTGGAAGAGTCTCTTCCACTTTAGCGTGGGAAACATGGAATAATATGGATAAAATCAAAAGAATTATCGGTAATTGGCCATCGGACAACAAGTTTAATGCTGATTTCTCGATGACAGTACTCGGAAACAAGGAAAGCCATCTCTTACTGAGTGTATGTCACCTTAAAAGGGAAATTGAAAATATAATTAGGCTTTTTGTTGAGATTTAGCGAACAAAAATCATTTCCTTCTGGTCTGACAGTATTCTCCAAGTCCATCAGACCATAGGTCGGACAGCATGTCGGAAACTATCAGGAAGTCTGATAGCACCTGGTACACATGTAGGAAAATCCACAAGTAAAAGTTGCATCAAAAACGAAAGTTATCGGTAAACTGTACTAATCATGCAGGATTCTCGCTGTTATATGCGTATATTTCAATCAAGATGAAACTTTCTTACACGAAATAGTGCCAAAATACGTGCATAACATCCGAAAGTTGTGAATATCTTGGGTAGTTACAGATAGAACAGCATGTTGTAGCATGTTGTATCATGCAGTTTTATTCACCAAACAAAGTGACTTAATTCTGAATGCAAAAATTCAATGTTATTGCATCACAATTAATTTACACATTAAAATAGTAAATATTCATATGGTGAATAGACACATTTTTCACCCGTTACTTTGACATGATCGACTACTTCTTATTTCCCCGAAACTAATCTGTGTTCGAAAAATTACATCACAGGATTGCCAAAAATCGACAGGTAGGTCAAAACAAACATGGCAGTGAATGAGTGATGTAAAATTTGCCCCCCCCCCACCGGCAATATTTTTTTCAATACGGACATAGACACTATTAAACATACTATAATTCTGATTCTCAAAAACTCACCATTTTGCATACAAGTTAACACATTGTTTCTGCATCGATAGTTATTTAATTCAGGAACTCCCCGAAGTTTCATGTTGCTCATAACGTTCCAAAACTCCTTTTTGGAACCCTTGTCGACAACTTTTTCAGGATTTCGCTCAGGAAAAAAATAGTATCCTAAATCATCATCCTCTTTAATCATATATGGTTTAACATATTCAGTTTTATTGTCCGAAGACGTGGATTTGTCAGATTGTTCATCCGAATTTGGCTTTTTCGACTTTTCCGACATGTTTGTCCTCTGCAGACAGACGCTTGCAATCAGGATCAGTTGAGAAGCTTGGGTTGTGGATAAAGTCGACCGACTGAATGGTGGAAATGCCGGAATTCCGTACTCCTGATCTTTTTCATGTTTTAATAATACAAATGTAATAATCATAAACACGGCTATTTAAAGAACTCCTGTGTCATAATGATAAGTTGGTAACTCTACAGTATTTACGACTTAATTAAGACAGGAATTATATATAAAGAAGATCCTGATTATGACAATATTAATAGTCTCAACCTGTAAATTTTTTATATAAATAAGTCCAGGATATTTTACGACGAATTCCATTCCAGAAAACATGGGGTAGGACCTAATGCATGGAGGCTGGTGGGTTTTAAAAGTAGGACTTTCCCATGGAGATTAATGCCAATGACCGACATTTTGGTGGTTTTTGTCACTTGATGGACACGTTTTCAGTAAAGTAAGTCCATTTCCTTGTTTTGTACGAGGGTCAGTCAAAATAACTGAGAGTTGCTAAATAAAACTTAGGGAATTAAATGTTTGTCCCTTTGCTGTACATTATTTTGAAATATGGTATCTCACTGATGTTATGATGGACCCTTACCAATCTTGGTTACGACAAGTTCACCAGGCAACCAAAGAAGACAACTCGAGGACATGCGTTCACGTTGTTAAAAGAACAAAACATCACGTACGTTGCTATGGAAATAAAAACTTGTTAGTCTATATGCATGTCGAAAATATAAATTATCATTTTATTTGATGATGATTGGACCACAACTTTACCCCAGCCATAAGAACGAACCACTTTTTCCCAAAACGTTGTACAATTTATTTCTATAAGATTTTGCAGGAATCCATGATATTCATACATACTATATAATGTGAAAAGAAAGTGCGAAATATGTCATTATGGTAACGAAGAGAACAGATACTGAAAAAAATGTTAAGATCTTTGTAAATTCGTTGCTAGGCAACAAACTGATACAGCATTAGTGATCATTCAGAAATAGGAGCTCATTATAATTTGAGATATGCTATTCTTCAAGATACACATGTTAATTGTAATAATTCAACCTATATGAAGGATGCGCTAAACCATTGAATTTACAGCATAGCCAATCTCCCTGTCGCTGGCGCAAACACATAGGCCTACCCCGTAATGATGTTCTTTGATTGCTTGTCAACTTTATGTACCAGCCTATATACGATTACAGATTTCCTCAAAAGATCCATATGGTGTAATATTTGACGATGAACACTAGAAAGTACATATCCAGCGGGATTAGAACAAGAAGGTCGTAACTACGAAATCGATATATTGAGAAAACAAGAGAAAACTGTCTGTAATTTACTCTTTACCTATGGGAAAACACTTTTTTAAAACTTCATTTTGGTCAACATGACAATTGCAGATTTTCATGAAAATATGCTCATAAGAAGCGCCTTGTGAAGCAGATTTCAAATATGTATGAACTTATAAGGTCGTAAGAGGTAGTTACGACCTTCTGGTTCTAAGCCATCGATATATGAATTCATTTTGACGGTTTGAAATTAGCACCTCTCAGTTACTCTTGACGTGTGGTACATGCATATACGCCAACCACCTAGCAATAAGTTGAATCCATCCCTTGCTTAGTGTCGAAAATGGTAAAAGTCACAATGACCTTTGTCCTACTGATCAATAGGATTCATCTGCTGTTGCTGGCCATTTTTACCTATACTGGTTTTTGTGCCAAAACTCGATAAGGCTGACTGAGCTGGTTTTAAAAGTGATATGAAGGTGTCTGGTGACAGTTATGCCCACTCAGTCAAAACTGACCAAAATGCATCATGGAACAGCTAAAAGGCAGAAATAGACAGGCTGTCACCCCTACACTTCTCCACCAGGTCATGCACTGGAGTATCGCCTTCCATCAATACTTTCAGTACTTTGATTTACCAAGCATGCAAAGTTTGAAGATTCTAGGGCAAAGTGTTCAAGATTGTTGAGTTATTGAACGGAAACCATTTTGGTCTACCGACCGCCCGACATGTGCAAAGAAATATACCCATCATCAAAGATCGATGGTGGCGTAACAATAGAATACGATTGTTTAAAACTTTCGGGTTGGTATATTTGTTCTTGTGTTATTGGTATAAGTACGTCAAATGTCAAGTGACATGTCCACACTTGTAACTGCTATAGGCCAACCAGTTGCACGAGTATATCGCATGAGCATGACCATATGACGGTTGTCGCCATTTGGACTGCCGTTGATATACGAGGGCCCATCAATAATTTCGTGAACTAATTTTATGTTGCGAATATAAATAGCCTAGCACACTATTAGACTCTATTCGTTTTTAAAGTAACACCCCGTGCACAGTTTGCATTTATTCCATTGCTCGATAAATAACCGGGTCACGTGCTACATGCCGTCACGTGACATCTCCCGCAAATTTCCGTTTACGACGCACCCAACTCCTCTCGGGGCTTGTTTTTCTAACCATGCTGTCTATCTTTAAGTTTTTGGTAATGGCCAGAAGTTGCTAATGCCATATTCTAGGTTATATGATGGGTGCGGTAACTGTAATATATCCAGGTCGTAGATTGTGTCCGAAACAACACTGCTGCTTTGGATTGGCAAATTATCATGGTATAACAGAATCTGATACATTTGAAGTTGTATGTGCGTTCTTTCATATCCGATAGCAGCTGAAATTTAATTATTGCTGCAAAAGTTTCTAATAACAGTAGGCTTTCGAAGCAACACGGTAATTTTAAGTTATTCTATGTATGCCGGAAAATAGTTTGGTCAATACACTTTACCGACCGCCAATTGTAATGGAAAATGGCTGGCGAATATGCATATCATCTTTGTATGCTCCTCTATTGCCCTTAAAACAATTCTTCAACAATGAAAATGCCCTTTTCGATTGCCAAGATTCCCCATAAGCTGCATGCAAATTTTCTTCAATGTAGAAGACATATTTCCTGAGTAATGTATAAATCATTGACACAAAACGTTACTCGGTCCTACTTGTCGACGCCATTTTTTATTACAAACGCCCATGACATGACGTTCGAATGTTGCTATGACTTCATAAATCGTGACGTCAGCAATCATTTTTTATGCTGAATTAATTGGTGAATAAATTATATTTGACCATACAAACTTTCAATAAGCTATGTCAAAGTGTTATGAAACTGTGGAATTAGTTCACGAAATTATTGATGGGCCCACGTACTCATATAATGCCCGGTGATTATAAACATTTCTCATTCTCATACTCGAACTCCGATCTCCATGCTCGAACTTGAAAGACGGCTTTTTTTAAGAAGTTTGTCTCAAAACCAACACTAACTTGTAGCAAATGATCTAATTAAGAAAATGAACCCCTATTTCATATGTTTCCACTCAGTAATAAAGAAGTAACAGCAGTTTTTGCAACGAAGAAATACTCCAATTGGAGTACAGAGTATGAGTTGGAGCATGGATCGAGTACGTACTCCAATATTTATAACCACCGGGCCAGTTTTAATCACCACTAACAGAGTCATGATGACCCCCTATCGCTCACCGGAGTAAAACCACAGGTAACTGTATCATTGAAAAAGAGTAGATTCGAAAACAAAAACTTTTTGTTTTGTTAAATTTCTATTTGTCTAATGAGAACCTAAATTTCGAGAAAAAAATCCCATCTTTTTTTCAATTTTTTTTTACTGTAACCACAGGTAACTGTATCGTTGAAAACCTAAAAAAAATGAAGACATTTTTTAAAAATCCGTATACATTTTTTACGTTTTCAACGATTGATACAGTTACCTTTGACTGTAACCTGTGTGTAAAACTAGTAAACAAATTATATTTGACTATCGTATCTACGTGTACAAATTACTGGAACTAGTTTTAAGAAAGATAAACATATTTATTGTTGTATACAACAATATAAACACGTGTTTACACAGAAACAATAAATATAAACATGCATGTAGTATTGTAACTCAAATACAATATTAAACATGATCATGCATCATGCCATGGCACAAAAACTAGACATATGTCAATATACACGATGTGTATAAAGAATTATATACTAATACAATTTTAAATTTATGTAAATTTGAATAAAGCATTTTTTCTGTAAAACAAACAACTTAGACAAAAAACATCAAAATAAAGTATGCACTGAGATGAATTAATAACTTGAAATTTCCTTAATAAAAGAAAATGGCTGACGCTTTGTTTCTTGACCATAGTTACAAGCATATACCCCATATCCCTCCCCCCCCCCCTTAGTGCAAAACGATTTAAATTTTCAGGTCAGTCAGTCATTTTCCAACATATCGATGGCTTAGAATTAGAAGGTCGAAAGTGCCACTTACGACCTTTTAAGATTCATACATATTTAGAATAAGCATCACAAGGCGCTTCTTATGAGCCCATTTTCATAAAATCTGAACTTGTTATATTGACCAAAATGAAGTTGTAAAAGTTTGTTTTACTATAAGTAAAGAGTAAATGTCAGACAGTTTTTCCGTGTTTTCTCAAAATATCGATTTGGTAGTTACGACCTTCTCATTCTAAGCCATCGACATCATTGTGGACATAAACATACTGCACATTAATGTACTGATAGACATGATCCGATCAAAGTATTGGAGACACAACTAAATTAAAATCGAGACCATGAAAGTCTTATATTAGTCAGATCCGATTGTCATTCTCTTTAAAAAATAACATCACAACACGAGTATATAGTATACTATTTAGTATAACTTAGCAATGTCACTTTAAGCAATATGGTGATGTTGAGTTCGTAGTAAGGAAATATTTTCCAGGTGTTAGCGACGGGCTTGTATGAAAACCCATCACTCCACAGCCGGTTGGTCCACATGTCTGGTTCTGTTGAGATTGATACGCAGTGAAATTACACTGGCTGTTGATAGACTCCACGAAATAGTCCACCGCACGTACATGGCTGCACCCAACTAAAATTTAAAGTCAGTAAGATGAGAATTAACTCTTCAAATCACAAGATAACTGTTTCAAATCACAGATAGCTGTATCATTGATTAATACAATGGAACAACGTAAATTGTTTTTGTAAAATTCATATTCCCCCCCCCCCCCAAAACGGTTGCATTTAGCTGAATTTAGCTGGATTTAGCAAAGAAAAAAGTCAAGCTATTGTTGTGACGGAAATTTGATGTTAGAGTCATTTTCTCAAATATTTTCAAAGGTATTTGACTTCAACCTCGACAAAGTTATTCACCGTCACAAGGGAGGTTCATACAGACTAAGGCTGGTAGCCCCAGTGATATATATTTATGTAGGAACATTTTTGTATATGTCCTTGATTCCGAACATAGAAATGCATATGTATACTTTCCCCCAGAACGCTGAATTATGCTACTTATTGGCTTAGTTGCACTGCAACGTTATTAATGAATTCAAACACAACTTCGTCTCCTGACAAAAACTGCCGGTTGTGTTAAAATGTGCAATAACAATATAATATAAATTGTTTCACAACGAATTGTAAAAAGCATAAATGAGCTATATAAATACAGAATCTATGATATAAACTCTATACTTACTAGACTGGAATCCAGCATAAATACGGTCCCAGTAAGTGACGGGGCATCCTGGCTGGTCTTTGCCTTCATTTGGGAAGAAATCTACAGTACCAGATAACTTGCTAGTGCCAAAATCTACAAGTGAAATAGAATTACAAAATTATGTATACGGACACGTACATTAACAACATATCGCTGGCTTAGAATGAGAAGGTCGTATCTACAAAATCAATATTTTGAGAAAACAAGAAAACCTGTCCGACAATTACTCTTTACTTATGATGGTAAAACAATTTTTTTTCAACTTCAGTATGGTCAATATGTCAAAATCCGATTTTCATGAAAATATGCTCATAAGAAGCGCCTTGTGATGTAGATTTCAAATATGCATTATTCTCATTCTAAGCCAGGGATATGACAAGTAAAACAGTTGTATTCATAAGTGCAATGCTAGTATGAACTCGTATTATTTGTATAAATCAAATAGGCAATGTTTTTATGAATTGCCAAGCTTTGTTATAAAAATGGGGTAATGGTTACCAAGACAATACATAGGTCTTTATGTTCAATTCACAAAATGTGATTATTTTACATACAACATTAAAAGCCTAATATAGACACTTTTTAACCTGACAAGCCTGAGGTTTAATATTTTTTCCATATTCATACGGATTATCCGCGGTTTTCTTCTATGTCGGTGTGTAGCACATCAATAAAATTTGATATTAACAAATCAGTCGCACCAACCTGTTATTCTCCATAAATCCCAGTCATTTTCTCTCATATCAGTGTGTATTACATCAACAAATGAAGCATCAGTCTTATCCAGATACATACTGTCATTGTCAAACTCATGGCCGGCAGGGTCCAACCCTTCAAGAAATAGAAATAAATTATGGATTAGTTATTTACGCCGGGTCGAACCCTTCAAGAAAAAGAAATAAATTATGAATTGATTATTTACGCCAGGTCCAACCCTTCCAGAAATGGAAATAAATTATGGATTAGTTATTTATGCCGTGTCCAACCCTTTCAGAAATGGAAACAAATTATAGATTAGTGACCTACACGAACTGGCCATACTGCTCATATTGATTGAATGTAGAAGTCTATCTAGTACATGTACATGTATTTTAATCAATTTTACACACATTCTACAAACATAAGTGCATGTACACTATTATTCACAAGTCAAAGTGATGCCCGCCTCCGGGGAATAGAGCCTGTGACTCTGTTCGGTTCCAAGACACGGGAATTACTACGGGATTACGTAACCCGACCCCGGGGATTTAGACAGTAAGCATCGTCTCCAGGGTGGAGATTTAGACGTCAAAATATTGAAATTGTCTAATCCCCACTGAGTCGCACGCCGCCCCTCCCACCGGCGGGTAAAACATTGACTGGACCAGTGAATAATTATTCGTTCAAATTTTATTGTATTCAATATTGATCAAGACGATAGCCAAACAAGCCGCATGTTACTGACCAATAGTTCAAAATGGTGTGATCTGATTGGTTGTCATTATCCTGGACAGAGGTCAAATCTATACAAGTATATTATTACCTGTTATTCGACCAATACTTGTTGTATTTCCGGCAATACCCGCAACATGAGCTCCAAGACTATGTCCAATTATATGCACATCGGATGAGTCAACGTTATAATCATTCTTGAAAACATCTAATAGTTGAGCAATTTGTGCGCCCACTACTCTCGTATTGGCTACTGCCTGTCGGTAAGCAGAATGTTCGTTAAGCATAGACCCCGCTGCTCCGTCTTTCCAATCAACCATAATGACGTTGTAGTCACCCTGAAATAAATAAAATAAGATAGATTTATTAAAATTTTGAAGGTCATATTATTAGTATATTCCCAAAAAAATCCAGTTTTGCCAAATAATTGTAAATTTCGACATATTGCAGACACACATGTGCAAGAAATACTACTTAAATTTTGACACGAGTAAACAAATGTTTCACTATGGATACTTTGAAAACTGATTGAGATAGAGAGAGTTGGACCTTTCAGAAACAATATGATACATCTGTGCACAATATAAAGACAAGCAGAACTTTGCCATTTGTATGGTTTGTTTGCATTAAATAATGGGAATTATTTACCAATTATCACTCTTATTAACATTTTAGGGACATTGACGAATTGAGTGTAGCAATGCTCAGAAACGAAGCTATAAAAAGCGTAGCCTTAATCTAGGATACTAGTATTGCGAATTATTGCGTAATAATAGTTAGACTAGTGCACGATATTCGCTCAAAATGCTTTCAGAGACTTCGTGTACGAACGCCCGTCTAGGCATTAGCCATTCATGTGTATCGATACGTGGTCACGTAGTCCTCCATAGAAAAAAAATAAACATAACCCAAAGACATCAGCGAATAAAACAGGGACAACTATTTCCATGTTTTTCTTGTCACTTTGGTCCATGCCAATAGGGTTTATCAGTTTAATATCTGGGACAAAACGAAGTGATATCAATGCATACAAAATGCAATAAATGAAATTTTGACAAACGTTATTTGGTTAATTATACTCACATGAACCAACAATTCTCTCGCCATGTCTTCTACCCATGTTCCATGAACATATGACCTGTATCCATGAACAATAAAAATGATTGGCCTCGTCTCTTCACAGAAAGATTTCCATGAGCAGTTCTTGTGATCGTCCGTTACCACAAGTTCTTCGTATTCATCAGTAGTGTTCCGTGTGGCGAGGTAGAATTTGGTACCAACATATTCCGGTGAATACGGCACCTTACCGTTCGGATCTTCGGAGAAACAAATACCACGAAGACTCTCGTAGCAGATGTCCGAGGATACGGTGTCCCTTGACCATGGCCAACCTGTACGGTAATAAATGTAAAAAAATAACTATATGACAATCATATCCTATTTCCTGTAAACCGTGGTCATAGTTAATGTGGACCATATTGAAAATTGGTCTAGTACCAAATATGTTATCCACTTCAAATAAAGTCGTTATTATTATTATTATCATTATTATTAGATCCAACAGTCCAATAAGAACATAACTTTAATTACTCTAAACAATATATTTTCGCGAGTAATAACTTTCAAGTTTGTCCGAATATGGATACTTACTAGTTTTCTTCATACATAAGCATTACTCACACGGTATAACCGGATGCGTGGTCGGCCGAGTGATGCGTTACGGCCGAGGTAAATACTGATGACGGGTAAGTAGTGGGGTTATATTTCTTACCAGAACTTATCGATTTCGATATTTCTTTTGGATCTAGCGATTTGTGAATGACCACGAAGGTTTAAATGTACTATTCACTCAGCCTCGCATGCTATCTTTGCGGAATAAATCTGATAGAGCCTGTTTAAACACGGAACGCAGAAAATAATGCTCAATTCTCACATACATTGTCCGAAATTAAACAGTTTGCGCTAGTATTGAACTATTTGACCTCACAGATCTAAGGAAAATTCATCTATGAACAACTCTGTAAAGTTACAACTCTGTCCGCGCCCTGAAACCAACGATTGACCCCTTCAAAGAGACCCTAGTATGCGCAAAAAGGATGACGTTTACAGCCGAGGAGATTTTGTGATGATGACGTTTACGGCCGAGGACGAAAATATGGATGACGTTTACGGCCGAGGGAATACTTACTAAAAGCTGTGATTTTTTGCAGTTTCAACGGTTTTCTCACCGGGAAAGTATGGACTATTCGCAAGTGTACAATTCAACGAACACTTATTTGCCCTTTGCCAGAAAAAAGGTTGAAAAGAACTGCCTTACACTTATATTATTCTTATATCTTCAATATAAAACGTCATTTTGGAGATCTATGTTATTTACAAGACAGATTTTTGTTTATTTGAAAGTAAATACTAAGATCGTGAAATGGTCATATAGAACTCAGACTAGCTATATGGAACGCCACAGCTGTCTTAAGATAAGCAGAACTGTTGCATTATGTTATTATACCGTGATTTAAAAAATCATCATGTCCATTTGTCATAATATTATGACAATGTTTTGTCATTTTAAGACGTCTGTTTGCCATAATATCATTTGATGTGCATTTGTCATTATATGATGAACATGTGTCATTATTATGATGCCCGTTTGTCATGTGATGTAATTTGTCCTTGTGTGATGAACATTTTTCATAAAAGAATTTATAACAAAGGTATTCGAATTTCCTATATATCGTGGGTTCAAACCCCACTGGAGCCGACATTTTTTTAATTAGATTTTTAGTTTTAAGATATATATTTTGGCTTCAAATCATGGCTTCATAGCGTAATTTGGAGAAAAATATTTTTTTGGAAAAACTATTTTTAGATTATTGGAATTTACACGTGAGAAATCGAGAATAACTTTAGCCCCGGTGCAGGTCCCGGTACCGCCGGTGAGAGTACAGGGAGAATTAGACCGACACATCTTCACAATATGCGGCAATAAGACAACCTAATCGACTCCTAGCCTCGGTGAATATACTTTGGTTCGGTTCCAAACCCGCGATTAACTTCGTAATTACGTGTACCGATCCCGGAGATTTGTACTGTCAGCTCTGGCTGTAGGGCGGGATTTAGACATCAAACAAATGTGCATTGACAGCAAAAGCGGTCCTAGACCTACGACATGGCCACTGTTAACAGCAGAAGGAGTCCTACATCTACGACACAGCCACTGTTAACAGCAGAAACGGTCCTAGCTCGTGATAGGAACAGTCGATGACGGTATTTAAAACATTTCCTTCTGTATACCCATTAACCCACAGGGTTAAAAACCGTTTACCATCAGTTCAGAATGAACATTTTTCTTTCCCTACTCCAAGCATAAAAACACACCGCCAAAACAAATAAAGGAAAATACGAACATTAAAATAAAGCATTCAGTCAGTTGCTTCCACGGTCTCCACCCTTGGGTATGGGTGTGGAATTTTACTTTCGGGTTGTCAAAACCACCGCAATTCCCCCACCCTGCAGGAGATAGCTGATGGTAAAATCTCTAGTATTCCCCGACCTATGACAGCTAAACATTGTCCCCGTGATATTGGTTCGGACATTTAATCCTCCACGTTTCTCCGGCGAGGAAAGCTGGAAGGTAAAACATGGCTTTTCTCGCCTATCCACTACCCATCCCCGGGGATATGGGCCGTGGTTGCAACTGACTGGTGCACAACTCTGTAAAATACGATAAACACAAGAATGTGTACAAGACACGTCCCGGTGAAGACAGGAAGCACGACGGTATTGACCGGTTCAGTAAAGTATCATTTTCTGTATGTTGACTGACGTTCTTCGTTGACTGTTCTTCGTAGACTGTTAAATTCTTTTTCAAACAAACAAATACCTGTCTTGTAAAGTCATGGATCTCTAACATGACGTTTTTAATCAAATGTATAGGAACAAAATAAGTGTAAGACAATCTTATCCAACATTTTCTGGTAAAGAAATGTTCATAGGAATGTACACTGGAGAATATTCCATACTTTCCCGGTGAGAAAACCATTGAAACTGCGAAAATCACAGTATTAAGTAAGTATTTCCTCGGCCGTAAACGTCATCCAAATATTTCGCCCTCGGCCGTAAACGTCATCATCACAAAATCTCCTCGGCTGTAAACGTCATCCTTTTTGCGCATACTAGGGTCTCTTTGAAGGGGTCAATCGTTGGTTTCAGGGCGCGGACAGAGTTGTAACTTTACAGAATTGTTCATAGATGAATTTTCCTTAGATCTGTGATGTTAAATAGTTCAATACTAGCGCAAACTGTTTAATTTCGGACAATGTATGTGAGAATTGAGCATTATTTTCTGCGTGCCGTGTATAAACAGGCTCTATCAGATTTATTCCGCCAAGGTAGCATGCGAGGCTGTGTGAATAGTACATTTAAACCTTTGTGGTCATTCACAAATCGCTAGATCCAAAAGAAATATCGAAATCGATAAGTTCTGGTAAGAAACATAACCCCACTACTTACCCGTCATCAGTATTTACCTCGGCCGTAACGCATCACTCGGCCGACCACGCGTGTTACTACTTGCATCGTAAATACAGCTTTTAAATACAGTCCAGTTAAGATACGAAAAGAGTGACGCAGCGTTTGAATCCACTATCACGGTGTAAAACCAATTAAATTAAGCTTATAAAAACATGTGCAGTATAATTTTATGCTAAGACGAATTCTACCCGTACTTGCAATGGTAGTATTGTTTTGGGTACACATAAACGGCTACGTCACTAACAAAATTTGTTACTGCACTATAATTACTTCAAGTTTGTATCGTTTGTCCAAAACGTCATTTTAAATAAGTGTACTAGTATACAGTAAAACTTCGTTATGACGAGCATCGATATCACGAGCACCCGGCCTATCTCGAGCATTTTAATTATCCCAATCACTCCTCGAGATAACGAAGTTTTACTGCAATTGCAAATGGTCAAAGACATTCGTTATGTAGATGTATGTTTACTAAATTATACATAAATAAGGAAAAAGTTTATGTTACATACCCGCTATATGTCCAATAAAGCAACCAACCAACACTACATTAAGTTTAAAGTCCATCCTGAATAGTTGATTTTCGTTGTAGCTGTGTCGACCGAAGTGAGTGGTTTAGTACCACAACACTGGCCTTTATATACAGGTTCCTTACATTTCTCGCCTCCGCATGAATTCCTAGTATTGAATGTTAAGTTATTTAGTATCAGTGTTATGACGTAACATGCTTATATTGTGTCCTAGTTTTCAAACAGATCTAAAAGATTTCCTGAAAGACACTCGAGTACTCGAAGAATAACCACTTATACACAGAGGTTACTAAAAGGAATGTTATAAAACGTAACATGAACTTGCACTAACTTACACTGTCAGCTTGCCGTGCCATTTTACTTCGTGCTTTGAAAACGAAAACAAACCGGGTTTTTTTAAAAAAAAATTGTATTTTGCTTTCGTATGTTTTTTATATTGTACATGTACATATCGCTGGCTTAGAATGCGAAGTAAAGGGTATAATGCTGCGTTTACAGCCAGCCACGATGTCCGCGATTGAAAAATATCGTGGAGCTCCGCGAATAATTGTATGAAATTTCGTCTTACTACGACGCGTGCTGGTACTACCTGTTACGTTTCCTTACGATAACATCACGATTCTGTCAAGATGTGCCACGAAGTCCACCACGTTGTCTTACGTTCTCTTACGATAGCCACGATATGGTGTCACGTTTTATCACGTCTTACTACGTTCTGTTAAGGTCTCTCACGATTGTCAAGTTATGTTGTGCTCTACTACGATTAATGTCCACGATAGATTAAGATCGCCACGTTCTGACTACGATTAAATATATTAATAATTTGATATGATATAACATAAACATAAACTTTGCCTTATCTCAAGATATTCCAAAAAAAGATATACATTCAAAAGATGGAGTTGTCGAATTCGCAATTGTTAATGCATCAGTTGCATCCACGCCATGGGCCGGAGTTTTTACTTTTGAGTTGTCCATGCCCTTTCACGACCCTGCGGGGGACTAGTGATGGTATAATATCCGGTATGTCTAATGATAACTAAATATTGTCCCCCGGAGTAATGGTTCGGAGAAGATAAATCCCAACATTTTTCCGGCAGTGAAAGAGATGAAAGGTAAACCCACGATCATTTTTCCCGGATATTTCCGCTTTTCCCGGGGATGGGGCCGTGGATTTTAGTGACAGGTGCATAGTAGGTTCTTATAAAGTAGATCTGTATCAGCAGCAACATGGTCCGGTACGGCGAATAATAGAAATAGTAGAAATGAAGGTGAAGCAGAAACTTTGAACCATGGTAAGAAGAAACAACATATTGCTACAAAATTCCCAACAAAGACGTCCGTCCCAATAGTGAAAGCTCCGTCTTCGCCTGCTATTATATGGATTGATGTTTCTAAAACATGTAGCACAACATATAAAGAGGACGACTGGACCAGATTAGAACACAATGTATTGTAGCATGGACTGATCCGCAGGTACCCATTTTATCCAAAATAGCCTTGTTCTGGGGATTTCGCTATCGATTTGAGTCGATTTTTAGGAGCTGAGTTATAGGTCAGTCGGTGGAAGAATCATTCCTAGCCGAAACTTTCCTAGGAAATTGTATGGTGTCAAAAATACGACGAGTCGTACTAGCACTATAGTGCTGGAAACGCATGTCAACGTAATGGGTCTTAGACTCTTAGGAGAGCGTAGCAAAGCGGCGTGCGAGCCCCTACGATGAAGCACCACGTTCTGATACGCTACGTTACGGTTTGAGAAGATGCAATTGCGCTCCACTACGATCAGCGTGCTCAACCACGCTCTGTCAAGATCAAAGTTGAATCGGGACAATCGTGGCCAAAGTTTTTGACCGTCAAAAAATTCGCTACGATGCCCACGATGCTCACGATTCATGCACGCTCCCCACGACCATCATGATTACAGTTACCTGTGTTTTGTACGACTTACTTTCATTCCCACTGACACTTCCACGAATCTGGATTGCAAACGTGCGTAATACTATTTCCTCATAATCATATCAATGAATCTTTAAAACTATTTCTATGAAAACTATGTAAGATGTTGCGAAACACTTTTTGTATGTCTACACAGGAATTAAGTAGCCACGTAGCGCTTTCCACGGGAGGTAGTTAATGCCTTCTATAGTTAATTGAACAGGAGGTAACTAAATGAAATCGCTCGGTAGCGCTTTGCTTAGGCAACGGCCACCAGATAATCATGTTTGTACAATGTGAGTGAATCTCTTCCCGGAGGCAGTATCGCTTCTTCTATTATAAATTTTATTCAACTTGATGATTGCAATGTGAGCAGGTGATATGTCACTGAGTAGAGACAAGACATCATTTCAAATTTGTGTAGCTAAGTTGGTATATTTTGTACACATCAGAAATAACGTGTTCTGAATTTTGAGTAATAGTTACTTTGGTCAGCATGCTCTTAAAATATTTTCAAGTCAGGTATTAAAAGCTAACTATTTAACGGAATTGCATCAAGCCCAAACCACTTCATTTTGAAAGATAGTTTGTCTTGGTTAGTTACAGCAAATACATGTTACTCTGAGATGCGGAGTCATACGAAGTGTCTGCAGAAAGCTCAACAATCGAAACTACTCGGCCATTTCCGTAACTCAGAAATGCGCACACTGAATGCTCAATTGTTACAGAAATGATTCCTTATATTTTATAACCCTCGCAGCAGCAGGGTTACCGCAGATCCGTGAGTGCATGTGTTTGGAAAGTGGGCATCGTGTAATGCGGTTACTAGCAATTCGAATAAGGTCAAAGAAACTACGGAAATAAGTAGGGAAAAAAAACAGAAGTTACTGCAAGAAACTTTTTGCTAAGGTCATGAAGGTATATACGTTCGTGATAAGATTGAGTATCTTCAAAATTAAACACAGCGGTACATTAAAACGTAACCAATCAAATAACACGTAAAATGTACCAGAAATTGACACGTGTATATACATACATTGTATATCCAAATTCTTATTACGTCATATTCAAAAACCATAATTCAATTTTTTACTAAATTGCAATATTGTGATTATTAACTTTCAAAACTACTTGATGGCACATCTTGATTTAATAGTAAAGGGGAGGAAACCCTTTAGAAATTGCCCTTTTCAGATCAAAAGTCGGTATTTCTTTACCTTACTTGGACATTAATCCTACCAGTGTGTTCTTTATTTCTGTCTCCGTTACATAACATACCTAAACGAAGGACAGTAACTGTTGTACTGAGTCAACCATACTCCAAATGTAACAGGGCAACAATGCCTGATCATTATATAATAAAAGTACCAACAAAGTTCAAATGCCATATAGTCAACAGTCATGTATATGTATACGAAGCACGCTTATATATTGGACGCCAGTGGAGTAGCTTGCCTAAAATTTAGGCGGGTCCGGGGGGGGGGGGGGCAGACTACCCCGGAACATTTTTGAAAAATGTGGTTTTTCTGCCACAGGTTACAGTATCATTGAAAGGGAAACCAAAATTGTGAAAAACAAAATTTCTCGAAATTTATTTTCTCATAAATCGTAGAAATGTACCTTATAGACAAATATAAATTTTACAATATTTTTTTCGTTTTACCCTTTTTCAATGATACCTGTGCTTTCTGTTGTTGCATTCTATAGCATTTTAGAAAGATCTAGGCCCCGAAGAAAAGCGAACTATTTACAACAATTTTTGGTCAATTTAACCAGGATCATATTATTTAAAATCCCTGATTTACCAAAACTTAATTTTATTTTAGTTTTATAGCTCGGCCAATTTGACACGAGCCTGACCTTTTGATTAGAATAACTTAACAGTTGATATAGTGCCTACGTTTATAACACCGATTTGTGTTTTCATAATCGGTGAGTATCACGAAGACGCTCGAGATGTAATACACACACAAATTTGAAATACCGATATCGCACGATTTGCTTGCGGAAATTGATATACTAGTATTCAAAGCAAAAACCTTTAATACATGCTTGCATAAAGCATAAAGTCTTAAGGTCAGGCTCAGCAGGTCAATATAGCCAAGCTATACAACCTGCGCATATTTATACAAATGCAGTGTTTTAGGGTATAGCGGGTTCGATTCCCCTATGGACCACTGGTTAATTTCTCTGAGCAAGACCCACAGCTCCACTCCATCATGGTGTAAAATGGTACCTGTGAGGGCAGTGTCTATTCCTGGGCGCCGCAGATCGATGTTGGCTGCCACACCACAGGAGAGAAATAGTCTCCCAAAGGAGACACGCGTCTATAGGTTTCCATATGAAACCCAATGATCAGGGGAAGTTGAAATGTCAAAGGGTGCTTGAGCGGCCTAACAGCTGAAAAGAGCCCTAGAAAATTGGTAACTTAACTTTTTAACTTATAAAATTTAAGTGAATACTTTTCTAATTCAAAGAGAGACAATCCAAATATTGAAATCAAAGGGAGACAAATATTGGGTCCAGAAATGAAAAAAAATATTTCTGACTTTTCTATTGTTCTCTTGGTCAAATTTTTCGTATATTTTATAGTCTCCCTTTGACAGTAAACCGATCAAAGGGAGGTAATAAAATATACAGAAAAGTTGACCAAGAGAACAATAGAAACTTGGACGAAGTTTTTTTTTCATTTCTGGACCCAATATTTGTCTCCCTTTGATTTCAATATCTGGATTGTCTCTCTTTGCATAAAAAAATGTAATAATTGGGAATTTGTTCAACAACAACACGTATTCTGTAGAATTATTATTATATTTACGTTTCGGCCGAGGCCTTCTTCAGAATAACAATAACAAAACAACGGATGTGACGTCATGACGTTAACGTAACGTATACGAATGGTACCTCTACTGGTACTCTAACACATGTAGGCATGCTATAATCTATGTACGACTGGATCTGTCCTGGTATTAATTATGCCAGTATGCTTGCAGACATGGTACAGTTTGATCATTAGTACAACTAATATGGTAACATAAATAACTTTAATTACTTAGTTTTTAGAGAATATTTGTGGCTATACGCCATTGATAAATATATCATGTATGATTTGGCAATAGTGGATCATAGGGTATAGTGGTTCACTCAAGGTTTTAGACTACTTGATTGAGGGAATATATTTGTTTTGGCCTAATTAGTTGCTTCCTTAAGGGGAATAACATACCAAAACAATGCTTCTGTAGTTCGCTGATTTGTGGAGAAAATAGTTTTTTTGTCAATTTAGGTGATCCGCTAATTACCAGTATCAAGATCATATTTTCAATTTTCTAAATATGTATTGTCGGCCCGATTCAAAGCGAATTGGTCGGTCAAAAAAAAAATACTTAAATACATTTTGTCACCACTGACATATGGAGTGACGTCACGGTAACTCCTGCTATATAGAACTTTTTACTATCAGTATCAAACAAAATGTTGTGATTTTGAAAGAAGAAGGATGTGACCTTAATGTACAAAATAAATGAAAAAATGTTTGTTTTTTCGAAGCACACTACGAACTATAGCCATTAGTGATCCGCTTTTGCCTAATTAACTGTATACATGACTGTGTATGTACTGTTTGTGTTCAGAAAAAATGGTTTTGGACATTTTCTTGAAGCAAAAGTATAAATGACATTCTCAACATCTACAATCATGTCTTTGTGAATATTGAGATTGCCCAGACCCGATAACCTCTCGGACCCCACAGTTGTCCTCAAATAGGTATTGATGCGTTTCATAGCGCTGAATGATCTCTCGCACGAAGCTGATGTTAATGGACGCTAATAATTGCGTATACGCATACATAGAGGTATTTAGGTGTCAACCGTAAAGTCTTTAACGCATTAAAGCTATTCGGCAAGCAAAGCGATCGAGAAAAAATGCATGGTTTCTCTTACCTGCATGCCACACAAGCTAATTCTCTACATGCTTTTCTTATCAAAAGGCGATTGAAGCGCGTACGAAAAATGCATTATTTGTCCTAGCCGCATGCCACACAGACTTGTTATCTACAAGATAACAGGTCGAAAAAAAAAGCATTCTATTTTCCGAGCCACAACTACTTGTTTTCTACATAATTTATGGCGAGCAAGAAAAAAATATGTCTCACTTTCATGCCACACTTGTAAACTCGTTTTTGCATGATCATATTAGACATTACATTCATATTGCGAGTGAAGCGAACAAGAAAAAAATGTAAGTATTAGATCTATAACGTTGATAAGTTTCACCATAAAAAGATTACTTTAGCGGAAAAGGGGATGCTTACGGCCACGAGCCATCATACACCGGCTTAATCATCAACATTTTAGCCCTACAAAGCTGTTGTGTAATTTCGATAAAATCAGTTAGTCAATATCTAGACCTTTAGTTCGTTCTACAAAGTTGGAAGAATGATTCTCCCACGAAAATTCATTACATTTAATTGAATATAATTGCATTTCTAGCTTAGTCAGGCAATATACGAGTCCCCTACCTAAGCTCTCGACTTTTAGTTCTTTTTTTCGCATTTTAGCCACTTTTTTCAAATTTACTGAAGTGTATAGGAATGTACGCCACAGGTCACGTCTCTAAATCAGGGCAAACTACATGGAACACTTGAACGAGAAAACCATCGATACCATGTCAACAGTTCACTTCACAGTTCACTTGACTAAAGCACACATACTAAGAACATTGACCTAGTGTATTTTATGAAACCTGATCAAGTTCTTATGGTAACAGAACCACGACGGTACCGTGAATCTTTGATATTGTATCGACATAAAATCCTGCAATGATACAATAATGCTATTTTTGGGGGGTATATTTGAGTAAGATTTGGATATATTTGGGTAAAATTTGGATATATTTCGGTGTATTTGGGTATTTCGTGCCGCCGATTTTCTCCTCTGTTTTCGGCACCTTATTGTTAATTTATGATGCTATGGTAATGTACTACGTCCTTGTTGGTGCCATCGTCTGCTCTCGTCCTCGCCTGGAGAATTATGTTCACCACACAACACACACCAAGTCAGACTTTGTGTGGTATTGGAAGTTATTCTACTCACAGGTAACTGTATCGTTGAAAAGACAAAAAAAAAACGAAAAACATTTTTTTTTCGTTTCCAACGATAGTTACCTGCGATTCTACTCATAAAAGGTCAAGCAGTGCCATTAACCATTCATATTTGGTAGTAAACAGTGGATACAACCTTAAGTACGTAATATGACATACTTATCATAATTTCTCCATGAGTCCGTGGACTTTGGACTCTTGTAACAGGAAATTTGTACATCAAAACATGCTATGGATGACAGATTGATGTGAGTAAGGCAGTATGCACAATACGTGGAACTGTCAATATACCAATGGTTGACCTGTGTAAAACAATTCCATGACCAAACTCATGTTTATAACCTTCACATGTTGGTTCGTTCTCAGTAAGAGCCAATTGCAAGTGTTTATGCATTCACTTGAAGTGCAGGAGGACCTGGGTTCGACACCAGGCCGAGTGATAACAAAGACAAAATAAAAATGGAACCAGAAATTCCCTTGCTAGGCGTTCAGCATATAAGTGGCAGTGGATAAAATCAGGAATGATCTGTCAAGAGTAATAAATTGAAGTTGGAAAGAAATCATGTGATACACTAGTAGCAGCATTAATCAACATCTAGAGGGATAAGGATCGGGTTCAACTGTTTATCTTTTTAACTACAAGCTACAACTCGCTGGCTTAGAACAAGAAGGTCGTAACTACCAAATCGATATATTGAGAAAACAAGAGGAAACTGTCTGTAATTCACTCTTTACCTATGGGAAAACATGTTTTTAAAACTTCAATTTGGTCAACATGACAATTTCAGATTTTCATGAAAATATGCTCATAAGAAGCGCCTTGTGAAGCAGATTTCCAATATGTATGAGTCTTATAAGGTCATAAGAGGTAGTTACGACCTTCTGGTTCTAAGCCATCAAACTGTACATTCTCGTTCAACCAGTGTATTTTTCAGGTGACATATTAGTCTAGTTACTGGACTAAACACTGATTCATGAGGATGCAACTGTATGGCATTATTGGATAATATATAGATAACAAGACATTTTTATTGAATGATCACATTTTTTATTTGCGAACTTTCTCGGCATTAGAGAAAATAACATTTCAATTTCACATTAACAGACATCAAATACTATATACATGTATATACTGCAACCTCTACCTAGAATATCATACATCTAGGAATCATGGCATACAAACTACAACAGACCAATTACAACAAGAGGGCCATGATGGCCCAATATCGCTCACCTGAGGCTGATTATACATGAAACCCAGCACAGTTTTCACCCAAAGGAATAATTTGAATATCTTGGTAGGGGACCACTAGATGATGCTACATACCAATTATCAAAACTCTAGGCAGTGTAGTTTTAGGCAAGAAGATATTAATATGTTTTCCCTATATAAGTCTATGTAAAACGGTGACTCCCCGGGTTGGGCCAATTTTGACCCCAGGGGCATAATTTGAAAAATCTTGGTAGAGGACCACTAGATGATGCTACATACCAAATATCAAAGCTCTATGCAGTGTACTTTTAGACAAGAAGATTTTTATATGTTTTCCCTATATAAGTCTATGTAAAACGGTGACCCCCGGGGCTGGGCCAATTTTGACCCCAGGGGCATAATTTGCACAATCTTGGTAGGGGACCACTAGATGATGCTACATACCAAATATCAAAGCTCTAGGCATTGTAGTTTTAGACAAGAAGCTTTTTATATGTTTTCCCTATATAAGTCTAAGTAAAATGGTGACCCCAGGGCGGGGCCAATTTTGATCTGAGGGGAATAATTTGAACAATCTTTATAGAGGACCTCTAGCTGAGACTGCATACCAAATATGAAAGCCCTGGGCCAAGCGATTTCGGAGGAGATTTTTTAAGTTTTTCCCTTTATAACTCTATGTAAAACTAAGGGCCCCGGGACGGGGCCAATTTTGACCCCAAGGACATAATTTGAACAATCTATGTAGAGGACCCCAAGGTGATGCTACATACCAAATATGAAAGCTCTAGGCTTTACGGTTTCACAGAAGAAGATTTTGAAGTTTCCTTTTTGAAAATCTTTTTTTAGCCTGTGTGACCTAGTTATGCTACGGACCGGAAATTTTTTA
The DNA here is from genome assembly GCA_963678985.1 of Spisula subtruncata. Classification (NCBI taxonomy): domain Eukaryota; kingdom Metazoa; phylum Mollusca; class Bivalvia; order Venerida; family Mactridae; genus Spisula; species Spisula subtruncata. Next base: position 13,411,026 of record OY787662.1, on the reverse strand, counting down.
ACAACTTTGGTAGAAGTCCACCCAAGGAACATTCCTGTTAAGTTTTTTCAAATTTGGCCAAGCGGTTTAGGAGGAGAAGTCGTTTGAAGAAATTGTTGACGGACGCACGACGGACATCTCGGTATGACAAAACCTCACCATGACCACTTTGTGGTCAGGTGAGCTAATAAATGTCCAGAAATCAGGAAAAGTACTGTATATCCCCCCAAATAAACATCCCGGGGCCATGCATTTTGCATAAGGGGGGGGGGGGCTTTTATTTGGGATCTCATTTTTTTCCATTTTTTAAATATTTTTTTTTTCAAGGAAAATGGTGAAAAAATCATAATAAATGTCTATTTCATTGATGAAGCAATTACATTTTTAATTCAGGGGAATATGGTACCTTACAGTGTGCCCAGGATAGGGTGATGCTTACAAACATGAATCACTTTGGTCAGACGTTGCAAAATTGCTTTAAAAATTACTGAAGTAAATAAATATGGCCAGTTTTGTACCGAAAATATCACTATTTAATTAAGCACTCCTGATTAACCCACATTTATGGTATGTAGTTTGTACCAAATGTTCACGCATTTCAAATTATTGTGGGCACACTATAGTAGGATGCAATGGCATAAGATACATTTTACAATAAAAAATATGCAGTAAAATTTTGTTCCTTTGGTGCAACAAGGTTGTATCTAACTACATTTTCTAGAGTAAGATATAACCTTGTTGCGCCAAAGGGGAGAGTTATGTTGAACAGAACATGACGCTGCTCATGAGATGATTTGTTTAAAAAGATAAAAAGGTTTGTATTAGTATTAGATGATATTGGAGGCTCTGGGGAGGTTGCATTATATACATAATGTTTATCTGAATATATTAGCATGTACTGTAAAATCATTAATTTTTGTGGGGATTAAATTTCGTGGATTACCTTCAACCCCGTCAAAATTATTGTATTTATAATCTGAAATGCAAAATCCACAAATGAGTCCCATCGAAATGGCCGTTTTTACCAAAACCACGAAATTTTGTCCCTTCAAAATTAAATGATTTTACAGTATATTATAAACATTACACTGCAACAAACTGGTCCGATTGCAAACAATCTGGTACATATACCCTAATACAGCAGACAGACCCACAATGTACAATGAGATTGCTTACATAATTTGATAAATAATAATCATTAATGAGAGATAACAGGCCCTCAGCCGTGTGCATGGCACATCGAGGCTCGGTGAAGAGGCTCAGTGAAAATTTTAGAAATTACCAAACTGTGCATGATTTTCTATGGGAAAATGCATCAAATGGACAATAGAAGAAATTTGCCTCAGTGCTTTTTGTCTCTGGATAAGGCCCTGGACAGCCAAAAAACTTAACTATTTTACATGAGCTGTTCATGAACATGAGCTTTGTGAGGTTATGTGCTTGACTTTTTAATAGAGCATTGCACTATTCCAGACATACCCTCACATACACATATCAATATGTCAAGCTCATCGCTAGTAGGCTGAACAGAACAGGGGTGGTATTCACAATGCATCTTAAGTTAAAATTTAGAATTTCCTCAAAATCAAATAATTTCCTTAAGTGTATCAGTTAAACAGGAAAATACGATATCAACTTTTTCACATTGTTTTGAAGCATTGTGTAAAGCGCAACAATAATTACCAAGAAACTATGAGATATTTTTAGTTTCTTACAAAATATGTGCAGTAGAAGACCCTGAAGAAGGCTTTACAAAAGCCGAAACGTCGGTCTTATAATAAAATTGAAAAATAACCTGCCTTGATTGTGTCGCTACATTTACACTTCGGTGTCAGAGTTGATATAAAATATGTGCAGTTAAATTTCAGTCCAACAACTCCACAGCTTTACCGGTACTAGGAACTGGAGAACATAAAAGCTATACAAGACAATCATTTGAAAAATCCTGGACATCGGGACATAACAATACACTGTATATGTTACATAATTTTAAAGCTGTCAGTAGATAGGCACTAATAGACCGATAGACTTAAACTTATACTAAAATGACAGTTTTGTACAAATAATTCTACATCTATTAGCTTGAGTAAACTAAAGTGTTATCTCTAATTACCAAATAGACTACATAATTATCAACTGAACAATTATAGTATGGCAAAATATACAAATTTGAACAAATAAATGGTAACATTAATGAGGATAACCTATGTACAAATCATCAAATAAACATATTATCAGCGAGACTCATCATATGTCATATCACAATTAAAATGCAATAAGTGGATATTTTTCAGGAGTTCTACTATGGCATAATTCCCAATCCTGAAAACAAGCCGCAAATTGGTTTTGGGTGCCATTTGAACACATCCCAAGTTCCCAACACCTTAACAAGGCTTCAAATATTGTTTTATTGTTAAATTTAAGTTATGGAACTTCAAATGACTATAACTTAGTCAATTATTTGAATATTTTCACCAAATAACTTTTATTCTGTGCAGAAAAGATCATTCTGTCTAATACAGCAAATCCCAATTTCCAGATTATTCCGGAATTGTAGGACCCCCTGTCACATGGAAACTCAGAGGAAGGGTATTCGATGACAGCCAAAAGAAACATGGAGGAATTTTTAAACGGGATACGTCTTGGACATAAATTTTCAGAACAATTCCAAGATCCCTGGGTGATAATTTTAGGTTATTCAGGGATTATTTCCACAAGAATGTGAAAAACTATGTTTTATATTGGCCTTAGTACAACACCGGGTCTTACACATTGTTGAAACAGACAAACATTCGGTACGGGCGTGGCATGGAATGCATCATCCACACTCAGCATCACAGATAGAACTATTTGGTCCGATATCCATATGTACAGCAAATAAATACATTTTAATATAAACATGCAGTCATACAGTAAAATCAGCAATGTTCGAGAAATCAAAACTATGCAAATTTTTTATTCTGAAGAAGTTTGCAAGGTTAAATGTTCACAATTTTTTAAAATTTAGAAATTAACTACTTTTATGTTTTATTGCTGTTACTTAAGTTCACAAAAACGTAATATTTTTGCCGACGTTTCTATTTTGCAAAAAATATAATCGAAATTAAGTCATTGCGAAAATTTCTAATTTCACTGTACATCAAAAAGTTCAAGTATCCATAACAACAGGCATAAACACACAATAAAGCAATTAACAGCAGTAACATTCAAACATCATTTAAGCAATAAATATAACACAAGTTAGCAACAGTGAAAACATTGCATTGTTAAAACATACAAGCAAGCTATCAGAACGGCATGACTGTGTGGAGTTTTTGACACAAAAACATGTCACCCACAAAGGGCCGGCCGCCAAATCTTCGGCTTTAATCAACTGATCTAAAATTCTGGACAATATGCACAAAAAACTTGGCACCAAGCACTTGCATGAAGTTTCATTGAAATACGACCAAAGGTTTAAGATTATCCCAAGAGTGCTATGATTGAGCATTGGGTAAATTAATGAAAACAAAAGAAATGACAGAAGTTACTTTTCTTACAGGTCATTAATAAATTTTTATTATTGCCTGTCGACAGTCTAGTTTTAATTAATCCTTCAAAATATAATATTTAGACTGATTTTCACTAGAAATAAAATTGGCCAATTGGCGATAATGGCGCCTTACAGCTTGAGCCCTGTACCACCTATGATTAAGGAGATCAATCGTGGACAATGTTGTAACGCCCTTACAGACATTCGGCACAAGTCTATAATCAGGGCTTCCATTTGACTCTTGAAACTGCATTTTGATGCTTGGATTTAACAAAATTGCTTATTTTTAATTTTGAAAATTTAAGCCCAAGACTCAAATCTACTATACTAATAATACTAGTGTTCTTGCAATATTATGATGACTCTTGAAAATTGAAGGTCAGGAGTCATTTTGACTCTTCACTTTTGAAGCCTAGTGAAAGCCCTGCAAAATTGAATGTCTCTCCCCCCCCCCCCCACTACACTATATATGGGACATATGATAACGCAAGTGGGCAATAATTCAAGAACGAAGTCTTGACCAGAATAATCATATTAACAAAAGCAATAACATAGTAATACAGAACAGAATTCTGTTGTCATAATAATCACACAATACTGATGCTCACTTTATCGTCAAGATAGCATATCGGTATATTCCCACATGAAGTAGAAAAGTTTGTCAACTGAACAGAAGTTGTGGAGTCTGAGAGGGGTAATTAAGTAGACATAAATATATTCCGGCCTCGTATAATACAAATCTGAAATCACAGATTTTCAAAACAACACAGAAAGTATTTTAAATTGTTGAACTGAGTTGCTCCATCACTGAACACTTAAATCTTCTCATATACACTGCCCTCCAAAAGTTCCTTTACATTCCTAAAATTATACTATTTTTTTAAAATGACAAACACCAGTAGTTTCTTTGAAACCCTACATTAATGATTTATTTTATCATTTTCTTATCAGCATAAAAAAGGAATTTTACACTAGTGTTTGTCAATTGCAGAAAATCAAGTGAATTGTTGAGTGTGAAGGAACTTTTGGAGGGCAGTGTATTTTAACCCTGTCACATTAGCTGAATCATGTTGAGCTGGTTTGCTGATATTTCCAGGAATCCTCATAGATTCTAGTGTAAGAATTACATTGATAATTCCATAGTCTGTTGATATCATGCCTCTACCTTGGAGGCGCTGATTCTGATTCTGAAGGTTTCACTGTGGTAGCAGCTGTAACAAAATAGTATTTTTGTAACATTTGGCAATTTTTTCAATATTTCAGAATGCCTTTTCAATTTTGAAAGCTACACAATGCTTTAAAATGCCTTTTGAATATTGCAATGTACATACAATTTCAGAATGTCTTTTTAAATATTGCAATGCACACAATGTTAGAATGTCTTTTTAAGATTGCAAGACACAAAATTTCAGAATGTCTTTTTGAATATTACAATGTATACTGGTGCCTCGTATTTCCGTGGCACTTAACTATAAACTTAAATAAAATGTTTAAAACTGCAATACTAGTAACAGCCTGCCACTGAATAATAAAATGTACCTTTGGTTTATGATTTATTCTAATTAAATGTTTTTATCGGGCAAAACATAAACAAAATTAAGTTTTTTCCATAACCTACTCCTTTCTACACTTGGAGAACGGATACCCCTATTTCCACGGTATCCAATGAAAACAGTTCTTAATGTCGCCTACAAAACATGCACCGGTCCGAAACCAAGTTAAAATGTTAAGACAGATGTTGCTAACTGTAGCAGACAAGTTAACATAAGATGTTATGTATACTTTTGTTGCTAGAGGTTTAGCAAGTGACCTACTCTAAAAACACTAGAAAATTTACTCTTTACTAGAAGGAAAAGTTAATTCAGCCCAAAAAGATTGTTTTTTTACTTTTTTGTCTACTTTTTTATTAATTTGTGAGATTTAAGTGATAGTGCACTTATTTACAGGTATATTTCGTATGTATGACACACACAACTGTTTATATCCAAATACCACGGAATTAGGGGTACCACGGAAATACGAGGCGAGGCTATACACACAATTTCAGAATGTCTTTTTGAATATTGCAATGTACACAAAATTTCAGAATGTCTTTTTGCATATTGCAATGTACACAAAATTGCAGTGTCTTTTTTTAATATTGCAATGCACACACAATTTCAGAATGTCTTTTGAATATCGCAATTTTTTTTAAATGTGCTCCAGTATAGTAGCCTAACATCCAGATAACATATTGACAGTGCCGAACCAAAACCCTGTAACTAAATTTTGGTGCGAAAACTTTTTTGCAGCATCCGCATCTGCTAGACGTCCTGCGCATTTCTGTCTTGTCGCCATTTAAATAGCCAACTCCAAATTGAGTTACAGGGTTTTGGTTCAGCACTGTCGATATACTGAAAAACAATTAAAATTCAAAAGTTTTAAATTTCGTGGTTTAGGTAAAAAAGATCCATGGGACTTTAATTCATGGATTTTGCATTTCAGGTAATAAATACAAGGGCTAAAATTATTGTTCAAAGGGATTAAATTTTGTGGGAGAAGATGAACCATGAAATCCACAATATTTAATCCCCACAAAAATTAATTACTTTACAGTAACACAAGGATGAACTTACGCATATCAATACCAAACGCTTTAGCAAATTCTGCAAGCGAATATGTTCCATCATTATCTTCGTCAAATGCTTTCAGAACATTTTCCTCGGGCAACTCCTTACCCAAATACTGAGACAGATCATCATAACGTACAAGTCCAAATCGATGCCATATATTGAAATTCTTTTCCAAATCTGAAAATATTAGATAAAAAGATGTATCTGTGATTGAACAGTTTTTTGTAAATCCCAAAAAAAACCACATGTCATGATACATCTGAAAAAGACTATTTTCTTTTGTGATTTAAATTGTATAAATAAACTCGCATTATAGAGTATAGACCTTCTTCAGATCTCACTAAGCTGTAGGTAGGTACAAATAGATTTTTACCATAGGGTCCGAAATTACAACCAATACTTACACTCAGCACTAAAAACTCAAATATTGAAATTGTCATATTAATGAGCTTTTATTTGTTCAAGATTGCTAATCTAAGTGTGGAAATGTATAGAATTGTTATTTGAATGTTGCAAATAACATTTGAACCATATTTTTGCTATTTTGTACTATCTGTGAGGTAAAAACGTAAGTATTGTATCTGAGTGCACTCAGACTGGTAAATTACATGTATAGCTTACAAATACACTAAATTTCAATTGGAAGCAACCAAATGATAATATTTACCACCTATTAAACATAACTTCAACTTCTCGCTCTAAAAAAATGTCGCTTTGAACCTCAAAAGAAGGAGTTTCAATATTCGAGTGCTGAGTGCAGAGTGTAAGTATTGGTTGTAATTTCGGGCCCTGGTGTCACTTGAATATTCAAACCTGGACAATAGAGTTGGTGTCAGATGTGTTTGCAATACAAAACTAGTCTAGCTACGCCAGATTTGCTTGTACCTACATGTAAATTAAGGGGAAAACTATCTTGCACAGAGTTCCGGATATCAACTATTGTTTTATATCAATGTTATATTAACAATAAGCATGGAAATAAAAATCACTGAAATAAATAATAATCAAAATCGTCAAACATATGCTTATTGACATAAAATTATTGTAAATTATACACAGTTTATCCTTACCTTCAAAAGTTTTAATACGGTCAACAGTTATAGTTCCTGCAGTATCTTCAACACTCTGTGCTGGAACTGTTGTTAGTTTTGAAGTCGAACTCTCTGCAAGTGAATGGACTATTGTGAGTGACATTTATTATAAACTATACTTACAGGAGTAATATTCTGTTGTCCAGGTGGACACTTTTAAACCCCTCAAGCAATAAGAACGGTCAAATATTTAAACTCCTCAATAGCAAGAATGCATACACATGGCTACAGTTATACTTCTTGAAACACTTTTGACACCGGAACCAGTTTACACCTAATTTTTTGTGGAAGGTTTGATCCTATCAGCTTTTTTCTCTAACAAGGGTCCTATCAGCTTTTTCTCTGAAAAGGGTCCTATCAGCTTTTTTCTCTAACAAGGGTCCTATCAGCTTTTTCTCTGAAAAGGGTCCTATCAGCTTTTTTCTCTAAAAAGGGTCCTATCAGCTTTTTTCTCTAAAAAGGGTCGTTTCAGCTTTTTCTCTGAAAAGGGTCCTATCAGCTTTTATGCTTAGTGGGTCCAACCAGCTTTGTCACCAAGTTTAATGTTTTTCATATAAGTAAATTGACAGGAATAGATTCCCACCAACTATGAAAGTCTACGTCTGTGAAAATGTTAATTTTTGCATAATTGTCCTTACCTTGATTTTGTTTTGGTGGCGCTGTTGTGACATCTATATTCACAGAATTAGTATTGGGTGATAATGCTTGACTAGACTGCTCTACCTTAACAGTGGTGGGGATGTTAGGGACGTTGGCACCTACAACAATACATAAGAGCATGTTGACATCATTCCAAGAATTGTTGAGTCAGTTTGATATCAATACATTCAAAATACTGTACAATCATTTAATTTTGATGGGTCAAAATTTTGTGCTTTTGGTAAAAAAAGACCAATTTGATAGGATGTTTATTTTTGGATGTTGCTTCTCAGGTAATAAATACAAGGGTCAAAATTATTGTTTGATGGAATTTGATTTGGTGGTTGAAGGTGAATCATGCAATTTAACCCCCACGAAAATTAATGATTTTACAGAAAGGCAAACATTGAAACAATTCTTATTATTAACCCTCACTTTTTTCGTAATGCTAATTTCCCATAGACAAACAGGTAGTATTCTTACTGTTACGATCAAGCGGATCAATGCACCACGTGATTGAACATTTTTTTACTGTCAGCAGGGTGATAGTACTTTTTTGACAGTACTTTTCATGTCACCTGGTATATTTATGGAAAAACAAACATGGCGGCGTATTCCACCCGCATAACCATATTTTAGTTCGAGTTCTCCGTATCCAGCCTAGTATTTGGTGCCGACAAATATTCCAAGAGTTTGCTGTATCTTACGCATTGATACTTATCGCTACAAAGTTTACTTGGGTTAATTGGAGTTGTTTATTTTCTGGTCGACAGGCGTACACGAAGAAAGTTCAATCCGTTAAATAATCAGGTAATTAACTAATCACACAATATTTCAGTACTTGGGAACAAGGAACATAGTCTTAAACTCTTATAACTCAGGTATTATACCATGAAATCGACTGCTGTTGAGTTCAAAGTTTGGAATCGAAAGAAAGTTTATTCGTACCTGTAACGATTCGTACCCTGTAAATATATCTACCAAAAATAGATTGTGGACGAAAAAAGTTCAGGGTAATAAAATAAATAAACATAGCTTTGAGGGTGACAGTAAAAATGTCAGCCCTCGGATATTACTGTTACCCGCGGGCTTCGCCCTTGGGTAACAGTACTTTCCTCAGGCTGACATTTTTATTGCCACCCTCAAAGCTATGTGTTATTTATATACTGTTAAACTTGATTAAATATATGTAAGATACATCATACACCACTAGGTATTTTCAACAGTGAGATGAGATTCTTCAATTAATTTGTAAAAGTCAATTAAATTGAGTTTTTGACAAAACTCAAAATTGCTTCTGACCAAAATTTCAAACCGATGTATCTTTTCAAGATGTTGCAAATTATAAGGTCTGACTATATAAAACATGCATAAGCTTACCTCCTTTGAGCCTACTTTCCATATTTGCCACATATGACTGTGTAGCAGTTAATTGGTGTGTTAAATTTGTTATAGAATTGGTATGACGAATCATAATTTGTGACATTGTGTCCACGTCTGACTTTAATTTGAAGAATGATGTATTCAATGTCTGAAAATAAATTATACAACAACGTAATATCATCATCAGGATACTAGAAGGGTTTGATACAAAAAGGGCCGTAACTCCAGCAAAAATAATCTGACCTAAAATTTCTGATTAATTGCACAAACGTTCCAATGAAATTTGACCTATGGTTAAGGAGCACAAGAGTTGGCAAACTTTGCCGCATTCAAGACATTAAGCCCAAAATAAATATGTCTCTCCCACTTTTATAATTTTATGTGGGGTGCGACTTCCCCATACAATTGTGATGTAAGAAGAGGAAACACCCGTAGAATCACAGCACACTTGATATTTTCGGTTGGTATGCCGTCAAAAAATAGTTTAAGATTCTAAATTATATGGACTGATATAAAGTAATGTTTCTTGAACATGTATGCATTAATTATGACAAATATTTAATGATGATTTGAACATCAGCTGGTTGTATTCCCCCCATAGCAACAAATTAGAAATGCTTTGCAATATACTGTATGATTTATACTAGTCTTTCTTTGGTACGTCTTTAACGAAAATTTACCAGTGGTATCATTAGCTTCTGGATCTTTTTTTGAGGAATGCTTTTACTTTTAAAATAGTCATGGTTCTAAGGGTCAATCTCAGGGTCAAATAAAACTTCAGTACTTACAGAGATTTGATCGGTTACTCCTTCACCCAAAGTATTAAACATCTCTAGTGACACATAACTACCTGGAGTAGTCTCCCCTGTATCAGTCTGTAACATAAAACAATGATTTAAATTTAGTTTTCGACCTCATTATCATTTAACGTAGCAGGCCAAAATGCTTAACCAACAGGCCTGATAAGGTCTTTAATGCAACTACTTTCTTCAAATTGTGTATAAATTTCACATTTTCGGCCAGCCTTAAATGGTTTTTAAGCAGTCAATTTGGTGTGCAGCCTGCTGTTATTGAGAACCCTGCATTATACAAAACTAAATTCCAACAAAATTTTTTCTTTGTCTGATTGCTTTAGTTTACACTAATCAAGTTTAGGTTGACTCGGAATGATGTTTTTCGAACTGTATTAATCACTCTCTGCTGGATAAAATGTTTTAGAAGAGAATAATACATCAATGTCCATTATTTTAGAATCTAGTCACTCTTTCAAGTATAACAATGTTATTCAAATGCTACCAGGGTATATTAACTTTAATACACCATGCTAGGATTTAAGGGGCTGGGGAAAACCAATCTGGCTCTAAGGTGCTGGGTACCAAAGCACAGTCTGTCCCCAGGGAAGGGTCTGGCACTTGTAGTATTTTCACTAAAGTAAGAGGTTAATACTATAATACATTTACTTACAGCAGGGTGGGTTTCTAAATCTTCATATTTCTCTTTTAACTCATTCAGTGAGTCGAGGACTTTGGTAATATTGACCATTACTGCGTCAACTTTACCAGTCTGACTTTCTGTAGATAGCTGAAATATGTCATCAATGATGATCAATGTGACAAGTGTCTTAATGTCTCAAACACTCACAGGGTTCCATTTGAACTGGGATTAGGGGTTTGGACCCTTAAAAGGTCAAAAAAGTCTCATTGTGGTCCCAAAGATTTAAGCAAAGGTCAATTTTTTACACACTGGGTATTTTCAACATTACATGAATTTTAAATTTTTACCATCAGTATGAAAACACATAATTTATATACTGTAAAATCATTTAATTTCGATGGGACGGAATTTTGTGCTTTGGTAAAAAAAGATCACTTCGATGAGATTATTGTTCGATGGGATTTGATTTTGTGATTGAAGGTGAATCACGAAATCCACGAAATTTAATCCCCAACGAAAATTGATAATTTTACAGTAACTCACCACTTGCTGTACTACGGCTGTGACGCCCTGCTGGAACTCATCACTGTTATAATCAATACCATTAGCTGACCCGCCCGCTAATGGCGGTACAATAGACGAGGCTGTATGTGTAGATAGTGCTGACACATTATCTTGTAACATATTAGATGTGTTTTCTAACTGTGCCAATCTCTCCTGGAAAAAAATGAAGTAATAAAGTTAACAAGATATTTGAGTTTAACCCGTGTGTGGGTTATTTTTTCTATCCAATCTCTCCTGGAAATATCATTGAAAACATTCGTAAGACATGTAGGGAAAAATGTCACAAAGGAAAAAGAAATATAAAAAGATGTTGGAAAAACATGAATGGCCCCTTGGCAACAGTGACCTTGAACTTTGACCTGCTGACTTTAAAACATATAGGGTTTATCTACTGTTGCTGGCCAACGCCCGTGTAAAGTTTGAAGATCCTAGGGCAAACCGTACTTGAGTTATTGAATGGAAACAATTTGGTCTACTGACAAACAGACAGACATGTGCAAAGAAATATACCCCCTCATCAAAGATTGGGAGACATTATAAGGGTTTTTGATAATTTATAAACAGATGATGAACTTTTTAAAACTATTGTAAGTCCCAGTATGCAGTTTTTCGGTCGATTGGAGACTACTCTGACACATTATCTGGACAAATGGAAAACCATTAATTACCTGGAAATATGCCAGCCTTAAAACAAGAGAAATATACCAGTATCATATTGTTAACGACTTTAGCATGCCAAGGCTAATATAAAACCAAAGCCCTCTGGCATTACAAGCGGTCATTCTACCACTAGGCAGTCGAGGCAAACACCTTACTCTTCAATCATCTTGTTACAATATTGATCAACATACTTGCTTGGTAGTTAAGTAAGTTAACCATCAAAAGATGAACTACATTTATTTGGTAGGTATAGCTTGGAGATTTTGACCTAATATGTTAAGTTCCGCAAGATAATCATGCAATATCAGTATTTCAAATTTGTGTTACATTACATGCGTCTTCGTAATACTCTCCGACTATGAAAACATACAATCAATGTAATAAATATAGACACATATAGACTGTTAAATTATGCTAATTAAAAGGTCAGGTTTGTTTCAAATTCCTCAAGCTATATAAGTGAGATGAACAATCTAACTGATTTCTAGTGAAAAAGTTGCACTTTTTATTTTATTTCTTTCTAAGAAAAGTCAACAATAATTTACCTCATGTTTAGTACTGGCTTTCATTAAGACTGAGAACTGTGCAGACAGTGTAGCATTCACATCCAACATCTGCTGTGACAATGTCTGAAAATATCATCAATTTGCAACATGTAAGTCTTGATACAAACCATTATTTCTGTACATATTCCGGGATCTAGCCATGCTTTAATTGATGTTTGTCACAGTGACACAAGCCTTGATATCCTGGTCCTCACAATTGTTAAAATTTGGGCCTTTAATGAAAACTAGGCCATATTTATATTTTTACTTTTCAAATTAATTTTATGCAAGATTCAAGATTTTTTAGATACATCAACATATTTAACAAAGCATAAAATTGTGAATTAGGTCATGTGTGTGCATTCAGATCACTGGCTGTGTCCTGTTATTGTATCATACCACACAACACACTCCCTCTATACTGTAAATCATTAAGTTTGTGGATGTCGTGGATCACCTTCAACCACGAAATGAAATCCCATCAAACAGTTAATTTGACCCTTATATTTATTACCTTAAATGCAAAATCCACAAATTAACGTCCCATCGAAATAATCTTTTTTACCAAAACCACAAAATTTCATCCCATCGAAATTAAAATTTTAATCATTTTACAGTATCACAGAATGGTTCAATTATTTCAGACATGAAATTTACAGTCACAGAATTACTCATGATTTGTTTTTTTATTAGCACAACAGTGGCCTAGAACCACAACATTAACTTGCTTTGCCCTCACCTGTATCAGATTTTCCATATCTGGTGTCTCACTGCCATGTTCACGTCCTCCAGACGTATCTTTGTCAGCCTACAAAATATCGCAAGAGATGCTTACAACATACATATCAACATATCTCTGGCTTAGAATGAGAAGGTTGTAAGTACTACTTATGACCTTTTAAGACTGATACACATTTGAAATCTGCATTACAATGCACTTCTAATCAGCCTTATGAGAGTTTGTTTCTTGTTTTCTCAATATCTCGATTTTGTACATAGGACCTTCTCATTTTAAGCCAGCAGATGGACACTTGTATGATCTTTGACCGAGTCATAATAATGTAATTAAGTGCTTGCATACTAATCAATATAGTGGTATACTAAGTAACCTGTATACTAGTTTGTATGTAACAAAGTACAGATACTGTTAATCCAATAATTACAAAACTAGGACTCATGTATTATCCATGCCATAAAACATTTTTAGGCTAGAATTTATGCTTATAGTCCCCGACCGATTTCCAAAATGTTCCTAAATGTGCTGACGGTTTAAGGACAGTTTACAGGTGTCATAAAAGATTGATGTAAGATGTGAAGGGAAAAATTCAAAATCAACTTACTTTTTCCTTAATTTCCTGAATCTGTTTCTTCAGGTCGTCTAGGGTGTCTGACGTGGATTTCACAAATGGTGGGACAGATTCTACTGTATCTTTCATCCCTGTAACATCACTACCAAGATCTGCCAATACCTGAAAATTAATTTGGTCAATTAACAAGTTATTAACGAGTTAATCATACCATACCATAAAGTGACCAGAACTTGTTTATTGTCTTGACTGTAAAATCATTTAATTTCGATGGGACGAAATTTCGTGATTTTTTGGTAAAAAATACCATTTTGATTGTACATGAATTTGTAAAGTTTGCATTTCAGCCAATGAATAAAAGAGTTGGGATTTAATTTCGTTGCTGCAGTTGAACTAAGAAATTCACGAAATTTTATCCCCCACAAAAATTAGTGATCTTACAGCAATTGATTTTACTTAAAGTTTGACGTTGAAACAACTTCTTAAGTTAACATCTGCGTCCTAATGGAATTCGTTGTTGAGTGGGTAAAAGAGAAGATAAGCCATTTTTTAATTTCAATCCTGAGCACTAAGCAATAGAAACAAAATATTTTAATTATTCTTTGGTATGATACTGCCACCTGCCATCAAATGAAACTCAGACCTCCAATGCACACTTGAAGACATTCATAAAATTGCTTTCGTTACACGAGTAACATCAATAAATGTTGCTTCAACAGCATTAAAATGTCATACTAGTATTCTTTGTTAAACTTACCTTGGATACAGACTGTAGTTTTCCAGGTAACTCCTTCAGTTGTGGTGCAGCATCTAAACTTCTACTCAGTTTGGCTATAGTTCCTGACACTTGTGTTACCTGCATATATAGAAAACATGCTAATCAAAACTACAGCAATCAACTGATACATGTGATTAATATACAGGCATTATACTTTTTAATTTTAAGTTGATTTTGCTGTCAAGCTTTCAAGTAATGGTATGACCTCCCCTACCAGAATCAAACCTGGATCGCAAAGTTACAAATGACTTTTCCCCCGAATTTTTTAAGTACTTACAGCATAGTTTAACATCCGCCAGAAGAGGTTTAAACTCCAGACAACCGAACCAGTCATATGCAGCATGACCATACTACCACTAAGCTTCCAAACTAACCTCACAGTACCCACCTGAGCCATAATGGCCGATCCTGAAAAGTAGTCGCGAGTCTGTTTTGGGTGCCATTAGCAAATCCAGATTAGAGAACTTCCAATGACTATAACTTTGTCAATTCGCAAGATATTTTCATCAAATAACTTTTATTTTGGTCAGAAATCATGGCTCTTTCAGGATATGTAAATCCCGAATTCCAGATTAATCCGGAAAATTGACAGCCCTTAATTGATAGTACTTACAGTATTATTGACTGTGGATATATCAGAGATGACATGATGTAATGTTTTGTTGATAGTTTGTAGATCAGGGGACAATTTATCCACATCCTCCGAACTCTTTGAACTTCTTATCTCCACTGAAATAACAAACATACACTGTATTACAGGGGGGTAGAAATGTCTTCATGTAGCCTGTTAGTCTTCAAAAGTATGCGGTGGGTTTGAAAAAAAAGAAGAAAATTACAAAAAGTATGTTCTACTAGCCAGTGAATCGTTCCGCCTTCTGCCCCATTTCTACTCCCTTGTATTAATCAGATTATCATTCAACTCTGTGATGTCAGACACACTCAATGGAGGACAATCAAATAAACCTTACGAAACAAGTTGGTATAGAGAAAATATTTTGTGAATAGTTTGCGTAGAAATTTGTGTAGTAGATTACATTGTAGTGCTTCTACTAATACTACTTCTGTGTCAGTGTGGGGGCAAGTTATCTATGTATCATTTTATTTAATTGCAAAGCCCTGTGAACAAACAAACAGGACACTCACTATATATACCTCTTGTATCAGTAAATGGCATTAAAAGACACACATGCTGTTCAGAATGAATACATATACATGTATTTCTAAATAGAACACATCTAGTTAAACATTAAATAAAAGCACCATTTTCCCCAGACGATACATTGTATTAGTTTGTATGTCAATAGAGACATTATCAAACATGGAAAAAGACAATGAGTAATCAATACAGATCTGATCTATACAAAATGTATACAAAAAAAACACACATAAAATATTCATGTATACTGATAAGTACAACACAGTCATTATATAACAACTAACAACATTAGACAAACTGCCTCATTTACATGCAAGAGTAAAATTACTGTAAAATCATTTAATTTCAATGGGACAAAATTTCGTTGTTTTGGAAAAAGACTTTCGATGGGACCTTAATTAGTGTATTTTGCATTTCAGGTAATGAAAGGATACGCCAAAATTACTGTTCAATGGGATTTGATTTTGTGGTTAAAGTTGAACCACGAAATCCACAAAATTTAATCCCCACAAAATTATTGATTTCACAGTCATACACCTATTGATTTCACTCAGTACAGGTGATTATAGGTAAATACAGAATATAATGCCATATGATTGATCAACAGCCTGTGAATTACTGGATGCAAGCGATGACACTGAAATATAATTACAGTACTGAAAGCGGCGCGCATGTATACAATGAATTTATGGCACGAGGTCAAACTTTCAGATTTGGATACAGAAGGTTTTTTAAAACAGATATACTTGATTATGTCACACAGAGTTTAATTCAGTACAGCAGCATTCAGTATCTGGCGACTCATTCACTGTGGAAAACTATGCTAGTAGAGGTTATCCTGGGAAAGGTTCACCTTTCTGTAGCAGATTTAAGTCACAACAATATACCAGATCGTACCATAACTTCCATAAGTCGAAACAAACTCAAGAAACAAATATAATCATGCAAAAATAATTATGAATCTTGTAGCACTTTCCAATTAGGAGTGCAAATATCGAATAACCATGTGTTGTATGTCAAATAACATGCACTTCTACTCTCCAACTGCCCCAGAACAGTATGGCAAGTAAATACAAATCTAAATAGTCTTGAATACATGAATAAATAGTTGATTCGAACAATGGAACCAGTCAATGTTGCTAATGTTGTGTGGTTCAGGTTACATGTCCAATATACGACAAAAAACTAGCACATATGTCACAGTAATAGCCAACATATGTCTCAATCATTAACCAATGATGCTAATGGTAACCTTAAACCTACTGTACAGAAGCCAAACATTTACAGGTCATAAATGGGACTTTCCATCCATGATACAGTACATTTGTAAGTCTGCTTATATAATTTCATTTCCAACTGGAGTCTATGCACCCTACTTTTTCTTTGTTTTTAAATTGGAAAATCTATGCGTTAATTAGAGGGGGAGCGCTAATAGGAGGTAATACGGTATATAATTATACACACAATGAAGTGTTGCACTATACAGAGGAAGCAGAAATAGGAAACTGATGAGATTCAGTAGAATAATATTACAACTACAAATGTAGGCAGATTCATGTATACGCATACAACATAAACTACATGCAAGTAATAAATATACGCACAACAGCTTTACATGTATGGTAATGTACTGTAAAGTGTAATAATAATGTCTTTTTTTCTGTGGATAACATAATTGGTAAACCAATTTTTATTATGGTCCACTAATTACGTTAGTGTTATGAAGTCAGAATGTACTCCAAAAAGCACACTTTACCATCATGACTGTTTCTTTTTGCATTCAGAGGCAAGCTGTAACCAGTAAACTGTAAGGGCATTTTAAATAACTTTTATCATAATAAGTTAAAAGTTATTGAAGTGCAAGGGAAATACAAGGCACCAATTAACTATATCTGACATTCAGTACATAAATTACGTAATTACATGAGTAACATTAGACAACAACTGGTCAGTAAACCAAACTGATAAAGCACACAAACTAATCACCAATTTAAGCAGCCAAGCACAAATTTATGACATGTATGAGAATTAATAATAAGGGTCAAATTTTGTTATCTTTGGATATAACAAGAGAGCCAGTTCAATGAAAAGTTGACGACAATATAACTTAAGAACTTCATATTGACAAAGTGACCCCGGTTTTAACCCCCAGGTATAATAATTATGATATAAACACTCATATGCTACATGTATATACAAATCAAATGCACATCAACATTTAAAGGGGCATTCCCTATTATTTTGATCGTTTAAATCAATTCAGAAATATTATACATTAAATCAGGGCTTTTTTAAAATCCGTTGTGACCGCGAGGCGCGATCTCATTGGCTGAAAGCAAATGACAAGCTCCACCTCCGATGTAATTTATTATACGGGTGATTGACATACCTGGTCAATATACAAGGTGCCACTTTGTTCATTACACAATTAACACATTTCTTTTATACATTCACGGTACCAATTTTCATGATGACGCGTGGTGATTGGATTTTGTATATTGGGGTGACGCACAGGGGTGTATATTGAAGGGTCAAAATGATGCACACAGAGGATTTTCCAAGCGTCAAAATGGGGTATTTTGCAAAACTCGTGCGTCAAAACCCGTAGCTACGAGTCAAATGAAAGCCCTGTTAAATGTGAATTATTATGGCTATAAAACCTCAAATTTAAACAAAAAGCTCCCACTTATTACCGAGAAAAGAATACAGATATATTTCCGTAACAAGCCAAAATAGTCATGAGTTGTTTCCCTTTGACCACATAATAATAAATGACTTGGTCTGGAACAATAAATTATCATTGGTGATTTAAATATAATTTTGACATTAAAGAGACATATTTGCTCACACTTTCTTCTGACAAACTATGACAATAAATTATTGATAGTATTTTGTACATTTAGCTATTTCAATGTGATAGTAGAGAAAATATGCTAGTTATACTAATAATAGGGAATGCCTCTTTAAATCAATAGCTAGCTAGTTTCTACAAAACATGAAGTATAGTGCGTTAGCGACTAAGCTGGACCCCCATAAACCTTAAATATCTTAAAAAGTACAATGCCGATTAGAACAAAAATGGTCATGTCTTCGTAAAACACCCTTACCAATTCTCATAAAATAAAACAGAATTTTTAGTCCACAGAAAAGTGTACTTTGCATAGACGCCTAATGCAAAATTTTAAGTCCAAAACAGGGTAAATACGTATGAGTGATAGAAGTGACCGGAACAGCAAAGATCAACAATTTGGTCCAGTATAACTGTACATGAATTCACACACCAGTGACTGTTGAAAATATATAATGAGGCCCATACATGAACGTTTATCTTAGCCTGTATAACTGGAGCAAATTGTAAAAATATTTACAGGAAAAACATTGTATATTATGTTTGTACAAATGATCATTACAATCAGAAGATTGGCCTCAACTATATACACATTGATGACCAGACAAATTTAGGTCAAAGTTATACAATAATCCCGTTATAGTTGTTACACAATACAATAGCAGTATTCTAACTAGCTGATCGTAATAGCTTATTTTACTCCCTGGCTATTTGTTGATAAAAATATCTAAATTATTACACTAGACCCAATGGGGAAAACATTAATTAGACAGTAAAAGAATCTGCAATTTAAACAGAGAGTTGGTAAAGGTAATTTAGTGAACTATGCCAAATTTCATCAAAGTTGCATAATTACTTTTAAAGATATTTGAGGTTTATGGGGGTCCAGCTTAGTCGCTAACGCACTATAACAGTAAAATGTGAACAAATGATCACTTAAATAAATACAAGGGAAAACATACAGTATTGAGTAATAGTAACACAGAGGAAACATGCAACCATTCTATACCAATCAACAAAATCAAATGACATGCTTGGTGTTATTTGTAAAAAGTAAATTGAGAATAATAGCAAGCATCATAGTTCTCACAGTTACACATATTCATATGGAAAAGACATGCAACAAAGAAAACAAAATATGATTTAGTAGGAATTATAATACAATTGTACCAAATTAACCAATCACAATATTGAATACACCGGTTCTCTGCCCTTGATTCCTACGTCATCACTGTGGGGTTGAGACGCACATTATGCTGGGAACCAGACTTTTAAACAGAGACTAGTGAAGATATAGCGAAGAAGGCATGCACAATAACAGTAGTGAATAATCTAACACAGTCACAATGTGCATCATTACCTGCTGCCAAGTCTTTTCTTAGTATTTCCAAATCCTTCTTCATTTCAACATGCATCCATGTTAGCCCAGCACACACAAGCAAACAGGCAACAAGCAGTATGAATATGAAGACTGATGTACATGTGGAACATAACCCTGTATTCCGGCTACAAAAACAGAAATACATGTACAATCAGTCATGCAGCAAGTTGACATTCACCCCAGTATAGGAACAGCAGTCAGGTTATACAGTATATTAGGTTAATTTCATGCATCTTGCAAATTTTAATGGTTTAGTATTTACCAGTGTTTTCAATTATAATGAATGATTTTTAGTGTAATTCTTTATAGTAATAGTATACAGATCCTATCTTAAGAATGTAGAGGCTTTTTACTATTATGGTGGCACCTTCTTTGAAAGGACCAGCCACCTATCTCCTAAATCCCTTCTGATATTGCTGGGTGCCTGGAAGGCCCGAGGGATGGGCCATCAGTAAGTTGAGTAACTGTAACCAGCTGGTGACTTTACCAATGGAATGTATCAGTTCTAACAAAGCTTCCAGCAGGATTCAAAACACTTCCACTCTAACCGCTTGGCAACAGTATAATACTTAATGTCATAGGGTGTGTAAAAGTGCAGCCTGATTGAGGTTGTAAAAGGAATGTTGTCCTGACTGAGCTATCCAGACCCTCTCACACTCCAATGACCCTATTGTAACAGGTTCCGACTATGATATAGTGTTATTTTGTAATTGGGTATTAATCAGGTTTCAAGAGCCCTTTATCAGACATGTATGTGAAAACAACACCCTATTAACGATATTGTACATACAACTGAAAGTATAAATATAATAACTATTATAAATATAAGTCATAAGTGTTATTCACTATTCACAGTATTTAATTTAGTATCATGGAACAAATGATCATAATATGAATTAACTATCTATATAGATAATTGATGAATCCTATAGGAATAGGCTAGCCAATGCACACAACCCAGACTCATGAAAAACAACATCATAAAAATTATGAAGGTTTTTTTTCTCCATAAAATGATTAATAAAACAGGGAAATACCCATGAATGATGAAAGGGAAGTTAAATACATAAATTAATAAACATTCAGGTGTATTTATGATAAATTCTAGGCAAACTATATACATAGTTATCACTATCTGATGCTAATTAGGGTGAAACTTTACAAAATATTAGTGAATTATATAGTGAAAATTTAATGATATTTCCGACTACGAGCAAACTTAGTCCTGTCAATTCCAAATAATGTATGACTAGCAATACTTTGTTGCATGATCAAAATGGTAAGATGGATGTTAAACTAAATACTAATAGCCAATACAAATTACTAGTCTTACAGGTAGCCCGTAACAACGTAACAACCACCACCAGTCATAACAGTAATTATTGGGTACCATGGCAACCAATTATCTAAATTAGTAAATATGACAAATTTATATGATGGCGACATGTAATCCCTTCGAAAAATGAACTATACAAAAAAACACACTATGATATTAAGATGAAATCACAACAAATAAATTAAGAATATTGACCTGAAGACTATCTCAGCAACTGAGCAAGAAAGTAAAAACTTTTTACTAAAATCTGTGGACACTGTTGTTTGTGACAAAAAATGACACATTTTTAGAAAGAAAAAAAAGAATTTTTCATCAAAGAATAACATACACTTTCGTTGGATGTAATCGGTAATCCTCGTCAGAAGAATCTGACCCGTTGTATCTCAATAGTTCATGAGAGCTGCCGGTGTTTGATTTGGAGAAATTTGACGTTTTCCGCCGGGGTTTGACACCGCCGACCAGAGCGTCCAATTCACGACGCTTTTTCATTCTTTTGGACGGTTTGAAGTCCACATTTACTCTCGCGTGCGGATCCAGTTTCGTCGTCAAACTACTCTCCGTCGAGTTAACTTAGAATTTTCATTAATATTGACATTAAATTCACAATTTCCGACTTTGACAGCACCCGGAAGTTATGTTAATTGGTAAACAGGCGATTCTATTGGTTGTTGAAGATCTGGGATAAACTATTTACGACTGTTCCACTGCCATATCACTGTCATCACAAACAAAATCAAAGTACTGTAAGCAATAAACACAAAGAGCTAAAACAGTGGAAGTTTATTTCTAAAAGTGGAAGTTTATTTTTAACTTATCATTTTGAAACAATATGACAAAACATAGTATTCTCTTTCAAAAAACCAACAAGGTACATTGAAAACAATAAACTAACCCAAACTCTTAATATTGAAAAAACATTACACATCATTTTAACATCTGACTTAATACCTGTACATAACTACACTATCATATGCATAAATTTTCATCACAGCTAATTGTACATTACAATGCATATAATATGTATGACAATACATTTCATACTTTTAATTCAAAGTAAAACCTAAATGATAAGACCAGGCCCCGATCTCCTGAAGCAAGTCAAGTAGAAATCTCAAGTCAAACTGAGTTTGGCTAAAATCAGAGTTGCTATTAGAGATACGTCTGAAGAACCAAGTCATGACATCTGAAATAAACATAGAACACCATTTCTGTTCAGTGATGCTAAACTTGAGTCCAGCCTTCTATGGAAATTAACGTTAAGATCTCGAGATGCATGTCAAAAAACCAGAGATGTTTAGGGAGAGTGGGGCCAGGTTTAAAACATCAAAGATATTTGGAGAAGTACAAAATAAATCAGAGTCGCAATTAGAGACAACTAATGACATTAAACTGAAATAAACATAAAACACTATTTCTGTTCAGCGATGCTAATTTAGAGTCCAGCCTTGTATGAAAATTAACGTTAAGATGCATGCCAATAATTGAGTTCAGATCTTGCTCAGGTTGATTTGTTTAGGGAGATTGGGGCCAGGTTTAAAACATTATAGACATTTGGTAAAGTACAAAAATAAAGCAAATCCATACAAACATATATATACTTTCAAAATTGATTTTTCTGGAAAGAACTTGTCACTATAGTTTTACATTGCACTAATTCTATCAAGTGATAATAATACCCAATACTGTATGTATGGTGTATACAATTTACAAATAAAATAATTATATATTTTGGTTCAGAAGAATTAAAGTACAACAAACATATCTACCTTTCTAATACATGGGTGAAAGTCAGAAATTTTGAAAAACCTTCTTATACATGGGTGAAAGTTAGAAATTTTGAAAAAACCTAAAATTCTCAAAAATCGACAATTTATATGGGGAAAATAAAAGAAAAATAGGTATCTTGATTCACTCAAAAAAGTTCATGCATATGCCTGAAAACTTTCACTCATGCTAATATCTTTCTATAATCTATTCAGACGTAGCCATTTTTTTTTTTTTTGCAAGGACATACATTTAATTAACAGGATAGCCATTTATGTGTACCCAAAAGGTTTAAATCATTGACTGAACAGGTGGAATTTAGTTTAGCATTGTAATTATACTGCACATATTTGTCCAAGCCTTTATAGTTAACAATAAAAGTTGATTCTACCGCTGCATCACTCTATTTTCACCCTAACTGGACTGTTATGTGTACATGTCCATTACAAAACCACAATGTCTCCCCCTATAACACTCTCAATATGGGAGAAACATACACACTTCATCTACTGCTAAGTTACAATATACTTACATTTTTGTAGACTCTCTTTGACATCTTTAAGCTCCGTGATAAGCCAGGCAGATATAATAGACAGCAGAACCAGAGCAACAACAACAGCCAGTAGCATAAACACTTTGAAAAAGTTCCACACGGAAGAACCCTCACTTTTCTGTACTTTTAGTCCTTTTTTCCTGAATAACAAATAAATTTTGTTTTGTGGTAAGTCATCAGGGCTTTCACAAGGCTCCAAAAGTGAAGAGTCAAAATGACGCCTGACTCTCAATTTTCAAGGGTCATCAAAATATTGTAAATTTTTTTTATATTATAAGTATAGTAAATTGGATGCTTAACCTTAATTTTCAAAAGTCAACATAGACAATTTCTGCTGGCATTTCTGTCGTCCATTTTTCAAAATGGCCGACAGAAATGTCAGCAGGAATGTAGCATAAGTTTGTTAAGTGTGTTTTTCGAGAAAGGCTTATGCCGAAACATTAAATAAATAAAAGAGTATAATCCACACTTAGTCTAGTGTAAATAACTATTCCCTATGGAATTTTATCAGAGATAGACAATTTTGTCAAATTCAAAAGTCAAAATGCAGTTTCAAGAGTCAAATGAAAGCTCTGGATGGATTTTTTCTGTAATTTTGCGTTTGACTGAGACTAGTTCATGTCCATTCTGTTTTATACCTGCCAAATTGGCCAATGACCTCCGTTTCAAAGGAAAAGACAAAAAGTAAAGTGTTATGTATACACGGAATCAGGTTGCCAAGACCTAGCTTTTTCCACGACTACCTCTGGGTTACCAACCAGTTCTTTTCTAAGTTGAAATTTCCAATGATGTGACTGTGTTTCAACAAGGGGCATCCGGATAAGTAGTCAAGAGTGCTAACCATGCAATAACATGTTTATTGTAAGAATTAAGATATGATTGTTATCAGATTCTAAGAACTACGTCAAACCTAGTCACTTTAATTTATACTAATTTACATAAGGTCCACAAGGGTATGAGAGAAGAGAAGCCACTTTCCCTTTCAAAGTATTATGCGGAATATCTAGCAAGGGAATGCCATGCTGTTAGTGTTACCATTTTAATTTTGTCTTTGACTCTTGCCTTGGTATGATGCGACCTGGGATTGAATGCATGACCTCCTGCACTTGAAGCAGTCCTTCTACCACAAGGCTATTGAGATGGAGAACAGTGACCAAGGCCCTTTCAACTCTGTTTATGCATCATTCAATTGAAACTCCGGCCCCTGAACCCAAGGCATTGATTGGCAGGGATAGAGGGAAATATTCCCATTTTTACCGTACCAAAGTCCCATGCACTGTAGGGTGAGTATGTGGCTTAGCTTCGTAACAAAATAGTGAAGAAATACAGCAGAACTAAATGTCACCAGACTTTACAATCAATTTTCCGGAATGCCCAGATTTTTGATGGGCGAAAATGCGCAAGATATTCTGAATATGTCAGGGGGTAGAATCATATAGCGTAACGAGTAACCCAAGATACATAAATTGAGTTTATTTTAACCGTTTATCCCGGTTAAATACGGAGTCTCTACGGTGCTGATACGGTGCAGGGCCGTAGGTCCCCATTAAAGCCCATTGGCGCTCCCATGACCCCGTAATACCACGGTTGTACCCTGGTGACACGCCGATGTTACTACCGGGCCCGGTAGTCAATTGAGAGGATAAAAAATCTAGGCAAATATACGGGAACAGCATCAGTCCTCACTTGACTCCCACCCATACACTACAGTATCTGATCAGGAAACAAAAAGCTAGCAAAAAATGTGTGTCGATTACGCATGTGGAAGAAGATGCTAATCTAAGAATCAACTGATTTATATTAATTATACATCGCACATTTAACAAACATCTGATTGCAATTTGGCATATAATTCGACCTATTGACATACATTTTGACACACTGGCTTTGCACCTTTATCACAACGGCTCTGTCAGATTTCCCGGAAATCTGTGGCGGTGTACAGATAACCCATGGTGGTGCCCCAGTTATCCAAGGTCCTCATTATCTTCCTGGTAGCCCCCGGTTGTACTTAACATTCTAAAACTACCCGGGCTGTTAGCCGATGCATCCCAGTTTGCCCTGGATGCTCCCGGTGCCACTACGTTGTCTTTCCAGTACGCACCGGTTTGCAGACTGGGGCTCCACCGTGATGTCAAACCGGGACAGTGAGAACGGGGCTTAAGGGGCGAATTTGTAAAAAGGCTAGTTGTAACACATTTAGAACACAATTTTACGACCTAATTGACTATGTTTTTGCAAAAATCAGATGTTAAACCTGAAAAATAGGAATATTTTCTAACCATCTGTGTGTGGCTTTGGGTCTGTTAGTGTTAAAACGTTAAATTGAGAATGATCGGTATAGGACCTAATCATACTATGTTTTTATCCCCCTTACTGGAAGTTTCCGGAATCCGGTTTTTTTCTGTAAGGTCGATATCACAAATAGATCGGGTTTTTATGGACTTGGCGGCTTTGGAAAAGCAAAAATAGCCGCTCCTCCCCGGAGTTGGATGTATTGACTGATATTTGCATTAAAGCATTACAAATGGAAATTCATCAGATGAACTTACTTCTTTGGTTTCTTTCCTTTCAATGGGGGTAGATTCAACCATTCAACATCGCTGTCAGTGGAGTCTAGGAGATTTAGAGTGTCACCCCTGTCCCCTGACTCACCAGATCCAAGGATACCGCCATTATTTTTACTTCTCACCATGATCACTTATTGTAATACCCTGTCACTTCATTCTCATATCAAAATAATGTCAGATTAAACTTCAGATCGTCTGTAATCATCAAATGAGGATGTTTAAAAAGTTTTCTAAGTTTAACAGGAAGTTGTCATCGTTGGGGAGCATTATTATTTTTTTTATATAATTTTTTTCTTGTTAGCTAATATTTTCTTTCGTTTTCATTGAAGAGACACACTTTTATTTACATGTATCATAAAAATTTTTTTGGGGATTTTGTGACTTATCTTTATTTGCTCTTCAATCCTTCATTTAAATATTTATTCACGAACTGCTCCCCATCACATATCAAGGGAGGTAACTTGGCGAAGGATAGACTGTACTAAATTTATAGGTTAAACATCAATAAATTATTGTTAAGGATTGATGACAGTGTTTTGTACATTATTGTTGTGATATTCAATACGGGATTCAAAATTTATAGCCATCTTCCCTAAGACTAGAATTGTTCTTGTTGTCTAGAAATTACACGATAATACATTCTCTATTAGGTGCTCTTCATTGGTCGCACTTCTGCTTGAATACGGTGAGTGCCTTTTACGGCATGTGACACTGTGATGAGAGCACGTCATTGATCTAACGAGAGCTTAGTCTAAAACTTTTGGTTGACTAAACTTCAACTATATGAGTTGGCAGGTGGTTCCAATTCACTGCCGTTCTTATAAAAATAGTTTATCTTCTGGACGCATACTGTACAATATAATGCCATCTTTATTTTAAGTCGGATTACATAAATTTACAACAATATAACATTAGCTTTGTAAAGCTATTGTCTGACATACTAGTACTAGTGGACAATTTCATTTAGGAAATCTGGTGGTTATGTAAACCACGGGGTACAGTTTCATTAAAAAAATATTTAAAAAATTAAATAGAAAAAAAAATTTTCTTGAAATTTAGGTTCTCATAAGTAGATTTGTCATAAAAAACAGGGGGTTTCAAGGTATAAAAAACAATTTCATTTTTTTAAATTTCTTTTTCAATGATACTGTAACCAGTGATGTAAACAGGCTAAGAATAAACTGGTGTAAAACTTGAAAAAAATAAACAAGCATACATAGAACAATTGTATGTCTTTAAGTATACATATTACCAAGTAAAGTTTAGTAAACAAATACATGCGCCTTTACAGATCCGGGCTATATCCGTATATATGCAGGGAAAGGGAAAACAAACAATTGAGTATTGCATAAATTATAATTTTACCACTATTTACATCAGTGTATTTGCACAATAATAACAAACTCATTTAAGGCCATACCAAACAGTTTTTATGTTTAGCATCATCGTGCGCCTAGGTCGATTGAAGTCAATTTTCAAAATAAAAATTGAAAACAATATAATTATTTTCTCAATTGTCATGCTCTAGAGGCAGTTTCTCTGGTAAAGTTGTGTTTTATTTGAATTATCAAACCGACACCAACAATAATGCTACTAAAATGCATTTACTGACTTTTTCCATGTCTATAATACCCTTTCGGAGGGATATTGCTACTCCGATGTTTTGATTTAATAGGTAGCTAGGTTTCAGAAAACCAGACCTGACGTTATACATAAAAGTGATTTGGTATGGCTTAATTGAGCTCAAACACAATCATGTTACATTATGAAAACAAAGTTATAGATTTTAGTAACATTCATCCATTCTTTCCTACATCAAAATTTCATGCTTCATTTCACTTGATTTACATTTTTGTTCAGAACACTCAATCTTTATTCCCCTATATACAAACAGACCCTTGCATCATAAATTTTGGAATCCCCCTATATATACAGGAGCTTGTCTTATAAACATCGGAATGTACAATTTTGTATGCAACATAATTCAAACAATGCATATTTTCAGACCAATGTCAGACAAATAAAATATGAACAGTTCACAACTTCACAAGTACCAATGGAAATTATCATGATTAACATACATACATGTTATGATACAGAAGTAAATAACATTGCACTTGAATTTTAATATAATTATTTTTGCAAATTGAAATCATGACATAGAAGATAATAAAAATTGTATTATAATACAGTGAAAAAAGAACATGAATCTGTGACAGATACAGTAATATCATAAGGTAGACAAATAATTCAAATCTATCGAGGTCCTCACAAATATTTCTGAGATAAATATCCCACATTTTTCCTGACCACAGAGCAGTTTTCCCTGACATTAAAGAGCAAAATTTAATCAGGAGTATTGTTTTTAGAAATAATGAAGAAAAGCATGAGATAAATAGAAACACCAAATAAGAATTAGACTGCATTCAGTGAACGTTTATGCCCCAGTGGTAGTCTTGTCCATAATAACTAGCTATGTCAATAAACTTGAAAGCTTTGTAACCGACAGACAAAAGTACAAACGGACAAGTGCATCACTATATAAATGCAAGTATCCACTATATCAAGAAGCCTGTTATTTTCTAGGAATCTCACAAAAGTTGCACTCTATCGGTATATCACATAACGTTACATCAGTAATGTAAGAACCATTATGAGTATTGTTTACAACTATTTATTGTTACTATCACAGAAGCCAGGGATAATAATACAATGTCTGTATCATTCACTGTACGTGTAATTTACCAACTCTCCTGCGAGATGTACACCACAGGAAACCGGATATCACTACTGTACTAACACACAGCACAACTAAATAATATACTGTTGGAAAAGTACCCTGAAACAGAAGATGGCATAAACTAAGCAAACATAATCTTATTAATTATGATTGATTTTGTAACATACTTTTCAAACATGAGCATAAATTCTAAACATATCTTTAAAGTTAAAAATCTTAATTTCGCAGAAAAAGAGGCGCTATCTAGAACCATAGCATCTTAAACATTTTGACTTAAAAGTAAAATAAATGAGATGCACATATTTTGCATGAAACCTTAACACAACCAACATTTTGTTTGTGATTACTGTAGCACATTACAAAACACTTCTTATAAATGTAAAAAGTCGATAATTTTTATTATCCTGTATAGCTGGCCTACATAAGGAAATTTTTAATTTTCTAAGTTTTCACTTAAAATTCTTCCATGGACAATAATTATAGAGAATTAAGTGTTGAAGATTCTCCAAAAGAACAGAATAAGATTCTAAGTCAGGATAATAAATTAATAATATAAATCTTACAAGGGCCGTATTCAGTTGGCAGGAAAAGGAAATTTTATTCCACTTTTGACTATGACACAGAAAAACAGCCCACACATTAAGGGTTCCCACAAATATTCCAAGACAGAATTCCCTGACTTTTCCCTGATTTTTCCCTGACCACATAGCAGTTTACCCTGACCTTTTGCAGCAAGACGAGCTTTTGGTTAGACCAAAATAGCGCAATATAAATATATACGAGACCCCAAAGTTTCTAGTATAAGTTTTAGGGCTGTTAATTGACATTAAGAAATTATAATAAATAATTATTAGAGGGAGCATAGAGAGCGAGGAATTTTTTTCAGTCTTTGGTATTCGCTTAATAGGAAATGACACTTATCAACATATTAAATGAAAACTTCACTAAACTTTCCCTGACCTTGAAAAAAATATGTTTTTTCCTGACTTTCCCCTGACCATGGGAACCCGGACATTAATACAATATCCTATAGGCATGGAATCTTTATTCCATTTACGACTCAGAAACAAAGCACACACATTAATAAAACTTCCAATAGGCATGGATGAATTAAATGCAAAATTCAAACATGCATAGATTCAAATATGAATGAAAACCAATATGCATGGACTCCAATATTCATGGAATTAAATGCAAAATTCAAATATGCATAGATTCAAATATGAATGAAAACCAATATGCATGGATTCCAATATTCATGGATTAAATGCAAAATTCAAACATGCATAGATTCAAATATGAATGAAAACCAATATGCATGGATTCCAATATTCATGGAATTAAATGCAAAATTCAAATATGCATAGATTCAAATATGAATGAAAACCAATATGCATGGATTCCAATGTGCACAGATCCTTATTAAACTTACCTGTCTTAAACATTTGTAACCAAAGTAACCAGGTAAACATAAACATTCTATTTCTCCTGGTCCAAGTAATACACAATGACTGTTATTGTTGGCACATGTTACTGTAAAATATAGGAATGTGGTATTAAGTACTGTAACATCATTAATTTTCATGGGGGACTAAATTTTGTGGATTTCGTGGTTCACCTTCAACACTGAAAAGTGAAATCAAATCCCATTGAACAATAATTTGACCCTCATATTTATTACCTGAAATGCAAAATCCAAAAATTAACATCCCATTGAAATGGTCTTTTATACCAAAACCACGAATTTCATCCCATCAAAATTAAATGATTTTACAGTAACTAAAACCCAAAGTTTAAAACTTCTTTCTGACTATACATGGAAAAATGTAAGTCTCAAAAATTATACATGCTCTCATACATGCTTCTAAATAAAGGTGACTCTGTAATGTAATACTTCTTATATCTATTCTTTGTATGCAGAAGGGGTTTTGACACATCATTTGAAGATCCTTCCTAAAATTCCTCACAATTTGCACAACTAAGTAAGTTTGGTACCACAACCTCATTGAAATCTGACCAGTAGTTAAGGATAACCGAGAAAAAAAGGAAGCATAGCATTTATTTCTACTGAAATATGGCAGGCATATATATGTGCTTCTATCCGGATTTGTACCTGGGTCACCAGATTAGACGGTAAGCACACTAACCACTGAAGACGGGAGATAACAAACATGGATAAACTTTGTGATATCTCTCCAGACAGACTTCCAGCACAGAATCAATATGTCTCTCACATTTCGGCCTCCTTCTCTATAAGTCAGAGACATTACAAATGTTGTAAAAACTAAGTATACATACCATTGTTTTGGATACAGAGGTTTAACTCTTCTTTACAAATCATTGTGTTGTTCACAATTTCTGCTGAACTCCATGAACTATTTCCACCAGGACAGGTCAACGCTTTAGGTAGAGACCTGTGAACAGTTTGTTACATAAGAAATTTCACTTCCATGTATCAAGGCCTTCAAGGGGTGTATCAGTTATCACTAATCAGGGTTCTCAATAACAGCAGGCTGCAGGCCAAATTGACTGCTTAAAAACCATTTTAGGCTGGCTGAAAATGTGAAATTTATACACAATTTCAACAAAATAGTTGCATTAAGGACCTTATCAGGCCTGTTGGTAAAGCATTTCAGCCTGCTAGGTTAAAACCTATTGAGAACCCTGAGTAATGATGTAAATCTTATTAAAACTCAATTTCAATAAACTTTGTTGTACGATAACAACTCCAATCTGCCTTCACTGAGATTGATGCATGTTAATGTCTTGCAATCAAGTTTTCACATGAAGTTTCATTGAAATCCAACCGGTGGTCTAAAGGAGGCTAATAAAAAATGAAATACAAATTTTGTGCCATCAATCCAGATATCTTAACTTAAATAAATATTCCCGACTATATGATAAAGATATAAATATTAATTACTTTTGTAATAATTTTTTTTAAAAACCCAACAAATTGTTGAAACAAATTAATCACTTTTCATAAAACCACATACTGCATACAGTCAGCGCTATGAACAAATAGCTTACATGTAATGTAATTTTGGAAGACCATTGAAATCTGTGTCCTGTGTCTTTAAACCAGAATTTCCATCTAGCAGTCTGAAAAACAACACTTTACATTTAAAAGGGTTATTCATGGTTCATACAGAAATCTCACAACACAATTCAAGGACATTTCAAGGAAGAATTTGCATTTTCAAGTCAATGTTTCGAACAAACAGTCCACTTGAAATTGTATGAATATGACTATTTGTGTTCAAGGCTGTCAACTTCCAAGGGGTTTTAGTGAAATTCAAGTACCAGTTTGTCATTTTTTCAAGGTAGCACTAAATTCAAGTACTTTTCAAGGTTGAAATCAAATTCAAGGATTTTTCAAGGTCTATATTTACCTTGTTATACAACAGGAACTTAAAAATGAGTTCCTTCAATCATAAATGCAATTCAATATTTTGCGTTATCCTGCAAAGCTGGTAAAGATAAATTTGTACTTATTTATTTTTGTGATGAATTAGTTTCTATAATGGAGATCACGATTATTTACAATTGTAGCATTAAAACTTGTATATTCAAAATGGTCCAATATCTAGCATAATATTACAGAATACTCAATAGGAGTACAGCTAACTGGTTTAGAAATACTTACAACACTTGGATATTGTTTAAACTGTTGAGGAGACCACTTATCTTTGTGAGTTGACATGAGCTTAAATCAACCCTGAAATGGAAGACAAATTTATAAAATTATGCTCATTTAATACCGATACTCAATATAGTATGGTCTATAGATAAATGACGTGTTTAATCATTTTTCATATTTCAATATTTATTGGTTCTTACCCTACTAAAGTGAATAAAATGTGAAGTAGAAAACATAACTATACAAATTCTTGTAAAAGGGGCAGCTTTATAATGTCTTCACAAATTGAATGATTATTGTCAGCCATAATGTACTGCATTGAAATTCATTATTAGGATACTAACCCAATAATCTGTTCACTTTTAGAAGGAGCTGTGGTGTTCAAACAACATGAGTGATCCATTCTAAGTGCTTTCGTACTATTTTGCTTCACACAATACTGTTCCACATAGCCATTTATCTTTGCAAAATCACATTGTGAACAAATTTCCTGAAACACATGATATATAAAGATGATCAACAAAAATAAACAAATAGCAAAACAATCCCAGAATTTCATTATTATGTGACCATGGAATATCATATTGCTGAAGCATATAGTCTGAGTCAAATACTAAATTGGCACATAAAAAAGTTACCAATTTTCTAGGGCTCTTTTCAGCTGTTAGGCCGCTTAAGCAACCTAGGACATTTTAACTTTCCCTGGACATTGGGCTACCTATAATAATGGAAACCTACGCTTGTGTCTCCCTGGTGAGACTATTTCTTTCCTGTGTGTGTGGCAGCCAACATCGATCTGCGGCGCACAAGAATAGACACTGCCCACACAGGAACTATTTCACACCATGGAGGAATGGGTCTAGCTCAGAGAAATTGACCAGTGGTCCAGACGGGGGTTGAACCCGGGACCTTTGATCCTGAAGTACGCGCCATACCTCTAGGCCACTGCTCCCAACACATCCCAGTATTTCATTATTACTGGTGTGTGACCATGAAATATTGTTGAAGCTTATAAATAATAGTCAGAGTCAAATACTAGATTGGCGCATCACATTCACAAACTTGTGCAAAACAGGAAAACATTAACTCAAAGCCAATATTAACCAAAGTAAAAGTTTAACATTTAGTGGCTGTATTTTTTAGATCTGTTGCTGCAATAATTGTAACATTTAGTACAAAGTATGAGTTTATATCTAACAAAGGGTAAATAATAATTGAATATTTTAAATAAAAATCTTGTAATATTTAATTACTTGTATAATTGATAGTGTGTATAATTAATACACCAGTCAGTTCCATCCATGGCCCCCTACCTCAGGGACGGGCTGGGATGTTTACTTTTGGCTTGTCAAAACCCACAGTGCGACACCCTTCCACGGCCTCTAGGGGGGGGGGCAGCTGATAGTAAAAAATCTGGTATTTCCCTGGCCCCCCTGACAACCAAATTTTGTCCCCGGAGTATTAGTTCAAAGAAAAAGATCACAACATTTCCCCGGCCCTGTGGGGGAAGCTGGAAGGTAACTACACGACTGTTTCCCAGGCTATCCACCACCCACACACGGTGGGGGGGGGGGGCCGTGGATGCAAATGACTGGAGCATAAAAAATAACTTGCATCCCTGATTTTGACCTGCACCGAAAACGCCGCACTGTATACTCACAAATCTATGACAATGCATATCATTATCAAGTACATGCAAGTACATTAATGAAACGATTTCAGGACATTACTCCTCCTGGACACTTTGGCTATGGACATTACTCCTCCCAAAACCCTAGACATTACTCCTCCTATTGGGAGGAGTAATGTCTAGGGTATATTGTTATATCATTGATTAATACAAGTTATTTATATTCAGTGCTCCAGATAAGTTATAGGTGCAATGAGTCGTTCACTTCCTGTTTTCAAAACTAATGAGTGAAACACTCCGGAGACAAAATATCAATGACTTCGGATTTAAAAACATAGATTGATAGTCACATTCAGTCACATTCAATAAGTAAGCAATGAAATTTCCTTTTTCCAAATGCTGTGCTGTCCAATTGGCATATGTTCAGTTGCTATAAACCCTTATCAATATATTGACAAAGTGAAAATAAAATCTATTTTTTTCATGGCACGATGTGAAAATGAACAGTGAAGCATTTATATTGAATGATTTGCATTCAAAATTATTTTTAAAGTTTGTTTTGTGAATTGAATTACATGGTATAATAGATCTAGCTGTAACATCGACTTTAACTAACCGTGAAACTCGCATTTTTCGTGTGTCGTCAATTGCTTCTGTCATGCATGTATTTTCAATTTTTGTGTTGGAAAGTTTCAATTCAAGCTTTTATTAAAGCGTCTCCCATGATAAATAATATGCAAGGTCGTACATACTCTCATGTGTTACCACATCTGGTTTAAAATACACGCATATGAGAGCTAGAATCCTGCATATTTACCGATAAAAACTTTTGTTTTCAAAGTGACATTTGTCAGTGGATTTTTCTACCTGTACACCGGTTTGGTAGTGTCTAAAACCAAGACAACTGACCGGATTACGGAAGAGTTACTTCCCTTCGACGCATCGGAATGGATCAGAAATGCGTGATAGTCTTTTTCAATGCGTTTTACGACGCACAAAAATAATTTTTAATGCGTTATTCGTTAATTTCAATGCGTAATCACGCTTTCACGCACCTTATCTGGAGCTCTGAATATTGATATATTATGATTGATTATACATCATAAATAGTGTATACTTTTTCTTGGATGAGTATACTTTTAACAAGCTTGTATGTATGTTATATATGTGTTAATTCAATTCAATTTATTGGCATATGAACATATTTACATACATTCTTCGCCATATAAAGCGGCATAAATTACATAAAAGAGAAGAGTATGATACTCACACGCACAGATACGCACACATTATTATTATACATTACAAATTCGTGTTTAACGGTAATTGAACTAGAGTTGGGGAATGTGATAAAAACTGTGCTGTGACAGTTTCATTGGTTTCTGGTTGACAAATCTTGTTCAATTACAATAGTGATTTCAATTAGACATCAATAAACTATCACAACACTGTGTCTGTCACCATTACCAACCCTAATCCAATTATCATTAATCAAGGAGGAGTAATGTCCAGGTACCTTGGGAGGTGTTAAGTCTAGGGGGAGTAAAGTCCAGGAGGAGTAATGTCTGTGGAAGTGGAAAAGTTTGTATCCGAATATTACATATCCGAAATCCATTCAATTCACATTCGTCAAAGTCTCGTTATCTGGTACAAGAAGTTGCTGTAACAATCTTGAAAACTTACCGAATTACTTGATGCGAGAAACCCTTTCGGCAGTGATAACAGCACGAAAAACAAGCTAATTTGGATAATCAACATTTTGACAGTTTCGCGGAAGAATTCTACCGGAACCGGAAATACATATTCACTTCCGCCAGAGAACACTTCCGTTGAGAATTTCTATAGCAACCAAAGTAAACCTCCAAACAGCGGTTGTTAAACGTCTTTTCATTGGATGATCTATTTATATTGCCCAATAGGATTAAAGGTCTTATTGTCCAGTTGTTAAAGGTGTTTAGATAGCAACCAGTCAGTCATAGCACACAAGGTGGACTCATTTCAATCAGGTATGTTTTTTCCAATTATTCCATGAAGTAAGACATTGATATATTACTATAATTGACAAAGATGTTGATACTATCTAATACTTACCATATGCAAACTAAATGTGGCTGATTTTCTCTCAGTCCGCAGAAAAGGCATGGTTTTATTCGAGCTTGTAACTTAGTTGGCCATTTTGAATCTGACCATCGATTATTTGTTACTGCATTGTACTGTAATTGTCTATATTCAATGTCATTGTATTTTGTGTCATCCTAATTCTATGGCACAATTGTTGAAAAGCATATTGGTTGACAAATCTGTGGTTTGAGTCGTTCTGACATTTCATATTCCTAGACATAATGATTGCATGGTCTTGGATACACACCTGACTTATGAAACTTCTATTGGAAATGGAATCATTGTATTCTTTTATTGTTTTGTAGAAGATGGCCACTGAAGTGCGTTCATCTGTGAGGCACCAGCCCAATGACTGGTTTACTAACAATTACACTATTTCAACAAATGCTGAACGTCAGCGTGATGCATCTCATCAAGTCCGACAAGAAGGCAGATATTTGAGAAATGAAACTGACAATCAAACAAAATGGGATCAACATTCAAATAATGTCAGATTATCTGATAGAGTTGATGTTATTCGCAAGTGGAAAGAAATCCTCGAGAAGACATTAGCAGATATCGATAAAGAAATCGCTGATCTTTCTGAAGCTAAAGAGCTTACAGAACAAGCTTTGGAAGCTAAAAATCTGCCAACAGATGTAGCAATTGAATGTCTTACTCTTAGAGAAGGAAGACAAAGTATCGATATTGTAGAAGATGAGGCAGAACATCAGTTGCACAAGGTTTGTATTGAAGTTTCATTATTTAAGAAATAACTGAGGGTTATAACTCTCATGTACCAGTATTTCGTCCTACAATCTATCTATGTTTACTGCATCACCCCCTCGCAGAGATTATGTGCAGCCACAATTAAGCTTGGATGTATACATAAACTAGTCATGAAGGCGTACTAAAAGTAATTCAATTAGCTCACCTGAACTAGTGACCATATATGAATGACTGCTTCCATAAAAACGGTGCAAGTATATGTGAATAATTAGCACAAATTTAAAAAAAAAATATTATTCACATTTTGCTGCCAAATTCTGAGTTTTAGTATGCACACAGGAACCTGGGTTTCAATTCAGTGAATTTACTCAATAATGATATCTGGACTCTATATATATATATAAATTCAAAGTTTGAAGTTTAATTCTCAAGTTGTATATATAGTAGTTTACTTTACCAGAATGAAATATTTTCATGTTGGTAGTACATGATCACTAGATCTTCTCTAATTTTCAATTAACATGGCTTACTTAGGTGCATTTTAATTCTAAATCAAAATGAATTTGGCCCAGAAAATAACCATTTTGTTGCATTAATCATTGCAGGAAGTTGAAGTAATCGATGGTATCAAAAAGTTGTTGCAACAAAGAATTGGAGAGGGATTTGAACAATTATGCCTTCTTCAAGAAGCTCGTCAACAACTTCAGGCTGATTTACAAGACAAGAATATTGCTTTAGGTATTGATGTAGACCAGTATAACCTCACTGACAGGTCACCACAAATCAGCTACAAACCTGATTCTCTAAGAGTTCCTAAAGGGTAAATATAATATTTTTTTGTTTTTATCTAAGTATACATATATAATCGATAAGCATGATAATTGGTAAATTTAACAAGTCTAAATGTATGCCATGTGACTTCATGTGAGCAAATGGAGAATAGGGCTGTAACAGTATACCAAACACCGCAGACTTCAGTCCCACATGGTCCATGGTACTAGACTTCTACATTTCGATACGGTTCAGTATAAGCTTTTTTATGAGAAAAATAATAATCAGACAACGAAAACATGACAGCCGTCTGATTATTTATAATTATGATGTATCACTCATTTTAATTGTATTGAGATATGCTTCATACTGTTGAAATTCAGTTAAAATAGTTGATAGGCACATAATAATTGCTATTATAGAAGCAACCCATTCATTATCACTTAAAACTTAGTATTTAAGTTGCTGTTAGAGAATATTGTATCTTACTCAAATATACCGAACCGTTAGAAAAATTGACAGTACATATCATATATCGTAGTATAACATGTTTAAAGTTCTTGAAGCATTGATCAGTGATTAACTGAATGCATGTTTTCTAACTCGAACAATTATGATTTGACAAGTTCTTCTATTAATACATAAATGTCAATCTTTCAGGAGCACCACACCCCAACAATGGGAGGACTTCAGTCGCTACAACAAAGAGCGAGCTGAGGCTGAAATGCAGGCTTCCACCCGTCTTCGTGAAGCCATTCATCACACACTCCAACAGACTGAGAATGACCTTGAGGCTCAAAGAATAGCTACTGAGTATGCTTTCAGACGAAGAATTCATGAGTTTGAACGTGCAAAGGATGAGCTTGAATGGCAGAAGAAAAATGTAAGTTTAGACACGTTATGGCTGTTGAACAAAATACTGTGAATTTCTGAATTTTTGTGGGGATTCAATTTCGTGGTTCGTCTTTTTCCATGAAATTTAATCCCATCTAACAATAATTTTGACCATTGTATCTAATACATGAAATGCAAAATCCACAAATAAACGTCCCATCAAAATGGTCTGTTTTACCAAAACCGCGGAATTTCGTCCCATCACAGTATTTACATACATGTTACTCTGTAACTAACATACGGTATTCATTGCATTGTTAGAAGGTGTTTAAGTCAGATAAAACTAAATGACTGATTTTCACTGACATTTCAAAAGAAATTTACAGTTAAAGATTTTCTTCCTCAATTGTTGTCTCTTTTAGCTCATACTGGTTTGGTTTGTTCCAAGTCATTCTGCAAATGTTAACAATGCTTGTTAAAGTTGATTAAGTATGGAGTATGTGCCTGTGATTTGTATGCCTTAGAATTAGCGGAGGATGAATCCTATATTCCACCTGCTATATTCAATATTTTTAGACTGAGGAAGAAATCGCCGAATTGGAGAATGATATTCGAGGTGTTGAGGAAGCTATCCGAGCCAAGACCAACCCAATGAAATTGGCGCAGACACGTCTTGAGAATAGAACATACAGACCTAATGTTGAGTTATGCCGTGATGCACCTCAGTATGGTCTTACCGATGAAGTCAAACAGCTTGAGGCTACAAAGCGTGCTCTTGAAGAGAAACTTAGACAGTCAAAGTAAGCTTTTAACATCTCAAGTTTATTTTCCAAAATCCTAAATGGTCTTTACATTTACAATTAAGTCAACCACTGTATTTTCTAACAGAATATTACACTTGGTCTTACATTCAAAAGATTATTACAGTGTTTATGATGACTTGTGTGGCATGTTTGATATGTTAAAATTCAGTTTGGAAGCATGGCAATGAAAATTATTGGTCCAAATTTTTATGCTATTAAGTTTGAAAATTATTTTAAGTAAGTTTTTATGACAATACATTGGTTTTGTGCCTATCATTGCCCATTTAGGAGTTGGGAACTCTAGATTTATAATTTGTTAAAATAAGTTTTTCACAGACAAATGATGGTGCGAGTGTTCTATTTGATAAACTTATTCTCATACATTGTATAATTGTGTTTTCAGACATGCTCTTGATGGCTTATACAACAACCTTCACCGCATCAACGATGACTTGGCACAGAAAAATAACAGCCTTGACCTTGACAACAGATGTATGGACGTCAGACAGAAGCTTACCATCAAGCCACAGACCTCCATGCAGAGAAATTTGACCTTGACCGGCATCGAGAGAGAACGATCAAAGATCCTTGCATAATTTTGTGTGATTAAATAGAACATTTTCGAAACAAAAAATAAATTTAAATATCAATGGGTTTTATGGTTATCAAAAGCATTTTTTGGGAATAAAGTTGTTATATGTGTAATCTTCTTATCAGTATTTTTTCATTCTTCACCTTATGATATATAATTATTATGTTTATATAAAATGTTGATCATGTTTTCATCGTTATGTATACAAATTAAAATCACTGCTTTTATTACATGTTGCTTTTTATACTCTGGTTGAATTTTGAGCGACAAAATTTAACAGCATTTTTGCTATTTTATTTTTTATCCTTATGGTTCCAAAACAGTATTATACAAATTGCAACCAGTTATAATATATAACTGCAAAGTTTAAAGATCAATAAAAAGCTTCATAATTTTTCAGCTGGAACTGTTTTTCATGAAATATTATTTAAAAAAAAACTACATTTTGAGATATGTACAAATTTGTTAAAAAAATCAAACATGCTAGCAAAACTTCTTAAAAAACAGTATTTATAGTAAAATATTAGCTTTCGCAATGCATCATTTGAATATGTTTTCGTTCATTTGTTTTATTTATTTATCCTTGACAAGAAATAATATCAATCTGTGATAAATGTCTGTTTGGATTTTTAGTAGATTTAGGGACTACTTGTAAGCTTCGTACTCTTGTCGTCTCTTTGTTTTTTTGCGCTTCTTCCATATCCCCAAATATTTCCAACCATCTTTATTTCATGCAGCAAACAAAGGTATAATTCATATTTGTATAACATGCATATTATACATTTAGACTAAAGCAAAAAACACCTATCAGTATTTTTATTTTTTATAAAAACTGTGATCATGTTAAGTTAAAACCAGCCAATAACCTAGCTCATACAATGTTTTAAAGGTTATGGACTTTGTTATCTATATATTTATTTATAGGTTAAAATTTGTTATGAACTTTTACCAGTATTTTTGCTTCATTATTATCCCCCCTTTCTGTTTGCACTGTGTGTCTAGTTGTATTGTTAAAGTATTTCCACATTGTACTACATGTCTGCGTTTTTTTATCTGAGTGAATATATGTTGGATGAGTCGGCAAATGGAATTTTTGATGACCTTTATTGAACAAGTGACTAATAATTGAACCTACTAAAGGCAAACCATTTTTATGTTGTGTTCGACAACTTGTTATTCCATTATATGAGAATGAAATTAAAGCGAATGTGTTGTAACAATATAAGAGTTTTAACTTGTTTGTTTCTGAAGGTTGCGATGTTTGTACAGTATAACCAATTTATTTGCTACCCAACTTAAATAGCAAGCCTATGTTAGGGTAACCTCACTCAATTTATCAAGGAAGACACAAATTACCTCACTTCTTCCAAAGCCTCCTACATGACACTTCTATTCTACAGACATGGATCTTTGTGGCTTGTTTAGCTATTACATACACTACAACTTTGATGCCTCCAACACCCTTGAATAAGTTCTTCAATCCAGGAAAAGATACTTTACTAGAATATAGTATGACCCTTGAACAGATATTTTTCCAGTCCAAAGGCATTTAGAGATTGATACATGTCAGCTTATCCTGACTGCGGAGAATAGATGTAAACTAGAAATCACTAGAGCTATCACAGGAGTGATGAATCATACCCCGGCAGCACCGCCTTTACACAGGAATATTATTTAAAATTATAGTCTAAACAACACATTTGATGGAAATCTGCTGCTATACAGATTGAAAAACACCATGATTGAAATTTCATGACTTTGTACCAAGCAATTTTAAAATCCAGTAAGAAATGACAAAGTTACAGAGCGGACACAATTTGCAGGACTATATAACCTTTGACCTGTAAGTGTGACCTTGACCATTGAGATAGGGACCTGGGTCTTGCGCATGACACACCATCTTGATGTGGTGAACATTTGTACCAAGCAATTTTAAAATCCAGTAAGAAATGACAAAGTTACAGAGCGGACATGATTTGCATGACTATATAACCTTTGACCTGTAAGTGTGACCTTGACCTTTGAGATAGGGTCCTGGGTCTTGCGCATGACACACCGTCTTGATGTGGTGAACATTTGTACCAAGCAATTTTAAAATCCAGTAAGAAATGACAAAGTTACAGAGCAGACACGATTTGCATGACTATATAACCTTTGACCTGTAATTTGTGACCTTAACCTTTGAGGTAGGGACCTGGGTCTTGCGCATGACACACCCTCTTGATGTGGTGAACATTTGTACCAAGCAATTTTAAAATCCAGTAAAAAATGACAAAGTTACAGAGCGGACACGATGCTAACGTAACGACAGACCAACATGGTGACTCCAGTATACCCCCGCGGGGTATAATTGGAAGGGTTATTGACACAAAACATACTGTCAAACAAAGCCGTTACTCAAGCAATAAGCTTTCAGGGAAGAAATCCTTCTATGCTATCAATGTGCATTCTTGTTTAACCAGCATATTTTATGTCTGAAACAGTCTGGGAACTTTACTAACCTGGCCCTGTGATTATAAACATTTGAGAATAAACTCCAAGCTCAAACTCTTACTCCAATAGAAACAATTTGGAATGTACAATATTGTGGATTTTACGCATATTTGCATGCAGTACAAATAATGTTGACCATAATCCTTTGCTAATGCTATTGTGATTTAAATAAGCATCGCTCATTTCTATGGTTCATACATGAATATTTATCGAACGAAAACATGGATAACGGTAAAAGTTGTTTGTACCGCTGGATTAGTGTGGAAAACCAGATTGCATTGAATTCTGGAGTATATCCATTGGAGCATGTTCTTAGTTACGAAAACTGGTGTAACTTGTTTATTATTGACTGGAAACATTATATGGGGTTCAATTTCATAGTAAGATCATTTGCTAAAAGTTGGTGTTTTGATGGCAAGTTCTAAAAATAATCTGTTTTCTAAGTGTGAGAATGAAGTTGGAGAACACTTAAAATTACAGAGCCAGATGTATGAGAATGTCAATGTGAAGTTCAAATGAAATCAGACCCGTGGGTAAGAAGAAGACGCAGAGACATTGTGACATCTAGTACACAATCATTGTCACCTCAATTACATAGAGAATAATAGGTTAGTGCCGTGGATGAGCAAGTTTATCTGGCAAGGCGGAGGAATTTATCGGGTGAGCCGTAGGCGAATCCGATAATTTCCGCAGCCGAGCCGGATAAACTTTCACTCACTCCACGGCACTAACCTATTATTCTATTTATCCGGTCACTACATCTGCTTTAAAAGGGGAATAAAAGTAGGACTATTTATTTGCCTTTTCATTATTTGTGCGTAACGTCACGTTCGTTCACTGACGTCACGACAAAACAACAACGTCGGACATCTTGATAACGTCATATACACGCAGGTAAGTCGTAGAACAATTATTGATCGACCCAAGCTCATTTTAAATAGGAAAACCTCATCCTCGGATACAGAGTTTCAGCCGGCGACCCCGCTTTAAGAAGAAGTCCGTCAGATCACGTGATGAGGTGACGGTTTATTGCAAGTCACATGACCACTCGACGGTTTATTGAAAATGTTATCCGGCACCCTGTTATCGGGCCGATTTGGCCGGAAGTGACTGGATAAATGTGCATAACAAGACTGCGTTCAGTAAACGCTTATGCCCCAGCAGAAGCCTTGTCCATAACAAATAGCTAAGTCATTCTAGAGTCATAATTCTGTCCAAATGTTTGATAGTGTGACATGGCTTTGATAACGTTATGTGTCTATGATGGTAAATACAAGTCTGCCAAATATGAAAGCAATGCATTGATTGACTTCAAAGTATTTGAGTTTCAATATTTTGTAACGAATGAACATACAAATAAACAGACAGGACTATCACTAAATGCCTCTTGCATCAGTAGATGCCGGGGCATGAAAGTTCAGCCAAGGAAATATTGATGTATAACAACTACATAATAGACTTGTACAACTTTACTCATCCCAAGATTATCATGATATCATCAAATATGTCGGAACAACTAATTAAACAATGCAATCAATCTGTATTATATACTCACAGGCAACAGACACACTCTTGTATGTATGTATGAAATTCATCAAGATACAATATATGATTTGAATATCAGAAGTTTTAGAAATTTTTTAAAAATATTTTTGAAATTAACCAGGTAACATGAAAACAAGTCAATGCATTTAAGTAGAGGAATATTACCATTTGTTTATTTTTTAAGTATGTTATGAGGTTAGAAGTCAAGTGTCCAAAAGCT
The DNA here is from genome assembly GCA_963678985.1 of Spisula subtruncata. Lineage (NCBI taxonomy): Eukaryota > Metazoa > Mollusca > Bivalvia > Venerida > Mactridae > Spisula > Spisula subtruncata. Next base: position 13,366,797 of record OY787662.1, on the reverse strand, counting down.
GATTCTTCAAAGTGAATGATACTAATGAATGTATTAAGACATGATTATAATGGAATACAAAATGAGGAAGTAAGATGAACACATTTAGTCTCACAAACACACTAATTAATGAATAAATTCCCCAAAAATAAGGAATTTTGAAAATCATTTCAGAAACGTTACACTTTAAGACAAATCAACTGTTAGAAATCGTAATTTTCTTCAAAATTTAAAAATAAATATGAATGCTTAAAAAAAAAAGGTTTACAAAGATTCAGCCAAAAATAAAGAATTTCTAACCAATATGTTTATTTATACAATCTTATTACATGTATAGTGCACCCAAGATAATGTGATGTTTATAAACATTGACCAGTTTAGCCTACTGTTGTAAAATTGGTTGCTTAGATAAATACATACGGTAAATTTCGTACTTAAACAGCACTGATAAATCGTGCTCACTCAAGTAATCCACCTTTAAGGATCCTTCCAACTTTCAGTCTTTCACATTATCCTGGGCGCACAACAAACAATACATAGCACATATACATCATATATCTAACTGCATCACAACAGCGTTTCACCTAACATACACTTAGATGACAATGGAATCACCCATACACAACATTGTAAAGATACAAGTATGTACATGATACAAATAGATAGAGGATATTTGTATTTTTCCGTGTATGATCGGCTGATAATTCACCGAGCTGCTCACGAGGTGAATTATCAAACGATCATACACGGTAAAATACTAATATACTATTTATTTCATGCTTCAAATTGCTTAAATGATGGAAATACTCCACTATATACCTCGAATGTTTTGTGTGACGTCGTTTTCCCGCCATGCACGCGTCGAGTTGCAATCAAATAGTTCTTCTGCAATGGCTTCAATTTCGTCCATTTGTTTTACATAATATGTATATATAATACTGTATTATTTGTTAAAGATTAAGAGAGCAAGTGAAAATGCTTATTATTTTATTTTTGACGGCAAGGAAATTTGATTTTAAAAAATAGTCTGTTTGCCGTGAAATTATGAACTGCGAAATTATGAACAGTGAAATTATCGGGGAATAATCTACCGTTATTCCGCCGTAAACCACCGGTAAGCATGAAATAATTTCCAATAACCTCACCAAATTAATACAATTCACTACATCAGCACAAAATCACAACAGTTGATTATCAAAATGTTCCACTAATATATAACAAAACATTCATACGTTGACACACACACACACACACATAGCACAATTCTAATGAACACATTTCAGGTCCTAATAATATGCTGCACAAAGACACAAGCACAATTATAACACATTCTGAAAGTATGTCGAGAAACTTAGAAAGGCTAGCTGCTTCATGACTTATGTACACATTTCTTTTTAAATGTTTTGAGCCCAAATGTTACATAAATATTATCATAATATTAATATTATTAAGATTTCAATACATTGGAGGTCGTCTAGGGTAGCCACCGACCCCACCACTGGCCATTTGGATAGCCACATTTCTTTTTAAATGCTTTTAGCCACAATATAACATAAATATTATCAGAAGATTTCAATACATTGGAGGTCTTCTAGGGTAGCCACCAACCCCACCACGGGGCCTCATGGGTCTTCTCTGACCTCTTGGATAACCTCCACGGATGCCTCTTTGTGGAGAAATACCCTTTGGTGGGCCTCCTCTAGTCTGTCTGTATGGTTGATTGACTGTACTTATAGATTGTATAGGTTGACCAACTATCGGGCTCGGACCAGGAACTGGGGTAGTTTGGGTAGGAACAGGCTTGTCCCAAACTATCTTCTTTATCTTTGTTTTGGCTAAGTAAATAAAAGATTAGGATTATTTTACAAACTATATTTTTCAAGAAGTAACTCATGTAAGACATACAGTTCTGACAATCATCGCCCAATAGTTTGTACAACAGTTTAATACTTAAGTTTTATATAGTTCGATTTCGAGCATTGAGCCGTGACTGCACTTTTAAAGTTTAATCAATTTGCCGATAAAGCTTGTTACGGCATTGACTAACTGTGTTAAATTGCTAATTGATAAATTACACATATTAGTAAGTATCATATCTTTAAAACCATGACTATTGAAATCAATAAATCACGGGTTACCCGCCCAAATAGAATCGTCTTTAGAAAAGGTCATGGCTCAGGGTTCAAAATTGAACTATAGTATACTATTACATCAACATAACAATTATACACCAGTGTAAGCCCAGTCTGAAAAATGTGTATGCTATAGCTTGGCGAATCTGACACGAATCTGACACGAACCTGACTTTTATGCATGAATAAATTACAAGGATCTTGCTTGGAATATATCAATTTCCGCTAGCAAATCGTGCAATATTGGTATTTCAAACTTATGTTTGTATTAAATCTCGAGCATCTTCGTGATACTCTGTGACTATGAAAACATACAACTGAGGTTATATATACAGACAAGATATCTACTGTTAAATTATGCTAATCAAAAGGTCAGGTTCGTGCCACATTCGCCAAGCTATATAATACCTACACAATACAATATCAACCAAAAAGAAATGGTTGGATACTGAAATAGTTTAATTCAGAGTTTTATAGAATTTGAACTTTAATAGGCATCAATTTGAAAATACTTTTATTGGGCTCTAGTGAGAATAGGATACTTCTTGCAAAGTGTAATAGAATCTCAAATAATCCATATTATTATGGCTCGAACGGGTGCTGTCTATCAAGTAAAACGTTCTGATGTATGAATCGACTGGGCACATTAATTTTAAGTACGAATGGTAACTGTAACATTTGGAATAACTAAATTGTTGTCGTAGAAATTTATTCTAGCGGCTATCATGTCAGTAGTCAGTCGGAGAGTGCTGAGCTATTTAAGTCAATTTTCGGGCGGTATTTCCTTCTGTCTACTGCAAACCGCTTAAACATGTATATATGTGAAGGTAAAGGAAATGCATTGCAGATAACATAGTAGACCTACATGTATCTTGTTTCTCAGAACTAGAACTTGGAGTGACATCTTCCCGACTACTACTAACTGATGCTGGCTCAGATCCAGAGTCTCTCTCTGTGAAATTCAAACATTATTTCTTCACAAAATTGGACAAAATTTTACAAGTATTTGCTAGCTTTCAATCCCCCAAACAGCTCCCCCACAATGAGGACATGCGAAACTTTCAGAAGCACTTACAACCAGATTACTATAAAATCACTTAATTTCTATGGGACAAAATTTCATGGTTTTGGTAAAGCAATTTGGGGACAGTAATTCGTGGATTTGCATTTCTGGTAATGACTACAAGGTTCAAAATTATTGTTTGATAGGATTTGATTTCTTGGTTTAAGGTGAACCACGACATCGATGGAATTTAATACCCCACGAAAATTAATGATTTTTCAGTATCAAAGAGAGAACATGGCAGTATTACCTGCATGCAATACATTTGCGACATACATGGGGAACTACGGTTTACTTTTCATTCCTATTCAGATCATAAGCCTTAAGGTTGTGCAAGTTAACCTTCACGAAGGAGTCACAAATGGTGCATTAACATAACTAATGAGTCTAACAATTAGTCTTACAGAATATTAAACATTTCATGAATAAATGGAGAAATACAAGTGTAACATTATTTGTCGTTATGACCTATACAGAACAACAAAATGTGTGTGGTTTTGCTATAAATGCATGAATACAAACACTGTTCCCTGAGTAAGTGTACTACTAGAACTAATGAGCCAGTGCTGGTGGCTAAATATTATAGGTTGAAGTCACATAATTACTCCCACAACTTTTTTTCGGTCATCCATTATATACAATGAATTATGGAACCATTAGGCTGATCAATACTCGAAGTCAGATTGTTAACTATATCAGTCAAAATAGTAGACCAAATAATTAATATCGTTTTTAGCAAATTGTATGGTGAACAAAATACTCATTTTACAAGAGTTGCTCCCCTGACACTTTAAATCATGCATTTATTGTTTACAATTTGTCATTTTGTCAACAAACCATCAGGATGTTTTATTACATTTTCTTCCATCTAATTGTGTTTTCCACATTTGGGAATCAACTAAATTGCTAAAATTGCATCATTCTGCAGAGAGGTTACCAAGTTATAGCTTATCAAAATAGTGAAAGGGAGATTATTTGGATATAATGTTACAACAATGTACCTGTTTCTGTTTTACTATCAGCCTCGTGTCCTTGATCAAAGTCTTCCACATCTTCTAATGCATCTTCCTCACCCTGTTCTCCCTCTAAATTCTCACTAAAATAAGTAAATATTTGTTAAACATTACAGTTTTTCAGTCATAAAGAAACGGCCCAGTTACACTATCCTGACTACAGGTAAACCTGTAACCTGTTACTCATGCTATTTTGTGAATCAGCAGATATTAAAACCAAAAGCTAAGGCTGCAACTCAATGATCCAGTGAATAAACAAGAGGGCCATGATGGCCCTATATCGCTCACCTGATTATAAATGAAGCCCTGCACAATTTAGACTAACAAAGGTAGAGCGTAAATATAGAAACTGGTGACCCCCGGGGCGGGGTCAATTTTGACCTCAGGGGCATAATTTGAACAATCTTGGTAGGGGACCACTAGATGGTGCTACATACCATATATCAAAGCTCTAGGCATTGTAGTTATAGAGAAGAAGATTTTTATATGTTTTCCCTATATAAGTCTATGTAAAACGGTGACCCCCGGGGCGGGGCCATTTTGACCTCAGGGGCATAATATGAACAATCTTGGTAGGGGACCACTAGATGGTGCTACATACCAAATATCAAAGCTCTAGGCATTGTAGTTATAGAGAAGAAGATTTTTATATGTTTTCCCTATATAAGTCTATGTAAAACGGTGACCCCCGGGGCGGGGCCATTTTGACCTCAGGGGCATAATATGAACAATCTTTGTAGGGGACCACTAGATGATGCTATATATACCAAATATCAAAGCTCTAGGCATTGTAGTTTTAGAGAAGAAGATTTTTATATGTTTTCCCTATATAAGTCTATGTAAAACGGTAACCCCCGGGGCGGGGCCAATTTTGACCTCAGGGGCATAATATGAACAATCTTGGTAGGGGACCACTAGATGATGCTACATACCAAATATCAAAGCTCTAGGCATTGTAGTTTTAGAGTAGAAGATTTTTATATGTTTTCCCTATATAAGTCTATGTAAAACGGTGACCCCCGGGGCGGGGCCAATTTTGACCCCAGGGGCATAATATGAACAATCTTGGTAGGGGACCACTAGATGATGCTACATACCAAATATCAAAGCTGTAGGCATTGTAGTTTTAGAGAAGAAGATTTTTATATGTTTTCCCTATATAAGTCTATGTAAAACGGTGACCCCCGGGCCGGGGCCAATTTTGACCCCAGGGCCATAATTTGAGCAATCTTGGTAGGGGACCACTAGATGATGCTACATACCAAATATCAAAGCTGTAGGCATTGTAGTTTTAGAGGAGAAGATTTTTATATGTTTTCCCTATATAAGTCTATGTAAAACGGTGACCCCGGAGCGGGGCCAATTTTGACCCCAGAGCCATAATTTGAACAATCTCGGTAGGGGACCACTAGATGATGCTACATACCAAATATCAAAGCTCTAGGCATTGTAGTTTTAGAGAAGAAGATTTTTATATGTTTTCCCTATATAAGTCTATGTAAAACGATTAGTAAGGTTGCATAAGACTATAATTACAGCTTAATAATTGTTTAATAGTTTGTAAACATACAATCACTGTAAACGATGATAACCCTAATATCCACATTCTGCATTTAATTTAAATTAAAGCCTCAAAGCTGCTAACAAGTACACATTTCGTAGTTCTACAACTAAAATATAGTAAGAGAGACAACTCTTACATGATCACAACCAGTATAATTACAGAGTACACTCCCTTTGATAGAATGAAAAACAAGGTTTTTCTATTACTTGACCTAGTAGCCTAATTTTTGACCTCAGATGACCCAATATCGTTGACGGACAGACGGACGGACGGACGGACGACGGACGAAGAGTGATCACAAAAGCTCACTCTGTCACTTTGTGACAGGTGAGCTAAAAAGGGCTGAAAGGAAGTATCTCTGGGAGAAGACTCTAACTTAAGTGTATTTTAGTGACCTCCATAGCTCAGTGGTTAGCGTGCTTGCCGCCTAATCCCGAGATCCGGGTGGAGGCACATAATTATATGCCTACCATATTCAGCAGAAAACTGACTGGCAAATAAAAGCTATGCTCGGCATTTTTACACATACTTACCCCTCATCTTCCTCTTCGTCATATTGAGTACCAGACTCTGCTTCTTCTTGTTGATCTGTTTCTGATTGGCTGAGAGATGATATACCCACACCTGATTGGCTGAGAGATGAGATACCGACATCTGATTGGCTGGCTAATGTGTCAACTGCTTCTGTTATAATTGTAACTGAAATATAAGAATAAGTTAAGTTACAAATTTTCTAGGGCTCTTTTCAGCTGTTAGGCCGCTCAAAGCACCCTTTGACATTTTAACTTTCCCTGGTCATAGGGCTTCCTATGGAAACCTACGCTTGTGTCTCCCTGGTGAGACTATTTCTCTCATGTGGGTGTGACAGCCAACATGATCTGCGGCTTCCAGGAATAGACACTGCCCTGAGTGGACAAGTAGCAAGTTTGAAAGCAATGCCTTGATAGATTTCAACAATATTTGAGTTTCAACATTCTTAGATGGACGAACCAACAGACAGGACATTCACTTCATGCCTCTGCATAATAATTCAATGATCAGGGGTGTCAACAGATCGAAATTCAAAATCAGGAAAATCAGAATCGGTCAATCATTTTTGACAAACTAGAGGTCTTCAACCACTTTGTTTTCATAGTTGAATCAGTTTTATATCAAGCATTTACTTCAAAACAGATTAAGTTGACCATAACTTGCCATTTCTCAAGATATTTTCATCAAATAACTTTTATTTTGGTCAGAGTTCAAGCCTCTTACTGGATAAGTAAATCCCGAATTCCAGATTAATCAGGAAAATTGACACGACTGAATGATATTGAAAGCATACCTGGGGCAGATGTATTAAGTGGAGTAGATGGAACACTTCTACTAGATCCCTCTTCTAACTGCGATAAGTCCATACGTGTATCATCCATACCCATACCTAGTACTGTAATAAATAGGTACACCAATAATACAACAGGGGAGTCAACAGGGCCCAATTTTAAAACCAGGAAAATCAAATGAGGCCAAATAATTTTATCAAACCAGAGTCTGTCAATGACATTGTTTATATATTTAACGATAAATTTGCCATATTTTCATCAAATAACTTTCATCTTTGTCAAAAATCATTGCTCTTTCAGGAATAATACATCCAGAATTTCAGATCGATCAGAAATACAACCCAACCCGCATGTAAAGATGTCAGCAGAAGGCCAAAATTAAGCTTGGAACACAATATATTTACATGATACAATGTTCAACACTATGAGATGCTACCTAATGGTTTACCAGTTTAACATTAATTGCTCAGGGGTGGTTATCACAAAGCATCTTAAGTGAAAAATTAGAATTTTTCTAAAATCTTACAATTTCCTTATGTGTTTCAGCTAAACAGGAAAATCAAGATTATCAACTTCCTGCTTTGTTTTGAAGCATGATGTAAAGCACCACAATAATCACCAAGAAAATATAGGTTATTCTTAGTTTCTTGCAAAATATGTGCAGTTCATTTTTTTAACTTACGTCAAAATATTTAAGTTTTCCCTTAAGATGCTTTGTGATTACCGGCCCTGGAAGTTAAGATTTTTAAAAAACATAATGATGAAATGATTTAGTGATATTAAGTGAATTTGTAGTTCTGGGTACCATCAAACACTATTACTGTACATTTTCAAATCTTAAAGCATACAAGGAGCACAAAGATTTCATTATTAATATTGACAATAGAATGGCTCGAAATAACTGACAGGACTACATACGTAGTATAAATCAGTACATGTATTGTAAGATATTCTCTGGTTTAAAAACAACCAGTCAAAATACACAATATCAAACAATGTTTCTTTTATCAACTATTAGTTAATAATGAAAGATGTGAAATACTGACCAGCTTGGGCGTCTAGTTGAGACAATGAGAGGTTTTGATCGTTTCCTCCGCTACCAAATATAAACCTCTGTGAGACTTGTGGTGAACTAACAGCTTCAGCGAACCCGTCCATTCTCCGTGGTACATTCAGTGTAGGTGTACTAGGTACCGTACAATCATCTAAGTCAGCCTCAAATCCAGCACCTGTCATCTATAATATACATAACAGGTAAAAAAGACCATTTCAATGGGACCTTAATGTTAACTATATCTGTTGAAATAGTAGACTAAATATCGTATTTAGCAAATTGTATGGTGAACAAAATATGTCACCTCTTTACAACGGTTCCCTCCCTGCAACAGCAACTCAATTTCCTAATTTTTACCTCATTTTGCAAGAGTTGTTCGCCTTAGACTTTTAATCATGCGTTTATTGTTTACGTCAACAAACCATCTGGATGTTTTATTACATTTTCTTCCATCTTATGGTGTTTTCCACATTTGGGAATCAACTAAAATGCTCAAATTGCATCATTCTGCAGAGAGGTTACCAAGATAGCTTATTAGAAAAGCAGTGACTACTGATGTTTCATTGTAATTAACAAACTTGAAACAAAAACTTAACAATAGGCGGAAACTCCGGCAATAATCATCTAACTAGGCATGGTACTCGGCCATCGTCGGATACCCACGGTACACATTACGTACACCTTCATTTGGTACCGTGGTTTTTTTGACTGCCGAATTCTCGTTTCTCAGCTCAAAGGGAAATAACTCTTCAAACCCTGTGTCCAATGAAATCGCTCCTTTCAAAACGAATACTCTTCAATCGGAGAGTTAACCTTGCGTCATTAGGGGGGTTTTGTTACTTTAAATAGATTTTTCTTTCAGGCGAAATCAAAATGGCCGCCATTTTGGAGAATGAAACGAAGGCCGAATGTAACATGTAATTTCATTGGCTGAGCTTCCAAAGTGGAAATCCTTTGGAAACCAATGAAATTGCACCATTTATCTATACCGTTTACGATATTTTGCTAGCCAAATAACCCACGGTCGATGTATGAGTATAACGTAATGCAATCGAACGTGGGTATCCGACGATGGGTACTCGGCATACATGTGAAATTCTTTGAAATCCGACCTCTGGTTAAGGACAGGATGCAAGGACAAACTTAGGGGCCACATAGACATAAAGACAGACGTTCAGCACAATATATTATTATTACAGTATTACAAACATGCAAGCTAAAGATCTAAAGCCTAAGTTCCATTGGGCATATTTTGTCTCAGTGATGTACTCCCTATTTAAATGAATGAGCTTTGGGGGCATCGGGAACAGGGATTCAAGAAATATCAAAATGACCCCAAATCTTCCCCTTGTAGACCAAGAAGACCCTTTTCCAAATGCCTTCTGATGATCATTAAATTTTATTAAACTGGGAGAACATCGCCAAGGCAAAAATGGCTCAGTGGGGCCTAGGCTTAACTTATGGTGGCAGTTTCTACAAAGAATATTTATACAATACATACCCCAATCATGAATGGTGTAAGTTGCTGGTACCTACTAGTACCTTGTGGTATCAAGGGTTGTAATGGGGGAACCAGTGATTGTTGACTAGCTTGTACACTTGTTTGATTAGGTTGTTGAGATTCTGGTTCCTGGGAGTCCATCACATCCTCTTCGTCTTCCTCTGTTATAATTTAAACATGTACACAATCAGCTTTCAGCCAAACCATGGTTCATACACAATACTCATATATATTTCAAAATTTAAGTACTTCTTAAGGTTTTTTTAAAGGCAGAATATGCTTTTTCAAGGCATTTTCTAGAACATTTATGAATTTAATGATTTTGACACTTTGTGCTAGATTAATGTGAGGGCATTCCTGTACCAATACATTCATCTTTTTTTTAACTTGCAAACAAAAGAGTGTTTTTGTTTCATTTTTACACAGAAAAGGTGTCAAATTGACAACATCCATACTCTGATATGTGTATTCAAGGCAATTTGCTTAAATTCACGGAACTTGAGTTAAATTCAAGTCCCATATTGGCATTCTTTCAAAGCAGCACATAATTAAAAGTACTTTTCAAGGTTGAAATCAAAGTCAAGGGCTTTTCAAGGCCTATATGAACCCTGCTATCATTGAAGTCCAAGTAAAAGCCAAAGTAAGTTATAATTTCCTACCTATAATAACAATGTCTTCATCCTCCTCTTCACCTTGATCGCCTGTTTGCATGTCATCACGTTCCATCGTATATCCACCATCCTCCATATCACCACCAACAACCTGCAGAGTTATATTGATAATTATTCAATGTCCATATTTAATTGGTGTTTTTTCTCTCATTTAACCATCAAAAAACTAACTGGATGAAAGTTGTGCAGGGTTCCCACAAATATTCTAAAACAAAATTCCCTGACTATTCCCTGACCAGACAGCAGTTTCCCTGACTTTTTCGAGCAGTGAGCGAGGATTTTTCCCCCAGTTGTTTTGTATTTTCTTCATTGGAAATGACTCTTATTGACATCTTAAATGAAAATTCCCTGACTTTTGCTGAATTTCCAAATTCCCCTGACTAATTTCAAAATTCCCTGACTTTTTCCTGACCTTGAAATGTCTCTGCATTCCATGCACGCATAAGTTGACTGTATTGCGTATCCACAAATAATTGATCAGTGACCGATTTTGGATGCGTGCTGACATATTTTACGGATAGCGCATCAAGATAAAAGGCAAAGTTAGTCTTATTAACAAAGGATCACGGACGAGTGCACATGGAATACCAGCCTTATGGTGGCAGATTCACTCAACCAGTTGTCCTGGACAGTATCCTAACCAGTAACAAAGTAACCTTTGACCTACTGACCTCAAAATCAAAAGGGGTCATCTGCAGTTGCTGGCCAACCTCCAAGTAAAGATTCTAGGGCAAAACCTTCATGGAGTTATTGAATGGAAACCCTTTGGTCACCAACTGACTGACCACCATGTGCAAAGCAATACAACCCCTCATCAAATATTGGGGCTAAAGATTTACCTTCTTCATGCTGAACACTAAAACATGTCTTCAACAAGGGATCATAACTCAGGCAAAAATCATACAACTTAAATTCCTGAAACTAAGCACTAACGTAGACAAGATTTACCTCATCCATATCAATATCATGTTGTGTTTGTTCATCTTCGTCTTCCTGGCCTTCTTCCTCCCCGTCATCATCATCAACGTCTTCATCGTCATCATCAACATCATCATCTTCTTCTCCTTCTTCTTCGTCTCCTTCATCTTCTTCTTCTTCGTCAATATCTTCTTCCTAAATGTCACAAAATATTATGAGGGGAGATCAATAATTACCAAGAAATATCTCACACTAGTAATTAGGAATTGCAAGCATTACAGAAGTCCCCTATCTGCTTTTCAGGTTGTCAATGTTTCTGTTGCCATGGCAACCACATTTTTTGTTCTATTCAACAAACAATTAGACGTGCACGATCTCCTTAGTAGTCCCTATCAACATACCAAATTGCATAAACCTAGCTTGAAAACTATTTGAGTTATGGCAGGATTCAGATTTAGAAGTATTTTCACTATGTTTCACTATTTCTGTATCCATAGCAACCACAATATTTGTCCAAATAAAAAACAAATTAGATGTGTATAATCTCATCATTGGCCCATATCCACATACCAAATTTCAGAACACTGTTGAGTTATGGCAGGATCCAGATTTCCTTGACGGATGGATGGTCTGACGGACGGAGGGCAAACCTATAGTCCCCTCAGGTTGAAAACCGGTAGGGGCCTAATAAATATGAGGTGGTGATCAATGAATACCTAGAAATATCACAAACATATAATGAGGGATGTTCAATGAATACCCAGAAATGTCAAGCATATATGAGGGGCGTTCAATAAATACTCAGAAGTGTCAGAAACATCTATAAGAGGGGCTATCAATTAATACCAAGAAATGTCACAAACATATAAGAGGGATGTTCAATGAATACCCGGAAATAGTAAGCATATAGGAGGGGCGTTCAATAAATATTCATAAGTCATAGTATACCTCTTCCTCGTCACTCTCTACAATAATCACCGGATCATCATCATCATCACCATCATATATAACACTCTCTAGACTCTCCGGTACAAGTTGTCGTGTCGTAACATCTTCACTTTGATCCTCCGGTACATCATCTCTAACATCATCATTATCTACTTGCTGTAAATGGTAAATTATTAAAAGGACTCAACACCAGTTGTTAAATTGAAAAATTTATAAATTTTAAAAAGCTCTCTTAAACATCACATTTTTTTGGCATGACCAACCTAATACATGTACATTTATATAAGAATCTGCATTTATTCATCTAGAAGAAAAATAATCGCATAACGTCAGTTTATTACATTTAAAACCCTTAAAATCTATAATAAATATGCTGGCAACAACAAACACAGATGTAGGACCTGACATGCTGATGAACATTTCCATAGCTTGTGGTGTTGCTACTTTAATGTACTCTGATACAGCTGATGGAAAGAGTAAATGTTCAAAATTTTCAGAACACTGATGATTTTCATATCAATTTCATTGAGCTTTTTTCTAAAAATACTGAAATCAGCATTTATACTGACAAATTTTAAACCTGATCTGAGCTTACTGCTAAAAAGGTGGCTGTCCGAGAGAGGTTACAGCAAACATGTCTTACCTGTTCAGACTCTGGTAGCTGATCAGATGTTTGTTCCTCAGCATCGTACGTCAAAGACTGATCAGTGTATCCATCTTCTGTCTGGAATTCCACGCCTGATGCTCCGTCCTCTGGCTCATCTTGATCGGCAAACATCGACGATTGGGATTCAGCAACGTCCGGCTCTTTATCATTATTACCTCCAATTTGAAGATCTATACCAGTAACGGGTGTATCTTCAGTTAGAACAATCTCAGATACATCACTACTACCAGGCTGTAAAATGAAAACAGAATTTTATGAAACTGTGTATAAATATAGGATCTTGCATGTGTGCTCATGACATACAAGTTTTATTTAACCAGTGGACAAAACAATATAGGTTTTCTATAATTGACTAGAATATTGTAAAGCTATTTACTTTAGGGTTCTGTCGATCGTTGGCATATTCGAGAAAACAAATTTTCATGGTTTTTTATGTCTCGCGTGGTGTCCATTTTAAAATTTTGAACACTATTGTGGCGGCTTAATTTCGCTAATTTCTAAAATTAATATTTTGTTTACAGTAATTTTTTCAGAGCTTTCAAGTTTGATTTGAAGATGTATCTATCACCTGGAGCTAAAGTGATTTTATATATAGATTATTGATTTTCAGAAGTAACTTAGCAACTTAATTCTAGAACTTGCCTTGAAAAAGAAAAAAAATCACAGCTTCATTGTGATTATGCAACTTATGCCAGGGTTCCCACAAGTATTCTAAGACAAAATTCCCTGATTTTTCCCAGACCACATCGCAATTTTACCTGACTTTTAAGAGTGATCGGGCCTTTTTCCAATGGCAAAATAGTGCAATACAAATGGAGAAAAGGAGGCTACATTTGGTTTATATGTAACCAAAAAGTTTCAGGAAGAGGTTTTAGGTATGTTGATTGGAATGAAGTAATCATAACAAGAATTATCCCTAGGAAGCGTAGCGAGCGAGGATATTTTTTTCAGTCTTTGGCATTATCCTCATGAATAGGAAATGGACACTAATGAACATCTTAAATGAAGAATTCCCTGACTTCAGCTCAATTTTCAGATTTCGCTGACTAATTTCAAAATTCCCTGACCTTTAAAAACTTATGCTTTTCCCTTACCATAGGAACCTTGTATATATCCTTTCTACCAAGCTTTAAGATCAACATTACCTTACCTCAACTCAACTTACCTCAGAGATTTTGCTTCTCTTTACCCCAGCATCATCATTAGGACTGAAAATAGAGTTAATATAGAATCATCATAACATAGAAATGGAAATTCTAATTGAAGTATTATGGAGGCCTAATACAACATTAACAGCTTATGAAAACAGAAGGTCTTGCTTTATTCCATTGAATAAAGTGAAACATCCAGTCATTTGGTGCTATTTAAGCTTTAAAACTTTCCATGGAGACTACAATAATTATATACGAGGGCTCAGTGCAAAACTATGGTACATGCCTCTATAAATTGATGTAGTTACCATAGTTTTGCACTAAGCCCTCAGCATGCTACAGTATTATTATTATTATTATTATACCATATTTATATAGCCCTTTTTTCATGTATACACACGTTCAAAAGTGCTGTACAATCACGACTAATACATGGTTAAAACAATACAAAGTATGGACAAATTTATAAATGACATATCAAATATATCTACCACTCATTTATGCAAACGGGTAAACCACTACCCAACCCAATAGGCGGGGCTCTACTAAACCCAGTATCCGGGCGCTCTACTAAACCCAGTAGGGGGGGCTCTACTAAACCCAGTAGACGGGCCTCTATACCCAGTAGACGGGGGTCCTAATTAACCAAGTAGGCGCAGCGGGGGCTCGACTTAACCCAGCGGACGGGACCCTACTAAACCTAGTAGGCGGGGGCTCTACTTATCCCAGTACTCGGGGCCCTTGATTAAGCCCATCGGGCAGGGGCCCTACCTAACCAGTAGGCGTAGGTCCTACTTAACCCAGTAGGCGGGGACTCTACTTAACCCAGTAGACAGGACCCTACTAACCCAGTAGGTGAGGACTCTGCTTAACAACGTAAACTAAGCCACACCCCTATGACTCTATTTTCCTCTTCAACCAAATATAATTGTGAGTATATGTTAGCTTCAATGATTCCTAAGCACACCATATCAATCAGATCGGTGACCTGATACGTAAAGGTGAGATACTTATCCTTTCAGACAAAAACAGAATAGATGCAGGCCTACCTTTCAAATTCTTCTCGTGATCTTTTAGCAGACACTTGCATCGATGCTGCTGGTGTTTCTCTGGATGTAGATTGTACTGGTTCTACGACACTAGTCTCAGCTATACTGTCAGGTAAAGTATCCTGGTTCGATGATTCTACAGGAAATATTATTCAATATCAAATGTCTGTGAGCATTCCATATCAAATGTTTGACAAATAAAATAGAATACATGGAAGACACGGAAAAGACGATTCAGGTTTCAAATATAATTTATTATCGAACGTTACAACTATCCAATAGTCTTCATCATGGATAATTTCAAATGTTTGTGAGCATTCCACTGAGACAGTTAAAAACAAGTTCATCAGTCCTATGATTATAAAGCTTTTTTCATGCTCAAACTTTAAATATTTCAAACAGTAAATGTCTCATAATTCATATATTATATATTACTTGGATAGTCTCAAGAAAACAGAGCCATATAACTGTACACCAAGAAACTATTTCGCGAGATTAAAGTTTGCGGATTGAAGAAATTTGTGAAAGTAGATAGCCACGACAATGTTCAAGCCCCGATCTCCAGAGGCATCTCAAGCAGAAATCTCATCTCAAATGGAGATTTTGCCCAAATCAGAGTCTGAATTTCTAATAAATCTGAAGTCAGAACTCATTAAAAATTACTGGAATAAACAAAGAATAGCATTTGCAGTTTTTGATGCTAATTTTGAGTCCATCCTCCCTTGGAAATTATCCAAACATAATATGGCAATATTTGAGATGAGATTTATCTAAAATTGAGATGTTTCGGGAGGTCGGAGCCAGAACAAGTAAGATGTGAAACTTTCTCATCTTTGAATTTATTATTGTAAGGTTATTGATTATGAGGTAAGTATATACGAAACAAGCAATGTTTGTGGCAGATTATAATAATAGATTTCTCACTATGCGACTTAGTTTTCGCTGAGTTCGGAGGAGACTTAAAAACGTGAAACCTTGTAGTCGCGAATATGCCGACGATCGGCAAAACACAAAAATATGTATCCGCTAAAGTTGGATAACAGTATCTGTTAGTTATATCAAAGATTATTCAGTGTTTGGACTTCTTATGAGCTATTAAAAATTTACTTCTAAAGTTCATCTTTTTGTTGGTTGGAATACCAGAATATAACTATAAGTGTATAAATATGGACTAATAGTCCACATAATTTAGAATTTATATTGTTAGCTTCTTGTTTCTTTGTAAAGAAGGGGAATGAGGACAAACTGACATTTACTTTTAAACTGTATAGCCTATGAGCTGGGGGTGATTTATTTTTTAAATATTTTGTCCAAATCTGAAACTTTCATTAAGCTTAGTTATATGACCAAACTTTAAGAAGCGTTAAGAAAATCCATTTCTTACAAAATTCTGCTTTCTTAACACTTCAGAATCCAAGATGGCGTCCAATATGGCTACCTGCAAATTGATACTAAAGTTTAAGTTTTATTTAGCTCTTACCTTGAGTGGGAATGACTCTCTGTACTTGCTGTGTAGGTCTACCAGCAGATGAGCTTTGTGGGAATAGTTGTTGTATTGGTGCAACCACTTCTTCTGACACTGTAAATGATGAAAATATTCAGACACCTTTTTGACAGAATGTGCTTTGGGTGAAATATGATCAGGATAATGGTACATAAACCATTATTTTATCACTTCATTTTTTGTTTTTTGGTAATTTCAGTAACAGATTTATTGCACAAATTTGTGGTCAAAGGTACCAGAAAAAACTTCATGTTATGACAGAGTTTATAGTATTTGCAATGGCTGATTTTATAGTAGTTTATGGGCTATTTAAAATTTGTAAATTTTGAGTTCACATTTGCGGAAGGGGGGGGGGGGGTATAACAAAACCCACTGGTTTACCTTCAGGGATATCTTGTTGAGGTACAGCAGTTGTTGGCATCACAGTGGCTGTGGGGGTACCAGATAATGATGTGGGTGCTATAGCCATAGGTCGTATACTAGCCATCACCTTGGAAGCAGCTGACTGTGGCTGTACAGGAACAGTTTGTGGCTTTATTGTAGATGGACCTGATGCTATTGGTCGAATGTTGGCAGTTTTTGGAGGCTCAGATTGAGAAGAACTGTAAATATAAATTGATGATAAGTTCGTTGTATTTAATGTTAACAAGCTAATCTGGTCCCCAAACTTGATGAAGGGTTATAGAGTATAGTTCTCTGTGAATATTTTGCAATCACACCAGGAGTTTCAGAGAAGCATACTTTTTACATGTTTACATAGTCGTTTAGAGAAAATAGCATCACTCCCTGGTGGCCATGACTCGATTGCAAATTAATTTATTGTATAATTTCCTTGTTTAAAGACTCTGCATAGTTAGCTCCAGGAAACTGCTGGTTTGTAGCATCAAGTCAGAAAAATATACTATTTTCATCGATTTTGGTTATGTTGCAATCTTGAATTGGACCGGCGACCTCTCAAACTGAAGACAGACACTCAAATACTAGGCTATCGGGGCAGACAGTAAATTAATGTACTAACCTAGTTCTATCCTGAGAGACAGTTCCACCAGTTCTAGATACTTGTATGGTTGGCTGGGATGATTTCTGACTGGATTCCACTTGCTTCTGGAGTTGTTGAACCTGGCGTACACAAAATAAATATCAACTTAATGTAGACGTGATTATTGTAAACTGCAAATTCATTCATATTTGACTGTGACAAGGTGTAAGATTCTAAATTAGTATAAAAAGAATTTCAAGAAATACCAATTATATGTGTACTGTAAAATCATTCAATTTGGATGGGACAAAATTTTGTGGTTTTGGTAAAAGACGTAAATTTGTGATTTTGCATTTCAGGTAATAGATACTAAGGTCGTAATTATTGTACTTTGGGATTTAAAGGGACTAACTCCAGTTGGAAAATTGCAAAATTTCTCATAAAGCTCTCATCAAATCACATTCATTTGGCTTGACCGACCTAATACATTTATATTCTCACCTTCACTACAAGCGGCAGACATAATTATACAGTTATAACAGTTGCACCTACCTTTGATTGGAGTTCACTTATAGTCGTGTCCTTGGCTGACACATCCTGCTCTAGTCTTTGTATTGTATTCTCAAACATTGTCTTCATGGAGCTCATACGTAAGTCTGCTTCTTCTGAAATAGATGATGTAATTTCAACAACAACACATACAATGTTTTTATTGTATTACTAACACTTTGGTTTCAGAGAAATAATGACAATTTTCTTCTTCTTCTGAAATAGCAAATATTCATTCAATAAACAATGGTACAATCACAAAACTATTGAACATATAATAACCAACCTTCCAAACAAAGTTTGAATAAGAATGTCTCCAGTTTTGAGAGGATATTGTCGAGTAGAGCATTCTATATATTTAAAACAAACATAACCATGCCTGGATGCTGGATTTATTACCTGGTGAACTTGTTTGATTCCTGCAGGTCATACAGTTCCATGAAAATTTGACAATAATGTAGATTTTCCTCCACATGAGGGGAAATTGCTAGTGCCTTGTGCAATTGGAAAGCTGCTAAGATGAGTCCACTGCAGTTTATAACTACCACATTGTTGAGAAATATCTACAAACCCAAATAAACTAGACAAATATAAAAGCTCCCTGAATTGGATGTGTCATTCGAAGTCATGTTAAATTAACAAAGCTATACATAGGACCAGCAAAGCAGGCCACCATCAACAAAGATAACACCTAAATGTTGCCCATTCAGGTGTCACAAAAACTAACATCATTACCATTTGTTCCCTGTTCCACGCTGGACATCTCTGAGATCTTTCTCTTCATCTCTAGTCGTTCTGATGTCAATTTATCATTGGTCTCCTTCAGTGACTGAAGCTTTGTCTTCGCAGAATGCAGTAAGGCCATACTTTTCTTACTCTTATTTTCTGATTCCAGTTTTTCTTCCTTCAATTTTGTCAATTCTTCTTTAAGCTTTGTGGCTTCATCTTTTGTCTTTGTAACCTCTTCCTTCGTTTTATTTGCTTCGTCTCTAAGCTTGTTTGATTCTTCTTTCAATTTGTTGAGTTGCTAATGAAAAATGAAAACAAGAGATGTTTGTAAAACATGTATGACTCACATGGCAGTTCAATAGTCACAGCGATCTTGACCTTAGATCTACTAAAATAGTTAGGGATCATCTACTGTTGCTAGCCAACCTCCATGATATGTTTGAAGATCCCAGGGCAAAGTTTTTCTGAGTTCTGACTCATGAAACCAATAACCAATATATTACCAGGATCTTGCTTAGAATATATCAATTTCCGCAAGAAAATCGAGCAATATCGGTATTATCGAATTTGTATTTGTATCACATCTTGAGCGTCTTCGTGATACTCTCGACAATGAAAACATACAGCCGAGGTTATAAATACAGACAAGATATCAACTGCTAAATTTTGCTAATCAAAAGGTCAGGCTCGTGTCAAATTCTCCAAGCTATACCAAAGTGAAAGAAGGGAAGATTAAAACCGAATTGAAATTCTACCGGGATATACACAATCAAAATATCTCCTCTTACATTGTTACAAGATCATTTCAACATAACCCCACCCACTTCCTGTAGACATGTACATTATACCTGTTGATCTTGGTCCTTTCCTGTTGAGATGGTGTTCAACTTCTGTTCCATAGTTTTCCTCATTTCTTCAGACTCCTGTAAATATGAGACAGTATTACCTGTATTAAATGTGCTAAAATCCTCCTCCTTGTCAATCACATGTGAAGTCAAAATATCAGAAGTAAAAAGTGCTTGAAACCAATTTTTGATTAAAAATAGTCATTCAAGCTTAAGCTGACTACAAAATGTCATTCTACTTAAAGTCGACTACAAGTTATTATTCTACCTTAAGTTGACCATAAAATATCATTTTACCTTAATTTGGTCATAATGGTCTTTCAACCTTAAGTGCCATTCCATCTTTACATTATGATTTTATTTCATTCTACCTAAAGTTGACAACAAATTGTCATTCTACCTTAATTTGACTATAAATTGTCATTCTTAAGTTGCCATTCCACCATGAACTTTTGTTCCATTCTAGCTTAAGATTACTACAAATTGTTACCCTACCTTAAGATTTTGTTCCAATGTCTGTTTACTGTCATCAGCTGCTTTCTGTTTAGCTTCAAATTCTTCTTTCTTTGTCTTCAATTCTTGTACAGAAGTAGATAACTTCTTCACCTCCTCCTCTTTCTCCTTCAAACTCTTCTGTAACATCTGAATCTGTTCATTGTTAGCCTGTAGAACAAGTAATTTCGAATTGTCAAGTCTCCTACCTGGTTTTCAGGTTATCAATGTTTCGGTTGCCATGGTAACCACAATTTTTGTTCAAATAAAAAATTATTAGACATGCATAATCTCCTTATTGGTCCCTACCCACATACCAAGTTTCATAAACATAGCTTGAAACTGTTTGAGTCATGGAGGATCCAGATTTTCTTGACGGACTGACTGATGGACAGAGGGCAAACCTATAGTCCCTTCAGGTAGGGCGTAATAACAGGAATGGTAAAGTCAGTGACCAAGACAAAGTCTACTTTCAGATTGAGCCAACTGAACTTTTACACACCAATCAGTCAGAGTGACTTTCAGGGTTTCTACTGAGGCAGAATGCCCAATCTTGAAAAAGTCTTAAAGAGTTGCAAGTCCGTTTCGGGTGCCATAAACACACATTCCCACACCTCCAGTAGGTTTCAAACATTGTTTTATTGTTAAAATTTGGCTAATGGAACTTCAAATGTCCATAACATTGTCATTTTTTTTTTAATTTGTGCAGAAAAGATAAGTCTTCCTAATGCAGCCAATCTAAAAAAAATTATTATTCCTGAATTTTAGAACCCCTGGACTTAGAGTCTGATACTCTCGGAGCAGATGGCATCCCACAGGTACACATTCATAGACTATGATAAAGTGACAACTACAGTGGAACATTGAGGTTTTGTGTGGCATATTTTGAGTCCAACATCGCAAGAAAATTATCTAAATGATACATGGCAATATTTGAGATTGAGCTAATATTGAGGAATTCTGTCTTCTTCAGTTTTTTAATCAAATAATTACATGTAAACAAGAAATTTACCTGAATTTGTTGCTCACTTCCATCTTTAGTTTGCTTAGCTTTAAATTCTTCAAACTCCTTAGTTGTTGCCTCGGCCTGGTCCTTGTATTTTCTACCAACTCTTTTCAACTATAAAATAACAAAAGGCGATTGTAAAATATGTATTTTAACTTCTTTCAATCGAGGGGTGAAAGCTAAAAGGTTTTAAGTGACATTTTTTCTCAAAACCACTTTTTTATAGAAAATTGTATAAAATAAATATTCACAACTTTTCGGAAAGAATTAATATTCATTGTATGTGGACCTAAGAAATATAGAAAGGGGTCATCATCTAGCCACGACCAAACAGCATACCAAGGTTGTGGAGTCTAGGCTAAAACATTCTTGAAGCCCCGTAACACGTAAGGAATGTCTCCAGACATGTCATGATGTACCTTTATTCCAAATTTTAAATTAAAACGTTTTTTCATTGCTAAGATATTAAGCACAAACTACGAATTGTAAGAAATTTTCATGTACAAGAAGCACAACTACTGTAAAATCATTACTTTTCGTGGGGGATTAAATTTTGTGGTTCACCTTCAACCACGAAATAAGATTTCATGGAACAATAATTTTGACCCTTGTATTTATTATCTGAAATGCAAAATCCACGAATTAACGTCCCATCCAAATGTTTGTATTTACCAACAAGATGCCAAAATGTCACAAAATACGCCCGTCTTGGTTGTGCTATTGAAAAAAAAATTGATTACGAAATAAAAGCCCATATTATGTCAAAACATTTTTGAACAATCATCTTTTAACTTATCTTGGCCTAGATATTACACCCATGAGCATCGTCAGCAAGTTTGAAGACGATCGGATGAAAATTGTTTGAGCTAGAGTACAGACAAGGCCAATTTCACGATTTATTTTGGTAAAAGAAGGACCATAACCCAAGAAGGCCTGCACCTATTTGGCCTATAATCGAACTTGGCCTAGATATTACACCCATAAGCATTGTCAGCAAGTTTGAAGATGATCGGATGAAAACTGTTTGAGCTAGAGTACAGACAAGGCCAATTTCACATTTTTTGGTAAAAGAAGGACCACAACCCAAGAAGGCCTGCACCGATTTGGCCTATAATCGAACTTGGCCTAGATATTACACCCATAAGCATTGTCAGCAAGTTTGAAGATGATCGGATGAAAACTGTTTAAGCTAGAGTACAGACAAGGCCAATTTCACATTTTTTTGGTAAAAGAAGGACCATAACCCAAGAAGGCCTGCACCGATTTGGCCTATAATCGTACTTGGCCTAGATGTTACACCCATAAGCATTGTCAGCAAGTTTGAAGACGATCGGATGAAAACTGTTTGAGCTAGAGTACAGACAAGGCCAATTTCACATTTTTTGGTAAAAGAAGGACCATAACCCAATAAGGCCTGCACCGATTTGGCCTATAATCGAACTTGGCCTAGATGTTACACCCATAAGCATTGTCAGCAAGTTTGAAGACGATCGGATGAAAACTGTTTGAGCTAGAGTACATACAAGGCCAATTTCCCATTTTTTTGGTAAAAGAAGGACCATAACCCAATAAGGCAAGCACCGATTTGGCCTATAATCGAACTTGGCCTAGATGTTACACCCATAAGCATTGTCAGCAAGTTTGAAGACGATTGGATGAAAACTGTTTGAGCTAGAGTACAGACAAGGCCAATATCACATTTTTTTGGTAAAAGAAGGACCATAACCCAAGAAGGCCTGCACCGATTTGGCCTATAATCGAACTTGGCCTAGATGTTACATCCATAAGCATTGTCAGCAAGTTTGAAGACGATCGGATGAAAACTGTTTGAGTTAGAGTTCAGACAAATATTGGCCGCCGCCGCCCGCACGCCCGCCCGTACACACCCACTGGTAGTTGTGGGGTGTGGAACAATAGGCTATATTTAGATTCTAACGGGGTTGAAAATGTTGCTTATGGGGTTTTACAAACAAAAGGATGAACAAAAGAAAACCCCACAATGTCAAGTCAGTGAGAACGTCCGCCCGCCCGCCAAGGGTGTTCACATAATACGTCCCGTTTTTCAACGGGCGTATAAAAACCATGAAATCTTGTCCCATTGAAATTAAATGATTTTACAGTATGCCAAAAATAATTCAACTGGAACCAAATACAGACCCGAACTACGTATTTACTATAATGCTTCTACATTCTATATCTAAGTGTAATATGTGGATTCTATGACTCAATAGTGACAGTCATTTCAGGACTGGGACATAAAAATAAGAATCTTTACCTGTGTTATCGTCCTGAATTTCTCAGCATTTTCAGCCGATTCTTTCTCCAGTTTTTCTTTAACCACTTTCATCTCCTCCCTGTAAATAACATTAACAACATAACAGATGAGCCAGTAGCTGTGTGATCTTTATAGATTTTAACGAAGTTTTCCTTTGATTTGACTTGGTGACCTGGTGACCAAGTAGCTGTGTGATCTTTATAGTTTTTAACGAGGTTTTTCCAAGATTTTACTTGGTGACCTAGTTTATGACACCCCAACAAGAGATGTTTGTAAAACGCGTATGCTCCAAAGGCAGCTAAATAGTTGAAAATGGTCATCTACTATTGCTGACCAACCTCCATGTAAAATTGAAGACCCTAGGGCAAAACGTTCTTGACTTATAGAACATAAACTATTTGGTCTACTGACTGACATCAGTAAAGTAATAAACCCCCTTATCAAAGATTGGGGAGGGGGAGGCATAATTACGTCAAACATATTAGTTTTCTTTGATGTAACCAGGTGAACAAGTTAATGACACCGGCAGCTAAACCAGTTGCAAACATGGTCTAGATTTAATATGGACAATCTTTTTAAGCATGTTAAGTAATTTTTAGATAAATTATTTGAAGGGATTAATTTTGCGATCTATTATCCCCCAAATCAATGTAAATTAATCCACTGCAAATGTTAATGATTTTGCAAAGCTAAAAAGTTGTTATTATGTTTACATCATCTATCCAAATAAGCGACATATCGCAATATGTGTTATTTAAATCAATACATACATTATCAATACGCTGTCAGGACAGTGAGCATTAAACTTTACACATGCATTTACTGTAGAATCATTTAATATCGATAAGACGAAATTTCGTGTTTTTTTGGTAAAAAATACCATTTCAAAGGGACGTTAATTCATGGATTTGCATTTCAGTCAATAAATACAAGGGTCCAAATTATTGCTTGATGGGATAAAATTTTGTGGTAGAAGATGAATCACGAAATCCCCCACGAAAATTAATGATTTTACAGTATAAGTGACACATAACAGTATGTGATTTCGTTATCAATGAGCTATCAGGACAGTGAATATTTACACAGGCATTTATACTGATAAAATGAACATTGACATCAATAACTGATAATAATTGAAAAAAACATTTAAAAGTCGGACTTAACATTTTGTACATGAACAATAGCGACTTATAGTGAAACAATATGGAAGTAATACTTCAGAAATAATATTAAAATTCTTAAAAGGAGGACATCAAGAAGACAGCTTTCTTTATCACTGTGTCTGGATTGACCATATAGACATGAACGGTAGGAAGAAGATGTGTGCAAGAAAGAAGGTGTCTCTTAAGCCGAATTGGCTTGCCCTTTCAAAAGGGGTGACGCTATAATAAACAAACACTTTACCCTATTAAAGCTGGATAAATGTAACTGGCTAAAAATTAGAAGTGTGAACAAACAGTGAAGGATTTACATACACATTTTTAATCAAAATTTTAATTAAAACATTGGGATTAAAAATAAGAATGGCAGAGGGAGGAGACCCAGGTATAGAATTTTCCTATTATGATACGTCGGAGGAAATGAGATCGATATACTGTGATCCATGCCAGTTTGACGATGAGTTGGAGGAAGCCGAGGGATTCTGTATCAATTGTGACGAATATCTATGCAATTCCTGCCTCCAATCACATCACAAGTTCCGTGCATTCCGGACACACAACTTGTTGTACGGAGACTCTATGCCAAAGAGAAGAAGCGAGAATAAAGAATTTACAATTTTTTCCTACTGTGAAGCTCATCCGACAAATAAAGTGCAACATTACTGCAACAGTCATAAAATGGTTTACTGCAGAATCTGTCGAACAACCAGACATTCCACATGCGAGAGCCAAGAAATATCTGAAGTTAGTAACATTGAAAGAGATAGATCAAGACTGCACAAAACCGTGAATGAAATTGGAAACCTTCAGAAATCATTTGAAAACATGAAAGAGTCTGATGGAGCCCTAATTGACCAACTCCAAGCAAAAGCCAAGACAAACACTGCAGGAGTTAAACAACTAAAGAAGAAAATAAACGAAATCTTCAAAAATCTACTCGAAGAGATCAAGAGAGAAGACAAGAACACAGAGGTGCATATCAAAGAGCTAAGAGAGAAAATTGCAGTGAGTACTGATGCAGTGAATCACATAACTTCGTTCAGAAGAAATATAACTCAAATAGAGGAATCCAATGAGCCAGCCGTAGTATTTGCAGCGTTAGTTAAATCGACAAACGTATCGGTAGATTACAAAGAAGTTAAAACAACAATCGAGAAAAACATTACACCATCAGCATCACGTAACATTTCTACTGGAATTAAACAAGCTATGGAAATGTGTGAAGGAATAGTCAAAATCTTGGAAAAACTGACAGCTAAAGCAGAAACTGAAGAAATTCTCACAGACCAACCCTTTCACATCAAAGAAAGAACAAAGAAGACACCAGAAAAGCAACCATCTGATAAACAGACCAGGGAACCAGCACACATTCCATTTTGTGAGAAAACAGCAGACAATAAACATTTAACAGATAACAGATCACAGTTTGTCCAGCATACTGAAGGGCCAGACACTAAGGAACTTAATGTCAAAGTCAGCTATAAAGAAAAAGTAGCCGGCAAAAATGCCACATCTATAGGGAGTATTTCCAGTACCGCAGGCAGTAAAGAAGACACTTCAACTAAACAACAAGGTCAAGAGAGGGGAACAACAGCTTCTTCTACACCAGAAAGTAACAGGAAGTCTTTGAGTGACTTGGCAGTCTTAAGTACAAGCAAACAAGAGCTGTCTCCATAGGACGACACATGCCCCCGTGCATGCTTTGATAGTAACGTAACGTTAAGATATCAGCACCGTCACAGATGTGTCATAATATATTGGGCAAATGTGATATTGACATATTTTTCTTTGTGTAAAGGGCCATAACTCTTAAGCGTGTAGGTCAATTTGAAATCTTGTTATCAAACCTGACCTAGATCTCATAGCCTTTCACATTTTCATGAGGTTTGGTGAAGATCCAATGACAAATGCTTAAGTTATTGAGCGGAAACCAAAAAAAACGCAATTTTTCTATGTGTCAAGGGCCGTAACTCTAAAACGGCTAGGTCAATTTGACTGGTTATCGAACTTGACCTAGATCTCGTAGCCTTACACATTTTCATGAGGTTTGGTGAAGATCCGATGACAAATGCTTGAGTTATTGAGCGGAAACCAAAAAAAACGCCATTTTTCTATGTGTCAAGGGCCGTAACTCTAAAGTGGCTACGTCAATTTGACTGGTTATCAAACCTGACCTAGATCTCGTAGCCTTTCACATTTTCATGAGGTTTGGTGAAGATCCAATGACAAATGCTTGAGTTATTGAGCGGAAACCAAAAAAAACGCCATTTTTCTATGTGTCAAGGGCCGTAACTCTGAAGCGGCTAGGTCAATTTGACTGTTTATCGAACTTGACCTAGATCTCATGGCCTTACACATTTTCATGAAGTTTGGTGAAGATCGGATAAACACTGCTTGAATTATTGAGCGGAAACGAATCCGGACGGACGGACTGACGGACGGACGGTGCGATTTTAATATGCCCCCGAACCATCGGTTCCGGGGGCATAAAAAGCCATTCAGATGGACGACTCGGACTCCGGTGTGAAATGTGACATTACTGGGTGCTTGTTTCTACCGGATGGGTCTCTAATTCTGTGTGACCATAAACATGGTAACATCATCCTGATGGACTATGAATTTAATGTTACGGACAAAATAAACTTTAAAAGCAATGTATGGGATGTAGCTTCATTGGACGGAAATGAAGTAGTGGTAAGCTTAGTGAGAGCTAAAAGGCTCCAATTTGTACAGATTGTAAGTGGGAAAATGTCTCTGGCAAGAATTATGGAGCTAAAGAGGGTATGCTGGGGAGTGGCTTCGAACGGCGAATATATCTTCCTAACATGTCACTATAACCCAGGCAATGGGATGGTAGAAATACGGAAAAGAACGGGACAAGTTGTAAAACGCATCACTATGACTGATCAAGGTATAGAGCTGTTGAGACCCTACTACATTTCTTTAGACCAATCAAATGGCTGCATGTACATATCTGATGCCGAGCAGAACTGCATCATCTGTGCAACAATGGAGGGCAAGTTTATTGACAAAATCCACATAGACAACATGAAGTGGCCGAGAGCAATGATTGTTGGTGGAAACCGAAGTCTTGCCGTTTGTTCAAGCTTCTCGAAATCTCTCATGCTTCTACGTGAACGTAGTGGACAGTGGCAGAGCAAGCGATTATATCAAATTGAACGTCCACAAGCAGCCTCAATCAGGTGGCAAGATAAAACTGTGGTCATAGCTTCAAATGATAGTAATACAATTACACTACTGAGATGCACCGGATAATGAGTCAGTCTAATTGTGCCTGTCAGTCAAACAGTGACTGACAACCTATCCGATTATAAACCAAAACTGTCCGACCAAAAAACAATTCAACATACAAAGAAAGATATTTTGCATGATTCGCGCAGAAAACCTTTCAAAACATTAAATCAGATTTTGCTAGGCAGGATGTTGAAGAGGTTCGTAACTGTCACAGATACTGTATAAAAGAAAGACAGATCCATTCATGTAAATACTGGTATTCAACATTGATTGTATTTGCCATTGATTTTATTTGGACATTAATTTTATTTCTACATTACTTGCATTTGACCATTGATTGTATGTGAACATTGATTTATTTGAAAGTTAATTTTATTTGAACATTGACGATATTTGAACCTTGATTGTATTTGAACATTGGTTGTATTTGAACATTGACTGTATTTCAACATTGACTGTATTTCAACATTGACTGTATTTCATCATTGACTGCATTTCATCATTGACTGTATTTCAACATTGATTGTATTTCATCATTTACTGTATTTCATCATTGACTGTATTTCAACGTTGACTGTATTTCAACGTTGACTGCATTTCCTCATTGACGGTATTTCAACATTGATTGTATTTCCTCATTGACGGTATTTCAACATTGACTGTATTTCAACATTGGTTGTATTTCAACATTTGTTGTATTTCACCACTGACTGTATTTGAACATTGAATGTATTTGAACATTGATTTCATTTGCACATCGATTGTAAATTTGAACATTTTAAACATTGACTTTATTTGAACATTGACTGTATTTCACCATTGATTGTATTTGAACATTGACTGTATATCAACATTGGTTCTATTTCAACATTGATTGTATTTCACTATTGACTGTAATTCATCATTGAATGTATTTGAACATCGATTTCATTTGCACATCGATTGTAAATTTGAACATTAATTGTATTTGAACATCATACTTGAACATTGATTGTATAAGAACATGAATGGTATTTGATCACCGGTTGTATTTCAACATTCGTTGTATTTCTTTATTCCTGTCTGATACAGTAATATACATATTCATATATATATATATATTAGTCAATAAAGACTTACGTTAATTTGCCATGTTCTTCCTTCAACTGTGTAAGTGATCGTCTGAAAAAAACATGACATAATCATCATCATATTTATCTAAAATACAAACTTAACAATCATTCAAGTCGCAATGAACTAACAGTATTCATTCTGTGTAATGGACGTCTTACTAATCTATACCAGAAACACTGTGAGAAAAGGGTACTTTATGCAGAGCTTGTTAACAGTCTATGGTACAGCCACTTTTAAAGATTTTTTCTGAGGATTTCGTTCTAATAAAATCTGAGGATTTCCTTCTAATGAAAAAAAACCCTGGTTTAAACAAAATGATAATGGCAGATGTTTCCATTTTTCAATGACCAGCCAGGACTTGACACTAACTATTTTTGGTCACTGGTCCCCCAGCAAAGACACATACACTTCGTAAATAAAACAGTTACTAGTCCTTCAAGATTTTCACTGGTCCTCCTAGATTTGTACTGGCCTCGGACCAAGGGACCAGTGTTAGTGTCGAACCCTGCCAGCTGAGCATAGCCTTTATTTGCCAGTCAGCTTTCTGCTGCAATATGGCAGGCATATATGTTTGTGCCTCCACCCAGGTTTGAACAGCAAGCGCACTAACCACAGAGCTGCAGAGGCAGACAAAAGGAAGATCAAGTCAAAGAGTAGAAAAATTGAGAGATGCTCCCTGTATTTCCATTTGACCACCACATACACACAAAAAATGTACTTACGATAGTTTAGCAACTTCTACACTGCCCTTTGTACTTTCAGCTCTGAAATTTAACATGAAATCTTAATAATTTTTCTATTTTTTAATACAGTAATTGGCATCGATAGGGACAATGCTCTTGACATTTAATGGAACATAAAACTTTGAATGAGAGAAGAGAAGCTGAGCGTCTAGCAAGGGAATTCCTGGTACCATTTTTATTTCGTCTTTGGTATGACGCGACCTGTGATCAAACCTGGGACCTCCCGCACTCGAAGCGAACGCTCAACCACTAGGCTCATACTCTTGTGGCGATGGATAACATCAGGTGTCCGTTGCCTAAGCACTGTGCTATGTAGTGCTTTCCACAGGAGTAATTCATGCCTTTTATATTTAATTGGAACGGGAGGTAACTGAATAAAGGTGCTCGGTAGCGCTTTGCTAAGGTAACGGACATCATAGATGAGGTGTCTAGAGTGATAAAAATAAGTTGAAAAAACTTGTTTCACAAACAACCTTAAATAAATTAGTATAAACTAAACTTTGGATGCAGCAGATATTAGAAAATATAAAAGAACAAGACTGCGTTCAGTAAAAGCTTAAAATGTCCCAGTGTAAGCCTTGTCCATAAAAAAGGGTCATTCAGGGCCAATAATTATGTTGAAATGTTTGATAGTGTTACCTGGCTTTGACAATGTTACGTGTTCATGATGGTAGATGAGTATGCCAAGTTTGAAAACAATGTATTGATGGACTTCAAAAATATTTGAGTTTCAACATTTTGTGACGAAAGAACGTAAGGACAGATGCATTGCTAAAATTGTGTCTCCACATTAGTAGATGCTGGGGCATAAAAAGAATTACTTTCTAAAAGCAATATCAAAACTGAGTCGCTATAATAATTAGACCCATGAACATAATCATATCTAAAGCAACATGAAAGGGGAAAAGTGAGATTTTTTTAAAATACTCAATTTATTTTAATTTTAATGTCAATTGTGAAACATGTTCTATCACTAACAACCTCAATCACGCTTGACCCCTTATACCTGATATTAATTCCCATGAGAGAATGAGAGCTTCAAGCCAGGCAAAGAAAATAATGGTACTGTTTCATTTCAACTTGGGTACAACACAGCTATGGAGCGATTAGCAAATAATTTAACAGTCGATATATTATCTACGTTTACAACACCGATTGAATGTTTTCATGATCGGGGAGTATCACGAAGACGCTCGAGATGTAATACAAACACAAATCTGAAATACCGATATTGTACGATTTGCTTGCGGAAATTAATTTATTCGAAGCAAGAACCATGTAATATATTCTTGCATAAAGGTCAGACTCAGGTCAAAATAGCCAAGCTACATGAAATGCAAAACTCAACAATAAGGGTCAAGTATAATGCACAATGACTAACCTAGCTTTATGAAGCTCCTCTGTGAAATTGTTGACCTGTTTCCTCAGTTCCTCTTTGTCATGGCTGCAAAACGTAAACAAAAGGATGAAATGAAATAACTTAATCCATGTTTAGAATACTCACAGATACAGAAATAACCAAAAGGACCGGATAGAATAGGTCAAATCAAAGATTTTGGTTTTATTCTCAATTTTGTCAAAAAGGGGTTAATAGTGTTGGCACGGGTAGCAGAAACAAGTATTTTATTTCCTAAATATCAACAAGAAACAACATTTACATGAACATCAAATTCTGAAAGAAGACCCATGAATCATCAGACAAAATGAAGGTAACTTACATAAGACGTTTATGTTCCTCAGGGTCAGTTTTATGTGATTGTTCTATGAGTTGATTGGTTCTATTTCTCCAACGATCAACCTCAGACGTGACAGACTTCTTGTCTATGAGTAAGGCATCTCTCTGAACTTGTAGATCCCTCACTTCACCTTGTAATGGCTGTATAGTTCCTTCTAGCTTGTTTAACTGGAAATATGTAATGAAAAACAAAATTATTTTTACTACATTTTTATTAGGTTTATTTTTCAACGACAAATTTTGCACTTTCAAATAGGGACTAGTAGTCAAATAGTACTAGGCATCAAATTCAAGTACTTTTCAAGACCTCTGTAAACTTTGACCCAGGTATGTCCATAAAGTACCATATCTGCAGAACCACTTTCTTTACTACTAAAACATTTCCTTTTAATAAGAACATAAGCTCTTTTTAATTTATGTAATTAACTACAAAATCAACTAGGTTCATTTGTGTAACGTTTCATTGAAATCATTGTTATTATTTAAACAAGGGTTCTACTCAGGCGTAATGCCCAATCCTTAAAACAAGTCACAAGTCTGTTTCGGGTGCCATCCACAAACATCCCTACACCTTAACAAGGATTCAAAACACAGGTTTATTATTAAATTTCAGATAGGGAAATGACCATAACATCAAATATAACTTATTTTGTGAAGAAAAGATAATTCTTCTTACTGCAGGATTTCCGGATTCTTCCAGAATTGCAGAACCCCTATTTAAAAGCAACAGCTGAGCAACCATTTGCATTTCATAAACCATGTGCATTTCATAAACCATGTGCATTTTATAAACCATGTGCATCACTGGCAGGGAACGTACACCGGATATTGCAGCTAAGCGAGCCGCAATTTGCTAAACTGGATGTAAATCATCGCTGTCAAAGGTTAGTAAAATTAATATTTTTCTTGCTTAATTGGGTTTCTGTAAGTGGTAGGTAATTAATATAACTATATACATTATGTATCAATCTAAATATATACATGTTTCGATGTAAAACATTGTTTTGTGGGGAAAATATTGTCATTTGTGAGGCGGGCTCGCACAGAAAAATACTACCCTTGCGCAAATGTTGTGATTTATTTTACTAAAACATGCAGAAACTAAAAAATGTGAAGTGGGTGATCTCTTGAAATATTATTCATCTAAGTATACTGAAAATTTCAGATTCGTAGCATAATTATTGGTGGCGTTATGACCTACAATTGAGTGCATGTATATCAACATTGGTGTACCGAGTATTGCATGTTATTGTACTGAGGATTGCAAATCATAAAAGTTTGGTGTACCGAGTATTGGCAATTGAACGTTGTTTGTTTTTCACGTTTAAAGCATGTTATAAGTAGAATGGGCATATATTTTGAGTATTATTTTGTAACATCTTACCATAAAGTGTAAATAATTACACATAAATTGTATTGTCGTTATAATATCACATAGTTATTATATTTCTGTATAAGTATACAAATGATATAAATCAAAATATCGCTGTTAAAATTCAATTAACTTTATTATAGTCTCTGAAATTTTGATTTTATACTTACTTTCTATATTTCAGATTCACGATGATGTTACAGTGTGTGCACTGCGACTACACAAATGGGAGATATATATACATGCAAATTCCTGATAGACCATCTCATAGAGGCTTACACAAATGACGAATTAAAATTTAAACGCATTGATGGCAGAAGAAGCAAGTGCATATAGCATATATGTTACACACCCTGGCTGTACTTTAAAAAAAACGATATGATTTGTACTGAATTTTACAACATGGTGATAAACAACAAAGATATGTATAAAAGACATGCATTATTTATTTGTATACACAGTAAAATAATTAATTTTGTGGGGGTAAATTTCGTGGATTTCACGGTTCACATTCAACCACGAAATCAAATCCCAATGAACAATAAGTTTCACCCTGATTTATTTTTACCAAAACCACGAAATTTCATCCTTACGAAATTAAATGATTTTACAGTAACCAGTTGTTGTATTTCATTGAGTGAAATGTTCAGTCTGCGATCTTTATCTGAGGGTTCAATTAGTTTCGACGACATTTGTCATCAATATCATACACCTTTTAGTTACTAATTATCTTCCAACTCCAACACTATATAAGGCACCAAAAGGATGTAAGCCAGCAGACATCCATAACCTAGCCCCTGGCATTTTTTTCTTGCTTGATTAGAAGGTCATACATGTATTAACATGATAACGTGATAATTAAATGTGCCCTATTAATGATTTTTGCCATGTGAACATTTCAATAGTGTAATGTTAACATGTGAAGCCACTAGGGCTGTAACGGTATACCGCGGTACACGAAAGACCGCGGACTTCAGTCCCACACAGTTCACGGTACAAGAGTTGCAAATTTCAGTACGGTTCGGTATAAGCTATTAATGAGCAAAATAATATCCAAAGAATGAAAATGTCAGAAAGCCCTCAGATTATGTATAACTACCATGTATCACTCGTTTTACTTGTATTAAGATATGCCTTATATTGTCGATATTCATTTAATTTAGTTGATAGCCACATAACAATTGCTGTTATAGAATCAATAAATGCATTGTCACTCATAAATTGTAGTATTTAAGCTGCTGTTAGAGAATATTGTATCATACCGAAATATACCGAACCGTTAGAAAAATTGACGGTACGCATCATATCGGGAGGTGAGCGTACCGTTACAGCCCTAGAAGCCACATGGAGTTAATATTGAATCTTCTGAGTGCAACCCTTGCCGCACACATCATAGAATAATGAGCAAATTCTGCAAGATGATTGGTTTTTTTCTTGCGTAGTTTTAGGCCAAACGAAGATTTGAACAATTTCCCAAACTGGTCCGACACATGTTCATTCTTGGCTTTTATCGATGCACTTGTTAATGTTGGTGTGTTGTCACCTTTCATGTGTGTTTGACGGTGCCTTTTGAAGTTTGAACTTTTGTAAACCAGCAGATATTACATTCGTATGGTGCAGTAGATCTACGTTGTACAACAGTTACTGAGCTTCCTGTGTCTTCAAGAACGGAGATTTCCACTTTCTTAATCATATCGAATGAATGGACCAGTAATTCGATCTGCAAAACAAAATACAATATATGAATGTTTTATTTCAACCGCAAGACCCCTAGCTGCAGTTTTATTAAAAGCCTGCTAGAGTCTAGATAGCTATTACAATATACTTTAAGCACAATGGAAAATAGGGCGATAGCCCAAACTGGACGCCATCGAGACCACTTAAATAATATTTTATTCGTTTGATACAACCTCGATCGGACAACATGTAGGGACATGCACATATCTATAGACAACTTGTACATGTACACTGACCGAACGAGCTCTAACCAGATAGGTACAGTTTACGCACTGACAGAGAGCAAAAAAATGGAAAATAACTTTCTAACACAACATCTATCTGATTATAGAATACACAATGTATTTGACGATGGAAACATCGCCGACTCTTGTTTACTTACATTTGTGAGCAATATAATTTTATAGTGTATATTTGTTCAAACCTAATATAAGAAACGGTCAGTGCTTATTATTATTAATTATCAAATTGACATTTATGTTCTTCCTTGGAATAATAAAGTGGCAACAGCATTTTTCTAAAAAAGAGGAGCACATGCGTAACTTAAAACTCATATAAAGGCAAGGATACATATTTATATAATATAATACTCAGTACACCGCACTTGCAATACTCCCGTACACAAAAATTATGAGATATCAATCCCCAGTACACCAATGTTGATAAACATGCACTCGATTGTAGGTCATAGCGCCACCAATAATTATGCTACGAATCTGAAATTTTTCGTATACTTAGATGAATGATATTCGAAGAGATCACACAGTTCACATTTTTAGGTTCTGTCTGTTTAAGGAAAATAAATCACATAATATGCGATAGGGTCGTATTTTTCTGTGCGAGCCCGCGTCACAAATGATGATATTTTCCCCACAAAACAAAGTTTTACATCGAAATAGGTACATATTTGGATCGATATATTATGTACATAGTTATGTTAATAACTTATCACTTTCAGAAACCCTTTAAAGTAAGAGAAATATCACTTTTACTAACCTTTGACAGCGGTGATTTTCATCCAATTTAGCAAATCGCGGCTCGCTTGGCAGCAATATCCGGTGTACGTTCCCTACCAGTGTGCATTTCATAAACCATGTGCATTTCAGAAACCGTGTGCATTTTAGAAAATTTAATCATATGCATTTCAGAAACAATGTGCATTTTAGAAACCATGTGCATTTCAGAAACCATGTGCATTTCAGAAACCAGGTGCATTTTAGAAACCATGTGCATTTCAGAAACCATGTGCATTTCAGAAACCATGTGCATTTCAGAAACCTTGCGCATTTTAGAAAATCAAAAAGCACATTAGCTATACGCCCAAATACCATAATATATCCTAGTAACAGAATAATTTGTTTAAAACTTTCAATATTCACAATAAATTGTTGGATCCTACCTTAGCTTCAGTCTGTGTTAACTGTGTTTTTAGATGGTCCCTTTCTTCACGTAACAGTTTGTTACTATCATGTAATAGATTATATGACTCCACACGATGCATTAGTTCAGCATGTTGGGCAGCTGTCTGTATCTCAGCCTGAAAAACAAGAAAACAACAATTGTTGAATATTGGGTTGTTTGTTCATTCGAGCTACGCTGTGTCTCTTTTAATATTTCAGCTACATACAACAGCTGAAAATAATGCAACATCATCTGTTTTTTGTACAGTCTTGTTCAACACTGTTTCTAAACACTTTTTCAGTAAAATACGATGACTGGGTTACAGTCCAGTTAGGATAAAAATACAGTGACGTAGTGGAACAATCCACTAGTATGGTGTAAAAACAAGTATAAAAGCTTATACCAACAGTTCAATACCAAACTAAACTCTACCTGTTTAAGCAATGGTTTTAATCTTTTGGGTATACATTAACGATGTCGTCACTGTCAGAATACCCTAGCGGGACTATACCTAACAAATTTTCCAGGACTGTATCCTAACCAGTACCCTTCTACCGAGAATTAGCAAATTTGACATTGTCCACAAACTTTTGTGGAAGAGTATATGACCTGGCATGACAGGAAATAAAACTGGATCATCAGTCAAGTGTATGTACAACATGCATACTGTACCTGTCGCTGTTCTCGCTCCTCAGATAGTTGATTATTACACGACTCTAGTTGTTTCTCCAGTCCCTCACATCTCTGTTTTAATCGTGAACATTCAGTCTCTACAACATCTAGTTTACCCTCTGCAATATCTTTCTCTTTTCTCAAAAACCTGTCAATATTCAATACAAGATATAAAATATGAGAAATTTGAATTCCATGAAAACCAGGGGCTGGTTTCATAGACATTTTATTACTTCTTCATATGCTAGTTTAAGCATACCTGTAAAGTACTCCTAGTAAAGTGGAGTTTCTCCTATTTTCATTGTTAATTTCTGGTTTTCCAAGTTCACCTTACTTTGAACAAACATTTGATTCCTTTCATGATCTTTTGTTCCATATTAATTACCACTAGAATTAACACATTCCTAGTTTATGCATATAAATGCCTTTTAAATCACATTTAAGTGCATCTAGTAACATGTTTTGCTTTCACTCATATCTTAGGTTCAACTAGAGCTATCACAGGAGTGATGAATCATACCCCCTCAGCACCGCCTTGACACAGGAATATTATTTAAAATTATAGTCTTAACAACACATTTGATGGAAATCTGCTGCTATACAGATTGAAAAACACCATGATTGAAATTTCATGACTTTGTACCAAGCAATTTTAAAATCCAGTAAGAAATGACAAAGTTACAGAGCGGACACGATTTGCATGACTATATAACCTTTGACCTCTAAGTGTGACATTGACCTTTGAGATAGGGACCTGGGTCTTGCGCATGACAGATTGTCTTGATGTGTTGAACATTTGTACCAAGCAATTTTAAAATCCAGTAAGAAATGACAAAATTACAGAGCGGACACGATTTGCATGACTATATAACCTTTGACCTCTAAGTGTGACCTTGACCTTTGAGATAGGGACCTGGGTCTTGCGCATGACACATCGTCTTGATGTGTTGAACATTTGTACCAGGCAATTTTAAAATCCAGTAAGAAATGACAAAGTTACAGAGCGGACACGATTTGCATGACTATATAACCTTTGACCTGTAAGTGTGACCTTGACCTTTGAGATAGGGACTTTGGTCTTGCGCATGACACATTGTCTTGATGTGGTGAACATTTGTACCAAGCAATTTTAAAATCCAGTAAGAAATGACAAAGTTACAGAGCGGACACGATTTGCATGACTATATAACCTTTGACCTGTAAGTGTGACCTTGACCTTTGAGATAGGGACCTGGGTTTTGCGCATGACATACCATCTTGATGTGGTGAACATTTGTACCAAGCAATTTTAAAATCCAGTACGAAATGACAAAGTTACAGAGCGGACAGGATTTGCATGACTGTATAACCTTTGACCTCTAAGTGTGACCTTGACCTTTGAGGTAGGGACCTGGGTCTTGCGCATGACACACCGTCTTGATGTGGTGAACATTTGTACCAAGCAATTTTAAAATCAAGTAAGAAATGACAAAGTTACAGAGCGGACACGATGCTAACGTAACGACAGACCGACAGACCAACAGACCAACAAACCGACAGACCAACATGGTGACTCCAGTATACCCCCTCCAAACTTTGTTTGCGGGGGTATAACTAGCTTGGCAGGTATGAATTTTAAGGCAACCAGATACTAGTTTAAACATACAACTTTCTTGAATTTGCTGGGTTTTAACTAAAAACTTTGGTTCGAATCAAAGTAGCACTTAATTTTAGAATGAATGGGAACTAAAGATAAATTTTGGATGATAATGTAAAACATTTAATTTCAAGGGGACAAAATTTCATGGTTGTGGGAAAAAAGACCATTTCGATTGGACCTTAATTCATGGATTTTGCATTTCAGGTAATACTCACGAGGGCAAAAATTATTGTTCAATAGGATTCGATTTCGTGGTTATAGCTGAACCAACCACGAAATTTAATCCCCCCCACGAAAAATAATGATTTAATAGAGCTAATTATTGAGAAAGAAGGTTGTCATATTAACAAGGTCTGACTGTATAATGTTAGAAGGACCAAAGTTACAAGACAACTACATGAAGGTCAGACTGTAGATACAAGTGAGATATCATTACCTGACTACAAAACCAACAGACAGGGGCTTGTAATAAATGGAGATGCCCAAGTGGGCCCGAAACATAAAAAAATCCATTACCTGACGACTTCAAGAAGTTGTTCGGACGATTTACTACTATCATCCTGAGCTTGTGTAGCAGACGTAACACGTGGACTAGAAGCTGCCTTCTCCTGTACTGATATCACTTGGTTAGATAACTGAAAGAAATGTACTAGATTTGACTAAATTATATATAAGTCTCTATTCTATTATTAACTTTAAAGTAACCAAAAGGGACAATAACTATTCTAAAGTTTGTTGGAATATTACTAAGTGTATAAGAAAACAAAACAAACTCCAGTAGTTATTGAAATTGAATGATATGCAGCAGGCTCAGCGAAAAGTTTTTAAACTTGTCAGTCTGAATTGGTAAAATGAGTAAATGTTCCACATCACCGTAAAGAAAAATACAGGACTTTTTGTTTGTCTGGATCAAAATATGTCAGGTCTGGAGGACTGACCATTTTCGCTGAGCCTGATTCATATTGCAATAATTCCAAAGTTGTCAAATCCCTGCCTTCTGATTGGCTAAGGCATGATGTTTACACTTCAGGGTTTTATTCAATGTATACCTGAAGATTGGGTGTTTACACATCAGTGAATTTCAACAAAAGTTTGTTTAATCATATATTAAATGTTACACATTTGTGTGCTCACAATGAATCAAATGATGATATACGACTATCCTAACAGATGATCTAGAAGCAGTATATAGCTGATTACATACCTTGTTCATTTGTTGATGTAGTGCTTGTGTTTCCTGCAAGAGATCAGATAATCTGGCGGCCATTTTATCCTTCTCATCCTTCAGTAGTTTATGTTGCTCTGCAGATGTAGTCTGTAATACAGTGTATCACATGACTCCTTGTATCCAGGTTAGTATAGCCAGTACGTATAAAGTTATACGAACCATGTGTAGTATAAGATATTGATTTTTTCCAATAAATCAATGCGTATTTTGCGTTTTTAGTGTCATATGATAAAAAGAATCTATCACTCGTTGTCAACTGATATATTTATATTAAACTCATTCAGGAAATATTATTAAGCTCGCCAGAGGCTCACTTAATAAAATTTCCAAAACTCGTTTAATATAAATTTATATCAATTGAAAACTCATGATAGATCCTCTATGGGTAGAACCAATTATTACATGCACACAGGGCTCGACATTAACACAGATCCCCTGGCCCAGGGCCAGTGAAAATCTTGGAAGGACCCGTGAAAATCATGAAGGACCAGTAACTGTTTTCTTTACAAATTTAATGCTAAACCACCAGTTACCTGGACTCAACTATGCTTGGTTTCAAGCCAGGAAGATATACCAATACTATCTTTTTAATGATTTTGGCATGCTGTGAAATTGTACCAGAGACCACACACTCAAAGTGGACACTTGACCAGAAGACTATCAAGGTAAGTACATCACAAATACCGGGTAAGTACATATATACCGCAACATATAAAGATAATACTCGTCAAACAATTTCGGACACATGTACTTGAACCTCTCAAAACGCTATTTCGAGCCACTGTTAATACAACTTCAGCAAGACGTTCCAAAAACAAGGCTTCCAAACAAGGGACATAACTCTCATTAGCACCATTTACAAAAGATATACTGTAAAATCATTAATTTTCGTAGAGGATTAAATTTCCTGGATTTCGTGGTTCATCTGCTACCACAAAATTTTATCCCATTGAACAATAATTTTGAATTATTACCTGAAATGCATAATCCACAATTTTAACGTCGCATCGAAAGGTCTTTTTTATCAAAACTACAAAATTTCATTCCATTGAAATTAAATGATTCTACAGTAACCTTCTAACAAACTAATTTTAAGCTTCTAAGATTATTTGTAGAGTAAAATACATACTTCCAATGCAATCAACTTCTGCTGAGCAAGGTTAGCGTGTTCTTCTTTTACCATGATTTTAGAATTGAATTCATCTAGCTGTTTCTTAACTGCGCTGAGAGCCTCTACGTCAGCGGCATGTAACATGAGTTCACGCTCATACTTGTCCTGGGCCTCAGAAGCAAGTTGTGTCTGTCGCTCACATTCCTGACGTGATGACATCTCCAAGGCAATAGCAGTCTCTTGTCTTTCTGTAGCTTCTTGCAATTCATTCTGAACCTCTGACAGTTTAGTTCTTAAATCTATTGTCTGTAAATATAAAGCTATATCACATGACTTTCCTTGCATCGAGGTTAGAATAGCGAGTATGTATAATCTTATATGTAACATGAGTAGTATAAAGTTCTAATGCATGGGTGAGATTGACAATTGACAACTCATAATAGATCCTCAATAAACCTAAATCAAATACAGACTAAACTAAGCTATTCTCAACTGGTTATATTGAATAATGCTTTTTCAAAACTAAGTCAGTAAATGGGAAAAATCATCTCTTTCCCAATGACAGTTACTTACATAACTCAAAGTCTTCTTGTATTAGTGAATATGTAATAAATAGTGTAAATTAAATCTCTCTGAGAAATATGTTATTGACCGTATTGGTTAACTACAGTAATGAAGTCATGTTGAGGACAACTAGACACTGTTTATTTATTATGCAGAATGAAAAGCAAGCAGTCCTGTTGATTAAAAACTTGTATGCTTGATTTACCTGGAAATTAATCAACTTTTTGTATGACATTGCAATCAAACACTGATATCCTCAATTTATTTGGAAATTAATTATTTTTTCAGTATGACATTGCAATCAAAAACTTATTATTCTTGATTTATATGGAAATTAATTAGTTTTTCAGTTGGACATTGCACTACTTATTTCTCTGGTATTTATAAACAAATCAACTACTAGCATACCAGACTATGGCGCTCCTCTGTCAATTTCACATTATCATTGAGTAGTTCCTGTCGTTCCTCTTCCAGTGCATTTACTCGTGACGTCACATGATCTCGTTCTGTAGACAGAATAAACAAACAACAGTAAACAAGTAATAAGGAATTAAAAGCAATACAGAAGACCCCTACGTGGCTTCCAGGTTCTCAATGTTTCTGTTGCCATGGTAACCACAATTTATGTCTGAATCAACTGACTGACATGTAGGATAGATTATTGATTTTAAGAAACGGCTAAAAGTAAAATCCTTTAGATAATTTCGGTATATTGCAGCCCAAATTTGATCTTGCAACCTGCAGTTTGTGAGCCCGTCATTAACCAGTACTCTTAACAAGGGATGTTTGTAAATCAAGTCAGCCCCATGGCTGCCTTATTGTAGTAAATGGTAAAGGTCAAAGTGACGTTGACCTTCTGACCTCAAAATCAATAAGGGGCATTACTGAACAACCTCCATGTAAAGTTGTAAGATCCCAGGGCAAAGAGTTCTTGAGTTGTTGAACACATATTTATAAAGCAAACTAAGTTCTGCTTACCATCCTCTGCTTCTTTTAACTTCTGTTCCAACGTGGCTTTAAATTCTTCACTCACCTACAAACAGGACAACAGGTTAATAGTCAAAACCTATTATACATTGAGGGTTCAGTGCAAAACTATGTTAACTACATAGAGAATGACGCATGAGTGCTCATTACATACAAGTTTTATTAAACGAGTGGACAAAACAATATGACATGATGCTTTTATTCTATTTATCACATAACCTTAGAGAACGCTCATTAACGTTCAAAACGCTGATGTCCGCTACATAGATTTTATTCCAAATTTAGCTTTACAATGCGCGCAACGTCACAACAAGGCTTGTATTAAACTGACATCACAGGTCGATTCAAGGCACGGATTGGCTTATGTTACGTCACCATGAACCAAACAACATCAAGCTAATTCAAATGTTTAATTACTGAATGGGCTGGGAGTGCATTATGATATTTCCGGCACTCCCACACCGCAGGTTATGTGATAAATCAAATTATAGAGGCATGTACCATAGTTTTGCATCTTCTCTCATTAATTCTGTAACACCACTTACTCATGGAAAACTGCAACATTGGTGTTATTCCTCCATGGGGCAAATAAACATGATGACTATAATTTCTATGATATTTAATGACTGTAGTTAAAACACTTCAAAATATGTGCAAAGATTTTTAGGACGATCTAACAGATAACAACCAATATATACACCCCCTCTTTTGTTTGATGAGCATTAAAATGACCATACCCTAACATTTGCATGAGGATTTGTAATGGCAATCAAGGGAGATAACTTGGACCTAAATAACTACTAAATACGCTACACTACAATACTCGCCGGTTGCTCTTAGATGGACACCACCTGGACGGAAAAAACCACGTCAACCAAAGACAACATGGCGTAGTACCGTGGTGTCCGAACTATCAGAGATGGGATTATCTTTGAGCAAAGCTAAGAAAATGGCCAAAGACAGACATAAGTGGAGAAAAACCATTGCAGCCTTCTGTCCCACTGAGAACAAAGAGGATTAAGTAAGTCAGGGCTTTTTTTCAACGGTTGGGGAAGGGGCATTTTCTTTCTATTTGGGAAAAATTAACCGATAATTTTTGCAAAAGGGAAGAAAAAACTTTATGTAAATTGTGTTTTAGGGGAAAACTGCATGATTTAAAACAATTTCTGTGAGGGGAAGGGGCCTGTAAACGGCCCTTGCTGTAGAAGGGAAAAAAGCCCTGTAAGTAAGTACAATACTCACCACGTTCTCTTGTTTGACGTTTTCCTGTATACTATCAGCAATGTTTTTATATTGTTCTACATGTTGTTGAGCTTTGGTCAGTTGTCCTTGTAGACTGTTCACTTCTCTCTTAGATTGTTCTAGCTGCGATTTGAGATCTTGAATTTCTTCACTGCTATCTACAACTACAGAGACAAGAAACGAGACAATGAAATACCACAAAACCAAATCTTCGGTAACAGTGACCTTGACCCCATCGGCCCCACTTTTAATTCTAAGAGTCTTTACATAAGTGACCTACACAGCAAGTTTCATCATGATATCTCATTTCTTACTAAAATTATAGAGCCGAAATGGTTTTTCTATTTTTATTAACAGTGACTTGAATCTTGACAATACATTCAATCCCAAACGGCCCTTTCACATAAGCTACCTACTCAGTAAGTGGTATCATGATATTCCATTCCTGACTGTAGTTGCCCAACAGAAACAAATTGTGGAAAAAGTCAGCCTGTTCACTGAAAATGCCAAGCAAGATCAACCAGTTTTTTCTGTTGGTCGACAAAAGCAAACCAAGGGAAGTTTGTCAAGCAAATATGCCACCATGGCAGCCAGCTAATCATTTACTGTAAAATCATTTACTTTCCATAGGACAAAATTTTGTGGTTTTGGAAAATAGACCATTTCGATGGGTAATAAATACAAGGGTCGAAGTTATTATTTGATGGGATTTGATTTTGGGGTAAAAGGTGACCACAAAATCTGCAAAATTTAATTCCCCACGAAAAAAAAAGATTTTACAGTAAATATATAAACGTACCAGAGCCAGACGATATGT
The DNA here is from genome assembly GCA_963678985.1 of Spisula subtruncata. Taxonomy (NCBI): domain Eukaryota; kingdom Metazoa; phylum Mollusca; class Bivalvia; order Venerida; family Mactridae; genus Spisula; species Spisula subtruncata. Next base: position 13,322,610 of record OY787662.1, on the reverse strand, counting down.
TGGTAAGTTTACCCTCAACAGATGATAGTTTATTGGTGACATTCATAAACTGTTGTTTACTCTCTTGTAATTCTCTATCTTTGTTAGCAAGTTGATCCTTGGTACGTTGATGACTCTTCAGCTCTGTCTCTACCTGACCTTTCAACTCTTTTACTTGTTGCTGTATACATAAAATCAGCAAAATAAGTGAATTAAAGTAGGGTAGTAATAATTGTGACTTTTTATGATATAGCATTTGATGTCCAAACCAAACCTACAGTCCAGGGCACAAGTTTATCAAACTACTTACGGAAATCGTAAACTTACGCTCAAGTTTAAATTTAAGTTCAACTGCAAACTGGGGATAAATATAATTCGTAGGAGTTCATTATCTGAATCTTGATTATTATCGAAGTTCCATTTACTGCACTTTGCAGATGTTAAATTATTATAAAGAATTTAAATTTGACCGTAAGTTTACGATTACCATAAGTATGTTGATAAAACGGTACCCAGGCCCCTATCTCCCGAAGCATCTCAATCAGAGCAAGATCTGGTATCAAATATTGACATACACATCAGTGTTAATTTCCATGTGAGGCTGGACTCAAAGTAAGCATTTTTTAACAGAAATAGTATTCTCATTTTATTACAGTAAAATGGCAAGAGCAGGAACTTCAGACTTATCTTTAAATTGCGACTCTGATTTAAGCAAAATCTCAATTTGAGTTGAGATTTCTTCTAGACATATTTTGGGAAATCGGGGCAGTGTTCCCTTTCAAAATATCATCTCTCTAGTGACTCGTTTTAAAAACTTTCTAAATTCCTCCCTTGCTCCACTGAATGACAAATGACACCGGTCCCGCAACCCCCTAACAATACTAAAAATTACTATACCTGACTTGACAGGTGTCAGTTAAGTTGTCAAAAATTCACAAAATTTGAAATTAATTAGCATTTTCAATGTCCACCTTAATGTGTGACCAGTATTCATCATGGAGAAGCCTATTATCTGATATTTTTAACACCTCAATAACAACACTATTAACAATCATGTGGTTTGGGTAGGGGTGAAATGGTATGCTCACCTATCGATATGATATGTACCGTCAATCTTTCTAAACGGTTCGGTATGATACAATATTCTCTAACAGCAGCTTAAATACTTCAATTGCGTGATAATGAATAAAGTGATAATGAATTGAATGCTTCTATAACAGCAATTATGATGTGTATATCAACTATTTTAAATGATTTTCAAGAATATGAAGCATATCTCAATACAATTAAAAGGAGTGATACATGGTAATTGTACATAATCAGAAGGCTGTGAGACGTTTTTGTAGTCCATGCTGTCATATACTTTCTCATTAAAAAGCTTATATCGAACCGTACCGAAATTTAGAAGTCTTGTACCATGAACTGTGTGGGACTGAAGTCTGCGGTGTTTCGTGTACCGCGGCATACCGTTACAGCCATAGGTTTGGGCAACAATTCTTTAGTTATTGTTCAGAAACCATTTGGACAACCGACCGACCTGACCAACTGACAAAAAGATGTGTGCAAAGAAACATGTATACATATAATTTTAGATATGGGGCATAATAAAGAAGTAATACCTCCCAATGTTTGATGACAGCAGTATGTTGTTTCTCCTCTGTCTCGAGGCATCTAGTCAGATATGTTTTACTTCTCTCTAATGTCTCAATTTGTTTACCTAATCTATGTTTAGTCTCATACTCATTCCTCTCCAAATTGTTCTGAAAAAGATCAAATGTCATTATGTACAATTCAACTGTCTTGCTAAAAGGCAGCTTAAACAAATAGTTACAAGTACATAAATATCAATTTCTTGAAAATTTGAAGCTACACATTAATTGCAAACACATTCATACAATTTATAGCTTAAGTAATGAACAAACATTGAAATATACTTGCAGTTATAGTTTATACTATTTTTTAAGATTAATTGGGAGACAAGTTTTTCCAACTTATATTAATCACTCTTGACATTTCATTCCTGATGTTATTAACCACCATGCAGGTATGGGAGAAGAAAAACCAGGGCCCGAAATTACAACCAATACTTACACTCTGCACTCAGCACTCAAATATTGAAATTTCTTCTTTTGAGGGTCAAAGCGACATTTTTTGAGAACGAGAAGTTCGAGTTATGTTGAATAGGTGCTAAATATTATCATTTGCTTGTTTCCAATTGAACCTTAGTGTATTTGTAAGGTCTATGTGTAATTTACCAGTCTGAGGGTCACAAACCACTAAATAAATTTGTTCTTTAGCTCAATGTAAAGTTACAATAGTCAGTCCCAGGTTGATACATGTTAAAGTCTATGGCCAGGTGGCAGACATATATCAATGAAAAGAAGGGGCTACCAGCTTTAAGAAAATACAAAAAAAACAGGGGGTCACGTATCATATAAGAAAAATTTTGTCCGTCCAACGAGGTGAACATATTTTTACAGGCGCGCGGACCGACCAAATCCGGGTTTTACCCTACCCTACTTTCGCTTTGGTATTTTGGCCAAAATCTCAAAATATGTAAAATAAAACAGTTTCAATACATCACATACATGTATACAATGCCTGTAAACCCAATTAGATGATTCCAGTTCCACCTTGTCAAAGCATACTACCATTTAAACACAATCACAAGTTTATTTAGGGACTATTTGAGTGTATCCTATTTTGGTTCGCGGAGGCATTTAGTGGTTTGTAACCTGAGTGCACTCAGATACAATACTTACGTTTTTACCTCATAAATAAATAGTACAAAATAACAAAAATATGTTTCAAATGTTATTTTCAACATTCAAATAATAATTCTATGCATTTTCCTTTTTTATCTTTGCAATTTCGAACAAATAATAGCTCATTATGTAACATTTTCTATTTCTGAGTGTTGAGTGCAGAGTGTAAGAATTAGTTATAATTTCGGGCCCCGTTCTTTTTATGCTGAGCTTTTAGCAAGATAACTGGTACTATTTTGTTTTGTATTAGGAACTTAGGAAGGATGCAGCCTGTGATTGAACCCTAGATCTCAGCACTCAAAGCCGACATTCTACCACTAGGGCTATCGGAGGAGGTGGTATAACCTACTTGTATAGTTTGTAGATTGGCCATCAACATGGTCTGTGTATGTTTCTCTCTACGTAAACTCTCCAGTTCAGCGACCGCTCTCGTTTCTGATGATTTTATAATCTCCATCTTGGACTGCATATGCTGACATTTTGATTCGGCCTGAGACAACTGTTCTTGTACACTCATCAGTTCCTAGAATATCACATGGTTAATTTAATTGCGTGTATTTTCCTGTTGTCTCCAGCTTCCGTGCCTCTAAGGATAAAACTGATTTAAAACTGTTTTTAAAAACTTTTTGAAATATTTAAATTAATGGTTTTGAATGACTAAACCATTTATGCAAGACATACGATCAAAGAAAATACAAACAATTTTACTGTAAAAACATGCTATATACGAACTGACCTGTCTTTGTAAGTTGATAGTTTGTTCATGTTTAGCTACAGATGCTGTATATTTCTGTATCTTATCATATTATCTTTATCTATTATCACATGCTATATAGGAACTGACCTGTCTTTGTTAGTTGATAGTTTGTTCATGTTTAGCTACAGATGCTGTATATTTCTGTATCTTATCATATTATCTTTATCTATTATCACATGCTATATAGGAACTGACCTGTCTTTGTTAGTTGATAGTTTGTTCATGTTTAGCTACCTATGCTGTATATTTCTGTATCTTATCATATTATCTTTATCTATTATCACATGCTATATAGGAACTGACCTGTCTTTGTTAGTTGATAGTTTGTTCATGTTTAGCTACGGATGCTGAATATTTCTGTATCTTATCATATTAGCTTTATCTATTATCACATGCTATATAAGTACTGACCTGTCTTTGTAAGTTGATAGTTTGTTCATGTTTAGCTACCGATGCTGTATATTTCTGTATTCTATCTCTCAACAATGATATCTCCTTCCTGTAACCTTCTGCATTACTCTGTGACGCCTTATTCCTCTCCGCAGAAAAGTCATACTGAAATTATATAGTGCAAAATATTAATCCGGTCCTCAAATCTCTCTTCAGAAAAGTCATACTCAAATTATATCACTATAAATCTACTTTTACATGATCTTGATTTTGCAAATTTTGCGTGATCTTGATTTAGCGAATTTTGCATGATCTTGATTTTGCGAATTTTGCAAAATTTAATTAACCTATTTATTTCACTGATCTATGAATTCGTTGTAATTATACCACATGACTGCAAATCATTGGGAGGATCTTTATCTTTCGAAAATATTGGTAACAGACATAATTCTGAGATTAACAGATGAATATGACTTAGGTTCCAGGATAAACCTTCATGCTATGAAAGAACATTTACTAAGATTTTATGAATTTGTCTGAAAATTAGTTCATAAATAATTGACATTACGCGGGAGCAGAGATCGCTCCTCCTATTTGCATGTCGAAGGCTGCTAGCAGTGCTTGGTGAAGATTTTTAAGTTAATCCATTATACCAAGTGATAATAATTTACCAATTGAAATTGATTTAAAGGGTATAGATTGACAGCTAGGGTAATGTCTATTATCCTACACTATGACCAAACAAACAATATTAGAACTAACAAAAGTCGTAACATAAAGTTGTAACTTAAGTGCAAAACTTAAAGAAGGTAGAAATATCAATGTTGTGTGTCCTCCATAGCTCAGTGGTTAGCACGCTTGACGCCTAATCCGGGGACTCGGGTTCAAATCCGGGTGGAGGCACACATATATATGCCAGCCATATTAAGCATAAAGCTGACTGGCATACAAAGGCTAAGCTTAAAGAAAAAAATATCCATATTACCTTTGAAGATAGTTTGGCATTCTGTACCCTAAGGTCTGAAATATCCTGTCTTGATTTATCCATCTGATCTCGTGTGATTCTGTAACATTATACACGATTTATGTCCACAAGCATACGAAAAATCAAACATCGCACAGTAAAGAAAATGGTAGACAACCCCTATTGCTAAAGCTATGTGAATCTTATATAGTAAGAAGGGATTCTTGAGGTACAACACGCACAGATGATAGGAGCCACATGATTCAAAGTGATAGGCTGATTCAAGAAACAAAGTCGTTTAGTATGTATGAATGAATACATAGAGAATATGACAGAATTTGTTAATGACCACCAGCCCCTGACCCAGTTGCCCAACAAAGCCCCTAATCTTGATGCTGAACAACAGTTCCTAATCAAGGTACACACCTGAAACCCTAGACGTCCAGGCAGATGTCAAGTACCAATCAAGAACTCTCCCACACCCTTTTATTAAAGGGAGACATTCCAACATAACTAAACCAACAATATAAGCTAATCCATACTTTTCATTTTCCGACATTTCCTTCTTGTAAGACTTGAATTCTAACTGGAGTTGTTTCAATGCAGCATTAGCATCGTCCAATTTCTTCTGAACTGCCTCAGCATCTTGACCCTTGTTTGAGGACATACCAGGACTTTTAAGTAATGATGAACTTGGACTCTTGTCTCCAGGACGACTGATAGCAGATATTTCCAACTGTGTAAAAACAAATGACTATCTGATCAAAACAGTTCCAAAAGTTCCAAAGTTTTAAAAAATACTGAAAACTGCTAGTCAATTTACTGATCTAGATCATTTTCATATAAATGTCATAGCATTTTTTTCTAAAAATACTGAAATCAGTATTGAGACTGAAAACTTTCAATTATCATATTACAGAGAGAGAACTAGAAATGTGTCAATGGGACACTCGTGCCCCCATTTTAGCATATATCATTGAAATGGGGAATGAGAGGGGATTTTTCATGATGGGGTATAAAGTAAAAGTAACAAAGAGTCAAAACTGTGGTTATACTTTCTGCAGGGAAAATTCCATCCTATATTGTTATCTTTACATTGGAAAGTTTGAAGAAATTCCATCCAATGGCTAATGAGGAATTCAACACACAATATATATTTGCATTACATACGGACAGACGTACGGAGAACACCAATGCTTTATGTCCCCCATCTAGAAATAAGTGAAGGGAGGGCACAATAATACAAATTATGTATTAAACATAATTATATTTATTTAGCAACGATTGCTGATTACTGGATTTGGGCCACCATCAAGGACGAATAATTTTGGGTACAGACCACTTGCTTCTTGTTTCAGCATCCGTTGATCGTGCAGATGATTCAATTATTTATTTAAATTAAATCGACACTAATCGCTATTATACAGACCGATACACCTTCTCGAATGCCGGCACAATATTTATTGGACATTGACAATTATGAAGATGTTTACAACTTACCATCTCAGATGATGACTGCTGTAGTAATGTTCTGTACATGTTCCTCTGTCTAACGATAGACTCAACCTAACAATGGAAAACAGTGCACCCTAGGCATTCAACAAATGACAAACAATAATGCCTTGGTCCTACGCAGCACTTTTTGTCTCAGCAATGTACTCCCGATTTAATAAATGAACTTCAGAAGGTATCGGGAAAAGGGTCATTGTATGTCTAAGGGAAGCCTAGGGAAAGTCACTAGAAAATATGGAAATCCTTGTTCCCAATTCCTCCTGAAAGTCATTTATTTCTATCGAGAGTATATCGCCTATTCAATATAGCTCAGTGGGACCAAGGCATCAAGCAAGAAGTAAGAAGATTAAATGAGCACATTAAATGAATATTGGGTTGTTAAAACTTGGTATATCTGTACCAGAAATTGTTCAATATCAAACTTGAAACACAATTGCATGTATATTAATTGTCTAACGATTATCATTGTTGTCAAGTTTTTATGGAAGGGTCTGATGTACTGTGATTGGGAAGTATTGTGGAATGTGTACAATAACAGATGAGAAATACAAATAGTTTGCACCTAGACCTGAAACCTATACTGTACGGCACCTTTGACACTTGCAACAGATGTAGAGATACATTAAACCACTTGACTATCACAATACAGGGGTGTGAAATGCCAATGTCTCACTTACCTGACTTGGGCTTTTTGGCCTGCGGACAAATTTTCCATCTAGATATCCCATGGGCAAGAGCACAATTAGCATGAGTTAGTAAAATTAAGTGTCCTATTTTATCTGATTCAGGCTAAATACTGAAACTGAAATTGTAATGCTTTTTTAAAGTTTTTCTTTTGGGCAAGTAGATATATTCTTCGGACAAGTGGATTTTTTAGTCCAACCTGCCCATGGGCAAGTAAAAATTTGAGGATTTTCAGACTCCTGCAATAGGACAATACTGGATGACATACATCAACCAATACAATACTTACGATGTCAGCCTGCTTCTGTCGTTCGTCCTTCATTTGATTCAATTCCACCAATGTTAGCTCAAGTTCATCTTTTAACTCACGAGTTCTGGAATATATGCAATCATATTTACTCATTGATTACGGCCATTCCAAATGATTTCTTCATTTAACGTCCAAGGACGGATAAGTTTGGGCATCTTGGGAAATAAAAAAACAAATTAAGTTTGTAACCTCTTATATCTTCGAAATCAATTGAGATATTGCTTTCATACGTATATTACTTGTTCATCTTTATGTCACACTTTAAATAAATCTACATGTCAAGTTATAAGCTGTACTGAAAAATGTAGATTTATTTAAAGTTTTACATAGCTCCTGGAGAAGAACATTAAGTTGAAATATTGAGAAATTAGAGTGATTTTACTACAGATATTATTGTTATCCCCTTTTAGTGATATATAATTACTAGATTAAACCAAAAGTAAGTTAATACATACAGTGCCCACCAAAAATATGGATACAGAGAGTTTTCCCCCATTTACTTGCCTGTATAACACTACTTGCAGAACAGAGAAGCAACAATGTTTTTGAGGACCAGGAATATTTTTTTTCATTTAGTGTAAAGACAATACATTGATTGGTACCCTAGATGGAAAATATTAAGTTTCTTTGCCAACTTTGAACGACAACATGATCATATAATATGGTAAATTCAGCCCCTTGAATCCCATAGTTTATCTTTAAATCAGAAAATGTTCATCTTTCTATCTGTCACATTTTTTACTCCTTCATTAACTGTTTTTTTCAGAAATTGCAAACATTGTTACCGTCTGACCAAAAGATATGGAATAATTAAACCAATTATAATTCTGCATCTGTCAAAATGTGTATCCATATTTTTGGTGGGCACTGTATGTAACATACTTAGAATCGACAGCAGTACTCTCTTCCAGTTCATGTTTGTCTGATAACTCTCGAATCACGGAGAGAAGTTTCTGATTCTGTTCTTGCAGCTCATCAATATTTCTGTAAAATCAAATCATACGACAAAACATATAATGCAGTCTGTGATTGAGGATTTCAAACAACATACTCGGCAAAAGTGGATAGGTTTCCCTTATACATATTTCTAGTATTTTCAAATTTATAGAGGTCAGGACCCAATCTCCCGAAAAATTTCATTTTGAGCCAAATCTCATCTCAAATGTTGCCATGTGCTGTTTGGATACTTTCCATGGGAGTATGGACTCAAAATTAGCGTCAATCACAGGAAACATTATTCTAAGTAAATAACAGTAAATTTTAACGAGTTCTAACTTCTGATTTGTCTCAATTCAGACACTGATCTGAGCAAAATCTCAATTTGAGTTGAGATTTCTACCCGAGATGCTTCAGGAGATCGGGGCAAGGTAATTAGACTGAAGATGAAAAGCTGAAGAAATGAAGCCACAAAGTTAGCTTTTAAATAAGAGTTATTGGTTATAACTCAGTTGTTCAATATGTATACATAGTATATGATTACGTGTCATAACCATATGCGATAATAAATAAATTTTGACTTTACACAGGGGTTCTACTATGGCATAATTCCCAATCCTGAAATCCAGTAAAAAATCGGTTTTGGGTGCCATAAGAACACATCCTAACACCTTAACAAGACTTCAAACAATGTTTTATTGTTAAATTTAGTTTATAGTTTAACTTCAAATGACCACAACTTTGTCAATTCTTTGAATACTTTCTACAAATAACTTTTATTTTTTGCAGAAAAGGTCATTCTTTCTAAAGCAGCAAATACAGATTTGTAGAACCCTTATAAACATGACTTGGATAAGACAAAAGTTTAGAACCAACCTGAATGTTAAAAGTCTGTCTGATATAATTTTGGAAGAACTACTGATTTCTGATGATGATACATCTTCCCTAACGACACGCCCACCTCGTAACTCTTCTATTTCTTTAACTAAATATTTCACCTACAATACATAAAGCTTTCAATAGACCTACTCCGGATATCCACTAATATGTAGGTACAAATTGAGTTTTACCATATAATCCTTGTGTCACTTGAATATTCATGTAAATAAAGGGGAAAACCACCTTGAAGAGAGTTTCGGATATCAATTATTAGGCATTTAACATGATCAAAACATAAAATGACCCACACATGTGTACATAGACTTAAATAAATGTTGCAAATTCAACACCAATTTTTTCAAACATAGACTAAAACAAAAAACTGAAGAAGTGCAAGCACTCCAAAAGTCCCCTTCTGGTTTGAAGACAACTGCCAAGACCCTTTTTGGAAGACATGACCATTTTTGACACATCTTTGTCCGAATAAGAAAATAATTGAACATGTATAATCTCCCTATTGGCTCATATGCACATAAAAAAATAAATGATCAAGTAATTATATTTAGTTTCATAGAAATGGCACCACTGGTTAATGAGAACAGTTGCTGACTAAATTTATGACATCTAGCCAGCCACTGTCCAGCAAAAAAAATCAATACTGTCAAATCATTAATTTCCGTGGGAGATTAAATTTCGTTGATTTCGTGGTTCACCTTAAACCACAAAATCAAGTCCCAACTTTGACCCTTATATTTATTACCTGAAATGCAAAATCCACGAATTTACATCCTATCGAAATGGTCTTTTTTACCAAAACCATGACATTTCGTCCCATCGAAATTAAATGATTTTACAGTATATCTCTCCTACAGATATTTCAAAGTCAATTGAGAACGGTTTATAAACATTAGGTTGTCCAACAGGTAAAGTATGTTTATCTAGGTGTAACTGTGTATACCCGATTTTACAGCAAACCCTGCTATTCTTTCGAATGGGATAGTTCCCTCATTAGTATTACTTAATGAATCGACTATATTATAATCTGAGGGACAGATAAATATGACGAATAAAAGGTTTGTAACCTACTTGGTCTGATAAGTCTCTGATTTGTGTCCTCTGTTTCTGATTCTCTTTGGTCAAATGTGACGACTTCCTGTGACATTCATCTGCCTCACTACGTAATGTCTGATTTTCCTGAAATATCAGTCAACAATTAACACTATGTAATGTCTGACATTCCTGAAATATCAGTCAACAATTTACACTACGTAATGTCTGACATTCCTGAAATATCAGTCAACAATTAACACTATGTAATGTCTGACATTCCTGAAATATCAGTCAACAATTTGCACTTCCTAATGTCTGACATTCCTGAAATATCAGTCAACAATTTGCACTTCCTAATGTCTGACATTCCTAGAATATCAGTCAACAATTTACACTACGTAATGTCTGACATTCCTGAAATATCAGTCAACAATTTGCACTTCCTTATGTCTGACATTCCTGAAATATCAGTCAACAATTTGCACTTCCTAATGTCTGACATTCCTAGAATATCAGTCAACAATTTACACTACATAGTGTCTGACATTCCTGAAATATCAGTCAACAATTTACACTTCCCAATGTCTGACATTCCTGAAATATCAGTCAACAATTAACACTATGTAATGTCTGACATTCCTGAAATATCAGTCAACAAATTACACTACGTAATGCCTGACATTCCTGAAATATCAGTCAACAATTTACACTACATAATGTCTGACATTCCTGAAATATCAGTCAACAATTAACACTATGTAATGTCTGACATTCCTGAAATATCAGTCAACAATTTACACTTCCTAATGTCTGACATTCCTGAAATATCAGTCAACAATTTACACTTCCTTATGTCTGACATTTCTGAAATATTAGTCAACAATTTACACTACGTAATGTCTGACATTTTTGAAATATCAGTCTACAATTTACACTATGTAATGTCTGACATTCCTGAAATATCAGTCAACAATTTGCACTTCCTAATGTCTGACATTCCTGAAATATCAGTCAACAATTTGCACTTCCTAATGTCTGACATTCCTAGAATATCAGTCAACAATTTACACTACGTAATGTCTGACATTCCTGAAATATCAGTCAACAATTTGCACTTCCTAATGTCTGACATTCCTGAAATATCAGTCAACAATTTGCACTTCCTAATGTCTGACATTCCTAGAATATCAGTCAACAATTTACACTACATAGTGTCTGACATTCCTGAAATATCAGTCAACAATTTGCACTTCCTAATGTCTGACATTCCTAGAATATCAGTACAGAATTTACACTACATAGTGTCTGACATTCCTGAAATATCTGTCAACAATTTGCACTTCCTAATGTCTGACATTCCTAGAATATCAGTACAGAATTTACACTACATAGTGTCTGACATTACATTCCTGAAATATCAGTCAACAATTTGCACTTCCTAATGTCTGACATTCCTAGAATATCAGTACAGAATTTACACTGCATAGTGTCTGACATTCCTAGAATATCAGTACAGAATTTACACTGCATAGTGTCTGACATTCCTAGAATATCAGTACAGAATTTACACTGCATAGTGTCTGACATTCCTGAATATCAGTACACAATTTATACCGGTAGCCACTTTGACTGCCTCAAATGATATTTGGGCCGCCTCAAATTTACTCCCGACTGCCTTCCATCTTCAGTTCTCAGACAGCTTCGCCTCCTCAAATGTACAAAAAGCCTCCTACATGAAATCCTAATGAAAACCCTGGCCATTACTTTAACTATTGCAACTTTGTTCTCTAGTCTGGAGCCTGTTGTCCAACGTTTTTGTAGTGCTTCGCAATGTCTATGCAATGACATGCTATCAGCGATTACTTACCAGCTACCAGAAAAGCTTGCCGATGGCATACTGTTTCTCAGCCCTTGGCTAGGTGAGCACACTTTTTTACACAACAGATTGCTATGATCTTGGTCCAAGGAAAATAAGCACAAACAGTCTATGAAATACTGTTCAAACCAAACAGCACACTGCAGGCCAAATTGACTGCTTAGAAACCATTTTGGGCGAGTGAAAATGAGAAATTTATACACAATTCGTTGCATTAAGGACCTTATCAGGCCTGTTGGTGAAGCATTTCGGCCTGCTAGGTTAAACTTATTGAGAATCCTGGACCAGTACAGAGCACAGTAAATAAGCCTACATATTAGCATACATACCAACAGTCCAGCATCAAGTTGACGAGTCATCCCATCTATAGTGTTCAAGGCGATCTCATAATCTGCCTTCTGTTTCAATAATAACGGTGCCTTCGCCTCAATTTCCTACAAGATTAAGAACATCTCATATTATACTCAGCACATCAAATGTAAAAGCCACATATTAAATTATGGTGAGTTGTTTGTTTGAAAATCACACTAGAACAAATTTAGGTTCTGAGGTTTAAAATATGCAAACAGTAACCTGGAGAACAATTTCAGAATAACAAAATTTGTAAAAAAACTTCCTTGAGAAAATATCAGATCTAAAAGTATCTTGTGCAGGGATAATCTATACAGTGACTAGAAACAAGAATATACTGTAGTTGACCATTCCACCGTGGATAACTTATGCTGTAAAATCATTAATATTCATTGGGGTGTAATTTCGTGGACTTCATGGATGATCAACCGCCAGAACATATCGCCACTGCCCAGACCTCGGAAGCATTCAAGGAGAGACTGGCGGGCCCAAACAAATAAACTATAGTCAATGTTTTTAACTGTTTTTACCATTGCAGTGTGCATGTTGCAATGACCTTGTACATAGTTAATTTCATTTCATATAAGAGTACATACATGTAAAATATTATCTAGGTACAAATTATACATACATGTAGGATATTATCGAGGTATGAATTAAGTCGTTTATTTTCTTCCTTCTCAAACTGTAGACTGTCTGTAGCTTGAACGTACTCATTATAGATCTCCGTCAATGTCATACCAGATTTCAGAATTTTACTGGTAGCTGCTGCCATAGGGAACATTGCATCTACTTTATCTTCACTCGTACCTGATCAGAATAAAAATAAAGTGTTTTTTCTTGTCATTTTGGGAAAGTACCGGGTACCAGTCAATTTTTGCGCGTAAATCCTGAAATTGGGAATCTTTGTAGGGAAAATCTTGACATTGGGATTTTTTTGGTCTGACTTATAAACTGCTTAACAGTCTTTTCTTATTCAAACCTAACAAAAACCATTTTGTTTGTTTAACCAACTTTTCAATAATTTTTCTGTTATATATGGTGGCTGATTCTTCAAATCAGTTTTTCTGAGTTTTATCCGAACAGTATAATCATTGTTTTCAATAACAAGAAATGAGAAAACGTTACTAAGCTATGGTAATTTTTCTTACACTTTTGTCCTGAAGAGGTTACATTCATGAAAATATTGATGTACACATATGTTAACACTTTAATTGTCATTCCTTTAAATGTATGGAAGTCGTAGCTACAATTGTTCTATCAACACACAGACCAACAACTAATTGACAGTATCACTGTTGTACTGTTAATACCCCAATAAACATCCTTTGCAGTGATATAACAATTAAGGACTTCAGGGTGTAACTAGAGCTAACACAGGAGTGATGAATCATACCCCCGCAGCACCGCCTTGACACTGGAATATTATTTTAAAAAATTATAGTCTTCATAACTTTGTACCAAGCAATTTTAAAATCCAGTAAGAAATGACAAAGTTACAGAGCGGACACGATTTGCAGGACTATATAACCTTTGACCTCTAAGTGTGACCTTGACGTTTGAGATAGGGACCTGGGTCTTGCGCATGACACACCATCTTGATGTGGTGAACATTTGTACCAAGCAATTTTAACATCCAGTAAGAAATGACAAAGTTACAGAGCGGACATGATTTGCACAACTATATAACCTTTGACCTCTAAGTTTGACCTTGACATTTGAGATAGGGACCTGGGTCTTGCGCATGACACACCGTCTTGATGTGGTGAACATTTGTACCAAGCAATTTTAAAATCCAGTAAGAAATGGCAAAGTTACAGAGCGGACACGATTTGCATGACTATATAACCTTTGACCTGTAAGTGTGACCTTGACCTTTGAGATAGGGACCTAGGTCTTGTGCATGACACACCCTCTTGATGTGGTGAACATTTGTACCAAGCAATTTTAAAATCCAGTAAGAAATGACAAAGTAACAGAGCGGACACGATGCTAACATACCGACAGACCAACAGACCGACATGGTGACTCCAGTATACCCCCTTCAAACTTTGTTTGCGGGGGTATAATAAAGAATCTCCTCATGAAGAGTATTCATGTTCAGTAATTTTATGGTAAATCGACAGATTTCTTTTAGGTCGTGGGTTCAAACATCACTAGAGCCAAACTATTTTTATTCATTTTTTACGTAATTTTTAGTTTTTAAATATACAGAAAATTTAAAACCAATTTTAGGATAGAAACAAAGAGCTAAATCCTACCTTTAGACTTCATGTCTGTTAATAACTGATTAGCATTGACCAACTCTTGTTCCAAACTTTCAATCCTTTTATCTGTAAACGATAAAAACAAGACTGCGTTCAATAAACGCTTATGCCCCCGTGGCAGCCATTTCAATAAGTCTAAGTCCAAAATTAGGTCAAGGTGAAGGTCAAAATGGAGTCAGGTGATACAGGCGTGTGGAGAGTGTTCATATACATCATCCATGCAAGTTTGAAAGCTTTGTAGCTAGCCATATTAATGCTAGAAGAAACGGTCAATTTGGGTTAACCAGGCCGGACGGACGAACGAATGGACGGACAGATGAATCACTATATGCCTCCCGATCTATCGATACAGGGGCATAAAAACAATAACGATAAACTATGATACACAGGTCAAATGTCCACAAAATTCAGACTCCTAAGTTTTTTAACCAACTGTTGAACAACTAGGTGACTTAAACAGTTGTTCAGGAATTAATGACCAAGCAGATGTGGTACTAACTTGGCTCTTTGGAAACAATCGACTAACTACCAGAGCTAAGATTGCTCTGGCTTTTCATAAGTCTAAACTGTTTGGCAAAGGAGGAACAACAGAGGACACTTAAAATTTTCAAAATAAATTCTGTTTTGAAAACAGTATACTCCTGGAATCAGCTCATTTTGTCGTATTCATTATAACAACACTTTGCTTGGGACTAAACAGTCTTGTTATAACAAGACCTGACAGTATTTTTAACGTAAACTCAGTTTTATAAAAGCATAGTATAGCGCGCCTAGGATAGTGTGAAAAGCGGGAAAATGTGGAATGAGCCACGGAGGTCGATTACTTAAGTGTGCACGATTCATCAGTGTTATTTTAGTACAGAATTTACCGAATTTACTACAGTAGGTTTAACCAGTCAATGTTTATAAACATCATATTATTATGGCGCACTTTATGTGCACATTTGTTTTTAAACTGACAGTTGTATAATAGTATGGACCAACCTCTGTCTGAGAGAACATCGCTGATTTTCTGTATTTCTTCATCTTTCTCATTCTCCATTTCTGTGTGAGCTGGAAAATGAGGGAAATACACAAATATTTATAAAATATAAATGACGATAATGCAAGAAAATTGTGCAATTTCAGAAATCTGTTAGATTTGAGTTTGTAGAACACCTTATGCATATTTTCCACAAATATATACATAGAGTCAAATTAAATATAGACAACTGTTAATTTATGTCAATAGAATTTGAACGGATTAGTTAGATATATCCAGGCTATAGCACAATGCCATAAATCCCACAAATTGCAGTGGCAAAGTTGGAAATGAAGGAATTTTGGGAAAAATAGGCATTTCACAATGTTGGCAAAAACACTTTTTATAAGAGTAAAGTCAAATTTGATGGAATACCCCTCTAAGAAAAAAATGCTTGTAGTGCCAGCAGAGCAAAAACAGTCAGTCAGACCCCTTTCTCCGAGAAGAATATAACGAGTTGGACCGCTGTCCCCAAAAAAAATTGTTGATTATTGTATGAAATCGTACACTAGATTAATTACCTGTAGCTGCTTCCTTCAACAATCTCTGTAATTCTGTAACAGCTCCCAACAGTTCTGTACACTTGTTTCCATTATCTTCAGCAGATGTCTGTAACATCAAAAAGCATCATTCTAAATACGTCGTCATAATTATAAACTCTGATTAAATTCCATAGGGAATAGTTATTTAACACTAGACTAAGTGTGATTCAAACTCTATTTTATAAATAGTATGAACCACATTGGTGATAATTATAATCATCAAGAATTTTCGTAATTCTTCTCTGACACATATAAGAACTGGGTTCGACATAAACACTGGTCCCCTGGTCCGGGGCCAGTGAAAATCTTGAAGGACTAGTGACAACTAGAACCATCACTGTCGTGATCAGGGCCCTGTCGTTATCATTGTCAATAAGTATTGCAAGTTTCATTTGAATATCTTGAAAAGTTTTTAAACTATGACCAATGTTAAAGTTTTGAAGTCAAAAAAGGGGCACAAGCCAAAATTTATTAAAGCTAGAGTTGCTGCCCTTTGCTACACATGTGTGTATTGTCACTGTCAATATGTACAGCAAGTTTCATTTGAATATCTGTAACGGTTTTGAAGTAATGTAGAAAAAAAGATGAAAAATGAGGAAAATTGTAATTTTACAAAGGGCCATAATTCTTACAATATTGTAGCTGGAGTAACATAACTTGGCATACAATAGTGTATTGTTGCTGTGACCTTATGTTTAAAGTTTGAAGTCGATACCTTTAATGGTTTGCAAGTTATTGAGAAAAAACATGAAAAATGTGGACGGACGGACGGACAGGGTGATTACTATAGGGCACCTGCAAAAAATTTGCAGGGCCCTAATTATGAAGGACCAGTAGCTGCATTACATACAAGTTGTTTTAAATGAGTGGACAAAATAATATGACACAAGGCAACCCCTTCTTCTTCTTCCATATACTGAGCTGGGCGTATTTAGCTAAAAACCCCTCATATCGTACTGTTTTTTTTTCAACAAGTTTAATATGTATGTAATTAGCATAAATGTAAGATTCTATTCATCACGTAACCTTAGAGAAAGCTCATTAACGTTCAAAACGTGGATGTACAGTATACCTCTGTCTCATAATTTCGTGCCTTCTCATGAAAACCGTGCTTAGTTGAATTCAACTCTTGCATATGTTCTACATAGTCATTTTGGTCAAATTATCCAAATAAATCATCCTACAAATATCCTACATCAATTGATGCCATTATTTTGGACGACACGCCAAAGCTGTCACCTTGACGACCAGGAACGATACACCTAGTAATTATTCCAACTGATATTTTTCAACTTTTGTTAATTTTTTTTGCATCCCGTTTTCATTTCGCATTATTTTTATCACCTAATGCTTTAATACTCAAACTAAATACGCATTTTGATAAGCACTACTCCAAATTTATCTAATCTAACTACAAATTTGAAATTCCATCACTTTGGGTCCCAATACAGACACGTTTTTACGGAGGCACGTATTTCATGGGAAACAGTCACCAGGATTCAGAGCATCGACCTAGACATCAAAAAGTTATGATTTTACGAGTTTTTGTGATCATTTTTCAAATTTTCTTTTTCTTATAAGTTAAGTTTACATTTTTTCTTCCGAAAATGGTGCAAACAATTTTAAAACTTGTATGGGCTAGTGCGCATGCGTCGCTGAAACTGTTAAGGAGCACGGAGATACGAGACAACAGCATACATAGGTTTCATTCAAAATATAGCGTTACAATTCGCGCGACATCATGACGACGTTTGTATTATACTGACGTCACAGGTTGATTCAAGGCACGGATTGGCTTATGTTATGCCAACCTGAACCAACCAACGTCAAGCTAATTTAAATGTTTAATGAATGGACTGGGAGTGCATTACGATATTTCCGGCACGGCTTTAATGCACTCCCACATCGCAGGTTATATGATAAGTGTATGATGTGACACTGACCTTGTATAATTCTGCTAAATTTATTCGGGAATTTATTTCCTCCTTGAACTTCTTTTCCGATTCAGTGTTGCTGTCTTGGATCTGTAAATCAAAATATAAATTACAAAATGAAAATGAAAGTTATATCCGCAATAAATAAATGTCTACACTTGGTGGAGTAGGGCCTTACAAGCTGCCAGACTCAAAGCAAAACTGCCTAACCAAGTATGTGATAATTTGTTTTTTAAGAACCCAGAATAAAATGTGTTTTAACACACATACTTCATCCACTTTATCTAACAAAATTTCATCCACTTTATCTAACCAACAATAAAATTTCATCCACTTTATCTAACCAACAATGAAATTTCATCCACTTTATCTAACCAACAATGAAATTTCATCCACTTTATCTAACCAACAATGAAATTTCATCCACTTTATCTAACCAACAATGAAATTTCATCCACTTTATCTAACCAACAATGAAATTTCATCCACTTTATCTAACCAACAATGAAATTTCATAAGTTCCATCCGAGTGTGGATTTCCCTGTTTCTTTTTCCTTGCGTTCAATGGCAGTAAGTTTTATCCTTCAATATACGAGGGGTGATCAATATATTCGAGGACTTTTCATCTAGCAATTTCATATTGGCAGCAAGGCTCAAAGCCATTAAATATCATTCGGAGTAAGATGTCTCCGACCAAATTCACTAATAAAATTATTTGATTCATACAAGGGGCGCGTGACGTTGGACGTCACGTGACGTCATTCCAAGCGTCACCGTCGGAGCAGCACATAGCTCCTTTCTGGACTGATACCCGGTTCCATGTATGAGACTGGTTGTCTTTTACTACTGAAATAAGTAGTTAATAGCCGATTCTGGAATGTGAGGTGGAATAAAAAGAGTATCGATGCGTTATTGGAAACAAAACTCGGAAAAGGGTGGTTGGCTTTAAAAAACTCGACTTTTTTAATTAAGCCTGAAACAGGACCTATCAGGTTTGGGACGCAATTTCGAAATAACCCTTTTGATTAGGTGTCAACGACTTTATTAGTTGTAGCCTATACTAGTCTTCGTCTTTGCCAGTTACATTTGATTGAGATATGTGCGTCTTATTTCCCAGAATTTAACGGAAAGTGTCCCTAACGCGGTGTTATTTTTGCTGTTTATCCTTATTTTATCGACTCAAGCGTTTGGTAGAGACCCTACAATCACATATGCAACAGAATCATTTGAAAATGACTAATTGGGAGCGCACAGAATCCATGCAAAATTTAGTCACGTCATTTTGGAGGTATCGCGAGGAATTTACAAGTTTCGCGTTAATTTTCATAGCGTGTAGTTTCTCAGAAATAACGTTACGCCCGAGATGCTCGACGGTGCGTGCTTCACCATGGTTACAAAAAGTGACGTCATCAAGTAAATGGTGACGTGATCAATTAGGCAATTAGAAAAATCGCGAGATAATTGGTTGATCTACATCAGCGTGTAATTTCGTTACTCTAGTTCCAATATTTCAAAATTGAGAAGGAAAGTCCTCGAATATATTGATCACCCCTCGTATGTGCATGCGAAAAAACAAAGTTGTTGATCTATGCCATGACAGTTGCAGATAAAGGCTGGTCAGTTGGACAAGTTCCCTATAAAAAAAAGTTGGACTAAATATCAAAATCCTCCAAACATGGCAGACAGGAAGGTAAATTTTGGGATGACTGCATCACTAGTTCCGAGGAAAATGCTGAAAGGTGTTTCTGAAATTTCCAGTGCCAAGGTCGAAATTTGAACCAAGGACCACAGGGTGGCAGTCAAGAGAGTCAAGCTATTTTTCAATCCATATATTCATATGATAAACCCCAAAAAATATGACTCAAAACTGTAAAATCATTTAATTTCGAAGGAACTTTTTTCGTCGTTTGGGTAAAAAATACCATTTCGATGGGACGTTAATTCATGGATTTTGCATTTGAGGTATTAAATTTGACATACAAGGGTCAAAATTTTTGATCTATGGGATTTGATGTCGTGGTTGAATGTGAACCATGAAATCCAAGAAATTTAATCCCACACAAAAATTAATGATTTTACAGTTTTCATATGATAAACCCCAAAGAAATAAAATTCAATACCTCTTCAATCCTTTTGATGAATGTTTCAATCCTCTGTGTCTGGTCAGCATTAGCTTGCTTCAATGATTCAACACTTGACTGGAGTAAGTTATTCTCATCTGTCTTTCTTTCCAACTCAGACTGAACTTCTAGCAATTTTGTGGACTGAAATAGTGGATTCCTTATCATAAACTAGTTACAAATAAAGACCTAAATTATAAAAATTTAGGTCTTTGCAAATATCAAAGCAATTAATGTTGTCAAGACTTCACATAAAGTTTTTGGTAATTCTCAAAAAAGATTTTTACACGAAAGACCGCAGACTTCAGTCCCACACGGTTCACGGTACAAGAGTTGCAAATTTCGGTACAGTTCAGTATAAGCATTTTTATGAGCAAAATAATATTCAGAGAACGAAATGTCTGAAAGCCCTCTGATTATGTATAATTACCATGCATCACTTGTTTTAATTGTATTAATGTATGCCTATTTTGTCGAAATTCATTTAAAATAGTTGATAGCCATATAATAATTTCTGTTATAGAATCAACAAATTTAATGCAACTTAAAAAATTGTAGTATTTAAGCTGTTGTTAGCAAATATTGTATCATACTGAAATATACCGAACCCTTAGAAAAATTGACGGTACGTATCATATCGTGAGATGAGCGTACCGTTACAGCCCTAGGTCACAGTAACCTTGACTTTTATCGTGTTGCCCTTTAACCTGTTGAATATGATAAACCGTTAGATGGTCAAGTCATGAGGAACCAGCATACTAAGTTTTAATTGATACTAGAGAAACCCTTACGTTTCGTTATTGATCGGGAACCATTAGGTGTATGATCATACCAACGACATAAGTCTACTTCTATAAAGCAGTATTATAATAAACTGATACCTTTTCTCTACGGACAGTCATAAGCTCTTTGGTTTTCTCTGACATATCCTTGTTCAACCATTCAATCTGACCGTTCAAGTTCTGTATTTCTTGTTCACCTTTCTTCACCTGAAACTGTAGACAAAAGAGCCAATGCCAAGTTACTGTGTTTATACTGTCTAATTTATGTACGGTTGATTGTGAAACAAGTTTTCCAACTTATATTTATCACTCTTGACACCTCATTCCTGGGCCCGAAATTACAACCAATACTTACACTCAGCACTCAAAACTCAAATGTTGAAATTGTCATATTAATGAGCTTTTATTTGTTCTAGATTGCTGATCTAGGTGGGGAAATGTATAGAATTGTTATTTGAATGTTGCAAATAACATTTGAACCATATTTTTGCTATTTTTTACTATTTATCAGGTAAAAACGTAAGTATTGTATCTGAGTGCACTCAGACTGGTAAATTACATGTATAGCTTACAAATACACTAAATTTCAATTGGGAACAACCAAATGATAATATTTACCATCTATTTAACATAACTTCAACTTCTCGTCCTAAAAAAATGTTGCTTTGAACCTCAAAAGAAGGAATTTCAATATTTGAGTGCTGAGTGCAGAGTGTAATTGGTTGTAATTTCGGGCCCTGGTGTTATCCATCTCCATGAGGGTATGAGAGAAGAGAAGCAAGTTTCCCTTATATGCTGAGCGTCTAGCAAGGACATTCTGGTACCATTTTTATTGTCTTTGGTATGACCCACTAGGCTATCGAGGAGGTGGTCAAAATTACTGTGTCCGAATGATTTAAAACAAAAATTGACATAAAATGGACAATATGATACAACTTTGAGTTATTATATCATATAGTACAATTTTTTACCCAGTCAAAAAAGATCCCACACTAAATTGCATTATTCTTATGATTTTAAACAAAGTTAATGTAAACTACACAAGAATATTAGTGACTTTTTTAACTATTACTATTACATAACATAACCCTTTGTTCAAAATCCTAAGTATCAAAAGAGAACTTTTATAGAAAATTCATAGGGTAATTTCAAGTGTCAAATGGAACCCTGTAGAATTCAACAAAAGATGGAGTCTGCTCCCCTTTCCCTTGTATTAATTGTTCCATCATTTTTCTGTATATAGTAGATTGGTGATGGAAATGCAGAAGATTTCAATGATATGCAGCAGGAGATTTTTCTTGCACAAACTTTAAACTTAAATAAATGGAATTAATACACAGTTTTAACCTATTTTACTTGAAACATGTTAACATGCATGCTTCATAAAGCTATTTAAATTAATATGTTTAATCATTTTCATCATGCAAACAAACAAGAGCTGTCACTAGACAGCGCGCTCGACTATTCGCAGCCATTTGTCAGAAAAAATATAAGTTCAAAACAGGCCATTTAAAATTTGTATTATATTGAAACGTGAGTTACGCTACTTAGTTGACTACATGGCAATGAAAGCTAATGTACAATCGTGTCTCGTGTCCAAGTTAAAAAAAAGGATCATAGTTTGCATTAAAAAGTTAAACTTTTCAAAGCAATATCATTGATAGTAGGTGAAATATGGTTTGAATGTAACTTGCATGCAAAACTTTAACCAAGGAAAGTCTAAGTTAAAAGGGGCATAACTCGAATTAAACTAAAAATGGAGTTATTACAATTGACCAGTACCATTGACTAATGATGATAAACAAGTGTTATAAGTTTCAATGCAATATCATAAATAGTAACTTTAAAGATATGGCGTGAATAGAACTTGCATGTAAAACTTGAACCAATAAACTCCTATGTTAAAAAGGGGCATAACTGAAATAAAAAATAATAGAGTTATTGCCCTTGACTGATACCATTGACTGATGATGGTAAACAAGTGTTGTAAGTTTCAATGCAGTATCATGGATAGTAGCTGAGATATGGTCTGAATGAAACTTGCATGCAAAACTTTAACCAAGAAAATTCTATGTTAAAAAGGGGCATAACTCAAATAATAATCATAATAGAGCTATTACCCATGACCGGTACCATTGCCTTATGATGGTTAGTAAGTGTTGGTAGTTTCAATGCCATAGCACAGATACTATTTGAGATATGGCCTTATTAGTAACTTGCATGCAAAACTTTAACCAAATTTTCTAAGTAAAAAAGGGCCATAATTTGCATTAAATTCATGCAAGAGTTATCTAACATGGTTGATTACATGACAGGGAAAGCCAGTGCAAAGTTTCAATCCAATATATGAACTGGTTATTGAAATATAACCAAGGTTAAAGTTTTGCATGCAAAACTTTAACCATATGCAACGCCGACGCCGACGCCGACGCCGACGAACAAGTGACTGTAATAGCTCTCATATTCTTCGAATAGTCGAGCTAAAAATGTCAAGGTTCCAGTATTACAAGAATTGCAGGATATTTTATTAATTTGCCTAAAATCATGCAGGAGTATCAGCTCTCTGGCATGTATGAATCATAGAAAGTGTAATAGATCAGCTTACCTCATAATTGAACAGTTTACTTCTAATCTCATCAAGGTTAGCCAGAGCCTCACATTTAGCGGTGTTCATAGTCGACATCTTCTTAGACATTTCCTTGAGTTCATCTGCAAATATTTCATATATCTGTTATCATACTAAATTATGTACAATCATTATTTTTATGGGGGTACCGTGACTACCTTGACTACCATGGCTTCCGTAAAAAATCTATACTTTGTAATCCATGAATTTTCAACCAAAAAATAGCATTTTTCAAAAATCCATGAAATTCTATACCCTTGAAGAAAGGATTTAGTCTTTTTTTTAAAAAATAGTCGCAGTCTTTATGACACAGTTTTACCATGACAGTTCATTTATTGACATAATCAGTTTTAGCACACACTTGGAATCAATGGTGGTTTCAGACAACTGTAAGCTTTTCTTATTTCAAAACAATCAAGTTAAACACTACAATATGTAAGGAGCATTCAGAAAAGTACCATTCATGACATGAAACTAACATGACATTTAGATTCTGAATGCTGTCAAGTTAAAACAAATAAAATACTGCACAATCATTAATTTTCGTGGGGGATTAAATTTCTTGGATTTTGTGGTTCACTTCAACCACAAACTGTTTTCCCAACAAACATTGATTTTGACCCTTTTTTTGTTACCTGAAATGCAAAGTCCACGAATTCAAGTGCCAACGAAATTGTCTTTTTTACCAAAACCACGAAATTTCGTCCCAACGAAATTAAATGATTTTACAGTATATGAAGCAACATATTCAGAGTACAAATCATGTACCAAAGCTAGCACAAACCATTTAGATTGTCCACCTCTCTGTTCCTCTTCTCTAACAGAATTGTAAACTCTCGTTTCTCATATTCTAACGTTTCATTGACTTTTGTCAGCCGTAACTGCAAAATATAAGTAACATACATCTATTTATTTTATTTATTGCACATTTTGACAGAATAAAAATTTAGCATATCTTACTCAAACAGTAAATTGTTTAACAGTGTCTAGAATTATAGATATCATTTTTACTGTGATGACTTAAACAGTTTTAGGTCAAAACATGAACAATCAGTACTTGGGCATTCGACTTAAGCACCTCAGCACAACATTACGATTTTATGCTGTGACCCTGTTTTAAACTTGTGAATATAACCTAAATTTTGCATGACTTCATGAAGATCTAATTTAACTCCATGTATTACCAGTCTTCAAATTTGGCCACTAGTCCCAAGCCTAAGGGCTAGTAATTTTCTCTAGTCCGAAAGGCTAGTGAAAAAAATCTGAGAACACAAATGTTCGAAACGTGTGAGTATTTTTTTGGAATGAGCAAATTTAATCAAAATCACAGAGACTTAAAAGTAATCACAAATAAGAGCTGTCCGCGGACAGCACGTTCCACTTTTTAAGTGTTGGATAGTGTAGTAAACAGCTGAACATGCATACGCCTGAAACACAATATTTTGCAAATAATGTTTGTAAAATCAATTTTCGGGCTGCAAAATTAATTTAAGGGTTACCTGCCCTTGTAAAATTGGTTACCTTTTCGATGATAAACAAGGGTACCAAGTTTAAAGGAAATATCTGGGATATGTAATTAAACATGAAACTTCTACGTCGAAAAAGGGCCATAACATTGGCAAAATTAATGTTAGGGTTACCTGCTCTTGTGAAATAGGTTTCCCTTTTGATGATAAACATGCATACCAAGTTTGAAGCAAATATCTTTGACGCTTTCTGAGATATGGACCTAAACATGAAATTCTAAGTCAAATAGGTGCCATAACTATGACAAAATTAAATTTAGGGTTACCTGCCCATGTGGAATGGGTTCACCTTGTGATAATAAACATGCATATCAAATTTGAAGCAAATATCTTTGAGGTTTTCTGAGATATGGACATAAATGTGAAATTCTAAGTCGAAAAGGGGCCATAACTATAACAAAATTAAATATTGGGTTACCTGCCCTTGTGAAATGGGTTCCCCTTGTATTAGTAAACAAGCATACCAAGTTTGAAGCAAATATCTTTGACGGTTACTGAGAAATTGACCTGAACGAAAAGGTTAACCGACAACGAAAATTCTAAGTCGAAAAAGGGCCATAACTCTGGCAAAATTAATTTTAGGGTTACCTGCCCTTGTGAAATGGGTTCCCCTTATAAAAGTTAACATGCATACTAAGTTTGAATCAAATATCTTTGACGGTTACAGAGAAATGGACTTGAACGAAAGTGTTAACCAACGCCGCCGGCGCCGGTCACGACAAAAGCTCCACTTTTTTCTTCGAAAAGTGGAGCTAAAAATGAATAAAAATCCACTTTTAATGATTTAATGGTCCGGCTAGTGAATTTTTTCTTGGGCTAGTAATTTCTGCCTTGTTGGTAGCCCGACTGGCTATAACTTTGCAAAGTTTTTTGTGAAGACTGCATGTATGATAATGAAAGCTATGGCTGCTACACAAACCTGTGTTGATAGACTGCCATCTTGTGTCTCTTCCAATACTTTGAGCTTCTCAGAAGCCTCATTATATTTTCTGTCTGAAAAATGTCAATGAAAAACAAAAATGTCAGTTGAAAAGATGTTTATACTTGAAGTTGTAATTCAATTCCATTGCTAGCTTACTTTCAATAGGATTCAGGAAACAAGAGGCCCCTGAGGGGCCATTAACGCTCACCTGTGTCATGTGGGAAATTTCAATTTTTAGCTCTGGTGGCCATCTTGTTTAACAGACCAGAACGATTTCAGCTATTTTGGTTACAGGTCACCCAAAGATCATTCCTGTAAAGTTTTATCAAAATCCATCAAGCGGTTCAGGAGAAGAAGCTGATTAAAGGATATTTCTATTTTTAGCTATTGCGGCCATCTTCTTTAATGGACTGGAAATTTTTTAGCTAAATTGGTTAACAGTCAGTTAAGGAGCAGAAGTCATTAAAGAAGAATTCTATTTTTAGCTCTGGCGGCCAACTTGTTCAGCGAAGCGGAACAATTTTTGCTTTTTTGGTTTAGGGTCACCCAAAGATCATTCTTGTAAGGTTTTATCAAAATTGGCCAAGTGGTTAAAGAGAAGAAGTCATTTAAAGTTTTTTTTCTATTTTTAGCTCTGGCGACCATCTTGTTTAATGGAGCGGAACTATTTTAGCTATTTTGAATAAGTGTCACCCAAGGATCATTCCTATGGAGTTTAATCAAAATCCACCAAGCGATTAAGGAGAAGAAGCCATTTAAAGGATATTTCTATTTTTAGCTCATGCGGCCATCTTGTTTAGCGGAGCGGCACCATTTAGCTATTTTGGTAAAGGGTCACCCAAAGATCATTCCTGTACAGTTTTATTGAAATCGGCCAAGTGGTTAAGGGGAAGAAGTCGTTTAAAGATTTTTCTATTTATAGCTCTGGCGGCCATCTTGTTTATAGGAGCGGAACGATTTTAGCTATTTTTAATGAGGGTCACCCAAGGATCATTTCTGTGAAGTTTGGTTGCAATTGGCCAAGCGGTTTAGGAGGAGATGTCGTTTGAAAAAATTGTTGACGACTACGGCGACGGACATCTCGGTATGACAAAAGCTCACCTTGAGCACATTTGTGCTCAGGTAAGCTAAAAACAATGTAAAGTCTACTTTTTTTTATGTTGAGCATAGCCTATATTTGCCAGTCAGCTTTCTGCTGAAATATGACAGGTATATATATATATATATATGCCTCCAACCGGATTCGAACATGGGTTGCCAGATTAGAGCGCAGGTGCACTAACCACTTAGCTATGGAGGCACATGTGTCCATTCAACTGACTAAAAATACACCCCCCCAATAGTGTTAGGAATCGGCTAGAATTTCATAATCGATTATCGGTTTAAAAAACCAACTGATTATCGATTATATAATCGTTTTTTAGCTTTGTTAAATACAGAAGGATATATGATTCTTTTACAGTCATCTATACATGCAGCTGGAAAGAGATACATAAAATTAAAACAAAGATTGTTGTTAGTTACTTATTTCGGTCAATGCCAAGGAAAATGTCAACTGTGAAGTTGCACTTTCAAGCTTGACGCATGGAATGACTTAACGTACTTGACATGACATGTCACACAGACCATTGCAAAATATATAATTTCATTTCACGGTACTGTGTATAAAATAAATTTTATAATAACACCATAACATGATAACCGAGAACCCTGATGCAAAAAGGAGTTCTGGGACTCCAACTTTAAAATCCTACAGAGAACCCTGGGACTAAATAAATTTTGGTTTGACCTTGAATTTTGCAGACACAGCTATGTACATAAAACAAGAGGGCCATGATGGCCCTATATCGCTCACCTGATTATAAATGAAGCCCTGCACAATTTAGACTAACAAAGGTAGAGCGTAAATATAGAAACTGGTGACCCCCGGGGCAGGGTCAATTTTGACCCAAGGGGCATAATTTGAACAATCTTGGTAGGGGACCACTAGATGATGCTACATACCAAATATCAAAGCTCTAGGCATTGTGTTTTAAGAGAAGAAGATTTTTATATGTCTTCCCTATATAAGTCTATTTAAAACTTGTGACCCCCTGGGGCGGGGCCAATTTTGACCCCAGGGGCATAATTTGAACAATCTTGGTAGGGGACCACTAGATGATGCTACATACCAAATATCAAAGCTCTAGGCATTGTAGTATTAGAGAAGAAATTTTTTATATGTCTTCCCTATATAAGTCTATGTAAAACTGGTGACCCCCGGGGCAGGGTCAATTTTGACCCCAGGGGCATAATTTGAACAATCTTGGTAGGGGACCACTAGATGATGCTACATACCAAATATCAAAGCTCTAGGCATTGTAGTTTTAGAGAAGAAGATTTTTATATGTTTTCCCTATATAAGTCTATGTAAAACGGTGACCCCGGGGCGGGGCCAATTTTGACCCCTGGGGCATAATTTGAACAATCTTGGTAAGGGACCACTAGATGATGCTACACACCAAATATCAAAGCTCTAGGCATTGTAGTTTTAGAGAAGAAGTTTTATATGTTTTCCCTATATAAGTCTATGTAAAACGGTGACCCCCGGGGCGGGGCCAATTTTGACCCCAGGGGCATAATTTGAACAATCTTGGTAGGGGACCACTAGATGATGCTACATACCAAATATCAAAGCTCGGGGCATTGTAGTTTTAGAGAAGAAGATTTTTATATGTTTTCCCTATATAAGTCTATGTAAAACTGGTGACCCCCGGGGCGGGGCCAATTTTGACCCCAGGGGCATAATTTGAACAATCTTGGTAGGGGACCACTAGATGATGCTACATACAAAATATCAAAGCTCTAGGCATTGTAGTTTTAGAGAAGAAGATTTTTATATGTTTTCCCTATATAAGTCTATATAAAACGGTGACCCCCGGGGCAGGGCCAATTTTGACCCCAGGGCCATAATTTGAACAATTACTAAATCCCCCAATGCCACGTACATCCTGGCAAAATTTCATCAAAATTGGCCAAATGGTTTCAGAGGAGATGTCATTTGAAAGTGTGGACGGACGGACGGACGGACGACGGACGGTGAGTGATCACAATAACTCACCTTGAGCACTTTGTGCTCAGGTGAGCTAAAAACTAGCAAACAGAAGATAAGCGCTTTACCCGAGTATATCATTGGTAACATAAAATTGTTTTTATATCTTATTTCAATTTTTAAAGATGTTAAAATTAATATTTTCAAGTATTTAGGTGATTTTTCAAAATACGAAAGTAACAACTACGGAAATAACCGGAAATTCCCGAAAATTAAAAAAAAGAGGTTGATTAATCGGAATTCCAAAACACGAATCGATTGCTTGGTTTCGGGGCACTTTCGACTGACTATCGATTATAATCGATTAATTGGTTTATCATTACTGTAAATACTCAGCCATAAGTCGGGCAAAAACCGTCCCAAAAAAAGTTAAAAAGTCACCCCGCGACTTATGGAAGAGTTTACTACACTTCTAACGATTTTGTCAGAAAATCATTACATTACTCCTGACTTTATCTGAAACTGACCGCATCTCCCTGACTTTATCTGAAAATGACCACATTCCCATCAACTTTGTTTGAAAATTACTACACTCCTCCATATTCTGTCTGAAAATCACCACATTCCTCCCAACTTTAGCTGAAAATGACCACATTTCCTTTGACACTTGACACCGAGCACATGATTTCAGCTTTCACAAAAATGGAAAACTATACATGCGACCTATGAATGGGTTTAGACAAAAACCTTGATTTTTTATTCAAAAGTCCCCCTGCGACTTATGGCTGCATGCGACTTATGGCTGCGTATTTACGGTACCCCCCAATCCCAAATCATTTTTCAAATCATCATTTTCACAACCTTGCAGTTTCGAAAGTGCACAAAATGTCTCTTCTGCTCATAACAGCCAATGATTTATTAATTTATACGGGTCCAAACAGAATTCCTATGCATGGCATGTATTTCATACAGTTTTTACTTCCTCATTTGTAAATGAGTCTTACAATGCCAAAGTAAAATAAATGCAGCAAGCTATTTGAGTATTTCTTGTTCAAAATATTTAACATCAAGCATTGTTACTGTAGTGATTGTAGGGATATATGGGCGCTTCCAACAACCTTGCTGTTGAGTTAACCCTTGGTTGACGGGGTTGAGTGTCTGCCTACAGTGCTAGATGTCCTGGGTTCGATCCCTTGTAGGGCCAGGACAAAAATGCAAGGCTTTTTTTTCACTATGTAACAGAGGCCGAAATAAGGCTACGGTACTTCACAATTAGAAGGGTTCTTCACAATTCCAAAATGCCTGTTTTACAAACCACATAAAAGCCACTTTCACAAATGAAACCACTTGCCAAGGCTCAAAATTTTCTACACTTTGAAATTGACAAAACCAGAGTAGCTTTAACATAATCAATAATGAAATATTTCAATCCTTTAGTGATTATCCTTACAAAATAAAGGGAAGTATGAGTTGTAAATTGCTATTCACAAATTTATTAATGTCAATATCATGCTTCCTCTTTCACAATTCAAAAGCAAAACTACACTTGAATTTCACAATTTGAAGAAAAATTGCGCTTTACGTTTCACAAATTTAACAGGCTAGGCTTCTTCACAATTTTGGCAAAAAAGCCATGAAATCAATTGGCCGAAATAAAGTGTTTCACAAGACTGAAGAGGGTCTTTATTGGTTGTCAGACAGTAATGTGATTCCACATACAGATGGTACGTACCAAGCTCGTTCAATTGTTCCTTCAACAGTAACTTCAAGCTGGATTCTATCTCAAGTTTTGTCGTGCTATCTACCAACTGTTTTTCTATGTCAAAATATTGTTGTTCTGAAATGAAATTATTCAAATAATTCTTGATAGAAGAAACAGCAAGAGAAACAACATATATTATTTCAGCATAACTGCCTGAGAGTCTGAGTGAGATGACAATAGTCAAAATACATAAAATATTGTCAGCGTTTTAGACCAAACCAAAAAGAAAGGAACGCATTTCTCAAGACGAACAGTCGGCCAAATTCTCCATTCAACAAGTCATCACTGGTCAGGTATACTATATTATAAACAATTTAACCTTAATTACCCAGTGTGAATAAGTGTCAATACATCAAATGTAAGTTTTCTAAGTGAAAGTTGCAAACACCGGCTAATTTCACTCGCCATTTTTATCATTTTTACCTGAAGTAACGCGAAGTTTTTCCAAATTAGCCTGGTGCTCTTGTACTTGACCTTCGAGCTTCTGAAAACACGTCGTAAGTTTATTCGTAGCTTCTTCGGTAAGGCCAGAATAATCGGGTGAAGTTAAAAGTGTGACGAAGTCCGTGGCCCCCGCCATTTTCGTTTTCTGAAAGTTGCTAATAAAGTTCGTTCGTTCCGTCCGGTCAGTATCCGTGATAGGGAAATATTGTTCTCCGCGGTTCGTAGTATTATTTTTACATCGTGCTTAGAGGCGAAATCTTGGTTTGATTTTTATGAAACTTGGCAGCAATGATCATCGAAAGCTAGTCTATGTTAAATAAAAGTTTGAGTTAACCAGAGCCAAAATCTAGGTCACTAGGTCAAAATAAAGAAAAAACAAGATATAGTCACCAAGGGTCGCAATTTCGACCTTACACTTGTGAAGTTTAGTCACAATGATCACCTTACAAAAATCAAGGTCATGTATGAAATTGGATTAACCTGAGTTAAAAACTAGGTCACTAGGCCAAATTATAGAACAAATCTTTAGAAGGCGCCCTTTTTACCCTAATCTTTATGAAACCATGTCACATGGATAATGAAGACAAAATGTAGGTCAAATTCAATATTTACTTATCATGAGTTAAAACTAGGTCACTAGGTCAAAAAATAGACAAACCTTCATGCGCCAAAAAGTCGCATCAATTATTTTCACCTATTTACCTAATTTTGACCAAAATTATTCAATAACATACTTGTCTTAGATGTTTTGAGACGAGCATTGTGATCAAGTTGCATAAATATTAGACCAAAATTGTGAATTTTGTACCTACACAACGTTTTTGATTTTAACTAGCGGCCTACTTTTTGACCCCGGATAAACCAATTTATAACTTTGACCTAGATTTTGTTGATATTATTATTGTGACCAAGTTTCATAAATATAAGGTCTACATTATGACCTCTAGCGACTACACAAGTACCTAGTTTTTTATCCTTGATCATCCATTTTCTACCTTGGCCTAAATTTTGTTCAAATGATCACTCTGACCAAGTTTCATAATCATAAAGTCAAAATTGTGAATACAAATGCCATTGTAGACGAACAGACAAAGAGAACAATCACTATTTCTCCCGAATCGATAAATTCGTGTACATTTTGTATATTGTCATTATTGTATACTGTCATAACACAAATATCCTTTTTCCATTAGACATACATGTATACAACACATGACATGTGTAAATTTTAAACAAATTGGATTAATATTAAAGAAATGAGTAAAACTTTTGTTTCCCCTTCCAAGTGCTATTTTGAGTCATTTTGTCGACATTTGAATGGGCAGTATACCAACACGTAGACTGGCATATATATGAAAAGTAAATTGTCTGATGATAAAATCAATATTTGTATTCGATAGAAGAAGGTTGTATCTTTCAGAAAATATCAGCTTTAAGGTGCAATTAGTAAATATTTATCGACTTACATGGGAATTAGAACTTAAAATTCCCCATGTAATATGAAATAAGGAAAATGCTGAAATTGCTACCAAAAGTGACCTTAAACATGTAGATTTTTTTGTATTTTCCCCACTGAAATCGCATATTTGACGTTTTGTCTGTAGTTGATAATAGTTTGTAGATGATGAAAATGCAAAGAAACTCTGATTTGCAATTTGTTTGAGGTTGACCATATTTTTTAGCTTCAATGACTGGACTATATAGCGGAGAACATTTGTCTACCTTTCTTCTTCTTCTTCTTCTGTTCTTGTACTTTCCCTCGTCTTCACGCGGCACACCCTCTCGGGATACAAGAATTATTTATTTATTTCCCAATAACACCATCACCTCCAACGTAGAAAAACGTATATACACTGTTTCTATTGGTTTATTTACGATTTTATGTTCTTAAAAGTCTTACTGAATGTACCGTACAGTTTATGCATGCAATATATATACATGTTTAAAAAAATTACAGGCAGTTTTCAGCTAGGTGTTATCAGTTATTCTTAAGCACGCTTTCTGCTCGATGATACTTGTACGCATCTGATGGAGTTTGTAGATCATCTGCTGTGAAATCCTCTCGACGAAGGATGTATGTAGCGGCTTAAGGGAGAGTGTACTGGTGACATCGGGGCGAGTACAGTCCATGATTGTTTGGAGAAGTAGATTTTGGTTGAGGAGTTTGTAACTATTACTTGCAGATATTTCGTTGCAGAGCTGGTAGAGGTTCTTAAGAGAATGTTCTCTGGTGTGCTGAGTAGCAGGACACATAAGGACAAAGTGTTTCGTATCTTCGTCACCGTGACCACAGAGCTGGCATAAAGGAGATGTGTCATTCTTGTTGTATTTGGCAGCATTGTATTGAAGAGAGTACGTCTGTATGACAACTCTCGCCTTCACCTCCGCTTTCCTGACGTCGTATGGTCTCGAGTTTGCTACTTTCCATATATTGTGGGGATTGCCGATGGGTGTATTTGGAATGTGAAGGTATCTAAGGGAAGATTTAGTGACTTTATCTGTGTCCCAAATGTACTTCCAATGTGCGTTTATGGCTGTCTTGACATGATTCGCCCAAACAGACTTCTTTGGTGGGTTACTGAACAACTTCTCTGCAGTTGGTAGACCGAGCTTGTGCACTGCTTCCCTTGTCTTGTCTAACAAAGATCCCCGGGGTTCGTTTCCATATGTAAGCTGTCTATCTATGACGGCATATTCTCTGGTTGCTGGAGATCTGGCATAGCTTATATACTGGCTGAGGACTGCTCTGTCTATTACCGTCTCGATGGGTTCAGCTCCAAGTAGGCAGTACACTGCAGTTGTCGCAGTTCCCTCTGGTAAGGACTGCATTTGTTTCAGAATCTTCCTCTGCATGGCTTCTAACTTCTTCAGATCAAGACCTGTCACGTTAAGCACTTCTAGCCCATATAAACATCTAGGAATGGCGTGCTGCTTCCATGCATGGAGAGTCACCAGTGGAGATAAACCTTTTCGTGCATTCATGGTTGGACCAAACATGGCATACATAGTTTGAAGACCTGTTTTTACTCTAGCATCGGAGTCGACCTTGTTCTGTGTGTTCCTGACAATTCCAAGATGTTTCGTCTTGTCCACCTCAGCAACTCTGCGCGTGTCAAGTGTGACATCTACACTATTACTAGTTCCGTATTTGACGATTTCTGATTTCTCAGGATTTATCGTGACACAGTCTCGTTTTGTCTCATGTTCTACAATATTCAGCATGCCTTGTAACTTACTTACTTCTGAGGCCAAGAGTGCCGTGTCATCGGTACATATTGGAGCAGACATGTCGATTTGCCCAATGCTCGTTCCGAGGTTACTTTTCTCCACGGCGCCGAGGAGGTTGTTGTGGTACATCTTGTATAACGTTGTTGATAGCTTGGCTCCTTGCATTGTACCTTGGGTTAGATGAAAGGTTTCTGACAGTTGATTCTCCCATTTTACCTGCAGTGTGATATTTCGGTAGAGGTTGCGAAGGAGTAACCATAGGTGTCCTTTAATTCCCATGTGAAAGAGCTTATTGAATAGTACCTCGTGGTTCACCTTGTCAAAGGCCTTTTGGGCATCCAGCGTTAGTGGTATCTTTTGCTGTTTATGAGAAAGTATGGTTTATGTGATAAGGAAGGCTGCATTTAGGGAGGAGCTGTTTTCGGTGAAACCGCGCTGTAAGGAGTTTTGCAATGGGTTGAAGATAGCGTCAATTCTATCTTTGAGGACACTTTCAAGTATCTTTGAGATGATGGTTGTAACAACTTTACCTCTATAGTTGCCTGTCTGAAGCTTGTCTTTTCCTTTTTTGTGCACGGGCGTGAGGATACCCCGCTTCAGAATGTTCGGGAAATCCAGGTCTTCAAATATATTGTTGATTATGCCAGTGAGTGGTTTGGCTATCTCTTCTTTTGCTAGTTTCAGATTTTCAGCCGCCAGTCCCAGGACATCCGGTGCCTTTCCTGAGTTGAGTTTTTCTATAGCTCTAATAATATCTGTTTCAGTGACGGGTGGTTGCGTGTCTGGTTTATCTTGTTGTAGTGATTCAATGATTTCGTTTTGTATAGATGCTAGATTGCTTTTCTGGAAAGTATTACATGAAGTGTTTGTTGGTGGTATATCTGCAGTTGCTAGTTCTTGGAAGTGATCTTTCCATGCTCCTAGGATTTCTTCTGGTTCGTGTATCTCTTCACCTTTGACAATTAGGACATTTGTATTTCTGTTCACCGAGTTTCTCTGTTTTTTTATGAGTTTGTGAAAGAGCTTTGTATCGGTTGTTCTAGACTCCATAATATCTACTGTATATTTGTGTTTACATCTTGCTATAGCCTGTCGTTGTAGTCGTCTCAAATTTTTCTTCTCCTTATTCATCTCTGTTTTTAGGTCGTCGTCTGTCCTTCCTGTGTTCTTCCACTGCCAGAAGAGGATTTTTGCTCTTTTCGATGTTGTGCCGATCTCGTGGTTCCATATATGTTTGCCCCTTGGTTTCTTCTTTTTCGTCTTTCTGTAGTTCGGAACAGCAGTTTGGCCTGCTGTGTGAAGCGCTTCTGTGAGTTCCTTGATTTTAATGTCTAGTGGTTGCTCTGTGTCCATATCATTAGTCAACTCAACTATCTTCTTCCTGTATTCCTTCTTGTCAGCCTTCCCCCACTTCGGTTTTGTGACAATTTTGACAACAGGGGGTTTTGAGGTTGACTTCATGTTCAGGTGTATCTGTATATCTAGTGTTAGGAGCGTGTGATCGGAAGGATTCGTTGGCTCTAAGTCACGTATTGTTATGTTGCTGATATCCAGCTTGGTTTGCTTCTTGAAGAGGAAATAGTCAATTTGGCTCTCATAGCTAGTATTGTATCGGAAGAAAGTGTTCTTCATAGGGTATTTTTCAGTGGTCGTCAGTTCGTTTGATAGGACAAAGGCCTGGAATGTTTTGTCTCTAGTGTTTGTCCTTTTTAGAGACGCATTCATATCACCACATATGATTATGTCGTGTGTTGATTCGAATGGTTGCATTATTTCCTGAATTTGCGCTAGAGTTTTCTTGTAGTCAGTGTGTGTGTGACGGCATGTATGCATTTATGAGACATATTGGTTTTGGGGTTGAGCACAACTCAATTGCAATTATTCTTGCTGGAATAGATGTGATTGGTTTTATTTTACCATTGAGCGATTTTTCCAGTACAGAGCAATTCCTCCATAACCACGTATGAGATTTAGATCGAGTCTGGGATCTTCATCATCTACACTCAGTATAATAGCTTCATGGTCATCACTTATACCTTCAAGGGATGATTTTTGGAAGTTAAGTATCCAGTGTTCTTGTATGCACAATATGTCGTGTGCCTTGATCATGGTACTGAGATATAGTGTGTTTGTTTCAGCGCCATGTGTATTTATTGTACCTATGCTAAGTTTTTCCATCTCACATGTTTCGATTGGCCCTGGCACAAAAAATGCTGTGTTCGGTTGTTGCTATTTCTGTCTTGGTCGTTGTGTATAGTGGGGTTACTTGTCACTTGATTATTGTCTGTTTCTGTCCTATGCAGTGGCTGCTCCTTGGGTTTGTCATCTTCGTTTCTTCCTTTATTTTGTACATTTCTTGGACTCTTTAACAGTGGTTTTCTATTGGTGTTTATAATGGTTGTTCTGCGATGCTCGGAAATATTTACTTGTTCTTCCTGGGCTTCTTTTATATCTTGTGTGTTTAAGTCATCTTGCAATCTTCTTGTGGATGAACTTTTATCTGGCTCTTCTTCACCCTTCTGTGTTTCTGTGGTTTCAGGAGTGTTCGGGCTGTATTCTCTGTGTTGGTTTTCTTCTTGTTCAGCGTCATGTTGTATCTCTATAACATGTTCTAGTTTCTCTTCCATGATCATCTCATCTATGTTTGTTCTGATATAGGTCTCTTTATCATCTATGTGGATTACCTCGCTGTCGGGAGTTCTGGTTCTGTATTGTTGAGTCTTGTTTCCCATTGGTGTGTTTGTTGGTTTTTTGGCATATTGTGAACCACATTCCGTTCTCGTACTTTCCGGTCGGTTATGCATTATGTAGTTCGGTGGGGGAATGTTGCGATGCCTTGGGTGCATCCCTGTTTGCCTCTGAGCGTGGATGTGTCGAGACTGGTTTCCGATAGCCTGGTGTGCAAGCGTGTATTGCAGTGGGGCACCGCCATGTGTTATGTTTTGGACAGGAGTCATTCGGGGATTATGTGGAGGTTGCGGTGGTGGTTGCGGCACCAATATGACAGGTTGGTTATGTAGCGTTTGTAAGTTTTGATTTGGAAAAACGGAGTGTGCATGTTTTTGGTTAAT
This sequence comes from Spisula subtruncata, assembly GCA_963678985.1. Lineage (NCBI taxonomy): Eukaryota > Metazoa > Mollusca > Bivalvia > Venerida > Mactridae > Spisula > Spisula subtruncata. Next base: position 13,284,881 of record OY787662.1, on the reverse strand, counting down.
TACTGTGGGCGCCCCAAGGTTCATGCCATGGTATGCAGCAGGTTGCAACGGTTGAGATATTGTCGACCTGGAGTTTCTCAGTAGCTCTTGCTGCATTTATATCATTATCATTTCGAGTTTCATGAGCATTTGTGCATTATGAGCCTGTGTTTGGTGCATTATTCTCATTTCCATTGCTGTAAGATCTGCATGGCTGATTGACGTTCGATTTGTGTCACCATGGTTCTCAGTGCATTGGTTACTCCTGGTTTCTAGGATTTTCATCTGTGTTTCAAGGTGGTGAATCTTCATCTGACTAGTTAATCTTTCTTCAATCCTTTCCATTCTGGAGACCGCACATATATCATCTAAGATGATATAGATGGTATCGTCTTGTGTTACTGGTAACTGTTTTTGGGTAGATTTGTTCATCATCACCAGTTTTAGGGTGTTCTTGTAGTCATTGTTTTCTGACTCTAAATTCGCTAGTCTAGTGTGGCATTCTGTAAGTTGAATCTGTAGCAGTTCTTTTTCTGTTTTCCTATCCCTCTTGCTCTTTGTGTTACGTTTTGTCATCGTCTCGGTTTTTCCTTCCTGGTCAGGATTTTGTTCTGTGTCCGCGTGGTCAATTGTTATCACCAACTCATTGTTGGTCGTTTGTTTGTGTGCGTATGTCTTCTTGACATTGTCTTTCGTTCCAGCAGAGGTGCTGGTGGGTGATAATGTCGTTCGGGCATCAGCCGTCACTGTCATGATACTTTCACTTTTATCAGCTAGGCTCTTCTCATGTCTTGGTTGTTGCGGTAGGTGATCATCGCTGTTATGCGCAGGTGCCTTAATGTTCGGTTTCGTACTTTGACTGGTTTTGCTGCTTTGCTTTTGAGTGTTTTGGTTTGTATTAGAGACATTATTACTTGTATCCAATTTTGGATTCATATTTGTTATTCCTGAGGTTGTTTGTACTTGAATGTTATCGTCTATAGCAGTTGTCTCTTAATTTGTTTCTCCTAGTGGTATATTATCACTGTTTCCCAGAGCTTTGCATGACATGCACATGAATATGTGATTTGGGTTTTTGGTTAGCTGAGATATTTCATCTGGGGGTGACAATTCACATGATATATGGTACCTTTGACCAAACAATTTCTTATTGGTCAAGTGTTGACAAAACAATTTCTGATTGGTAAACAGTTTTTGGGTGAAGCGCTGACCAGTGACCGAGGAAAAGTAGTCACTTCTATACTGAGCATCAATAGTTTCGCAACCAAATTAAAAATTCAATATTTGTGTATCCATAGTGTTCATGTTGAACCCATTTCCGTTGGCCTCCGTTACGCTTGGATGATCACACCATCAAAAATGATAAAACGTCTATTCAAGCGCGCAAAGTAAGGGCTTTTCATTTTCGACTAAAATTACACTTTCAATTTACTTGATACATTTCTGTGATACGTACGGAAGCCCTGGAGGGACATTTATTATTTAACAATTATGAACAATTATTATTTATCATTTAAAACTTATTATCTATAGTTTATTATTTATTACTGAACACTACTGTATCTGGCGGGAAATAAAATATACGACTCGTGTCGATTAGTCAAACGGATATACACAACGTAACACAAGTACAATCATGTGAAAGGCGTTCTACTCATGTCCATTGCAAAGCAAATAAGTCACTGGGGGTAAGTTATGTTTGTTGTCATTCAACTTTAATTAAGATATAATTTCATGGTCCATTTCCAAGGTGTTTGAGTTAGGCAGAGCTGTAAGTTCGCGGGTTAGGCGAAGCTGTAAGTTCGCAACCGTCAACTAGCTAACTGGGAACTTGGCATTGGCCCAACATGTGGCTATCGTTGGATATGCTATGTCGCGACGTCGGCAACCAAAACCAAATGACGGTACGACACCCGACATCGAAAGCCCGATGTTGATGTGCTCCGACGTCGGCACGGTGAATACTTGATATCATGACCTACAATATAGCATAACAATATATGATGGTATGTTTAAATACTTGACCATGGGCCATCTCAATAAGCGGACGATAAAAATGAGTATCCTATTAAAAACTGATAGTAATGCCAATTGCCAAACGATTTACTCATATATTATTGTTAGATATCTATTGTTCAAAAGTATTAACACCAGAATGATGATGACAGGCTTTATAAATGTGATTTTGTAAAATTATTATTATTAATTATAGGAAAGTGGAAAAGGTATTGGAGTGGAAGACCTGTATTTTTCACGAAAGTGTTGATATGGTAAATAAGTCACACAGGAGATGTGGTGCCTCGATATCTACCATCAGAGAATTAAATACACAATCCTGGACTTAACTTGGTGATGTAATACGTTAACGCTGGGTTTAAGTTGTTTTGTGAAAATGTTCTTCTAATGTTTTGTGAACCTAATGTTGTTGCATTTGAAGTAAATCCTTTACATCTTTGTGGATATTTACTGTTACGTCGCAAGAAAACATCAGATCTATACTTGATAGAGAGAAAAAATACAACTCAGTAAAAAATGTATCTGTTTTTGAACACTTTAGTATGTGCCGTCGCTGAATGAAAGGCTCTCGGACTGCCATATATACAAAGAAATACAAAAGGTTAAAATGATATTTGGCACATTGGTGGATATGACGAAAGAAACAATTTGTTTTATGCATTCATGCAGAAATAGAGATTGGAAATAACCGGACATAGTCGTATAATGGTACAAGTTGTTAAAGGTTTAATGACCAATCCTAAATGTATTGTTATTTTGTTAATTACCATATTGAATCAATAAAAACATTGAAGCGTGTTCCTTGTATTTTCTGAGCTGACTGTGGCACTAAAAGCACACATGTTAAGTTTTTTACAACCGTTATTTTGACAAAGCCACTGCGAGTGAACAAATTCAAGCGTGATGGAGCTACCCCCAGCCATAACTTCTATAATAGGCTTTCATATTATCCATATATCAAAATTTTAATGGACTTCTTTATGAATTGCCCAAATTATGACTCCGTAATCATATTCACCAGCCTCAATGCTTACTAGTCCGAATATAAGTATGTGGAAACTTGCCATTCCCTGCGGTGGTGTCAATATGATCTGGTGCCATTATTTGAGCAATTTACATTAGAATGCCCATGATGTTATATAAAAATCAAGCTACGTAGGAGAATATCCTTGACAGCACGAACACTTAAGACTTCTTATCACCTGGTGACAGGTGAGTCAGGCATTCCTCTGCCACTCCATTAGGGTCAAATATGAGACAGCCACTTGAAGATTCTTGACCTGTATAACTAATGTATCTTCGAGACAAAATACAATAAAGCAATAGACGGCTAACTATTTTATTTAATTATTAAAACAAAAACACCATACGTGGACACATAAACACTTTAACACAATATGTCGTAAACGCAAGTCATATGGTCAATGCTCTAAATAACCTTCTTAAAGTATAACGTTTGTCCTTCTTCAATACGTTCATTCACAACAATTTTCATTATTTTTTCTCCTCCATTCCTCAATACTTCTCCTGAAAGGCCGCTAGCGTATTTGCACCTTGTATTCTGATTTCCTCTCCATCCACGACCACGTCTTTCATATGAACCCACGCTCTGAAAAACCCCAGAATAATTTATTTAAAATATATAAGACTGTACTTATTTGTTATTATTATTTATCTAATATTTAAAATTTATAACTTAAAAATTATTATTTAAAAGTTATTACTTAAAACTTATAATTTAAAATGTATTACTTAATACTTATAATTTAAAATGTATTACTTAAAACTTATTATTTAAAATTTATTACTTAAAACTTATTATTTAAAATTTATTACTTAAAACTGATTGTTTGTGGTTGATTGGTTTAAATGGCAATTTCAAATGATATGTCACTTAAGACAGATGAGCAGCTTCCCTAACTATCTTTCCTGGGAAGGCCCAGCACCAGACCCCTTTCTCCCTCATGAACTGCCAAATTATTCACATTAACAGTCATGGTTTGAAGGGTTTACTAGTTGAGATGCAACATCTGACCAAGTTACACAAAGAATGAAGCAAAACTAAACTGAACCCTGCCAAATATTAACACATTGTCTTTGGCCTAAAGCTTGATAAGGACCACCCCGGTTGTGCTAACCAGGTTAAGAAACCTATATCTAGGCCTATGAACTTTACAGACTAATAGCACATGTGATTAGAAGACAATTTTGTTAATTAACTATTGCATCCTCCATAGTCTGAGAGCGCTCCAAAACCCATCAATGAAGTTCTAAAATTAAAAGTTTCTTTGCAGCATGCCTTGGACCCCATGTACTGCATGTGAATGGTAATGCAGTGTTAACGTTGGTACAAAATAGTTGCAAAACGCACTAACGATGTCGTAGAATTAAAAACAAATCCAGTTGAGCAAGCCAACGGACTCCCTAAAAAAGATTTTTCGTTCTCCCCAATTTCGAGCCAGAATTTATAAATTCGATTCTACATCGATTACTTACAACAATAGTATGATTTAATATATAATATAGATACAAATAAACAGATTTTAATACCTTCTGTAACTCATGTACGTCTTCAATATCCTTTTGACTCATCGTGTCTGTTTGCCGCAAAATATGGCGCGAGTCAATAACTTATAAATAATAGGTTATAAGTATTAGGTAATAAGGGGCAAGTAATAGGTAATAATTGTTTAATAATTGTTAAATTATAAATGTCCCTCCAGGGCTTCCGTAGATACGAAATACAGAAATATTTAGTCACAATAGTTTGCAATGTACGCTACATTTGAGGACAAAAATTGACAAATGTGAACATAATCGTGTATATAACAGTCAAGAGGCTGGCGTTTCACTAACAATACTTTGTGTCGGATACATTTGACATGTCTCTATCATAAAAAGACTGTTGCATCATATCCAACATCCGGACCGTGTATATGACGTACCACGTGACAACAGGTCAAGGGTCAATGCCGCTGACCTAGACAGGGAATGCTGCTATAATTAAAACACCAAACTCAATGACATTGTGTTAGCTTAATCGTAGTCCACCCGACATTAAAACTTATGGGGCACTTCCTTTTATTTTGCGTTTTTATGACCATTGCGCTATTTCTTAAAATGTGACATTTCGTACAGTGTCTATTACGACATCCCCACTTGTCTGCAGTCAAAGGGAGATCATTTTGGTACAATTACCGATTAAATTACCTCCCTTCCACTGCAAAAAACGTAGTGAAGCGTTTATGTTCACAACTGCCAATTTTTGCCATCAAATGTGGCGTACATTGCAAACTATTTTGACTAACTATTGGTGTATTTCGTATCACAGACATGTATGAACTAAATTGGAAGTGGAAATTAAGGCGAAAATGAAAAGCCCTTACTTTGCGCGCTTGAAAAGACGTTTTACCATTTTTGATGGTGTGATCATTCAAGCGTAACGGAGGCCAACGGAAATGGGTTCAACATGAACACTATGGGTACACAAATCGACGGTGTTAGTAAAAAATTATTTCGAGTGATCCATTTAAAAATATTGATTTTTTAATTTGGTTGCGAAACTTTTGACGCTCAGTATACTTGAGACATTTTCATAGTAACATCTCGCATTCAAATTCATTTAGACAGTTACCACAAGCATACTGTTTTATTATGTATTGTGTTCGTGTATGATTTTGTATTGGCATGTTTTGATAAAGCCCGTTATCTAGTATATTGGAGGGGTGAGTTCGGCAGGTGTTTACGGGTACAGGTTCCTTCCTTAAAAAGGGAGGTTGTTCCTGGACGGCTATTATCCCGATGAAGATATATACGATCTTATCTCTTTGTGATCTGATATATTAATAAAAATACGGGAGATGAGATAGTGGCATGCAAGTTTAATTAAACAAAATAATTGATAAATTATAAGATTGAAGAATAACAGGAGAGTTACATATGTGTATATTCATTAGACATGTGAGTTTATTATTGCTCTATATTTCATACCTCTCGTTTGTTACCAAATAAATACGTCTCGTCTGCCTTGATGGTGTTAGTTATTATGTATTAGTGAGGGAATATGATAGACCATTTGATAGCGACATAGACCTAGTGGTCATCACCAGAGGAAGTAAAATAAAATGCATTATGAGCAGTTATGATTAATAGTACATGTACGAAAACCAATTAATGTATCAATGAAATGAACTCGGATCATATGGCATGCACGATTCAGAATTTGTAATCATCTTCATACCCAATAACGAATCCCCTGTCACCATCCCTGATTATGTAAATAAACCTACCGTCAAACTTCAAGATCACACAACCAATCATTCATAGAACTCCGAGCCAATTATGAACCATACAAAAAAAGCTTCCTACCACGAACTATCCGGGATTGGAATGCCCTACCACCAGACCTGGTGCAGACTACTTCTGTAGAGGAGTTTAACCTCGTTCGGCAGAAGCACACGGCCTAGACAGTGCACTGGGTTTAATGTTTTTAAACTGTATATATCATGCTCACGTTTGAGCTTTTTTAAACATTGTGATGATGTCACTTGTCAGTGATGCGTTATAAGCCCTGTGCAGTAATCAAATAGAACTAGAAAAAAATCCATTGGACAGTCATTGTATGCCAACGTCCCTGATCCTACTGTGGTGGCCTCCAGCACGGTGTGCGCAGCTACATAATATCTGGATATAAGGCATACATGTATATGTGTTAGCTATGAAAGAGAAGAAAGAAAGATACAGTGGTGTGCTACTTGGTAACTAGCAAACTTTGAGTTGCACATTTATTGTGAATATGTCCAGAGGACTTGTTTGAATTCCCAATAGTACTAACGGAAAATAAAGATTATCATAAATTATGTTTCTTTTATAGAGGTTACACCTTCGTTGGTGCATTAATTGGTAAGATAGGTCTAGGCACAGGCCTAAGCAATTAACTACAGTTTTTGACTTTTCGAAATTTTCACGCATTCAACATAGTATATATTCTTTTATCTAATGAATGAGCGACAATTTGGGGATGTTAAACTGAGTCTGTTGTTTTTGTGATATAATTTCTTAGCCTGCGGTTTAGAAATCAAATTACACCAGGAAGTTTTCGTGCCTCTGCTGTCGTACCAGGAATGGAACTGTGCCATGGGCTTAAATTCGCTGTAAATTCAATGACTTCAACATTCTCTTTTCGGTACATCGGTCTGTCAGTGACTAGGACAAATCATTAATTTTAAAATGGCGAGTTGAAACTCTATGCATATAATGTCCAACTCTACAATAGATTGGTAAAAATGAAACATATTCAAGAAGGACAACTTATGTAGATCAAGCACCAAACTACCACAGTACAACAGCGAGAGTTTGTTACCCTTCTGTGAACATTTAATTAACGTGTTCCCCTGTCTCACTGGTGTGTGTCTCTTATCTGGCTTAACAATATGTCACGTCCCACAACATTTACTCATATACATCTTATCTTTATTGAACATACTAGTATTTAAATGTGTATAAGACATGAGTGGGAATAGTGTATAAACTTTTCGTCGAGGTTAAATATTTTCAAGGTATATTTTGTTTATTATGTTTAGTTTTATACCTCAATTAGTAAAACACAGAAACTAATACGTAAGTTACACGTTTGACGTTTTGTAGATAGTTTCACTCATGCAAACTGTTTCGAGGTCTTTTCAAAACCATGTAAGTTGATATATACTATTCAAATACCTGTCGTGACATTATAACCTGCATACCTAATACACGTAGTGACCAATTTCTAGTTTCACTGTTGAGTATGCACATATGTGTCCACATATTAAATAGATTAATTATTAATTTAGATAATCTTCTATTTTAGTAATATGTATCATTGTGTATATACATCCTCGAAAACCCAGGCGACACCCCGCTCCTGTACTCGTTGATGTCGGGTGATATATCACAAACACGCATAGTGCATTGTGTATGAAAATTCTTGTATGAATGTATTTGTTGCGGGTTCATAAAAACCATATACCCAGGACGGGGCTCGAACCCGCGACCTCCCGCTTGCAAGTCAGGTGCTCTATCAACTGAGCTGCCCGGGCTGACGACAGTACATAGTAACTGTATCAGTCAAATACTGGTCCTGTGACATTCTCCCCTGTTCAATTAGAACTGTCCTGTGACATATTATTGTAGCATTTCAGAAAATGACTACACCAATTACAGAAGCCAGTAACCCGATAAGCGATGAGATTGATATAGCATCACCTCTAGGTAAAATACGCGATTCTATAGAATACTACTACTTATGTTGTCAAACCGTGTATACGTCTAAATACATTTCTTTTAAGTATTGCACACAATATTAAAAGTAGAATTTGTTCTTTATAATTACATATTCTGCATGAGTTAAAAGTAACTGACAGGGCTCTGACTTCGTTGATTCTTCATATTGTGTATATGTCGCAAAAACTCGAAATTAAACCGTTATTTAGCATTTTATTTGGATTTTGATTCTAAAGATCGAATTGTCTGTTGAAGAAATCTGACGTCGCACACATCTAAAACATGCGTCATTGGTCGACGTTTTGTCAAATATTTTGCAGCTAACATATTTGAGACCAGATTCTTCCGTGACACCGTAAAGTACCACCTGAGTGACACCGGTCAATGTCCAGTCCAATCTTCATATTATTTGACATGCTCTTCAGCTAACCCACACCTTTAAGTCTTTTTGTATTAAATTGTAACTGCTATAAAACATGGTTAATGTTTTTATGTAATACAATTGTTGTATTGTAATTGCAATTGTATGGCATTGTATTGATATTGTACCGATGTTGTATTGATATTTATTGATATTGTATTATATTTGATTGATATTGTATTGATATTTGTATTGTATTGGATTGTATTGTATTGTATTGATATTGTACCGATATTATATTATATTGAATTGCTATTGATATTGTATTGTATTGATATTGTATTGATATTTATTGATATTGTATTGTATTGATATTTATTGATATTGTATTATATTTTATTGATATTGTATTGATATTGTATTGTATTGTATTGTATTGATATTGTACTTGTATCGTGTGTTACAGGAATAGTGTCATTACTGGGACAATGTGACAGGGAAATCTTTTATGGATATCAGGATTACAAGGTCAGAATAATGTTGTTTCTTGTTATTAATTTGTTATCACCTGATGAAGCCGTATAGGCGAAACGTCGTGAAGTAATAAAGTTAACGATATTGTCTTATTTTCGAAAAAAAACTATCTATATCTATATTTAAGTTTAAATCGTGTTTGGTGGTTATTTTCATATTCAGTGTTAGAAACCCTTGTACTGTAATGCAATGATGAAAAACTTTCTAAAAAAACGACTAGAGAGTGTCGATATAACATATTAATAGTCCAGTCATTTAAACCTTTAACCTCGAACTAATTGCAAAACAAACAGTTTTGTGTTTATATGGTGCGTAAAGCTATCCTTAGCAATGTACAAAATGTCCTAATTGAATATTCGTGGTCTGATTTTTGTGAAACTTGGCAGCAATAATCATCGGAAGCTAATCTAGGTAAAATAAAATTTTGAGTTAACCGGAGCCAAATACTAGGTCACTAGGTCAAAACATAGAAAACACAAGATATGGTCACCAGGGGTCGCAATTTCGACCTTACACTTGTGAAGTTTAGTCACAATGATCACCTTACAAAGATCAAGGTCATGTATGAAATTTGATTAACCTGAGTTAAAAACTAGGTCACTAGGCCAAATTATAGAACAAATCTTTAGAAGGTGCCCTTTTAACATAATCTTTATGAAACCATGTCACATGGATCATGAAGACAAAATGTAGGTCAAATTCAATATTTACTTATCATGAGTTAAAACTAGGTCACTAGGTCAAATAATAGACAAACCTTCATGCGCCAAAAAGTCCCATCAATTATTTTCACCTATTGACCTAATTTTGACCCAAATTATTCAATAACATACTTGTCTTAGATGTTTTGAGATTGTGACCAAGTTGCATAAATATTAGACCAAAATTGTGAATTTTGTACCTACACAACGTTTTCCTTTGATTTTAACTAGTGACCTACGTTTTGACCCCGGATGACACAATTTATAACTTTGACCTAGATTTTGTTGATATTATTATTGTGACCAAGTTTCATAAATATAAGGTCAACATTATGACCTCTAGCGACTACAAAAGGTTTTGCTACAATTTGACCTAGTGACCTAGTTTTTTATCCTTGATCATCCATTTTCTACCTTGGCCTAAATTTTGTTCAGATGATCACTCTGACCAAGTTTCAAAATCATAAAGTCAAAATTGTGAATAAAAATGCAATTGTCGACGAACAGACACAGAGAACAATCATTATTTCCCCCGAATCGATAGATTCGTGTACATTTTGTATATTGTCATTATTGTATACTGTCCAAACACAAACTTCCTTTTTCCATTAGACACACATGTATACAACACATGATATGTGTAAATTTTAAACAAATTGGATTAATATTAAAGAAATGAATAAAACTTTTGTTTCCCCTTCCAAGTGTTATTTTGAGTCATTTTGTCGACATTTGAATGGGTAGTATACCAACGTGTAGACTGGAATATATATGGAAAGTAAATTGTCTGATGATAAAATCAATATTTGTATTCGATAGAAGAAGGTTGTATCTTTCAAAAAAAATATAAGCTTTAAGGTGCAATTAGCAAATATTTAACGACTTACAGGGGAATTATTAGAACTTAAAATTCCCCATGCAGTATGAAATAAGGAAAATGCTGAAATTGCTACCCAAAGTGACTTTAAATATGTCGATTGTTTTGTATTTTCCCCTCTGAACTCGCATATTTGACGCTTTGTCTGTAGTTGATAATAGTCTGTAGATGATGAAAATGCAAAGAAACTCTGTTTTGCAATTTGTTTGAGGTTGACCATATTTTTTAGCTTCAATGACTGGACTATAACTCTAGTTGGCATGTTGAACAAGTGTGGCTCGTTTCAAAATCCAACGTACCTGTATATGTCACAACTAAAACTAATGCTTATGAACATTAAGCAATTCTACGTAAGCCCCTACAGTCCAACCCCTCTAGAACAACATATACATTGACAAACAATATAATTGGTTGTTGTGCAAAGGCTGTTGCGCTGAAGAGGTTAACTGTATGCTATATAGTATAGTGAATGGTTACCAGTTGTTAAATACAATGCTTAAGAGAAGTTGTTAAGAGGGTTTCTCCGAAGAGGTTGCACTATAGATGCCAATTTTCATTGCTAACATAAAACATAAGTTTTTTTGTTCTGATTTAATCTCTATCGACAAGATAAAATATTTGACTCATCGAATTGCGATTTGTAAACAAATCCACAGTAAATAGAAATATAATGCTGCATTTCTTGTAAATATTTACATTATAGAGTCTGTTTCACCAAGATGTTATACAAACGATCGAGACTGTAAGTGGTCATGTTGCTCAGATAATCAAGGTAAGCCATGCACACAGGAGGTTGTCTCCCCTTGTACATGTATTTACGTATAGTAAATAATAGTACTGTTTGCATTAATCATTATGAACTATTTTCATCATTTAATCTAACATGTAATTTGATAATCATATTATGTAGCTTATGTTTTTCTTCTCATATTTATACATGTGCTGGTTAGGTTGAGTGCCACCATCCCTGTCGGATTTTCTCATACCGTTTTTTATACATGTGGTACTTTATAACGTATCTCATAAACCATTATCATCAGACACGATGTATTGCACTCGCGAGACTTGATTCTACTGCATGGTGTCAATTGCTGTTAGGAAGGACTACTAGTACGTCTTGTATTTAAACAAACCCAGCGTTTGTATAATGCACTCAAATGATATTAAACAAATCACCCACAGGATATTCTAGCTCATAACCAAGTTTCCACCACTGTTCCGGTAATCCCTCGTCAATCGAGTACAAGTAGTTAACAAATGTTTGTTATTTAGGGGGATATAAAGAATGCTGTGGTCGTGTTCAGTGGTTGTGGAACCTCGGGACGTCTTGGCTTCATTGCAGCGGTTAGTCTTGCAAGTTTATACGATATAAATATTACATGTTTTATCATAAAATATTGGCCGTTGTTTATCTTCCTGACCGGCGGGAAGTTGACAACCTTATCAACAATTCTAGCCCCGGGGAACGGACTCGGGTCGGTTCCAAGATCCATGAACTACTACGTGTTTATGTGTCCCGACCCTGGTGTTAAGACAATCGTCTCCAGTGTGGGGATTTAGACGTCAAAAAAAGAAAATGTCTGATTCCCCTGGATGACACCGAAACCTCTATCCAAAACCAGATCTATACATATAATAAACTGATTATGATGATGTTGAAATGTAGGATATAATTATGGTGTTTGCTGTAAGAATTATTATTAGTTATCACGTGTATTTTATGACATTTGTTTCTGTTATTTTCTGTAAAGACAAGTGTACACGTATTTTTTATCTGCAATTTTTTTTATCTTACTCGTATTAAGAATATTGATGAAAAAGTCTCAATTTGAATCGGCCTTAGAATATGGTTTAACATGTGGTCTTATTTGCTCACTCTACACGTTTAGGCGACTTGTCAAGATTAGGCTTATGTATAACAATTGCTGGATTGAGAAATATAGTACATTTATGTAATTGTTTGTTTGTGATCGAATGAGACAGACGTTAGGGTGTGGTAATTCGGGTTTTCCTGCTTTATTGGTCAATAAAATCTGACTTCTAGAGAGTATATTTAATTGTTCCATATACTTTGCACCAATATGCACCGCTGCCGCCATTGTTACATTACTCCTTTTAGAGAACGTTCAACCAATTCCAAAGATTGAAACAGAAACCAGAGATGTTCCGGTATTTGGTAGCCGGTGGAGATAAGTAAGTCCATCAAAATGTTTTACTTACTGTTTAATTTCGCCTTATTCTTTGGTCAGTTGACATAACCAGCTTCCTCAGTCATGTTCTGATGTGAGACATCAACTGTGCTGCAAACGTTCCAACAAGACCCAATCGAAAGCAGTCGAAACCATAAACAAGGTGGTCTCATAGCATATATAGTTCCCAGCTTTGCAATGATTAATAAAAACATACTCTGTGCCAAACAATTATCATAACTTATATTTTAGAACAAAACAATACTGGGCAAAATTTAAGAACATTCTAGTTGGAACTTTTGCTCAGTATACGTGTTGTTTTTCTGCAAACTAGGCCTTAGAAACCCCTTTCCTTCGTCTACTGAGGACGATATACATGTGTAGCCCTTTTTATGACAATGCTAATCCTCTCATAAGACAACTCACTTTATTACCCCCTGTTCGCTCTTCCTGCCAACATATGAACCGATTATTTTATGTATTGCTAGTTAGTATTGTATCTTGCCACACTATTACTTCAAACTTGGGGATAACCAATGTGTACAAAGCTAATGGAGAACTACAAAAAAAGCATACACTCATTACATTTGGAATAAAAAACACAATATTTTGATATTCTATAAACGCCATCGAGTATTACAAAGATGTTGGATACTCTAGTATATAAATGTACTTACAATAGTTCTGTAAATGTTACCAAAGTTTGATATTTCAACAACATAACATTTCAGAGCATTGTTTACGTCACAAGAAGCTCCCGAGGATGATCCGAAAGCTGGCGTGGAGGCATTGAAACAAGTAATAAATACATATACCAGAGTTTTCCCCTTTCTTTGTAAAAGTACTTTCCCAATCAAGAATAATGACAAAATAATTAACAAATAAAAAACTCATTAAAACGGAGAAAATTAACGTTTAAGCTACTACAATTATTTGAAAAACATGAAAAACGTTCATTTATTTTGTTGCCTTTTCAACAATAAATTATGTATTATGCCCAATATGACTGATATACCTGATGCTTTTCAAAATAGCAAGAACAACGCTGACTACGGTTGATACGTATTGTTTAAAAGCTATTTTATATGCATTTTATACCATAAATGTTTACAACTTATTGTGCTAAACACTCTCCATTAACTGCTCCGTACGTTACTGACCAGTAGGCCCACCCTGTCCCTCATATTGGGACTGTGCTTTGTGCCATTTTGTTGAGAGTTTGCCCCATCTCCGAATATGACTCACCATATACGCGAGCCACATTCGGCGCGAGTTCAGCTAATTCAACTTGTACGGAGCTCGTATAAGTAGGGCAAATATGACCATGGTATTACTATGTCCTATGTAATGTGTGATAGGCCTGTGGTATAGCTTGGCCAATTTGACACGAATTTGACCTTTTGATTAGCATAATTTTGCCTACGTTTATAAAACCGATTGTATGTTTTCATAATCGGGGAGTATCACGAAGACGCTCGAGATATAATACAAACACAAATATGAAATGCCGATATCGCACTATTTGCTTGCGGAAATTGATATATGCAAAGCAAGAACCTTGTAATATATTCATGCATAAAGGTCAGGCTCAGGTCAATATAGCCAAGCTGTAGTATGGTGGATTGAATTGGAAACTTCCGCATTAGAAGCTGACGCTCTACAAATAACCAAATACAAAATGTATAAGTCAACATTAGGACATCTGACATTACAGTGTTCACCTCTTGGAATATTTTGTCCTGAACCTGACCTTTATGCAAGAATATATTGCAATTTTCTTGCTTTGGATACTAGTATATCAATTTCCGCGAGCAGATCGTGCGTTATTGGTATTTCGAATTTGTGTATGTGCATTACATCTCGAGCGTCTTCGTGATACTCCACGATTTTGAAAACATACAGTCGGTGTTGTGTCGTAGGTAATATATCGACTGTTAAATTATGCTAATCAAAGGGTCAGGCTCGTGTCAAATTAGCCAAGCTATACAGTATGTACAGTGTTGCAGCGTATATTATGGAGATTAACTTTAACAGCTGGAATAGAATTATACATTGTGGATTAGAACAATCGGTGTTGCTTTCATAAATATATTCTAAGCAATGGCAACAAATATCGGAAGCTAGACCTATAACTATTGCCATAGATTTATTGACCACAGGCAATTGACATTACGCCAGAGCAGAGATTGCTCCACCAGATTGTTTGTTGAAGGTTGCTTGGCCAAGGTTTTCAAGTTACTAGTAATCCATTAAAATCAACGGCCCGTGTGATTTTAATTTACTATTAACCCTGATTTAAAGGGTATTGCTTGGCAGCTGATGTAAAGTTAATTATATCAACTCATTCAAGGTATCAAACGGCAAAGATCATGTGTTGTTTATCGGGATCACATGTGGCTTATCAGCACCCTATGTGGCTGGGCAACTAGAATACTGTATGGACAATCCGGGATTCATACCAGTCCTTGTTGGGTTTAATCCAGAACATCTAGCTAGGTAATTAATAACTAATTATATACACCCCTGCAACCGTTGACCAATGCCCTGTTCTCATACTGTTTCATAGTTTTGACAGACAATTTAACTTACCATTCACAGTTAATCTTTGCTACTGATTGAGGCTATAATGCGCCCAGGATAATGATTTTTACACAAAATGATCGAAACAATGACTTAACACTAAAATATGTTTTTCCACCTTTGTGGCATATATCAATATTTCCCACCGTTCTTGTCAGCCTATGCGCATTATTACTAGTATAAAATTTGGACAACCTGAAGCTGGTATACTTGTTGGGTTGGCTTTAGTAACCTTCATCGATGGTGAATCAAGTTCCCAGTACAATTTAGTCCAATGATCCAGGTGAAAAATATACTGGCAAACCAAGAATGTGATATTCAACAAGTTTAATTTTTTGAGAGTATCTCATAATTGAGGTGGTCTCTATGTAATGCCTTTGTCACACTGATACCTTTTTGCATCAGCTATGTACTCCCGATTTATATGGGCATCGGCGTGCATCGTGAAAAGGGTAATCGTGGTATAGGGAAAGCATTGGGGTAGTCGTTAGAAAATCTGTGATAGCCCTCAATGATTTCCGAAGCTTATTTACTAAGTATTTTAATCGGGAGAACATCGCGGATGCAAATAAATGCTCAGTGGGACCAATGCATAGGGTTTTACGGTATATCGTTTGTATGCATCTCCAACCAACCCAGTTTTCCAGTTGTTTTTTTTAAGTGGAATTTTTCGTCTAGTCGGCACTCACTATTTATAACACATAATTGCAGCATATAATGTAGAGTAGGGTAGGGGAATGTTAAAAGTAATCAAATGATAACATCGCTTTTTTGTTGCATTCCAGAAATATGCACATTGAAAAATGGGACAAAACCTTCCTGCAAGGTATTTCGTATGTAATTATTTGTTCATTATCTTCTACCATGTACTTGAGAATTGGGAACTACATGCAGTTTGGGTGAATTGAAAGAATATTAGTGCCATTGTTACTCTGGCTGTTGTTGTGTTGTTGCTGCTGCTGTTGCTCAACGGAACTGAGCGTGGCGGTACCACACATTGTTAGATTTGGTTCATTCTTTATACGTTGTATTAGATACAGCTGTTAATACACTAATATAGACGTATACGTCCATTGTTGGCATACATCCGAGATTTTACAACATTTTTATACTTTAAATTTAAAGTTACATAAAATAAGTTTTAGAAATTCGGCAGTTAATATTTTTATATCACAAGAAAGAAGAATAAAAATATAGCGTAATTGTGTTTATTTATGCTGCTGCCGCTGCTGCAACTGCAATAACAATAACAGCAGCAGCAGCACCAACAACAACAACAGCAGCAGCAGCGGTGGCAGCAGCAGCGACACAACAACAACACTACCACAACAACAGCAACAACATTAATAGCAACAACAACAGCAGCAGCAACACCACCACCACCACCACCACCACAAGAACAACAACAGCAGCAGCAGTAGCAGTACCAGCAGCAGCAACAACAACAACAACAACAACAACAACAGCCTGAGTACAACGGCACTAGTATTCTTACAATCTGCCGACACTTTTTATTACGTATATATCAGAAAATTAAAAATCATACATATCTTTGTTGCATTTTGAATTTCTGATGTCTCTTTCAATCGCCTCTATGATTCAGTAACAGTGATTTTCCCATACTTGAACAACGGTTATGACTAATTCAACACTTCCATTCTTGATTTATTCCAGTTGTTAATCGTTTGAAGTCGTTTTCGGATGGAGGTCGCCAAGGTTACATCATTAACCCGGTTGTAGGGGTAAGATGATTGATAAATAATTATATGTGTTGAACAAGTTAAAATGACTACTGGTAATGTTCGATACCTTTATAAGTTTAGCAATCCATGAAACTGACCGATTTATTTTGTGACGTCAATGACGTCATTTTTAACGTCAGCTTTATTTCCTTGTCTCTAGTTTTCATCATTCCGTAGTATGTCACTAAGCTGGACCATTTTGAAAAAGTATAACTTTTTGGAAACCTCAATTATGACTCTACATATTTCTACCGAACTTCGAAGATGTAGACATTCGACATCAGGTTGGAAATCCCGTACCAAAGCTCAAATGTTGTCCAAATCTTATGAACTGTTTCGAAACATAAGTGTTTCTAATCGTTATCGGTTATAAATTTTCATACTGTATAATTGACTAATTGTATTTCAGGAATACATTTAGTTTGGCCAACTTGAGCCACGTTGTAACTGTCTTTTTTATTTCACAAGCTTATTACTATAAACGCTTTCTATTTTACTGACGACTATTTTATTGACGTTTGTCGCTCATTTATAAATATTTCATCCTCAGAATGTTATTGAATACATTTTAAAGACGTTCATCATTTCAGCCCGAACCCATTACAGGTTCCAGCAGAATGAAAAGTGGTTCTGCTACCAAAATTATACTTGAGACAATATGTATGTCCGCTCTGTGTGATGTGTATCATACCAAAATGTAAGTAGACTATACATACTTAAGCTGTCGTCACCGCGTAGTCAAAACGTTGTACCTCACAGGGCCCATCTCACAGGTAACTGCATCGTTGAAAACGAAAAAAAACTTCTTTTTTTTTAATTTGAAAAATGTAAATTTTCAAAAACATTAATTTTTGTTTTAGTTTGTTTTCGTTTTCAACGATACATATACCAGTGGTCCATTTCTGTCATATGAGAAATCAGTGTCTTTGGTGGTCACTTAAATAAGCGATGCAACCAGGCCCCCAGCAAACACGCGACGTCGGTACAACGTTGGATTAACGTTGGATTCGGGTCGCGACGTCGGAGACCGTAATCCAACGTTAATCCAACGTTAAAATCCCGACGTCTAACCAACGTCGGGGTGCAACTTTGTTACAACGTCTGATTGTGGTCGGAAACGAGTAAGACGCAATAACAATATATTATTATTGAACAAGCTGATAAAATTATCGCAAGCCTATTTGCTGTGGTAGAAACCACAGGGGATTGACACATATTTTTTTTTGGTTCAATATAGCCTTATATCAATATATACTGATATAAGGCTATATTGAACCAAAAACATTATGTGTCAATCCCCTGTGGTAGAAACCCTAAAATTGTAGTAGCATTTGCTTAATTTGTAATCAGAACAGAGTCAGTTCCCTTTACTCTGCTCAGAAAGTATTCACTAGGCGGCGCTCTAAATTGCCGGTAAACCTATCTTACTTTCGTTGTATAACAAATAACTGACTCGTATATATTTCCAGGAGTCTTAGATAAATATATTATATTAATTGTCTCTCATAGGAAAGAAATGTTCGTTGTATAACAAATAAGTACGATAAAT
This sequence comes from Spisula subtruncata, assembly GCA_963678985.1. Lineage (NCBI taxonomy): Eukaryota > Metazoa > Mollusca > Bivalvia > Venerida > Mactridae > Spisula > Spisula subtruncata. The sequence continues at coordinate 13,266,092 of OY787662.1, read as the reverse complement.
ACGATAAGTACGATAATAAATACGAGTCAGTTATTTGTTATACAACGAACATTTCTTTCCTATGAGAGACAATTAATATAATATATTTATCTTACTTTCATTCAGAATAAAAAGTATTACCTCCCTTGAATAGAAATATGAGTAAATTTAATATAAATCTTTTTCTTGCTATTATATTTACTTTCAGTACAAATAATAGTGTTGCAGAGGTTCAAATTAAATTGATTTATGTGCATTGTTATCTAAATTCTACCACATAGTTACCCGGAAACTTTAGATGTAAATGTGATATATAGCTCGTAAATTTTTAACTTGTTAATTTATAATATAGAACGCCTTAAATTAACATGAGGCTGTTCAACTGCTCCTTCCTGCAAGAACACTATATGTTACGTAAAGTGATCGCAAAGCAGAGTATAGAGTGGTGTTTGTTGTACCAAGATTTTCATGCGCTACTGCAGAAAATGTGCTTGCAAAAGTTACAAATACCATGAGAATTAGAATATGGTTGGAATAATGATGTTGGGTGGACGTCAGAATCTGACGTTGGGTAGACGTTAGAATCCGACGTTGGACAGACGTTAGAAAATGACGTCTAAATGATTTGCAAAACCAACCAAAATCCAACCGTTATCCAACGTCGGGGTCTAACGTCTACACAACGTTGAGTCAACATCAAATGTTTACTGGGGGCCCCGATGTCCCGAAACATCTCAATTTTGAGATAAATCTCATCTCAAATTGTGCCATGTGTCGTTTGGATAATTTCCAAGGGAGGATGGACTCAAAATTAGCATAAATACAGCAAATGTTATTATTTGTAAATTCCAGTAATTTTTAATGAGTTCAGACTTCAGATTTATTAGAAATCCAGACTCTGATTTGGTCAAAATCTCAATTTGAGATGAGATTTTTGCTTGAGATGCTTCGGGAGATCAGGGCCAGGCTCCATATTTAATGACTCAAAAGGCATCCAATTCTTTGTGTGACTTCACTATTATCACTGACAAGCATCAAATTTTCGGGTGACAGATTCGGGACCCCGTTTACTATGTCCGTATGTATAGTCTCAGGGTGTTTTATTTTATTTTTATTATCCATGTATAAATACGTCCGACATGACACAGTCAAAAATTCTTAGCTGTTTTTTTGTCATAAAATGTTGTATCTGTGGGACTTGCTTTTTGTGTCTATAAAATATAAATATGTCAAATGTGTCTTGCATTTCCGCTGGAATACGACCTTTTTGACACAGAACTTTCTGAAAGAAGTTATATAAAATATGATTGGTTGCCATGACAGCTTATTCAAACACATTTTTCTCGTGGGCGAAATATAACCCCCACAGTTAATTGTTTGAGGTAAAACAATGGTTTTGACTACTAGTATCAAGCAACGGCAATCTTTTGAGGATTTTGCCTCATGAGTAGATTCACAAAACCTTTGAATCCAAAGCTTGCCGATATATTTAACAAGCTTTAATCCTTGGGTCCGTTTCATTGACATACTCGTACCTTGGCAATGCTTCGACTTTTTCATATGCAATTTTATCACTATAACAGCCGGTACATTCAAACAAAATACAGCTAATACAGCAAAGTTCCGCTAATAAGACCACTTTGATTATTTTGAAAGCATGCATATTTTTGTATAATCTTACATTTCTGAGAAATAACATACTCGGGAAAAACAAATTCGAAGTTTTAAAATGTTTATATGCAAATCGCTGATAACATTGCCACATTGCTTCCTGTAATTCGGTGTCCTGCTATCACGATAATGCATTTTCAATTAAATTCTCGGCTATAAAGCATACGATATGTATATATTACAGACTGGTTACAGACTTCATTAAGTGCTATCAAATCGTCTGCAACTGCGTGTACAACAAGAAACACGAGCTCAGTGAGATAGTGTCGTCTGCTGGAGAAAGGTTTGTAAACGTTTTTCGTAAACATTGAAATACAATTACAGTCCTTTCAAAATCAAATGAGAACGGTTGTAAATATACTATCGTCTGGCAGGTAAATTATGTTTAGCTAGGTTTAATTAGGTATACATGAGTTAATGGTATTCATCGATTTTCTTTCGAATGGGATAGTTTCCTCCTTAGTAATGCTTATTATATCAACTATACATCCATTTCCAGCACATTTGTATCAAGATTGAGCGAGATTTAGTTACTTTAACAATCGGGTTCATGTTACAATATAATTATAATAATTGAAAACTGTCCCAAACACATGTGGTAAGATTACGCCTGCCCTCATAAACTTGATATAGTGATACCTAACTTAGAATTATCGCTCTCCCACAACATACCTTGGGCAGTGAACATTATCCACCATATGGGGCCTGATGAAACCCCCCTTATCGCGAGAGATCGAGGTTTGGAATTGGCGATCAAAACCACAAATAAACACAGGCCCTTTATTATAATTGCACTCTCCTTTTCTGCTGCGAACACACTATACATACAGTAAAACTTCGTTATCTCGAGGACTCATCGGGACAAGCATGTTGCTAGAAATATCCGAATCTCATGATGATTTCATAGTTTGACTAAGATACATGCTTGTATGCTTGTCCAGTCATTGGTCACTATGTAAGCGCTCTCTTTCTAAAGTGCTAACTGAATGATGTGACAAAATGTCCTATATTTCAGTTTACAAGCAGGCGGTAGAATATTTTACCTGGGTAACGACAGTCTGGCATTGATGGGTTTGATTGACGCTTCTGAATGTCCACCAACATATGGGGCAAGTACGTGTTCCGTCCGGTAACTTTATATGAATGGTGATCAAGCATCATATACGTGAATATTTCATTGTCTTAGAATGAGAAGGTCGAAAGTACTGTACTTACGACCTTATAAGACTCATACATATTTAAATTCTGCGTTATAAGGTGCTTCTAATGAGCCTTTTTTACGAAAATCGGAACTTGTCATGTTGACCAAAATGACGTTGTAAAAGCTTTACCATAAGTAAAGAGTTAATGCCAGACAGTTTTTTTTCTTGTTTTCTCTAAATATCGATTTGTACTTTCAAATATATCTATATATTTCCGTTTGTCGTGCACTTAAATGATCAACATTTTTTCTGTGGAATTTGTTTCCAATTACATTTGCATCAGCGATTTTTATAACGTTTAAAATGCCATTTTAGGCAAGTGTATTTGTTTTAGTCTGATGCCGCTATAGGCATGTTTGTTGTTCAATTAGACGTCATAAAAATGATGAAGAAATTCCAAACTTTCAGCTTGATGTTGAAAAATATATGTCTAAAATGATTGTTGAAGTTTGTTTAATATAAAAAAGTTACTAAGGATGCTGAATTGTGCCTCCGTATATTAGTGGTTAGTGAGCTTGCCGTCTGATCTGGCGACCTGGGTTCAAATCCGAGTGGAGCCACATACATATATGCCTTTCATATTTCAGCAGAAAGGAGACTGGCAAATAAAGGCTATGCTCGGCATTTTTTGTATTCCATGTCTTTGTGCATGAATTAACACCTGTCTTAAATATTTTGTATTTTCATTCAATGTTCCACAGCTCTAGATGATGTTAGAGGATTTGTAGAGCACGGTTATGCTACATTACAAAATACAGAGGGTGACTTGAGTGCATATGTAAGTACAATCATTAACATAATTGTGTTACATTCGTATTAACCAGGGAGAAAAAAACATACTACCATATCACTGGAATACAGTAAAACTTCGTTATCTCGAGTATTGATCGGGACAGGTAAAATGCTCGAGATAAACCGGGTGCTATAAATAGCCAAAAGGGCATGTTTTTGTGATCCCAACGGGTATTTGTTTAAAACTTGCTCGAGATAGGCTGTGTTCGTGATATAAACGCTCGTTATAACGAAGTTTTACTGTAATTTCCTTCGCTGTAAAATATGGAGTGTTGTAACATTATCTGCCTATCATGCGGCAATTATTTATTCACATTTGGCGGTGCTGATTATTAATGACAGTGTGCACTTATTTTGCTATGTACATTTAACATACAGTTTTACACAGCTGTGGCTGTTCTGTTGTTACTTTAAACTACCTTACAACAGCTGATTCATCATGGAATTGCAGATCTTTATTTTATAGCTGCATATAATGTACATAGAACAATTTCTGTGATTTTTTTCACTAAAAAGTTAGACGTGTACTATGCTTATTTTCTGATCATTTATTACATTAACTAACATAATTGCTATTTCATAAAGTTAAAACGTCCTTAATAAAGAGAAATTAGATTTACACCCCCCGGATCATTCTCAGAGAGTTGAAAAGGACTTAAAATGAGAGTACATTACACATGAATTATGATTGCATAAAATTCGGAAGTGGAACACCCCATATACTAGTAGTGTCTGACCCTTTGTTAAGTTTTTTGCCTGTCTGCATTTGTCGGAACGAAATAATAATATACATTTACAAGCAGCCTGGTTAGCTCAGTCGTATGAGTAATCTCACCGAGAAGGTAGAGTATTAATTCTCACTGTAATTTAGAAACCCTGGACTCGAGTCACAGAATGCACAGGTTTCTTAACCAATGTCACATTTTTCAGGGAAAACATTTTCGAATATCTCTAGATAATTTCTGCACTGACATCATTCCCACTGACAGAGACACCATCATCGTCCTGAATTCTGGTGAGAAGAACGTGTCATTAATATTTGTACAATAACTGTACAGGGGCCCCATTCAATAACGTTGTAAGTCCAACATTCAGACTAAGACTTTAAATTGACAAATGTTCTATTCGCTCCCATGATGTTACAAATGTACCGATTTTGATATAAATTGTTAAACATGTTCAGTAGGTAACAGCAAATAATTAGATAAAAGTTCACATGGTTAAATCTAATTGCAAAGAAAAAATGACAGTGCTTTTAAGTGTTGTCAATTTTAAGTCTAAATCTGAGACTTACAACGTTGTGAATAAGGCCCCTGCATGTATAACATAACACCTTTAAGTAATACTAAACCTTTTTCAAATGCACTTCATCGTCTCAGGTGGCCAACTTGTTAATAGATCCACATTAAGTCAACATGCAATTTCTGGTTCAATTACAGACCAAAGCATGTCGACTCAGTTGTTGGAAAAGTACTGGAATATAGTCTTTGCTAGACACTCGGTAAAAGGCCATACCAAATCGTATTTTCGTTTAGCGTCCACGCTAAGATCGAAAACCTATCTAGCTATCATGAAACAAACAAAAAAAACACTCGAAAAACAAGCTGTAACGACTTCTAATCTCATTATGATATGTCTAACAAGTATAGCTTTTAAGCATTGGCAGTCATTATAACTTACTGAAATAACTGAAAACTTGTTTGTGTGAAACCTTCTGCTGTGTAGGGGCTGGGGACATGATGGTGAATAAGAATGATAAGTATGAAAGCAATATCACTATGGTTTTTGAAGATATAAGAGGTTACAAATGTTGTTGTTGTTTTTCTTTCCCAAGTTGCTCAAACCTATCCGTTCTCGGACGCTAAACGAATGAATGACCTAATTATGAGGGTAGTTCCGAGACTGCTGAACATGTTACTGTTGGACAGTGGTCAGAATATTGCAACTGGGGTATATGGGGTACCAATAGAATAAACATAACTCTCAACGATGATTGAGGTACTCCAAACGGAGATATACGTATGTAAAATGTGAACTACGTATGTAAAATGTGAACTACGTATGTAAAATGTGAACTGTCTGCATACTTTGTTTTTTCAGAAAATCGTTTAAACATTCCAGTTAGATGTTTGAGAAATGCGAGTCGAAAGGTGTTGATAACGTTTGAAAAGGTAAAAACATTATACAGGGTGTTTCGTGAGAATGCTGTCATACATTTGTCTTTTCTACGCAAATCTTTGGAAAACAACTTGAACAAAATAATGTTTTACCAATAGATCTTACCAATACAGCAAAGTTAGGACTTTAATCGTTTCATTCATTACATAACTTAATGCACCTAAATCATTAATGCATAGCTCTTAAGTATGGCATACCTTATATTCTTGTTAAAGCCGAAGTCAGTATAATTCTGGAAACTCAGTGTAAGTACAATGTCTAAACTTTCAGGTAGAATCGTCAGATTTCGATCAAATTTTCCACATAGAACTCCCAAATGAGATCGATGATTTGATTGGATCAAAGTCAGGAGAGGTAGCCAATCAGATGTTGCGAGAGATAGCGGTAAAGTGGTGTTTAAATGCCATCACGACCGGTGCTCATGTTATGAAAGGAAAAGTATACCGTAACATAATGATTGATGTGAGAGTCAGGTAAGATACGCAAGTGATTTATTTCACGATACAGTAACAAATTATGAAACCCTCTTAACATCGTGCTATAAATTATAATGCTTCCTAGAACGCGAATCGTTCACATGAATCATAATAACTTTTATTAAATTTCGTCAAACTTGAAAGGCCAAAGCTAATTAATAATGTGGTTCTTTAACATGCTGAAAAAGAAGGATAAGTTATGTAAGAAAAGCATATATTTAATTAAATTGTTTTTGTTGATTTTATGCAATGTAGAAAACGTTCCGCATTGACTCTCAGTGTTCAAAGCGCTAAACATTTTGTTTGATAGTATGGGTCCGACTGAGCCTTAACATTATTGCGGTATGGTCAAACTATACTATAATGTTAATAATTAAGTGTTTATATAATGGCCTTGTTAATGGGCTGAAGACTTTCATATTAGCCTGAGGTCGAAGACCGAAGGCTAATATGAGTCTGAAGCCCAATAACAAGGCCATTATGAAAACACTTAATTATTGACAATTTTATTAATTTACTATACACTCTTTGTGATAGAACACTAAAAGGATAATAAATAACGAATAAATACAAACAATTAAAGGTTAAGAAAACAAGCGAACTTAAGCTATTGATTTGAGTAAAGCTTTTCTGAGTACCGTTTTCGAAACGTTGCGTATCCGAATTCTCGGCAGTTTTCGTTTGTCACTAAATTATCCATCATCGGAATACATTCAAATCATTGTATGCCTGATTGATTGATGATATTGTTGTCTAAATGCAATAAATGGGCCAATCGTACGCCGACTCCTTCGGAAAATGCTCCCCTTCGTTCATTTTATTTTATTGTGATTCGAGTCGTCCGTTGGTGGCTGTCGACAGCTGTTGACGGATGGCACAAAATGACTGTACTGTATATATGCCGTCAAACCCGTAAATTACATTTCGCGTTTACTTGTATATCTGGGGGCCAAGTAATCGGGAAATCGGCCCTTGTCTTCAAAAACGTTTATAAAATCAATTTTCCGAAATTCGAGATTTTTTTTCTCATGAGAACGGGTTTCATAATGGCCGAGCTAGACAGCCAGTCAGAATGCTCGAATCTCATAATGGCCGAGTTATCTCATAATGGCCGCGATTTTTTCATAATGGCCGAGTTATGTCTCTATAATGTCGAGGTATCGTTCCAATATTGTATAGTCAATTAATAATACATTTTATTGCATGTAACGTTTGGCATTTATGAATCACTTTATTTTGTCGTCTGCTTAATTTCAGTAACAACAAGTTATTTCATCGTGCTGTAGGAATTCTGGCAGTAAGTTAACATGTTTATGCATATTTGAAGAGTAACATTATATTATATACATGCATATATTAATTAGGGCCCTGCAATTTTTTTGCAGGTGCCCTATAGAAATCACCCTGTCCGTCTGTCCGTCCGTCTGTCCGTCCACATTTTTCATGGTTTTTTTTAATAACTTGCAAACCGTTTAAGGTATCGCCTTTAAACTTTAAACATAAGGTCACAGCAACAATACACTATTGTATGCCAAGTTATGTTACTCCAGCTACAATATTGTAAGAATTATGGCCCTTTATAAAATTACAATTTTCCTCATTTTTCATATTTTTTCTACATTACTTCAAAACCGTTACAGATATTCAAATGAAACTTGCTATACACATTGACAGTGACAATACGCACATGTGTAGCAAAGGGCAACAACTCTAGCTTTAATAAATTTTTGCTTGTGCCCCTTTTTCGACTTCAAAACTTTAACATTGGCCATAGTTCAAAAACTTTTCAAGATATTCAAATGAAACTTGCAATACTTATTGACAATGATAACGACAGGGCCCTGATCACGACAGTGATGGTTCTAGTTTTTTATTAATAATTTAAATTCATTTGCACTAATATAAAAGGTATAATTTAATATTGGAAATTTAAAAACACGTATCACTAGAATTAGTGCTACTCACCCACACATAATTGATTTATTTTTCACGTGGTTTGTAACCTGTTTGACCTAAAACACACTGACCCTCATCTAAAATGTATTTTATAACCAATCATATTTATTATAGACGTCTCTTGTTGAAAATCTAAAAATAGTTTTCAATTATGTTTGGTTACCAATTTTCTTTCCTCATAGTTCTTAGAATGTTGTGTGAGGTCTTAATTATATCTTATCGTAGTCAGCAGACGTGTTTTTCTTTATACTGCACGTAAAATGAATATAATACTTCATGTTTTGTACTGGTATGTTGACAGAAATTGGGCCGACTGACAACACAAACAGCTACAGACTACTTGCTGAGATCTATCTATGATGTCGAGAAAGTTACAGATGACATTTCCTCTAGATCTGTAGCTCAACATATAGCCACTGCTACCGAAAAAGACAAAGTGAGCTGTAGATATTTTTTATTAGCTCACCTGTCACATAGTGACAAGGTGAGCTTTTGTGATCACTCTCCGTCCGTCCGTCCGTCGTCCGTCCGTCCGTCCGTCCGTCGTCCGTCCGTCCGTCAACAGATTTGATCCAATCTTTATGAAACTTGGTCAGAATGTTTTTCTCTATAAAATCTAGGCCAAGTTCAAAAACGGGTCATGTGGGGTCAAAAACTAGGTCACTAGGTCAAATCTTAGAAAAACATTGTGTTCACTCCAGGGGTCACTGTTTTGATCGTTATGAAATATGGTCGTGATGTAGGTTGTACTGATACCTAGACTAATGTGCAACAGGTGAGCGACCTAGGGCCTTTCGGGCCCTCTTGTTTTCAGTTAGAGCACTAACATCGCTATCATGCGAATATCTGTGCTTCCATTATGTACAATTCTTGGTATGGTGTTCCCTTTATCATTTTACAGATATTTCTCCTCAGATGCCGAAAAGGTCCCGGCTCATTCTGATCACCTCGGCGTTTGTTCATCGTGTATTTACCGGAGACAAACTGGAATGGCCGAGTTTTTACCATTGAGTCCCAGCTTTGTCACATGAGAATCGGCTGCCTATGGAGTGTGTACGAGATTCATTCACATGATTTTAAATTCCTATTGAATTAATACTTTGGGTCCTTCGACTCGAAACTCGAAATTCTTAACTCGAAAGTCGAAAATCCTCACTCGAAGCTCCATTTTATTGACTCGAAATTCTTGACTCGAAACTCAAAATTTAGAAACCCTCTCTGAATAGACATCAGTCATCCGTATGCTTAGAGAGCCTGGTCATGCATCCAATGCTTGTGCGACAATTATTGGGCCCTGTGCTTTTATATATAACTCAGTAGGATCTTACTGGAGTTGCAACCTACCAGTGATAAATATTTCTTTCGTAAGCAATAAGTAAGTTCCCCGTGTGTAGAGGACATGACTGCTGCTAAAGTCACGGAATCTTACGACATACTCAGATTGTCTGAAAGGTCAAGGTTACTTACCACCATTATAGACCCTGTAATACAAAATGTCAACAGTTGTACCCCAGAACTAATACCCGACCCTAATCGCTGCCAATTAGCGTGGAAATATGCTTAGTTCGCATAATGTTGTTGCACAAAGTTGAAATAGTTTATCTGTTGAGAATCAACATCCCTTTCTCATCACTCGTCATAGCGTTTGCATTCCAAGCACAGAATACTCGTGCATAATATACACAGACCATGAGGTCAAAATAGGGATTTGATAGAGGAAAAAGCATGGTTTTACCGATTCATAACATCTTAACACATTCAGAACATTTGGCATCATATGGTACCCATCCAAACGTGCAACATGTTTATAAATGCAACAAATATTTTGAGCGATACAAGTCATGCGAGTTTAGAATGTGCACATGATACGGAGAGCTGAGTAAAATATTTATAAATAACGTTATAAATATCCTGACTAAAACATATTTTGTATGTCTTGTGAAATGTGTAGGGGTATGTATGCGAATAGGTGGTAATCTTTGATCGCAAACCATATCATTCAAAATAAGCAGGTATGCAACGAAGTACAGCAATTCGAACTAGTCTTGTGTGTTCATTTTTATGTTCTTTAGTTAGTGCTCTTGACGCATCAAGAGTGTACATTTATATAATAAGATGTGACAAGTATGTCTCTTTGCTCTATGGAGGGCCTGTGCTTCTAAAAATTCGCTTACCATGTGTAGTTGGCCAAAAAACAAACGTGGAATAAAATTAATAAATGTAATAGTGTTGAATTGCGTATCATCTGATCTGCAGCCTTCTTATACAAGAAATTATTATCACTCTTCGTTTAATGAATCACCACACCTGTCTAAACATACCATGTTTTCATTCTCATACGCTTTTTCTGAGTTTGTTTTAGTAAGTCAAGTTGTACGTTTAGAACAAAATAATGAGGATCACATATCTATAAAGTAAGTTTTTCCATGGATCATGGAAAACTTATAAAAAGTACGAGACTCTACATATAGCTTCATAGATAGGTCTTTTATATTAGTATACGTGCATAGATAGTTTACCAAGTAAAAGTGATACTTTAGAAAATGTATTGACAACTATTTTTCCAGATAATTACTAATTGTACGATACTGTGTCGTATAACAAAGAAGTATAAATTACCTGGTATGTGAACATGGCTGTATAAATTACTGTAAAATCACTAATTTTCGTAAGGGATTAAATTTCGTGGATTTCGTGGTACACTTTCAACCACGAAATCAAATACCATCAAACAATAGTTTTGACCCTTGTATTATTACATGAAATGCAAAATCCACGAATTAACGTCTCATCGAAATGGTATTTTTTAACAAAACCACGAAATTTCGTCCCGTCGAAATTAAACGATTTTACAGTAATTCAAAACATTCGTACGTTGTAATTATCGTAATTTGTAAAATTTATGTCATTTTCAGGTAGTTCCGGCAGCACTTGTAGCAGCTGTTACGGAAACCTCGATTATGGATGCCAAGCAAACTTTATCACGACAACCAGTGATTCGTACCGCCATAGAAGATGCTCTGAAATCATTAAAATAATTATTTTAGACATACATTCTATATTACATTGTCAATTGCAATAAACAGAATATTTTGAGTACGTGTGCTTTTATTTCTATGTTAAAAGAAACAAGATAACGGTACTACATTTTTTTGTGAAAAAAAACTAAGAGCGAAATTAATTATTTTTGTTGTTCTTGTTTCAATTCCATCAATCATACGATGTGATTAGCAACTATACGTAACGAGCATGATAATACTGATGCTCGTTGCAGGTTACTAACTAGTAGTTCCATACCCGGAAGTCAACTTGGAGACCTTCGTCGATCAAAACGACACAAACGGTCTCAACCACTTTGTTCATTTGACTTGCATTAATATGATTGTATTTATACCATGGATTCCGACTATGCTGAACATAGCCTTTATTTGCCAGTGAGTTAGCTTTCTGCTGAAACATGGCAGGCATATGTATGTGTCGCAACCCTGTTTTGAACCCGGGTCGCCAGTTTAGACGGCAATAACACTAACCACTGAGCTACTGATGCTACTATGGACGTAATTGAACTGACGTAACATTGTTAGCTGAACACGTGTTTCGATGACGTCAGCAACACATACACATGTTATTGCAATGGTTGTTTCTAGATTGTAAATGCGGAAAACGTCCTTTAAACTGCTTTACAAATGCAAATAAGATTAGTTACGTAGTTCACTCTGTTGCCATTATGTTTCAAGACCGTAAACTATGGGTTGAGGTAAGAGTGTGTTTGTTTAATCGTATAGCAATTCCTGATAGTAGCTGTAGACGTTCCTTTCCAAAGTGTAGCCTAGTATGCATTCATTTAAATATTACTTGCGCTTTTATAATATTTACCTCCCGAAGTTTAAATACGATTTTTAAAAATGTCTGCAATGTTTGAAAACAGGATATCTACATCAGGATGACGTAGTATTTTACGACATAATTATATTGTGTGACACATAGTTCATCATAAACTCACACCTTTTGTCAATCGGAACTCCTCGGCATTTATCTAACGAAAGTCCGTTTCTCAGTTACGGAAATGCCCGAGTAGTTACGATTGACCTTTTGTTCGTCGCCCCCTGAGGGGCGACGAGTAGGGATGTTTCCTATTAATGTCTACTGTGATTGCATAATCGTTTAGGGAGAATACATTGGTTTTATGAAGAGCCATACATTCTTCAATAAATTCCCAAACAACCTGATTTGACCTGTATGGATCCAGAAATTGTATTAAGTGATAAAGAAAACGTCTTAAATTTACAATGCATTTTTTTTTACCTTAAATACATTGTTTTGGAAATGTTTAATTATATTTATAACAGCTTGTCCCCAAACGGTAAGGCTACGCTTTTTTTACTGTTTCGTTTCCGAACCTAACTACCCCCATTTCATCAAAGTCCCGAAAACTGTTTCGAAGACTGTTTATGCTCAATTAAATTCAGTTTTTAAGCAAACAATTGGTAACTTAAAAAAAACAACCACAATTCATTTTTATTAGTTCGTATAATGCCGTATTATGTAGAAACTGTAGATACAATGACCAAACTACAAAGTACGCTTAGCCTTTGTTTACATGCCTCCGTATATCAGCCAATGAAAGTTGTGTAAATGTATATACGTCATAGCGTTATTTACATAATTATATTCATATAATTTAATTAAGGATCAATTTAGCACAAGGTTGATTGGTGTAGAGGTAGAATGTCTGCTCTGTGTGCTAGAGGACCCTGGATCAAATCTTCGCGGAAGCTGTTTATTTTTATTTTTTTGGTCTAATAATTTTTTTTATTAATCTTTATGTCTGCAACGGGTCACAGGTAACTATATCATTACAAAAAAAAAACCATTTATTTTTAGATAATTGTTAAAACAAATACTTTATTATTATATTTATGTAGATGCAAATAAAATTTGTGTGTCTGTGTATACTATACTTTAATTATTTTTCCATTTTACGTTTTTGTGATATTATATTGTGACTTATCATTATTGATATTACTCGATATGTATTTTTTAAATCGATCTGTTTACGCTACGTATATATATGCGGGTATTTGTAAAAACGTAAACAACACGATCCAATCGTAACTACTCGGGTCTTTCCGTCATCACTGCCGAAGCCCGAGGTTTCTCGATTTGGACAAATCATAACAACACGTGACATAAACAACCAATGAAAATAAAGAGTTTGGTCACGAGGGCACGCACACTTGACCTGTGGACGCCATCTTTGCACTACTCTGAATTTGGAAGCGACAGAATGGTAAGAGGTGTTTTAGGGAATTTCCACCAAGGTTGCCAAAGATTTTCCCCGTACAATGGTATGCAATGTACGGCGATGTCCCTAGTTGCGCTTCTCGCACTTTTTCAGTTCGGAATAATTGATATTGCGAGCATATTGCCCTCCGATGTGGATGCCATTCTGAACGATGGGAACGATTTGTACTCGAGCACTGTTGATTCTATAAACCAGATTCGATACTTGTCACACAATGATTTGCCCAGCACTGCAAGCTTTCAAAGACAAAATTATCGGATTAATTATGTAAATGATGTTTATTATGGCTTTATCGATAGAAGTTCAGAGTTGCATTTAGGACAAATGTGTTTTTACGACGCGATAACTCAAGCTAGCTTACTTTCGCCATATCAACTTTTAACAGTCAACGGTCTTACAATAGCTTTGTACGTAAATTCAGATAGCAGTCGTTACATTTTGTTTGATTCTCATGAAAGAAATCTGTATGGTGGTCACAGTGATACAGGCGCAGCGATTATATTGTCCTATGACTCTTTTGACGATCTTGTCTACTTTATTTTTACACATTATTCAGATTATGCTTATGAGTTAACTCCAGTACACATTAGCAGCTGTGATGTTGAGTTAGATGATAATGGTCCCTACACTGCTCAAGTCCTTGTTCAGAATAATAGCAGGATTGAAAACTCAGGTTTGACAGGTGCCAATATCGATTTCTCTGGAAACATACCGGATTGTAATCTTTCTCCCGATTTAGGTTCCTATGCTTCAGTTGCAAGTTATCGCAGTGATGTTGAGTTGGATGTTAATGGTCCCTACACAGCTCAAGTCCTTGTTCCAAATAATCTTTCCAGTATTGAAAATTTATGTTTTACAGGTATCAACATTGATTTGTCTGCAAACAAACCGGATAGTAATCTGACACCTGATTTAAGTTACTATGCTTCTGTTGCACGTAACTGCAGTCATCCCATTGTACAAACTGATGTATCAAACAATCTCACTGCTATTGATGATGTAGAAATGACCAATTCAACTTGTATTTCAGATAGGCTAGGTTGTACAAGCTACTGCCAGAAATGTTAACTGATAACCATTTTAGGGGCGACTTTGATGCTTTGCATCAATATTATCTTGTACTACAGTAATAATCCATTGAACCAAACCATTGACTAGTGCATGCCGAGTATACGATAACAGTCCTCATAGAATCTCCGTAAAATGTGAATGTAAAACGACAATGAACCGTTAAAATATTTTTTATTTTATTGCCGATTAGAATGCCCTTGTCTGTGACACTTCTGCACTTTGTTGCGTAGTTTTACGGCCTTGTTGAACGGCGAAAATATGACAAAAACACGCAGTGTTCATTGGTTAAAATAATTATACCTTACTTCATTGAATAGTCATATGACATGGTTTTTTTTCATAGAAAACTTTATAGTACTCTAAAATTCGTCGAAATCAGTAGGCTATGATTTTGAGAAAAGTACTTGGTGATTGTGAGATGATGCCTCTGATAAATATGTCCAGGCCCGGTGATTATAAACATTTCTCATTCTCATACTCCAACTCCAAACTCCATGCTCAAATATGAAAAACAGCTTATTTTAGAAATTTGCTTCAAAACCAACACAAACATGTAGCAAATGGTCTAACTAAGAAAATGAACCCCATTTCATGTGATTCCATTCACTAATAAAGAAGTTACATCAGTTTTTGTAACTAAGAAATGCTGCAATTGGAGTATGAGTTGGAGCATGGAGTAGGTACTCCAATGTTTATAATCACTGGGCCTGGTTATAAAAGTTACAGGTGACGGCGTGGAAATTTCAAGCATCTTTCGTATAACATAATCCCTTATACATTATTTGCATTGCCACCACTTGGTAAAAGAAAAAGTGGTAGCCCAAGAAAATAAGAGGAGAGAACGGTTACATCATGTTAGGCAATATGAGATATTCTTGAGGACCACCCAAATGCATAAATGACGTTTATGAAATAGAAGCAACTTGTTAAAGTCGTATGTCCCTATATATTTGGGACGCAGAGGGTAGGTGAGTTTGAAGCACGTGAACATTAAAGCGTATTGACCTGTACCTAGAAATGAACAAATTATTATAACATAGGTGTAACTAAATAGATCTATGTCAAGTTCCCAAAATGTTTAAGATTACATAGAACCGAGTATCTACGCAGTTAATGTACTACTAACACACCTTATGGCAATCGTAACTACTCGGGCATTTCCGTAAATGAGAAATATGCATTTACAATAGGTAAACGCCGAGGAGTTCCGATTGTCCTTTTGCTGGGTTCATTGTGCACAATCTTTCCTAATCATGACGTAATTGAAAAGGTGAATAAATATCGCGTCGCAAATTTTAGTCTGTCAGTATTAAACTCTTTAAATTTTGAAAATTATGAAGTTCGTTATCATTTTAGCTTTAATTTCGTATGTTAGCGCGGCAGCCTTCTATAACCAAGGTAGGTGTGATGAAAATTTTGTCTTCGAAAAATTACATTTTTGTATTAAATATTGAATTGCGATTATAATAAAATGAAAAAAAACCCCTATGTTTAAACGATTTTGAACTAATACTTATTTCCCTTTTGTGCTGAATGTCTAGCAAGAGTATTACTGGTTCCGTATTTATTTCCTCCTTGGTAGGCTAGGACGCAGCAGTTGTGAACGAATCCGGTACGCACACTCTCGATGCCGGACCATTCAACTTCATAGTTCCTCGTGTATTGGTTACCATTTGAGTTTCGATACATGTTTATCTAGATCAAATCACTAGATCTCATTTTAGTTCCTCGTCTAGTGGTGACCATTTGAGTTTCGATAAATAGATCTAGATCAAATCAACCTTAGAAATCATTTTCGACTGTTTCCTGTGCTATATCTGCATTTTATTCCTTTTCACATGCAGGAGCCTGTCCAACTGGTAAGAATGTAAACGATACCTGGTACCCGACTGATTCTTGCATGGAATGTTACTGCGAATCGATGGGATGGGGTTGCTACGGGTAACCGATATTCAAATATTCATCTTAACATTCCATTTATTCCTTTATCACTGTATTGTCTTTTCTAATCGTTACTACTCCATGCCATGTAGTGTCTCTTTCGATTGTAACTACTCGGGTCTTTCCGTGATGCAATGTAGTGTCTCTCCCAATTGTAACTACTCGGGTCTTTCCGTGATGCAATGTAGTGTCTGTTCCGATCGTAACTGCTCGGATCTTTCCGTGATGCAATGTAGTGTCTGCTCCGTTCGTAACTACTCGGGTCTTTCCGTGATGATGATTCGTCTTAGAATTGTCAGAGGTGCTGCAGAGTTTTTCTCTTCTAGTTCAAAAGAAACCGAACACAGGTTTACGTTTGAATGCATTTGCTTCATTCTTAATATAGATTCTATTTCCGAACATCGTACAAAAAATGAAAACGATTATTTTACTTTCACATGACTTATCAACCGTTCCTATTGACCTACATTTCATAAATAACCATCTCAAAATTTAATGTAGAAAGGACTGACTATCATCAAGATATATCCAGTGCAACTGAATTAAACTTTATGTATTCAAATGATAAAGATAAGTGTTCAAGTGCGTAGTAATTAAAACTCGAACAGGTGATAGTGCTGTTTTATGGACTGACAACAGGAACATATGAATCATTTCGTTTCTAATATAGCCAATGTGAGACATGTGACATCACGACAAGACATGATAGCCGTTCCGTTGTACTACTTTTTTATCGGAATGCTATTGTGTAATTTACCATATCTGTTCTTTAACAGTATTTCGTGTGCAGTTTCGTTTCCACTTTGTGTTTATAGGTTAAGGTGTTGATTGTGTTTTTATTTTTACTATTAATTTAAGATTTTCCTTGTAGGTGTGGTATTGTCACAACGGTAGAGCCATGTAAAGTCGTCTCTGATATGACATTAAAGCATCCACATTGCTGCCCTACCATCGAATGTCCACCATGAAAGGGTCAACCATGCCATGTACTTGAAATATTTCTGTATTTAATGTTGTTTGATTTAATTATCATTATGTTTGTACCTTAACATCTATTATACCTTCCCTATAATAAATCATTAAACATCTTGATGCCGCTGTTCAATGGTTAGCACCCTTGCCGCCTAATCCCGCTACCCAGGTTCATACCCAGGTGGAGGCACACATGCCTGCCATATTCAGCAGAAAGCTGACTGTCAAATAAAGGCTATGCTCGGCATTTATTTGCTCTTCTTTATGGTTTTGAATTTCCATCGAAATAAAATACAGTAAACTTTATCTTGATGAGTTATCGAGACAAGTAAAATGTTTGAGATAAACCGGGTGCTCGAAATAACCAAAGGGAATGTATTGATGACACAAAAGGATATTGGTTTAACACTTGCTCGAGATAGGCCGGGTGCTCGTGATATCGATGCTTGTCATAACGAAGTTTTACTGTAGTCTGTTAAATATACATACCAATGTACAAACTATATATAGATGTTGAAACATTAAATACTACTAGTACGCAAATAAACAAGTAAGCTAAACATTTATCATTTGTTTCGGCAGTTATTTACTTGAGAAAGTTGTGTGATGGCATACGAGTATTATGAGAAAAATAGAATACAAAAATCACAGCGAGGTCCAATGTTGGCGGTCCATAATTCGGGAGGGATGAAATGCCTATGCATGAAAGTATTTACAGTGATACAGTCTGGAGAGATGGTTTGCTTGTAAAGCTTCACAACATGGAGATTAAAGGTCAAAACATGGAATTGGTTAGAGAATTTCCTGATGGAGAGAAAAGCAGTTTGTTGTTTGAAGAGGTACCAAGATGAGGCAGTAAAGACCAGTATGGGATTACTACAGAGGTCTGTTCTTTCTCCCCTCTTGCCCAACTTATACCTCAGGGATTTTTTTCAAAATTTTAGCAGTGACAAGGTTAAACTTGCAGATGATGGAACGATATAGAGGACTGAAAAGGATCTCAATCTTTTTGGAGCAGAATTGCAGACTGACATCAAATCAGTGGAGGATGAAGCTAAATACTGAAAAAACTGAAATGTGTATATTCAGAAAAAATACGGAGGATGACAAGCAAATTATTTATAGGAGAAGGAAAGATTAGACAAGTTAAACAGACAAAACTCTTAGGTGTTATATTGGATGGTAATCTAAACTTTAATCAACATATTCAGTATGTAGAAACGAAAGCATCAAAAGCCCTGTGTCTCTTAATGTGTGTAGCCAAAGTAGAGAAAATTTCACCTGCAAATATGATCAAGCTGTATAAATAAGAGTTTTGTCATCCCTCACCTGGAATATGCCTCTCCAGTATGACAGACTAGCAAGGCAGTTCACATGTTGGAGAAGATCCAAAGAAAAGGACTAAGCCTAGGTCTAGGTAGTATACAAAAAAACAGCTGTGACGGCCTTGATGTCCAATCAAACATACTACCATACTTTCTTCGAAGAGAAGAAATAGCAATTAGGGAGTGTACAAAAATTATGGCCAAAGATGATGCATCACTGATTAAACAGTCCCTCAACAGATGCAGAGACCACAATCGGTACAATAAGACTACACCAATGTCCAAAATGCTCCAGCAGGTCAGTGACATGGATTCCCTTACAGAGATAGACGTAAATGCATAGAGCCAGAATTATCCTTCCTAGAAGCGTTACAGCCTAGTAGACGAAAACCATCCTACTGGAATAATCTGGGGTCCTCTAAGTCCAGGACAAAACAACAGGAAACAGAGGCCAAAGATGTAATTCAAAAATGTTAAATGAAGAAAGCCCTAATACAATAATTGCATTCACTGATGGGTCCTGTAAGGGTAATCCAGGTCCATGTGGGGCAGGATCCTGTGTTTACATGACCAATAAGGAGAGGATAGACCTCAAACAACCAGTGTCCAAGCTGGCCTCAATTTTAGTGGGTGAAATGGTTGCAATCAAATTAACTCTTCAGCACATATTGAATGAAAATAAAAGAAGACTCATAGAACGCCTAGTGATATTTTCTGACAGCCAGACTGCTATTGGCAACCTAACGCTATGATAGAGTAATAAACAACACATCCAGCTGGTACTAGACATTAAACTGCTGTGGTCAGAGTTAGAAAGGTGTGGCATCACTATTGATCTTAATTGGTCACCAGGACATTCTTCTATAGAAAGAAATGAAATTGCGGACAGACTGGCTAAAGAAGAAGCTAATGAAGCAGTTTCTTTAGGAGAAGAAGACACATACCCCACATCTCAGTCAGAAGTTTACTCAGCAGCAAATGAATCAGTTAGAATCAAGTGGCAAAGATGATGGGAAAACACAGATAAGGATAGGAGACTATTTGATTTTAAACCTAAAATGAAAGATGAAAGAATCGACTTCCACAATAGTGAACATCAAATAATTATCTTACAGCTACAGAGTGGCAACAACAGCCTTAAACACCATATGTACCGTATAGGGGTTGAAGTTGATCCAGCATGTCAGTGTGGAGAAGCTGAAACTGAGGAACACTACCTTCTCCAATGTGTTTTATATCAAAAAGAAAGGGAGGAGCTGTTTGCTATCCTTCACAACATGTTTGGTATCAGGCAAACCGAGGTGACTGAAAAAATCCTACTCACTACTGTCCCTGATGATCCGTGGAAGGAGTTCCGACATACAATAACCAGTGAACTTATCCGATTTTTGACAGCAACCAATAGATTCTAGACTCAGAAATAACTAACAAGGCATACCCAAACAAATCAAATCATACTTCACCTCCGCTTAAAATAAGTATAATTTATGTAAAATACCTGCGAGACGTTATTTGTCAACTACCTGCGATGAGACAAGTACCTGTGACGATATTACGGCTACAGAAGGCCGAGAGCCAACCAACCAATCAACCAACCATATCACTTAGCATTTTATTATTTATAGGAAAAAAACCTTAACCTTTTATGCAACATAATAATACATGTAAACTACTTTCAGTGCTTTGATTGCATTCATAGCCGAGATCAATCGTGAAAGCTCGGCTAGTTCCGTTTGTCTCCGATAAAAAGGCCGATGTGATGATTGAAGGGGTCATTTCAATTTTGCCTCAGCAAAGCGCTACCGAGCTCTTTCATTCAGTTACCTCCCGTTTAATTAAACATAGAGGACATGTGTTTCCTCCATTGGAAAGCGCTACGCAGCAAAGGCAACGGACGCCAGGTTCTTGAGATTAATCATGACAGTTTACGTACAAACCATTGGTCGGACGTTTGTAAAACCTGTTCCCATTGGCTGCATGATCGCTACGATACCATTCCCATACAGATTCGAACGGGCTTAACACCATACGCGTATTTGTCATCATAAAAAAGAACGTTTAACCACATGTTAAACAAATTCACCCACATAGTATACATGTGTCGGTGTATGAGTCTACCATTCACAGCAAAAGTACAGGGCAGGGATATTTATTATAGAGGATGTAACACTGGAAACGCCCCCGAAAAATCTCAATTTGATTTCACTACTGTATGTGAATTGCTTCTTCCCACAAATTGTAAAACAACCTACGCACCTTGGTGGTGTTGTGACATTCCACATACAATTTAACAATTCATCTCATCTTGTCGACTGTCATTGCCCGTAACAAGCGTTTGAGCGTGCATGTGTGTGTTAATAACGCGACAAACGCGGATTATTTTATCATGGATTGTTTTCTGAAAGTTTCTATTGTCGTCTGCTGCGTTTCAGGTGAGATACAATTATCATAATTTTATAATGATCACACAATTATATGCTTCCGTCTAAAAGGAGCAGGTATTATAAGGGGTGTTTTTTTGGCTTAAACGCCCTTTATAGTCCCGGGTCCTCTGGTTTCAATTTATATAAAGTTATGTAATAGTTGGTAATAATAATGTATGTTCATGTTCTTGTTTCGTGTGATAGGCGAAGCACTAGGTACATGAGTACCACTCTATGGTGACTCACTTATGTTTAGGATACAAATAGTCCTCGTAATTTCCATGCGATCTAAATATCAAATCGTCGTCAGCAACTTTTTTTCAAATGTCTATATGTAATATTCACTATTTGGATGGTTTGGCCCCAAACTCCCTAAACATCTCAATCTGAGCTAAATCTTATCTATTTAATATAATTTGTATAATTTTCATGTAAGAATTTATCACATGACGATTAAAAGAGCTTGAACTTCAGATTTATCTCAAATTTAGACTTCTATTTGAGCAAAATCCTCAATTTGAGATGATATTTCTACTTGAGATGCTTCAGGAGATCGGGGCCTGGTCGTCTGTTCTTAACAAATTAGCTTTTTTTCGATGCCGTTGCTGTTAAGTGAATTGGCCTCAAAACATTGTCCAAATCAATATATGTCGCTAAATCTGTTAACATTGATGGATGATCAAGTGATAGTGAAACATTAACGCTAAATATAACAATTCAAATCCTACATTTATGTTATTTTATATGCAAATTATGACTCATTAACCTTAAATTTCACTTTAGTACTCCTAGGGGCAACACATTATGAATCGGTCTGCGTTCTTTTTATCAATCACGCGTGACGACTGGTGTAGTAATTTAATGGTATAGTCGATTCAAAGATGTCTGTCAAAACCGCCAGAATGTTTCGTTTCTTAATAACTAAATGCAGTAAGTATAACCACTACGCTATAGGACCATTAGAGTTTAAAACATATAAGTGTATTTATGATGTTAGAATTTAATCCCGAGAAACCTGTAATAATCACCCGGGTTGAATGTTTGTTTACGCGGTTGTGACAGAGATCTTTGAATCAACTATAGATGAACTACAGTTGATACACGAACACAAGTAAAAGTAAGTGCTTTAGTTAGATTAATAACATGCATTGAATAAGCTATATCACAGTGCATAGACGAGTCGATTTAAGGCATACACACTGAATTATATAGTATGACAATAAGCCATTCAGTGATCAGATTGTACACGTGTTTTTAATCGCAATATGTAAGTCATACAAATTGAATTCTTTAGTATCCCGTTTAAGTCGTACAGCGAGTTAGTATATGCGTAGTGCATATGAAGATCTGATCAATCATGGCAAGATGTATAGCTCAGAGCATTTGACTCGATCTTCGACCTTGTTACGTACGAGAATCTTGACTCGACAGGAACTGTAACTCTCCACTTTTCCGAGAATTTGACCCGGTCCAAGACCTTCTACTACGTTACTTTAACACCTGATCTATAGTCTAAATTTAAAACCCCGGTTGTAGGTTTTCATTAGCGGTGAGTATCACAAATACGTTCATGATTTGATACAAATACAAAACTTAATGACCGACATTACAGGGTTTTTTCGCTGAAAGTATATTCAATGCAAGAACTTGTTAATAAGTGTAGCATAACTACGGGTTTTTACCGATTCATTACTAATACATGCTGCCATAACCGGCTAAAGTTTGAGCAATATCGGATGGATAATAAAAAAAAGATATTATCATTTTCCCGGTACATTTATATCATCGCTCGCATATAAGACTTTTTTGTACACAAAGACGACCACTAAATGACCGATATTGCATGATTTGCACGCGGAAACTATATTCAAAGCAAGAACCTTGGCAATCAATCCATGCAAAAAGTTTAGGATCATGTCTAGTTCTCCGTACTCATAAATACATGCATGTATTCACTATCAATTTGCCTGGAAGCTGTGCATTTGTACTTACATTTTGTTGGATTAGAGTGATAGGAGATTAATTTCCTCATTTTATGATTTTCTAAATAATACTATGGAGTGTACATCGAACGTGCTATTAGCAGCCATATGCTTATCAGGTAAACTATTTTTGTCATGTTATAGTGCTTGTCTGTTACACGCATTCTGTGAAATATCTGTATATTCATCTGATAAAAGTATTGTCAGAAAGAGTCTAGTCCAAATTATAGTTTATAAATTCACACATCTTTAAATGTCAGGGAAATTATATTTCATACGAGGCTGTGTGTTATACTTTTGTATAATATTTTATATCTGATCAAATAATGATGTTCATAACATTGTCTGTGTGAAAGCTGTATGTACATCTTTTGTTACTTTCCGCTTGATGGCTGCAATGGAGTTTATATTTCTTCTTCTTCTTCCTTTAAATGGGTAGAACTCCTTCTGGTATGTCTTATACTAGCGATACAATCTGTCATGCCCGACAAAGCAGTTAAAATGCATTTTGTCTGTCTTTCCGTGTGATTCGGGGAACTGGTTTTTATGTAACTAGTACTTAGACTTATCATAATGCGATACGATGTGTGCCTGGCGACTATTCTTACACAGGACAGACCAACAGTTATCTGGTACTAACTGCTAAGCATCAAGAAGTGAAATTCAGCATTACCGTTTAAACGACTTTGATATGCCATTTACTTGGATAGAACCTAATTTATCTCCCACTCAAAAGAGTTCGCTCAACCGAGACCGACTGGAATATGCCACATTATACTCGTACGAAATACCAACGCCAGTTCCAGCACTATTTCTCATGGGTGTTGCTTTTGCCATGATTTATCACTATTTTATTAGATAGGATTATAAAAATGCCATATGCATGACCAGCTTTCATATACTCAAACACAAGATCTTTAAGTTCATATAAAACTGTTGGGGAATAAAATCAATACAGAATTCATAGTTTCGGGCAGTTTATCTCTATACCAGCAAAACGTTTATAGAGCGATAAGCACCACTTTGTTTAAGCACTTTGGCGGATGTGACCTATAATATACCTCTTAAGCATACACAAAGTAATTTAAAGTGGTGATTTTTTTGTATATTGAAATACTCATTGTAGCACTTGGTGTGGGAATAAGTGGGAGTCTTGTCGGTTTTCGTTGATGGGACTATGTCCTCATATCTAAGTCACTCGAGGATTACACTAGTGTGGTTTATACTCTTTATTACCACGCTAGTGTAAATAACTATTCCCTATGGAACTTTATCAGAGATTCACTCGAGGATTGATTGGATATGATTCCTTGTATCTCACCTCTGTCTCTAAATATTGTGAAAATGCTCCAGGGTGGGTCCTGCAAATTACATGAAAGAAAGATTGGATTTTGACCTAGGTAAACGGGAGGGGCGTGGTCCACATGCGATAGAACAATCCATCAATGTTAAACAACAGTGAGTAATATGCACGCTGTATGTTGTCATGTCGTATCGAGCACACGCACATTCCAAACAATCCAAACAATCCATCACGGTATAATTATGTTAACAATTTGATGTTGAGCAAACCATGGTTAAACGTGTTAAAGTTTGTGTCTTAATGCGCTGCCACTTTTTTGCAGTCAATGTTTTGCGAAGTTAAAATTGTAAAACATTTATCCCTATCACCTAACATACGATATTCGTATTAGACATACATTTTCGATACTCTCTTATCACGGCGGTTGCTCTTCGAATATGCCTGAAAATATTTAGGACCGTGGTCGTGGTCTATTGGTCAGGATGCTGCAGTTATGAACCGGGTCTGGGACCATGGGTTAGATTCCAAGAAGCGACAAGGCACACCATACCATAGATACAAACAATGTAGATTTTTCTCCACAAATGGACAAGTTGCTGATTCTTTGTGGAAGTCCCGGTGTAGGCATGGATTATCTTCCGTGAAAGCGCCACGTAGCGCCTTGCTTAGGCAACGGACACATGGTTCCCTGCTGTACTATAGTGCTTCAGTTAACGTAGTGATCTAGGGGAGGTAATCCAGAATAAGGGGAAATACGAATTTTATAACATAACTCTGAATTTGTGAAACAAGCCAGATAGATTCCTGAACTATTTGCAAACAACGGAAACTCTTATTATCACCGGTCGTTAATTGCATAAATACTTTACTAGTATTTAATATTTAACTGTGTCACCATTTTCAAACTCAGTCCCCTCGAATCGGTGATCATTGACTTATCTGGCGGGAAAGTGACCTTGCACTTACTATAAGTTATACTTCCAGTCGAACACAAACAAATTAACCAGCCCCGCTTCATATCTTTGTTCGAGTATACAGTAAAACTTCGTTATGACGAGCATCGATATCACGAGCACCCGGCCTATCTCAAACAAGTTTTAAACCAATATCCGCTTGTATCATCAATACATGCCTTGGTTACATACATGGTTATTTCGAGCACCTGGTTTATCTCGAGCATTTCACTTGTCACAATCACTCCTCGAGATAACGAAGTTTTACTATATTTTGCCTGAAGCGTTCAATCTTGTTTAATCGAAACAATGACAAAGTTAACATCAGTATACTAATTACATTGTCTGTCGTTAAATGTTCTCAATTGTCTCCATTAATGAAGGACATTTTACGATACAGTTGACACATGATAGATGTTGCTATTAAATGACTTAAGACGCTATGTCAAATAATTTTCACGAAAGTGTATAGTTGTTTATGTCACAGTTCGTCTTAAACATGTATGTCATCTAAGTTTTGCAAATAGTAAGGTACAAACCAAAGCCAAACAGCTACGGTGGCAGCGCCTTAGCCACACACGCAAGAGTCAGACATAGTACAAGCCATCCACATCCCCAAAAATGGATTCTTCAAGCGAGCCTTATATGCTCACTCCGCAATGAATGACACACTGTGGACTTTGATTATTTTGCATAATTAGCCATAACTCGAACTCGAACTTTTTCAATGGCTTGGTATCGTGCGAGTTTGGGGGTAGCCCAGTTTAATTATTTTAACGTTTCAATTTGTACTGATGCCCACTTTATCATGTTTATATTGGCCAGGTATCTTATACCAAACCTAGATCAGACTCCAAAGAATTATCAGGCAAATATACTGTTTTGTTGGATAAAGAAGAGAATACATATTCATAAATTGTTGTTAAACAGGGTCGCTAGCGACCGCTGTTTTGAGCAGAAAGACGGCACGTTTGACTCGCGCAACTTGATTTTTAGCATACACACATAATAAGCTTACATACAAAGAAATAGTTCCACGATGATGCTTCTTGCACATTTTCTCTGCAGATGGGAACTTAAAATAAAACAAAAATAACTATGTCTGTATAACGATGAATAATACTTTTGGCAGTTATTCAAAAAAGTATGCTTATAATTGTAAATATTACTACACTGCCATGTTCTATTTATAGCACGAACGTGTTCCATGTTCTATTTATAGCACAACTAATATATACAAAGGGGAATAACACGTACAGCAAAATATTATATACAGAGTGTGGTTGCTTTCCTTGATGATCTAGTTCACACTTGTTAATTGGATGACTTTCTGTACATGTATATTTTGTCAATTTTACCAGTATGTGAAGGATTATTTTTTTCATGTAGGTGTAAAATCCGTTACGCTATACTATGTAATAGAAATGTTCTCCTTTATGGTTGAAATACTTTGTGTACAAAATATTAAGGGTATGCTCTAGAATATTTTTAATTCTTTTTATCCTTCATATTGGAAGCCTTAAAACCCTGTTTTCGTAGCGCTATCAGCGCTTTGATTTTTATTAACAATTATGTTATTTATATTCACAATGTATGCTCTGTAATTGTGATAAAAACGCTTTTGTCTGGAATAATAGTATACACATTCCAAGTGGTGAACGTTACGTGTTCATCTTGACAGGCATTATGTAAGCTACGCACGAAATTACGGGGAATGTAATTGCTTCGCCTGCTTTTATCTTGGTTTTTCATGCGATTGGAAAAGAAATAAACATGCCATTGTCTTCAATGTCTGAGATTTATTTTTGTTTGTCGTATAAACGAATATATCGATGGCTTAGAACAAGAATGTCATAACTAGCAAATCGATATTTTGAGAAAACACGGAAAACTGTCTGACATTTAATCTTTACTTATGGTAAAACAAACTTTTACAACTTCACTTTGGTCAACATGACAAGTTCAGATTTTTATGAAAATGGGCTCATAAGAAGCGCATTGTGTATGTATGAATCTTAAAAGGTCGTAAGTGGCACTTACGACCTTCTAATTCTAAGGCATCGATATATGGGTGCTGTTAGTTGTAACCTATCATTGATTTAATTACAATACAAAATGTAAAATCAATAATTTTCGTGAGAGATCAAATTTCGTGGAGTTCATGGATAACTTCAAACACAACAATAATTTGTGAAATCAAGCACGAATATAAATGATTCTACAGTATCTGAATTAGTAGATCGTGCAGGCTTGTAATTACGTAACCGTTGGTGTTTTTTACAAAAAAACCCCGAAATTTTGTCCAATTGAAACTTGATAATACATAGATTTCAGGTAAATCATTTTTAATTGCAGTATTCATAGCCGAAGGTGATGCAGGGTTTCTTGCTGGTGACACGACTGATGGAGGTACGGACTTTGGTGGTGGGGAACCCCCAAAATGTACACCAACAACTTGCCCGGACAATGCTGTCTGTCAAGATAGCGACGGGTTCGTTTATTGTGAATGTCCGGCAGGAAAAGTCGGTAAGTCAACATTGGAGTATTACGTATAAATAAGTTTCACTAGATCAAAATAACAAATTATGTATACATATATATGTTAGGGTAGCAAAACCAAGCTCATTTTAGGTATAAGCACATACATCTCAAATTAAATGTAAACTATTTTACATCATTAACTTCGGTGCTTGGTTTTGATCACTACTTGCTACATAGCTCTAGGTCTATAATTACAACGAAATTTTCCACAGTATTAACCGACCATAATTGACGACATGTATCAAGCATTAAGACATATAAAATGTCAACATTAATCAGACATGTTTATTTTTCAAGGTGCAAATTGTGACATGAACGATCCGTGTCCAAGCAATACAACAAACTGTCCTCAAGGAAAGTTGTGTTTTGGTGATTGCCCGCCTAATCTAGCGTGTGAGGGCGCAACTGGTTTCGCACATTGTCGAGGCTGTATCCCTGGGTGGACTGGAATGGATTGCGACCAAGATGCCAACGAATGTGGTAAGTAGAATATCTAACCTCATTTAAATCAGGAATGGTATTCACAAATAATCTTAGGAAAAAACTTAGAATTCCCTAAAAATTTACAATTCCCTTCAATGTTTCCGCTTGGAAAACCAAGAGTATTACATTTTTACATTGCTTTGAATACAATAATCACCAAGAAAAATTGAGTTATTCTTAGTTTCTTGCAAAACACTCGTATTTTCAGTTCATTTTTTATACTTGAGTCAAAATATTTAAGTGTCCACTTAAGACCGGCCCAGACCCCATATTACGGTTCAATACTTTACAATTATATAACAGCGTAAAGGAATGGAACAAATGTTAGGATCTGTTTTAATGATATTGGAAGAATATTACATATAAAACAATCATAATGAAAACTGTATGAGCAATGCGTTTAATTAAATAGAATTATATTAATTATATTTGTTTTCCTCGTCCTAGACACACCCTTCCTAATTTTATATATATGCTTTGCATTGTATGTGATGAAATGACTGCAGTCAACCGTTGTTTATACGTACTTTCAAATAGATTTTAGACACAGGGGAGACGATCCTGGAAAGTGTTGAGTTGTGTTTACTATGAATTATCTACCTTAATTTGAATCACACTAATATATAAATGCTTATTTATTTCATCCAGATTTCAGTCCGTGTGCTAACGATGGTGTATGTAAGAATACAGTTGGGAGTTATGAATGCAAGTGTAAAACTGGATGGACAGGAAGTGATTGTACTTGTAAAAAAGGTTTGTCGTACTTGACTTAATTCTTCATGGTATAGCATGGCGATTTTGACCTGATCCTGACCTTCATGCATGAATATATTACAAGGTTCTTGTTTTGAATACATTTTGAATATCAATTTCCGCAAGCAAGTTGTGCAATATCGGTATTTCAGATTTGTGTTGGTATTTATTACATCTGGAGCGTCTTCGTGATACTCTCCGACTATGAAAACATACAACCGAGGTTATAAATACAGATGCGGTATCAACTGTTTAATAATGCTTATCGAAAGGTCAGGTTAGTGTCAAATTTGCCAAGCTATATTAAATACAAATGTGCACGTGTCAAATTCGCCAAGCTATATTAAAAACAAATGTGTACGTGTCAAATTCGCCAAGCTATATTAAATACAAACGTGTAGTCATTATTTTGATTTTATGATAAAGGCATCTACCAATAGTCCATTACGCCTGTTAACTATATGTCTTACTCACGTAATTCTACTACTGATCGAATCGAATACGCAAACAAGTGTTTGACAATGTTGGTTGTCTTTAGAAATAACAAGATAATGTTTATTGTATTAATGTAGTTAGTTAGCAGTATGTTTATAATTTAGATGGGGTTTCTGTGAAATAATTAATAAGGTACGGAAATACACACATTCATATTTGCCAAACATTCCAACTGTTTTAGTTTTTGAGTTTGAACAGGGACTATCAATATTCAAGCTTATAATTACAGTAAAACTTTGTTATATCAGGGAGTGATCGGGACTGGTAAAATCCTCACGATAAATAAGGTGCTCGTAATAACCAAACGTCATGTATTAATAATACAAACGGATATTTGGTTTAAAACTTGCTCGAGATAGGCCGGGTGCTCGTGATATCGATGCTCCTCATAACGAAGTTTTACTGTATATTAATTATAATTATCTGTTTGAAACATATCGTAGTGCTAGTATGTATCTTATATGATATAGATATGAGTTGTCTATTGATATATTTATATTAAACTCGTGCTGGAAAATTTTTAAGCTCGCCAGAGTAATAAAATTTCCACACCTCGTTTAATATATATTTATATCAATTGACAACTCGTGATAGATCCTCTATGTATATTTGTATACCTGTACTTCAGAGAAAAAAATGTTGTTCATATTTTAGGCACGGCATGCGATCTTGAAGAATTAGCAGGGACCACAACTGAGCCCACTAACGAATCTACGCAGATATTACCTAGTATCTTCAGTTCTTTGATTTTTCTATCAGTTGCAATGTTATGGTCGTGAGTTGGTGTATCATTATGTGTCAAGCTTATGTACATACATTTCGTGGAGTTACAAAAGTATATATTATGAAGATATTTATTGTGCTTTATGGTGCAGAATATTTATGTACTTTTAAAAAAAATACTTACATAATTTGCAATCAACGCTTCGAGAATTTCGCCATATTTCTGGATATTATGTTATAGTAATAGTAAAGTTGAGGACTTAACAATTACGATATTTAAAGCGGCATGTACTTGTACCTGTCCATTGTCACACAACTCTTATAGGTTAATCAATTAGGAATACAATTGACCATGTTGTAAGTAATTTGCAATTTAACTTGTATTAAGCAGCTACTTAAAAATGAATCAAATAAAGCTAATGCTGTTGGATTCAGGTTTTTTTATTATTAAAAGTGCTTATTGATAGTGTGTAGTGAGTCGTTGCCTAAGTTTTATTAAGTCTTAAACTGTTATTTTAATAAACTATAACTTTGTAACCTCTCTGCAGAATGATGCAGCTCGAGCACTTTAGTTGATTCCCAAATGTGGAAAACACCCTAAGAAGGAAGAACATGAAATAAAACATCCAGTCGTTTGTTCAATGACAAAATGACAATTTTTAAACAATAAATACAGGATTTAAAGTCTAAGGGGAGCAACTCTTGCAAAATGAGTATTATATTCACCATACAATTTGCTAAATACGATATTTAGTCTACTATTTCGACAGATATAGTTAAACATTCTTTCGTCGAGTATTGATCCGTTGTTAAGAAAAAGCCTAATTGTTCCATAATTCTTTGTGTGTAACAGATGATCGGAAAAAAGTTGTGGGATCAATAATGTGACTTTGATTAAGATTGTCACAAACATACTATAAAATTATACTTAGTCTAGTATATTTGACTGAATATATAAGTACCATTTTATTGTTTGTCTTTATACGTTCTGCGTATATGGTGTGTGTGTATTGAACACTGGCAATCGTCTTGGACATGTAGCTTTTAAGTGATGTCAGAGTCGTGTTGTATTGCTATACTGTAATGAAAACAAGCAGCTTTAACCATACGGTCATAAACTTTCACTCGCATTCTGATATACGTCTTTCCATACAAATATATATTGTATACATGTGTTTTATATTAAAGAAATATACAATATATTATGTATTGTTTATATTGCTTGCATTCGTATTGATCAATGTTTCTTTAAGATGGCACATAGTAAATACAAACAATTGTAACACCACACGTGTTTCACAATGTACGTAAAATTCGTTAGGTTTGCGTTATGTTAGTGAACACGAACGATGTAGCTACGATAATAAACACAATTCTAGTACATCACGTGTCAAATGTGACATCGTTCAATTAGAAGCATTTCAAGTTAACAATGGATGGTCCAGATTCCTCGTATTCTTGTTTGCTGATCCACATCTGTCCGTATGCTGAGATTGAGGAAAAGATGGAGCCACCGATCCAGGCCGAATATTTTCTCTCTGGCGGATCAATTATTTTGATGTTTATGGCTGATGGAGCCAGTGCGGTGATATCTGTTCGCATTCTGTCGGCGACTCCAGGGAACAAGGTAGAACCCCCAGACAACACAATGTTGGCGAACAAGTCCTCATGAATATCAACGTCACATTTCATTATACTGTTATACATGGTTTTATGAATACCGGCAGATGTCAAACCAAGGAAATGTGGCTGGAACATTGCTTCTGGACAACGGAACTGCTCATTACCAATGTGGATAACTTGACCGTCAGGGAGTTCGTAGGTTTTATATTCAGCTGTTGTGCTCATTTCCTGTTCGAAATCCAAGGCAACGTTGCACAGCTTTTCTTTAATGTCCCTAACAATTTCTCTTTCGGCAGAGGTTGTGAAAGAAAAACCACGCTCGGCAAGGATCTTCATTAGGTAATTGGTGAGATCCCAACCAGCAAGGTCCAATCTCAAGATGGCATGGGGAAGGGCATTACCTTCATAGATTGGTATTGTGTGTGATACACCATCACCAGAGTCCATGACAATACCAGTGGTAAGACCTGAAGCATACAGAGACAACACAGCCTGGATGGCTACGTACATAGCTGGTGTGTTGAAGGTTTCAAACATGATCTGTGTCATCTTTTCTCGGTTGGCTTTAGGGTTCAATGGAGCTTCAGTGAGTAACACTCGATGTTCTTCAGGTGCAACGCGAAGTTCATTGTAGAAGATATGATGCCAGATCTTTTCCATATCGTCCCAGTTGGTGATAATACCGTGAGTAAATGTCGGTTGTTTTAGATCAAAGATACCTCTATTTGTCTGGGCTTCATCACCAACATAGGTGTCCTTCTGTGTCATTCCAACCACATTGTCCTGAAATAGAAATTTCGTAATTATAATATAATTTGTTATCACATAAACCACACCACGACAGTTTAATAAAGCAATTTAATGAAAACCATATTACACTACCCAATAGTGTAATAACTATGCAAATGAGGCGGCTGGTCATTGTTTATGTATTCATACGCGCTTTCAAAAATATGCATAATGATATAGACAGGATACTTAGACAAGACAGTTCCGTGACGTGTTAACGATTCAAATATACCCGTCTCGGCTGCAAAATTAAGCAACACTGATCGAATTAATGTAACGGTAAGTGAAATAGTGCTGCACAATGTGTTTATTTTAAACCGCATTACTCACTGACTTTAATTCTCTTCTAAAGGGAAAGACTGCCTAATTTTAGCACATTTACAGGGCTTGTTTTGTTTATGTGATAAAAATAATCTTACATTCGTGTCTTTCCATACGGAATTTAATAAACTCATTGGATAAAAGTAATAAAATACGCGACAGAGCCATGAGAGCTATTTTATCCAACTCGTTTAATAAATTCAATACGTTTTTAAAAACTGCCTATGTAAATATGTGTAACTGACTGGGGTGTAGAAAACTACCAGGTCGATAAACATGTAATAACGTCGAACTATGTTTATATATTTAATATACAAGAAAACGGAAGAGCCTAAAATAATACAAAAGCATTATAAGCAATAGAACAAATCATAATGCTAAGTATTGTAAGAAACATTTACACAAGTTATTCAATGTTAGATGAAATAAAAGATTAATTCAGCAATTCCATTATTAGGAAGTAATATTATTGACTCATTTATACAATTGCAAATTTACGAAACATAAAATTAATGTTAAACCTGACGTTTTGGTCGTCCAACAATTGGTGGAAATACGGCTCTTGGAGCGTCATCTCCGGCGAATCCAGCTTTGCACATACCCGATCCATTGTCAATAACCAAAGCATCTACGTGCTCGTCTCCCATTTCACATTGATACCTCACATGGTCACCAAGTATATTTTCACAGGTATGGTTTGGATCTTGAATATATCCTATTTTCAAATACACTGTTTACTGTTAAGTCAGTGATCAATACTCCAGCTTAGTCATACACTACATTCACCTGTAATATACAATGTAAATAATACTATAGTTCAACACAAATATTAGTATAGATAAACCATGTTTTTTTAGCCGTGACAGAATATCATAATTTTTAGTCATGGTATGTGAATATACTGTACCAGATGAAAAACTCTCCTCCACTAAACCATTTCATCTCCTTCACTTTTGCGACCATCCATGCGGTGGTGACAAGGCAACAGGAGCAATCTTGTGTTTTACCTTCCAGCACCACCGCAGGGACGGGGAAATGGAAATGTTGGGATTTGTTCTCCGAAACAATACCCCAGGGTCAACATTAAGTTGTAAGGTGCCGGGAAATACCGGTGATTTTACCATCAGTTGTCCCACAGTCCGTGGTGGGTGGAGGTTTTACAACCCCATAGTAAAAGTAAAAATTCCGGGGATGCTGGTGCCGTGGATGCAACTGACTGGTGCCTTATAACGTATCTATTATTTGCATTTTAACGTTACAAATTAAGCTATATACACTTTAATCAAGAAGTGTCTGTTAGTGTCCTATTTAATGCCAAGCAGTATCAAGGTTTCGTATGCATAAAAATGATACAAGTACAGTACACCAAAGCATAATCCTAAACTAGGCCTACTAGCGTATAAAACGAAATCATATTGTTAAATTAAGAAAAGATAGAATCAGAGTTTATCAAGCCATATATTATGCTATCATATGGTCTGAAACTACTCCAGAATGCACGTACGGCTTCATAAAAATAAAAAATCCCCATGAGAGCAATGAGCATACCCCCCGGACACCCTAGTAATTCTTCAGTCATCATGTGCGTACACTGAAAATATGTCCAGCTACGCCCCTGAATACTCAGATATTAGCTCTTTTCTGCACAATAATTCAGATAATATCAACTAGATCTTCTGCATACTATTGTTATATGCATCTTGAAACATCTTACCAACATATCTGTAGAAACATACACATTTGAATAAGTCTGAAAAGTTTGCACAATGTTTAAATGACTTCCCACGTTTAATTCCTACTTTTGTTTTTGTAATACCGGGTATGAGTAAAATCCACCCTATACGGTCCTAATCAAGGAAAACACGGATATATGCCGGTCTTTAGCTCACAGGTAACTGTATCGTTGAAAACGAAAAAAAATGTGCTTGAGCTTCGTTTCAAAACGAAAGAATGAATAAAAAGGCGCACTTTTTTTAAGCAAGTTTCGGAAATATGTCGGATTTATTATAACTCGAATAAACATTGATCGTTTAGCTTTTCCATACGGCCATCAACCATGTCTGTTTTTAAGTAAATATCTGCCAAAGCAAGAACCAGAAACTGTTATTATTCGTTTGTTTCACATTTCGACTAGTTTAATGTCATTCTATATGGACTAGTTTTCAAAATATCTTAAACTTGACTAAAATACAACGAGTGCAGAATATATGTGCAAAATTGGTTTTTAATCGTAGAAAGTTTGGTAGTTAAAAACAGTTTTGTTTAAACTGCACTGGCTGCCTAGCTAAGCAAGAATTTCCTTAAAATGCTTACCACACCGTTCAACCCGATAAATAGAAAACAGTTGACACTTAGAAAACAGTTGTCAGTGTTGATGTACGCAAAACTCGCGGAAGTCAGTATTGCTTGTTTCAGGGTCTGAACAAAACAAAGTGTGTACATTTATTCGCAGTTAAAAGAGGTATCTGTACAAAAAATTCTGAGCAAAACCGTCAATGATTTAGGGAGAAATCATGAAAAATGTATGCGATTGTTTACAAAAAACGCGTTATTTGAAACTTTGGTCCCCAAAAAGATATTTTTGACAAATCCTTACCCTTTGACTTATACCATGACGAAATTTTACCCATCCCCCGTCTATATGCAGAATTACACACTTTTATTCATCCTTTTCGCCGAGATATAAGAGTTTAAACAGGACATGGTGTCATATTTTTGATAACAATGGAGACAGCTGATGATAAAAAAAGATCACATAGGGCTTTATGTTGACCCCTTTACTAAAATGAAAAACGTTCAGTTGCCGTAGTTTTGGTACTGCTGTTACGATATTTCGTCACACATTATCTAATAATATTCAAAATTCACACACTTTAGATGGGTTTTTTAAAACACACATACAAACTTACTAATTTTGGGAAATATTAAAACGACCAGATTAGATTCAGACTCATTAAGAGTGTACATAAGTTTTTTTCTAAGATTTGACCTAGTGACCTAGTTTTTGACCCCACATGACCCTTTTCGAATTTGGCCTAGATTTCATGGAGAACAACATTCTGACCAAGTTTCATGACGATTGGATTATATTGGTGACATCTAGAGTATACACAAGGTTTTTCTAAGATTGACCTACTAATCTAGTTTTTATTCCCACGTGATCCAGTTGCAAGCTTGGTCTAGATTTCATGGAGAACGACATTCTGACCAAATTTCATGAAGAATGGATAAAAAATGTTGCCGCTAGAGTGTTTAGAAGCAAATTGTTGACGGACGACGGGCGGACGACGGACGGACGACGGACGGACTGACGAAGATTGATCACAAAAGCTCACCTTGTCAGTATGTGACAGGTGAGCTTACAAAATAGTGTTACATACTAGTATAATATAAGTTCATAAAAATGCGTGGCGTTGTCGAATTTATTACATTTACAAAAGTTTCTACAGAAATGCATTTAAATTTAACCAATGCCGATATTTGTAGCGTGTTGTTCTACGGAGATTGTACTGTATTTAGAAAAGTTGTTAAGTATACAAAGAATATTCATGAGATAGCGTGGAATGAAATAGCAAAATATATTTAAGCGTTTCATAATGACAGAGACTTTTATCAAATTTAACTGTATACATGGATAAACCTTTTTGGGCTGCCCACTCTGAATATTATGAAAACCATTCAGAATAAATGCATTGAAAAGGAACATAGAACTGTTTATTATCATTAACGTGATTAACAAATAACATAAAATGACATTTTCAGTGTCATATGAGGTACCATATTTTTCAGAACAGTCTGACCAATATTTTTTCAGGGAGGGACCTGTTATGGGGGTCCAACAAGATATTTTTCTTTGAATAGCAGTAGTAGCAGAATCAGTAACAGTAGCAGTAGTAGTAAAAGCAGCAGCAGCAGCAGCAGCAGCAGCAGTAGTAGCAGTTGCAGTAGCAGTGGAAGTAGTAGTAGTAGAAGCAGCAGCAGTAGAAGGAGATGTAGCAGTAGTAGTAGAAGATGCAGTAGCAGAAGTAGCAGTAGCAGCAGTAGTAGTAGTAGAAGCAGCAGCAGCAGAAGTAGTAGCAGCAGTAGTAATAGCAGTAGCAGCAGTAGCAGCAGTAGTAGTAGTAGTAGAAGCAGCAGCAAGCAGTAGTAGTAGTAGAAGCAGCAGCAGCAGTAGTAGAAGAAGTAGTAGTAGTAGTAGTAGTAGTAGCAGCAGCAGCAGCAGCAGTAGTAGTAGTAGCAGCAGCAGCAGTAGTAGTAGCAGCAGCAGCAGCAGCAGCAGCAGTAGTAGTAGTAGAACAGCAGCAGCAGCAGTATCGGCAAACATCAGCAGTAGCAGTATTATTATTTTTTTATTATGTTTGCCACTAATCCGTGGCTCTGGAACCTTATCACCTCTAGAATTGTATTTTATGTAATATTAATTTATATGTACAAGTAGCTCTACTTAAGAGACAATTGTTATTCTGAGAACAGAAATAATACTTAGGGATTTCCTATGTACGCTTTACTTGATTCGAATCATCATTGCGTCGTATGAATGATACGAAGAAAAAATTAAGAGTGATGTTGTTTAGTTTCGGTTTCAAATATTACGTGTTAATTTACACGTAATGTTACGAGCATCTGATAAATAGATTTACAGACGCGCCAAGAACATTTATCAGTTGTGCACAGCAATGTTCAGTTATAGACGGAATAAACACTGGATCTGTTCATCGTGAGTATAGTCTTTTTTATTAGAATATCTTATTTATTTTTTCACACAATGTGTTTAAGTTGTACTGTTTATGTAGTATGTTTATTTGCGATATTTTTTTTAAAATTGTATTTAGATTTAAATCTTAAATATACTTTTATATATCTTAAGGAAAACTTAACTATATATTATCAATACTATCAAAAACTATGGAAACCATCAGTAGTATCATTTATTCTCCTTTATATCGATGGCTTAGAATGAGAAGGTCGTAACTACCAAATCGATATTTTGAGAAAACACGGAAACACTGTCTGACATTTACTCTTTACTTATGGTAAAACAAACTTTTACAACTTCATTTTGGTCAACATGAGAAGTTCAAAATGGGATTATAAGAAGCGCCTTGTGATGCTTATTCTAAATATGTATGAATCTTAAAAGGTCGTAAGTGGCACTTACGACCTTCTAATTCTAAGTCATCGATATAAGAGGTGAACTAGTGGTTGGGCGTGCTCTTCGGGATCGAGAGGGTCCGAGTTCAACCCCCGTCTGAACCATTGGTTATTTTCCCTCAGCAAGAATACATGTAACTCAATGCTCTACCCGACCAAGGCGTAAATGTAGATGAATGTGTTGAGCTGTGTCTGTACATGTTCGACATTCTTGGACGCCACAGTTCGATGATGGCTGCACATGTTAATACCAGGAGAGAACAGGTTTCCTTAGGTTCCTCAGTTGACAGGGTGAATAAAAATGTCAAAGTGTGGTTGAACAGTTGAACTGCTGAAAACAGCCCTTAAAATTGATAACTTTCAACTTATTATAAATATTATTATTAATTGATTCATAGTGTAAACGACCGAGAATTTAATTGGTTAATTGTGTAAAAGACTGAGAATTTAATTGGTTCATAATGTAATGACTGAGAATTTAATAGGTTCATTATGTAAAGGACGGAGAATTTAATTGATTTATAGTGTAAAAGATTGAGAATTTAATTGATTTATAGTGTAAAAGACTGAGAATT
The DNA here is from genome assembly GCA_963678985.1 of Spisula subtruncata. Lineage (NCBI taxonomy): Eukaryota > Metazoa > Mollusca > Bivalvia > Venerida > Mactridae > Spisula > Spisula subtruncata. Next base: position 13,227,109 of record OY787662.1, on the reverse strand, counting down.
TAATTGATTTATAGTGTGAAAAATTGAGAATTTAATTGATTTAAAGTGTAAAAGATTGAGAATTTAATTGGTATATTATGTAAAAGACTGAGAATTTAATTGATTTATAGTGTAACAGATTGAGAATTAAATTGGTTCATTATGTAAAAGACTGAGAATTTAATTGATTTATAGTGTAAAAGATTGAGAATTTTATTGGTTCATTATGTAAAAGACTGAGAATTTAATTGATTTATAGTGTAAAAAATTGAGAATTTAATTGATTGATAGTGTAAAAGATTGAGAATTTAATTGGTTCATTATGTAAAAGACTGAGAATTTAATTGATTTATAGTGTAAAAGAATGAGGATTTAATTGATTTATAGTGTAAAAGATTGAGAATTTAATTGATGTATAGTGTAAAAGATTGAGAATATAATTGGATCATTATGTAAAAGACTGATAATTTAATTGATGTATAGTGTAAAAGACTGGGAATTAAATTGGAAACTTAAAAATATGTTCATAGTATGTAAAATGCAGTAAAACCTCGTTATCTCGAGGACTAATCGGGACAAGCCAAATTATCGAAATAAACCGGGAGCTCGACATAGTGGTGTGATATAAGTATACAACATGTATCTAGATAATTCACCGGGACTTTGAAATTGGCTCGAAATAAGCCAGGTGCTTGTAATATCGATGCTCGTCTTAAAGGGGCATGCCCAGGAACTGTTGCGTCTTGCCATTCGCACACTAAAAATGCGTGTGTCACTTGTGAAACCAATTATTACCGAAAAGTCAAATATAATGTGCGTTCAAAAATGACCCTATAATGCGCACGCGAGGGTAATTGCATGTCTGTTTGAATAAAAGGCTGTCAGCCTTTTATTGACGACAACGATGTAACGATATTTCCGATTCATCTGAGAGTTTACCTGCCTTTCAAGTGAACATACATGAGAAATACTTACCATTTCAGTTTGCTGACATTTTTCCGGTATGTTTTCGGTTTTGACCTATCCCGAATGGGTCAAGTTGTGAAAATGACGAATATGTTTTAGGCCGAAATCGGCAGGTTTGGCGATCTTGAAATGTGTATTTTTAGTAAACTAGCGGGATATCTCGTAAATTATTTTACAGATACTTATGATGACTTTATTGTATGAAATAATACGAGTGTATGTGTGTGTTTTATTATGTGATATGTTAAAGTCGCCAGTTTTGTTTCAAGCTTGATACACCGTGAAATGCACTTGTAAATAAAATACTAGTATACTGAAATGTGATTCATTGATAACGATTCTGCCTTGTAATAGTTTATACCCTTGTGATCATTTAATTAAGCAAAACTCAGTAATCTGTGGTTTCGTGACGCATTGTGTAAATAAATACTATAAACAGCAGTTGAAAATAACATACAACAAAGTAAAACAAATGCTTATTTTCGCTACTGACTTTGACAAAAAATAGGGTGGGTAGGTAGGAACTATTTTTTATTTTATTTAAAAAAAATATACTTAGTTGACCTTTAAAGCATCCACTTTTATGTTAAGAATATTCACAGACACATTCCATGATAAAGAAATACAGAAAGGAATTGAATGCCCTGATAGCATAGGTCAAATTCAAAGATTTTCAATTTTGTCAAAAACACACCCACTAGGGTGGTTGGGGGCAAAAAAGAGTCAGTAGAGGAAGCGGAAACGAGCAGTTGTTTTGGTCTAAGAGGTTCCCGATATTTCATAGCACAAATGCAGTAACAGCTTGTAATCGTATACATGTAACCCCTTCAGATGCATGAGGATTTTTCATTTTTGTTTATTTCCAGACCTCTATAATTGCATCATCAACAATAAGTCGTCGACCGACTGTTCAATGGTTGGAAGAAGCCATAGATCAGCCAGATGTTCCTATTTCTGACGACAACATACCTCTGTTACTGGAAGAGATCAGACAGAACTACGATGTAAATGAAGATTCTATTACACATGAACAAAGGGTTATCAATGACGAAGAGGAATCTTATGCAGTTTTGAATGGAGCTATCAACGACCTTGAAGACGCGGATACTATCATTACGAGCTGCGCCAACTGCTCAGAAGAAGAGAGAGTTGAAGACGTTCGAACATTCGCCAGAGGTCAACACTTATCGATGCCAGGGCAGTACTTAACACGATACGACAGGAGTAATCGAGAGCTGAAATATGCTTATAAACATCACGTTATTATCAAAGAGGTCAAGTCAGCTTCTGGAATGACCGCCGAGATGGAGCTGATTCATTTTAGCCGAAGGGACGGTGAACTTGTAATAAATCAGACAACAGAAATATTTGACTTGAGAAAAGATGAAATGTACCATGTCGTTTACCAGCACCCACGCTATGACCATGATGAAATAGTTAGACGAGCAGAATCGCAGCTGTTGAAAAATAGGAATGGCGAATCACAATTCGGGTCATACAATGTTATTAGCAGTAACTGCGAACATTTTGCAACCTGGTGTGTAGTTGGAGAAGGCTACAGTTTTCAAGTTGAGGGAATCCGGCAGAAAATAGCTGACGCGTTCAATCAAATATTTGACGACGCAAGTTGGATAAAACCGGTGGTCATGAGGATTTTGTTTAATTCGGTCGATGAAATTGCTACCAGCATGCATCTTGCTATGGATAGCTCAGTAATAGCTCTTGGGGTTTCGGCTGCAATCTACTTAATCTACTGCATTGCTATGACAGTGGTACACGTTAAGAATTACAAGAGAGGTCAAATGTGCCGTTCATGTCTGAAAGGAAAACTCCAAGACCTCTGGTTCACGTTTGCCGTATATGGCGTGACGTCGGTTTCAACATTCGTAATCATTAATTTCGCTTTGCCTTTATTAGGCTTAGGACCTTTCGGAGTTCCATTGGCAATACTTTTAGTTCTGTTGTCAACTGCTTTACAGGACTCTGTCCCAAAGATACGGAGATCTTTGCAGTCGCCATTCACGGTCGACAGAAATAAAATATCAACTTTATCATCAGTTGATATTGGTGAAATAATATCATTTGACTACTACGGCTTTGAACATGTTGCTGTGGTCACAGAAGTGAATGATTCTGCTAATCTAGTTAAATGTGTACATTACTCGCTACCGTCAATATGGGAAGTACTTGGAACACGAATAGTCAAAGAGGAAACATTTAATCTTGATCCGTCGAACTACACTGTTAAACTGTTTGACTGTCGTCATTTAATGTGCAAACCAAGGCACGAAGTCGTTGAGCACGTCAGGAAAAGGATCAATGAGACTAAATGGTCAATATTGGATCGTTCAGACCACCTCTGCTACTGGGCAAAGGTCAAAGCAAAGCAACGAGGCCCGTGTGATGGTTCTGACAGCACCGGTGCGTTAATCAGAACATCCGCTTCTATCCGTGTTGAAGATGTTCACCTGATGACCGACCTACAGCTTGGTGATGTGGTGTTTCATCGCCACAAAGGCATATTGGTTGGTATGAGATCACTAGACAACAACTTTGGCCGTAGGTTTGTTATAGAAATGATGGTGTTCAGCTCATCATGGTACATACGTAGAGTAAAGTATGAAATAGATTTGAACAAGGATGAACTAAGCGTGGAGATATATCACCCAGCACATTGCTATCCTATGCCGTCAAGAGTTGATAGAGCTTTAGCTTTGGAAGATACGAAGCCAGATTGGTGGACGACTACAAGTTTCATCAACCATTGTATAATGCGACAATAGATTTAGACATATATCAACAAAACTATTATCATGATATTTAGATGCATACTTCAATACGATTATATCACAATGAAGAACGATATCTCCCATGTGAAAATAAATCACTGAACGAAGTTCTCCAATTACTTTAGTGTGTACTTTCGGATTAGTAGAATAACAATTAGACAAATTAAGGTCAGATACTTTGTAGTCTTCATGATGTGCGACACTTGTATTGTGTCTGAAAGACATATTTCTACTTAAACGAAGTTAAATATAAGTGTTTGTTTATCTTAACTGGAATAAACTATCAAATGCCTTGTACATATTTGCGCGATTTAGAATGGCGTTTGTACGCTGTTTGTATATTAGGTAATGATATGAATGTGGTGTCGGAATAAGGTAAACAGTTTAGGCTGAAGCACAAAAGCTTTTACACATGTACCTGCGTTCTGATATCTCGAGCATTAAATGAAGTGTATATGGTAAGCAGTTAAAACTGTTCACGGAGTAAATAGCTCAGATAAAGTTATGAAAGAATTTAACTTTTGATAACAAATCTGTTAACACCCGATTGATATACATGTAGTCAACTATTGTTAGTTTTTACATTCATCCCGAATATATATTCAAACTATGTCACCATTGTATATATTTTGAAAATATGCTTATTAGAAACGCCTTATCATGTACATTTGAAAGGTCCAGGGTTCAAAGAAACTTCTTATAAATATGAAATAATACGACACTCATGCTTTTCAGCGCGGAGTGTTTACTCCAAAGACACACCAATCATTTCATGACCATCATATTGAAAGAAACAGCACAATTAAAGAAGTTACGAGGCTTTGTGATCTTCTGATCGAACGAAGAACAAATTGCAATAACAATAACACAGTACATAAATTCTATGTATGTCTTTATTATAAAATGTATTGGCTTTGTAAAATGAATAACGTTATAAGAACAAAAACCGTAGAAATAAATAATGTAACACATATTAAGGCCCCATTAATTATGTACAAATTAATAAGTCAAACATGTGTGTTAGTGAATCGCATTACGTCTCTCAACAGTGCTGTATATACTGGAATCACAAATTGCAAGTATAGTTTCTATAATATACATATTAAAGTAATACTGTATGCATAAACCATTATATAGCACATTTTTTCATCCAGACAAAACGATGGAATATAATTTTACGCGCGTATTGTCCAGTTCGGGTAAGAAAACGTTGACGCAGCATAGAACCCACTTTAATACTTAACATTGGAATCAAATTATGTCAAATTGACTGATTGACTTGTGTGCTGTATAAAGATTACAATTCACAATGATTGCATCTCCTTTGGATAATGCATAGCAACTGGGGCCTGTGTCTATATCTACAAATATAACCTAGCAGTTATCTAATATTTATTAAATACCCATATAGGCAATGCCTTAGTTCATATTATTTGTGTACACCTAAATGATGACATCACTGTCTCAAAATCCTAAATGGACTATACATTAATTTATCGGTTTACTCCAAAGATGCACCAATGCGCGACCATACTATTGAAACTGATAACACCATTAATGAACCAAAGCTACTTGGCGATATTTGCGAAGCGTCGGCTGTAGGATCACACGCTGTTCCTAAAATACAAATGATACAGTTATTTCAAAGTCAAATGAGAATAGTTGTTAATATACTATCGTCCGGCAGGTAAACTATGTTTATCTAGGTTTAACTTGGAATTCATGAGTATTCACCGCTATTATTTCGAATGGGATAGTTCCCTCATTAGTATTACTTATTGAGTCTACACGCTGATATGGGTCTAGGTATATGAACATCTCTATTCTAAAATGAAGTCATGTAACTACTTGGTAAAAGGGGGCACATATAAGTCCAGACACTAACAAATGTGCATATTGCCCACGTAGGCGTAAGTTTTATTAAAAAGCAAATTGCAATTGGTGATGAATCAGAATTATTTTGATTAGGTTCTGTTTACACGAAGTAGAATCACACCAGTCGCGATAAGAAGATTTACATATATCATGTATATACTAGTAATCGCTGTCACACAATGACCGGGGAAAAAGTGGAATCAACAGGTTTCTCAATTTACAAGGTCATATGCCTAAACATAAATAAAGTAACAAATCAAGCATCATTTCTACATGTCTAAATCGTTCTTTTCAAGAATATCGCATAACCAAAGAGAGACAACTCTTTTAAGTTCAAATATCATACGAAATCACAGACCCTGTGTTAGTTGTCATCCATATTATACATTCTGAAACAACATCAAGTAAGAGATGTTGTGTCCAGTGCCTAAGCCAAGCCCTACCGGCCTATATTCAGTTACCTCCCATTCAATTAAATATAGAAGGCAGGATTAAACCCATGGAAAGCGCTATGTAGCGCCTTGCTTAGACAATTGGTACATGATTATAACATGGTACATTGGTACAAGTCGGGTACCGTAAGTTTATTTCAAACCTTGTTTGCATGTGCAATCATCCCCGGTCCAGCCAGTTTTGCAAATACATTTGTAGCTCCCTATTGTATTCACACAATCGCCATCGTTTTTACAAGGGTCACTACCTTCAAAGACAAAAAAAAAACATGAGATAACAAAATATATTCAAAATGGTGACGTATTCAACCATGGGAGATAATGTAAGAATACTAAAGCGTAACCAAAACTTTGCAACGGAAATACATTTAGATTACATCAACAATTACAACGAACATATCGATGGCTTAGAATTAGAAGGTCGTAAGTGCCACTTACGACCTTTTAAGATTTATACATATTTAGCATAAACATCACAAGACGCTTCTCATGAGCTCATTTTCATAAAAATCTGAAATGGTCATGTTGACCAAAACGAAGTTTTAAAAACGTGTTTTCCCAAAGGTAAAGAGTAAATTACAGACAGTTTTCTCTTGTTTTCTCAAAATATCGATTTGGTAGTTACGACCTTCTCATTCTAAGCCATCGATATATTTGTCAGGTTTAGATAGACTGGTACCACGTATTCTAATACACACAATTGAGTTGGAAATGAGACCGCGGGACCAGGCTATGGCTAGCTATTATTCTGAACACCTTGGACTTTATGTTTGGTTGTATTTACCGGAGACAAACGGAAATTTCCGAGCTTTCACGATGGCTTTAGCAATATGAGAGATGATGGACAACTGACACCATCGATGATCTTCATTTGCACGTGCAGAATGGCTAGATACGTGATCAAGCAAAACGCTTACAGCAGCTGCCATGGAATACATCAATCGTACCTACTCGGGCAATTTCGTAACTGACTTTCGTTAGCTCCGAGTGGGACTGCATGAAACTTCTTCACCGTCATTGAAACAATGTGCTTAAACTGTTGGTTGCTTACCGAAAAACTTGCATTCGTTTGCATCTTCGTCGCATTCAAAACCTATCCATCCAACGGCACATCCGCCACAATTTTCATCACCACTGTCCACTGTACACATCATATTCGGTGGGCAATCACCATAGCATAACTTCCCCGCTGGACAGTTTGTTGTACGTGCCAAACACAGATCATTGGTGTCACATTTAGTACCTTGAAACATATGTATAATTCTTACGAACAAAACAGAACAAAACGTATTTTTTATTATGACTTATACAAAGTACATCGTCCGATTCACATATACATATTTACATAATATACAATAGTCAAGTGATCTATACCCAAAGAAATTTCAAACAAATATAACAAAACAATTGATACAAAATACAGTTGTAGATGAGGATTAACAATAATTATACATTCAATAGGGTTGTTCGTTAGAACAAAGCTTCCTTAATATAGCATTGCTGTATCAATTGACATTTTACTTTGAATCAGTGTTCATTCAATAATCTCCCGACGCTCAGTATGTTCCATGAACTGTTATAATATTTTAAACACTTGGTTTTTAACAGTTATTCGTTCAGTTCTTGATTGGATGTTTAACTTTTATTCAATTACATACGAGGCGTGTTCAAATATGAATTAATATTATTACATACTAGTGTCGTATATCCGTGATATAAGGTTTTGATGTAAAATAATTTGGTCCAGTTGAAATATTCCCCTTTAACATAATATATGCAAAGTTAAATTACAGGTCTGCTACTTCAACAGCATAGTAATCAGTAACACGCACAATACGAACGTATAATAACAAAGCATGTAATACTCAATGTTTGTAATATGTCAAGAAATCATTATATGAATGTCCGTCATATGTTAAATAAATAAAACTGATTAAAAAAATATCGTCCAAATATTGAAATATCGTTTGATTTGCAGCAAAAATTAAAGAAAATTCATGTGAAACATTTGAGATGCATTGTCATAACATTGTCTTTTTTTGGGTAGCTGATAAGCACTATCTGCAGAAACCTACGTTCTAAGATTGGACCCCAGACGATGTTTGAACCCGGTGCCTAACACTAGGCCACCGCTCCCTGCAAGTTACGCTTACATTCCTTTGTATCATGTAGAACGACTAATGATTAATGCATTTTTTCTAGCTCGCTTCATGGATTTTATTCTTTTTTCTTATATTGTGTAACACCAAACATGCCAAAATCACGAATAACATTATTTCACCATAAAGGCTTAAATGCACCACTATTAATTCAGACGGGATGCGCTAATAAGCACAAAGGCGTCAACTTTTGAAGCATTTTTTATGTTTTAATATTGCAGAGCAAACATTATATTTTTGAAAATTTAATCAATCTATCGTATCAATTTGCACACTAATCACAAGAAAAATGTTTGACCCTTTTTAAACTTTGAGTAGTATAAATGTATTTACCTGGTAAGAATATGGCTGCTGCTAAAATAAAAGACTGAAACAATACAGACATACTCCTTTTGAAATGAAAACAATAAACTAACAATTACAATATGTACAATCGAGTTGCAGCTGGGTCACTGATAATAGTACACTATAACAGGTCGTTAATGTTGCTACATTGTTGGTGATAAATTATACATTCTTTTAACTTGTTGAATAAAATACTAATGAACATGTATTATTCAGTTCGCCATAGGCTCGATTTATACAAATATTCATCCTACCATCATCATATTTTATACTCCATTACGACCAACGTAACTAAGGAAAAAACCCTTTCACGACTTTGATACTAATCGCGGTATCCTTTCTCCCCAAACAGCTGTACATATAAATTCAGACATGCATACTGGGAAGGGAGATAATTCCGGGCAATAGATACTTCCGGACAAACTGTCAAAACGCTTTATTTAGTTTCATAATTCATCGATAATGGTTAAAAATCACTCAGGGACGTGTTTAAAGGGAATCCGGAAGAAAAAATATTCAATATTAACAAGTTATTACTTATTTACCGAAAATATCGCCTGCTGTCGTGATTTTTAAATAACGCAGTTTTTAAAAACAAATGCTATGTATTATACTATGAAAATAGCAATTGAAATACTTGTATGCAGAAGCATGATCAACGTGTTCATTTTGTACTTGCATTTCTTTAGCTTAGTCCTGCACAAAGCTGTGTTGTTTCTTTAAAGGACATGTGCTTTGTGAGTGGGTGATTGTCATTTCGGTTTATTCCAGCGTTTGGCCCAGTTGGTATCCAGGTTAACATTAAACTCAGCATTATATCGGACTGTCAGAATATCTTCCGACACATTGACATTCACATTGACTTCATATTGGTTCTTCCGACACATTGACTACATATTGGTTCAATGTAAATTGATAAAACCTGGATCGTCCTTCAGGTAAACTATGAAGATAAACCTCGCTATTTTTTCGAATGGGATATTTACCTCATCAGTATGAGGTAACTATCAGTATTACTTATTAAATCGAAGGTATATGTTCCCAGTATCCGTTTGTTTACGGATGGTCGCCTTTGTAACTTTGATAATAATTTCACGCGAATTGTTTAAAAGTTTTCTGAACATACCTGGAAAGAACAATACAAGTCTCTTTCAGCGTTCCATCTTTTACTGCTGTTTATATCTTACTGTTTGGATGATGTGATGAAATACACCGTCTTCTGTAGGTTGCATCCTCGAAAACCCTGCTGTGACTTCACTCCCGAACTCGCTACATCAACATCGATGAAACGAGTGCAGGGGCGGGGTGTCGCCTTGGCTTTCGAGGATGTTAAGGTTGCTGGCATCTTTCGATCGTATAATGAACACATTGCAATAACACGAACGCAGTACATAACTGTTATATATGGCTTTATTATAAAATATATCTGTTTTGTGAAATGAATACAAGAACACACATCGTAGAAAGAAAAAGTACAAGTCCATTTAATACGGATATTTACCGGATATTCGTTCGGATAGCGTTCCGAATATCCGGATACCAATATTGGTTTCAATTGCCATCCTTAAATACAACACAAATGCAACATGAAATACGTATGTACCAAGTTAGTATATTAATACCTATCTTGATCGTCATGATATAAAGTCAAATATGTGTTAGTGAATCGCAAATACAAATGAACGTCCATCAAAAGTGCTGAATATACTGGAATCGTAAATTGCTAGTGAATAGATTCTATAAATCTTAAAGTTATACTATTATAAAGCACAATTCTTCATTTAGACACACCAATCGAATATACGTACGTACAGTCCAGTTAGGATAAAAATACAGTGACGCAGTGGAACGATCAACTTATATAGTACGGTGTAAAATCAAGTATTAAGGCTTATGCCAACAGTTCAATACCAAACTAAACTCTACCTATTTAAGCAATGGTTTTAATCTTTTTGGTACTCATAAACGATGACGTCACAGTCAATTTATCCTAACTGGACTATACGTTGCGCCCATGATAATGTGATGTTTACGAACATCGGCCGGATTGGTCTATTGTTGCAAAATCGGTTACTTAAATGAACACAGATAAACCGTACACGCTTGGTTTCTCCACCTAAATGGCTTAGTCCAAATTTTCCCGCCTTTCTTGTTATCCTGTGCGCACTATACATTGGTATTGATCAGTTTACTCCAAAGATACACCAATGCGTGACCATACTATTGAAACTGATAACACCATTAATGAACCAATACTTCTCGGCGATATTTGTGAAGCGTCGGCTGTAGGATCACACGCTGAGCCTAAAATATAAATGAAACACTATTTTAAAAATGCCAACATGTAATTTACACACTTTGGTGAATAATGAAATCGTATGAAAACATAAACCTGCATTAGTAGAACTTGAGTGGTTACAGTTGTTCTCTTGCAACTTAAGAGTTCAGCAAAAGACGATATTCTGTTTCTTCTGGTGTCACACCGATAAATTTTCTGCCATTCAAATCAATGCAAAATGACCCAAATTCGCATTTCTCACTCGGTTTCACTGACATTCCGGGTGATTTTCTGTGGCCGCTTCCATAAAAAGCAATCACTGTCATCCAAAATAAGCTGGGAAAATGGCATGTCGATATTTTCGTTTTCGAGCTACTGCAGGGCTTCTGGAATGACAATGCTATTTCCCATGCCTCAAAAGTTGAATCGACCGAAGCACACTTGCATTGCCAGTCTTCAGCCAGGGAAAGATGATTCAGAATAATATCAATGAAACACTCTTAATAGTTAGCATGCATGTCACATTTGTGCTACATTCATGTAATTTGGTCAACAATTAGTATTTTCCACACTGAAACAGTACTGGAACAGACATAAATCAAATTTTTGAAAGGGACTATTTTAGCACTTCGACCCGGAAGCACTTTCCACCGGTGTGACACCTTCTTCTTTCGAGTTCTGCTTTGAGAGTAGTTGTTATTGGCGCGCAGTAAGACATTGAATACTGAACTACAGTAAAACTTCGTTATCTCGAGGAGTGATCGGGACAGGTAAAATGTTCGAGATAAACCAGGTGCTTAACTATCAAAAGGGCATGTATTGATCTTACAAACGGATATTGGTTTTAAATTTGCTTGAGATAGGCCGTGTGCTCGTGATATCGATGCTCGTCATAACGAAGTTTTAACAGTACGAACTTCAAACTTGCTGCTAACTTCTTGAAGCTTCAGTTACCACCCGTTCACATAAATATAGACGACCGGAACTCCTCGGCCGTATTTCTAATGCAAATACGTGAATATGGGTAGTACATAATGAAGAATGGAAAATGAGGTAACGTAACTTCACTACAAACCTTTTTTGCATTTACAATCCTTTCCAATCCATTCTGAAAAACAGTTGCATTTGTAATCCCCCTCTGTATTCTCACAGACACCATTATTTTCACACGGACTGAAACCTTGAAAGAATAAAAACATATTATATACGAGGGGTGTCTCAAAAGTTCAAGGAAAAGTGCTCTATACTGTAAAATATACCATCAAATTTCTTAAAACTTTGCATTTAAATAAAAACAATTCATGGTTCATTTAGTACCATGAATCTAAAACATGAAGGCGCGTCTTAACTTGAGACATTCGGTTGTTAGTGTGCTTGCAGTCTTAGCTTGCGATCCGGGTACAGATACTGGATTTGGCAATCATAAATGCCTGCCAAATTTCATCAGAAAGCTGCCTGGCAAATAAAGGCTACGATCGTCATTTTTTAAATAGGATGGTGCACATGTATTCAAAACCAATAGAGATCCCGATTTATATGAATAACACATCATTGCTTTAAAAAAAGTCTCCCCAATAGAAATTAAGTTACACATGCAATTATGACTTACAACAGTCTAGTATTATTTTCTTGTTCCGTTTTGTATTGGACATTGTCATTATGTAGTATTAATTATATGAGGTTAATTGAATAACAGTAAAACTTCGCTAAGACGAGCATCGATATTACAAGCACCCGACTTATTTCCAGCAAATTTCAAAGTCTAGGCGAATCTGCTAAATATATGTTGTACATGTATACTTATATCACACCGCTATGTCGAGCTACCGGTTTATTTCGATCATTTGGCTTGTCCTGATAAGTCCTCGAGATAACGAGGTTTTATTATTCCTCGAGATAAAGAGGGTTTTCTAGTTCACGAGATAACGTGGTTTTACTAGTCTTCGAGATAACGAGGTTTTACTAGTCCTCGAGATATAACGAGGTTTTACTGTAGTTACTTACCCATGTAGGTACATTCGTCCTCGTCTACGGAACAATGCATACCTTTCCATCCAGGTACACAACCTTCACATATTTCAACCCCACTGCTACTATCACACGCGATATTTGGCGGACAGTCACCATAGCATAACTTTCCAACTGGACAGTCAGTTGTATACGCATGACACAGCCCATTCTCTTCACAGCGTATACCTTGAAATATAAACATGGTAGAAGTACGTAGTTGATCTTTTACATGTATTTGGTTTCATGGTTAATACATGCCGTCCATTTTGTCCGAATAGGAAAACTATTTTTAAAAATCAGTTGGAGATTAGTCTCATGGACAATATCCAAATTCAATTACTAAAAACATAACTATTATACACAATTAGAAACTTAATATAAATGCAGTTATTATGAAAGGGAATATCCGCCAGTATGTACATGCATGCTGTTAAGTGACAATTTTATGTTGTCTTGTTACATGCATATTGCTAAATGACTATTGCATCTTGCCTTCTTTTATTCGTTTTAAACTAACTGCAACAGCAGTGTGTCTTTGCGCTTCTTTGCTTCAGTTAGTGGCACGTGGCTTGAATCTTTCCTTACTCTATGTATATAAATTACATAATATTGCGTGTAAATGACAAATGCATCATTTCTATTAATTTGTTTGTGTATCATCTTAAAATGCTAATGCCAACAAAGTTTTATTGCTTCCTACGTTTTACTTAGTGAATTGATTTAATCGTTCCTCCATTATTATCATACCGACCCATGCGTGTTAACATAAATGATTGCAAATTCAGAAAGGCGAAACCAATTAGCACTAAGCAGCAGCTAGCATGAACTTAAACAAATGCATTTGTAATATTCAATTCATACAATGCTGGGAACCAGACTTTTTCGGCAGTTCCCGTAAAAATGTCAACCTTGCACGGTGCGTAAACAAAAACTACACGACAATGTAGTGTTAGCCCAGCCGCCAATTTTGGGTCACTTCTATCTGTAGGAAAGGGGTGCGGCTTAAATTATAAAAGCAGGTGTACGGACGGCGCTGCATGGAAAATAGCACTTCTTAAACTAAAAGCTTAAATGACAGTTTGAAGGTCAGGGGATAATAATTATAACAGGGGATTGACACATAATTTTTGTTTGTTCACGATAGCCTTACAAATGTGAATTATATAGTTCCTGGAGAAGTCTATATTTAAATGTCCGAGTTTCACCCCTAAAACAAAATAATGCTTAAAATCACCAATTAAATATTGGCCAGTATTGTACAAAGTTAATGGGAGCTAGATCTATATCAAATAGTGAGAAAATAACAAATAGAACAATATCTTGTTCCTTGATCATAGTCGATCTAAGCACTATACATTTGTCTCCGTAGCTCAGTGGTTAGTGCGCTTGCCATCTTACCTGGCGATCCGGGTTCAAATCCGGGTACAGGCACATAGATATGCCGGCCATATTTCAGCAGAAATAAAGCAGGTGATAGATCTAGTCAAGGTTCGATCACTATGACCACTGTGGGACTCTTTCTAAACGACAACAGGTATCTGACTGTAGGTGGTAGATCTAGCCTGGACTCGATCACTATGACCACTGTGGAACTCTACATCAAAACTTACTGTGTGTAGGGTCAATACGGGTAAATACGGACGAAAAGGAAAGTACGGACATCTGAGTATATTCTACGATCAGAATTTTTGTTTTTGGAATTTCAAACCGTTCTCCCTGTGCAGAATAAAAATGCACTTGCAGTGCTTTGATTGAGACAGGAAGCAGCAGTCCATGTCCACCGGAAATACACATAAGGCATGCGCAAAGTTAGTGACATCATCGACCTTTTACGTCACAGGCTAACTTTAAGAAGCGCGCTCGTTCAAGGTGAACATTGAACATAAATATTTAAGGTGTACGCACCTTCTTAAACCACGATAATTTATGCTTATTCGTTTCTTAATTTCTTCTAGTTAAATTTGCACATAGTTTTATTACCAGTCTTTGTGTAAAACGCTCAAATATAGAGAAAATATGAAGTGTCCGTATTTTTTCGATCTTTTTTTCACGTAGGAAAAATACGGACAATTGACATTTTCATATACTTAACAAGTTTCGTTACACATTCAAAGCTGAGCGAGTGGCCGTGTGGTTAAGGCGTTGGACTATTAATCAAGCGGTCCGAGTTCAAATCTCGGGGGCGGCAATTTTTTTTAGATTTTTTTACACCCGATACGTAACAGCCTATTGTGCAAAAATGGTGTCAAAACACTGGTTTGCTTAAAATTATTTTTAAATTAATTATATCCATTTCAGAATGAAAAACGTAATTATAAGAAACCTCTATGCTGTTGGCATGCACCACCATGGACCGAAAGAACTGGCAACTGGCTCTGCTGTTTATTATATTAAACCAGACTTAAGAAACCAGTACGACAAAGATGCAATAGCAATCTATGAAAATAAAGGCTGTACCAAGCTCGCCGCTTATCTTCGACGACAAGATGCTCATCATGTGAAACAACTGTTCGATTTGTGTTTTATACACGACGTCTGCTATCTCAGGGCAAAGGATAGCCCTGTGAAATTCAATAAATATAAAGGACCAATGCAATCAGTCAGTATTGGGTTTAAAATACCAGAAGACAAATCAGGAGAGCTGATAGAACTTTTGAAAAGTATACCATCAGTGGTTTATAAAGTTTTCTGACCATTTGGAGTTTGCAGAATGTAGACTTTCTCGATATCATTGCGTCACCTTAAAATGATAAAGAATATATTAATCTATTAAAATAAAGGAATAAATCAAACGATCAGTGTGCGTTGCGTCATTCTTAACCCCTGCTATATAGTTGCTGTCTTAGTAAGGCTTAATATCATCCGGGACCTTTTGATCTCAAGTCCACCGCCTTAACTGGTCTGTCACAACCCTCTAATAATCTAACAATAATGCAATAACGTTTGTTCATCATTATGGATAGCATTTTTCACGATGCAGTGTAGCTCAACTGAACAGATCTTTTTATTTGCTTTTAATACTCTTGCTTACAGGTTGCTTTGAACTCTTGCTTTCAGATGCCTTCAAAGTATGTGTATAAAAAGAGGGGTAAGACAATGAATTATACACCTGAAACGCTAGAGAGAGCAGTAACGTCTGTTCAAAGTGGAAGAATGTCTGTAAGGGAGGCTTCTTCTGTGTACAATGTTCCTCGTTCTACAATAGGCGACCGTATTAGCGGGAAACACGAGCTCCATGTACCCCATGGTCGACCCACACATATACCAAAGGAAGTAGAGGACCAAATTGTCTCAGCCGTTAAAATGGCTGCGCGCCGGGGTGTTGGTCTGTCCAGAAAGCAGATATTACTGCGCACTAACATTCTATGTGAACGTTTGAAGATAAGATCAGCTTGCAAAACTTTCAAAGGTAACTTAGTCTATTAAATAATAAGTTATTGTCAAAATAATTGATCGTTTATGATTTGAAATATTCTAGTACAGAAATGTAACTTATGTAAAGCATGTGTACTGCAAACTACGTCCATATTATAACTGCCTGTCAGGGGCGTACCTAGACACATTTTGATGTGTAGGCCCAAATATGTATTTGGTCACTTCAATAGTAACAAAGTCGTCTTCAAACTATACTTGGCGAAGTGATGTGGCGAGGATAAACAAAAGCATACAGATCAAATCATTTGTTGTTTCTTACCTTCCAGCGAGTAAAGACTGGTGGCATGGATTGAAGGGAAGATATCCTGATCTGGTTTTAAGAAAGCCAGAAAAACTAACCTCAACCCGGGCAAGAATGATGAATCACGAGGTCATGAGTAATTACTTCAAGGATTTAGGTGAGTTACACACAGTTAGATCAACCACTTAGTGGATCGCATTATATTTCATGCTGCAAGATTTAACAAAATACCAATGGTTCAGTGCAGAAATGGTTCGGTGCATATTGTCTTTAAAATATTAATAAGGACGCGGCAACTAAAATATGTCAGGTTGCGGAACAATGTTAAATCATATACTAGTATACTGATAATATTTTATCAGTTAAAACAAATCGGTAATCATTGACTGCTTCAAACTTCGAAATGCGTTTATTTTTGTAGGCACTATCATCGATGGACTGAATCTATCTGCACGTCCAGAATGTGTTTGGAACTGCGACGAGATGGCGAAGAATTTTGAACACGACCCTGGGAGAGTTGTAGGTCAGAGGGGAGAAAGTTGTGTTTTCAGAACGAGTTGTAGATCAAGTAATATCACAGTGATGGCTTGCGTTAATGCCTCGGGGGGAAGAATGCCACCAATGTTTGTGGTGAAAGGTAAAACATCCAGATCACTTCACGGTTTTAACACAACCGCCTCCCCGGATGGTTCTATGTGGGACTATCAGGTAAATGGTTGGATGAATGACGATTTGGGTGAAAAGTGGTTCAATCAAGTTTTTTTGGAACATTGTGGCCCGCATAGACCACAATTAATCATACTAGATGGTCATAACTCCCACCAAACATTGGGAATTATCATGTCTGCCTTGGAGAATAATATACACATCTTGGCGTTGCCCCCTCATACAACACATTACAGTCAACCCTTAGACAAGGCAGTTTTCGGGCCCCTCAATAAAAAATACAACGAGGAATGCTCCCTTTTTATACAGGAAAATCCACTTCATCAAATAAACAAGTGGAGTTTCCCATCCCTATTTGCAAAAGCCTGGGAGAAATCTCTCTCGGTTACTAATATTCAAAGTGGATTCAGGGCGTGTGGAATATATCCCTACGATCCCCAAGCCATTCCAGAAAAGGCATATGGCCCAAGTCTGCCTACAGATCTGCCTGTCAGTGTTGCCACTGCCGACCGTACAGAAGTTGCTGGGAGTAGCACAGAGGGTCTTCAAGGTGAAAACTTCGTGGCGACAATACTCAATCCATCGGCTGGAAATGTCCTTGATATTAGCGATCCTGTGCAGTTGGTGGGTCTATTGAACCACACCAACGTCAGCATAGAGCCTTTGACAGACTCGGAAGGCCATGATATCAGCATCCTACTCCCTGACAAGCATGGCCACCAAGATACCACTATCGCATTCCTTGACATGCAAGGCGTAGGTGCAGAACAAACTATCCCTGCTGTTCCTACACTTGATCAACAAGTCAATAATGTATTCATACCACCTGCAATCACTTCCCCAATCATTAGGAAAAGAAAGCAAACAGCCGTGAAATCGCACAGGCTTTTAACCAGTGGTGAAGTTCTGTCTGAAAAAGTTAGATTAGAAAATGTTAAGATAGAAAAGGACTTAAAGAAAACACAGAGAATGAACAAAACAAAAAAGATTAAAATCGAAAAGTGTTAAACATACTGTACATGTAAAGGTACATACTAAACTGAAGCATGTTTGTGTTTATCGTGACTAGTTTAAATACCTGGATAGATTATATAAACTGTTTGTAAAATAATGTGCTTGTCAAATGAATTTAGATCTACTTTGCCAGTATGCCTACAAATCAATATATTGCCACTGTTTACTGTATTATTTTGCGAAATTCCTTTTTCCAGTTATTTAAATTGTACACCATAATTACTGTACGATGCAGACAGAGACTCTCTAATACTAATAATTAGTATTAGAGAGTCTCTGATGCAGATAAATAGTTATTTTTTTAAAAAGACTTAATTGTCCGTACTTTCCCTACTGCTTTCACATATGTCCGTACTTTTCCTACCATTGTCCGTATTTTCACCATCCCCGTCCGTATTTACCGACTTGCGTCCGTATTATCCCTAGTTGACATAACGAGTTAAAACATGTATTTTCGACGTTTCGGACCCAGCAGAACTTAAAACTCAACGGTATCGGCCGTGGAAAGAATGTTCCGAATGCCTATCAGTTTCCTTTGCGTTAGAGGTAAGCCTTTATTTTCACGACATCGAATCAAAGTACAAAGCCTCAAAATCCGTCCGTATTTACCCTTATTGACCCTACTGCCGTTGATTTATTCAAGATGTTCGCCTTCGTTGTTACCAAGTGGTATGAGGGATTATGGTCATTTTCACTATATATATATATATGTGTTACTAGTGTATTAGGCCTACTTTGTATTCCTCACATATTTCTTTATAAATGCACCAGTAATTTGTTATCTGGTCCTCCACCCCAGGGAAAGTGCGGACAAAAGCAGGTCAATGAGCCTCGGTTTTTACCCACCCTTAGTTCCTATAAATAGTGAGAATAGGCAAAAGGGAACTGGGTGTCCCTGCAGTATGGTTGCATTTGGTAGGGATCTTATCATGATTTCGGTCCCTCAGGATGGAGGTTTTGCACATGATTAACCCTACTAATTCAGCTTTCTGGTTGGCCGATTTTCGAGAGCGAATTTGGAAGGGCCATCTTTGGGACGGCTAGATAAAAAAAGTATCTCGTCGTCACAGTTTAATTAGTAGGGCTAACAAATGATATGCAGGGCTCAAGCAAAAGTAACCTTATCATCCGAGGGTGGGTGGATGGGCCGTGAGTGCAAATGACTAGATCTAGTGGCAGTGGTGCATGACAGGTTAAGTTATGATTTACAGTTGAAAGACCATGCCTTAACAAAATTTTAGGACTTCACGAATATAAAGTTAGATGCAGTATTCGTAATGTAGGCTAGTTAGTAACAATAACATGCATATTTGAGATAATTGTCTACCAAAGCATCTAAATTCAAGAATTCGCCAACTATCATCAAATTTAAATAGCACACTGCATAATTATATAATTTACATGACTACGTTACGAACTGAGTACGGTAAGAGTTCAGTTGACGCTTGTACAATTTATAATATATCATAAATACATTGCAACCCCTGTCTTAAACTATAAGATATAATGCCTCTATACATTAGACAGTCAGAAGTGCCAGTTTTGTTGTTTCAATCCAAGAGTCTATCCGTCCATTGTAAATAATTCGTTTGAAGAGAAAACTTACCTGGACATGATTTGCGCGAAAAACGATACAACGGACGGGCAAGTTTTCACTTACTCACCGTTAAACCACGGAAAATACCGAATGTTTAAATTTGCTGTCCTGAGTGATCTCCCTTGTACAGTAATTTGCGCTAGAAGCTAAAATTTCTATTGGTTCCCTGTAATGTTCTTAATGTTGTAAAATGTATTATCATGCTTAAATGTTCGCGAAATTACAACTTTAAAGCAGTAACAATTAAGCAAGCATAAAAAATACGAACGATCCAAAAGGTTGTTTGCAGTTCGTTACGTTCAGTTGCAACAAAGTAAAATGTAGAATGCATTAAGAAATAGTAAGAATGAATAATTCAAGATTACAGAAGTCAAAACAAAAAGGTATGTCGCAGTTGGCAATTACATGCAAGAATAAACGATATACATGAAGGGATTGTCCACTTAGCAGCAAGAAGCATGAAGTATGAATAACGTGGACAACACTTGTAAGAAACCAAAATGCAGTTGTCAAGTAGTAGAACGCATGTGCAAGTAGATAGCATAAAATTGTCACTTAACAGCATGCATGTACTGGCGGATATTCCCTTCCAAAGTTATACCACCATCTGCTTACGCATGCCGTTGTAAACTGTCTGGAGTAATTAACGAAACTAAGTCAATGTTCTGCATAATAGTTATATAAATAAATGTGTTTCAAGGAGCCTTGGTTTCAAAACTGTCCAATAATTAACGAAACTAAGTCAATGTTCTGCATAATAGTTATATAAATAAATGTGTTTCAAGGAGCCTTGGTTTCATTTTGTAACGCAGGCAAAAGGTCCATAATTTAAAGATGGTTGCAAAACACACCATTAGCACCCGGAGTAATGTGCAAGTAGTATACATGTCGTTTTTTAAAGAAAGACTAGAATATATATAGCATTCAAATGGGTAGAAAATATCATACGCGTCAATGCTATGGTTAACAAACGTAAATTCCTTAACAAATTCATTAAGAAGTATTCGAACGATCAAATACCCCCCCCCCCCCAATAAGACATCAAACAAAAAATGGTTATTAACAAAGTATCGTGAAAAAATCGAACAGGGAAAGCAGCAAGTGTCCGAAAGCGTCAAACACGCGTTACAAATTTCTAGCTTTGCATGTCTGTGACCCATGACAAAATTAAGATTAATGGGAAGAAAGAGCATTTTACCTGACAAGCATATGACTGTTACAATCACGCTTAATTTAGCATCCATTGTTTCAAATAATCTAGAAATCACAAGGAAAAATGTTCATATATATCTATATATATGTGATGTTAACACAATAACGGGGACAATACGAACAGTGTGTAGATGGATGGGTAGCCCTAAATATGTTGCTACTATATTCCGCTAAATTCGTAATATTACGACTTATTTATTTATACATAAGTTGATCGAACTCTTTGAATAAAAATACATGTAAATGTATTACGAAGCTTGCCAGCGGCTCGATTGTGAATATTATTACCCTATTTACTTTACTAGTATAATATTTATAATATGAAACTTTTAAGCACTTAGTGTCTGATAGTATCTGAGCTGTATGGTAATACGGGAAAAAACCTTTAGGACTTTTGTATAAATGTATAAGTTCGACTGTGGCAAAACAAAAAGAGATCATGTTAAATAAAGATTTCTCAATATTTAGCTATTTACTGTAGGCTACGGACTTATATGAAATTCTGTTCTGATGTGTAGATACATTCCATATTAACCAATTACTTATTTACTTTCTTACTTATTTCTCTTCGTTTTCGGTGGGACATGAGGCTGCAATTATCTCTTTCCACTTGACACTGTCTTTGGTTAAAGTATATACAGTGCTATATCGGAAGATAATTGTTTTTCAAAAACTGATAAACAATTATGCTTTCATATCCATTAGCTCATTTTCACTTCAGTTTTAACAGAATTTCTTTCTGTGATTTATTGGACATGCAAACTGTCCATTTTCATACGAAAGTGTTCTAGAACACCCTATGAAACTATAATAATCGTCTATTTTTCGACGATTGAATCTAAGTACACGGAACCCATCCAAAGTTTTTATTTGCAATTAAGGTAGTCTAGTATCATACTAAAAATGATGCAAGTAATTTTTTTGACATTGAATGGCTGTCAGAATATAGCTATATACACTCTGATGTCTGTGCCTCAAACATTGATAGACCCATATCGACAAGTTCTGCTGCTAATGGTGTTCGCCAGGTAGTTCTTTGCCTACCAGATATCATTTTACCAGATGATGTCCATCGTAGTGCAACATTTGATAGCCTGTACTTTATTCACAACCGTTGTAGATTTAGATTTTATATTGCCAAATGTTCTATTCACTCTCATGTTGTTATAAATGTACAAATTTTGATATAATTGGGATACATGCTCTGTGGCTAACAACACATAATCAGCTAAACATTCGCTGAGTGAAATCTGATTGCAAAGAAATGGCAGTGATCATAAATGTTGTCAGTTTTAAGTCTAAGTCTGAGTTTCAGTCTTACAATGTTGGTGAATAAGGTCCCTGGATTGATTCATTCTTAACACATAACATAGCCATATTAGTCGTCTCTGCTTTATTTCAGTGGATCAATATGCTGCAACCACCATTTTGTTTTTAAATAACTATATGTTTGATATCTTGTTGGGTCGTACCGTTATTTGGTGTGACAAAGGTGGTATGGTCCTTAAACTTCCTGGTTAAGACCTGTATGTCCATTATTAATAGATATTGTCATGAGCTACAAACCGGAATGACCCAGGGAAACGACCTTTCATTCCAGCCTAATTTAATATTATAAAACGGAAACTATTAAAAATTGAACGTTTGCATAAAAAGTAAAGTTTGTCATTGACGAAGTATGAGGAAGCTTATCCCAGACAGTAATGAGAGTCAATGTGATTATTTTTATACATATAATTTATATATGCACCATATGCAACAAAAATGAACAAATATGAGGGCAATTATCTAAATTAATTATTTAAAGCAAGGAAACAGTAATTTCCGCCACACCGCCACGTATTTTTCCACTCTTCATTATTTATTAGTTGAAAACTGTCCATTTTGACAATGCTGTGTATGTAGCGATGAATTCTTAATAAACCTCTCGAATTTATCATCCTTTAATTACGGTAGAACTGGCTAGGATCATTTTCTAAGTTATAAAATGACAAAACATCACTTTTAAATATAAGTATGTGTTTTATGAATGGGTTTTTCGTTATTTCAGATGCAATGCAATTTGTCATAAAGTACAGAAATTGCACACATGAGGGAGACGAAACAGATGTAAGATACTGGGTATTCATTAATATATAGTTCATTAATATATGGTAACATAAATAAATTTAATAACTTTGTCAGAATTAAGGATAATATTTGTTGTGATATGCCATTGATTAAGTATTATTCATGACATAAATCATTTTCAAATGTTACATATTTTATCTCTACTGATCTTTGAAGCGTTTTCCGTAATTCTGCAAAACTGCCAAAATCAGCCTCAAATGATGTCGTTAATTCCTTGTATTTTACAAATTGAAGCTTCCAATTTAACAGTGTATTGTATCTTTCAAATCAAGTACATTGTATATATACTAGTTTTATGGTATATACTCCTTCCTTCAGGCATTCCAATGATCAGAAATTGAAAGGGTTTAAGGCTGATGAGTTTAGGGGGCACATTTAAGTGCAGTCTTCAGCGAATTGATACTATCGCAACATTTCCTGGAATCGCTGAAAATGTACAACTTCATCGATGACGTTATTGATATCAAGTTCACATAGCATGTATTTATTACTTAGTATCTAGATCTAATAAAACTTGGGCTCATTAGCTTTAAATAAGGGAAAAACCACTTCTCTATCATTAAATCTGACAAAGTTATGAAAATAATTTTATGTTACCAAATATTTATCAGAACCCTGTATGTTTGCTTCTCGGGGAGTCGGATCACTAAATACACTCCAACGGTTACTCGACCACTTGAAACTATCCCAGGGCTGCTCGGTCCCTACCACAATGATGAATTGAAATTTTCACTACATAATTATACTCACAAAAAACCAAGGACCAAGCTCGGCAAGCAGACTGTGCTCAACACCTAGCTAGAGGAGTCTCGGTAGATCGCTTGACTGTCAACATCCGGCTAGCGGGGTCTCGGTAGATCGCTTGACTGTCATCACCCGGCTAGCGTAGACTCTGTAGATCGCTCGACTGTCAACACCTAGCTAGCGGAGTCTGTAAATCTCTTGACTGTCAACACCCAGCTAGCGGAGTCTGTAGATCTCTTGACTATCAACACCCAGCTAGCGGAGTCTGTAGATCTCTTGACTGTCAACACCCAGCTAGTGGAGTCGGTTGATCGATTGATTGTAAATTTTCGGCTAGCGTAGTCGGTAGGGTGCTATACTCAACACCAAGCTAGCGGAGACTCGGTAGATCGCTTGACTGTCAACACCCAGCTAGCGGAGTGTCGGTAGATCGCTTGACTGCCAACGCCCAGCTAGCGGAGTCGGTACGTCGTTTGACTGTCATCATCCGGCTAGCGGAGTCGGTAGATCGCTTGACTGTCAACACCCAGCTAGCGGAGTCTCGGTAGATCGCTTCACTGTCAACACCCGGCGAGCAGAGTTGAAAGATCGCTTGACTGTCAACACCCACCTAGCGGAGTCTCGGTTGATCGCTTCATTGTCAACACCCAGCTAGCGGAGTCTCGGTAGATCGCTTGACTGTCAACACTCAGCTAGCTGAGTCTCGGTAGATCGCTTGATTGTCAACACCCGGCAAGCGGAGTCTCGGTAGATCGCTTGATTGTCAACACCCGGCTAGCGGAGTCTCGGTAGATCGCTTGACTGTCACCACCAAGCTAGCGGAGTCTCGGTAGATCGCTTGATTGTCAACACCGGCTAGCGGAGTCTCGGTAGATCGCTTGAATGTCGCCACCCAGCTAGCGGAGTCTCGGTAGATCGCTTGCCTGTCAACACCAAGCTAGCGGAGTCTCGGTAGATCACTTGATTGTCAACACCCGGCTAGCGGAGTCGGTAGATCGCTTGAATCTCAACACCCAGCTAGCGGAGTCTCGGTAGATCGATTCACTGTCAACACCCGGCGAGCAGAGTTGAAAGATCGCTTGACTGTCAACACCCACCTAGCGGAGTCTCGGTTGATCGCTTGCCTGTCAACACCAAGCTTGCTGAGTCTATGTAGATCACTTGATTGTCAACACCCGGCTAGCGGAGTCTCGGTAGATCGCTTGAATGTCAACAACCAGCTAGCGGAGTCTCGGTAGATCGCTTGCCTGTCAACACCCAGTTAGCGGAATCTCTGTAGACCGCTTTATTGTCAACACCCAGCTAGCGGCGTCTCGGTAGATCGCTTGATTGTCAACACCAAGCTAGCGGAGTCTCGGTAGATCGCTTGATTGTCACCATCCAGCTAGCGGATTTGGTAGATCGCTTGACTGTCAACACCCAGCTAGCAGAGTCTCGGTAGGTTGCTTGACTGTCAACACCCAGCTAGCGGATTCGGTAGATTGTTTGACTGTAAACACCCATCTAGCGGAGTCTGTAGATCACTTGACTGGCAACCACCGGCTAGTCGAGTCGATAGATCGCTTGACTGTCAACACCCAGCTAGCCGAGTCGGTAGATCGCTTGACTGGCAACACCCAGCTAGCCGAGTCGGTAGATCGCTTGACTGGCAACCACCGGCTAGCAGAGTCGATAGATCGCTTGACTGTCAACACCCAGCTAGCGGAGTCTCGGTAGATCGCTTGATTGTTAACACCCGGCTAGCGGAGTAGGTAGGGTGCTTGACTGTCAACAACCAGGTAGCAGAGTCTCGGTAGGTTGCTTGACTGTCAACACCCAGCTAGCGGATTCGGTAGATTGTTTGACTGTAAACACCCATCTAGCGGAGTCTGTAGATCACTTGACTGGCAACCACCGGCTAGTCGAGTCGATAGATCGCTTGACTGTCAACACCCAGCTAGCCGAGTCGGTAGATCGCTTGACTGGCAACACCCAGCTAGCCGAGTCGGTAGATCGCTTGACTGGCAACCACCGGCTAGCAGAGTCGATAGATCGCTTGACTGTCAACACCCAGCTAGCGGAGTCTCGGTAGATCGCTTGATTGTTAACACCCGGCTAGCGGAGTAGGTAGGGTGCTAGACTGTCAACAACCAGGTAGCGGAGTCGGTAGGGTGCTAGACTGTCAGCACACAGCTAGCGGAGTATGTAGGACTTTCACTTATCAAGTGAAAAATGAGTCTTTGTACTGGTCCATATAACGTTAAAACAGTAAAACACCAAGCATGCTTGTCAAGTGGAACTTTATCGTGATCTTTTAAACTTAGCGCGTATAGATATCACAATTTTATGGTAAAGTTATTCAGCCTCGTGCAATTCTACACATATATGATCGGTCTGGATGACAGGTCATATTTCTACGCTGGTGATAAATGGGTAATTATTTTAAGGAATATACGGAACTTCTGTCAAAATTACAGTTTTGTTTACATTGTCACAAATAAGGAATTTCTCACATGCGAATTAGAATCTACACAAATGCATCTCATCATTTAAGGTATAATTGTTCTCGGAAGAAAACCCAAAGCAGCTTTCAATTGACACCCTATGGCATGATTACCTCAAAAGGAAATCGCTAATTGGATTCGGGTGGTTTTTAATATTCAAATCAGCCGTTTGTGCAAGATATATGAACTGAAATCCGAAGTTACTGAGATGTCACCAACGGTGACTTAATTGCACTAGTTGTGAAACAAATAGGTTTTCTCAATTTAAATACACCGTATTTATTTACCCATTTCAAAGAAAGCCGCATGTTGTCGCAAAGGAGCATGTCGCTTGTAACGTAACGTGTATTTTAGGTAAACGAAAATAGCCCACAAAAATTGCTAATCCAGAAATCCATCAACCAACGTTTCCATGTGTGCATGAAATCTGTAGCCATCATTGGTGCCATCTTTGATTTCTACGAATGGCTACCACCTACTTCGGATACACTGATCTGCTTAAACGTTTTTGGTGCATGACATTTTTGTTCCCTTTTATGACAGGATAAAGTTGAAAATAGAGCACTTATAGATCCTAATTGTTTCCAGACCAATAGTACCAATTAGCGCCCCTTCCACTGTACCACATAGGGATAGGGGTGGCCAAGAGATTGGGCGTGCGCTTCGGAATAGAGAGGTCCCGGGTTCAACCCCCATCTGGGCAAGACACACGGCTCCACTCCACCATGGTGTAAAATGGTACCTGTGAGGGCAGTGTCTATTCCTGGGTGCCGCAGATCGTTGTTGGCTGCCACACCACAGGAGAGAAATATTCTCCCCAAGGAGACACGAGTGTAGGTTTCTATAGGTAGCTCAATGGCCAGGTGGGAGTTAAAATGCCAAATGGTATTTCAGCGACCTAACAGCTGAAAAGAGTCCTAGAAAATTGGTAACTTAATTTTTTTTAACGTAGTCTGGTATTATCTCAATGTTAACAATGACCCAGGAACACACAAGAGATTTGTCACTTGTACAACTTAAGACGAGTAAACAGCACAGAAATACTTTAATCTAATAAAATTAATGCTTATGAAGATATCAAGAATGGCATAACCTCATTAGTTAAGGTTTATGTTTACCGCTTTTATGTCTAATAAATAGTTACTGTTATTTTACGCACATCTCGTTAATTGTATTAATTTATAACAATAGTTTACTCTCATAATTAGCAAAGGCAGTAAAAAGTAAACAAAATACAGTCTAGTAGTAAATCAAAGTTGAAACTGAATAATATCCATATCAAGCATGTTTTTTCTGAGGTAAGATAAGTTTGAAAAATTTTGTCTAGAGATGGATACGGTCGTGTAAATACAAAAAAATATTTAAATATACAGTTCAAACATATCGATATTTAAACCAATCACTTTGGTCATGAACAGAATAATTTATACATCACATATACCGCCTATGCGTACTAAACATATCGGTGGCTTAGAATGGGAAGTAAGATCTCATAAGACTCACAAATGATTGAAATCTACTTAACATAACAAGACGTTTCTATTGAGCCAATTTTCCTTGCGATTGAGCGTTGCAGCACTACTAAACTTCGAGTATATCTTGCGGCCCCGTTCCTAACCATGGATCTACCAATCGAACACAATATGGGTCGATGCTCGTCGATAACGCGACTATACTTTCAAAAGTCTGGTTTCGTCAACATCTGCTAACGGAAGTTTGCTGGTGGAAGTCCGTGTCCCTCAGAAGCACGGTACCAGAAGACGCACCTGCAATCGGCATGCTTATATTCCGTACCGTCGGCGCCGTCCGGCACTATAGGAACTAAGACATACAGTTTAGCAAAATACCTAAGTATCAAAGTCAAATATTGTGTCAGTGTAATTGTTGCTACTGTGCACGAACCAATCGTGAAATATCAGACATTTCCGTGCACGAACACCAATCGTGAAAGCTCGGACATTTCCGTGCACGAACACCAATCATGAAAGCTCAGACATTTCCGTGCACGAACCAATCGTGAAAGCTCGGACATTTCCGTGCACGAGCCAATCGTGAAAGCTCGGACATTTCCGTGCACGAACACCAATCGTGAAAGTTTTGACATTTCCGTGCATGAAACAATCGTGAAAGCTCGGACATTTCCGTGCATGAAACAATCGTGAAAGTTCGGACATTTCCGTGCACGAACCTATCCTGAAAGCTCGGACATTTCCGTGCATGAAACAATCGTGAAAGTTCGGACATTTCCTTGCACGAACACCAATCGTGAAAGCTCGGACATTTCCGTGCATGAAACAATCGTGAAAGTTCGGACATTTCCGTGCATGAACACCAATCGTGAAAGCTCGGACATTTCCGTGCATGAACACCAATCGTGAAAGCTCGGACATTTCCGTGCATGAAACAATCGTGAAAGTTCGGACATTTCCTTGCACGAACCAATCGTGAAAGCTCGGACACTTCCGTGCACGAACACCGTTATATCGTTTATCTTCTAACTATAGTTAGTAAAACTATATTATACAAAAATGTACATTTAAGCAAAATTATATGGAAAATAACAATTCAAGCCTCTTAGTGTGAGCTTCAGTTTTAATTGGTTATGAATAGGCCTCAGGTCCTAAGGCCTGTGCAAATATATAAGTTTCTATCATTACAAATGTCACATCCCAAAATTATATATACCTACGCAAATATAATTATCACTTTGCAGCTGGAATAATACATTACTGGGCGGTATATCATAATAAAAGACAACAACAAAACTCATAGTCTGACATATTTGTGTCTATAAATCAAGGAAACACGGTCTTATTTCATCACATGAATTTAATATACGAATTGTATGTTGCGCGCGGTATATAATGCTCAAATAAGGTATTAGAGATACAAAGCAATTAATATGCGCGTGGCCTTGGAAGATTCGTATATTTCCGCGCATTTTACATAATATTATAATTTTATCCGCGTTTTAATATGCGTCCACGTGAATGACAGATTGCTTTATTTTATATAATATACAAACAAGTTTATTTTACGCAATAGTGTAATGAATCGTGGTGTGGCACTACTGTAGAGAAAGAGGTACTTTACAAAAATCTGTGAATCGCAAAAAAGTGTAGCATGTGATATATGCGTTAGCAAGTTAAATTATTGAAAACGTAATTTAAAAATATATATCTAATGTGGCAATAAATTATTTAAATTACACGGTAAAATTTACTTTAATATTTTGTAGTAATTTACGGATTTCTTAAAATCAACTAAATCAATTTTCCAACCATAATACTTAATTAACTTTGAAAAAAAACTTGAACCACTCCAACAGCATCAAGAGTTAACAACGGAGGTTTTGGTGAAAACTCCGGTCATATTGTGAATTCCAGAGTCTTTCAGAAGTTTGGGGTGGACTTACACATATCAGAACCATGTCAACGACGTCATTGGTACAGCTTCTATACACTTTATGCACATTTTTAATTGGTAAGTACATGATTTATCGTATAAAATTATGTGGGTACAGTGTATTTGCGTGTAAAAAGTATCCCCGTCAGTATTCGGTGAATGCCCGTGGCTTATCTTTAGCTTGTTTGTGGCTTAGAGTATGTAACATGATATTAGATAACCGCTAGGCTATATTTGTAGATAAAGACACGGGCCCCAGTTGCTATGCATTATCCAAGGGAGCTAACAAATGCATGCAATGATTGTGAATTGTAATCTTTATACAGCACACAAGTCAATCAATCAAATTGTCATAATTTGATTCCAATTCAATAAAACCAAAGACGTACCTTGTTGTACTGTACTGTATTGTAGTATTGTAGGCCTACTTTAAGATGGTTTATTTATATTCCGAATATAGATAATTTACAGCCTCCGATGTTTGTCTTTCGTCCTTATCCGCTTGGAAAATCGAAGATGTTATTACATATAAGCAACAACGTACGGACCCTCCCAGTACACAAGTTTGTCCACCACAAATAATTAATGCACCAGTCAGTTGCACCCCCAGTTCCCCCGACCACAGGGATCCATGGCGGATAGCCAAGGAGACAGCCATGTTTTTACCATCCAGCTTCCCCCGCAAGGCAGTGGAAATTTGGGATTTATTCTGCAAAAATCAATAGCCTAAAGACAATATTTACCGGCAGATGTCAGGGGAAATGCGGGAGATTTTACCATCAGCTTCCTCCGCTGGCCGTAGAAGGGCTGTTGATTTTGACAACTCAAAATTCCAGAGCGCCCTTCCCCGGGGCTGGGGTGCTGTGGAAGAAACTAACTGGTACATACGTCTTATACACACTGACAGTAACAAAATAATCTCATAAACATTGATTTGACAAGCCATACATTGAGACATAGAATTGTTGATTTGCATTGTTCAGTTGTTGACATGGAACAAATTGTAGCCTACTTACGTTCAAGCATCTGGTATGATCTGAGTGTTGATATCATTATAAAACTACATAAAAATGTCTATTAAAGATCAATTTCCTCGGAGATCGAGTACTGTCGTGATAAATCGGCTATTAAAATGAAAATTTCACCTTTATTTTTGATGATTCTTAAAACATCTTCCATGTGCAACGGGCGCATGGAAATCTCGCAAACGCTTGCAATGAATTGGCTAGTGACACGGTCCACGGTCATGGGGAGTAGAGGTATTTCTTACTTCCCTTGGTTTTTTAAAAATAGTTTGTTTTATTTATTACACATTTTTTTAAAAATAATAATTACTTGAAAGAGAACGATAGGCTCAACCGTTTACAGCTTACTATTTTTTTTATATTCCAAGGACCATTCACCTCGGAAAACTGCCTGAAATTTTTGACGGGAAATAACTTTTTTTGAAAGCATTAGTACCTGCTGAGACTCAACGAAGATATGCATGTCACCCGTATTACCGGTCTGGGTATTTTCAATAGCCTGCGCTACGCGCATGCAATTAAATCCCCTATTATTTACTAGTTCCCGTATTATGTTCAACAAGCATCAAGTCCTTGCTACTTTGATATTTCCATGTCATTTTACAACGTTTAAGTCTAAGGTAATACTACACCGTTTTACTATATTCACCGTTTCGGTAACTTCCACGAAGCTTCCGCTAGACCTTGCCCCAAATTCCCGAAAATCTCAGTCCGCGCTACATTTCACCTAAAAAATTGCCATGCTTTGATTTGGATAATTTTCCATGGAAGGACGAACCCAAAATCAGCGTCAAAAACTACTAACATTATTCTTAGTTTATTACTATAAAACTTATCGAGTTCTGACTTCTGATTTAACTGGATTTCAGACTTTGATTAATGCAAAATCTCAATTTGAGAGGATATTTCTTTTTGAGACGCTTCGGGAGGTCGGGACCAGAGGTTCGCGTTCCCAAAGCATCTTGAAGATTATATATTTCCACTTGGAGTAAATCACCTAGGCAAAAATAATTTCTCCTCAGTGGGTACTGTGCTGTCTGTGTGTTATTCAATCATTAAGTGTGCCCTCGTACTTGTGGTTCGTTGCTCCCTGTTGACAATTACTGTACTGTAGTTGTTTGACTGACGGAACCACCAACTGTCGTTGTTAGTGTTCGTGCGGCATTTAAGTCTTTTATATACTTGGGGGCCTTATTCACTAACATCGTACGACTGAAATCCAGACTTAGACTTAAATTGACTAAAATTCACTGCTATTTCTTTGAATTTAAATTAAATCATGTGAAATCTTATCTGATTATGTGCTGTTATCCACTGAACATGCATACTCATTCGTTTAAAAGTTGGTTCATTTATAACAATATGAGAGCTTATAGAATATTTGACAATGTAAAGTCTAAGTTTGAGTCTTAGACTTACAATCTTTGTAAATAAGACACTTGGTCTTGTTCATGTTTGATCTTATGCCATGTACTTGTAATATGCTGCGAGATTTCTTGTTCGCCTTTCATGATGTTTCTGTAGATGGCAATGTAGAATGCGCTCACATGAGCAGAATAATTGTCACCGGCACTTTGTCAAACGAGCATTTATAAAATTTGCAATATATATCCAGTTATAGCTTATTAAAACAGTAGTTTAAGACTTAATGTGACTTTATGAGACAATCGTCGTGTGGTGTTTTGTATTGGATGGTATTTCATTGGACACCTCTAATAACCGACATGCATTTTTTAAATACTTGTTCGTGTCACATGGGTTTATGGCTGTCTGGTTTGTTGAAAGCTATAATACCATTTCCTGCATTGTAAGACCGCTTATTGTATAATATACCACTCTAGAAAACGACAAAGGTTATTCCAAATTCTACACTTCTACATTTCTAAAAGAAAATGTATTACAAAGAACTTCAGTTTGATGATAGGCGACAGTAAGATTTTATGATGATACGGACAAGTTCCATATTTTTTAACCTACTCGTGTTTAATTTACGTAATTTGTGCAATATATTTTTCATTCTACTAGTTTATGCTGTATTGCCCAAAATTGTGTGAAAGTTTATGTTACGTCGGACTGACAGTAATAAGGGCGTTTGTCACAAATGTGTCATTTTGGCGGGATTTAAGATATTTTCATAGTCTTACACGAATAAAAAAGTCATATGTTTAATTACATGTAGCCTATTGATAGTCCAAAATGTCTGCGTAAAAGCATGTTTTATAATGACTAACATGACCATGTTTGGTCGCCCGCCTGTGGAGAAGTTGTCAGTTCCTATAAACACATTAGTATCGGTTGTTAACCGAAGAAAAAAGTTATGGTGAACTTGTCATCTTATACGAGTATGTCAGTACTCATCGTTTGCGAAAGTGAAAGTAGCAGGTGTGCGCGAAGTTACCGGAAATGACATCACGTGCGTCCAAGATGGTTTTAGGAAAACAGGCAAAAGGGTTTGGCCTATTGCATATTTAGGCTACACGTATTATCACAACTGCTTTTTCTAGCTATTATTCATTCTTTGGAAAAATAAACAGTAATTTTTGAACCCAACTTTATTCACAATTCGATGGATAGATACATGTAGTAAGTCAGCCAAGGTAGGCATGGCGTCCTCGTAGATTTTCCCCTAAACGGCGAGACATTTCTACGGATGTGACAAGACTGGTTTGACGAAAACTTAAAATGAATAATGAATATATCTTGTTACGTAAATGTTGTTGTTTTTAACATGTACGAGTGTATACTAACTTCATAGACAGTTGGATGAAACATTTTATAGTTGGCATTAAAGTTTCATTCAACTCTAATCCCATGATGATCTAGGAAAATTATGTAGGACTAGTAAAATTGTTTAAAACTAATGAATGCGTTTTGAGATAGGGATGATAGTAATAATGGTGAGTTAATGGAGATATCTTTGATTTGATTTGATATGAGTTTATAAGGTATCTTCCCATACCCTTCGGTAATTTGGATTTTTTATAGGACCCCTGGTGGCAATATCCTTAATCCTTCCAAATACAGTTAAAAGTTAAAACGCCTGATGTGGCTATAACTGAGGCAACTATTTATGGTTGTCAGTTGTCTTCTGACCCTCAACCCTACAAAATTTTATGAACCATCAAGGGTGTAGGTCATATCGACCACCTAGTTGACGTCCTCACGTCCCGGCACATGATGGATGCCTTCATGTATACATGTGTCATAAAAACTCTCCTGTGCAAAGAATTCTAAACTAGAACATGTGCTAACTCTTCTGGTTCACATAACAACCGAACATCTCAATGCAGTGGTTTGTCCAAATGTGCGGTCTGTGTCATAACACTCAGTGACAAAGAGAGGACAATATCCGCAAAGATCCGGATGTTCGATAGTTTGCTTGTCTGTGCAATTATTCGCGGGTTGTTTCACATGACCGTTTATTCTAATTTGTAACTTTATCAATTTATCTTAATTAATTTAATTAATGCTTTAATTTCAATGTTAATTTCTCAGAATATGCTAAATCTTTACTTTGAGCAACCCCTGACAAGGCTAAGCCATCAAATTTTAAACACAAGGATCTCGAAAAGAAAACACGACAGGTATGGAAATACATCAACGGTATTATGACTGTTATAGCTTTAAGATTGAAACGGTGTCTTTGACTGCGACGGCGGAACTAATTCTAGAGTGGGAATTTTGACATAAAACTTACATAAATGTAATAATAATTATTTCAATTCGGGTTTCGTTTCCGTGGCAATTGCTTTAAAATGTCGGATACGAGCTTGATGACGTTAATACTTCATGACGACCGATTAACTTAAGCAGGAAGTTCGTGGTTTTTGTAAATAATGAAATTAACAATACAAAATACGGAAACAAATAAAATAGATGTACATACACCGCTTTAAATTATGTTTTAAAAGGTCTTAACTCCATTTCAATGATAAAAACACGTTTTTAGACGTTTAGATCAGAAAAGTATGTATAACGAATACAAAACGTATTCTTACAACTTACATGACGATCAACGGCGCTATTGATGAAACAATCCCGAACATGTTTTCTCGTCCGTTACGGCTTTTCTCGGTATTACACACTATCCTTTGTGGGTGTGCAAATATCAATGCAGAACGATTTGCTGGCTAATTTGAGAAACAAGAAAAATCAAAGCACTGATGGCACTGGAAGAACAGGGATTGTACCTGACATCAGAAAAATATTTTTACAGTCGCAAAGCACACGAGGGCATATGCCACCCCAACGCCATATATATGTTCCAGCATCTAGTTAATACATTATTACCTCTACTGCCTATACTACTCGCAGTATTTAAACGTTTCAAACGTTTATCACTGACCGGATGGTAACCTAGCTTACGTAACATAATACAATCACTGTCTCGATATTTTTACCAAGCTTCCTGCAATAAAGTGCTAAGTCATCATGCAACGTCTCGGCTAAAGATTAGGCGATAAAGTCCGAAGTCATCCCGCGGAATGCGCAATTGGACCTATTTTTAGCTCGCAATCTTATCCAGTATATTTTTAACGCTTACGCTGACCAGGAAGCTTCCTGTTCAAAAACTACCCGAAAGCTACTTTTTACCTATAGTAAAACGAGTTGTTTCAACTTCAGTTTGGTCAACATGGTCAAAATTGGCTCATAAGAAGTGCCTTGGTAGCTAATTTTATATAATTTTTATGTACCAGTCTTATAATATCTTAAGTAGTACTTTCATCCTTCTCATTTTTAAGCCAGCGAATTATGAGTAATCTGTTTTTAGCAAACAAATGTTACTCTGGACGACATGTCATTAAAACTATGTTTCGTCTGGCTCAGCGCAACAAAGTCGTCATTTTCGCAGACACTGTTGTCAGATTACTAAAATAATAAACTTTAAAACCTTGCACGTGACGCATAATATTTAAATACAACATTAATCTCAACGCAGACTTCATGCGTTTCGTAAGGAAATACTAAATGCAATTGTTGTAATTTCAGTTGGGTGGTGCATTTAAGGAACTACATGTTTTAAAAAACTACAAAAGCATAATATTATGTCCAAATTTCCAAACTACGCCTTTGTTTGTAAAGATGAATGTAGCACAGGGTACAATTATGTCAAATCAAAAACATGTGGTTTCCACTTCAACAATTGTGTTTCAGATAGATACGAGTACTTACAAGTAAATAAACGTCCGTCCGTCCGTCCGTCCGTCCGTCCGTCCGTCCGCCCGCACGCTCGTTCGTTCGTTCGTTCGTTCGTTCGTACGTACGTACGTTCGTTACAAACACGATATATAGATTGAATGTCAATGTATCTGACTATGTCTCTAGGACCTCAAGTGTTTTCATGCGTTTGGTAGT
The DNA here is from genome assembly GCA_963678985.1 of Spisula subtruncata. Taxonomy (NCBI): domain Eukaryota; kingdom Metazoa; phylum Mollusca; class Bivalvia; order Venerida; family Mactridae; genus Spisula; species Spisula subtruncata. Next base: position 13,190,949 of record OY787662.1, on the reverse strand, counting down.
CAACGTAAACTCTCGTATAATTAAATCTATACATCGTGTGAATAAATTATTCATATGACCAATGAAAGGATGATAATATTGGTTGTAAAACATTACAATAATATTGCACATATAAACTTATTGATTCACTCGTAAATGTTCGACAATCAATGAGGTGTGTGGCTATATCCGCGATACTAGACTATATGTACTAGTAAATAATGTAATTCGTATGATACATTTAAGGTTTAGGTTTATTAATAACTTGCTAATAATTGAATGTTGCATTGCTATGTAAATCTACATCGTTTCTCTGGTGCAACAAGGTTGTTAAATGTATCTAGAATAAGTATAGTAAAACTTCGTTATGGCGAGAATCGATATCACGAGCACACGGCCTATCTCCAACAAATTTTAAACCAATATCCGTTTGTAAGATCTATACAAGCCCTTTGGATATTTCAAGCACCCGGTTTATCTCGAACATTTTACCTGTCCCGATCACTCCTCGAGATAACGAAGTTTTACTGTATACACTTGATACATGCAAGGAGATAAACATTGTTCCTCCAATGTGATAACGTATTTATGTGTTGTATATGGTTAAGTTTATGTACATAAATAAATAAAACTGGAATGATACATAGATTCATAATATTGTACCTACATCCCCGTGGCAAATGTTTGGAGTGTCGAGAAAAATAATTTGACAATCAATTAAAAAAAACCTGATAAACAAAACAACATACAAAAAATGTAGGTGTTGCATTACTGCAAATCATTTTAAATCGAAATGAACATTGGTCCTTACCACATTCAATTTGTGACCCGAGTATCCGGATATCAATTTTGGTATCCGTAGATCATTGATGAAAAAATGAACGCAATTTGTTATACTTGTATTCTATATTCTAGTTGTCGCCCATGCTACAGACGGGACTGGTGTTGGATTAGATACATCAAAACCTTCATGTAACAATACACGATGTCCAGAGCATGCTGTTTGTATAGATGATTTCGGATATGTCTCTTGTGAATGTATTAAAGGAAAAACTGGTAAGTCTTTGCTAATTGATAACGGTTGTAAACATAAGCTGGTCCGTGAGATAAACTTTGTTTATCTAGGTCTAATTGGGAATACACGAGTTAACTATATTTCCCGCTATTATTTCCGTTTCTGTTTCATAAGCAAAGCGCTTCAAAGCGCTTTCCATGAGAGGTAATAAATAGTTTCTATATTCAATTATACGGGAGGTAACTGAGTGGAGGTGCTCGGTAGTGCTTTGCTAAGGTAACATGCACCAGTACACATGTGTAATCTTCTTTTTATGTACACGTTAAGGATATTATTGTACTTGCAGGAATTAATTGTTCAATAGATGATCCCTGTTTGATTAACACAATAAACTGTCCGGCAGATAGTGTATGTTATGGTAATTGTGAACCCAATATTGCATGTGAAGGAGCCACTGGGACCGCACATTGTCACGGCTGTGTTGCTGGTTGGTCAGGCACACAATGTCTAGAAGATGTAGACGAATGTATAGGTAATAAGCATTTTCATTTTACTTTTTTCGTGTCGTTGTTCTTCTAGACTGGTTCCCGTTCTGAATATTCTGAAAATACATTAAGACAATAGTTCAAAGCGGACCGCGGTACCAGTCTATTGTTCTTCTATTACCAGTGAAAACCTTAAATGAGCTAAATGTACAAAGCACTATCAATTATCATACTTTGTCAGAAAAAAGTGAGCGCAATTATTTCACTATAATGTCAAAAATATATATGAATCACCAATAATAATTTATCGATTCCCGCGATTTACTATTATGTGGTCAAAGGGAAACAACTTGTGCCTATTTTGGCTCGTTACGGAAAAATGTTTTCATTCTTATCTCGGTAATTAGTGGGAGCTTTGTGTTGAAAATTTCAGGAGTTTAAGCAATAATGATTCTCATTAAATGTATAATATTCCTGAATCGATTTAAACGATCGAAGTTATAGGGATAGCCTCTTTAACAGTTGATATGGTGCAGTGAGAACGTGATGTATACCAAGTTATATATACATTGCTAGGGTTTGCATTTTGTGGTATTTGAATGCATCATACTCCGATGTAAACTTCAATAACAGAGTGCAGTCTTTATTCTAGTAATGTTGGATACTTTTATTACATTGTTTTGAAATAACTTACTTACTTAATCCTCTTCGCGCGGCTGTGTGCATAAGGCCTCTACCAGAGATCTTCAACGCCAATGTTTGTACTTGGCCCCACCTCCACCCTTCAGACTTCATCTCTTTATCAACATATCTTCTCCATGTTTCTTTTGCTCTCCCCCTTATCCTTCATCCAACTGGTGCCCACCTCAGGGCCAGTTTTGGGATGGCTACGTCTTTCATCCTGAGGACATGTTCAATCCAACGCCATCTTCTACACTGAATCTCTTTTGAAAGTGGTGTAGTGGCAGTGATAAGGTGGAGATTTACATTGGAGATGGTGTTCTGCCAGAAGATCCTCAGAATTTGTCTATGACTCTGAGCCATATACAACAGAACAGCCAGTATATTGGTCTTGAAGATCTTCAACTTTGTTTTGAAATTACAGGGTGATACCTTTTTTCTTTCAGATGAAATCCCGGCATGTTTAAATGACGGTATATGTAAGAACTCAATGGGTGACTTTGAATGTATTTGTCAGACCGGGTGGACGGGTAAACAGTGTGATTGTCAGAAAGGTAAAGAACACGCATGCAGTTATTTGTAGATGTAGTTCTATATTAAATAAGGCGATAAAGCGCGAAGTCATCCCAGCGAATGAACACTCAAATCTATTTATAGCAGCACAGTCTTGACGGAGAAATTTTGTACGTTTGTCATGAACAGGAAACCCTGTTCAAAAATGAAAATGTCGGAAAGGGTAGACAAAAACCAACTGGAACAACTGAACGAGAAAGAATAATGTCATTGGTGCAAGACTTCCTGAACCCATCATTGATAGTGACATTCGTGACAACTGACGTTTAGTTCCTTGTCTTCGACATTATTGTCAAACAAACGAAATGGCCACCGCGCACGCTCAGTCGTAAGCTGGATATTCCACTGATTTTGTATCAAAAATAATAGCCACGTATAAAAACACAGATGAAATTGAAGCGATTCTATAAAATATCAGCAGTATATAAGTGAAGAATGAGACTTATATTAAATCCGCTCCACTAATTTACGATGATATAGGATCTGACTACATCCCGTATGGGGTCATGTCGATGAGAAATTTACGTAATCCAATCAAATCGCCACTTTCACAAATATGAAAGTGCTGCGAATCTCTCTGTTGTAATAAATAGCTTAGCAGGGAGAGAGAAGGTATAAACTTTAAACACAGAGTTTATACTTGACTGACTAAGTGTATACACAAACAGATGAATATCAATACTATAGTAGGGCCTATGCACACGTGAGGTCATTTGAACGTGACCTCTTATGTAGTGTTGTCAGATTTAACTAGCAGCGTAAGGGAATGGAGCGAGTTTTAGGATCTGATTTTAATGAAATTGAAAGAATGATTAATTTTCTTTTACACACGTTGCAGCAAGTGAATGTGATGTTGAAGAGACCACACCAGAGACGACAACTAATGATCAAATAAAGGACCAAACAACTACACCAGACAATGGTGGATCCTTCATATACCTTTCGTATAGTTGTTTAGCTGTATTATTAATGTTGAATATTTGGCTCACGTGAGAAAATTGTACACACAGACAATTTTCTCCATTTTTTTTACATTTTGTGAAAGTTGCCTCCCTTCGTTAATGTTAACAACAAAGGGAGACCATCTCATGTTGATGAAAATATTAACTCACATATATCTACGATTCTGTCCCTTTGCTTCTTTGGTTACAACTTGTAAATAATTTTGTAAACTTGTAGGCTACGTGTTTTCGCCCTTCGTTTATAACTTAGCTGTATATCGACAAGGGTAGATAATCTACTTGGATCTGTAAACCTGTTATGTTCTGTAAATATTGTATAATATAAGTGCATTCATAGTGTAGTTAGTATAAGTAGTTATTAATAGTATATGAATTGAATACTTCTTTATCAATTTTGATAATTATGCGTTTTGTACATACACCTTATTTCTGAAATAAATGTATTTATTATAAAAACATGTATCTTTTATGTTATGTTCAGTGTTTCGACGACTTTAAACGACCTAATGGTTTCCGTTCAATAACCCGATAACGCTTTTGTCCTTTGATATCCATATCTTATATGGAGGTCGACTAATCACCAATACCATAACACTTTTCGAGTTTTGGGCTGTCAAAGATACTAGTACTTGTGGAGTGTGTCACAATTGATAGGACAATTTTCAACATGTTACTGCCAGTATAATTATACTCTATAATAGTTATAGCATGATTTGGTTTAGCATATGAGACAAATTTCATTAAAATGTTAGTGATAAGTATATGAAGTTGTGATAAAAGTCTTAGTAATTATGGAACACCCCTCGTATATACTAGTAGTCTCTAACAGAAATGTCCTATAACATGTCATTCTATGCAAACATAACAAATACAACATTCGAATACAATGTGTTTAATATACATGAAAAACTAATTGCCATAATAAGGAAGTGATATCATTGTTTTATGCCAGATGTTTTAGAACACACAATTGCATGTTACAAATAATTGTCACTTATAAATGTTCTAGCAGCATGTCGTCTGTTGTCGTCTGCTCCTCAGCACGTGTTCAATTGGAACGTTATAGAATATAACTCCTATGTGAAATAACTAAAAATACTTCTTGAGATATAAACAACTTAAGTAAAGATTTCTGCCCGATTCGTATTCTCCATTCTCGTTCAACTAGAGTATTTTTCATCACATCCTCAAATTTCAGATAAAAAATACTCTGGTCGAACGAAAATGTTCATGGAAACTTGACTACTTACTAATTTTAATTAAACTACAAGTTCCAAGCCCTTCTTGGAAATGGCAACAGACCCGGACATGAACATGAATTATCTATTTGCAGGTAGTTACTGGATAACGTAAACAGGCGTCTAAAGGAGAGGGGAAATACTTTCACGAAAGGAAGCGATCTTAACTACTCGAGTCTTTCCGTTATGAATCCGGGATTATTCGTCTTAAAATTGTCCGAGGTGCCCCGCTTGGACAAGAGTAGACTCACGAGTTCAATCGTAAAAGCTCGGCCATTTCCGTTTGACTCCGGTAAATACCGAGGTGATCAGAATGTCACGAGTTGTCCCATACAGAGAGTGGGGATATAGGCAGACTAAGACTGTGTCTGAAAGCAGTGAAATAAGTCATTCTGCTGTCCCATACGAGTGGTGTATATACAGCTTAAGACTAGAATAAGTCATTCTGGTCGTCTCGGCCTTTTTACATTAGCCTACATTGTTTCGTCTACAAGAGCATCACGGAAACATAGCTGATGGCTCATGATTGCGGGATAAGTGTTCCTGATACCGGATAGATGGATAGATACTAATCTATAGATGCCTGTGGTGTTGTTGTTATGACCGATTTCTATGAGATTTAATCGCAAGTTCACGAACAACAGAGTCTTAGACTGGCCCAAAATACTGAATGTAAGGATTGTCTGCAGAACACGTCTTGCTTTAATAATAAGCCATTTTGACAAATTTCTGGGCATCTCGGGGCATCTCGGGGCATCTCGGGGCATCGCTCGACCACCTGACCGTACAGACAACGCCACACACACAACGCATATATAAGATAATTTGAATAATTAATATGCACGTATTAATTAAATAATTAATTTTTTAATTAATCAAACCTGATATGGATTAATTATCTCCAATAATAAGATGGTACCATCTATGATTATACTAGTATGTACTATAAAATCATATATTTTCGCGAGGTCAACACTTCCTGAATCTGTCACCGGTATTCTAGAGTTGTCCGCGATTTTAATTGTTCCGCGTGAAAAGGGCATATTTTTGTGAACATATCGAATAATGCGAAACTTAACCCATCGCGAAAGTGTCTGATTTTATAGTAATTAATTAGAGGGTTACTCCTAATTCTTCTAAGTTGTTTTGGTATTTCATATGGGTACGAAGCACTCAGTATGTGGCTATTCTACGAACTATTTGGCTTTCCGGCACTACGCACAAAGTCTCGCATGAATCATACAAGATTAAGTGTAGCATATTAAGACGGAGAAAATAATATCAGAACTCTTTGTTTTATGTACAATCATATTGTATGAGATGAATCCACTTGAGATTTAGCTGTTATACAATGTATTTATAAGTGAACGGAGTTACATAATTCGTCCACTTCGACATACGCTCTTCGAGCAGCCACAGGATGGAATTTTATCTAAAAGTGCTGTTGCTATTTTGTTTTACAGGGCAAATCAATGGTATGTAGAATCAATATAATTATTTTATTGACTTATCATATTAAATGATTTCCTCGTACATCTTATCACAGGCGTAAGAAATTAAATCACATAAGACGAGTTTAACATCTCCAAAATTTCACTCATTCATTAGATAAAAGAATATATGATATATTGAATGGATGAAAAAATTGGATGGAAAACTGTCGTTTTTTTACACAATTTCTTAGGCCTGTGATCTGATCATCTAACTAGTAGTATTTGACTTTGATATTGTATTTATAAAAAAATCTAAATGGCTTGCGCTCTCAACTACCAATCCAGATCGAGTTCTCTATTTCAACTATCGACCGGGTCCCGACATTGGCGATAACAGAAACGCTTTTTAGTGTTTCCCACCAAACTATAAATAGCGATGAACTTGTTGGCAGCCTAAGGTCGGAATTCTCAAAACATCTTAAGGGAAAAACTAAATATTTTGATTTAAGTTAAAATATTGAGCTGAACATATTTATCAAGAAACGAAAAATAAGTCATGTTTTCTATGTGATTACTGTAGCTCTATACATACTGCTTCTAAACAATGTAAACAATTGTAAATGTTGGGTTTCCTGTTCAACTGACACACTTAAGGCAACTTGAGATTTTTAGAAAATTCTAAGTTTTCACTTAAGATCCCAGATAGCATGTAAACGTTGGCCCAACGTTGGGCCAACGATGCGAACATCGTTGGGCCAACGTTGGAAAATTACGTTGGTCCAACGTCATTTTGCTCGTTGTGATACCGTTGGGCCAACCGTTGGCTCAACGTTGGGCCAACGGTGCCAATTCTTATTCATCGTTGGCATTTGGTTGGCAAAATATAAAACATCGTTGGCCCATCGTTGGGCCACTGTTGTACCAACAAAATCCCAACGGTTGGCCCAACGTTGGTAAATATTATTCATGGTTGGCATTTTGTTGGCTCACAATTACTTGATTTATGCAATGTTAACTGAAAAGCGGACAAAAAGTGATCACAAAACCTTGAAAGCTTAGTGGTAGTGAGAGTCTGCTTCAAGATCCACTTGTGGCCGCGTCATACCATATATGGAATTAAAATGGTACCAGAAAATCCCTATCTGAAAAGCAACCAAAAGTGATCACAAAACCTCAATAGCTAAGTGGTACAGAGTCTGCTTAAAGTGTGGGAGGTTCTGGGTTCGATCCCATGCGTGGCCACGACATACCAAAGATGTAGTTTAAATAGTACCAGAACTTCCCTATGTAGACACTCGGTATAAAAGTGAAAACTGTCAACTCATCTATTATAGTATAACTTGGTGGCGATAGACAACATCAGGAATGAGGTGTCGAGAGTGATTCGTATAATTTGGAAAAACTGGTTCCATAATCGACTTTAAATAAATTGGAATAAACTGAAAGCTCAATATGTACCACCTTTCCTGGTCAACTGAGCAAGTCAGCATGTTGCAGAATACATACAGTACTAACTTTAACATATATGGTCAAATTCAAACAAATATCTACTTTCAAATTTATACTATTTTTATTAGCCGTCTGCGTAAGTTAACAAGCAATTGACATTATCAATCCAAGTCTCCATAGCTGGTCTCTCCTCGGCAGTCTATTTTGGCCTTTCTTTAGTTCCCGGCGCCTGTCATCATGGCTATTTCTGAATTATACTATCCACTGACTTTGCGTAGTACTGGGATGGTACTGTTGGACAGCTTCTGAAAATACATAGATCAGTGATACATTAGGTCAAATTGCACCTATAATAATATGAAAGGTGGAAAAATTTGGCATAACCCACATCAGTTGAGTTACCAAGTGTGCACGATATATCGGTGTTATTTTAGTATCAAATTGACCGCATGTGTTTACTGAAAAAACCAGTACTTCAACATTACCATACTTTCAAAGTCAATCGAGAACGGGTATAAATATACTATGCCGGCAGGTAAACTGGGTAAACCTTAGTTAACGGTATTCTCCAATATTGTTTCAACCTCGATACACGGGGTGGGGTCGTGGTTGAAACTTACTAGTACATAATATTCAAGGACATTTAGCCTTTAAGGCCTAATTTTCCATTTTTCAAGGCTGAATTTGTATTTCCAAGGCTTTTATCTAAATATACATATACATGTATAGTTTATATAATCTGAAAATCATATAAGCATGCCTTGATAAATCAATCAATAATTTTACAAAGTATAAAAACGTACATGATACACATCATTCAGTCGAAATAACACTAACGGCACCACACCAATTAAATGTTATTGCGTCCGCCATCTTTACGTGTCACATGACCGTCACGTGATCACTCTATTCTATACACAAGTTTGTCCAGTTTCCCGACGCATATTTTTTTAAAAACTTTACCACTTTAAATTTTACATAAAATCATATGCGTTAATAGCCAGTGGAATTCTAGTATCCATATTCAAATAATTAAGTATCATTAAAGTTGATTGAAAATACATGAAGCACACAGCATGCACTACACACATGTACAGTATACAGTACAGAGGTCTACAGGCTTTATTAAATTCATGCACAGGTTCAATGTATTATAAAAAGAGCTCTATAATATCATATGGTCAATGCAAAAATGACAACATATATCTATAAGAAAATAAAATCAATAAAAAGTAGTTTTACTTACATTTCTGTTAATTTTAACACTGGGGCTGTTCTTTAGTATTTATAAATCACTTGTTCAACAGTTGTGGCCAGTTTAGATGTTCCAACTAACACTATCAGCTACATGTATACATACAATACACTCAGGGTTTAATGCCGAGTATATCTGCTAATTACCCCCTAAAATTCTAGTCGCTAGGCAACATACTTGATAAGATCATGGGCCCTGCTTATCATCACACTGGCTTGAAAACATTAATTGACTACAGATGTGGAATGTCTGTCTTCATTGTTAGTCTATCAACAAGTGGTGTAACTTGTGTTAGTTACAAAATTAATGAAAAGAGTAGGCCTACATTTTATATTCAACACTATTAATAGTTCTTCAAATTAAAAACGTAGAACCATGAGTATGTGTGGTATTATTTTTTAAACTATGATATTTAATACGCAAAGGTTTAGCTGAATAAATGAAATGAAATATTTTAACGATTAATTTATTATTATATGCTCATTCAAATTAATTAATTATCATCAGCACCATCGTCAACAGTAATAAATAGAATCAATCAGTTAATTAATCATAATTATGAAATAAGATTAATTAACATTGTAAACTATCATTAAGTTGTATTGACTAAATATTTTATTCAAATGCAAGAATCAAGAATCGAAATTAAAATGCTTATTTCAACCAGTCAGTCAAAATATTTTGCCCCGAAATACTGACATATTTATGAAGTTGACATTGTTGGCAAAACGTTGGCCCTCTGTATGCACCCACATTGTTGGTAGTTTGTAATTCTGCCGACGTTGAGCCATTGTAACAAAACCAACATCTAGCCAACCGTTGTACAATACCGTTGGTACATCGATGGCCCAACGGTACACAGCCAACGCCGACGATATGCCAACTGTACGACGATCAGCCAACGTTGGCCCAATGTAACCATGCTGACTGGGATGCTTTGTGAATGCCACCACAGGGGAACTAATAGTCTCGCGTACATATGTAGGGGTTATTGACATTTCGACATGGAAAAAAGGTTCGGTCGATCACAAGCAAACACATAAGTTATTTCAATAGGATCAAAAGCTGGTTTTGCATTTTTCATACACATTTACAAGTCGCACTTGGGTACTTCACTGCCAATCATTACACATCACATGTTGACACTTTTGCTGTTTATGCCAATCATAGCGCATAAAACTAAAGTGACGATTGACTTTGGCATGAGCATGATTTAAAAGTAATGCACGAATATTTCCCAAAATGTCAGCGACTTACATATTACATATACATAGTTTAGATCGTGCTCTAAAACATGTTATCGCTATTTATATATAACGTCTGATCTAGAATAAAATGAGAATACAAATAATACACATGTAATAACAATGAAAACTATAATATTATCATAATTATTTGTCTAAATATCTAACGCAGATAAATGCAGTTGAATCCACTATTCGTGTGTTCCAAATTACCTCCCTTTGAATTCAGTTCGTAACATATTTTATTTGGTCAAATGTTTACTTCACAAAAATTAAACTTGTTAATTTCACATACGATGATACGAACTATGCTTGCCATAGTCTGCTTCATAGCAAATAACTAATTTATCAATTGACACTGCATAGTCGCTAATACTCCGACACGCTCACTGACTCCTTTAAAAAATGTACATTATTTTCGTAAGTGAACACTTTTGTGAGACATTTACTCAGAAAATGATTGGTCAATTTAAGCTTCAAACTATTTCATATTTGCATGATTACATTCCCCTCTGACATTTTCTTGTTGTCCTTACAAAACTATCCTGTATAACGCATGTAAGAGGACACTTTCGATCAAAAACTAGTACTGTTTCTTTTACTTAATCCTCGGATTTTGGTGACATACGTTGATATTTGGTCAACAACATTTTGTAGTTAACCACAAAACCCTGCAAATACAAATATTGACGTCGTTATCACTCTATTACTCTGAAATGTATTAAGGGGCTATACTCCATTCCAATGATAAAATCAAGTTTTGTAATCACAAAACATTGTTAACGATTACATAAAGTATTCTTACCACTTGCATTACGACCAAAGGCGCTATTAATTAAAACTCACGAACGTGTTTTACCATCCGTTAATTAGGTGAAGGCTTTTTTCGGCATTTATACACGCCTATGCTATAAAACAACGTTGAATATAAAATAATGTTTTATTTTACTGCATTAATTAATTAGTCACGCATTATAGTTTAAGGGTTTTAATTGTAGTAGACCGATCCCAGTAAACATTTGATGTTGGCTCAACGTTGTATAGACGTTAGACCCCGACGTTGGATAACGGTTGGATTTTGGTTGGTTTTGCAAATCATTAAGACGTCATTTTCTAACGTCTGTCCAACGTCGGATTCTAACGTCTACCCAACGTCAGATTCTGACCTCCACCCAACATCATTATTCCAACCATATTCTAACCTCTTCCAACCATATGGTATTTGTAACTTTTGCAAGCACATTTTCTGCAGTAGCGCATGAAAATCTTGGTACTACAAACACCACTCTATACTCTGCTTTGCGATCACTTTACGTAACATAGTTTTCTTGCAGGAAGGAGCAGTTGAACAGCCTCATGTTTATTCAAGGCGTTCTATATTTTATATTAACAAGTTAAAAATTTACGACCTATATATCACATTTACATCTAAAGTTTCCGGGCAACTATGTGGTAGAATTTAGAAAACAATGCACATAAATCAATTTACTTTGAACTTATGCAACACTATTATTTGTACTGAAAGTAAATATAATAGCAAGAAGAAGATTTATATTAAATTTACTCATATTTCTATTCAAGGGAGGTAATACTTTTTTATTCTGAATGAAAGTAAGATAGGTTTACCGGCAATTTAGAGCGCCGCCTAGTGAACACTTTCTGAGCACAGTAAAGGGAACTGACTCTGTTCTGATTACAAATTAAGCAAATGCTACTACAATTTTAGAGTTTCTATCACAGCAAATAGACTTGCGATAATTTTATCCGCTTGTTCAATAATTATATATTGTTATTGTGTCTTACTCGTTTCTGACCACAATCAGACGTTGTAACAACGTTGCACCCCGACGTTGGTTAGACGTCGGGGTTTTAACGTTGGAATAACGTTGGATTACGGTCTCCGACGTCGCGACCCGAATCCAACGTTAATCCAACGTTGTACCGACGTCACGTGTTTGCTGGGATGTTATGCGATTATTTTTCTTCTTGATGAATAAGTCCAGATTCTTACATAAATGTATTAGGTCGCTCACGCTAAAAAATGCGATTTTAAGAGAACTTTTTGATACATTTTGCAATTTACGAACTAGAGTTGAGTCCCTTTAATATTTCATATCAACGTCTTTAATAGCAAGCAATCAAACCACAGCAACGTCTGGCTCCTTGTGTAACGTTATTTTTATTCAATGTATGGTATTTATCAAATTACAGGTTGGTTTTACAAAACAGCTTCAAGGAAGAAATGCTATGAAAAGCTTGGATGTTTCTCGAATGCATTTCCCTACACCAACACGCAAACCATGTTGCCTCAGTCACCTGAAGCGATTGATACAAAATTCTACCTCACCACGCGCAACACTACAGACAGTCCCAAAGAGCTTGTTGTTACTGGCGATCACAAGAACTGCTCCTGGGAGTCTTTCTGTGAAGAACCGAAGCGGATTATTTTGCTTATACACGGATACATGTACCATATGGCCAATGGATGGGCTGACACTATGACAAAAGAGTTGTTAAAGCAAGTGAGTTTAGGTCCAATGTACATGTAATTGTTATGCTAACCAATGTTTAATAATCAATAACATTTTGTTGAAAGAATGTATTAAGGGCATCAGAATGATTACTCAGTTTATTCGCCCCGTTTAGTTGTCTGAGTGTCGGTCAGAAACCATTACCCATCAACCTAACAATCTTAGTGTTAAAACATGTAATATTTACCACCATCAACTTTGGTATTCTACTGAGAGTTTGGCATAGGGCCTATGATAAATGAAGAACTTTAAATATATCATTTCCATTGAGTTATAAAATGTATCTTAACGATTTTATCGCATAACCTTGTAGAGATCTACATGTACATCCATGTTTTCTCACTTACTTACTTACTTACTAACTTATACTCTTCGTGCCTGCTAGCACATAAGGCTGCAACGAGATCCCTCCTCTGTTGTCTGTCCTTTGCAATCTTTTCGATTTTGCCAAGGGCTTTTCTCGCGCTTTTGACATCACTAGCGTTTGTTCTCCTCCATGTTTCTTTTGATCTTCCACAATTTCTTTTGCAATCAGATGGGGTTCACTTTTGTGATGTTCGTGTGATATTATTGCTGTCTTTCCTAATTACGTGTCCAAACCATCATCTGAATCTTCTTTGTTTGATTTGATTGATTTATTTGAATGATATGTTTTCAGGGAGATTATTACGTGATTTTTGTCGACTGGCAGAATGGAGCAAAAGAGATCAATTATTACCAATCAGCGGCTAACACAAGGGTGGTCGGTGCACAGATAGCTCAACTATTGAAAGTTTTCAAGAATATGTGCGACATAGACCCAGCCGATGTGCATATAATTGGACATAGCCTCGGAGCTCAAATCGCAGGTTATGCTGGAGAAAATATGGATGGTATTGGAAGAATAACAGGTAATACAGTTACTTAAAGAATACATTCATGTATGTACAACTTAGGAAGCAGGGGAGTCGACAACACTCAACAGGAATAGTAGCGCGGGTAAACAATGCATCAAAAGACAAAAGATAAACTAAACGATTCGAGAAGCGGTTATGTTTGGAGAATTTAAAAAAGGGAATAAAATGAACAATTGAATTTGTATTGAATGCGTTATGATGGGTTGTACAATACTGTCGTATAGTGATAAGTAAGAGCAATTTGCTTGATAAATCTTCATATTTTTGATAAGCAAAACGTTCCATTACAGCCATCGTCGCCAAAGAATAAAGGGTCGCCAGTGCTCCGTACGTCATAAAACCCTTACATAATATTATGTGAAATCTGCATACATCTTATGGACTTATATTTTAACAAGTTTGGAAGAGGTTATTTTAATCAAACTTAAGCAGAAAAGTCTGTTTAAAGTAACTAAAGAATATTATATATGGGTTTTTCTTGTTTCTAAAAAAACTTCTTCTTAGGCGCAATAATAATTTAGGGTGCATGCTTGCAAAATGACTAAGTAAAACTTTCTGAATATCCAAGTAAAATATCTCAAAAACTTTACAGGGTTAGATCCTGCTGGGCCTGCGTTTGACAAGGAAGACCCTAGGGTTCGTCTAGATGAGACGGATGCCACATTTGTTGATGTTATACACACAGATGGAGAACCGTTCTTCAAGTTAGGTAAAACTAATAACTACAGTAAAACTTTGTTATCTCGAGGACTCAATGGGACAAGCCGAATACTCGAGATAAACATGGTGCTCGTAATAATGATGTTCGACATTATGCTATAAATACATATAAAATATAGAGCAAATTCGCCAGGTCTTTGAAAGGAGCTCGACATAGACCGCGTGCTAGTCTTAACGAAGTTTTACTGTGTTCAATTTACGAGGCTTGGTCGATGAATAACGACAAAAAATTATGATTACTTCGATTTATCACAGCTGGAACCTGGTATTTTTTATAGTTTGGTTCCCTGTCATACTCAATCGGAACTCCTCGGCTATTCTAACGAAAGAGTATTTCTCATTTACGGAAATGCCCGTGTAGTTACGATTGTGTAGTACTATGTACAACCGTAACTACTCGGGTCTTTCCGTGATGAATCCGGCAGCTCCCTGAGAGATGATTCGTCTAGGTGCCCAACTGGTACTATGTAGTGATCTAGGGGAGGTAACCCATACTAGGTACTAGTATATCAGTCACTGTGGTTAATTTCATTATCTTGGTTATTTGAGTGTAACATTAAGTTTGTCATTGCGCAATGTAATTGTGGTATGCGATGTTTTCTGTACGTGGCTGCTTAAGCTGAGGCCTCCTTTCCTGTCAAATTTTCCCATGTCGCTTTTCCTTTACTTTCTTGATGTTGGTTTTTCTAAAACAATATTGTATGATGTTGAATAGATAAAAAACATAGCATGCGCCTCCGTAGCTCAGTGGTTAGTGCGCTTGCAGTCTAATCTGGCGACCGGGTTCAAAACCGGGTGAAAGTACATATACGTGTATATGCCCGCCATGTTTCCGTAGAAATAAAGCAAATAAAGGCTATGCTCGGCATATTTAACAAACAAAACAAAAAACACACAAAAAAAAACTTTTATCATGTGCATACGTACTTAAACATTTTGAATACATAGACGATATGCACCGAAATAAACTGTACGGTGGTACATTTGTACTTTGTGAGCTTGTTGTTGAAGACACTTTAATAAATATCATATCAAACTATTCAGAAAAAAGTTAGATATGAGTACTGTGTGACGTGTAAAGAATCATACATGTGTTTTTAACTACTTCTTGTAGGATTTGGTGTGAGTATACCTTGCGGTACAGTAGATTTCTATCCAAACGAAGGCAAGGATCAGCCGGGTTGTCCCAACTTTTACATGCATTACGTCAATTCGGTACTTGGAGGAAAGGACTTAAAAGGTAATAGCCTAAAAACTGGGGCGATTTATTCAAAATTTCGAAGCGTTTAGTATCAATTTGCATGAAAATAGCGGCCATATTGGACGCCATTATGGATTCTGAAGCGTTGTGAAAGAATTAATTTGTAAGAAATGGACTTTCTTAATGTCTGGTCATACAACTAACTTTGGTGAAAGTTTCAGATTTGGACAAAATGTTTGAATAAATCACCCTCAACTCTTAGGCTATCAACGTTTTTAAAATAATATGACAGTACTAAATGCAAAGTGCGTCGCTTAAATGACTGTGCTCTTGTACATTGCCAAAGACCAGTTATTGTTCAGGTGTCAATCAAACTAAACAACATTATCAATTTTCTTAAACATTTGGATTAGTTGCTGGTTTTGGTGATGGGTACGTTAGTATTGGTAAGGGTACAGTCCAAAAATACTAGTTAGATGAATCTGATGCCATATAAACTGGTCGAGAAACTGCGTGAAATCCCAAACAAACTAAACCGTCCAGTGGAACAACTACGACTACTGTTCAGTCAAATACCGAAATACAAGATTGTAGGTCTTAGGGTCAATTAAGTATAATCGTCTACGGTCAACTTTCTTTTAATGACCAAATACTGAATTAATATGATCCTGAACAATAGACTGACCATATTATTATTGTAAATATACTCTTAAAGGATTAGTCAAGATCCGATAGAAGGAGGGATTATTATTCAATTTGGATTATTGGCTTCCATATAGTTGGTTCAGGTCTGTTCTTATAAGTTTGATTTAGAATGCTTAAAGGGGCTATCTCACAGATGGAGTTAAACTGTTTGTTAACTGTAATTTTCCTATCTAACCAAGTAGTGTATAATAGAAAGTTTTTTACTCTTTCTTTAAGAAAGTTATATTGCAAAATATAATTCATCTTTTCATTCATTTCAGCGGTGGCTATGAATATGGCATGCAGTCACCTCAGAGCTTTGGACTATTTCACCGAGTCCATTAACAGCCAGTGTAATTTCACGGCGTTTCCATCTCAACAGAACCAGACTTGTGGACCAACTGGTTGTGATGTGATGGGGTTTCATACAAGCCCGTCCCTTACACCTGGAAAATATTTCCTTACTACGAACTCTACTGCGCCATATTGTTTAGAGTAACATTAAAGGAGTGTAACTCGTGCAATGATATCATTCATTGCACCAAAAAACCACGAGCTCGTTCGATAATTAATTGGCTTGAACGTTATTTTAAACATACTCTTATATTGTGTGTTTTTTTTATCTTTTTAGTAAAAGTACTCCATTGGTACTTATTTATATTTTGTAAGGACGTCGAGAAATAAAATGTTCGGTATACAGTATAAGTGTCATACTCAGACACGTTTTGTATTAAGTACAGAACACAACCAAATTAAAAAAAATGTCAAAGAGTCAATGTTTCCAAACTCAATTGTGGATGGGATGGGATGAAGAGTTGTGGTGTTAAAATACAAAATGAAATACTATGTAATTTGTTTGTTATGGAAGAGAATATATATTTACAATCCACGCATGTTCATTTATAAATGTGTGTCGAGTGTCCTTTGATTACGTAGATAATACACCACGATCATAAGTGTGTATAGCTAGTTTGCGATAGAAAAAAATCGTGTTTTTTAAATATTTCTCTGTAATTATTACACCTACAAGTATGAAATTTTGCACGAATAAATAAAATATATCTACCTAATACACACTGAAATTTCAGCAACATCAGAAATGAGTTAAAAAAGTTTTGTTCATAAGTTCTATGTAACATATTTGTAGTTTTGTATGAAATATCAAGTTAGAAGGCGTGAAACTTGCAACAGCAAATTGCACTGTCACGTGATACGCACAGGTGGCAGTATCAGTGTTTGGTCCGCAAACGTTAAATAAAATAATAAAAAAATATATAAAAATGTCCGTACTGAACTAATATACTAACATTATCAAGGTATAAAGCGTACTATATGTCTATATGCCAAAGATTGTGGAACATTTCATCTCGTTGTTTCAACATAAAATACGGGTGCTGAAGAAAAATTGCTATACAAGTCATTCAAATAAACTATAAGATATTAATTCTTACCGAAAATCTCGTTCAATTGTATCTTATAACTGCGAAACAGCAAAACAGTGTAACTTTCGTTTTTTAACTTCGCTCAAGGTCATTTTATTTATACACTGGTTACCCGCTGCGCTCACAGTATCGTAATATTGGTTGGGAACCAAGCCTATTGTAAGATGCAATGTTCCACAATCTTTGGACATAGACATATACTACGCTTTATACCTTCATAGTGTACAGGGAGTTAGATAGACAATCGATATATATACGGTCCATGTAGTGTATAAGCTCAGTGACGGATTTGTTCTTTATCTTTTCCAAACACTGATACTGCCACCTGTGGTGATACGCATAACAGTATATTTGTGTATTTGCAACCTACTTGATTTAACACATACGAGGCCCGTCTGTGAATATGACGAAGTACATTTTATTGCTGTACATTGTTTATAGGCGACACACCTACATAACTCGAATCACAAGGGCCTCCTAAGTCTTGTCTTTATAGCAGTAATCTTTATCTCGACGATTACGGATTTTAACGCTTAAATAATTGATAGTAAATCATCAATGGAATACCAGATTACCTCCCTGCGTTAAACTGTAAATAGGCATGTAATTTCAATATGTAATAAAGAATAAATGTATTTTAATTGGTGACTAAAAATTATGAAATTCAAAATGGGAGTAGGTAGGAAGTTATTGTAGTAGTGTGTAATTTTTTACCAAAATCTGATGAATAGATTTTCTGAAATCTTTAAAAAACACGATTTTTTTCTATCGCAAACTAGCTTTTTTTATACTTGAACACGAATATTTTCCTTCATAACAGAGTCATTCACAGCATTTGATATTCTTATGACATCTATCTTTATGCATTGCACGGGATATGGTTTTGGAGACAAACAGGGACAAACATTCCGCATGTTATTACTGAATCATTGTGTTGGGTTCCATTTCGTTTGCATTACTCCATCACTGTGTTGGGTACAATTGCGTATTTTATAACTCTGTCTATGTGTTAGGTACCATTATGTATTTCATTAATCCACCACTGTGTTAGGTACTATTACGTATTTCACTACTCAATTACTGTGTTAGGTACCATTATGCATTTCATTACTTTATCACTGTGTTAGGTACCATTATGCATTTCATTACTTTATCACTGTGTTAGGTACCATTCCGTATTGCATTACTCCATCACTGTGTTAGTTACCATTCCGTATTTCATAACTCCCTCATTGTGTTAGGTACCATTTCGCATTCCATTACTCAACCACTGTGTTAGGTACCATTATGTATTTCATTACTGAACCACTGTGTTAGGTACCATTTCGTATTCCATTACTCAACCACTGTGTTAGGTACCATTAAGTATTTCATTACTCCACCACTGTGTTAGGTATCATTATGTATTTCATTACTCCATTACTGTGTTAGGTATCATTACGTATTTCACTACTCCACAACT
The DNA here is from genome assembly GCA_963678985.1 of Spisula subtruncata. Lineage (NCBI taxonomy): Eukaryota > Metazoa > Mollusca > Bivalvia > Venerida > Mactridae > Spisula > Spisula subtruncata. The sequence goes on along the minus strand of OY787662.1, from coordinate 13,171,699 downwards.
GTGTTAGGTCCTATTATGTATTTCACTACTCAATCACTGTGTTAGGTACCATTATGTATTTCATTACTCAACCACTGTGTTAGGTACCATTCCTTATTTTATTACTCCATCACTGTGTTAGGTACCATTACGTATTTCATTACTCCACCACTGTGTTAGGTACCATGATGTATTTCATTACTCCACCACTGTGTCAGGTACCATTACGTATTTCATTACTCCACCACTGTGTTAGGTACCATTATGTATTTTCTTAATGCTTCGATGATATATTCCCGATCGTTTAATTCCTTTTTGACGTCATTTATTGCAGAATTTACGGACCTCTTCATATTGTTATCGAACAAGATTGACGCTGTCATCCATTCTGGTTTATCACGGTGATATTTTGGTTTTAGACAATTTTTTGCGCAATATAAATCTATGTATAAGTTGTTCAAATGCAGAAATCGCCCTACTTTGAACAGTTCATTGGCTGTAACTTTTCTCAAGTATTCGTACACAATAACATGTAATGGTCTCTTGAATTCAGTTAACCAATACAGTGTCATTCGCTTCCATTCGACTAATTGCTTCCGTACACTTTGTGGCCAAACTGAAATGGTAAATGAACACGATGCGTGAAACCACAATATACTGACAAATGATTGTAAGAAGTCACGTTACATACTTTATACAAAATCCTATTTTGGATCTTGAAATGAACCTTATTCCGGATGTTGTCCGTTGCCATGAGGGTATGAGAGAAGCGAAGCCAGTTTCCCCTATATCCTGAGCGTCTTACAAGGGAGTTTTTGGCACCATTTTTATTTCGTCTTTGGTATGACGCGGCCTGGGATCGAACCCCGGACAACCCGAACTCGAAGCGAACTCCCTACCACAAGGCTATCAAGGAGGCGGTCAAACTGAACCAAACAGTATAGACGAGGGATACATGTTAGTTAACTGTGTATGTTCGGTCAATGACTCACAGAAACCTTTGTGCATATCATCCATCTACTTCATAGTTTTAATTAAAAAAAACTTCAGACATAGAACTAGCCTAGTTATACCAGTGGATTAAACACTGGGTTTTCAACTTGTCAACAAACTGAACCAAATCTACTTGGAAAAAGTTATTGTTGCACCGGATAGATGGGGTTATTTCCCTTTCCGGAAATTTTACATGGTGTTTGTTTACATGTATTTTTTCCGATTCCAAAGGTCATTTGATGTGATTTTGCAGTTTTATTGAAGATTAAAGGTCATTTTAGCAGTTTCCAACAAAATATGTGTCGAGGAGTTAGTGATTTATATTTATTTTGTCAATTTTGTTTGATACACCGGCTACATGAGCTTCAAGGCTACTATTCTTATAATTTCATAGGGTGTTCTAGAACACTTTCGTGTGAAAATGAGAATTTGGTATGTCCAATAAATCACAGAGAGAGTTTCTGTTAAAGCTGAAGCGAAAAATGGTCTAATGGATATGAAAGCATAATTGTTTTTCAGTTTTAGAAACTTTAAAAAAAAGTGTGTATTAGTACAATGTAGGTGACAAGTGAATAAGGTATTGCATGTATCGGTTTTCAACGATCCACTGCCCTTTTCACTTTTTTAAACAATAGAATAATTATGTAAAAGTATTATATTGCAACGTTTGTGAATAAGTGACGTACCTATTGATTATGGTTAGACATATATAATATCTTTACCTAAATATACGAATTATAGGTCGCCGGAGATAACTTTGTACACAAACAAATAATGTCTAAAAACAACACTACAAGCGAAAATATATATAATATTTGAAGTAGTTGAGCACAAGGGTAAACAAAAATGTTCAATTTTCTATAGTAAAGAAAGGCTAGCGTTATCACTCAGTGTGTAGAATCACGTGATCAAATCGATTGAAATGAATGCGGTTTTACGCTCAAAACTATTGCGATTTCGTCTGCTAACGGTGAGTTTTTTCTTGATTATAGCGATCGAGCATTTAATATGGTTATATTATATAGCCTAAAGTACATTACGTATGTGTAAGAATACCCGGTGAGTACCGAGTTCGCTCTACCTTTAGCTATTTTTAATTGATGCTCGACCAAATGCAGTTTCCAACCGAGTGTTATAATTTGGTAAAACCGCATTCATTTGATCACGTGATTCTACACACTGATACTGGCATAATATGTTTAGATAACCAAAGTTAAGAAATTTTACTTACTCTTCGATTGAAACATATCTCTTTTTGCGAATCCAACCTTGCTTCTTGTTCGTGCAAGATTAAAATTAGACAATATAGCATCATACGGGTTTCTCAGGATGTACATTGCCATTTGATAGTTAATGGTTTTAGCTCGCATCTTTATGTGTGTGAAGTTAGCAGCCAGTTGCCAGTTGCCAGTTGCCAATTCAACTTTTTGAATCGGCAACTGGCAACTGTCAGCTAACTTCACAACCCAGCAGCCGATTCGTCGATTTCGAAAGTTGAATCGGCAACTGGCAACTGTCAGCCAGCTGACGATTCAAATTTCATAGTAGACTCGAATTGGCAACTGGCAACTGTCAGCCAGCTGACGATTCAAATCTTTCGGGAAAATCGAATTGGCAACTGGCAACTGTCAGCCAGCTGACGATTCAAACTTCATTGTAGACTCGAATTGGCAACTGGCAACTGTCAGCCAGCTGACGATTCAAATCTTTCGGGAAAATCGAATAGGCAACTGGCAACTGTCAGCCAGCTGACGATTCAAATTTCACTGTAGACTCGAATTGGCAACTGGCAACTGTCAGCCAGCTGACAATTCGAAAAAAAATATTTTTTTGTGAAAAATCGAATTGGCAACTGGCAACTGTCAGCCAGCTGACAATTCGAAAAAAAAAATGTTTTTCTCAGAAAATCGAATTGGCAACTGGCAACTGTCAGCCAGCTGACAATTCGAAAAAAAATTTTTTTTTGTGAAAAATCGAATTGGCAACTGGCAACTGTCAGCCAGCTGACAATTCGAAAAAAAAATTTTTTTGTGAAAAATCGAATTGGCAACTGGCAACTGTCAGCCAGCTGACAATTCGAAAAAAAATATTTTTTTGTGAAAAATCGAATTGGCAACTGGCAACTGTCAGCCAGCTGACAATTCGAAAAAAAAATTTTTTTTCAGAAAATCGAATTGGCAACTGGCAACTGTCAGCCAGCTGACAATTCGAAAAAAATATTTTTTTTGTGAAAAATCGAATTGGCAACTGGCAACTGTCAGCCAGCTGACATTTCGAAAAAAATTTTTTTTTTCAGAAAATCGAATTGGCAACTGGCAACTGTCAGCCAGCTGACAATTCGAAAAAAAATTTTTTTTTGTTAAAAATCGAATTGGCAACTGGCAACTGTCAGCCAGCTGACAATTCGAAAAAAAATATTTTTTTTCAGAAAATCGAATTGGCAACTGGCAACTGTCAGCCAGCTGACAATTCGAAAAAAAATATTTTTTTGTGAAAAATCGAATTGGCAACTGGCAACTGTCAGCCAGCTGACAATTCGAAAAAAAAAATTTTATTTTCAGAAAATCGAATTGGCAACTGGCAACTGTCAGCCAGCTGACAATTCGAAAAAAATTTTTTTTTCAGAAAATCGAATTGGCAACTGGCAACTGTCAGCCAGCTGACAATTCGAAAAAATAATTTTTTTTTGTGAAAAATCGAATTGGCAACTGGCAACTGTCAGCCAGCTGACAATTCGAAAAAAAATATTTTTTTTCAGAAAATCGAATTGGCAACTGGCAACTGTCAGCCAGCTGACAATTCGAAAAAAATATTTTTTTGTGAAAAATCGAATTGGCAACTGGCAACTGTCAGCCAGCTGACAATTCGAAAAAAAATATTTTTTGTGAAAAATCGAATTGGCAACTGGCAACTGTCAGCCAGCTGACAATTCGAAAAAAAAAATTTATTTTCAGAAAATCGAATTGGCAACTGGCAACTGTCAGCCAGCTGACAATTCGAAAAAAAATTTTTTTTCAGAAAATCGAATTGGCAACTGGCAACTGTCAGCCAGCTGACAATTCGAAAAAAAAATATTTTTTTGTGAAAAATCGAATTGGCAACTGGCAACTGTCAGCCAGCTGACGATTCGAAAAAAAATATTTTTGTGAAAAATCGAATTGGCAACTGGCAACTGTCAGCAAGCTGACAATTCGAAAAAAAATATTTTTTTGTGAAAAATCGAATTGGCAACTGGCAACTGTCAGCCAGCTGACAATTCGAAAAAAAAATTTTTTTTGTGAAAAATCGAATTGGCAACTGGCAACTGTCAGCCAGCTGACAATTCGAAAAAAAAATTTTTTTTCAGAAAATCGAATTGGCAACTGGCAACTGTCAGCCAGCTGACAATTCGAAAAAAAATATTTTTTGTGAAAAATCGAATTGGCAACTGGCAACTGTCAGCCAGCTGACAATTCGAAAAAAAATTTTTTTTTGAAAAATCGAATTGGCAACTGGCAACTGTCAGCCAGCTGACAATTCGAAAAAAAAATATTTTTTTGTGAAAAATCGAATTGGCAACTGGCAACTGTCAGCCAGCTGACAATTCGAAAAAAAAATTTTTTTTGTGAAAAATCGAATTGGCAACTGGCAACTGTCAGCCAGCTGACAATTCGAAAAAAAATTTTTTTTTCAGAAAATCGAATTGGCAACTGGCAACTGTCAGCCAGCTGACAATTCGAAAAAAAATATTTTTTGTGAAAAATCGAATTGGCAACTGGCAACTGTCAGCCAGCTGACAATTCGAAAAAAAATTTTTTTTTGAAAAATCGAATTGGCAACTGGCAACTGTCAGCCAGCTGACAATTCGAAAAAAAAATATTTTTTTGTGAAAAATCGAATTGGCAACTGGCAACTGTCAGCCAGCTGACAATTCGAAAAAAAAATTTTTTTTTCAGAAAATCGAATTGGCAACTGGCAACTGTCAGCCAGCTGACAATTCGAAAAAAAAAATTATTTTCAGAAAATCGAATTGGCAACTGGCAACTGTCAGCCAGCTGACAATTCGAAAAAAAATATTTTTGTGAAAAATCGAATTGGCAACTGGCAACTGTCAGCCAGCTGACAATTCGAAAAAAAAAAAAATTTGTGAAAATCGAATTGGCAACTGGCAACTGTCAGCCAGCTGACAATTCGAAAAAAAATTTTTTTTCAGAAAATCGAATTGGCAACTGGCAACTGTCAGCCAGCTGACAATTCGAAAAAATAATTTTTTTTTGTGAAAAATCGAATTGGCAACTGGCAACTGTCAGCCAGCTGACAATTCGAAAAAAAATATTTTTTTTCAGAAAATCGAATTGGCAACTGGCAACTGTCAGCCAGCTGACAATTCGAAAAAAAAATATTTTTTTGTGAAAAATCGAATTGGCAACTGGCAACTGTCAGCCAGCTGACAATTCGAAAAAAAAATTTTTTTTTCAGAAAATCGAATTGGCAACTGGCAACTGTCAGCCAGCTGACAATTCGAAAAAAAAATTTATTTTCAGAAAATCGAATTGGCAACTGGCAACTGTCAGCCAGCTGACAATTCGAAAAAAAATATTTTTGTGAAAAATCGAATTGGCAACTGGCAACTGTCAGCCAGCTGACAATTCGAAAAAAAAAAAAAATTGTGAAAAATCGAATTGGCAACTGGCAACTGTCAGCCAGCTGACAATTCGAAAAAAAATATTTTTTTTAGAAAATCGAATTGGCAACTGGCAACTGTCAGCCAGCTGACAATTCGAAAAAAAAAATTTTTTGTGAAAAATCGAATTGGCAACTGGCAGCCAGCAGCCGATTCAAATTTTACTCCAAAATCGAATTGGCAACTGGCAATTCAAATTTCACGGTCGATACTCCCAGCTACTTTGGTCTGGAAAAAGCTACCTATAATCTCCGTGGTCTCAGCATAATAGGTCATTATCAGCAACACCATGTGATTTATACCAATAAACTGACTCATTAAAAGTGTGCAGGGCGTAGTTGGGCTACGCAAATACGCAAGATACGTACGCAGTTGGAATAACTGACAAAATTAAAGTGATATAAAAAGCAATAAAATGCCATGCCTGGTGAGGCATGTTTTACATGTGATAATATGTGATTTATATAGACAACTCTATCTGCCTGTATTCGAACAATCGACCCCCTTCCAATGCAAACGCTCAAATCACCCGACCACAGGCGAGGTATACAAGTGCGGTTTCAGTGCATGAACCTGTCGGGTATGTACACTTTCTATCACATGGACTGATCACTAGGTACATGGATAGGCCTACATTTTCTCTATCTCCAGTACCGGTTAGTTTCAAGCATGTCATTTAAACATAAATCAGCGGGAATCATTTCTTTTATACAGCAATGATACATGCCGGAGTCGGAGAAACACACATGAAAGCGCTCTCGTGTCTACAATGGGCAGCAATGATACATGCCGGAGTCGGAGAAACACGCATGAAAGCGCCCCCGTGTCTACAATGGGATTGCCTACAATATCATACATATTAGTACAAATTAAAATTCTATGACCATATAGAGCAAGGACATGTATTAAACAATTACCTTAAACCGACACTTTACGCATCCATAGTTATACGCAGTGCAACCTATGCACATTTAGCAACTCTAGTATGAGCATTATCATATATCGCAGAAGCTGTCTCTCACTATAATATATCTCTTACCTACATACAGCAACAGCATCTGAATGACCAACAATATGTGTGTTTCCGACTAGTTGTCGTCCGAGAGGAGTTACTGTGTATAATATAATGAGCTAGTACAAACTTTATCTTGTAATTATTTCTATAATGCAACAGCTACGAGTAGATAGCAAGCTTTTATTCAGACATTCTACAAACATATATAATAATATGAACTTGTCATAGAATCCATCATTGTGTATGGTACGGAGTCCGGTTAGTGCCAAATGAATGATTGTGCCTCGCATCAAGAGGGCGAGGGGCGAGACGCGAAAATCGGTCGACACACGAAGCAAGGCGCGATATTCAAACACGAGATCTCGCTCTGTCACAGTATCAAAACCACGACATTTCGCGGTAAAATATCGTGTCTCTCTTGTCGTGTCGCGCGATTTTCGCATGTTGCTTTGTGTTTCGCACGATATTACATCGCCCGATTGTTGCAGTCGCATAAAATGTTCCAACCGTGAGACAGGACACACGAAGCGAGGCAAGAGAATCGCGCGATACACGAAGTGAGGCGCGGCATTATGTCACGCAAATATCAGTGTTAAAGTAATTTTCACCACTATATGTCCTAGCAAACAATAAAACTTGGTATGATAAAAAGGAGCATACTGAGGCAACCAGGCTCTTTGACCCTGGAAGACCAGGTATGTAGATGTAGGCAGGCTGAAGGGAGTCGAACTATACCATCGCTAGGCCCCTATCTTGGGGCTGAAAGAGGGGCAAGATCCCCAAAATAGCTACTAGAGCGGTATGCAATTGGCGACTTTGGATGGATTCGGGCCCGTGAACAGCCCAAACCATGCTGTGTGACCCCATCGAGTCGAACGAGACCCATCCGCACGTACCTATCTTGGGGCTGATAGGGGCTAGAGGACCTGATCCCTTGGTGCCTATAACAGCAGTGTATTAAACGTTGTTTAGGGCCGGTTTCGGGCCCGAACATAGTCCAAACCAGGCTCTGTGACCCCGGAAGACTGGGTATGTAGATGAAAGTCAGGCTGACGGCAGTCGAACACGACCGTCGCTAGGCCCCTATCTTGGGACTGAAAGGATGGCCAGATCCCCGAAATTAGACAAAATAGCAGTAAACCATAGACGACTTGTGATGGGTTCGAGTCCGTATGCAGTTATCACATAACGGGAACAGTATAATAACTGAAATAATACCGGGGAAATCGTGACAAGTTGTATAACTTACAAAAATTTAAAACTGGCAAATAAACGGTACAGTGTGAATGGAGTTGGGTGAACATACAGTATCAGAAAAAGTGACCGGAAAGCCAAAGGGTTACTAACAGACGCTAGATGATTGACAGTTTGAAAGATTTTGTAACTCTAGACAATAAAAATAGAGTTTCCTCTTGTTGCTATATGAGCGTAAAACTGTGTGAATATTTAATTTGTTAAACCAATGACAGAATAAACTGCATATGATGTTACGATTTGTTTAATACTCAGGGCAATAAATTATATAAACTGTAATTAAAAATAATCCGAATAATAGAAAACCAACAAGACTCAATCAAGGATGAAGGTCAACTTTTTATATACAAATTCCCGGAAGTATCTAGCTAGTGTGGACTCCAAATGATGTAATAAGGTACTACTGTTATGTGAATTTAATGTCGCTTTTCTGTAGCATATTAAGTTTGATCTATACATTTCTTTGAAAATTGTTTTTACATGTGTAAACTTTCCGAAACGAAAGTGACGCAATGTTAACGTCGGCATTGGTATAGGTTGACATCTTGTGAAAAACGTTTCAAGAGATGATTTTTTCTATTTTTTTGTATATATTGTAGGTAAGATATATTAGTTTAACATATAAAAGATATCATTTTTTGACGGGCAGATTTTTTGAAATTCCAGAAACTTGCGTAATTTTTGGCGAATCAAAATTGTAAACGACGTCATGTTAAGGATTTAATTGGCGCGTTTTGAAATAAATGTGTTAAATGTACGTGTATATGCACTGATGCGCATTCATCATACGAAGCTAATGCCGAATGTTTGACATAGCTGGTGTAATTATAACGATTACCACAGCCGTATTACTATGTAAAGGATTGATCGCACCGTCACGTAAAGACGCACGTTACATGGCAACTTTAGGACGTCATAGCAACGTCATTATCAAAAATACGGAAGTGTAAAGTTCAAATTTAAATCGGAAATAACTTCAATTTTACAATGATACCAAATTTGTTTATTGACTCTGAGAGTTTTCAATCCACTGGTTCCACCTTAAAAGTGTCCTGAATTGATAAATGAACTGAATTGACTCAATTTGCTCGCAAAATTAAATTAAAATACAAAATTAATCATTTCGAAAACGAATTAGTGTGAGATTCAGGTCCGGTAAATAATGCATTTTTCTAGATCGGTTCGCTCGCACAATTCATTTATTGGTGAATAGTATCAAGTAGAGATCAAGTTTGTGTGATAGATGTAGGCGGTTCAGATAGTATAAATTATGTATATTTCAAAGCTTCATCGCGACAAGTATTTCAAGTTTTACGTAATAATGGTTGTATGCGCTATGCCACTCTCGCGAGCACTGAGTAACATATACTCCATTACAAGAACGGACAGGTCCGCATCCTATCAAGATTCGGTACGATTCATACACTTTGCGACCATTGATGATGTGGTAACAAGGCAAAACGGCTGAGCGCGTGCAAAAACGACTACAACACACAATCTACCAGGCTCCCATTCGGATGACTAAGGAATGCCCGGATAGACACTTCAGAGCAACGTAATAACTCGGACGAGAGACACGGATAATCTCGGATCAGCACAGAATGTACTCGCGTATTCCGTGTAACCACCATGCTAGGTATGGGGACAATCGCACCTCTGCTGTCTTGCTAATTGATAGGCCGGATCTGGTATATGCCGAGAACACGTCAGGGTAAGGACGACTCCAGTTAGTCAATGCAAAAATACCGATGAACTTCATGTTCACGTTCATCGCAAGATTGTTCGTATAGCGTCAGAAGATGAGATGTAGGTGACTAGAGTTTTGTTGTCGTAGATATCCATGTGCAATTACATGCTTAATAAGTTTTTAAAAATTACACATTCAGCCAATTTATAGATACGCAAATCATGCAATAATTATTCAGTCATTAACATATATATATTGTATGAAAGTAGACTTGGGTTTCAAAAATATGAGATTCGTTGGACTTTTTAGTTAGTGTAAATATTGATTTTGAATCACTATAAAACAGCGAAAATGGTCTTAATTCTAAGGCGGTTGGATTATTGAGGTTGTCCTAATGCAAAGTTTAATTCAACGTGATTGAATTGTTTCAATGTATTATTATGACATTTAGGATTGTATTATTATTTCTAATAATATGTTGATGTTTTCAAAATATCCAATGTATACACTAAATACAAAATGTAGATGTCAAGTCAATTACCTATGATCAAATATGTTTATAAGTTTGTAATATATTTAATTCTTTTACCACAGTATACTAACAACCTCGCATCTCTTAAGAGTTGCAAACAATAAGCCCCCCCCCATCCACGAGACGATCAGCAATATAGCCAGTCGAGTACCGTCAGAGTCGACACGGAAAGACGGGCCGGAGTATAGGCAGCCCATCACTCAGTTAGCTAGCCAGCTACCAAACCGTTAAATAGCGAACACATGCGTCGCGAAAAAAACACATGACCGGTAGGTAGTGGCGAAGTTTGGCGTACCGTCTCGGCTGGCTAGCTAGCTAGTCGTTAAGTAGCGAGCACATGCATCACAAAATAAACTCAGTCGGCATTCGGACGTACAGTCAATTGAACACACATAGAGGGAAAGCGCGAGACATCAAAAGCTCACGACAGAAACCCGAACGCTACATGTGTTAGGATGGACGCCGATGACAGCTCAATCTGGTCGGCAAGTGGTTTACCCGGGGGTAGGGACGTTGTGCCCATAACAGAGCGCGGCTTTTGAGCTGCCCGGTGCGAGGGTTGGATAAGAATGGAAACCCCACCGAGAAAACTGACTGTCGAAGCTAGGTTTATAGACCAACTCGATGGCAGATTTTTCACATCCAAGCTAACCTGTTGAACAAACAGGTATGTGAAGAGATTTCCAACACACCAAAACTGGTCGAATCCAAGCTATTTGTGAAAGTGTTTTCCCCGAGGTGTAGTTTTGGATGCTTGGTAGAAGGGAAATTCCGCTGAAAAAACGCCTTGAAGACAATTGGCCGTTAGACGCGCTGTGACCATTTTTTTCAAAGGCATGCTAACCAGTTGAATTTGATGCCAAATGATGGAGCACAGGAAGAGCTTTCCAACGCACCCAAACTTGGCCGGGTCGGAACTTATGTAAAAATGTTTTTCCCGGGATGTAATTTTGGAGGGTTTGGTAGAAGGGAAATCCCGCCGATAAAGCCGCGTGCAAAGCCCGGTCGTTACAAAGGCAAGCTAGTCAGTTGAGTTTAGTGTTAAATGAACGTGTATGGGAAGAGCTTTCCATTGCATATAAACTTTTTAGGATCGGAGCTCATGTGAAAAAGTTTTCCCCGGGGTGAAAATTTGAAAAGCTTGGTAGAAGGGAAATCCCGCCTATAAAACCGCCTGCAAAGCTCGGTCGTTAGACGCACTGTAGATTTTTTCAAAAAGCAAGCTAGCCAGTTGAGTTTAGTGTCCAATGAACGAGCATTGAAAGAGCTTTCTAACGCACCCAAACTTGGCCGGTTCGGAGCTCATGGGAAGAAGTTTTCCCCGAGGGGAAGTTTTGAAGGGCTTGGTAGAAGGTAAATCCCGCCGATAAACAGCCTTCAGAAGCTCGGCAGTTAGACGCTCAATGACAGTTTTTGTTCAAAGGCAAGCTAGCCGGATGAGTTTCGTGTTAAATGAACGAGCACGGAAAGAGCTCTCCAACACACCCAAACTTGTAGGGATCGGAGCTCATGTGAAAAAGTTTTCCCCGAGGTGAAAATTTGAACGGCTTGGTAGAAGGGAAATCCCGCCTATAAAACCGCCTGCAAAGCTCGATCGTTAGACGCGCTGTAGATTTTTGCAAAAAGCAAGCTAGCCAGGTGAGTTTAGTGTCCAATGAACGAGCATTGAAAGAGCTTTCCAACGCACCCAAACTTGGCCGGTTCGGAGCTCATGGGAAGAAGTTTTCCCCGAGGGGAAATTTTGAAGGACTTGGTAGAAGGTAAATCCCGCCGATAAACAGCCTTCAGAAGCTCGGCCGTTAGACGCTCAATGCCAGTTTTTGTTCAAAGGCAAGCTAGCCGGATGAGTTTGGTGTTAAATGAACGAGCACGAAAAGAGCTCTCCAACGCACCCAAACTTGTAGGGATCGGAGCTCATGTGAAAAAGTTTTCCCCGAGGTGAAAATTTGAACGGCTTGGTAGAAGGGAAATCCCGCCTATAAAACCGCCTGCAAAGCTCGATCGTTAGACGCGCTGTAGATTTTCGCAAAAAGCAAGCTAGCCAGGTGAGTTTAGTGTCCAATGAACGAGCATTGAAAGAGCTTTCCAACGCACCCAAACTTGGCCGGTTCGGAGCTCATGGGAAGAAGTTTTCCCCGAGGGGAAATTTTGAAGGACTTGGTAGAAGGTAAAACCCGCCGATAAACAGCCTTCAGAAGCTCGGCCGTTAGACGCTCAATGACAGTTTTTGTTCAAAGGCAAGCTAGCCGGATGAGTTTGGTGTTAAATGAACGAGCACGGAAAGAGCTCTCCAACGCACCCAAACTTGTAGGGATCGGAGCTCATGTGAAAAAGTTTTCCCCGAGGTGAAAATTTGAACGGCTTGGTAGAAGGGAAATCCCGCCTATAAAACCGCCTGCAAAGCTCGATCGTTAGACGCGCTGTAGATTTTTGCAAAAAGCAAGCTAGCCAGGTGAGTTTAGTGTTCTATGACCGAGCATTGAAAGAGCTTTCTAACGTACCCAAACTTGGCCGGTTCGGAGCTAATGGGAAGAAATTTTCCCCGAGGTGAAATTTTGAAGGGCTTGGTAGAAGGGAAATTCCGCCGATAAACGGCCTTCAGAAGCTAGTTCGTTAGACGCTCGATGACAGTTTCTGTTTAAAGGCAAGCTAGCCGGTTGAGTTTGGTGTTAAATAAACGAGCACGGAAAGAGCTTTCCAACGCACCAAAACTTGTTAGGATCGGAGCTCATGTGAAAAAGTTTTCCCCGAAGTGAAAATTTGGACCGCTTGGTAGAAGGGAAATCTCGCCTATAAAGCCACCTGCAAAGCTCGGTCGTTAGACGCGCTGTTGATTTTTTCAAAAAGCAAGCTAGCCTGTTGAGTTTGGTGTTAAATGAACGAGCACGAAAGAGCTTTCCAACGCACCAAAACTTGTTAGGATCAGAGCACATGGGAAAAAGTTTTTTCCGGGTTGAAATTTTGAAGGGCTTGGTAGAAGGGAAATCTCGCCGATAAAGCCGAGCACCGAAAATCGGCAGTTTCAAACTTCATCATCTTTATGACTGTATAATTTCATTTTAATACATCGTTTTTATTGTTAATGTCAATGCTTTTAAAGGGTCTGTAGACTGGTCCGTGGTGGCATTTCCAAAATTTTAATGCTTCGGTCACTTCCACTACTCGACCGTCCCTCCACTGTCACTCACTGAGATAATTTTAATGATCGTTTCATCCGGACGTTTGAGTGGGTATCCGACCTAACTAGAAAATGGTATTCGCAACGGTAAGTGTCGCTGGAGTTGACTCGACTGAGTGGGATTTCTCAAGTGGGCGAAACGGTCACTTGACAGTGACTCCAGCTACAATCAACTAAGGTTATGTGAATACCGATTTAGCGCACGAACGTTGGACTAATAAAGTTATTGTATTTTCAAAATAAATAAACCAACGAACCCTTTTGAAAGAATGTGTTGAAACCATCGATGCATATTTTGTAACATGCATTTTGTAATATTTTGTAATCATTAAGTATATTTTTGAACAAATAGAGTTAAGTTGCAGTACAGTCTGAAATACGTGGAATTTAAATTTAGTAGTTTCACTGCGATGTTAATAAATTGCATGCTGCATTGTATTCGTGTGAATAATACATGTATAAGGAATACGAATACGGAAATGCATGTATATTCATATATTGATTTTAATAATTGCTTTTTAATTCCGTGAATATAACAGAAATAGTTAAATATTAAAATAAAAACGTGGTCATCTGTAACACAACCATGTATGTTATTTACTATGTTGCAAAATTAAAATTTGCCTTTGTTAAAATCATGCAAATGCACCGAATCCCCCAAAAACACATTGAATAATTAAACATGTATTGTTTACACAGTGTACTATCTTATGCTACGGTCACATTTGCCCTACAAGCTCCGTACGAGTTGATTTTGCTAAACTCGCACGACGTCCGTACGGATTCCGTACGGTGCTCGTAAGGATATTACGGAATACCGTTAGGGCCATCGTGGTTACACATTAAAATCCAGAGGGCGACAATGCGATAGTGCGATAGTACGATGGCGACAATGCGATAATACGATGGCGACAATGCGACAGTACGATGGCGACAATGCGACAACGCGATAGTACGATGGCGACAATGCGATAGTACGATGGCGACAGTACGATATGACTATCGCATTGTCGCCATCGTACTATCGCGTTGTCGCATTGTCGCCATCGTACTGTCGCATTGTCGCCATCGTATTATCGCATTGTCGCCATCGTACTATCGCACTATCGCATTGTCGCCCTCTGGATTTTAATTTATAACCACGATGGCCCTAACGGTATTCCGTAGGATATTGATACTCGTACGAGTGTCTTACGGATTTTTTCGACTCGTAGAGGTCTCGGCGACATGGTAAAACATTTTCACCGAGCTCCCGAGTTGTCTACGAGCTGTCTACGAGCTCGTATATATTTTGAGTCAGGCGTATTTCGCACGGGACATTAACGGTCAACGGCATAGGATTAGATAGTGAACAGTATGACAGCAGTTATGTCAACAATGTTAATTGTTATGTGTATGCAACAATATGTTATAGACAATATATTGAAATTTCGACACATTTTTCAATATCGAGTTGATGATACATGTGTTTAACTGCTATTGTGTCAATGCTGCATCTGTACCCAGTATCTAAGATCCGGTACAAAGATAATTAAGTATAACGTATCGATTAAAAAAAACAACAACATTAATTAGGTAATGAAATCCAAATTTAATACACAATTATAATTATGCCCTTCAATTTTAACATCTGCTATGTTTTGAATATATAAAACAAATATTTAGTGTAATGATTAGTATTTTTATACAAAAAGCTGAGGGGGAAAGAATGATTGGTTAGCATATCCAGAACGAAATACAGGGTGCTGACAGATTACTAATGCGTGTAGGTCTATGATTCTAGGTGGCCGGATTTATCCAAGATGCGACAAGTCTGGGTACCCAATATGGCATGTTCGGCACCCAGTAACTTTATATGTCATTGTTTGTATGATTGTTTATAAAATAGTATCTGGTATGAGCAGAGGTCTACATGGAAGACTGGACTTTCCTAACCGAGTTGTCTCAGATATTGCTGTTATATTATAATAATGACGCTACTAGCTTTTGAAAGAAGTATTTAAATGATTTTAAGAAGACTCAACGTGTAAGTACGTCAACAAACCTATTAACATGTGCTATAATCAGCCATTCGGGTGACACTCAGACTGTGGTCGCGTGGGAAATTCTCTAGACTACGGATCGACAAGTCCATCAAAGGTTTTAATCTCGACCGGGGCATATGGTCATTCGGAAATCATTTCATTGTTTCCGCCCAACTAGAAATGGACTAGTTGGTAAACCCAAAGGTTGTCTACACCTAAAATGTTAAAGCACTTAGATGTATATTCGAAAAGGCTAGGGGTCCACATGCCGTTTAACATTCTGTCTCTTCCATCCTCCCGTGTATACGATATGTACCCGATGATTATTGATGATCGCGCAGACACCGACCGATGAGTAGCAACGTATATTTTTCACTCGATGCTACACAATCCCTCGATCTGCAGCATGACTACGTTCGGCTTCAGCCAAATTAGTCAAAATGTACGCTGACCGTTCATTGTATTATAAAGATGTCCAAACGGTTATTTTGCTAGGTCCGACTAGCACAAGAACATAACACAAGACGTACTCGTCTCTTAATGTAAGATGGCCATATTTACCAACATTCCAGAAGCCCGGACCAAACCTCACCAAACCAATAGGGGTCTGTAACGTCTTCAACCCCATTCACTGTTTAAGAATAACTGTTATTCTTAAACAGTGAATGGGGTGGAAGAAGTTACCGACCCCTATGACCAAACCTGGACGCGCTCATGCTCAATGTAAAATGAATTGACATGTCCGTGATTCGCATGCACGTATCTTATGTGTACACATAAATATTTGTCTATACATCTATGTGTTCTTTTTATCTTTTAGTTTTTGACAACTGTGCAATATACATGTATTCAATGTAGAGTTGATTCAAAGATCTCTGTCACAACCGCGTAAACAAAGATTCACCCCGGTCGATTATTAAATGTGTGTCAGGATTAAATTTTACCATCAATGATACACTTAAATGATTAAAAAGCTAATGGTCCTATATCGTAGTGGTTATACTTGCTGCAATTAGCTATTCAGAAATGGAACATTGTGGCGGTTTTGACAGACATCTTTGAATCGACAATACTTTAATGCATAATACTCATCGAACAATCATAAACTCTATAAACGTATATAGCCCTGATCGTTCAACGTCGATCAAGAAGTAATTAAACGTTTTTCCTTGCATTTATAAACATGACCTGAAAATTCCATCATTCTTTAATCATCTTACATATAATAATAACTAACAACAGGTAATGTCAGCTTCCTTATGAGTTCCCTTCTTCAATAATACCTACTACTCGGGAGCTCGGTGAATTTTCACCGAGCTCCTGAGTCCTCTAAGAGTTACGAAAATCCGAACGATGCTCGTAAGAGTTTACAATGCCCGTACGGACTCCGTACAAAGGAGCTCGAACGAGACAATTTATTTTAATCGTACGAGGCCCGTACGAGCTGTGACCAGAAGCTAAAAACCTAAAATACCTTTAGAATTTGAAATATTTTGGACTCGTAGCCTACTCATACGAGTTGGTAAATCCGTACGGGTAACTGTCAGCCAGCTGACAATTCAAATTTTTCTGTAGAATCGAATTGGCACTTGGCCACTGGCAGTCAGCTGACACTTAAAAGTTCACTGTTATATCAGTTAAATAGGAAACTGAACAAAATCTTTTACATCATTTTGAGACTTGTTGTAACATTTGCCCTACGATGTCCCAGTTGCCAATTCGATTATTTACAAAAAAAAAATTTTTTTTCGAATTGTCAGCTGGCTGACAGTTGCCAGTTGCCAATTCGATTTTTCACAAAAAAATATTTTCTTTCGAATTGTCAGCTGGCTGACAGTTGCCAGTTGCCAATTCGATTTTCTGAAAAAAAAAATTTTTTTCGAATTGTCAGCTGGCTGACAGTTGCCAGTTGCCAATTCGATTTTTCACAAAAAAAATTTTTTTTTCGAATTGTCAGCTGGCTGACAGTTGCCAGTTGCCAATTCGATTTTCTGAAAAAAAATTTTTTTTTCGAATTGTCAGCTGGCTGACAGTTGCCAGTTGCCAATTCGATTTTTCACAAAAAAATTTTTTTTTCGAATTGTCTGCTTGCTGACAGTTGCCAGTTGCCAATTCGATTTTTTTTTCGAATTGTCAGCTGGCTGACAGTTGCCAGTTGCCAATTCGACTTTTCACAAAAAAAATTTTTTTTTCGAATTGTCAGCTGGCTGACAGTTGCCAGTTGCCAATTCGATTTTCTGAAAAAAAATATTTTTTTTCGAATTGTCAGCTGGCTGACAGTTGCCAGTTGCCAATTCGATTTTTCACAAAAAAATTTTTTTTTCGAATTGTCAGCTGGCTGACAGTTGCCAGTTGCCAATTCGATTTTTTCACAAAAAAATATTTTTTTTTCGAATTGTCAGCTGGCTGACAGTTGCCAGTTGCCAATTCGATTTTTCACAAAAAATATTTTTTTTCGAATTGTCAGCTGGCTGACAGTTGCCAGTTGCCAATTCGATTTTTCACAAAAAAATAATTTTTTTTTTCGAATTGTCAGCTGGCTGACAGTTGCCAGTTGCCAATTCGATTTTCTGAAAAAAAATATTTTTTTTCGAATTGTCAGCTGGCTGACAGTTGCCAGTTGCCAATTCGATTTTTCACAAAAAAAATTTTTTTTTCGAATTGTCATCTGGCTGACAGTTGCCAGTTGCCAATTCGATTTTTCACAAAAAAATATTTTTTTTTCGAATTGTCAGCTGGCTGACAGTTGCCAGTTGCCAATTCGATTTTCTGAAAAAAAATAATTTTTTTCGAATTGTCAGCTGGCTGACAGTTGCCAGTTGCCAATTCGATTTTTCACAAAAAAATTTTTTTTTCGAATTGTCAGCTGGCTGACAGTTGCCAGTTGCCAATTCGATTTTTCACAAAAAAATATTTTTTTTCGAATTGTCAGCTGGCTGACAGTTGCCAGTTGCCAATTCGATTTTTCACAAAAAAAATATTTTTTTTCGAATTGTCAGCTGGCTGACAGTTGCCAGTTGCCAATTCGATTTTTCTAAAAAAAATTTTTTTTCGAATTGTCAGCTGGCTGACAGTTGCCAGTTGCCAATTCGATTTTTCACAAAAAATATTTTTTTTCGAATTGTCAGCTGGCTGACAGTTGCCAGTTGCCAATTCGATTTTCTGAAAAAAAAATTTTTTTCGAATTGTCAGCTGGCTGACAGTTGCCAGTTGCCAATTCGATTTTTCACAAAAAAATATTTTTTTTCGAATTGTCAGCTGGCTGACAGTTGCCAGTTGCCAATTCGATTTTTCACAAAAAAATATTTTTTTCGAATTGTCAGCTGGCTGACAGTTGCCAGTTGCCAATTCGATTTTTCACAAAAAAATTTTTTTTTCGAATTGTCAGCTGGCTGACAGTTGCCAGTTGCCAATTCGATTTTTCACAAAAAAATATTTTTTTTCGAATTGTCAGCTGGCTGACAGTTGCCAGTTGCCAATTCGATTTTCTGAAAAAAATATTTTTTTTTCGAATTGTCAGCTGGCTGACAGTTGCCAGTTGCCAATTCGAGTCTACAGTGAAATTTGAATCGTCAGCTGGCTGACAGTTGCCAGTTGCCAATTCGATTTTCCCGAAAGATTTGAATCGTCAGCTGGCTGACAGTTGCCAGTTGCCGATTCAACTTTCGAAATCGACGAATCGGCTGCTGGGTTGTGAAGTTGGCTGACAGTTGCCAGTTGCCAATTCGATTTTTCACAAGAAATTTCTTTTTCGAATTGTCAGCTGGCTGACAGTTGCCAGTTGCCAATTCGATTTTTCACAAAAAAATTTTTTTTTCGAATTGTCAGCTGGCTGACAGTTGCCAGTTGCCAATTCGATTTTTCACAAAAAAATTTTTTTTTTCGAATTGTCAGCTGGCTGACAGTTGCCAGTTGCCAATTCGATTTTCTGAAAAAAATATTTTTTTTTCGAATTGTCAGCTGGCTGACAGTTGCCAGTTGCCAATTCGAGTCTACAGTGAAATTTGAATCGTCAGCTGGCTGACAGTTGCCAGTTGCCAATTCGATTTTCCCGAAAGATTTGAATCGTCAGCTGGCTGACAGTTGCCAGTTGCCGATTCAACTTTCGAAATCGACGAATCGGCTGCTGGGTTGTGAAGTTGGCTGACAGTTGCCAGTTGCCGATTCAAAAGGTTGAATTGGCAACTGGCAACTGGCAACTGGCTGCTAACTTCACACACATCGCATCTTTTCACAATCTATATGGTTTGTTAGATTATCATATTCGTGTGTCTTTATTATATATACTCCACCACGTTGGGGACAGCGCTTTGATCCAGGAAAATCACCATCCTTATCAACGTAGACACTACCCGTAAAAACACCTGAAAATTAAAATGAAAATTAATAAATAAACATTTTACTATGTTCTGAGAGATAAGGGTTAACTTTACTAATTCTCAGGTAATCGGTGACAAAACTTCGAATATCGCCATAACTGCAAATGAAACAACTAAAGTACATTCAGAAGTAACACGTTATAGCAGAGAGAACTAGCGAAAAATACGGAACTGACGGATTCACTCGGACAAGCAGGCGCTCTGAAGCTGTGAATGATATCGCTGGCTGAGTAGAAGAAGGTCGTAAGTACAAACACGCGGTTTTGAGAAAACAAGATATATGGTGTGGAAACTACCTTTTTCAACACCTGACCTGTTCATAAGTTCATGAAAATAAACTCATAGTGAGCACCCTCGTGATGCAGTATTCGTGGTCCTTATAAGGGCGTAAGTAGCATGTCTGCCTCTCTCATTCAAAACTAGCGACATGACATGGTAAAGCTTAAAGAGTTCCCTGTTCCTTTCCTGTAGTTTTGATCGTTTAAATCGACTCAGGAATATTATACATTAAATGAGAATCATTATTACTCAAACTCCTCAAATCTTCAACAGAAAGCTCCCATCAATAACCGAGAAAAAAAAGAAAACATATTTCCGTAACGAGCCAAAACAGTCATTTAGTGTTTCCTTTTGACTAAATAATAATAAATCGCTTGAAGCGATAAATTATTATTGGTGATTTAAATATATTTTGACATAGATACATATTTGCGCATACTTTCTTCAGACAAATTATGATAACTGATAGTGCTTTGTACATTTAGCTCATTTAATATGATATTAGAGAAAAATATGCTAGTTATGGGGAATGCCTCTTTAACATACCTGTAATAGATTCTAACAATTCTCTAGTCCAAGAGTTCCCAGAACCTGGATAACTTGCCAAAGCAACAAACGATTTGTTTCCATTAATAAATACGGGCGTGTTAAAGCGACACGACTGGCAAACTTGTTCCGTCCATGCGGTATTGAAACTGGATGCGTTAATACTTCCACACATTCTGTCACAGTTATTCAACTCTTCATATCCATTAATCATTTTATGTAACACTTCCGAACATAGATGATCAAATCCGACATCACTAACTCGGTGCGCTGCGACAGGAGTCCACATTTCATTATGTTTACCACTGTTTTCGTTATGTTTACCACTGTTTTCGTTATGTTTACCACTGTTTTCGTTATGTTTACCACTGTTTTCGTTATGTTTACCACTGTTTTCACTGATTCGGCGTCTGATAATTTCTTTCACCTCTTTTTCTGAGTCATGTTTATGAAATCTCGACATGTAGAAGTTAAATGTCAATAAAAATAAAGCTATTAGACATAACACTTCAAACCGCTTGGATTTGTTCTTGAACATAATTTAAGAATACAATATTAAGCTCCTCTGTGCGTATAATATTTCGCTTATAACTACTAATATCATTCACGTACACCGTATAATATCTTTAATATGGAGCACGACTTTATTCGTAATGATCAGTAGCCCCGTAAATAACAATTATTGACCAATGAAACAATTAAGCCACGTTGGTTAACTGTGGTATTATATATATATATATTCTTTATTTACGTCTCATTCACGTACATTTACACACATAAACCTAAAATTTCATATCATAATAAAAAAAGATCAAACGTACATAACCATTCAAATTGGATTACAAGAGACATTAAGGTACTACAATTCTCAAATATGAGTACCACATTAACTTAGACATATTCACAGTATTATATTATAGGAACTACATGTATTAAGATATCACATATTTATATGAATAAGACTTATGCTACGGTCACAATGCTCGTACGAGGTCCGTACGGATTTACCATCTCGTACGAGTCTGAAATATTTTAATCATAACGGTATTTGTACGTTCTTAACATCTGGTCACAGCTCGTACGGATCTCGTACGAGTTGGTCACAGCTCGTACGGATCTCGAGAGAGAGAGAGAGAGAGAGAGAGAGAGAGAGAGAGAGAGAGAGAGAGAGAGAGAGAGAGAGAGAGAGAGAGAGAGAGAGAGAGAGAGAGAGTAATATCATGACCGAACACAAGTGCAAATTGTAGACCTATACCGAGTATTTCATTCATTGTAATGCTACGGTCACAATGCCCGTACGGTGTCAGTACGTATTTACCAACTCAAACGAGTCTGAAATATTTTAATCCTAACGGTATTTGTAATTCTTAGCATTTGGTCACAGCTCGTACTGATCTCGTACGAGTTGTACAGAATGTATAGTTTTCACCAGATCACCGAGTCCTCTACGATTTGTGAAAATCCGTACGTTGCTCGTACGAGTCTCCAAATCCGTGCAGACTGCATGAGGGCTCCGTACGGACGTCGTGCGAGTTCAGAAAAAATCAACTCGTATGGAGCTCGTACGGAGTTTGTAGGGCAAATGTGACTAGGGTATAGCAGATTAATATTAATAATTCAATTCTATTTTACTATCGGATTATTTGAAGTTATAATACTGCTATAGAATCTACTTGGTCAAAAACTTTACAGCGAAAACGTCGTTTAAACAAGAAAAATGTTTAGAAAATTAACAATTAGGCCTACTATTGAACAAACGTTTTCCTTAGGGTAGGGGTACAAGACAATATCATACAAAAAATATTGGAAATTAGACGTAAAATTGATTTATGACCCGGCGAGTAAAAAATATTTTATTGTTTTTTTGCAACTATGTTCAATAGGATTAGAACTGTTATACATGTATATGATTGTTTTATTTTGTTATGATTGGAAGAATAATACTTTTTCAATGATTAGAAATCATTGGTTATTCTGTTTTACAAAACAATGATGGTCACTTGGAACAGTAATATCACTTTAAGTAGTGGACGATTGCCACGTTGGCATTGCAAAATAAATTTCTTCGCGAAGTATTATAATACAGAGAATATTTGTTGATTTTGGTGCAAGATTGAATTTTATTTCACCGAGTGATCACAGAAATTAATATTTTCACGAATGGCGTAGCTGCAAGTGAAAACATGATTTTTGTGATCACGAATGAAATAAAATTAGATATTTGACCCAAAATCAACAAATTTTCGGTTCAATATTTGCACCATTTTCTCATTATACGGAACAGTTATTGGCTAAATTTGAAAAAATACGTTGAACGTGATAACATTATGACGTCATAATGACGTAACACATATCTTAAAGCCCGACTCTGTTGATGTAACGTTTCTTTTTCCGTACGATACTCACACGGTATAACTTTACGGCCGAGGTAAATACTGATAGTCCAGCAATAATGTCTCCAAAAATCGACTAATCATTAATTTTTGGAGAAAGTTGCCAAACTTGGTATATACATTGGGCAAATATATTGAAACATTTTTTTCATGAGACCCATCTCGTATCTGCCATTATGGTTGCCATGGCAACCATTTTTAAAGATGGCCGCCAAAAACGAAAAATCGGTGTATATCTTATATAACGCATGACAACAACGTTATTGTGAGTAATTGTAAAGTATTTTTATTAGAAATAACTTAACTAACATCTAACTTATACCTTTAACCGAAAAATCGTTTTGAAATATCCAAAATGGCCGACAAAATGGCCGCCAAATTAGAAATATTCTATATAATAGTCTTTAGGTATACTGATACTATATTTTTAACATTTATACTGATAGTTCTAGAAAAATCTGGTTAAATGTATTCCAGTTTAATTATTAATTAGTGGATAAAGCAGATATTTTATTCTAGGGACGTAAATTTCAATATAGATAAGCCTCGATCGGAGAAAAGGGCCCTTAATGACATGACATGAAATTGAGAAAATTGAGTTTTTAAGTTACGTCACCATTTTCTGCGAATTTCAGAACAGGGCATAAAATGCACATGAATGTTTTATGTTATATCCTGCAACATAATTGTTGCCTTGTAACATACTTAATGTGGAGTTCTATACTAACACTTGAGACCTATATTTTTGGGGTAAAATATGAGAAACTACAAACAAAAGTGAGGATTTTTGGAATTGGCAGACCACAATGTCATTTATAGTTGTATTTTATTGAAAACCCCTGCAATATAAGTGAAGTATCTTATAGTATTATATATCATACGAAATTATCGGCTTTTGGTCAAGATACGATATTTTGGGGTAAAATACTACAAAATGAAAACAAAAATGATGATTTTTGGAATCAGTTTACTGTAATGTCATTTATTATGGTATTTGATTATGAATGAATAGGATGGACACATATTGTCTTCTTGCTTATGATATTGCTTATCTTGTGCCTAAATGTTTTGTATTTTAAGACATTTTTGGGGCAAAAACATTAGAAGTATAAACAAAAGTGAGGATTTGAGGAATCGATTGGCTACGATGGCATTTAAAATCGTATTATCTATAAAACAACTGCAATTCGTTTGTAGTAACTTAAAGTTTAGTATATCAAATAATATATTAATATCATTTATGATTACTGAATGCTATTTTGGGATAAAATCGTACAAAATATAAACTAAAATGGTGATTTTTGGAATAGGTTTACTACAATGGCACCAATCGCGTTATTTAGTTATAAATCACTAAGATAGACATATGCAGTTTTTCCTATTAAGATATTAATAATCTAGTTTCAAAATGACTGGCGTCTTGGGATATATTTGGGGTGAAACAGTCAAAAATATAAAATTAATAAAAGTGAGGATTTTTGGAATCTAATGATCACAATGTCATAACGCCATAAACTGTGCTATTTTATAATTAATCACTACGATAGGCACATGTTTTCTTTTCGCATATTACGAAATTAATAATCTGTTCTAAAAGTTGTTCATATGTTATGTTTTCTCTTTTGGGTAAAACATTACTAACTATAAACAGTAAATAAGTATTATTGGAATCAGAAGACCACTCAATTATTAAGCATCGTATTCGTTAATAACTCACTGCATTTGATTGGTAGTAACAATTTGCTTAATACATCATAACATTTATGTATGAAAAAACTTGTCTAAAATGCAATTCTTTGGAATAAAACACAAAAAATGTAAATGAAACCACCTACTCCAAGCAATTATGTATCAGGCAATGATGTGTACCACAAAGAGCCGTTATCTACCAAAAGCATTGCTAAGACAGGAATAAAACACAACGTGTCGACCAAGAAAGGAATTTCTGTCGAGGAATTGCTGTGCTCGACCAAACTAGGTATCTTTATTGTCAGGATAAAAATGTTCAGGTAGACCTAGGCATAATGATGAATACCACACATGCATGGAATCTCTGCATATTTATTTGAGAAGATCATATTGTTTGAGATGGCTTTACCTGGTCATATTTCAAATACTTGTAACTGGTGTGGCCTGGACATTTTCAAAATTATACAGGGCTTCAAGTCTGCTAATCAAATGAGGTTAACACTACAAGTGGGCCCCATTTCCTTGATTACTGTTACAAAATGTCTTAAGTGTTACACTCTTAGGTCACCATCTCATATATTTTTGTTAACGCTGCATTGTTTGAACTATTCGAAAAAAGAAACACTGAAGTTCCACAACAAGAAACTATGAAATTCCATGAAAATTTGAAAATCATGTTTTCATGTCGGCCAAATAATCTGGCGCAAAATACGCTATATATTCTTCAGACAAGCTACATTTACAGCAATTGCCATCATAATATCTCATTCAAAGTAATTTGATAGTAAACTGATACTCTTTTAAAGTAACTATGACGTTGACCCCTAATGCTCCACTTATATATGAGCCATGATCCAGGAAAACCTGCTGACTTGACATCATGTATTTTTAATTACTGTATAAAACAAGGTTTTGAAAAGGCTCTAAAATAAGTGAAAAAATGTATATAACTGTTGATTCTACTTTAAGTAATTTATCCATATAGTACTATATCTTAGCTTTAAATTTCCTCATACATTATGTTGAAACTATATACTTTGTTGCCATGGTTACCAATTTCGGAAAAATACTTCAATTAAGAAAAACTGAGAGTAAGCTGTTTAAAACAACAGTAGCCTTTCTCTAAATGCAACATGTTTCTATTATGATATATATTTTAAAAATCAGAACATCATTCTAAAATGTGACACTATTTTGAACATTTTATGTCAAGAATTAATCATATGGTGTAATTATGAAACACATTTTACAGTCAAATGACGTTCGAGACGTTCGAGACGTTCGCGACTTCAGGCAAAAGAATTGGAATATTGACTTTACAAAAACAGCTGTAACTTCCTCAAAACTCAAGATATTTACACAATTTCTTTTGAATCATGCTTCATTGGCATTAGTCTTTATAACTATGAAACATCACAAAAAACGTTTCTTGTCAAAATAGCAGGGTTTCCTAGAGACTGGCTTATATATATAACATAGTAAACTCAAGGTTTTGTCCGTTTATAAAATCTGGTTCCGGTCATAGCTTAATTAGTTTTGAAGCTAGATTAATGAAACTTGGTATGTGGATACAAATTAATAAGCAGATTATTCATGTCAATTTGTGTTTTATTCAGACAACAATTGTGGTTGCCATGGTAACAAAAACATAGAAAACCAAACAGGGTGTTTATATATTGCTTGTAATTCGTAATTTATTGTTATTATTAAGCAGAAACTGGCTTTTTATTTTATCAACGTCGACCTTGACCCCATTTACACCTATTTTGGTGGAAAGTATCTTCGCGGAAGCTATATATTGACCACGTTTCATTTATATATGTCAATCCAGACTAAATATAGTCAGCGGAAACCGATTTTCTATTTTTAGTAACAGTGACCTTGACCCCAAATGTCCCATTTTTTATCCAAACGTTTATCATCCTACAAGCAACGTATATAGCAAGTTTCATCCAAATATCTCATTCTTAACGGAAGTTATTCAGCAAAAACCAATTTTCTATTTTTAGTAACAGTGACCTAGATATTGACCCCACCCATCCAACTTTTTTATTTTTAGTGGCGTATTGAGTCAAGCTACGTATACACCAAATTTCATCACGATATTAAATTCTAAACTGAAGTTATTGGGCGAAAACCGCCATTTGATCATTTTGGCGGCCATTTTGAAAACCGTTGCTATGGCAACCAAAGAAAATATTTTAAGTGGGTCTCATGAAAAAAATGTTTTAAATGGACCAAGGAACAATTGTACCAAGTTTGGTAACTTTCTCCAAAAAATAATGTTTATTGGACATTATTGCTGGACTATGATGACGGGTACGTAGTGTATATTTCTTACCAGAACTTAGTGATTTCGATATTTCTTTTGGATCTAGCGATTTGTGAATGACCACGAATGTTTAAAATTAATTATTGTACTATTCACTCAGTATCGCTTGTTATCGTTGCGGAATAAGTCTGATAGAGCCTGTTTATACACGCCACGCAGAAAATAATGCTCAATTCTCACATACATTGTCCGAAATTAAGCAGTTTGCGCTAGTACTGAGCTATTTATCTAACGAAAATTCATCTATGAACAATTCTGTAAAGTTACAACTCTGTCTGTTCAGTTCATATACATTTTTGTACATACATATGGCATAACAAGGAACTTCATTGTAATGTTTGATATATAAATGGAAATATATTGATATCAATCGGAGCACCTCGGACAATTCTAAGACGAATCATATCTCGGACGTAAATTAGAACGTCACCATTATTCAAACGGTTCTTAACCAGTGTGGGGAATCACGTTACTAAAATGGTACTCAGCACTATGAAATAGATCGTGAAAATCTGGATATTTGGATAGTTTTCCGATTCTTGGTAAGTACTCCTTGATTATTTTTACTAGTAATATAGTGCATGCTATGCGAAATTTAACGCTCTATCTTTGGTTTTTGAGATACGTTCGAGGTTTTAAGGCGAACCAGGGACATATTTTGCCAATATTCCTAGATAAATGACACAAAACCCGTGTTTAATGGGAATATATTCGACCATGTTCAGGTGCCAGTACTTTATTGTATTCGGAAACGGGTTTTTGTTGAAAACAAGTTACTCTTTCATACTAAATTGGTATTTAAATGCGTTATTCTGCAAAAAATGACAATTTATTGAAATGGTACATTCCACGGAACAACAATGTTGTGATACAAACCACGGATCATTTTAAACTTGTATATTAGAGCATGTAACTTTTTTGTTTTGTATATTTTTATTATGCTTACTTTAAGTTGCCTAATAATAGTTTTCATCTATTCTATTACAGAAATAGCAGGATCAAAGAAACATGGTGCCGAGAGAACTGGAATCGAAACTGCTCTGCATCAATTGATGGAACTAGAATGAGTCGTGTTATAGTACAAAAAAACAATGTTACGATTCTGTATTCTGTATTAACCATTACATCAAATTAAAGGATTTTCCCAAAAATTTAAACGTTGTCATTTCGATCAGATAAACTTATTTGAGCTTTTTAATCTTTTTTTAAATGCCACACTGAGATAAGTTGTCTTTTATCAGGAAAATATTTCATTTGAATACAATGTATATGGTCTTGAATATCAACATAATGTCGACATTTTGGTAAAAATATCTAAGATCGGGCTAGTATTAATGAATTTATCTCGATACTAAGTCATTAATTCTTAAAATGAATGCCCCAGGGTTTAACGGTGAATTAAAACATATTATGGACTTTCAATTCTAAATTATGTAAAATAGGTAGCACATCAAGTGTCTGCAACACCAAAGGTAATGCGACTTCTTCGAATTTTGCATTATGCTGTTTCATGCTAATTAATTGTGACTTTCATTTTCTGGAGTTATGTCTTTGTTGTGCAATATTTTTTTAAAAACAAACTTGTCGACTTTTATTAATTTTCCCTCTCCAGTAGCTCAGTGGATGCGTCGCCCGGTGACACTGGCTCAAGTCCGAGTGGAGGCACTCACATGTCTGTCATATTTCAGCAGAAAGGTGACGGGCATATGAAGGCTATGCTCGGCATTTTTGCTACCAAAACAATAAGATCCTTTTTTATCTGTGTCATGTGAATTTAAAAACTAATTTTGGCTTCCTTTTAAAAAATCAACTCCACTCCCACTGTCGACTTTTTAAATCGTTAGGTCAAAGACCCGTGATTTGTACATTGCTTCTGACACCATTTGCTCTGTCATACACTGAAGAACTGTTCATAATGTTCTACTTCAGTATTAAATTTGTCTTGGACTAGATTTATTTGTGATGTTACATTATTAACTGTTTTACATGTATACTATTATAATAAATGCTATCAAAGAACCATTATGATTTTGTCAATATAAATGTTTGTTTTCTGGTTGATATCTTTGTGAGTATTTCGACATTAGTTAGTGTAAAAGTTTGTTTTACCATAAGTAAAGAGTAATTGTCAGACAGTTTCTCCGTGTTTTCTCAATATATCGATTTGGTAGTTACGACCTTCTAATTCTAAGCCATCGATATCTTCAGGAAAACTGGTACCAGAAAAAGCTTCGAGCTCAGCCAGAGCAACTATCGGTAAACGTGGACCACCAGGGGAAATTATCATGATTATAACACTTATAAAACCAAAACAGGAAGATAATGCATTTTATCTTCAAAAAAAAACTTCTACGGAGATTTTGAAATGCTGACTACAAACGTTCATCGCGAGTGTTGGTCTAATGGTATAGTTTGACGTTGAATGAGAGGTTTTATAGAAAAATACATGGCTGAGCAGTGCCTTTGAGTGATAATCGCCCCGGTAGGCTGATAATTGCCCGAGGGCTTTAGCCCGAGGGCAATTATCACAGACCTACCGGGGCGATTATCACTCAAAGGCACTGCTAAGCTATCTATTGTTCTGTATAATATTTATGTGGCAGCTTTTCATTAAAACAACACATTAAAAAAAACTTAACGTGTTCAGTAGTTGGTAGATCATTTGCTAATGTAAAGAGTTATTGTTGTCAAACTTGGATCTAAGCGCGCAATGCACATCTACAAGAGCTGTAGATCTAACACTAAAATGCTCGTAACTTTTTTATTATTGAACGGAAACCTATCATGTGGGTATTCATTTTCTTAATTAGATAATTTGCTACACGCTGGTGTTCAGTTTAATGCAAAATTCTTAAAAAAAAAAGTGTTTTTCGGATTTTCGGAGGAATATCAAAATATTGATCTCGTCTAGGAAACTTGCTGTTTTGATAATAAATTAAAGGTCTAGTAAATAGGTCATGTATATTCCATCGAAAGTTGGCACAAAATATATTTTTAATGTGCTATTCTGCTTCTCCGAAGCCATCAACCGTGTTTGCAAGTGATTCTGGTAGAAATATGCCTACGCTCAGCGGCCGACGCGAATGACGTAACGTTGCGCGTGAACGTTTTCCTAGGGCCATTATCAGTGATAATCGCCCCGGGGCGCGTGGCGGCGGGGCAAAAAAGCTGATAATCCTTTTGAAAGGCCGATAATGCTATTTTTCGAAGGCAAATTTGTTACTATATATAGTAACATAAGTATTATAATGACATAATAGACGAATGTCTGATGATTTAATGGAACAAAAAGATGTATGACGTAGCCGATAACTAAACAAAATATATTATGATACTATAAAATCATTTAATTTCGATGGAACAAAATTTCGTGGTTTTGGTAAAAAAGACCATTTCGGTGGAACGTTAATTGATGGATTATGCATTTCAGGTAATAAATACAAGGGTCACAATTAATGTCCGATGGGATTAAGATGAATTATTTATAATAATTTTCAAAAAAAGTTCACAACTCATCATCACAGATCTGGTTTAAACTCTCAGGGTTAAAATAATTATGTATTATAAGTGTTTCCTGTTTTATAGTTTTTCAAAATTCTTTTCCTGTTTCCTTGGATACGGATAAATGTTCGATTTTTTAAGATTTTGGGAATTTTGACTACTTGACCGATATTATCTTCGTTCTTCAAAACGCGAGAAAACTATACAAAAAGGGTTATATATTCACAAAGAGCATTAAATATCCTACAAAATGGATGTTTCAGATATCAAATAAAACATTCTCGGACAGAAATATAGCGTGCGGCATGCATGCTATCACTTTTTCGTAAATTTGTAGTTGGTCAAATTACGATGTTTTTTTGAAAAAATGCACGCAGTCTGTGTGAAATGAGTATTACATATTCAAAGTAACCATATGAATCTGCTTTGTATAAAAAAATTGATCTATGGCGGGCTGAAACAGTCAAGAAAATTGCGAAGAAAGTCGAGCAACTTTCACGTAATTTAGACACTTTTTGGTAGTTTTGCGTCGTTACGACGCTTGGTCCTTGGTTATAAAGCGTTTGATCTACACAGATTACAACAAATATGTTATAAGTTATCGTTCGTTGAAAATTGTTGTGCACAAAACTTTTAACAAATTTTTACAGTTTTAGTTATTCTGTTGAACTTTTTACTAACAAGCTCCCCATACCGCGGCCATCTTGAATTTTGACCGAAATCTTGTGACATTTTAGTTTTTAAGAGGACCAAACAGACTTTTATAGTTTTAAATCTGCTCTTAAAGTGCTTTTACGTCTTATGTTGAACGAAGAAGTTAATTTTATGAACTTTTAATCATATTTTTAACCAGTGTGTGATAGACTCTGTGTCCGTGATTTGGCGCCAAATGTATGATTCAGGAAAGTTTAGTCTATCGTCTATGTTATTCATGAGTGTGTCACTGCAATATTAACTATCATCATCATCATTGACTGTGCATCCTTGGCTCAACCATATACATTGTCTGTGTCCGTCTGAAAAACTGTGCTAAAACTGACTGCGGTACCGTTATATTGCAAACTCGTCTAAAGTGTAGTCAACCCTTATATGTATTGACTCACATAATCACTGACACACTATAACATTAGGTCACTTTTTGTCTCTACCCACTGCTACTTGTCTGGCTCCCTAGTGTTTTCCAGAAATGGCATCGAAAGAGCTCGTCGTGGCGTGCAGCTAACAGAACCTGGAAGGGCCCAGCGGAAACGACAGCCAAAGGCCGTTTACACACCATCTAGGGACACCACGGTGCGGAAGGTACCATATCAGCTCAACGCAGAAAAAGCTCTACAAAAGAAAGCAGAAGGTGCGAGTAAGCCACAGGGGATCATAGAGGTAACAGATAAGAATGGAAACATTGTAATAGATAATCTTACGACTGCGGCATATGAGATTGTTAAGCGAGAAACCTACACATACTACTTAGCTTCTACTGACAAGACATACAAAGTAACTAATAAAACCAGCAAGCCGAAAGATCTAGGCTCAGAACTTGTTGTTGAAGAATCCATGTCTATTAGATGGAAATCAGGCGGCAGACAACTGTTCAGAATAAACTTCTTCAACACGACAAATAGAATTGAAGTAAATGGACAGAAATATAAACTATTCATTGAGGAAGATTTTCCCAAAATCAGTGAAGTTCTTGAAGGTACAGACTTTATAAAACAGTTAAATGAACAAATCAGGGATATGTGTGCTTCAATGGTCTCATATGGGGTAGACCCGAAGGTTTCTTTATAGAAAACGAGGAACAGAGCCCAGGAGAAGGCGAACACCGGCATATTGGAAGGCTCTACCAGTTCTACCTTGCCTGGTCCCTTGGTGATCCCTACACTTACGCGCTCCATCTCGATGGACAGCCTCACACATCTAGATGATTCACTCGGAAGGACAACGGAGGAGGATGCCGCCCTTATCTGTACTGTTTGTAACTTCGACACTCAAGGTACCATTAGTGTAGTATGTTCGTTGTGTGGGAAATGGTTCCATAAGTCATGTGTGAATAGAGGGAGACGGTATGACAATGCAGATCCAGACTCTAGTTTACATGGGGAAATCATATGTGAAATCTGCAACTCTCTTGAAAAAGACTCTGAACAAAATATTGATGATGAAAATGAGTTAAGACCATCACAGACATCCAGTCCAGTACCAAGCAATGGTATTCCTACAAAAAAGCCAAACAGTAAACCAATTACGGAAAGTGTAAATTCCACCAATAACGCAGGAAGTCGCAAACCTGACAATATTAATGTTAACAGAATGATAAATAATGACAATCCAGTGGCAAACAGGGATTTCGTCTGCAAGTCCACACCCAACCAGTCTGAGCAAGTTAGTGATAATGGAACTGTCCCACAACCCGATATATTAAACACTAAAGCAGTGAGGCCGAAAAAGCAAACACCAAAATCTGCACTCGAATCACAGTTAGCGGAGTGTAAAGCTAGAATTCAGATGCTCGAAACTGAAAACCAGGACTACCAAAACTCGTTAACTATTCTGAGACAGAAACAGAATTCAGACACTATAGGTAACCAAAACGCAGTACAGCCTCCTCCGGGACCTCCCCCACCTCCTCTACAGACACCTTATCAGGACAATTTCAATATGCAAAATTTTATTCATACACAGATGAGTATGCTACACAGAATGGAGCTGAACGAGGCCAGAATGCAACACCAGTTCGAGAACCAAAGTCTACGTCTCCAGATCCAGGTTATGGAACTCCAAAAAGAAATTCTGCAGCTTCGAACGAGCGGCCATTCCCAAAACTCAGGTACACATCTATCACAAAACGTAAATGCGCATAACGTACCGCAGTACCATGGCCACTTCAGCGACGCAAACCGGACTCCAGTCTACATGTACCCGAATAGCCAGCAAGTGCCACCGATGTCTTCAATGCCCCCTCATATGCATCCGATGTATCAACACCAGTACCCATACCGTTCTAGTATACCTGCTCATCACCCAGCTACACATCCAGCGTCACATACGTTTTATGCAGCCATGCCTGGCATGCCCAATCGACAAGTGCCCTTAGTTGGTCAACAGTTCACACTTCCAAATCGTCAAGTGCAAGTACCCACCGCCTTTCATCCATTTATGGCGACAAATCAACATGTGCCCACAGACGCCCAGACACTTCAACCACAAAACCAACAAGTACAAGTACCCACAGTCGGACAACAGACCATGCAGTTAAATCAGCAAGTCCGGTTAACTCAGCCACCAAATCCACAAGTACAGACACCCACAGCTAGCCTACAGCCTATACTTCCAACCCGACAGATACAAGAACCCATAGCTGGTCAGCAGTCCATGCCGCCAAATCAACAGGTGCCCATACACCAACCGCCAAAGCAGAAAGTGCCAGTAGTAACCACATCCGGTGAACAGCCTTCGTCTTTAAATGACAAACCCTCCTTAGATGGGCAGTCACCAGAATCAGAAAAAACGACAGCTCCGGCACCAGTGCAAGACAGAAATACACCAGAAGTAATCGACCTATCGACAGAGGCAGTTGCTGATGCAGCAGAAGTAATACTTATATCTCCAGAAGGTGGGAAGCAACAGGTACAGTCCAGTAACAACCGA
Organism: Spisula subtruncata; assembly: GCA_963678985.1. Lineage (NCBI taxonomy): Eukaryota > Metazoa > Mollusca > Bivalvia > Venerida > Mactridae > Spisula > Spisula subtruncata. The sequence goes on along the minus strand of OY787662.1, from coordinate 13,137,610 downwards.
CCAACTCAGTCTTTTTTAGGGAGAGGCCGAGCCTCCGAACTCACGGACCGGAACCAGAAATCAGAATAGGCTCCATCAACATACAAAATGTCAAAAGCAACGAAGTATATCTCAAGGAAGTCTTGAAAACCCACGATATTGTGTGTTGCCAGGAACACTGGCTATTTAGCTGTGAAAAGAACTTTTTAAATGAAATAGATAAACACTTTGAAGCTTTCGGGAAATGTGCAGATGATAACCATCCTAGACTTGACTATAAAAATATCAGAGGCTACGGGGGCGTATGTGTTTTCTGGAAAAAGGAGTTAAACTCGAATATCAAGGTCATTAACTGTGGGAATGAACGTACTATCGTCATGGAAATTGAAACCAATGAAAAACCAATCTGTCTTGTAAATGTCTACATGCCGTCCAGTTCCAAGAATTCTGATGGAGAGTATAAAGAAATGCTAAGCGAACTCCAAGAGATTATAGACACTTATCGATCCACACACGAACTCATTCTATGCGGGGATATGAACGCCTCATTGCAAAGAAGCACCAGTCGTGACATACTCCTGAAAACATTCGTATCGGAGACAAAACTGACAACATCAAAAGAAGAGGGCAGTGATAACACGTTCTTCCATCACAACGGAAAGTATGAATCCAGAATTGATTACTTCCTCATGTGTGAAACTCTCACATCAAAAGTCAAGAACACGCATACCCATGAAATGAACAGTTTGAATTGCTCAGATCATTCATTGGTAACGCTTACTCTATATACTCGGACAATACGCCAATCTACGAAAATAGAACCGCGAAAAATTTTCACCCGAACAAAGTGGGCTGAATGTGATGTGGACACTTACAGATCAGAGATTGAATCCTTACTTGAAAATCGCAAACAGGACAATACAGATATCTCAGTTAGAAGTAAACTTCAAGTTGTCACAGACACACTGCATAAAGCTGCTAGGAAATCGATACCCAACTATCAGAAACTCAAATCCTTGAAAAAGTCTGGAAGAAGTATCTGGAACAAACACATAGGTCAATCGTCAAAAGAAGCCAAAGCTATCTTCAAAAAGTGGAAAGATACAGGCAAATCATGCCATACAACAAAAACAGCACTCAAACTCAATAAGAGGGAACTGAGACAACATCAACGCAGGCATATGCACGCCAAAAACATAAGCAGATGTCAGAAATCATGGACGCATCAGAATCAAATAACAAATTATTCTACAAGTTAATCAACAAGCAGAGACAGACTCTAAATGAAAACACACAGACATTGAAAGTGAACGGAGAAATCATAACCGAATCTGAGGAGATCTTACAAGCATGGAAAAATCACTTTGAAAGTTTAGCTACTCCAGAAGAGGCCACAACCCATGAAAACGACAAGGTGAATCTAGCAAAAGAACAGAACGAAATCATAGAAGACAGTATTAGAGGAACCAAGGACACTCTCGAGCCAGTGACGTCATCCGAAGTGCTAAAAGCCATTGACTCTCTTAACCCAGGAAAAGCCGCCGATAGTAATGGAATTACCTGTGAACATTTTAAATATGCCAAGCAAGAGCTTACACCAATAGTAACAGACATTATTAATGAAATCTTTGAAGATCTTGACGTTCCACAGTCCATCAAATGTGGTATACTTACCCCGATACACAAGAAAGGAAAGGACAAGTTTCTTACAAACAACTACAGAGGAATAGTAGTATCAGACATCTTCGCAAAAATTCTAGAAAGTATTCTGAAATGCAGATTGGATAGTATCTTCAATGTACAACAGAACCCGCTTCAGCGAGGCTTCACTGAAAAATGTTCATCAATGAATGCCGCATATATAGTTACAGAAGCTATGGCCCACCACAAAGAAAGTAATCAACCACTACTGTTAGCTACACTGGATGCACAGAAGTCGTTCGACCGGGTAATCCAAGAGATCCTCTTTAACAAACTCTTTCACCTTGGCGTCCAAGGACCCTTCTGGCTACTACTCAGAAATCTCTACAGACAATCCACAGTAAAAGTCAAATGGGAATGCAATCTCTCAGAACAGTTTGAACTCAAGCAAGGAACCAAGCAAGGCGCACAGCTATCAACGACTCTATACAAGATATATCACAATCACCTCTTAAACTCAGTTGCCAACAGCGGCCTGGGAGCGTTCATCGGGAACATCAGGGTATCCACACCAACATGTGCAGACGATACGGCCCTTCTCGCAAACTCAACGGGAGAACTTCAAGCTATGCTAGACCTAGTCGAATTCAACACAAGCCGGGAACTGGTCAAGATCAATCCTGAAAAATCAGAAATCCTAGTCATGAAACATAAAGAACCTGTCAAGGCAACACTCAACAATGAAGAGATCACATGTGTATCCAGTCTCAAGCATCTAGGCATAGACCGCAACAGCAAAAATTCTGTTGATCCAGACACAAGACTAAAAACAGCACAGAAGACAATATATGCACTTCTCGGCCCTGGACTTCATGCTAGACAAGGAATGTCCCCAACGGTCACCTACAAAATCTGGAAAACGTATGTAGTCCCAAGATATCTCTTCGGCATTGAAGTTCAGTACCTTACAAAGACCAATCTACATAAGTTAGAAAACTATCAAAGAAAGATTATCAAGCATCTTCAAGGTCTCCCAGAGAGGACGTCCACATCCGCAATTTATACACTGATAGGAGGGGAACCAGTTGAATTGATCGTCGACCGAAATTGCCTGGCTCTGTTTATGAATATCATACGGCTTCCGGACTCAGTTGAATATCACATACTAAGACGACAACTAGCCATGGGAAATACTGACAACAATACCTTTACATCAAACATTAGAAATATCTTGGCAAAGTATGACTTACCAACCCCTGAAGAATTCCTTCACAATCCACCGTCAAAATCAAGATGGAAATCCATGTTCAAGAAGGCTGCGAACGAGTACTGGTCAGACACCTGGGGACGTGAGCTGGATTCGAAATCCACAACGAAATACATACAGATCCAGACAAATCCGATCAACAAACCACTTATAACATCTGGCAGGTCATAGAACCCAAACCGCATGAAGTTAGACGGGCAGAAATCAAGGCGAGGCTCCTTACAGGAACATATATCCTGCAAAGCAACACTGCAAAATTCAACCAGAATGCCGTCTATGCAACGTGTAAGCTCTGTGGACAGGAAGACGAGACTAGAGAACATTTACTTACAAGATGTGCAACTTTAGGAAATATCAGGAGCGACTACCTGAAAAAACTACAAGCCATACTTGAGGAAACTCGACTTTCATCTATTTCATCCGCACAGGAACCAGACCTTCTCGTCCAGATTATCCTGGACTGCACCCATCATACAGTGAAGGAGAAAGTCCACCTGAACCGGAAACAGGAAATTGATGTCGAAAGATGGTCTCAAGCCTACTGCGAACGTCTCATCTCCACAAGAGCCCAGACTCTATGTAGCAATATAGTGGGTATCTAAACCTAACCTATACATGCCCTGCTAAAATTTCAAGGTCCTCTTTATATTTGTTTACATGGGCTATGTATGACCTAATGTCTAACTTTCATGGCCGCGTCGCGTATACATGTATATATAAACTGTTTATACGTTTCTAATAAGTTGACATTCTCTAATAGTGGAAGAGTTTTTCTGATTGGGACGATAAGAAGATATATATCCTCGTTGGGGAGTGCTCCGAAGAAAACGGAGGAAACTACAAGAAACAACAACATATGGCGCGCTAAAGTTGCAAATCACTTCCGTATTTTTTACGAAGAAGGCGATAAAGAACTAACCGAATGGTCTAAAAGATCGGAATATAGCTTAAATTGTTCAGGAAAATTTTCTTCACTTCACGGCATTGACGACGATTCTTGATGTATCTCAATTGAAACAAGAAACATTTAGAAATGTCGATTTTCTCAGAGAAACGTGTGTAATGAAGGATCAAACATGCTGCTGAAATTAACAGTCGCTAGCGTTGGAAATAGTCATCATATACATACATTGTATGAGATTAAACATGGACGTTGGAAGACCAGTGTCAATTGTCAACAAAAAGCAATACTGGGTCTGTACTCGGCATTTTGGGGCCCCAATAATGGATGACTTAGGAGAATTTGCATGCAGACATTTCTGGGGGAGTTGATCTACAGCGAAATGCCAACTCTGTTGACAGAGATGTGACTATAATCAGAAAGCGGTTGTCAGCAGTAACAGTTGAAAGAAATAAGAACTGGTATGTTCAGATTCTGTAGTTTTAATTCTAGTTTTGGGCACCATAACTAAATGATTTTTTATTGATAATGACGTCCGTCTTAAATTCTTAATCACTGAAATGGATTAATCATCGTCTAAGAAGCTTGGACTATTTTAATCCCTGCATTGAACTTGTAGATCTATCTATGTACTGGTAATATTGTGAAATTTAAACCAATGCCCGTTGTCCCTTTTACGCCATCTTTGCAATACATACTCGATTCTGACCATAGCTTTTATTTGCTAGTCAGCTTTTTGCTGAAATATGAATGCCTCCATCCAGACTCGAATCGAGGTAACTGGATTAAGTGACAATCAAGCTAACCACTCAGAGCTACAGATAAGCTGTGTATTGGGGTAATTACCCTATTAGTTTTCTTAAAAACCCAATAGATTTTGAGAGGAGGGAGTAAGAAAAGGCAATGAAAATCTGGAATACCCAAAAAGAAAAGGATGATATAGTTAAAAACAGTACATAAAAGATCATTTACCCTATGTGTTTGATTAAATACCCAAATAAAATTGGTCAAAATCCAATCAAAATTGAAACTCGGGGGTAAAATACCCAATGGACTAAAACCTTATCTGTAACGCAAAGCTATTTTGGCGTGCACACACTGTAGCCGTGCACTGAAGCAGGTACCATGCAAGCCAGTAAATCTTAGACTGTAATTTTGACCAGTTAACAAGGGGCTGGAGACAGCCATACGTCCTCCAGATAAAATCATCAATGTTTACAGTTTAAAATTATGTACAAGGTTCTGGTGGTTTAGGCATGTAAGATGAAGGGTGGCCGAAAATCCTTCATCGGTTTTATGATTATGATAATCAAACCAATCATCTGCTCACAGTATAAGTACTATAAAAAAAATAATGTAGAGCTCTTGGCAAGTCAGAAACTGACTTACTCCTGTTCTGCCTCGGAAGCTTGTATTTAGATAAAAGAAACCTGTGATGAACCAGTGTACACAGTGCTCACTTAGTATAGACACTTCCTCTTTATTTATGACCAGTTGCTTTGTATAGCTTTGTTATGAATAAGATTACAGGTACAATGTAGTTTTGGCAGTTCCCTTTTGTAGCAGCTTTCGGGAAACAAGGAGCCTAATTTAAATTTTCTCCACATGGGGAGAATTAGATCTTTTAGTTTTAGGGTAAGTAAGTACTCGGATCAAGTCCAGGAAAACTGGTTAGATAAATCGGCTTCCATATCTGATTTTTTTTAAGAAACTCTAAAGTCTAATTTAACTATAATTTTAAATGCAACCTTTGAGCCTGACAATTGCGCAATCACCAGGGGAACCAAAACAAAATGACATAACATGTATTTTTTTTTTGCAGGAAATGATTGTAGTGGCAATTGTTTTGATGTGGGACATACTGACACAACTCCTAATCCTATTCCAAGCAGTAATTTCAAACCTGTCTAGTTATCGGGATCCTAATTGGAAACTAAAGGATTGAGTGAGTAAGTTATTAGCTTATTACAACTTTAAGAATAAATTCCACTTACTACTGCATCCACAGCTGTGGTTCAGTGATAGGTGCATATTATCTGTTACCTGGCAATCTAGGTTTGAGTCCAGGTTGAAGTAAGCCATACGGTACCTGTTTTTGGAAATTGTCTAATCTTCTCCACTTAAGGAGAAGAAGTTGTGGGTTCTGTATGGAAGGTAAATGTACCTCCTTATACTCATTATTGATGAATCAAATATTTTGGTAAAACTGATCTGTTGATTGTTTTCTTTTTTTTCTTCCACATGTGGAAAAACAGCTGGTAATAATGTTGAAGAATAATTTGCTATTAAATACTGGTCAGGCACCAGTCAAGGAAAACTGATTACTGCATACCTCCGAATAAAAGCCCCCGGGCCATGAATTTGCAAAAGGGTGACTTTTATTTGGGGTCTTACTTTTTAAAAAAATGTTTATTCTTTCAAAGAAAATGGTGAAAAAAATCATAATAAAAGTAAAATGTCTATTTTATTGATCAAGCTATAACAAAACATTAATAACCATCATATTAAACATCAATAGGTATACAATTTTTCAAAAAAAAAAAAAAAAAATTCTCCAAAAATGGAGCTTCTTCTATTAGGGGGAGCTGTTATTCGGGGGAATATGGTAGGTAAACTGACACTTTTACATTTATAAATTAACAATGGTTGAGAAAAGGCGTTTGTCCAGATTTATCAACATAAATAATTTGATTTGCAAATAAAAATGAAAAAAAGAAGGCGCCATTGATACCTGCTAGCTTTACCAAAATTTTCAAAGCACTCTATTTAAGTAAGGAAATTGTTCTTTACTTCTAACTTACCAAATAACACATTTTTTCTTTTCTTTTGCAGTTGCTGATGAATTGCTAAGCTCATTTACATTGGTGCTGGGGAGTTGCTGCCAGGATAGGAGTTCAATACATATATTTTAACATAATGAACAGAGTTGAACTGAGTCTGTTACTCAATTTACTGACTTATCAGTTTTGAATTCTTATAATCAGGAATTGACAAAAAATGTGTGTTAACTGGATGATTGACTATATTGTTTTAATGGACTACCCAAATTCAAATCCATATACATACATGCGTTTTTCTGTTATAATGATTGCATATTTTTTAGCTCACCTGTCACGTAGCGACAAGGTGAGCTTTTGTGGTCAGTCTCTTAGTCTGTTGTTGCCCATCAACAATTTGCTGATGTTCACTCTAGAGGTAACACTTTTGATGCAATCTTCATTGAACCTGGTCAGAATCATGTTGATCTCCATGAAATCTAGGCTAAATTTAAACATCGGTCATGTGGGGTTAAAGCCTTTATCACTTAATCAAATATAAGAACAAATTGGTGGTAGCTCTAGATGTCATTTTTTTCCAATCTTCATGAAACTTGGTCAAAATATTGTTCTCTATAAAAAATAAGCCCAGTTCAAAACTGGGTCATGTATGATCAAAACAAGGTCACAAGGTCAAATTTTAGAAAAACCTTGTGTTATTTCTTCAAGTCACAGTTTTTATCTGATCTTCACAAAATTTGGTCAGAATGTCAGTTTATTAAATGTAGACCAAATTTAAATATGAGTCTTATCGGGTCAAGAACATGGTCACTAGGTCAAATTTTATAAAAGCCTTGTGTTCACGCCACAGGTCACAGTTTTTATAAAAAAAAATCACAAAACTTGGTCCAAATGTTACCCTCTGTGAAACTCAAGGATAAGTTTTAAACTGGGTAACTTATTAAAAAATTGTCAAAAACTTGGTAATTAGGTCAAATCTTAGATAAAGCATGTGCTCATTCTAGTAGTGACCACACTTTTGATCCAATCTTCACAAAACTTGGTGAGAATGTTAGTCACACTGATATATTTAGGCCAATGTTTAAACTGGGTCATGTTGGGTAAAAAACTAGGTCACTATGTCAAGTCTTAGAAGAAATGTGTATCATCCCTCTACAGGCCACATTTAAGTTCTTATCTTCATTTTACTTGTCTTCAAGAAGTAAGATTCTTTTTGGGATGCTTTCATTGATAATTGACTAAGTGTTTCAATAGCTGTATCTAAGACTGTTACTTAAGCCAGTAAATCTGTGGTTTGTGGCTTAATTCTGATTTTTATGCCCCCATATCGATAGATCGGGAGGCATATAGTGATTTAACTGTCCGTCCGTCCGTCCGTTCGGCCGTCCGTCCAGCCTGGTAACCAAATGGACCGTTACTTCTAGCATTAATATGGCTTGCTACAAAGCTTTCAAACTTGCATGGATGTTGTATATGACCACTCTCCACATGCCTGTATCACCTGACTCCATTTTGACCTTCACCTTGACCTAATTTTGGACTAAGACTTATTGAAATGGCTTACATTGGGGCATAAGTGTTTATTGAACGCAGTCTTGTTTATCCTAGTCTTTTTCAGCTAGACTATTTGAAAAAGATGGAGAGCTATTGGCCTCCTCAATTTGACAGTGTTATACTCTTGGTTAAGGTTTTATACAGGCTACTATATTTAGCCATATCTTGCAAAGTATTCTTTCTATGTAATTGAAACTGACAACACTTAACCTTCACTACTGGTCAACCTAATTTTGTTCTTAATCAGAGTTGTGCCATTTTATAGGGGATTTGAATAGCCCCGCGCAGCGGGGCTATTGAAAATACCCAGACCGTTAACAGGCGAACGTGCATATCTTCGTTGAGTTTCTGCCGGTACTAATGCTTTCAAAAAAAGTTATTTCCGGTCAAAAATTTCAGGCAGTTTTCCGAGGTGAATAGTCCTTGGAATATTAAAAAAATAGTAAGCTGTAAACGGTTGAGCCTATCGTTCTCTTTCGATTAAATATCATTTTTAAAAAATATGTAATAAATAAAAAAACTATTTTTAAAAAAACAAAGGGAAGTAAGAAATACGCTTCTGTAGATACTCCACTTTACGTGTCACTAGCCAATTGATTTCAAGCGTTTGCGAGATTTTCATGCGCCCATTGGACATGGAAGATGTTTTAAGAATCATCAAAAAATAAAGGTGAAATTTTCATTTAAATAGCCGATTTATCATGACAGTACTCGATCTCCGAGGAAATTGGTCTTTAATAGACATTTTTACGTAGTTTTACAATGATATCAACACTCAGATCATACCAGATGCTTTCAAAACGTAAGTAGGCTACAATTCGTTCCATGTCAACAATGCAAATCAACAATTCTATGTCTCAATGTATAGCTTGTCAAAGCAATGTTTATGAGATTATTTTGTTACTGTCAGTGTGTATAAGACTTATGTACCAGTTAGTTTCATCCACAGCACCCCATCCCCGGGTGAAGGGGCGCTCCGGGATTTGGAGTTGTCAAAATCAACAGCCCTTCTACGGCCTACGGGGGAAGCTGATGCTAAAATCTCCTGCATTTCCCCTGACATCTACCGGTAAATATTGTCTCTAGGCTATTGGTTTTCGCAGAAAAAATCCTAAATTTCCCCTGCCTTGCGAGGGTAGCTGGATGGTAAAAACATGGCCTATCCGCCATGGATCCCTGTGGTCGGGAGGAACTGTGGATGCAACTGACTGGTGCATTAATTATTTGTGGTGGACAAACTTGTGTACTAGCAGGGTCCATACGTTGTCGCTTATGTAATATCTTCGATTTTCCAAGCGGATAAGGACGAAAGACAAATATGGGAGGCTGTAAATTATCTATATTCGGAATATAAATATACCATCTTATAGTAGGCCTACAATACTACAGTACAGTAAAACAAGGTACGTCTTTGATTTTATTGAATTGGAATCAAATTATGACAATTTGATTGATTGACTTGTGTGCTGTATAAAGATTACAATTCACAATGATTGGATGCATTTGTTATCTCCCTTGGATAATGCTGACAACTGTGGCCCGTGGTCTATATCTACAAATATAGCCTAGCGGTTATCTAATATTTATTAAATACCCATTATAGGCAATGCCTTAGTTCATATTATTTAATGTTACTATATTTGGCCATATCTTGCAAAGTATTCATGTAATAAAATTGAAACTGACAACAGTTATTAACCATAAAAAACAATGCTACTTGTCACATGCAATGATTAATCAGAGTTATCCTCTTTTTTTGAAGTGATGACTTTTTATACGCCTGTTGAAAAACAGGACGTATTATGTGAACACCCTTGGCAGGCCTGCGTGCGGGTGTGCATGCGGCGGCGTCCAGTAATTTGTCTGTACTCTTAACTCAAACAGTTTTTGTCCAATCCTCTTCAAACTTGCTGACAATGCTTATGGGTGTAATATCTAGGCCAAGTATGATCATAGGACAAATTGGCGCCGGCCTTCTTGGGTTATGGTCCTTCATTTACCCAAAAATGTGAAATTAGCCTTGTCTGTACTCTAGCTCAAACAGTTTTCTCCTAACTCAAACAGATTTCGTTCGATCTTCTTCAAACTTGGTGACAACAATTGTAAACATTATATATAGTTTCTGGTTTTAAAGATTCGTTTAAAGATGATTGTTCAAAAATGTTTTGACATAATATTGGCTTTTATTTCATAATCAATATTTTTTGTCTAGTACTAGCACAACCAAGACGGGCGTATTTTGTGACATTTTGGCATCTTGTTTGTTAATGGATTAGGTGCATGCTACTATATTGGACACTTTAAGTATCCATACTATTGCATTGAAACTGACAACCCTTTTAACCATATCATAAGCCATCCGTAATAGTCAACTTCATTACCGGTATGTTATGCCCCTTTGTAGCTTACTTTGTGCTTTTGTGATCACTGTCGTCTGTTTGTCCATCAACAGTTTGATTGGGTAGACAATTTAGGCCTTATCATTATGAAACTTGGTCACAATCAGCATCTTAACAATATCTAGGTCAAGTTCTATATCAGGTCATCTGACTGTGGTAAAACACTAGGTCACTTGGTTAAATCGTTGCAAAGCATTGTGTAGTCACTGGAGTTAGCAATTTTGGCCTAAGCATAATGAAACTTGGTCAAAATGACCAATTTGACAAAATCTAGGTAATTTTCCATATTTGGTCATCTGTAGTTGAAAGTAGGTCACCTGGCCATATCATAGAAAAACCTATCAATGTTGGCTTAATCTTTATGAAACTTTGTCACAATGATTATCTCAACAAATTATAGGTCTAGCTTGATATTGGGACATTCGACGACTGAGGCAAAAAGGTCATTAGGTCAAATCTTAGAAATTTTTAAGCTGATTTTCTACTATCATTGATCTTATGGTTTGACCTTGATATCGTTGTTTTAAAAATATTACTGCTTTCCAATTTGAAGTGTATTAAATATTCAAAATATATTTATTGTACACATAGATATATGCTAAGTAGGCTATATTTTATGAGAGTTACGGCCCTTTGGATTTTTACACTTATGGTTATGTCTGAACTTTACTTTTGATTGTTGCTACACTAGGCATATGTGCATATCATCATAAATTATATGTCTGATGCCAATTTACTATGGCTAGCAGTAACTGGGGGTATTCATCACATTCAGTGATATTTCTTGTTCTCCATCACATTTTTATTACTTTTGAAATAACATGTAAAAAAATCACTTTAAGCACTAATTTAGGTGGGTGGGGTGATAAATTTTACCTGTAATCTTTTTGAAATCCCTTGAATATAACAATAAGTATTTCTTCCTTGTTTAATGGGTAATGGAGAAGATTGTTGAAGATAAGTATCGTAATTCGCTAATACATTTTACCGATAATTTTTTTAAATTCTTGAGTGTTAGTGTGGATAATGGGAGAATTTGACCTCTATCTGACATTGGTGTGACCTTGACCTTAATAATATAAATGTGAAAATTCACACTTCAAATGCTGTTTACATTTTTAACACTTGTTTAACATTTGTTCGACACTGTTTTATCTATTTTGTGAATTATTATGAATTTTTCCAAATTTTGAGCCATTTTCCGGGTTATCAAGGTGACCTTTGACCTTTAAGTGTGACCTTGACATTGTTGTTGTACAATTTGCCATTGCAGTTTTTCTATATACACAGTATAAACCATGTATTTACAAAGTTATATTAAAACATATTGACTCTCATTCATCTTGTTGCTCATTAAACTTATTATTTTAAACAGTAATTTAGGTGGGTGGGGTACGAATTTAACCCCTTGATAAAAATATTTTTTGTTTTGGATGTTAGATTGAGATTTTCTGTTTATGCTACTTATGTATATATTACATGATACCAATAAGTTATGTGTTTGTTTGATATTTCATCAATTCCATTACATATTGACACAGATCCTTTTTTTGCAATTTTCAAGACCCTAGAAAAAGATCAATTCAATTTGCCATAACTCAATCTTCCAGTATGTCTAACCTGAATACCTTTAGTCCTTGTAACACCATATGGCGAATGTGGATCTGCATGCATTTTTAAAGAAACGTCTTTTGAAATTACCATATTATTGCAAATTTCACATTTCTGAAAATTTCGATAAAAAGGGGTACCGATGGTTTAAACTGACGGAGTATTGAAAAAACGCAATGTACATTTGCCTATGCAGAAATGTTTCGTGAGGTAGGCATATAATGAAACATCAAAGATATCAGCTCAATCCAGTGTATTCATTAAATGATGAATCTTTGAAAATATGCATTTTTCGGAACTCGAAAAAGCAAAAAATCTTAATTTTCAAGGAAAATCACTTTTCCTTGGTTACCATGGCAACGGAGGTTGATATGCTAGATTTTTTCACAAATATCTATTCCTATGGTCATAACAATAAAAGGGTGCAATTTTCGTGAAAATCTGAGACTATGAGTTGTGGGACCCCTTCATAAAATTTTGAAAATTATAAATAATCTCTCTTAAATTTCGTGGTAGAAGATTAACCACGAAATCCACGAATTTTAATCCTCCGCGAAAAATTAATGATTTTACAGTATTTGGTTTGTTTTATTGTCATTATTGTCGGACAAAAACCTATCTACATAAGGCTATTGTATTCGTAGCACTTTATTTAAACTGAAACAATATAACCTTAATTATGCTGATCTCCGATTTGACAATGTATTGGATTTCGATGAAACGATAGCATTGGATAACTTGGGCACATCTCCTAAATTAATCATTGCAGGCGCGTATATACTTTAGAGCAATTATGAGCAAAGTTGGCGGATTAAATAAAGTTGAAAACTATTTAGGAGTAACAATGGTGGGTCTTTTTATGTTAGCACAGCTGCTATAAGAAGAGGAAAGTTCAAGAAGAGTTTTCTTAGTTAATTGTCTTTTACTAAATTATCTGTATTTCAGAGAATATGTCCTATCTTCAACAATTTACCGTCTAGTGTCTACTTGTTGTTTATATACCTTGTTTAAGATTTATGCAAGTTGGATACGCCCTTGTCGAAAATATACAAAATAAAATATTGGTTAGATCTAATAACATATCCCGTATCTAAATGGCATGAAATGTTAATGTGTTAAAACAAAACAGAAATGTAACTGAATAATAGAAAAGTATGAATTCTGGAAAAGTTCGATATTTGTTTAGACCTCTAAGGATATTTCTGTCATTTTCCACATACTTTGGGATACTTTGTGTTGTGACGGCATATTCTAATCCATGGCTTGTTCAAGAGGTTCAGATTGCTTCTAAGGTTGATTTTCCTGGAGGTAGGTGATATATACATACTGTGTCGTTTTCTTCAAACATTGTCTTGTTCTTCTTCTTGTTCTTCTTCTTGTTCTTCTTCTTGTTCTTCTACTTCTTCTTCTTCTTGTTCTTGTTGCTCTTGTTGCTCTTGTTGTTCTTGCTCTTGACTTATTCTCGTTCTTGTTCTTTTTCTTTTCGTTATTGTTCTTGTTGTTCTCGTTCTTTTCATTGTTCTTGTTGTTGTTGTTGTTCTTCTTCTTCCTGTTGTTCTTTTTCTTGTTGTTGTTGTTGTTGTTGTTCTTCTTCTTCTTGTTCTTGGTCTTGTTCTTCTTCTTCTTTTTCTTCTTCTTTCTTTCTTTCTTTTACAGGACAGGATTATTGTGTCAGAATGTCAGGTCTCCTGTAATTAGTTCCTAAGTGAAGCGATTTCCTAATTGTCTACCTGTATGTACTTTTAAAAGTTAGTTTACTAATTTAATAAGTTAGTTTGAATATAATATATTGTTCTTATCGAATTGCTCATTTATTCCAGAAAGTTTGTATTTATCGCTGGCATTTTTTGTAATGAAATAGAGTTTTAGAAGAGTAGCTTATACATTGGAAAGATAAGCATCGTTCCACTGTAAAGCATAGCAGAAAAGGGTTACAAATAGACATACCTACGAGAAAATGCACATAATGATCATAACAAACAAGTCACAACCTACCTAATCCTCTCCGGACTGATTTGTCCTGATCGGAACTACTCGGGTCTTTCCGTGATGAATCCGGAAGCTCCCTGAGAGATGATTCGTCTTAGAATTGTCCGAGGTGTGCAGATTGTGGTTAGCCCCTGGGGCACCCACGGAAGAATGCCAATGTTTCATATCTGCAGCCAATCGCTCCACTTGACACCATGTCCACTCTTTCTCTGCCTGTCGCTTCTCGATTTGTGGATTTTCAGTCGTAACCTGAATATCTGGACAGCTCAAGATATCCCTTTTCTAAAGACATATTGTTCCTTTTATTCATTGTTGTTGACATTCTGTCATTAGATGATCTTGCTCATCACTGACAATACCTGATTTTTGTCATGCCTTGAGTCTTTCATGCCAAACATCTTTTCGGAGAACTTTTTCCATCGTTTTTGTACATCACTATCTTTTGACATTTGATTTCCTTCCTTGCCCCCGATCAGATTGGTTAGTGTTTCCTGTGAGCGGTTTGTCAATACTTAAAGGGTTTGCATGTCCTGTTTAGCCTCGTATGCTAACTTTTATGTATTTACTAAGCGCTTTCTTGTAATATGTTGCTTCTCTTTTGGCCTTTTTGTTCCGCTGTTGGTATTTCTTCTTCACTGTGTACTTTATCCTCTCTGATAGTAGTCTTCTCTTTGTTTTCCACTTTCTTCTCTTTTTTCTATATATCATCAGATTCATATTACTCTTTTCTATGATTCTTTGACCAATTGCGTTTATTCACTCTCTAATAGTACTTGGTAGATTTTTTTTCAATATTTCATCTTAGTCTTATAATTGAAATCTGTTTCTAAACTCCAGTTGAAAAACTTCCTTAATTGCTAGATCTTACAGTTTGGCAACATCCAGAGAGTTGGGGCGGGGTCAAGTATTTCCCTGTTTTTTTTTATTATGTTTTCAGTTTCAACTTAATGTTGGTCGTAACTAGTGAATGGTCACTTCCAATGTCCGCTCCACGTTTTATCGCCATCTTTTGTAAACTTTTCATCCAGTTTTTATTGGCGATGGTGTGGTAAAATTCATTTTGTGTTCAGGTTGTTCGGCGGATGTCTTTGTGCCTAAATATGTTTACTCCTATAACCAATGTCCACGTTGTTCTCTTGCTTAATAGCGCACTGGGTCTCATTCTGTTGCTGTTGTTTTCTCTTAACCACATGATGTTTCCCCTTGTTGTTTGTTCCTACTTTGAGACAAGGATAACTACAAACATACACTTTGCAGATTCCCAGAACACGACACTTTACTCCTAAGCCTGACGCCTTGGTCAAACATTAACCCATAAAAAGCCAATAACTAGTCACATGAAATACCTTACACCACAAGCAGAACAAATACTAGTAAGGCAACACACAACAGAAGCAGTGTATGTTGTTTTGAAATATGAAAGGTCTTCTATTGGACTGGGAAAGTATGGCAATGCACAGTGACACATATAAAATGTCAATTGGGGCTCCAGTGTTCGAAATAACGACACACTATACACCCCATCGAAAGGCAACCTTATGGAACTTGATATTGTACATAAATAAAAATATGTTTACATGTAATACATGTCGATGGCAAAATGAAGTTGTAAAAGTTTGTTTTACCATAAGTAAAGAGTAAATGTCAGACAGCTTTTCCGTGTTTTCTCAAAATATCGATTTGGTAGTTACGATCTTCTAATTCTAAGCCATTGATGTGCCCTCACACCTATAGAATAAATAGTATAAATAAAGTAACCAATTTTCTAGGGCTCTTTTCAGCTGTTAAGCCGCTCAAGCACCCTTTGACATTTAAATTCCCCTGGTCATTGGGCTACCAATGGAAACCTACACTCGTGTCTCCAAGGCTGTGTGTGTGGCAGCCAACATCGATCTGTGGCGCACAGGAATAGACACTGTCCTGACAAGTACCAATTTAAACCTTGTTGGGGTGGAGTTCAGAGAAATTAACCAGTGGTCCAGTCGACGGGGGCAGTTCCCGGGACCTCTCGATCCCGAAGCGCGCACCATACCTCTAGGCCACCGCTTCCCACTATCAATATATGACGAAAAGAGTGTTATGCATGTTAAATATAATATTTCATATTGTTGCAGAATGTGTTGATAGTAACGGACTAGTTAGGGGTCACATGGAAAACTGGACGTCGACCGATGGATCATGTGACCTGCGCATCTGCTATAACGGGAGTCTGGAGACAATAAGATGGCAAATCAACTATGAGTACGTGCATTATGCAACCTCTTTAATAAGGGGTATATTATTTTGCATATGCCGGTTGGTCTGTTGGTCTAGACAAGACTGTTGATCAAATATTTTCCTTCAAAAGTTCAAAAAGCTTTGCCCTACAAGCTTTAAACTGTACATGGAAGGTGGTATGCAGCAATATATGAGTCAGTATGTCAAAGGTCAATGTCACTGTAATTTTACAATTCGTTGACAACTTCCTTCCTTCATTTTTTCTTGCATGTATATAAAATACTCATGGATACGTTGCTAAAAACCACTTTGTCGAGGAAAATGAGTATAGTATGCCTACCTAAATACCCGAAAAAATATACTGCTAAGAAATGAATACGACGAGCGTTAGGAACAATAGTTTTGTAGATCTACTCAACATTGAGATAAGGTATATGTGTACAGTGCTACTTCATGATAGTATTGACTATTAAGTGTCTTATCGAGTTGGTATTGCTCTTTTGAGAGATCAGGTTATAGATCGGGCAGACATTTTTGAAAATTCTTAATTTGGGGGTGGTCCAATCATACGGATGACAATCATAATAACAACAACGTTGTTATATCGACGAGTTTACAACTATTGATAATCAAAACGAGGTTTTCAACATGTTCTAAGGAGGATAACTGCTAATTCATTTTATAAGAAAATACAAGAGTTACCTTTCTTGAAATGTCATTATTATTATTAATACATTTTGTATTGTTTTTATTATTCAAAATACTAATCATTATTATTAATAGTTTTCTTATCGTTATTATCATTATTATCACTATTTCAAAATTTAATTATCTTTTAGTTGCCCGGAGATGTTAGAATCCTTGCTTGACAACGGAAATTGTTTCTATGTGTCCGATAGTGAACTCGACTTTCCAACGTGTTGCCCATATTTGGTGTGTAACAACGCTACTATAGAGACTACAACCGTACCAGGTAAATGGTGACAGCATTTGATTTGTATTTATGTAAAAACTGGATTTTGAAGATGATATCACTCTCCTGTCACATCGCTATCGGAATATCCACATGAAAAGTACAAAATCAGTAGCAACATTATTAACGTCATATTGGAAACATTCTCATACAGCATTGGTTAGTCAACCCCTAAGAAGACGCTTGGGAACGAGAATGATAGGAAAAGTTCCTGTTCTAGTAGTCACTGGTGGTCTGTGAGTAGAGATATGACCTGTGCACATCATTTGCAACACATGCGATGCTCATGTTAAGATCAAACAGTTTTACCGTTCTTTCACAGTTTTTAGTTGTACGTAGTTTGGCCCTACAAGGAATCGTTTCCACACACCGAGCACTTGTGTTAGTGGTCAGAGCGTTGACATAGAAAAATAATATTGTGGGTGTTATCCCAGGCCATTACATATGCCAAACCCACTGACAATGATAGGGGCCTATACTTCCTTTAGCTGGTATTCGGTATATAAAGCTTCAGTGCTGATGGGCATTGTGTTTTGATAGTGGGACCAGAAAGCTAGTAGTTCGATTGAACTATTTACGCTAGGGATGGTATTCAATATTGTTCTATTTTATTTGAGATTAAGGCTTGTCTGTTACCGGCCAATGGTAATTACTTAACCGGGCACACCAAGAAGTTCCTTGACTCATCACTAGTCCAATGCAACTATGCTGCAGAGGCATTGTTTAATGATGTGATTTCATAGGTTATCCTTATTCTTAAGTCAGGTAAGATCAATATTGAATAAAAACAGTACCACCCAAGGTGGACTTTCAATTCACACATGTGAGCGCTTTGGAATGTTAAATTGCTCATATAATGACATGTCAGTATATGCTATGACTGTTTAATAACCCAGAAACATGGTCAGTTGTGCTTCACTGAATCGACATAGACCATTAACTCTACAATAATATACTAATATAGCTGTGTAAGTCCCCAGATACACGCACTAGACAATATATGCACTGAAGGACGATGCTTCGCACATCAGTAATAATAGTTTAGTGTAAACAATGTTTATTTCCATATATCACCTTATATCACACATGCTACGTATAAGATTATACATACTCGCTACACTTACCCGGATACAAAGAAATTCTTGTGATATAGACATTTTACCTACCGGACGATAGTATATTTGCAACGCTTCTCGTTTATCTTTGAAAGATCTGTACAGGAGCTCCTAGATAACCAAGTTACAAATACAGCGTACTAACAACTGGACCATGGATTTGGTTCAACATGCTAATACAGATACATCTTATTTTTAATGTAAAACTCACTTTACCGAATTATTATTAATTGGGTATTATATATAAAACAAGATATTATCTCAACTAGGATGTATACCATACAACCCGGGGACAAACATATCAAATGATACGCCTTGTTATTCGGTACAGATAGGATCCTGTCACATGTTCAAAAGCAATGTGTCGCTGTCTTAGAATGAGATGGTCGTAATTACAAAATCGATATACAAATGTTTTGAGAAAACAAGAGAAAACTGTCTGTAATTTACTCTTTACCTATGAGAAAAGAAGTCTTTAAAACTTTATTTTGGTCAACATGACAATTTCAGATTTTCATGAAAATATGCCCATAAGAAGCGCATTGTGAAGCAGATTTCAAATATGTATGAGTCTTATAAGGTCGTAAGTAGTAGTTACGACCTTCTCATTCTAAGCCATCGATGTATAGTATGGGTGTGGGCAATATTTATTGTCACATTGTGTGGTCCCCTGAATCAAAGTTGAACCGTTTTTATGGTAGATGATTGGTGATAACGACTGGCTCATTTACTTTACATGGTCGAGTTAATATGTTAATGGTTTACTGTCTTGCTGATTAATGCATAAAACGATCACCGTCAACTCTATGTTACTGGTCGAGCCTGATTCATTTTAGGTGGATCGAGAAACGCTTTCTTACAAATTCGATGTATCACTCTCTATAAATCTTTATCTCAATCCTGGGTGTATTCATCGTCACAAGGTATGGGTGAAGGGAAACACTGTTACAGCCATCCCTTTTACCGCATATGATTGTTGAAAACATTTCTTTAATATTGGAGAAGTTGCACACACTCGACCGAATCGTTTGTATATCAAATCCACAGCCCGCATCTCCATTACAAACAATACATGTCACAGTTATGCCTCAGGTCACCGTTTTGGCATATATTTGTGAAACTAGGTCATCTTGGGCAACTAGGCCGGGTCTTTGCTGCGTTTCATTCGGTCACTTGGGATCACTGTTTTGTTGGGTTATTCGATGCCGCCAGGAGGCGGCATCTATGAAAGGGTGCAAGCAGATGTCCCAGGAGGATACAAGATTTGATTGGTTATAACGCTGTTGGACTCGCCCGTCAGGGGTAAAATAGGATGATAAATGTTCGGTAGGTACTAAAGTCCAAGTCCCAGGAGGATACAAGATTTGATTGGTTATAACGCTGTTGGACTCGCCCGTCAGGGGTAAAATAGGATGATAAATGTTCGGTAGGTACTAAAGTCCAAATCAGTTCGGAACGGGTGTTTATATAACGGCTACATATGTTGCAATTTGCGGGTCTTAGCAGGGGCTATTAAAAAGTAAAAAAAAACTATTTGCGCGGAGCGGCGATTTTCCTTTCGAACTTTTATGGAACATGTTAAATACTTTCATGTCTGTCAGATATTTTTTAGTTATGATTTTCGATTTTTTCCAGTTCTTAGGTTTTGTCTTAATCTAAATTTGATAAATGCAAGTGTTTTTTTAATCTCTATGTTTCTTTATTTATGTATGTCAGAATAGTTTGTTTTGCCAAAATTTAAACGGGTAAATATAGCTTGCCAACATTGAACTGACACTTCTTATTTACAAAATATTCATATGCGCTCCTATACTCCTGCCAAATGGAACTAGTTCTATGCATATTTTAAACTATGTTGAACGTATTAATTCGCAATAAATTTACTTATCAAGCTCACAAACCACGAAATAACAATGTCCTTTAGTGTCAGTTTCACGTTGTCAGGCTATACCACGTTATTGGAATACACTTTGTTATTTTATGAAACATGCTAAATGCCATCTGTGAAGCATTAATCAATATTATAATGGTGCTCATATTTCTAAAACATGTTATGTTCATTTGAATAAATATTTCAATAGAAAATAGAATGTTTTCATGTTTTATATTCTTTCCTGGTGTTTCACTGCCTTCAAGTTTTTAACCAGGTTTTCCAAAGGAAAACTCTGGTTATTAGATTGCTGAATGTCGGCGGGCCTTAACAATTTCTTCTGTGCACAACTCCTACATTTCTTCATAGATTTCAACCAAACTTTCAGAGAATGATTGTCATCATGTGACCTGGTGCATATTATCAGGGTTTTATGATTCAACCAATTTTGACGGAGTTATGGCCCTTGAAACAGAAAAAATTGGCCGCTTTCCTTATGTCGCACGGTACTCAAAGTACACGACATAGAGTCATGAAACCTTCACAGAAATGGTCAGGATGTTTTCTCTACACCTGGGGTTTCACTCCCCTTTCAGTTTAGTACATCCAGAGTTATTAGCCATTGAAATGGTGTAAAATAGCCATTTTTGACTTGTTTCACATGCTACTCAAAAAGTATTTGACCTAGGATCATGAAACCTTTATAGAAATGTTTGACAGCATGTACTCTAGTGCACCTGGGGTTTCACTCCCCTTTCAATTTAGTACAACCAGAGTTATTGCCCTTGAATTAGTGAAAAATACCCATTTTCAGCAATCTTAAGTTTTTGCAGCGTACACTCAACACATGAGAATAACTTCCCTTGTGCATCACACATCACGCCGGAATTTTAGTTTGTTTACAAGTTTCTACCAATACCTTTTACTAAATAAAAAGATTTACTTAAAAAGAACTAGCGGCATCTTTGATGCCCAGCATCAACATTTCACTTGTTTCTTTGTGAAATTGCGTCCTCCTGCATGTTTGCGTTAAATTGAGAGCTGCCACCCTGTCCGAATTCCTCATATCTCTTTAAGGCGTTCATCAGAATCGTTGTTCTTATTTATATTTTATGGAAAACATTATCGTGTTTTATTTACTTTCATATTCCACATCAGCATGCTATGACGAATCACCCACAGTGACATGTGAGTTTTGGAAGAATTTGACCAACTGTGAATATAATCCAGATATCATCAACCCTACTCTCTTCAACTACACGGCCGAATTCTGTCAGCTAACATGCGGGTAAGGATCTTGGTTCCCTGGTTTCTTTCGTTTCGTTTCTTGCTACATTGTATTTTACAAAACCAACATGCTTCAGTTCTACATAGATTATTTATCATTACATGGTAAACAAATGCAAATGGGTTGAGCCACTTTTAACTTTTACTTTTAACTTTTTTCCTGTATTATCATTGCTCAGTCCGGCAGACAATATATCGAAAACAAGTTATAAGCCGTGATTGTAATACATATAAACCTCAGTGATGAGAACTTTTTCTTCCGTCATAATCATGTTTTGAATATACGACGTTTGTCATATTGTGAGGTCTTATGTCTATTTTACAAGGAGGCTTGTCTGATGTGATAATGGCATCCCTGTGTGCATTTGTAAATGCCAATATATGCGTTTAGTTTGGATTGAAGAATACCATGTGGTTACTGCGTATTCTATCCTTTTGTGGTGCTGGGTAGTGTTATGTTGCTCCATATAAAGTTACATGATATACGGGCGATAAGCATCGTAACTGACTAGGATATATATTGTAAAGCGAACGCGGGAGGTGCCCTTATATTATCGCTTCAGAAAAGGGGTTAATCTGCT
The DNA here is from genome assembly GCA_963678985.1 of Spisula subtruncata. Taxonomy (NCBI): domain Eukaryota; kingdom Metazoa; phylum Mollusca; class Bivalvia; order Venerida; family Mactridae; genus Spisula; species Spisula subtruncata. The sequence goes on along the minus strand of OY787662.1, from coordinate 13,115,449 downwards.
ATGTAAGTTGATCTTACCGTACATTGCAACTGCAAGGGATGTGAATACAATAACTGCACAAACCTGTATTGGCGACATGGTGCATGAACACATAAGACATTTATGCTTCCAACTTTAAAGTTTTACGCACATTTTCACACAAATGCACAAACCTTTATCTGCAACATTTTTGTGCACCGATACGACGTTTTGACTTCGTGCATTAAAGTTTAACGCAGATCTACGTATAATATTTATTAATATCTTGATTTGTTTGCATCTCAGTTCTTATATTCCACGTGTTTCGTTACAGATACTGTTGAATGGAGCATACACCGCATCTCTACATGTGAAAGATCGAGAGAAAGTTGGAAATAGAATATTCTACTTGATATAAAATATCATCATCATTTGCGTGAATGACAGCAATAAGCGTATTTGTATGCTTTCATTACACAATAAGCATGCCATATGATCATTTATCACTGATACCATTATGCCATACATGTATTTATAGTAAATTTTATACATCTGAGTTTTAGGCTCCTTCTATCTATGTGAGTTCAACATTTATTATCCATGTTATCTTTTTTTCAAAACCAGACACAAACGACCAATGCCTTGGAAGAAGCCAGTGCACATTGCTTGGCTTAATTTTTTCGGTCGATCCAATGAGCCTTTGTGGCTGATTAATTAGTACATATTTAACATTTTAGTCTGGGTCTACGATCGTCAAATTTTATAGGAATGTTGCAGATGAAGAAATGCGAACCACACAGCAAAATCACCCTGACTTTAGACGTACTTGAATTTTTTTATAAAGTAATAATTTGTTACATACAATTTTCAACTGGAGGAAATTTCATTAATTGTTGTATTATCAATCAATCCCATTTTTGAGGTTCTGTTAAGACAGTGTTTTAGTTTGTTCATGTAACTTTTTAAATGGGTGAGATAACAGAATTATTCTGGTAGTTTGTATCATAACGAGGCATTGGACAAATGGATAAATTCTTCCAGCATTGAGACTCAATTTTGTTATACTATATACTTTTATAAACATGTAGCCTTTTGATTTGCAACATTTTATTTCATTTGTATCTTTGAGATCACATAAGTGCGTTCATCAAGAGGTTGCCTCTTTTGTAAGGTTACATTACGCATTGATATGCGTATACATGTAGTTTTGTTTAACTCTGTGCCAGTTCGTATGGTCATATTTATCATGTTTCAAGATATGCACTTGTAACCGTGTTATCTGGGTAAGGTTTGTAAGATGTACATGAACGTAACTATATATTTATGCATTGAAATAAAAAAAAATGACCAACAACATGCTATAGAGTTATTCGAGTATGAATATGTACACATTATCAGTATTTAGAGAACAAACTGTGTGGAAGAAGGAGAAGAAGAAGAAGAAAAAGAAGAAGAAGAAGAAGAAGAAAAAGAAGAAGAAGAAGAAAGACTTTATTCAGTTTGTTACGTCAATTTCATTGTATGAAATGGTTCAATATGAACCCTGAACAAATATAACAGTTATATTCAACCGATGAATATAGTTCAATGGCCGATGTAATCGTATACGTTAGTTAGTATAATAGTTAGTGACAGCGGTACGTTATCCTACCTTGGTACTGAAGTTGTAGGTTCGACACAGGCTGTCACAGATGAAGTTGTTACAATGGACTTGTGGTATGACTACTTTGTCTCCCAGTTTCAGTGAGTATTTTGAACTTTACTTTAATTTCAGAAATGCTAATATGACATACTGTATATCACTGACGCTAAATATAATATATGGAACATGGGTGACACAATTTGTCGACGAAAACTACCAAATACTTCCGTAGCTGGTGTAGTTCGTTGCCAGTTTGATCCATGAGGACTTCCAGAACGATATTAACCCTGGTGCAGCCTTATCAGAGATGAGAAATTTGCTCGTAAAAGAGTACTGTAATACTAACGAGACAACTGTCCAATATGAAACAAAGCGAGTACTACCATTAACTCAGGTATATCCAGTTAAACTTAGTTTACCTGACGGTCGAGCTTATGTTTACAACTGTTTTCAATTTACTTTGAACGGACTGTTCCCGTGTGTGAGATTCAATCAACAAATGTTCCGTTTGCTATTTTGAATGGAAACGCGAGAAACGTTTACGCAATATTATTTAGCAGTAGATCTACGTATTATGCAATTTATTTTGGCTAAAATAGCAAATTTATTTTCGTAAAACAGAAACATTACACCTACCTCGTTTATTGAAAAGCATTCATTAAATAGATTATTGTACACCTGTTAGACGCACACATTGCATATTGTACTCCAAAAATATAAAGTAGATATTCTGTAAATTAATTCAGACGTTTTCTTATGCAAAACTTTGTGAGGTTCATATTGCAATTTTATCAACAGGATGTACAATGTCCAAATGACGTGATAGATCAATTTTGGATAAAAGATAGTACAACAATATGGTGCATCCATGCAATGAACACAAGCCGCAAACGCAGATCTATGTAAACTACTGTATAGCGGGTATATTTCGCGGGGGTTTAATTTTCGCTATATTCGCGGTCAACATCGAATGCGCGAAATCTAAACCCCGCGAAATAATCACCAAATATATACAAAGGGAGACAATGCATCAAGGAGCTTTAAGAAATATTCCAACATTAATTTGCAAGACGTACAAAACGACACATTGTGCCGCTTTAGTAAAATACGGTTATAATAAATAAACAACGACATTTATAAAATATTATTAGAAATTGGATATTTGTAAAGAACGTGTTTAAATCTCTATGCATGCATATCAATCGTCTGAACGTTTGACTTTTAAGCCATTTTATCACACTTGTTCAATTTAAATAACAGTTTTGTTTGCGGAACGTGTAAATGTTTGCAGAAATAATTATTTGTTTGTAAAAAGATCTACATATTTTTCTTTTGTTAGCAGTTTATGATCAATATGTTTGGTTTATTGCGTTTCTTTATCTTCGCAACCGGGTAATCCTTATGGGCGAGGCCTCCAGAAGACTTTTAGTGTTTGGGGGATAGTGCATGATACAGAAGATGCCATAATTCCAGAAGCATTCCCTAGTTCTTTTTGCATGCCATATGTATAGCACCCATACATTGTACCTCGGTTTAAAGTCTCATCCGAAAGACTATCAGTAATTTTAGTTGGCCAGCCCGGGATTTAAAACCAAAGCCCCGAGATCAGAAGTAACTATTATACTCGTACTCTAACTTTTACCTCCCCTTCCATGTTTACCAACAAGGTTTTAATTTCGCGGTCAATGCCGTTAGCGCGAAATCAAGACACCGTGAATTCAAAAGGATCCAATTAACGCGAAAATTGGACACCGTGAAATATACCCGCTATACAGTATTCAAAGCAATATTCATTGATTAATTATAATGTTATTCATGTTACTGGTTATAACTAGCACAGAACTATTTTAGAAGTACAAAATGCACACTATGTTTCGTACTGTAGTTGTTTGCTTGTTGTTTTTTGGAGGTGGGACTCATCTCGTAAGTGACTCTCAACTTTTATCAGCAGATTTACCATGTACTTAAATGCATGTCCTTTTATAATATTAAGTAAAGTACATGGCATTATTTAGTCGATATATCGCGACAATCCAACAATTTAAATGAAATTGCATTTAGAAAATATGTAGGTTTAAGTCCACGAAATAAAGGTTAACCCCATACGAAAGTTGGCGGTAACGCCCTCTCTAAATCGCCGGAATGACAACGTTCTGTGAAGTTGGTTTCCGTTGCCTAAGCAAAGCGCTACAAAGGGCTTTCCAAGGGAGGTAATCCATGCTCGCTATTTTTAATTAAACGGGAGGTAACCGAATAAAGGCGCTACGCAGCCCATTGCTTAGGCAACGGACGCCAACTTATTGGGTTAACTTATGGGGCTCTAAATAACCATTTGAGTAGCCACCCATTTACTCCCAATGCTACGTGACATACTTGGTCTAAAACCCGTGATTCCCGTACCATAGTACAATGACGTATAAATTACGCGTTAATAGTACGATTTATCTGTCACTTATGCCTAGTTAGAAGTATTTACTATTATCCATGTGACAAAAGTTGCTAAAGTTGCACATTAAATCTGTTTTATTCGAACAATTGTGGTTTATAGCAATTTTAAAATGTTAGAATAGATATCTTGCTTCAAGTGTGAAATGCGTTAAGATAAAATCAACCACTCGTACCAAGGTACTAAGGTGCGCTATGCTATGCTTGGTGATACAACTGCCATAATGGGGGTAAATAAGAAATAAATCGAAACGTTCAAAGTGGTTACCATGCATTATTGATTTAGAACCCAATACATGTAATTGCAAAAATGACTGTCACAAGCAAACTATATTATGAACATGTACCTTGGTAAAGTATACAATGTACATGCAGTACGAATAAAGTGACTCATAGGTAAGTTTTGTATATCTACTTTACTGTTTTCCGATTTATAAAATATTCATACTTGAAAGATAATATGCATTTTTGGTTCGTGTAAATATCCTATGTATAATTCAGAAGTAAGGTGACATATTTTATAAAAATAGTTGCTTTGTTGTATGGAACAACTAGCACTAACTTGAGTACCTATACAACCTAACAGTCATTTAGCTCATCAAACACATGCGTGCTTACACGTGTCCCTACTTGCACTACATATATCTCACATAACGATTTGAGCTATCAAAGTAGAGTGTATACCACCAATAACCACACCAAATACCGCAACCCTCTTTACAATTATCAAGCCATATAGCGTATATAAAAATTAAATTAATTGAAGTAGCCAAACCCACCAGCCGGTTTTTTTAATTTTACGAAAGTACAAAATTTGAAACTGTTCCCATTATAATTGTCAACCTTCCCATGAAGTTCTCATGCTTATATTCACTATGATGTCCAAACAAAAAATATGTGGCTCTGGTAACCCTATCTACAGTCCGTTCAAAGTTAAATGATAGCGATTATACACATAAGCTCGTCCGCCTGGTAAACTATGTTTATCTAGGTTGAACTGGGTATATCTGAGTTAACGGTTGTCCCCGCTATTCGTTCGAATGGGATAGTTTCCTCATTAGTATAGCTTATTGAATCGACAGTAGACTTCTTTGTCCCTACCATAAACCGTTCATTGGGATTTCGCTGAAAGTCGACCGTCACGTAGTATTACGTATATCGCAGATTTTCAAGTGTTTAAAATAAATATTTTAAAAAATAAAAACGTTTTTCTACTTAAATACACAATTTGTCAAGCATGTTTTCAGAAACTCTTTATTAATTTGTTTTGGCCTAATAGTACGGGTATATTAATGTACATTTATAATTGTGAGAATTTAATTTAGCGAAACATGAATCCTGTCGTATAGAAACACTCCAAGGTCAAGTATTAACAGCTAATGTGCGAGTCTTTGTGAATCTACCCTATACAAAGTTTTCTAAATGTGCAATTTACTTTGAAACCAACTATACAAAAAGGAAATAATTTAGAGCATATTAATAGCTTTATTCTTTGAGTAAATGGATTGCAATTGTTGTCATTTATCATATTTAAAATATTTGATGTTTTAAGTGTTTTGAAACTTGTTGTTATGAATAAAAGAACAGTTACTAATGGGTGCTGGTGATATTTTAATCAGCAAAACATGTATGTATACAACCTTGAAATAATACCAAAATACCACATTGTATCATTGTATCATAAAGAGTAGTGCAATAACTACAATACCGCACTGTAAAAGAGTGTGATAACTACAATACTACACTGGATGTGGATTTTGCCCAATACAACTTCCAAACCATCAGTAGAATTTAAAATATAATCCTGGCTTCAAGGGTCACATTTTGTGATCTGTTTGTTTAAAGTTATTAATAGATCTACAAAAATGAAGTAATTTTGTAAAACACAATTAATTTCAAGCACAAGTAACTGTATCATTGATACAGACTAAAACGATAAAAAAAATTGTAAAATTTATAGAAAGAAAAATATTCCCCCCACCCCTAATTTGTTTCGTTAGCAATAATACAGTTACCTGTGTTTTCAAGAAGGTCTAAATTACAAGACATGCGTCTACGAACTTGAAACTTATTATGAGAGCATATAACGACTGTAACCGGACTCTAAATAAAGCACGATTTTTAAGATTATTAAGCTCATTATTATGTTATCAGTTAGAATGGCGGTCTCAGGGCAACGATTAAGAATATTATCACCGAACTGACTCGTGGACGAACAGCAAACTGACGGTCGATTTTAAGTATGTCGTACAAAATAAGATTCTAGAGCAAACATTATTTAAAAAAACGTTATAGATCTACATGTAACACGTTACTGGCAAACACTTTCAGCGTTGACTGTAAAATTGCATGGCATCATGTGAGCGTTCAGACCATGCCATTAAAATGAGAACGAGCGGATATCCAAAAGATTATGAAGGTCGTTCATGTTTACTTGTATAGCTAGTTTGCGATAGAAAAAAATCGTGTTTTTTAAAGATTTCTGAAAATCTATTTATCAGATTTTGGTAAAAAATTACACACTACTACAATAACTTCCTACCTACTCCCATTTTGAATTTCATAATTTTTAGTCACCAATTAAAATACACTTATTCTTTATTACATATTGAAATTACATGCGTATTTACAGTTTAACGCAGGGAGGTAATCTGGTATTCCATTGATGATTTACTATCAATTATTTAACCGTTACAATCCGTGATCGGCGAGATTAAGATTGCAGTTATAAAGACAAGACTTAGGAGGCCCTTGTGAATCGGTTTATCTAGGTGTGTTGCATATAAACAATGTACAGCAATAAAATGTACTTCGTCATATTCACAGACGGGCCTCGTATGTGTTAAATTAAGTAGGTTGCAAATACGCAAATATACCGTTATGCGTATCACGTGACCGTCCAATTTGCTGTTGCAAGTAGCAAGTCTTCTAACTTGATATTTCATACAAAACTACAAATATGTTACATAGAAGTTATGAACAAAACTTTTTTAACTCATTTCTGATCTTGCTGAAATTTCAGTGTGTATTAGGTAGATAAATTTCATTTATTCCTGCAAATTTTCATACTTTTAGGTGTAATAATTACAGAGAAATATTTAAAAAACACGATTTTTTTCTATCGCAAACTAGCTATACTAGAGTATTAAATCTCTTTCATTCCATGTATAGTTATATCTAGCCTATATTGTAGGGCAGAACTAATTTATCAAGGAACAAATTAACATAATCCGAACATATAATCCTAGATATCATGAGAAAGCTGTTAGAAGTCGCTAGATTGACAGATAAAACTTATAAATAAGAGGTATATGGATCACAGGTTTAAAATAATTCTTTCTGACAAAAGAACGCTGATATTTTCGAATTGTCACCAAAAATGACGTCATAGACCACGTGGTACATCACCACGTCGTGCTCTATTACATCAGTATGATAAATACATTGTCTCAGATTATACACCGACTATTTTGAAATGTCATCTCTTTGAATGAAGTTATGAAAAGCCTTTGTTGTTGAAGTCAAAGTGAATTTGAGAAAACGTCTTTCTAGACACTAAGTCTTATACGCATAGATGTAATATTTCTATGTAATATAGTACTGCAAACAAAACTGCATCAACACAAACATGGCCTACATACATGTGTAATCCAAAGCGATGTAACATGAAAGTTCAAAGCATCATTTTGTTTGAATGGTAGGTAGCACTGTGTTTGTTCATTCTTTTAATATGTGTAACTAATTTGTTATTGATCCCGCAATCGGAAACGTATCAACCAACATAATGTGTGCCAGAGTTCTTGGTACGAAGACATCGTTATATCTTGCAACGTAAATGTATCACCAAAGCCTTGGCGACTTGATTATGTGTGTTTGTTCCTTCTTTTAATATGTGCAACCAATTTGCTATTGATCCCGCAATCGGAAACGTGTAAAGCAACATCAAGTATGCCAAAGTTCTTGGTACGAAAACATATTTATATCTTGCAAAGTGAATGTATCACCAAAGGCTTTGACAACCTTATTGTGTGTGTTGTGTCGTGTTATATTCTTCTAAACCAGTCTTGCTAGAATTGCTCAGGCACTACTGAGATGCTCTACAAAAATCAACAGGGGCATTAATTAATTGTTTTCTCAAAGCACTTATGGAAATCTTAAACTTACACTCCTTATAATACTTTTTTTATATACTAATAGAGGACATGTACGTTTTGAAGGATGACATTAACTTATTTATCTTTAACATTTCAGATCCTTTTACCACAATTTGTAAAGAATTATTATAATACTAGTAAAGCATTTCAATTTGGATGCAATTTTAAGATTTTCGTAAGTACATTGATAAAGCAGTGTCGCGGTACAAAATCGTGTCCTATCCATTGTCTAGGAAGAACATAATCTTCCAGACCTTGGGATCAAGCTCAGGTCTTGGTATCATTTTAACCCCTTTTACAGCTTTTATGCATAACACTATATGCACTACAAGATGCAAACAATACGACCATCGCTTGTGGATTCGAGCTTTGCCGGGGTACTTCACAGAATAATATTTCTGATTACCCTACACAGCACAGCTTGATAATTCAAAAGGTAATTACACAAGAAATGCAGAATACTCTAGTAGCATACTACAGTAAAACTTCGTTATCTCGAGGAATAATCGGGACAGGTAAAATGCTCGAGATAAAGCAGGTACTTACCAAAGGGCATGCATTGATAATACAAACGGATACTATTTTAAAACTTGCTTGAGATAGGCCGGTGCTCGTGATATCGATGCTCGTCATAACGATGTTTTACTGTAGATACGAGTACACTGAAGAATACATACAGCCAAAGTAAAAATGACATTGTGGTTCTGGTAATATATTTAAACATTAGTATGTAGAGTGGTTCTAAAAACTTTGTATTGCTATTTTTGTGGCCATTTTCCATTTATAATCCAGTTAGGATAGTTTGACAGTGACATCATCGTTTATGTGTACCCAAAAGATTAAAACCATTGCTTAGACAGGTAAAGTTTAGTTTGATATTGAACTGTTGGTATAAGCATTTATACTTGTTTTACATCGTAATAGTGGATTGTTCCACTACGTCACTGTATTCTTACCCTAACTGGACTGTATGTGTTTGACAATCAACGATCCTCGGTGACCTCCAGTAAAGGTCAAACATTATTGATGGATATGTTCAAAAATTGGGCAAGTTACCTTAGGGTTACCAGAACTGCAATATCACTTTGGTTTAGTACACAAGCACAACGTGTGAATTGAATAAAACGCTTTAAATATAATTTTATGATTTTTATCATTTTAAAATAATTTTATAATCACATTTTTACAGCAAGACGCATGAAATATAAAATATATATCATAAATCATATTTAAATCAAACTCTTAATACAAACAAAATACTAAACAATCGATTCTTGAACTCGATCAACAGGGAGTGGCATGGTCGAGTCAGATATTATCCCTTGTTGTCTACTTTGCATACTTATATCACTCCGCTTATTAATTTCAGTCGTTCCCGGAACTACTTCCGAGGGATTATTTTGTTTCAGCGGAAACGGCCTATTTTGTGCGTTATTATCCCTTTTATTATCTCGTTTGTAATTCAGACTAGAGAATTTCATCAAAAGTCCTTTGGGTTTAGAAATCATTCTTTTGAACTTTTTCTTTTCTTTCTTGACTTCGAATGTTTGCATAGCACTTAAACTAATATCGGTGTCACTCGGTAAATGCTGTTCATTGACAACAGAAAATGATGAGTCATAGTCGGACGCCTCGGTCTCCATAGTCTCTAGCCAATGAATGATATTTTCAGCAGACGATTCTTTGTCAGGTATATTAAAACTTTTAAGCAAATTCGCAGTGTGACTTGGTGGCCATGTTGCAGCGCCATCTGACGACGAAGATGAAGAACCGGTCCAAGAAGTTGAATCTTCCATAGAATAATCATTATAACTGAGGTTATCCGAATTTGACACATCCGTCGAATAACCGTCACGAAGTGCTAAATGTCTATTACGCCGATGAATTCGTTGTCGATGTTTTCGCCACAATTGTTCGTTTGTATCCGTATATGACGTCATACTTGACGTGTCTGACGACATAGATGGATAAAGTTCGGATGAGTCTAATGAATAATCCATATTTGGACGATTTCGGTGATGTCTTTGATGATGCCGAGGATGATTTTGATAATGGTGGTCATGTACATGGTCATTGTGTTTAGTGGCGCGTTTCCTTGCGCTTATTTCAAACTGTCTTCGCTCTCTGAACGGGTCATCAAAACCGTTATATTTATAATTTTGCACACTACCATTAAGCGTATTCGTATTCCTTGAGTATTTACTATGTGAAGAGGCCAGATCAGCATTTTTCACTTTAATCATGTTCATGTTTTGACCAGACGACACTTGCATTTGTTGCGCATGCTTACTAATGTCAGAAACGATTATTTGTGGCACCCTGTTTTCCTTTTCACCATGTATATCCGTCCTGTTAGCGGACGAGTAACGTTTTGATTTCGATTGCCCGCCTTTATTATGAGATCGTTTGTGTGGACGCCTTGAATGTTTTCTACCGTCTGCGCGTGTTTCAGATTGTTTGTGAGCTCGTTCGCGACTGCCATGAGAATGTTCTTGGCTGCTTTGTGAAATAGTTCGATATTCAAATGAAACATTGTCGCCTTCATCGTGTCCCTGTTTCCTACCACTTGCTGCATTTTGTGAGTTAAATGATATGTTACCCTGAGAACGCACGAACGCTTGGTTATCATACTCTCGCAGGCGACTATTTGTTGACGTAGAAGAGCTGCCTCGATTTGAGTGTCGCTTAGACCTATGGGACGGGACGTTTGCGTTACCAGAAACTATTGCTAAATTAGAACGTCGATTCAACTCATTGCGGTGTATTTCGTGAAACGTCACATCGTCTGCTATAGTTTCAAAAGTTTTATCTTTGTCATGTTTCTTTTCGTCGAGTTCAGGGTTTGTAAATGCATCACTGAGAATATCCGACTCGATGTTAAAAATACAACCACAACTTGTAAACTTTACAATCATTCCGACAATAAATCCAAGAATCACCAGTAACACGGCGTACAGTTTGAAACGCTCTTCTGTCTCAGACGTTAACATCCAATAGAAGCTGAACACGAGGTTTTCAATCAACATGATTGTATAGTAGAACACATATGAACACTTTACCCCTGAATAATCTCTACCGACCATGTCAAAAATCTTCAAAAAAGATATGTATATGGCTTTCAAAATTTTAGTCAATATTTTCTCGTCGTTGTATTTTAAACGAGTAGTCGCTCTAATAACATGAAATAAGAAATGAAGGGACAGTGGTAAAGCTATCCAATATGGCTGAACTAATGCAAATAAAACAATTGAAGCACATCGGGAAAATATTACAGCAGAAGTACTGAACACTAATAATATCACACCAATATGTTTTCTTATAGCATTGCACCGATTACTAGCGTCTTCGTCGTCCGCTTCCGGTTCATCGGACGAGTCTAAAACATTGCTGACTCTAAAAATTGACATTGAAACGGAAGCTGAAAGGAGGGATAAAATAATTGCAAAACTATCTAGAGTGGAACTAGTGTTCATTATGAACATACTGTATGCTAATACTATACTAAATGGAATACTTTGAAAGCCTCCATGAAAGAGGCGCATTTTTATGTAATCGTGCCAATCTTTTTTGTCAAACAAAATGAGCAATTTCAACGACCTCCAAACTATTCCTAGTTGAGTAGAATGGAATGCAATACATAAAATTCTTCCACATGTTTTACCACTGAAATCCTGCGTTCTTGTTACTTGTATTGCTGACACAAAGTTGATCAGAATCAGAGGCGCCAGAACAATGGCTAACAATATCACAAACAGTGCCTCTGAGTTCTGACTATGCGTTCCAACAACACTCAGCTGTACTATGACTTCCATAATGAACACACCGGCACTCACTGCTACATGGACAGTACCCATTGTACTGCTGATGACACCGTACCCCACCCACTTCTGTAGAATATATCAGTCACGTGATTGACACTTTTATTATCTCCATATTTGAAGATCATCGAGTATTGCTGAATACTGAATATAGTTCAAGACTTTCGTTATCTTCTCTGTAGACGTATTACGACCGACAATTGTGTACACATATTTCTAATCGCTGTTCAAACATGTCATATTCATAGTATAAGGGCCTGGTTAATCCATTTTACACCAGGATGTGGAATTATTTAAAAAAAATCCAAATAAACACAAACAACAACAACAACTAGACGAGTGTATGTTATGTTTTACACGTTATGTTCACATACTGGTTAACTCCAACTGACAACATATGAGGCTTCCTTTGTGCAGTTATAGATTATTTTTGCATTCATAACGCTCGGGTCGTTTGATAGCAATAATATCGCGTGTACTTCATTACTCCCTTATATCAACCGCGAGTATCAATCAATAGTGTGTTTTACTACCACCTAAAGGTTGTTATTCTTTTGAAACCAGTGGTTATTTTAACGTCTTATTCGTTTACCTACTCGCTGATTTATTTAGTATACCCAATGACTTTTTTAGTATACTCGGTGACTTATTTAATACACCCTGCCTTAGCCTGATTCTTTATTAGCGTTTCAAAAACTTCGAAAATCTAGTATCAATCATTTGTGGTTAATTCGGAGATTAATTTTATCGAAATAACTATATATCCAAATTAAGTCATATTAGTCCACTAACACTGGTTTTCCTTACTCAACCTGACTTTTGATTAGTGCTCTATGTCATCTATAAAAACTTCTGAATCAATTAACTATCAAAAAGTTGAGGTTAATTCAGAGTTTTACCGTGTTTTATCGAAATAATTATAAATCCAAATTAAGTCAAATTAATCCATGTTAACACTGACATGAACACCTCTGGTATACCGTCTTGCACTTCTTCCAAGTGAGGGTTAGAAACGCTTCAACAAACGCTTCAACATCATTAGGTGAATCTTCATGTATTATTCCGTGAATTTCGTCAATTATTCATCACTTGTCATGTCGTCTGCTATCGTATAAAGGTGATTAACGTGATCGTGTCTATGTCTATTAGTATTGATCCGTGTCTTTAATGATTCCCACTTCGAAATTTAACAAATTATAAACATATTCAACTGTCATTATCACAACGTTTGCTATTATCCTGAACAACAATGGAATAGAATAAAAGTTCACCGGACATTAAATATCGCTGTAGTCACAATCTAAAATTTGTGAAGATAGATTACACTCAAATATATTGAATAGCAAATATGATGATTTCACGCGAGTTGAAATTACTATATCCTATCTTTGTATTCAGTCATCCATATGTGTACCAAAATAACCTAACACAGTGTGTGTATTTTGTATTTTAGTTAAACTTGTGTAACGAACGTCTTGTCCCCGTTATGCTCGCAAATCCATTAGCTTTACGTCTAAGTAATGTTATCAATTTCCACAATCATTTTACACGCCACTAACCTTGAAAATCAGATAACACTCTTCTGATACGATTTTACCAGATATTATTGTATTTAATTCAAATACGCGTATTAATAAATCCGTCTCTCTTTGCATATAAGGTTTATCTCACACTGCGTCCAGGGTACTCCAGATATGAATCGTTGATATTTAATCATACGCCACATTCATTATTAACTGTTACAGCACCGACGAGGCATCCCATGAATACATATCCTGATATATGATAGATTCACATATTCACAAATTCACAAATCAATCGACACCATTTTCCCAAAAGCACTATTGTTGTTTACTCCGAGCGTTAAATTCCGATATAAGACGACAGATTATCCGTAAGAATATTAGTCCATACCTTGATCTCGTTTTTTTTAATCAAAAAGTTGCGATAAACTATCGATCAGTTCTTATCATCCATGGATCAACGTATCGTTGCATACCACATCAACGCTTTCAAGTCATAGGTATTTATCAAACGTTTTTCAAAACCTTCGAAAATGTTCACCAATTGCATCGTATTTGCGCAGACGACAATCCAAATATCACGTGTATTAGGATACGTCAATGAATATGCATACGTTCAACAGAAAGCAAAAAAAGCTCACTGATTACTGTTGAAATAGCTGATCGAATGCCACTGTTTCATGTTCTGGTACTAGTAGCTGCTCGATCTTGCGTTGCCCTCCCCGCGTCCCTTTCAAGGTACCTGTCTTGTATTTTAATATCCCTATAACTAGTAGCTGGTCAAGTATATATTGCTTGATCTTGCGTTTCTCTCCGCGTCCCTTTCAAGTCAATTGTCTTGTATTTTAATGTCCCTCTTCAATGGTTTGCTAAGCAAAGTATGGTACATGTAAATCGTGTGCTAGAAAGTAACACAATAGCATCTGAAGGCACACCACACCGAGCTTTGTAATTAATCAGAGCTCCCTATTCAGTATCTACGTCATCTTTTGTATATAAGTCCACATTTACAGCAAACTTTGAAACTCTATACTGTTACACTCCATATTAAACCTGTCAAAGTTACTTTCCCGTTAAATCTATAAAGAAGATTTTTATACTTTTCACTAAAACGAAACACCTTTCTTGGTTTCAAAATTTCAAATCAAAGACAAGCACGTATGTCAAGTGGCTGTACCCCGGTGCCTACTTGTCCACTTTAATATCACAACTAGCACTTAAACGGCATAAATTGGCTTCATTAAACCTGAAGCGATAAATGACATAGATATTGTATGTCAGCTTATTCAATAGAGAGACCCGTTTCTGTAGTTAATTTATGCGTCGCTAAAATGGTAGGAAATCTAATATCTGATACAAGCCATAATAAGCTTGCAAGTTTTCACATAATTATAACAGTTATTTACACTCGAAGTTTACCAGAACGTATAGAACAACGCACTCCTTATTGACGCAACGTTTCACACACGGACCCTACTTCTCATTTATGTATCGGATATAAGTCTGATAAAAATTGCAATTACCAAGTCTTCACTTTTGTCCCCTTTCTCTATTTTCGTCTACTCAAACATTAGCCGCAAGAGTTACGCTTAAGTCCACATATTTATACAGCCATTGAGATTTTTAATTTGCGATAAATACTTTGTGATAGGGTTTTCCTAGCTCCTTAGTTCAATATTTATCCCCCGTTTAACTGCGTCATAAATCGTGTGGATATATCCATTGAATAACTATTTAGACAAAATCTCCTCCACTTTGTGGTTGTTGACTCAAATCTAGTCAAACCGTCAGCTTTACTAATTTTTTTTAAGCAAACCAACAATGTTATCAATTCAATCACCGGCAGAAGAACTCAATGGCGCTTAACTTCCTCCGCCGTCTGTATTGTTAGATATTGTCCTTTTGTTTCAACTATTTCCCATGTTTTAGGTTGGGTAAACAGATCGTTGTGATATTAGTACAAATTGTAATCCCTTTACCACAGTTCGCGGTTGTCTATCGAAACATCAGCAGACACTAGGATGCACACTATATCCTTATCTAAAACAATCACCCGGTCATTCGATACTCAGTCCACGTCTTGTCCAATGATGCAAATGGAGGCGTACCTGCAACTACAATAAGAAAGAAATACAGACATACAGACATCTACCGATGTGCTGAATAGTTGAATACTGAGAGATGTTCAGATTTTCCCAACCTGATTTGCTATTTGTTATGAGTTAGCTATGCTAATGTGCTCATCTAAATGATAGGTAAAACTATTCAAAAACACGGTCGCGAAATCTCATCTTACCGATCCGTATTTCATCAAGCATACACTGTCAACAAAACTGTGTTTAATTTATAAATTTCGGGTTTAATTTTCAATATAAGGTAGTGGGGGAAGTCTTGAGTATTGTAATGGTACATTTTTTTGCATTTATCATAAAGTCGGGTGTAATTGATTTGTGTATGTCGCATTAATATTATTTAGAAAGAAACCTTGAAAACAAATACAGGTAAACCTGTGATAAACTGATATTTAATAGCGCATGCCGAGATCAACTTAACTTTCAATGAAAAGAAACGAACGTGCAAATACAAATACAGACAAAATCCATATATCCGAATGTTATACAACTTACGCAAGCCTTGTATGTTAACCTAATACAAATCCTTTTTTTTGTAAAATGACTCGACGAATTGATATAAATATAATTCACCGCGCAAATTTTGTAGGTCTTAATATAAGCGATATAATGACTTAAAAACGCCGGTGCAACAACAGAGGTACTTAGGAAATATAAAGGAATTGTTTACAAAGTAAATAAAGCCACAATAGACGGTCATGGTCTCTCTGAATTTAAAAAGGGAAAAACTATAAAGCAAATTACTATAAGTTCGAAATAGGACCAAGGAATTCTGTTTGTACGGCATGTATCAATAATCGACGACTGAAGTAAGATTTCATGAATATACGTATATATATATATATCTAAGTTGTGATATATAATCAATGTCTGAAAGAGTTCGCAATAAGTACAAAGGTTTTATGTTTGCTCGAGTGATAGTAACGGTAAAATGTTTTAATAGATAAGTTTACACAGTAATAAATTACACAGCTTTCCAAATTGTGCATCTACTAGACAAGTATGAGAATCCATTCTAATTTATCTTAAAGCTTATCTGTTAAAACCAGTTGAATGAATCTGTTATAATTGATTGTAATGTCAAAGCTGTTGGACTTATTCTGTTATGGAAATTCAGAACAGTAACTAACGCTCCTTTTGATGAATGGTACACATACATGTATGCGTCTATGTATTGAATTGCGGTAATTCTGCAAGACTAAGGAAATCAAGAACCGCAACTAACGCAGCTTTATATAGATGAATATAGGAATATGTATACAGTTATTGAATTGATTTGCGGTAATTCTTAAAGACTTCGCTATTAGCAAGTTTGTTTTTGGGATCCAAGAACAGCAACTGAAACACATTTGAATGAATAGGGAATATGTATACCCTTATTGAATTGATTTGTGGTAATTCTTCAAGACTTCAATAAATAGACAAAGACGTTATTAATACCAAGGTGAAAGATTTCGATAAAAGTTGTGAAAATGTAACACCATTGATCAATGCAAAAACATTGCCATAAAAATAGAACCATAGTATGGTTATACACAATTATATGTGAAGTTTTGTATGGATAAAATATTACCTTATTTGAACAATTAGTCTCTAAATAAATTAGTTTGCAACATAAGAGAATGGGGGTTCTTATTCAAACATATTAACCTTAAGATGTGTACTTTACAAAGGAACGTCAAATCATTCTTCGAAGGTTAAGCATCATAATGTCACATTTGACACTGTAATTACGCCTGGTGTCATACATGGACACATGACTTTGTAAATTTTAAAACATTTCCGACCATTCAACCGGTATCATTCCATCCATTGGAACTCATTTGCTTATTATACAAGAAAGCCAATTACTCAAATACTTAAGTTCTCTGCATGTTCTACTAAATCATCTACGACACTGATGAGTAACTTTATTTAATGTACCAATAATCTTTGAAACGCATTACTGTAAAATCATTAATTTTCGTGGGGGGTTAAATTTCGTGGATTTCGTGGTTCACCTCAACCACGAACTTTAATCCCAACGAACATCAATTTTGACCCTTGTTTATTACCTGAAATGAAAAATCCACGAATTCAAGTCCCAACGAAATTGTCTTTTTTACCAAAACCACGAAATTTCGTCCCAACGAAATTAAATGATTTTACAGTATGTTGGAATGGTAGGTCAGTCAAACATACTTGAAGTGCATGGGTCCCATTTACTAGTCCATGTGAAGTTGATGGAACTTGTTAAACAACGTTGAGCATAGCCGTTACTTGCCAGTCAGCTTTCTGTTCAAATATGACAGGCATATAAGTGTCTCCATCCGCATTTGAAACCGGATGGCCGGGTTAGGTGGCAAGCACACTAACCACTAAGCTACGGAGACACACATGAACGATCATTCATTGAGCTAGGAAAATGGGCGACACTGACTGGAACCACTGTAAAAACGGCGACAACTCTCATACCACCAACTACTAGTCTACAAACAGGCAATTTGTTATTCGAATATTTTATATTATCTGGAACATAATTATCTTACTCCCTGATCCGAACATCAGCTGCTTCTATGGATTGCACAGATCCATGGAAAGTGGCTTAGCTCACCTAATAGTATATTGTATACCATATTAAACGTTTGTAAACGCTTGGTCCAGGACACTTTTCAAGGATCTATGCAATACATTTGAGCAGTCGGTCATGAGGATATTTCTATTAAAGTGGCGACCATACGAAATCAATAAAGGTCCGACTGCAACAAATGAGTGCAGACTATATTGATCTATAAGGTAGGCTATTTGAAGCTGAATGTAATAAATTTCTCATTTTATAATTTAATGAATATACTGAATGAACATTGATAGGATTAATAGTTTATACATTGTTAATACAGGTGATAGGGAACATTCACTTTCTCATCAACTTTGACACATTCCTCTTCAACTATCGGTTGACCTTAAGGGATTGCCTACTCAAAGCTTTTCTTAAAACGAGGCCAACTCACGAGGATCAAAACGTTTTTGTCACATCAGATATTTCAGGATATAAATCGTATTTGCGTATTGATAAAAACGACAAAAATGACAAAACTGCATCTTTTGATCACCGTTGTTTATGTGAAAGGATTTCATTGTAGTAAGTGGAGGGGAATATTTTAGTTGTCAAAATGTAATATCGGTCCCTAGTGCCTGTGTCAAACATATGTGTAGCACCAAAAATAGGTTAAAACAAATATTGGGAGAATGATTAGACAAAACTTCGATACAATTTTCTTTTAACTAGATCTACTCTATTGAGGTATTTCATGCGACCAACTGCTCACAAAAGCTTTCAAAACAAGAATACGACAAGGTGTTTCTTTTCATCGCAAAGCTGTCACTGTTTCGACATGTGACATGTCTTTCAAAAACTTAGACAAAATCTTAAATGCGCATATTGAGACAGTGTTTGCTAAAGTAAATATTTGAGAAAGCGTCAATATCATCCAGTCTTTGAAGTGCTAAGTCATCAAAGTGTTAAATAATTAAATATTATACGCGTATAATCCGATTTCCTGTCCAACACATTCAGAAATCTCATAAAAATCAGCGCTCTGCTCCATAACTTAACTTTACTTTCAGAGCCTAGAATCTACATCAGGGTAAGGTAATGACTGATTTAATTGAGATTAGCACATACGTCTTTTTGACCTGGTATACTGTAAAACCATTTAATTCCAATGAGACCAATTTTCGTGGTTTTTGTGAAAATGACCATTTCGTGGGGACGTATTTTCAAGGATTACTTATCCATTAAGTCATATACTAATAACTATCTATAAATCGTTAATACTCTTGGGAATTAGTTTGAAATTCGTAGTTAAGATCAACCACGAAATCCGCGAAATCAAACCCCACGAATATTACTCAGTATACAGTATTTGTCTATTTCAGTTACTTAGCAGCTTGAGAAAAATTTCCATTGTTGGTGCTTTTATGTATAGTTCTCTTTATAGATCTGCATAGAACTATCTTCTCAGGTTTTGTGTATTTATTCGCATTGTCATTGTTGCATTTCATGCATTCCGACACGACGGCTATGCATAAACAACTAAACCTACAAACGGAATGGAATGACACCCCGATGTGAGGCTTTGTAAAAACACAAGCCTAGAGAAGACTTTGGGCAACTTGAGACCTGTGCAATTGGTACTTCAAGTGCATAGTTTGGCAACATATGGACGTCATGGCGAGTTATGATAAATATAAGCCATTGTGTCCAAAACAGAAAAACGTTGCACATTGATTAATGTGGGAAAATTGTTGGTCGTTTTTGTAAATGCATTCAGTAAATAACTTTATCGTGTGTGTACGTTTGCCTTGTGATTAAATTTTCCGTAATTATAAATGAAAACTAACATGTCACACTATACGCGTGTTAACAATAAATCAACGATTCTTGGAATGCTAAAATACTAGGGAGCGTGTGAAAGAGCTATCTAAGATCCCGATTCCAATCCGTTACAGACATTACCAACCGATCACAAGACCAACATGTTTAATATACAGTGCAGTTGAATGTGCCTCCGTAGATCAGTGGTTAGTGCGCTTGCCGTCTAGTCTGGCGACCCGAGTTCAAATCCGGGTGGAGGTACATATATATGCCTGCCATGTTTCAGTAGAAATAAAGCAAATAAAGGCTATGCTTTTTTTAATTGCATGTAGATTATTAGAAAAGTAAGATAGAAGTTTGGTCTTAAAGCGTCTGTTGCATGTGATTAACAGATTCGAATCAAGTAAAATATCAAATATTCATAATGTTACTGTCTTCAATCGATAGAAGTAAAATATATGTACACTAGCCACATCTGTTGCTGACTGAGCATGTATCAGATGTGACAATTACACATACAACCACACTAATTATGGTGCACAGGTCTTCATGCACGTGAAATTGCAAGCCAAATAGAAACACTATACTATATATCGATTGAAGGCGATTTGGGCATTAAAAGACGAGCGTCTCAATATGGTAGCCATGCTCGGGGGTCGATTAAACATTTGACGACTGACAATGATGACTACGGGACCCAAAAATTGAAAAGCACACTTGAAAGAAGTGGAACAAGTTGCGGTACACACCTCACGTCACCCAAAACATTATTGAGCAAAAATACTCGAATCTAAAGGACATTGTTGGTATTCCATATTGATCTTACTGGACTTAAGTATAAGGACACCCAATCAGATCAGATCATATAAAACTGGTCAGTTACAGGTGATATGATTGACTATCCTTATTAGAATTCAATTAATTAAATGATATCAATATTGAATACCACCCCACCAGTCAACATTTCTAAACTGATTAACTCTGAACACTTCGACTAGTTTACTGGTCAACATGGTCCGTTTGTTGTTCGATTATACAAGATTCAAGATTTATTCTTGTTATGTACTCCATAGACAGACAATACAAAGTTTGTCTAGATAGAGGTTCGTGATTATAGAGTCTGTTTGATGTTTAGTTTCAAGATAGTACATGTATCCACTAATTGGTGTAAATACTAGAGACAGACCAACCCTTTATTTATGAATGATTACATCTTTGACCCAAAATTCCTACGTAAATCACCCGAAATAAACCCTAGGCTCAGATTTCGTAGTTTTCAACAGGACGTAAATGAAGTTATAAATTATCGCATAGGTATCAAGGCTATCAGAGGTTTCAATCCGTAAACGTTGAAATATTTGAATATTTGATAAAGTAAACATTTCAAAAATTGGATTTTTGGAGAATAATCAGATGAAAGGTTGTCATAGAGACGTTACTTTAGCTGTGATACGTCACAAAGCCGTGAAAGACAACACCCTATATTATATATTTTGAAAGGTCATTATTTTCCAATAAAGAATTAAGAAGCTCCCTTGAGGTTAAGTGACTTGATTTATTATTGTTTGCTTCTTGTGCCATCCGGTTAAGTTACACTCTATTCAATCAAACGCATGTATTAAGTTTCAATATTGCATAATTATTCATTTATTATATCATTGTTAACTTTTTATATCCATGCAGAGAATAAGTTAAAGTGTTAAAAAGTCAAAGACAACTATTTATCACCTTAACTGGCTAATACACATCTGTAAATGATATGCTTGATGTGTTTAACTAAGTACAATGTAGCTAGTACGCCGGCTTGCGAACAGGTAATGTACGATAAACAAGGGGTCAACATGCCTGTGTAGTACGGGCAGGGTATGCCACGAGCCCAGTCGGACTCCCGCTCTTGACAATGATACTCACTGCTGGTCAGACCTTTCGGAAAACAGCGGGATCTGCCATATCGCAGGCTTAGAATGAGAAGGTCGTAACTACAAAATCGATGTATTGAGAAAACAAGAGAAAACTGTCTGTAATTTAGTCTTTACCTAAAGGAAAACAAGTTTTTAAAACTTCATTTTAGCCAACATGACAATTTCATATTTTCATAAAAACAAGTTCTTAAAAAGCGCCTTGTGAAGCAGATTTCAAATATGTATGAGTCTTATAAGGTCGTAAGTAGTAGTTACGACCTTCTCATTCTAAGCCATCGATATGCATACATGTGTAATAATAAAAATGCTCTTATGTATTGCTGGTTAAAAATACACATTTCGTTGTTCATGCGCTTATTTTTCTTACAGTTTTGTATAGGTGTCTTGGTATACTATGGCCAGTATTGTATTGATGACAAGATTCAACACGACTCATTGACATCTGTATTTATTTAAACAAACGTATGCGCTTCATTAGACATCAAACAAGTTTACCGCTTGAGCAAACTATATACTGATATTGCAAAGAAATAAATAGTTTGAATGAATTTTATAGATTATCGTTATATTGACATAACAACGTATTTGCTAGAGCAAGTAACTGTGACATTAAATAAGTGCAATGACGAAACAGTTCTGTTCTGTTCTGTTCTGTTCTGCAGAGGACGACAATAAAGCCCAAACCGAGCCGTACCTAGCCCGGAAAGAAGGCTACACACGTATACTATTAATAAAACATGAGACAACCACAATGAATATAAAAATTCTATTCTTCGTTTTCTCAAATTAAATTTCAAATATTTTCTTATCCTCGAGTGACATTTGCAATTAAAATGACGAATTTCTCTGACTGTACCGTACCAGTAATGTATGTGTTATAAGGGTACACTCGTATTGGATTCATGTCGTTCATCCACTCAAATGAACTCACGGTTTTGTTATAACGATTGAAGTTGACATATTTTACCAAATAATTTGAAATAATTAGTAGCCTTGACTAAATGTTCAATACGAGTCGGTGACTATAAATGAATCTTTAGCTAGTTGTATGTCGGTTTAAACGCCCCTTTTATTAGAGATTTGTACATATAGACAGATGTGAGGTTCTATATCTATTAACGGCAATTTTACTAGGCATTTTCTGCAAGCACCCTGTTCAAAAACAGTTTAGTCCAGGATATTCAAACTTTATATGGAGCTTTGATCATCAACAGTAGACGGGCGCTATTAATGTGAATGTTAGTAGGTCAAGGCCATCTGATGGTAAAAGAGGAAGACCAAAAGAGACATGGAGTAGAACAATCGCTAGTGAAATCAAGAGTATGGGAAAGACCCATGGCGAAATTGAAAAGTTGGCGAAAGACAGACGTCAGTGGAGGGATCTGGTATAGCAGCCTTATGTGCCATCAGGCACGAAGAGGATGGTTAAGGCCAAGGATGCCATGACTTTTAGCATTTCTGATTACCGGGCAGTCATTGAGGACATACCTGTCTTACAAAATTATCTTCATTAGTTTTGCTTTGTCCAACTTTTGGTTTAGTTTGCTTGCATAATTTTATGTTGATAATAAAACGCCTGCCATAGCCAAGCATAATCACATATAACTTAACTATAAATTAACTAAATATAACATTGACATTGGAACGGGGGGGGGGGGGGCATAACTAAAACAACCTGAACAAAAACTCAAATATCTTAACTGAAAGTAACAATATAATGTTAAGCTAAACGGGAACATAAAGCTGTACTTTATAAATACCAAGGGAACGCATGCATACAACGAATGCACATAATATATAATTTATAATATTAACGTTAGTAATTAATGTATAAGACTATGTCTAGCCTAGTACAGATAAGATGCTCTGTTGTGCATCGCGCAACACAGTAACAACCACATCACCGTAAAGTAAACAAAACATCATATAAAACAACACACAAATAACATCACCCTGGTAACCCACCAAGTCACCCGATGTCGTTTGATGTTACCTTACCAGTAATCTAATACGGGGGAAACACACGTAAAACGTAAGTGATGATTAAGTGCCGATAACTTCAACAACCAATTAGAGTATGCGTACTCGGATATTGATAAAGCAATTACCAAATCGTCAACTATACTACTCAAAATTGTATAAGGGTCAATAAATCAATTCCCCGTCCGTCTTACTTAAGCTACGCTTCACTTAAAAAACAACGTTTGTACAAATACTAAAATAACTCCTACTCTGCTACCAAATTTTGAACTTGGTACCTAATTAGGTTTGAGCATTCGTGCGTCGTTTTCAAGGTAACCGAATGGCAAAGGACTGTGGGTCATGTGTCAAGCATTACATAGACATATTGTGTCTAGCTATCATTATCCTACTGGTTTATATTGAAGGCACGTAGTTTGATCCTAAATTGTTGACCTCATATTGCTAACAGGGTTGTTTTAACTCAGCTCAAACATTAGAGTGAAAGTGGGCTTATCAGCATTTAAATGTTAAATATTGAAGCAATATTTATTCGTTTACAATTAATAGTTCACATGAAACCTTATGCTTTCTTCCTTAGTTTCCATAAGTCAATCAAATTGCATAATCTGCAAGGAAAATGTGTCGACCCTTATCGAATTGTGAGCAGTATCTTAAATGCGTGTTGCAACCCATAAACACTGGCGTAAATAATACGGGGTACGCATGTCATAAATGAATTCAATATAAGGCCCTGTAAACGAGTAAGTGGACTATTCACTTCAATGAAAAGAACTATAGCAATTTGCAGTTTAACCACAAAGAAATTTATCTTAAACGGTTCACGAGGTCTTTAAAAGTCGTCGGCTCTGCTACAGAAGAACGTTTTTTGCAATAAACGAGGCTATATCATGCAACCTTTTCCTGTCAGAGTTTGATTATTTTCCAATATGATGGAACGTCATTTGCAACACCTTTAGTTAAAGGGTTAATCTGACTACATTTGTAGTTTCATTGGCGCTTTTGTGCTCATTTTCGAATCTGTAAAACCAAGTGAAAACTGATATTTTGGTAAATGTGATAGATCGCAAATCTGTTCACAATACAAAAAACTTCGCAACATACGCTGTCGTTTCGTGTAGATACATGACTGTTTGAATAATACATTTAGTTCCGACACATATCATTTTCTAAGCTGCAGTACCTTAATATAGGATATAGATCAAATAACTATATCAGCGGTATTGCATTTCCTGTATTAATTTATGAATGAATATTGATTTGAATGATTTATCAATATTCAAATTACAATCATATTGACACTACGTGTATGATACGCTATATTCATTAGCAGTAATCCACAATACCGGTCGACACTGTACCGAAAATGTAACCATTTTTGAACAAGTGCGGACTGACTACAACAAATATAATGAGGAAATCCGACAGGGAAGGCAGCACTCAGCCCTTAACCCTCAACCCTCAACTGAACACAATCTTTAACTGCGTAATCCCTGTTTAGCTCTATTATCAACCTTAACGGAAAGAGTACTCAGTACACTACGACGTGATCACAATTTACAAAGCAACTCAATTTTTTTTACAAATCAAAGTCCAAAAAGTTGTTTATATTATATTTTCATTGTTTTGACAAACCAGAATCCAAAAAAGTTGCTTAATAAATACCAGTGCCTCGAACTGAAAAACTATCGAGGCGGGTTCAAGGGTGGTCTTATAGTTGAGACTTTAAAGGGACTGAACTCCATTTCGGATTTTCTCGGCATTTATATACTACAACGATATAGAACAACGTTAAATATATATTTTACTTCCTTAGTCACGCAATAAATTTTAGTGGTTGAAAAGGTGATAAACCGACGTTATGCGATTTTTTTTGTTCAAGATGAATAAGTCAAGATTCTTATATAAATGTATTTTCTCATGCAACTACCATGGTAACTGCCTGATAACACATGACCTGAGATAAGTATGTGTTCTCAGGTCAATAGCCTGAGAACACTTTTTGGCTCCGCCCACAAATAACGGACTATTTTGCAATATGGCATTCCGTCTTAAATTGTCATAAATATCATTGAAAACAACAGAATTATGCATGTAATAGCTATTATTTATTCAACGTTTAGTTTTACACTCCAGATTAGCAATGCTTCTTCGCTAGGTAGGGCTACGCCACAGTAATTGTTCTTGAATTCATACGGGTCACCCACGGATCGATCGTTTTGAAAAGCCCTGAAATAAACCAACAAACACAGATAAATACTATGGCTAAGCATCGTCAAAGATAAATAAACGTTAAAATAGTCATAGCTATCCACTCTATATCCAGTTTTCTGGCCTAAAGGAATTTTTAATCTCATTTTCACGACTCGCGAAGGTTGACCTACAAAACGAAAACCTTGAGACACCGAGCTTTTTTTGTGAATCAAAACATTGTTACATTCAGTACACAACCCTACAATTTATACAAAAAATAGAACAAACTTTAATAGACTTTTCAACAAACCAATGTCTTACTCACCATTGTGTATTTCCATCTGTTTTCATCAGCATTCTGTCGTGATTAAGTTGATCTTGTCTATCTTGTTGAAAACTGTTCTCCACCCACTCGGTTCAACAAGCATGTCTAAACTGTTTATTCTTGAAGTTATTTCCATTTAACGGGATACAATTTTGCACTGCCCGTTGCCACACACAATCCAGTATTTAAATCAATCCGTAATTTGTCATTGTGTGAAGTATAACATAAGAAAGTTTGACATAATTAGCGACCTTCTCCACACACACTACGTCATTGATGACGTTTCATTGATGCATCATCCAGAAGAAAAAAACATCAAAATTCATGAGCGGAATTTTATTTTACTTTTACGACACGATGTTCTTATTTTGGTAATACTTATAATTTGCTTAGATTTCTCGTTTTGACTAAAAACTGACATAGATCTCTTTTTTTTAAAAAATATTTTTGTTAATTGAACAGCGTAGAATTGAGAACTATATTTTGTGTACGGAAGCAAATGAAGTTGTGTTAATCGGCGGGTGGTCTAAGGACGATCGACAACTCCAGTTTAAAATTAAAAAATATGCCTCTAAATTGTGTCCCGTTGTTGGTTTCATGAGAAATAGAAACTCGTGTCCCTGTCCGGCTCGAACAATGTTATCAGGCTTGGCGATATCGCCCGGGATGGCTCGGTAAACCTCGCCACCCGAACGATATCACCTCGCCTGATAACATTGTTCTCACCGGACAGGGACCCGAGTTTCTCTATAGGTCGGTCAAGCCACAGAAACGCGATTTTAAGAGAGCTTTTTTATCAATTTTGCAATTTACCAACTGAAGTTGAGTCCCTTTAATGGTATTCCAATTTTGACCACTTTGACATAGAAATTCCAGCATGTCATGGTACCTTACATGTGGTATGATAGAGTACTTGTAGCATGTATATATACTAACATTGCTAATGATAATGATCATGGTGTATACTAGTATGATGTAAAGATAATGTCATATAACATGTATTAGTTTGTAGAACATCGATAAATTATGAAATTGATATGACACAAATATGACACAAAAATGGGTTAAGACGAAATAGATATAGTTCGAACTACAAAATAACAATAGATGCCCGACGGCATTTATTTCAAAATATCCACATTTGCCAACATATTTTGTATTAAATATATTTTAAAATGTGGGAATGGGAACCGTAGGCAATTGTAGGCGGTTGATTGTATGCATTATTATGGTGACTTGAGGAATTTGTAGTACATGGGGAAAAGGATGGCTGAAATGGGAATAGCTATTTTATAATAAAGTGTATTTGTAAAATATGGTTTACGTATATAAGTATACATACAATGAATGTAAAGTGGATATATGCGTTGTGTGAGTTAATATGAAACCAAATCGTGACTTGACATACGTTGCCATGTTATTATTTAATACTAAGTTCAAGTTGGATTGAAATTTACAAAATTACATCAAGGTAAGGTGAAACGTTTTTTTATTCAATTACGCAGATGAACGCAGATGTCACTATGTTACTGAGGGCGTATCAGTTTGGCGTTGCCATAGTAACAGAGTCAATTGTCAAAGTGAATTAAAATAGTTTTAATTTTATAATGAAATTATAGACTGAAACTCTACACGATGTGTCATTAGTCAATTTCGTAGCAAACACCCCACGATATACGATATAATGACGCTGGTTTCAGGTGAAATAAAATATTTGACATGTCAACCGAGCAACCTAAGATAGCAAATTTTAGCGTTATAATGAACTTTTAATGTAATCTGGCTAATTATTATATCAAGCAAAGATAACCTACTGGGTAAGTCGCAGTTTATATCGACATGAGTGGGTACAAACATCTACATAGTCTGATATGTGCAAATAGTAGATTATTTGTAAATGACGATGCAGCTCTATAAAAGTACAACCTACTGGTTCCGAATTTTTTCCTTAAGCTTTTGTCATATCGCGTACAAAATGTACTTTTATATTACGTATGTTTTGAGGGACGGGATTTAGTATGTGATATTTTTAGTTAATATTAACCTATTTTGGGTGGTTTGTGAAACAAGTACATGCAACTTTCATTAATCATTCTCGACACCTCGTATCTGATGGTATCCAGTAGCACGAGGGTATAAGAGAAGAAAATGGAGGCTGTATTTTTGCTTCATGCAACAGACACACTTCACTGGCCTATTAGAATGGGAATGCCTTAAGTACAATATCGATATTTTGAGAAAACAAGAGAAAAAAACCGACATTTACTCTTTACTTTGGTAAAACAAACTGTTTCAACTTCATTCAAGTTACGATCTTCATAAAGGGCTCATAAGAAGCACATTGTGGGGCTGATTAAAAAAAAAATATTAGTCAAATTTTAAGCCAGCGACTTGTATCATCAGTTTAGCATCGTTAGAAAGCAGGGTTATGGGCGTTTTCACCTTCTTTTGGACAGTCGTCACAATGGTTTACTGTCTAAAGGACTTAACATACATGTACTTCCAAACAATCCGGCGTTATACAATATTACAGCTTGGTAGCAAGTAACTAATTTTCATGTTTCTGGAACTTTGACGTACTCCTTGTAACCCTTTTATGTCCATGTTTCGTTCGTCACTGATGGAATATTAGCTAGCTGGGATTCTTTTATACATGAACCAGTGGGGTCCATTGTCTGAGCAAAGCGCTACCGAGCGCCTTCATTCAGTTACCTCATGTTCAAATAAATATAGAAGGCATGTGCTACCTCCCATGGAAAGCGCTATGTAGCGCTTTGCTTAAACAACGGACCCTTGACAAGCTCACTAAATGTATCAAAATTATTACACGGCGGATGCTCCTTGATTTAGGTGATGCAATGATTACTCAATCGAGTGACATGGAGCAATGATTAAACTGCTATTGTGTGTACATTACAACCAGTCATTTCTACGTAATATCTAAATTATAAATCTGTAGAAAGAAAGGGAAGGAAGTCCCGGTGTCTCTTATTCTACGTAGCCTGAATTACCTGCCCCTTACACAACGTGATATGACAAATCAAATACGGCGGGAATCGTTATATTATTCTACATTGGTTTAAGTTATTTAAAACTTATTTTCCTTTGAAACGTAATTATTGTCGGTCGGGAAAAGTACAATTTACTAGTTTAAGAGGAATGAAACATTTTCGCTTTGAACGCCAGGAAAGGGACCCAACATTAAAAGAGCAACTTCTCCTTGAAACCAAGGAAGAAATCTCTGTAGTAGTTACATATTATATTCCAAAGAATTTGACATGGTCCTGACCTTTTAATGAGCATCTTTTAACTGCTGATATATTGTCTATATTCATCACCACGGTTGTATTTTTTCATAAGAGGGATGTTTCACGAAGAAGCTTTAGGTGTAACACCCACAAATCTAAAGGATCGATATTTGCTCGCAGAAATTGGTATATTCAGAGCAAAATCATAGTAATATATGCATGTCAAACGGTCAGGATCAGATCAAATTTAATTCTTCAATCTAGATTACCTGAGGAGTACAAAGTATTATGGTCGATAAGTCGTAAACGTAGCCAGATTGTATAATTATGGATTATTTCCCTTTGATTAAGAAAAAATGTATAAAGCAAGCGTTACATGTAGACCAAAAATACAACTATATAGAACGAAGTTACATCATATTGATTATTTATAGTGTACGTAACCAATGTACAATGTATTTAAGCATCTTTGATTTTTTTCAAATTAAATGCGTGTTACAAGTTTAATTGGCACCCAGTACAATTACTCTGTTCAAAGACCTAAATTACAGTTTAGGCCTTTGCTCTGTTCATAATGTTATAATACACAAGCATGCGTAAATACATGAAAGGAGTTAATAAAGGATTTGTCAGTGGTTTTCAAACTGAAAATTTGGCAATAGTAAAGCCAAAGTGTTCACATGAAGTTTAATAGTAGCATTCCATGTAATAATGGATTATGACGCGTGTGCATTTAATAGTTGGTTCATAAATGTAGGTATATACAGTACAACTTCGCTAAGCTGAGCATCGTTATTACGAGCACCTGGCTTATTTCGAGCAAATCAGCTAAATTTAAGTAGTATACTTATATTATATAGCTATGTCGAGCTCCCGGTTTATTTCGATCATTTGACTTATTCCGATTAATCCTCGAGATATCGAGGTATTACTGTATATTTGTATTGTAATGATAGTTTAAATTTCATACACATTTTTTATAACAAAAGTAGCATTACCTTAATTACTTTAACGTTTCAATTATCCACACTCTAACACTAGACATAATATCGTTACACATATGCTTAAACATGTACATCATTTGCACGTGTGCTGGTAAATATTTTAACCAGATAAAATCAATACAAATGCACTTCAAACTTTACCATTTGTAATTTTTACATTACCTTAAACCATAGTAATTTCTAAACGCATCAAATGAAATGTGGGCAATTTATTTATTGAGCAATGTCACATCTTTGTGTTGTCAATGGACAGTAGACAGTAAACTCACGAACGCGTCGCAAATTTAAGGAGTATATTTGAAATAATAAACGACGAACCGTCGTTTTGCATTAAACATTTTTTTGTTTAATGAGATTTTGGTCAATTCCGTCTATGTAAATTTATAACATTTGATTAGACCAAAGATCTAAGGATAACTGAATACATTCATGAAAGGGCATTGTCGCATGAACATGTGGACATACAGTAAAACTTCGTTATGACGAGCATCGGTATCACGAGCATCCAACCTATCTCGAGCAATTTTTTAAATAGTATCCATTTTTATCATCTATACATGGCATTTGGTTATTTCGAGCACCTGGTTTATCTCGAGCATTTTACCTGGCCCGATCATTCATCGAGAAAAAAAGATAACGAAGTTTTACTGTATTTGTATTAATAAACGATTTATGCTTGACTTGTAAATTTATTCAGCATATCTGAAAATCGTTGTGGACGTATTAGGATAGTACATTGATCATTGTTAACAAAATGTCGTAGCTCTTCTTGATAAACGATAGGCTGTTTTTTAATGCCCCCACAACTTTTTCCGATCATTCATTACATACTATGAATTATGGAACCATTACGCTGTTTCTTAACAAATGACCAACATTTCACGATAGAATGTTAACTATATCTGTCGAAATAGTAGAACAAATATCGAATTTAGCAAATCGTTTGGTGAAAAAAATACTCATTTTGCACGAGTTGTTCCCCTTAGACATTAAATCATGCATTTATTGTATACAGATTGTCATTTTACCAAGGAACCATCTGGACGTTGTTTTTTTTTTTACATTTTCTTCCATCTTATGGTGTTTTCCACATTTAGGATTTCAAACATAGGGCTCAAATTGCATCATTCTGTAGAAACTTGACGTGACTTTTAAGCTAAAAAAACTTTTTTGTTCTGTGTTGTTTCTTTAATGTTATATCCCATTTATGTAATATCGGTATTTTAACAGATAGTTCGAACCCTGGTAGCCTTTGCATACACAATACACGCTATCCACATGTATACAAAATAAAACCATGTCCCTTACAACAAAGGTACGCCAGCACACAGCAAACAGTTATGATGTATTTTACTCTGATACTTACATATCTTAATTTAATTTTAAAAGGTGGATGTATCAAAAAGATTCAGATATGCATGCTACATGCAGACTAGACAACCAACACTTATGTCAATCTCATTTTGTCCTCTGAATTATGACAACCAGGAAACGTTTACAAACATATTTAATATTTACGTACATATAACAGCCCAGTTCTGCAGTTGTATATTAATCAAAACATTAAAATAACAGCATGTAAGTTCTTTCATGGTGTATCTAGGTCTGTGCTTGTTTCTATGAAACCTGATATTGTTTGAATAACAATTTATCGTTAAAAAGAGATGAATCTTTTCCTAAACGACAGACATAAATTGACAGTCGAGATATTGCTTAATTAATCATTCCATACTATTTTTATATCGTTTTATGATATAATTTTACAGTAGACGACAATTCTATATCGATCAGACATTAACACATCTCGTGGGAAAGCATATAATGTTCACTTACAAAAGTTTAATCTTTTCAAAACGTCACTTAAAAGTTAAACGGGCATTTGTTAATAGTTTTTGGCAAGGATTGTTATGATCATTTTCCCATGCATGTTCTTTTTAACAGATACGCATTTAAAATGACAGGGTAAGGCTTAAGTTCGTCAATAATGATGACTTATTAAAAATAAGTTTTTGTTCGACATAAATCGGGTGCTCGTAATAATGATGCTCGCCATTAATGTGTAAATCAATGTACAGTATAGTGTAAACTTTGCTATTTGCTCGTCATAGGACAGGTGCTCGTTATATTGATTCTCGTCATAAGTGGCTTCTTCTCTTTCGTTTAGAAAGGCGGGATTATGTTTCTGTCTTTAACTTAGCTTAAACAATAACAACGTCAACTATGTTGACATAATGCGGTATTGAAATAATAAGAGCCTTTGAAATTGCAAATATAATTAATAACAACAAAATTGCTTTGTTAATAATACCGGTTCTCTATAAAGGCCACCTTTTTTTGTCTGACAAAATGTACATCTCATGTATTCCATACCATGGCATTACATTTTGTAAAAACTGGTATATGATTAATACTTTTTGTCATCTTAATTATTAGGTAGCCTACGGGTTGCTAATGTGTTTTACGAACGTAGACATACCAATATAATGTCAATTATTTTCAACTTGTAGAAATCTATACACGAAAGTTTTAATGACGTTTTCTTATTTCATTCTTTTCATTGATCTAGGAGTCCAATTTCAATAGGATTTACACAAGAGAGATATCCAGTGGAAGAAAAATAGGCAAGAATGAAATTCAGAAGCCAAATAACGCCTATTGAAAACTTGTTCAAATATTGAATCAAGAAAATAGAAAATTTATCGATTAATGGCAGTACCGTTTGATATCAATTTTACTTCTCTCGATCGAATCTTAAGTGGAAACTTGTAATTTGTTGAAAAGAGTAATGAAAAGTTTATATAGAAATGCTTCTTCTGTATTTTTAGTGTTTTTAAACATAAGAAATTAAATATCAATATCACATTGTGTGAGAGTACATACAAACAATTTAACAGGGAAATTATACTTAAAATTGGGTAAGGTTTTTTTGTTTAAATTGATACATTTTCTTATGAAAATCTTAAAAGAAAATATTTAAATAATGACTTAAGGTCAAGTCATCATAACTAAATACACTTGTATTTATTACACTACGGTTAGACTAAACACATGTAAACATGCTACATAGTTACCATGATAGTGTATCGTTTAGTTTTCTAAATAGTTACAGCAATTACATTGATAAAATACCGCGATAGTTTTAATGTATGTTGCAACTTGTCTTATTTGTATTTTGAACTTGTCTTCGATTTCGATTTACTTAGTATTTTCCCTGTGTGACGACTGTATTCTTTCTGCAATAGGACTGTTAGTATCAGAGGTGAGCAAAGTTTAGATGATATAATTAATTCCAGATTTAGTATGGTACCATGACATTATCTTATTTTAATAGATTGTATTGTATATATCGCCTGTGAAACGCAAATATATTGTACATGACTACTGCTTCGGTTGGGGTCTGTGATTGGTAAAGGACCCATACATAACTTATACTCACAGCGTTTCAGAAATATAAAGGTTCTAGACTACCACGGCACAATACGTCGACACCAGTCATACTAATCTTGGTGTTATATTGATTTCGCAGCGCCAATATGTTGACTACCAAGTCACATTGTGGCATATGTAATAACAATATGCCAACCCGGCTTGGAACTTTTCTAGTCATTCCCACAGCGACAAGCAATGGGCTTTACAAACTCTTACAACTAACAGACTATCTGTATTTGCTTTTTAAATCGTAACAAAGACAAAATATAAAAAAGTAATAAAGAAGAAAGAAATGACCTGAATTACAGGAAATTCATAGGAGATGATTTCCTTTTCATTCAAGCTCAGGACCTGTGGCACTCTTGTCGATGGCTTCGTCACTCATCCACCTTCATCCAATACAATTTAAGACGTTACTATATACGATGTATGTACGTAGGCATTGATATTAGTACTTAATGTTGTAAAGGCATGCACTGGTTTGATCTTTAATTTCATTGAATGTAAGACATTTAAAGATATATTAACTGGTGAATACCGTTGTACGTAGACAGAAATACTCAGCACGGCTACAGTTGATTTTACATCAAGTCATCTTATCAAAATGTTAATTGACTGTAAATGGCTTAAGGTAATTTCATCAGCTGAAATTGAAGTCACGAGTGTGTTATTGTGTCGGAAAACAATTTGATTTTTCAAGTCTGTAATCTAATTTTCAGCTGAAATCATTATGCTACATTGAAAAATTTACATCTACAATGAATATTTGTAAAAAGAAATAAAAATGCAGTTTGTAAAAAGTGTTTTATAACAAATTGAAAGTTGCCAATTTTTGTGTCAAAATCCTGAAAAAGGTACTCACCCAAATTCAATATAAATCACATTTCTATGTTCTCCAATCCATTAACGAGGTGCTCGACTATAGAATTATTGCATATTAATCACATTTTATCCATAAAACACTTAATATTTAACCATGTAAAATTTATAAATCTGATTTGTATTACACATTTGAAGATGACCAGTGTGTAAAACATTTCTGTTCATGGGATTATGTTGCTATCAAAACAACTCATGGTCAAATCTATTGAATTTAGACGGTCATCTACTGTTAGAATACACCCTACTTACACACTTAAAATAATCAGATATGTGTAAAAATTATTTTACAAATTTGGTAATAATGTGACCAAACGTTTTGATTCGATGTGTGCATGTCATTAATTAAATTGATAAGTGGAATAGTCTATCACCTGGATAATAAATTGGAGAACACAGCCATGTGTTTTATATTGATTTCGAGTGAGTACTTTTAACAGGATTTTGACACAAAAAATGACATATTTCAATTGTAGATAAAACACTTTTTTATCAAATATTTCTTTTTTTTAAAAATCAATTTCATAAATGTACATGTATTATTTTAATGTAGTATAACAAGTTTTGTAATAAATGCTGTCGCAGACTTGAAAAATGTAATTCTTTTCTGACATGGTTAAACACTGATGGGTTTAATTTCAGCAGGGGGAGTTACCTTAATACTGATAAGCGTTCCACTTATGTATGAAAGTAAATCTTTATAATTCCTCGTGCCCAAATATAGATGTATATTAGTTCACGATCAAGTCATTTGATTTTGGCAATTGTATTCTCGAAATAGAGCGTCTCGTTGAAGCAAGGCTTACACGATGGCTAAAAACATATTTTTATTTGTTTTGCCAACTTTTACAAATGATGAATATGATCTATATGTCACGATGCGGTATGATTGTAAGCATAAATTACATCGAACTTCGATACCTCGAACTGCCTTTGGACCGGGAAAATAGTAAAGATAGGAGCCATCGGCCTGTGAAAGTCCGATCGTAACTACTCGGGTCTTTCCGTGATGGATTCGGGATTCGTCTTAGAATTTCCGAGGTGCGCCGATTGGTGAGTCGAATACTGTACACTCACAGAACCTGTTTAATGTGTATATTATGGTGTTCGAGCATTCTTTAGCGCACTACATACATGTATATTTGTGGATTGGAAGTGTTGCCCGTCGAATAAGTTTCAATAATGGCCAAAACAATTTCGACCGGCAACGCGCTGTCTTAGAATGTCATTATGAGAAGGTCGTAAGTACAAAAACGATAT
Source organism: Spisula subtruncata (assembly GCA_963678985.1). Classification (NCBI taxonomy): domain Eukaryota; kingdom Metazoa; phylum Mollusca; class Bivalvia; order Venerida; family Mactridae; genus Spisula; species Spisula subtruncata. The sequence continues at coordinate 13,079,180 of OY787662.1, read as the reverse complement.
TTTGAGAAACAACAAAATACTGTCTGTAAACTACTTTTGATAAAACAAGCCTTTACAACTTCATTTTGGTCAACATGACAAGTTCCGATTTTCATGAAATGGGCTCATAAGAAGCGCCTTCTGATGCAGATTTGTATCAGTCTTATAAGGCAATTAGTATAGTATTTACGACCTTCTCATTCTAAGCCAGCGAATAAATTATCTACAAGGCTGCCAATACTGAGATTATTTGACATGTACGTGTGGATTTATGGCTATTCAAATACTAGTATGTTTGAGTGCATACCAGAAGATTTTCAAGAAGACGCAACCGAGCTACTGGAGATTTAAGCTCAAATTCTTCATTATCCAGAAGCAAACATATACGACCGGGGATTATCTTGTATTTATGGACCATAATTCACCATATCGAACGTTGTGATAAACTTGGTTTTGGCACCTGTATATGAACACGTGGTCGTATTGTTCTCAAACAGATTATTGCTTTAAATTAACAATAATATTTCCATTACTTCATACAGTTCTTTCAAAGTCAAATGAGAACGGTTGTAAATAAACAAGCAGCATTCGACAAACAACCAGACGGAGCGATCTCTTCTCTGGCGTAATGTCAATTGAATGTGATTTTCGAAAGTGCACAATACAAAATGTATATAGTGATGGTTTTCGTCCCCGTTGCCTAGTTATACTAGAGGACAGTCATCCGGGAAGAGGGGCTGGGGAGATCGACGGTTTGATTCGGTATGCGTTTGGCATCTGCTCTGGTCCCAATCGCCCTAAACATTACAATATGAGTTATTTTTTAAATATTATCTCAAATTTTGCCATGGGTCATTTGGATACTTTTCGGAGGCTTAGCTCAAAATGTGCACTACAACACAGAAAGCAAGTTACATGTATTCTTCATTTACTATAATAAAATTTAAAGAGGCTGAACTTCAGATTTGTCTCAATTTCAGATAAGATTTCTACTTGAGATGTATCAGGAGATTGAGGCCAATTTAATACTAGTTGATTAAAGGGACTCAACTCCAGATGGTAAATTGCAAAATTTATCCAAAAGCTCTCTTAAAATCATTTGTTTGGCTTGACCGAATCTGGACTTCTTCATCTAGAAGAAAATATTCGCATAACGTCGGTTTATCATCTTTTAAGCACTTGTCGAAATGGAATTAAGTCCCTTAAGTTTAATGTAACCGTAGGCTTACACTCGGTGGTCTGGTATTGAAGCAGTGGCATCGCGAAGTTCAAGTGCACAAAAAGTAGAAATCGCATTTAAGCCATTGGAATGGTTGGATATTTAAATCGTGCTGATACATAAATACCATTTTTCCTTTTTAAGAAAGCACACGATGTTAAACTCCATGCTATCTTTAAAGCCTGTACTATGTTTCATAATGTGTCACTGTGGCACGATAAGTGCCCACTTAGTGTTTCTTATTTATTGCCTAAAGTTAGACTAGTGCACACGTTTTATTGTCTTTAAACATACTGGTTACGTTTAAGAAAAGATCTTCGGTCTCTTTAAGAACGTGTTTGTTTTACCCCAAGTAACTGGTTGGATTTGAATACTGACATCTTGCACAAATAACATGGTCTTAAGATAGATATATGCACTTATGTAAGTGTAGTAAACGAACTTGGTTAAAGCATTGTTCACTGAAGTGCCCTATGTTTAGCTGATAGTGAGGGTAGTTTAATCACATTATAAGACAAGTTCGAACTACTTCAGGGGGTATTGTTGTAAGTATAGTAAATATCCCTACGTGGACAGGGTGTACTTGCTGGGTGAAAGGATCGTCCTTAAGAATCTTATCTTTGCCTATTCTTCATGCCTGTACAAATAAATGTTATCACTACCTTAACAATAAATCGTTCGCCCCTATATTTGGACCATGGGGAATTACACATATTTGATAGCCGCATAGCTACTGATTTCAATAAAGCTTTTAATGTCCAATATTGTAATCCTATTGCGAGTTCAGGCCGGCGAACATAAGCGAGAGCAAAAGCCTTCGTTTAAAATTAAACTAAAATAATCAAATACTGGCGATAACTTGTCAGGGACGTGTGCGAATATTTTAGTGTCAAGTTTAACAGTATTGATACCGGAACATATTGGATTATATAATTACTACATTACTTTCATACCAAACGTACGTATGTACATTCCATTTTCTATTCAATATTATTCTATTCAAAGTATTTATGATTTTCGTGTCGAGTTTTCAAAACTGTATTATTTTTCTTATGTATAGCGCAGTTAATTGACTGGCATGGTTATTACAGAACTATGACATATAAAATAAGAAATGACTCTCGTACGATAATAAAGTTATTGAAAACATAAAACCTTCATACACTGTGAAAGAAAAAAAGGTTGCTTATTACTTAATGTATGCTTTTAAATGAACCGAATGAATCCGTAGATACTATTGTGTTTCTGCTAATGGAATTAATATCATAATTATGTATGAATTTAAGATTGAAAGGCAAGAATGTGATTGTTTTATTCATAATTTAAGCTTAATCGCAAGCATGCTTAAATGCTGTTGTTATGAGAACTTATGTGATAGTATTTGTATTTGTATATTAGAATTGCACAGTGAACTGTGGAGTTTGGGAATACTTACTTGGTACTTACTTGAAATTGACGGTTTGTTGGCTGATGGTACGCTTGTTTAATCGGCAAAACGTTCGGTCCTCTCTATGTACTAAGTGACAATATTACAACTATAAAATAGTAGATAGGGGGGAATGCCTCTTAATTAATTGGTGTGTATATTACGTGTTTATTATAATTTATTAATGAGTGGCGTGCTTATGGAATTATTTATTGCTACAGTATCGTCGACTGAACGTATAATAATGATTAAGGTTATTTTCTGCAAAGCCAAGTGTAAGATCTTTAATTAGAATCCTTTGTTCTGTTAATTAAGTTAATTGAAATCAGTGTATACTCTTTCGTTTACTTATTATTCATTATTATTTCATAATTTTAAATCGATTTCAGCTATACGTGTATGTTACAGGTACATGTGTGCATATACAAAAGAATACAATACAATATACGATACAAATTATGTATTACATGAAAACATACGAATACATACTTATACTGTATAGAAAATGGAATTGTATGTGAAGTATATGATATTAAAATATACTAGTAAGGTAATGTACTAGTATGTGTGTAGACATTTTTTGCATTTCAATTGCTGGTTTCATTTAGTTTGAGTTGATATTCAAAAGTTATTCTTGTGATTCTTTGCCTAGCAGGTTTGTCACGTGACTAATATAGACATTAATAAGTATTTCGGGTATCGCATGCTAAGTTAAACAAAATACAATGGACTTTAGTCAATAATTAATTTTCGCAATAATTCGAGAATAGAATATTCAATATGGATATTTTGGTAACACCTTGGTAAAAGTTGATATGATATTATATTGAAATGAAAGTGTTAAATATGACAAGTGTCGTATATCTTTGAACGTAAGTGCGTCATCGGAAAGTATGTATTTGGTATATTCAAATATAATACCTACTTTATTAATCACCTTGTCTTGTATAAATACCAAACTGTTATGTCAACTTTTGATTAATTTCGGATTAAGGTTAATCCCCACTTTTCTGAGTTATATAATAATCCAACAAAAGGAGTAAGACGTTAACATTTATTTCAATCATTTATTCATTTAAGTTCAATCAATTTAAACTTATGATATTATTTGGTAGCTTTAAATGGTATTTTAAATGAATATTTGTGTACGATTTGGCGTTTTTGTGAATATTATCTGTAAAGTTCGGTGACATATTATATTTGAAATTACATAAAATTGGAAGGTATGTTTAAAGTGTATATGCAATTTATGTCACACTCGAAATCTTATTGCAAACATGTGACGACTATATTCGATATTGCATTTGTGTTTTCTTTTGTGTGCTTTTTAAACCACATGCCAATATTCTTATGAGTTCGTGGTCTGAGATATGTTGGCTCGACTCTGGGCCAACCCGAGCTCGTAGTCGCCGAACGCCGCATCAAATTCGTTGCATAGATGTTACTTGTAAAGTTGCCGCTGGCTTACTTGGCGCTCTGGGCATGAGGTTTTCTCCAGGGCTGCTTGACCCAGTGCAGTGTCAATATGCCTGCGTAGTCTTTGAAGTTCTGTAGGCAGATGTTTAACCACTCCCCCTAGAGTATTGATGTCTATGTTTATGAATACCTTCAACAAATTAGTAAATAATATAAACGAGCATGAACGAAGTCGAAACGTTTGGCATACCAAAGCAGAGATATTGTTACCCCTTATACTCGTATTAGGCATAACTGGTATACAAACAGTGAACAGTTTGGGTTTTCATATCATCGTGACCTTAGTATGTTTAAATTTACACATAAATGTACGTATACTTTATGGACTGGTTACCAATGTTTAAATACATATGTTATCTGTATTTTCAGGGCATTGCAATATGAATACAACTTGAAACAAATCCACTGCTGAGTCAGTTATTGCAGCCTTTCTAGAAAGTTCCTTTATGTTCAAGTAAAGGTCTACATCAGCCTTAACGACATTATACAAAACCAAGCAATGAGGAACTTACGCGGTAACGTTCCAATGTCCTTGTTGGATGTTATAAAAAATGGATATTTCCAACAGGTTCGGTACCTCGTCGACCGTGGTGAAAACTTGGATCAAAAGGATGACGAAAGACGCACGGCTCTGATGTTGTGTGCGTTTATTGAGCCAGAGAAATGGGGAATTGGAATATGCCGTCTGCTCATTGAAAATGGCGCCACTTTGTTCTACAGGGATAAATATGGCTTAAATGCTTTTCATTACGCAGTGATTTACGAACGTGTTGACTTGTGTCGTGTTTACTTGAAGGCGATAGATTTCAATCTAAATGAGGGAGATAAGAATAGCAACACCGCCTTACATTACGCTGTAAGAGCGGGCAATGTTGCAATCACGCGACTGATCGCACAGATGTATGTGAAATACAGAATCCATTTCGATAAAATGAACAATGACGGTTACACAGCTTTTGAAGAAGCAAAACGACTTAATAAACGTAAATGTGCGAGAATTTTAGAAAATCCTGGTTTACTTGTTGACAGCGATGCAATAGAATCAAATATACCCCTAGATCTGAAATTTAATGATACAGAAGGGGATTGCATGTCGGTTAAAAGTTCAAGAAAGACCTTCAGTCGCCCACGATCGTCGGTCATCTCACGTCGAAGTTCAAGGTCCAGCCTGTTCACGGCAAGTGAATATTCTTATAGAAGAACTCCAACCATTTACAGCTACGACGAAGCTTCGCCAGTAAAGAAACGTATGCCTGGAGATGATGTTCCGCCAAATGAGAAGAACAACAAGCAGTTAATCCGCTGTGCAAGCTCTAGGGACATTCGTAATAACCCGGAATATCTGTTCCAAGCACATGGTGAAAATGGTCACATTGACATTCAGCAAGGAGCGCCAAAACGGCGCATGCGCGCTAAGTCTGCGCATATACCACGGCGTTCTATGGACAGCGACAGTGATAACATGACCCCAATGTCAAGCTGGAGAACCGAATTTCGTAAACTTTACTTACGTTATGAATTTCAGTGCACGCCATCTTACCGAGACTCTGTTGTTCCGGATGCTGCGATCGATAATGCATCACTTCCGCCTCTAGACAAACCGCTGACGCCAGCAAATTCTGAGCATTTCATAGACGATTTAGATAAGGGAAGAAAACAACGAGGTAAAAGTGCGTCCATATCTCGACAAAACACCGACGAAAGCATGCTTGCCGGTCGGAATAGGTCGGGATCTAAGGCAAATACTCGTAAAATATCGCAAAATATCGGACATGGCGGGAAGATGAGCGTGGATGGACTCGAATCAAGCAGCGAATCAATCAACAGTTCGGTGTCGTCTAAGAAACAGGCCGATGGCAAAATATCAAAACAAAAAGACAGCGGAAGTGGACGAACGAGCAGAAACAATCACCATAAAGGACTACCAACACTAACTGTAGATGATGCATAATTAGAACACATAAATTAGGCAGCTTTTAAAAATGTCGCGAAAACTGATTACAAATAGATAATTTTTCAATTAGTTTAGTTATAAATACCATACTAGACTGTCCTTTTGTGACGTTTTTAAAAAATACCCATGTTATGGTTAGCGCATTGTTACAATGTTGTGGCGACTAAAGGAAACGTCAAACAAACACAGTAACGTGTGGAAGATGTTGAAATATACATTTGTTGCATTTAGAGAAGCTTTGGTCTTCATGTGTTTGAGCCAATTTTAGATTTAAAGATATAATGCTTCCATGAGCATTTCATTGTCATTTCATTTGTTTTGCGATTTAAACAGAGTACATTATTGTTGCATAATATCATCACACGATCATATGGTTATGTTACAAAACCACATGTTAATTTATTTAGCAGTCTGTAGTTTAACCTAATTTTCATTAGCATCCATCAGTTCTCCGTTCCATTTGTTTCATTATTAAGAATTTAGAAGTAACGTTACAGAAACAATTAATAATTAACACGCTTATGTTTAGAACTTGGAATATTCATTACGTTTTCCAATTACTAAGTTCCACGATTAAGAGAGTTCTAAAATATGTATGATCGGTCTTATGCTAGTTTTGCCTCCTTGGGCGACCGTGAGCACCTTTCCACTAAACTTGTTCGAATAACATAATTTTCATATTCTAGCCGAGTAATAAAGGTTACAGAGCTACTTGGTGGACAATCCGAACTGCTGGCGCAGTTGGTAAAGCTTTTTGACTGTCATTTTGTCAAACTAGTTATGCACCCGATAAGTTCTTCTGAGCCATTGGATATGGTCACGTCTTTCATATTTGGAGTAATTGTCATTCAATTGAAGAAGAGCATGAAACAAACTAGCTGGTAACATACTCTTTATTCAGTGGTTAGTCAAGCTCCCAGACTAGCACTTATGTTTCTTTCTTTTTATTTCGTACAAAAAATATACGTTGGTTGAACCAGAATGACAAAAAAACAGCGGAAAACTTATTGAGTCAACAATCTTCATTCTTGACAAATATGATTGCAAAAATTAACGATTGAAAAATTGAAACATAACATTAACTTCAAGGAACTTGTACGCCAGTTTAAACATTGAGCTTGAACCAAATACAGTAAAACTTCGTTATCTCGAGGAGTGATCGAGATAGGTAATATGCTCGAGATAAACAGGGTGCTCGAAATAACCAAAAGCATGCATTGATAATACAAACAGATACTATTTTAGAACTAGCTCGAGATAGGCCGGGTGCTTGTGATATCGATGCTCGTCATAACGAAGTTTTACTGTATAGCTTCAATCAATGTACTATTATGTTTAATTTATTTAATTCCTCATTTATAGCATTTATCTGTGATTTTATTGTTGTTTTTGATATTATCCAGATGGATTATCATAATCGGATTACCGGTATACTACTGTGATAGGAAACATTAATCTTGTAAAAATATCAAAAGTTGAATGACTTTGTTCTTTTTTATACATGTATTTGGTGTAAACAACTTAAGCTTGATACCCTTGTAAGGTTTTTACTTTCTCATGCACTTTGTCCCCACTGGATTATCAATTTATTTATTTTCTACGGGCGAAATTTAAACTGAATACTTGGCTCAAAATTGACTTAGTTAATCCGACCGATTTTAGCGAAGGTTTCAGTTTTCCTTAGGTCAGCCGAACACATAATGGACTACTATTGCACATGTAAGATTCAGTTTTGCTACAACAATTCGATGGTTTAGAATGAGAAGGTCGTAACTACAAAATAAATATTAAGAGAAAACAAGAAAAACTGTCTGACAAACAAGCTTTTTCAACTTCTGTTTGGTCAGCACAAGTTTGTTTATGAAAATAGGCTCATAAGATTCGCCTTATGGTGTATATTTCAAATATGCATTAGTCTTATAAGGTCGTAACTGTCATTTATAACGACCTTCTCATTATAAGCCAGGTATACGATCATTAGGCAATATATTATTTGTTTGCACATGCATGTATTGTGGACTGGAACCAATACTGTGCGTTGCACCATGTCTAGCAGTTCAAAGAAATGAAGCATTAGACCATCCGGCTAACGCAACAGACCCAAAAGGAATGCGCATATAACCAGGAGCAATGCAAAACACAAATGCAAATCTTCGAAATTAATGAAATTTGTATTGGCGACGAGGGAATACGATCGTCACTAATCGGGTCTTTCCGTGATGATTCTGGAAGCTTGTCTTAGAATTGTCCGAGGTGCGCCGATTGGAGGAAATTTTGGCGAAGTTCGCGAACTGACAAATCTTCGAGCGTAAATAATGGCCAACAAAGAATTCTACGAAGAAAATCTAAAATGTAGTAGATCTATATGCGTTATTTGAATGCGCAAATCATGACACGTCTATTGAATTGTTAAGTGCATTATTTGTAATGCAATGTGATAATTATGGACCTCAAAACGGCCATGCAATAAACTACAGTTTTGTATTATAATACCAAGGTTGAAATGATCATTTTATCTTTGCATTTATCAATCTAATCACAAATTTCTTTTAACTCCTTACTAATCGATAGGATCTTTGTAAAAGTCTATACGCAGTCAAATATTGAAAAACGCCAGCGCAAATATCAAACTTTAAGCATTTCTTTTCATTCTATATAAACTCTCTGACTTCATTCAAACAGGCAATTATTTATGTGTCACCGTCTACAGACATTTAAACAATACATGAGGTATAATTGATCAGAACTTGTTGGCGTAACATGCCTGAACTTCAATAACTATTGACAATACTTTAAAATAGCCATAGAAATTAACCCCACCAGCTGCCGTTTTCTGCCTTTAAAGCGGTCGAAACCGTTGCTGTACCGTTATGTTGAAAAGTTCCGGTATGTAAAAAGTAATAGTACTCAGTAAAGTTAGCCTGACACTTGACCGATATCATTTCAAAGACGGTATGTCGTGGCCAGCAAGACGGAACCCACATCCCGACTTGGAGGATCTACACATAACATAACAATACAAGCATTGGAGTAAGCTCGGCCAATTTAGCCATGTACATTTATCTAACGGATGCCAACGGTTTTACAGTACTGTTGTGGCACTTCTACTGAAATTGGTGTGGTGAGTGTGGCATACATGTGTACATAACCATTAAAATGGTTTCACAAAAATTTAATGAAAAAGTTTGTTGAATACATAACAATAGATGGGACAACTTCATCATCTATAGGAATATTATTTTTTTCAGGAGAGAAGCCGCTTTAAATTGACTGAGCAAAAATCAATTACACACACTGACTTGTTTGTCCGGATCTCTAGTAGGAAGTAAAAATCTATAAAAAACTTTATCTTCACTTAAGTCCTTTGAATTACGTGACTTAAATAAACTTTGATAAATTTGAAAACTAAACATAGACAAACTACAAAAATCTTCAGTTCTGTTTATTAACTTTATCTACATCATCAATAGACTCTATATCAAATGTACTTGGGTCAATCGTTAACACCTTGGAGATAAATAAACAAGTAGCATTTTAAAATGATCTCAATAATTGTCTACCAGTATTCGACTTGCAAAGGCAAGATTTATGCATGACCTCATCATCAATGAGACCAAACGTACGTTTTCGTTGGTGCCATCTTGTGCAACCGTAATTTTTTAAAGGTGTTACACCCCCGCGTAGGCCTAAAATACCAGTACATAAGATGTCGGCTGCTGAGAGGCATTAAATGTCGTGAAAGGACAAAGGCTTTCCAAAAAGAGAGCTGATGAATGAACGGCCTAATGTCATCCCAATGCATACACCAGACAATGATTCAGAAGAAGAATACGCTGGCGAATGTCGAATATCACTACTAGAGACAAACAGCTTTTGCTTGATCCGAGGATTCTGGGTAATTTAAGACATTGAGAATAAAACACTTACAGATTAAATGATTGCTTCTATAATTGAAATCAACTTTCACGTGAGTCAAAATATTTACACGCAACTAAGAGCAATTGAATTAAATTAAACACGGAAGAAACGCACACGGAATCAGGCAAAGTATCAACAAAGTTTATACCGTTGGGTGGTCGGTTTAAAATATTAATAGAACGTCTGGTAATCGTTGTCAATACCAAATTGTTGTCATGACTTTGTATGGAAACCGTCTTTTAAAATAAAATACCACCGCGGTTGTACCAATCGTCGAGGCTGCATTCAGAGTATGTTTACTTTTGTTTCTACATGTATATATAATGAAAGTGACGAAATGAATAAATAGCGTCTCCGAATCATCAGAAAAGCCTTCTTAGAGGCATACGGTACAGTATCTCCGAGTGGTGTGGGCTAGTTTGTAGTTACATGTACTTGATGACCGGCCTGCACACCATTACCATGTGTATAGTAAACCGTTATTGTTTACAAGAACAATCACAAAAAACACACTTCTAAACGTATCTGACAGAATACTTATAACTACTAGCCGTTTTGGGAATTGGAAACCAGCCTTAGCTGCTACCGATAATGTAACAAAATCAAAAGTACAACATTCTTAGTAATACATTAAAAACATCAAGAAAAAATAACTACTATAAATGATCGGCCATAAGTCTCACGCAGCCATAAGTCGCAGGGGCTTTTGAATAAAGGTCATTTACAGTAGTTATTTTTCTTGTTGTTTGTAATGCTTGAATGACTTAAGATTGTATTTTTTTATTTGTGAATTAACTATCGATGATACTCTGACAACTTGTGATGGGGGTGCACATTATCAAGATACATTCGGAGTTTCTGGTAGCTGATGTTTCTCACAGGAAGCACGGTAAAACCTTATGCCATTACCCTTGTTGTATTCTTTCGAAACTATTACAATAAGTTGCTGCCACCTTGATCTGTGATCGGACATTTGGTCAGACAACAAATATTTCTAAATGCTTATGCAAAGCCAAATTCCAATCTTCTCTGATAGCAGGAAGTGCATGCCAAGCTCCATGTCCATTTAAGTTGTATGATACAACCACTGCACTTAACTAATCTTCCTGGGCAGCATCCTAATCAGTACATTTGTACTTACTTACCCTTCCACAAGGAACCATCTACTTACTTCTCAACATGTGGAGGAGAATTAACATCGTTGTGAAATTGCATGACAAAATGACAAGAACAGGCTCTGATCTCTAGAAGCAACTCAAGCATAGCAAGATCACATCTCAAATATTGGCATGTAACTTTATGTTAATTTCAAGGCACTGCTTGACAGAAAATTGGCATCACCTTACATAAATGAGATTGTGCTGGAACTTCAGGGGCCTTATTCACCAACGTTGTAAGTCTAAAACATAGACTTAGACTTTACATCGTCAAATGTTCTATTCGCTCTCATATTGTTATTAATGTACCGATTTTGATATAATTTGGTATACATGTTTAGTGGGTAACAACCAATAGTCTGATAAAGTTTCACATGGTTAAACCTAATTTCAAAGAAATGCCAGTGATTATGAATAATGATCATTTTAAGGCCAAGTCTGAATTTTAGACTTACAACGTTGGGGAATAAGGCCCCAGATTTACCTTTAATCTGACTCTGGTTGTAGCTTCGGATGATCAGGGCCAAAACAACATAACACAAGGTAATATAAAATCTTTATTTGTACATGTACTAATTATACATGCAATGCAAAATACAATAAACAGAACATTCCAAACATTGTCGATCTAACAGAGTTCTACAATTTATATGAATTAAATGCTTAACTTAAAAATGTAACATTTCCAAGCTGAAAATATTGGCCAGTACATCTAGACAGTTAAGACATGAGATGATAACCTTTAAGTGAATACAATATAGGTATAGCTTGGAAAATTTGACACGAACCTGACCTTTTGATTAGCATAATTCAACAGTCTGTTTTCATATCCTTCATTGTATGTTTTCGTAGTCGGGGAGTATCACAAAGATGCTCAAGATGTAATACATTCACAAATCTGAAATACTGATTTAGCACGATTTGCTTGTGGAAATTGATATATTCACAGCAAAAACTTTGTTCAGGGTCAAGTCAATTTCTTCAAGTTATGACATAGCCAAGATACTGTGCTTAATCACATGACTATAACTTGAAAGATATGAAGTCTTAATGAAAGTGATTATTATGAAGCAAAGGTAATCCGAAGATATTGATATGACCCATAGCTTTATGTATGAGAATATAACAAGGTTCATGTGCAAAATATCCAATTCCAGGTGAAAATCTTGCAATATAGGTAGACTGTACTTTCAACCACATCAGTGACTGTTCTATGATGTTTGCACCAAGGAAACATAATCCTGGTATGAAGTCAATACAAATAAAAACACCCTATTTTAAAGTTCAAATACCCATTGACTGACTCGTTTAGGCAGGTTTTACTCTAATAATAATAATAAATCTTTCTATCATTTATCTGTTTTCCCTGAGGAATCTGTTGGAGGCTTACGTTTAAAAAGTACATGATCTTCAGGCCTGGAATGAATAAATATACATTCATTGATATATATATATATATATATAAAATACATACCAAAGTACATCCTACATGCTATAAATAATGTGGATAGTTCCAATTAATTGGAGAGTGTATATGCAACATTCCACATTTTTAAAAAAAACAATGAAGACTTTAGAGACGCATTAATTTAGTCATAAATATTTTTTGCAGAAGAAATTAGTTCAATTGTAAAGATTATAACAAACTTAAAAGTGATATCCAATGAATTTAATGTGGGTAATTGGTACAAGTCCTTGTTCTGCATATATTTTCTGCTAATTAAACCCAGAGACATTTCCCCTAGGTGTTGAATAATGAACATATTATAAGAGTTTGCTGTCAATTATTGACCGAGTGAGCACTCACTAAGATCTCAGACATCTGAGAAGGGAGATCACTGTGTAGGAAATTGAAATTAGCATTGAAGATTACTCACTTCAAACTTAATTTTTTAATTGTTCTTAATAAAGATTCCCTATAGTGCTCACCGGAGTAGTATATATACGCACATTAAAAACTTTTCACTTTTAAAATCTGGGTAAACAAATCTAAAATACTTTGAAGATAGATAGTAGATGGACGGAAAGGCGTATAGCTTGGCAAATTTGACACAAACCTGACCTTTTGATTAGCATGGAGCTTAGTCCCTTTAAAGATAACATAGTGGATGGACGGACAGACGTACCAGTAATGTTACTCAAGTGTCTTAATGGGCTTTTTTATCACAACCCAAAAGTAACTTTTACATCATATAAGCAACAAACTGATTGGAATCTAGTTTGCAGAGCAACGTCGAGAAGCATTTCTATCATAATTTAGAGGATTAATAACTGAAAATATATTTACCAATCAAAAAGTTTAGGAAAATTGTGTTGCTCGCTTTCTGTAAAATCCTCTAATGGTTTAGGTACCATTTGTATTTGTCGTATAACATCACTAACGTTACCAATTATCTGTTCCGGAACTTCCTGTAAAAACACACAAACATGATTATTATGGAAATAAACAGGAGCCATAACTCTGCTGGAAATATGAGTACTAATCATAAATACAAGGTGAAGAACTCTAAGCGTAAAATGTATATGTAAGTAGCTGTTCACATTATTTCAAGGGGAATAAAACTATAACGTCTAATCACAAACTGCTTTAAAAAAAATTCTTTAAATTCAGGCTTATAAAAACGAGTTCTAAATATCATCAATGTAATAAACTGCACAAGATCAAGACATATACTATCTGCATTCATGTACATAACAGGCATGAATAGGGCCATGCAGAATGGGTTGGTAATGGTGGAGCTACATTTATGCAGGGAGTGATGCCATTGTTAGTCAGCACAAACATACATGGGAAGAAAGTAATCAAAGTAGCACTTGGTTACAGGTAGTCATCATCTTACATTTGACAGATCACACGCTACTATATTAAAGGGACTCAACTCCAGTAGGTAAATTGCAAAATTTATCAAAAAGCTCTCTTAAAATCGCATTATTTTGGCATGACCTACCTAATACATTCATATATCAATCTAGACTTATTGACCTAGAAGAAAATAATCCCATGACTTCGGTTTTTGACCTTTTAAACCCATAAAATATATTGCATGACTAACACAGTAAAATATATATTTAACGTTGTTGCAGCATAGGGTAGTGTATAAATGCCGAGAAAAGTCGTTACCTAATTAACGGATCGTAAAACATGTTGGGGAGTTTTCATCAATAGTGCCTTTGATTGTAATGTAAGAGGTAAGAATACTTTATGTATTCGTAAAACATAGTTTTGTGATTTAAATGTCTACAAATGTGTTTTTATCATCGAAATGGAGTTTAGTCTCTTTAAAGTAACACAATCAACTTTTTTGTTGATTATTGTCAAACTCAAATTTTTGTATGTTGTTTAATAGTTATGATGCTTACCATAAATATGTGGAGGAAATAAAAAGAATCAAATTATTATTACCTCATCTGGATAAAGGTGAAGTCTTTGCATCATATTTGGACGTAATAAATTCTTTGGACCCGCATAAAATACAGCTTTTTGTACAATCTGAAAAAAACAACAGATTAAGGTGCATGTAAAACATAGCAAATAATGATTTTTGTAGCTTGGGATATCAACCATTCATTATCAATATACTGGGTTAAGGGCATTCTCAATTGGATGAATTGCAAAATATGAAATTTTAAGTATTTTATCCATTATTTTCATACTATATATAAATATATAAGTTGAGCCATTATGTTGGCCCCAAAACATTCTTACTTAAGTCATGAAGGGTGAACTTTTCTTTAGATCATTTGGATTCCAGTTTTCCTGGACTGCATCCTGGATTGTATCCTAATACCAGTACTATCTAAGTAACTTACAAGGAACCAGCAACTTCTCCAAAAGTGGAGGAAAATCAATATATTGTATTGGTGTCAAATTTTCATGGAAGGGTATGACCCAGATTGCTTGATTAGCATAAGGACTGTTGAGATTGGAACTCCTGATTTGAAATATAACAAGATCCTCAGAGTCAGGTTCAATATCATAAACCAAGTCGAGCATAGCCAGCCTTTATTTGCATGTCAGCTTTCTGCAGAGATATTGATCCCGGGCTTCCAGATATGATGACAAGCATGCTAACTACTGAGCTATAGACAAGCTTCTCAATAGGTTTTAACCTAGCAGGCTGAAATGCTTTACCAACAGGCCAGATAAGGTCCTTTATACAACTATTTCCTTGAAAGTGTGTATAAATTTCACATTTCGGCCGGCCTAAAATGGTTTTTAAGCAGTCAATTTGGCCTGTAGCCTGCTGTTATTGAGAACCCTGATTGAGGTAAATATCAAACAAACCTTAGTAGGATCTGCTTCATGTAATCTCCAAGCTGTCGTCCGGGATTTTCCTCCAGGATACCTATAATGTATCATCATGTACATCATGTATTCTACATATAGTTCTATCAAGGTCCAATCATACAAAATTTTAATAACTAATTAACTATTTTCCAGTAACTTACTGGAACATTATAAGATTAATATTAAACATCTTCGAAACAAGAGATGTTTGTAAAACATGTATGCCCCAATGGCAGCATAATTGTCGGAAATGGTAAAGGTCACAGTGACATTGACCTTTGACCTACTAACCTCAAAATCAGTAGGGGTTATCTACTATTGCTGCCCAACCTCCATGCAAAGTTTGAAGATCCTAGGGTGCTCTTGAGTTATTGAATGGAGACCATTTTGGTCTAACCACAGACAGATGGACAGACATAAGCAAAGCAACATACCCCCCTCAACAAAGATGTGGGAGGGCTGGGGGGCATAACAAAAAGGCAAAAACTGCACCCTCCATACCCAGTAAGCTCTACTTCACTTATCTTCCTCATTCTGGAAAGCGACTGTGCACCTATAAATTATGTTTTTATTGCTTCAAAAAGTGAAATGATTTTATTGCTTCAAAAAGATAATTGATTTTATTGCTTCAAAAAGTGAATTGATTTTATTGCTTCAAAAAGTGAATTGATTTTGTTGCTTCAAAAAGTAAATTGATACCTTGTATCATGTTTGTATTGTTGTTTTCTCCATAGATCTTCAGCCATAGCAATATGACGTGTATTGATCACAACCACATGGTCACCAACATCCGCTAAAATAAATCAGTACTCAAAGATATAACTACTGTAAAATCATTAAATTTTGACAGGACAAAATTTCGTGGTTCTGGTAAAAAAGACCACTTCGACCTCAATTCGTGGATTTTGAATTTCAGGTAAGTTACCAACAAATACAAGGGTCAAAATTATTGTTCAATTGGATTTGATTTCGTGGGTAAAGGTGAACCACGAATACCACAAAATTTAACCCCCACAAAAATTAATGATTTGACTGTATTAAAGTACAAAGTCCTGGATGCCATAACTAAATGGTCTTTTATTTATACTGGCATTGTCGACCTTTTAAATGGAATGATCATGGTTAAAAACTTGGACTAAAATGTGAGAACAAATCAAGAAACAATGTTCTCAAACATATATATATATGAAAAATAAATGTGTGATTTGCCTAGTTTTAAGGTGAAATATGTAACTTTGTTGACTTAACTTCAGTTTTTCTTAAGTTGTTTTGACTTGGTAACTATTGTGAGTGTGAGAAAAAGAGTTAGTCTCCCATTTTCTTGTGCGATCAACATCAACTCATCAAGAAAACAATTAGTAACTTGTGTTTTCAAGACTTGCTTATGAAATTTTGATTTCTAAAGAGAACTCATGATATTTTTTATATTTGTTTATCCAAAACATCAATCACCATGTTTTATCTGAAAAGAGAGGCAACCTATCAACAAAGACCAGGTTTTGCTCATTTCAAATGGATGGTCTTTATAGACTTTATGGTTAACTGTAAATGAAATAACTTACACAAAGGATGATAGAGTGGTTTATGTCTACCCTCCAGGTACATGCATATCTTCTCAGCTGATCTGTAGGGACATTGAAATCTGGCATCAAATAACCACCATGTTCTGGCCATAGTATTCCATTGCTACAAAACAACAACAAAAAACCAATCCAAAGAACCAGCAAATTTATGCTGAATCTATGGTACATGTAAGTTAAATACTTTCATTATAATTAAATGGAATTTCCACTGAGTTTTAATAAATTTATACTTCCATATTGCCTTTATCACTCACATTGAGGTTGTTCATCTGTGAAAGTTTTAAGAAATGCCATTCAACGGTTTATGTCAGAGGCATTTAAAAGGCAAGATTTACATTACAGATAACCAAGGAATTACATATAAGGATTGGTGACTCCCTATACAGTACACTGACGAGATAAGATTATCCTCGCCGTAGAAAATATCGTCTGCTTATAAACTGATAAGAGTATGCTCAACGGGGCGCAAGGAATTTAATGAGCGTAATCACTAATAAGCGGAAAGATAAAAAAAGCGAAAAGGATTTTCACGGCATTATACAGCTTTTTATGCGATCGCTAATTTAATGTGTAGATCTACGTGTTTTATTACGTGCGTTTATTTATTGCGCGGTGATTAATAATAGATTATTGAAATGATTCTTTTTCATATATTATCTTAACCCCGATAATTTTGTAAGGTCATTTTTTAATTATGCATCAAGTGTCCGTGACAGGAAGTACCCTGTAGGCCTATATATATGAAACCTTTCCGAAATTTTGGCCGAAATAAATATAGATCTAGTTACGTTTTTTCTTTTCCAACATATTTTTGCAGATAGATCTAAGATATTTGTTTTTTTATTCTCCTGAAAAGTTGCAATTGTGCATTTGTGTGGTTTGTCCGTGGGGCCGATGATATTCTCGTCATAAATAATGTTTAATTCTGCATAGCCTCTGTCCGTTGTTTCACTTTTTTGTTTACTTCTAATCTAAGCAATTAAATTACCAGGGCTGTATCCGCGCTTAATAAATTCATTAATAGGCCCGCGGTGCCGGGGTATTTGACGAAGGTGTTAAGTACTGCCTTGTGTTTGGTACCTCTGGAACGTTAATCGTTAATTTATAGCCCTGTGTTGTATGATAATTAGCTATTGATCAGAACAAATTGTTAAGGCAATTAACAATTTAATTTCAATTTAATCGTCCATAATTTTAATTATGCGATAATAACTCCACGCGTTCTTTTTTTTCTTTCTTATATACCTCCCTGGATTAAATGAAATTTAATAGTTTGAAGAAATTAATAAACTTTTTTTAAATATGTATTCTTGTCCCCACAGGGACACATTTGGTAATACTTCATAAAAACAAAGACCTAAATTAGGTCTTTGATAAAAATTAAGAGTTTACATGTACCTAATTCTTGACATTGTACTTAAATTGAATTTGATAGGTGTTTAAACCCAAACAGTTTTCACAGTGGGGTTCCAGTAAGGACCAATATACAACCAATCAGTATATGCTCTCACCATCTGTCACATTTGAGTGTAGGATAAAAGCCCCTACGCTCATTTTTATACATGAGGACATAAGCCCCTACGCATTTTTTTACACTAGGACATTAGCCCCTACATAATTTTTTACACTAGGTCATAAGCTCCTACGCATGTTTGTTTGCAACATGAACTACTCAGCCATGTGCCAGTGTTTAAAAGCTAAATTTTTAAAGTTGTAATTAAATATCAAATGAGACACAACATAATTATAAATAATTATTATATTTATAACAAGTATCTATGAACAAATAAGTGTTTTGGGACATGTTACAAACAGAAAGCCACTACAATACATGATAATTGATCTTATTAAGCATTTTGCACTCTAATTATCATTCAATTTACTAATTTTATACCTGAAACTAGTGCATAATTGTTACAAACAAACAGTAGATACAATAGAACAGTTTGTACAAAACAAAACATGCGTAGGGGCTAATGTCCCAGTCTTCGACGTAACTTTTTTTGGCACCTTGTCCTGGGGGACAATCCACCTAAAATTCAACCTTGTCCCCCTAAGCTTCACATTGTCCGACATAATAGTAGTGACTTTTATTGACCAAATGTGTTAGAACACAATGAAAACATAGTCAAGTGGTATGAACAACCTTTCATCAAGTTGATTGAAACATTAAAAACAAAACAGGGCCTTTTTTCCAAAAATTGGGAAGAGCCTGTCAGTTTGGGAAATTCAAGCGCGATTTTCGGCCAAATTGGGAAAAGGAAGTCTAACTTAAGATACATCAAAAAGGAAACTGCAGTCCACATACATGTTAAATCATCAAGGGCTTTCATGTTTTATTATAAAGTTTAGAAGTCCACACTTTTCATCAACAACAATAGCCCCATTATAGACCACAACTGCCACCTTTAGTTTCTCTTATTTATCATTCTTTAAATTCTTTTTTTCCAAACATAATATACCTTTTTATTGTATGAGGCTATGATCTGTCAATTAATTTTACGATTTTTGTCCTTGATATTTCAATTCCGAATATATTTTCGGCCCGGATACGAACGGTACGGTCCCGTACCGGACTTTAGCCATTCTGCATAACAATATGGCGGCCATGTCGTCTTGTCGCTTTCCACACTCGTAGATAACAAATGCAATATTGCTTCCGCGATGTCGCACTCGTAATTAATTAAAAAAATTAATTGAGAGCCGTTCATTTAATTGATTAGTAATGCCATTCAAATGATACATATTTTTTCTACATTTTAACTGAACAATGGATAAACGCCATACCGTTCCGTACGAAAATTCAATAATAGTCTACGTGCGCACCGGTTGAGAGAAGAAATTACGTACGCACCGTCTCGGGGACGCGAAATTATTTAATTAAATGATCTAAAACCCATTTTAATGCTACTATTTTGGAGTTTTGGGTAAATTTTTGTGTTATCGACGGTTTATGAGGATTAGATTTTCTTTCTTTCCTAATTTTTCGACCTTGTCCGGGCGGACATTGTTCATTTAGAACAAGGTTGTCCGACGGGAAAATGACTTGTCCCGGACATCGGGCAACCCATTTACGTCGAAGACTGATGTCCTAGTGTAAAAATATGTGTAGGGGCTTATGTCCTAGTGTAAAAAACCGCGTAGGGGCTTATGTCCTCATGTATAAAAATGAGCGTAGGGGCTTATGGTCGTAGGGGCTTATGTCCGTCCCCCGTCACATTTATACAGTAGCTATGATTGTGATCAGTAGATTATTGTAATATTTGTTTGATATTAATTAATAAACACATGCTTTGCCAATTAAACACTATGAAAACTGATTAGATCAGATATAGATCATGTATTTATGGTTGCTATGGTGAATGCACATGAGATGAAAAGATGCAATATTGTGAATTACAAACACACTAATGTTACATAACTAACTGGTTGCATGCAAGTGTATTATGTAGATACAGGATTTATGAAATAATATAATTATCGAAAATAGGAAGGTGTGTAATATCTGTATTTGAAACCCAGGGGATCACGTGACTACTGAAGTATATGAAACTGCTATCCTCTGAAGTTCTCTCTCATGGTGATAGTGTGTGTAAATTTTGTTTATGAATAAAAACCATTTTATTGCTAAATTAAGTGCTGGTTCATTCATTTTGGATTGTAAACCATCAATATGTAAAGTTACATTGCAACATTTCTAGAGCAATACCTGTTTTGCATGAGAAAACTTTCGTTTTTTGTACACTCTCGTCTATATATTAGATAATATTGCTTGAAGCAGGTTGTTGCTCTATGGAGGTTGATCCCAGAGAAAGTTAGATTTCTATATCAAGGGTATTTGACACCAATTTGTCCTTATTGGATGCCATTATACTCTTATTTTAGTCAATTTGGACACTGTTTATTTCACCATTAAAAATGAACGATACCTTGAGAAAATGAACAGAAAACATATCCATTGCAAATATATATCTATTAAGTACACATACAGCGGGTAATTAATCTAAATTATGCACATTCAACATCACTAGATGCGTTCAAATTTTATCACCTCTTCACTTTGAGGGTCTCGGCCGCCATTAACGATTTTCATCGACTCTATTTTTTACAATTAATTGTGAACAGTAACAAGCGAAAATAAACAAATTAACACATCCCTGACCAAGATACATGTATTAGGAACAAATGTAGCAGGTAATTGATTTAAATACTGCACCCAGCACTTCACAGTTTGCACTGCAACATTATGACAAATTCTAATTGCCGCCATTTAATTCTGTTTGCGGCGGGCCGATTTATCAAGAAATTTAAAATGCACTTTATTTTGGTTTTGACGCGTTAACCATGACTAATTCGTGCGGGTTTAACTTTAATAATTACTCAAAAATGTTCTGTTACAAATAAAACACACAATATAATTAGTAAATATGTGTTAACTTGTAAAAACGATGTTTCAGGCCGCTTTGTTACGAAATTACAAAATGGCGCTGATTCGATCTCCCGAGGCGAGGATAATCGGGAAGTTCATCAACATTCACCTCCCTTTATTTATATACCTCCCTGAGATAACTGACAGACACAGAGATGGACAGCATCAGTGTTTGGGCACAAAAATCCCAGCCCAAACCGGAAAACATAGGTACAGTTACGATAGTTCTGAGTACCATAACTAAATGATCTTTAATTGATAATGACGGTGATCTTTAATTGGAATAATCACTGAAATGGAATAATCATCATCTAAGAAGCTTGGACTACAGTAATGAGTCGATATTTTGCCGCGGAACAAAATCCCTGATCTCACCCAGCAGTGCGGTAATATCAAAAGGGGACAACCCATGGTTAATCTCTGCTATTGCTCGCCCTTACCAAAGAAGGGGCGGTTTCAATTGACTGGTATATCTATAACATAAAATTAGGGTCCAATAGGGATATGATATCTAGGACAGGCGTCTATCCATCACAAGCTAAAGATAAAATTATAATTATTTTTGGACAGCATAACAACAACAACAACTTGTTCACGAATGACAATATGTTATTTCGATATATAAACCTTAACAGCACACAAAAATGTTTAACACTACTGCTTTTGTGTTAAAATGTTCAAATAATAGTTTAATAAACAGTGAGGTGTTATTTGTCCGGGTATTATGCTATCCGGATACTGGTACAGTTGATACTTCTTTCATTTGAAGACCTCTACAAGAAAATGGAAATGAAACATAGCGCATACAAAGAGGTATACTTACAATTACTCTATTATGGGCCATCCTCAACAAATATTTGAAAATAAATGTAAAATTAATCAATAACACAAAATTCCAAGGTGAAGCATGATCCGTACGGTCAGAACCGAGTTTTAAACCAAACCAAAGGGAGGTAACGCTTAGAAAACTCCAATCGTGTTTGTTCAAAGACAAATTTAACGCGGAGTCTTCTAGCTCTTTCTTACAAATTATGAAATCCTCATACCACCTACGCTGTCAAATTTTTGGCCACGAAAAAGATGTCCGAGCAGTGACAGCTTCTGTTCTTCCCGAGAACGGGATTTTGTCAGGATCCCGCGATGTCACAGCCAGAATCTGGACGCCGGTTGAGTAAGTGACTATAACGTTTAGATCTGTATTTGTTTATATTCTTCATTATTTATTGTATTGAAGGACGTGTTAGTATCTTGTTAAATGAGTGTTTGGTGTAATTTGGTCAATAATTAAATTTCTAGTCAATGGCTAAATTCTGACCAGTTCTGTCCACTTTCATTTTTGCTTTGTCATCATGATCATTTGGCTGTTTGTCACTTGATATGTTGATTGGGTGATACACATTTATAAATAGATATTTAGTGAGAATTTGTTCATGGCTTTCTGTGTGTTAGATATGGTTATTTATTCTAGAAATAACTTGTCGTTCTGACACAGAATGTGACAGATAAGATCAGTGTTTTATTCAGTCGATCTGTTTAACATTGAAGTTAAGATATGGAACAGAATGCGAATGGCTCAGCCAAGCATATAAGACTTGACTACTAATCAAGAAGTCCCTTGTTTGATCCTCGTCTGTGGCAATTGATAATTTCTGAAACGCTATTTATTGTTTCCCACCCAACACAAGATAAACTGGTCGGAAACCCAGTAGAGGGATCGAGTCTTGCGGTTATTCATGCTTTACACTGGACATGTTAAAGAACCAAGGAATCTGTTTGAAACAAGCTAGGGTGACGCACCCCGATTGCATGTTTCTCTTGATTTAATGTGATGTTTGCCTGTGTGTCTGACATCTGCCAATAATAATCAAAAGCGATAAAAATAGCCGATTGTCAGCGGAGCAAAGTTGAAATTGAAATAATTATCGTAACCTATAACCTGAAAGGAGGAGGATACAGAAAGTTAATAAGAAGGAAACTTGCACCGGATGTGGGAGTCAAACCAACGAGGCAACAACCACTTGCAGGATTGCCATAGAGAGAGCTTGCTGTAACCAAATTTCCTATCTTAATTGCAACATTGATGATTTGATTTTTAAAATGACTGTTTGCTATCCTCAAAAGGTTCAAATTCAAAACTAGGACCGGGACGATTACTTGGTTAATCGGATATGATTAGATTACTAGGTGACACCAGTTTCAATTTTGCAAAACCGCTAATCGTTTTAAATGTTTCTGCATGTATACATTTCACCTTTATTACAACATGCCTGAATGTGTTAGTCAACACATAAATAAGCAAACTACATGAAGTTGGATGTGCATTCAATTGGTAACATGCGATACATTACTCCATATATGATCATATTTAACATGTATTAATCTTCCATTGGTATTGTATACCGCAAAAATGAAACAAACACGAAAGAGTTCAGCTTCTAAAAACTGCATTGATATAGAGGTCTTCAAAGGAAACCCAATTTTCAACATGGCGCCTATTAATCGGTTTCAATTCGATTTCATACCAGTGATTAACCTATTTCAAAATATTGAAATCGTCCTGGTCCTCATATTCATAACACACCTGCTCGTAGCAAAATCTTGATGACCTGCCTTGGTATTATTAGTCTTTTGTCTACCAAAATGTACTGAGCTAGCCTGATATCTGTCATTATTCCGTGTCTCTACACTCTTACCAGTTCTAGTAGAACCTACATGGTAAGTAACTTGTCCTGATACAGGTCATCTAAGTGCCATCGGAGAATCAAACTGTTTACATATGGCTCTGTGGGAACTGAAGACCAATTTAACTCTTGGACTGAACTTGGGATACATGGCCAGGGTTGTCATTAGGAGGCGGTAGGAGGCCAATTTGACAGTCTCAAATGATACTTGGGCCACCTCAAATTTACCCCCAGCTGCCTTCCATCTTCTGTGCTCAGGCACCTTGGCTTTCTCAAATATGCACAAAATGCCTCCTACATGAAATCCTAGTGAAAACTCTGCATGACATGTGATGTTGGTCAGACTGTTAAGTGTTTGATTGATTTCATTTCCATGAGATTTAGAGCCATATGAAAACAGTGCTCTTCCCAAATTGCCTAACAACTCAGTTCTGTATGTTTTACATATAATCATAATGTTGAAAAATATTATTTTTAGTGGTGCGTCAAGCTTCCAGGAAGGGCATTGTATGAGTGGCCACAGTAACTTTGTCGCAAGTGTCTGCAGTTTTCCACCCGATGATAAATATCCACATGGTTTGATATTCACTGGAAGTAATGATTCTACAATTCTAGCTTTCACACTGGATTCACCCAGTCCTATCTATAAACTGGAAGGTCATTCAAGTACAGGTAATTTATATAAGCATCTTATTTTGTTCAGTGGCATGTTTCTTTTTAACAGTTTTTGTATTCACATATATATATACATGTAGATGTGCATCTAGAGTGGAGTATTTTGATAAGTGTTTTAAGACCGATAGCCTAGTCGATAAAGTATTGTTCACTGAAATTTGAACTTCTAGCAGCTGGATCTATAATATTCTCTAGTTCTACTAAACCAAACTTAATTTCATAAAGCTAAGTGCAGCCGTAGGTTTTTGGCTAGCAAATTATTAAAACCATTCAAATGTACATTCCCTATCAGTATCATCTCAATATGTGAATGCAGCTACAATTTATTTATATAATAATTATGTTTTAATTTCAGTATGTTCTCTTGCTGCTGGGAAGTTTGGTACTCTACTCAGTGGATCATGGGATAAAACAGCTAAAGTTTGGCTTTCTCAGAAATGTGTTCTTACATTAGAAGGTGAGTGTTTTAGTTTGTTGGAATTAAAAAGCATACTGTAGAAACAACATAGCTAAAAGGTATTCAACTTGGAATGTCTGTCATGATTTTGTATGAGAATTTTAACAACACTGGATCAAATGGAATAATTACCCAAGAAAATTTGCCATTCTGGTCCTTACTAAAAATGACTGTTCATCAGGCATACATGTTAAACACTAAAGTCAGTATTTCTAGGTGAATACCCAAATACCAGTAATCTACATTTTAACTGAAAAAGTTTGAGCTGTATTTTGTTCTTGAACAATTGGATCCTTCTCAAGTACTCAATTCTACCAAATTATTTTACATAACCACGAAGAAATACTTAATTTCTGTATGTTTATTAGTAGTACACTACATGTATATTACAGGTCATGAAGCAGCTGTTTGGGCTGTAGCTATCATACCAGACCAGGGTGTCATGTTGACCGGTTCTGCTGATAAAACTATTAAAGTATGGAAGGCTGGAAAATGTGAAAACACAATAAGAGGTATTGTATCTACTAACTCATTCAGCATATAGCTTGGCGAATTTGACACAAACCTGACCATTTGATTAATTAGCATAATTTAACAGTCGATATTTTGTCTGTATTTATAACTGTACTGTGGCAGGATTGTGGTTAGCACAATATAGGACATATACTGTAAAATCATTAATTTTCGTGGGGGATTAAATTTCGTGGTTCACCTAAACCACGAACTTTAATCCCAACGAACATAGATTTTGACCATTGTTATATTACCTGAAATGCAAAAGCCACGAATTCAAATCCCAACGAAATTGTCTTTTTTACCAAAACCACGAAATTTCGTCCCAACGAAATTAAATGATTTTACAGTATATCCTACTAACGAAATCACACAGACAATGTCACCATTTTTCATATCTTTATTTATAGCCATGTTGATACCTCTAGAGGTGAAAAACTACAAATAGAAATAGAAAACAACTAAATACCAAATAATCAAAATAAACAAACATTCATGACATGTTTGACGTCGCAGGAGTGCAACAAAGCCACCACACCAGCACAATAAAGCTTTGACGTGAGTCACGTGACGTCATTCAAAGCACATGCGACGCCGTCGAACCGGCGCGCCTGCAACAGACAAAGAAAGCAGCCCTTTCGGCCGGAAAAGCCAACATGATTAAAAGAACACTACACTTGCGAACTTCCACACTGAATCTTAACAAAACTCTTTGAACAAAATTGACAAAATGCCCGCCGGAGCCTCGCATCATTCTATTCAACTTGTTCAACAAAGACACTCACGCAATATCCTCCATATATAACACACTATAGTAAAACATACATACATTACATTAAACAATAAACTAATGCATATATAATTAACGACTTACAGAGTGTGCAACATCCTAATTTGCAAGAAAAGCAAACAACAATTTTCCATGCGGCGACATGAGACCGAGGTGAGCCGAACAACGCAAGAAACGTAACTTACGTACCGAACAAAGCTACATGGAGCGTTTATCTCCCTTTGCAAAAACAATAAAAAATATAATCAGAACAATAACCTCGGTTGTATGTTTTCATAGTCGGGGAGTATCATGAAGACGCTCGTGATGTGTAACAAACATAAATTTTGAAATACTGTTATTGCACAATTTGCTTGCAGAAATTGATATATTTTAAGCAAGAACTTTGTAACATATTCATGCCCAGGTCAAAATCGTCAAGCTTCACTAAACTTGAAATAATAGTATTTGTTTAGTATGACCATGCTTGAAAAATTAATCTTTTGTCATGCATCTATCATGTTGCATTACACTAATTGATAAAATATTATATCTTGTATTAGTATATAAATATATATATTAAGTAACACATTTTTTTTTAAATTTAACAACATGTTTTTGGATTTTGAATTTCATGTAATAAATACAAGGATAAAAATTATTGTCCGAAGGGATTAAATTTCTTGGAAGATGAACCATGAAATCCACGAAATTTAATCCCCCACGAAAATGAACGATTTTACAGTAAATACATTTTAAGTTGTAACATTATAAAAGCACAGCTTATTTTCTTGCAAAGTCATCAAGAATCAGTTGATCGATGTTGACTGTGCCAGAAACTTCATATGATTATGCTTTTATTGATATACAATTATTATAATGTACAGCTCGCGCGGCATTTGCCTAAAATTGTGCATCACAGCGATTGGGGTAGGAGTTGAATTTCACTTGTATATCACCTCAAAGATTCATAAATGTTTATTCTATTTTGTGTTATCTGTTGTACAGGGCATGAGGACTGTGTGAGAGGGTTAGCTGTTACACAGGGCAGTGAGTTTTTATCTTGCTCTAACGATGCTACTATACGAAGATGGCTACTTTCTGGTGATTGTCTTCAAGTATATTACGGACACGAGAACTTCGTGTATGGTATATCAGTGTTACCCAATGGTGTAGATTTTGTATCCTGTAGTGAAGATCGAACAGTTCGCGTCTGGAGTGGTGGAGAAAATACACAAACTATAACACATCCCACATTATCTATATGGACTGTGTGTACACTGTCTAATGGTGATATTGTATCAGGTTCCGGGTAAGTGTTGAATGTTTCTCTACCATTTTTTAACAGTTTTTCGAGATCCTAGTAAATCAACAAATTAATGCAGAAATTCAAACTTATAAATATCAAAAGTTAAGTTCACTCTCAGCATCTCATGTTAATATAAATCAATGAATTCTAGTAAGGATTTGCAACACATATCCTGTAAGTAACAACAATTAAACCAACAAAATTTCATTGTTTTAGATCTATACAATAAAAAAGATATTCTTGAGAATTAAATTTTTGCACATTTGAAGTCTTAAGTTGAAGGCCCCCTTGGACTTTTTATTCCCATTATTATTCAATAAGATGTAAATACAATTTTCTATCATCCCTTAAACTTATTTCTTTAGGTGCTGTATTATTTTTATCAACCAAAAGTGTTTTGAACCTATCAACCTTGAACTTTTTTGTATGGATAGTTTGGATAACTTTTGAACACCCCTGATTGTTTTATTCCTGTTTATACAGAGATGGTATTATACGAGTGTTCACGTGCAATCCAGACAGAGTTGCTTCTACAGAAGAATTGAAAGCATTTGATGAACAGATAGCAGAATCACAAGTACCTGAAGATATCAAACCAGAACTATTACCGGGGCCTGAAGCTCTCAATAATCCAGGTAAACAATTGCAAGGGTGAAAGTTTTCAGGCATATGCCTGAACTACAGGTTTTTGAGTGAATCAAGATGTCTGTTTTTCTTTATTTTCCCTATATAAATTGTAAATTTTTGAGAATTTCAGGTTTTTCAAAATTTCTAACTTTCACCCATGCAACTGTTAAACTTTGATTTGTAGTAGGAATTCAGATTTTTACCCCCAAAAATAATAAGTCAATTAATTAACAACATTGTAAATAGCAGTGTTCATATAGTCCGAAACTTGGGTGGTTTTTTAGATTATAACTTTGATAGAGAAAAATACTATGAAAAATTTGTCTGCAATACTTATATTCAATGTGATCACAAAACACAAGAAATTAAAATTACAGTACTTGCTGTAAAGAGTACAACAAAAATTTTGTCAAAGAATAAGCTTACAGTTTGTCTGATAGACCTGTTGCCTGTCATTACTATCGAAACACAAATGTTTTATATTGTGACAGGTTCTGTAATATTAGCTTCAAATTTGCTTTATTTAGGAACAAAAGAAGGACAGACAAAGATGGTGAAGAATGCAGCTGGTAAGGTGGAACTATATAGTTGGGATAGAGAGGTATCACAATGGAAGAAAGTCGGTGATGTTGTTGGTTCATCCGGTGGTACCACAGCTACCTCGGGTAAAACACTGTTTGAAGGAAAGGTAAGATGCAAACAATTGTATTATAATCTATCAGTTGTTTTTGACAAAGCGCAGAATTTTCTCGGTCCGAAATAGAGGTGTCAGTTATGTCCAACGGTCTAATGGCTTACTAATATAAATTGTAAATGATTATCTAATTGGCTTCCATGATTGGCTTGTAGCTCCTTTGATTATCTTCATTGAATAGCTTGCAATTAGCTTGTAGTTATCCCCCTTGATTAACTATATTAACTATGAGTTAATCCAGTTCATTGTGTATATAGAGGATCTATCACCAAGTGTCAGTTGATATTAACTTATCTTATCTTTAACAAGTTTCGGAAAATGTATTAAGATTGCAAGTGTAATATAAATTCATCTATTGACAGCACTTGTTAGATTCTTTTTATCATATGACACTAGCAACGCAAAAATACTCATCTTTCTTGGAGATAAAGTGACTCGAATACAAGGAAAGTCATGTGATAATCAGATAAAATCTATTCTATTAATAGTTTAAGAGTTTTTGTTGTGATAGTATACTATGTCAAAGCTAGTAAAGTTTGTTGAATGCTAGACTTAATTTTTCCAAGTTCAGTAGGTTATGCATTTCCATGCCATTGACTATGGTCATGCTCTCCACAAGCGGAGTAGTTGTCTGTTGCCTTTGGAAAAGCATGCTTCAAAACGTATTTTCCATTGGTTATGTTGTCTGATTTAAACTCGAAAGAAAATCATTCTCCATTTGAATTAGGAATAGTCATTATAGAGGTAGCTCCCTTGATGATCTGTAATTATCTAATTATCTCCCTTGATTAAGTATAGCTTGGCTTATTTGACCTGAACCTGACCTTTATGCAAGAAAGTTTTACAATGTTTATGCTTTAATTTAAGGATGGCAACGGATATCCGGATATCCGGATATTCGTATCGCGTTCCGAGTATCCGAATAGTAAATTAGGATCCGAATATCCATTATAATATTCAATAAAAATGTTTTCTCATAACTTTACGACATAAAAAACCGATTGACACCTAGAACAATAGAATACATTTGATGTCGGTGACACATTGTTTATTGGGGGTCTGTTTATTTCTTTGACACGGGGTCTCCGTTAGATTTGCTTTTGCGTGATAATCACTGCGGTGTATCTTAAAGTCTGTTTTTGCCGAACAATTATCAGATTATAGGTGTTTGTTAGTAATTATCCCGATTTTAACAAGTTGTCTACTCAATTAGTAATTAAATAAGACCAGTTTCGATTAATTGCGCGGGTCCACGAAAGGTGCTAATGGTGATTAAAGGGGTTACAAATTTGGTATTTGTCTTATGTAGCCGTATGTTACAAACATTCTTTTCTCATCGGCAGCTAATTAAAATCAAGCTAAGCTTTGAAGTTTTTGGTAATCTGAACGTAACTGTCGGCAAATAACTTACAATTAATATGCGTCGACGTTTATCATTGGCTTTTACCCTGCAACGCCCATTTCTAATTAAATATTACTCAAAGTGTATCAAGACTATCGATTGGTTATATGATTGGAAATAAAAACTAAAAATGCACAATTATGTTATCAGTTATTTATTCAATTTTATGTTTGATGCAGAAAGTAAACATGAACATAAAAAAATGCATCAGGAACCCAATAAGTTCCACGTGTGTATCGTCAATGGAGATCACTGTGTAGCAGCTTGTCAAAACGAAAGTAGAAATAATTCAGCTGGAGTTACGTACCCTTATATCAAACAGTCACACTCACGGTAAACACAAAATGTTAACAACTTACAGGTTTCTTAAGATTAAAGCTTTGAGGTCAGATTAAATATTTGGACTCGTAGGTATGGATGTAACAATAGCAGAATATCCGCATTGAGGCATTTAATGTAAGTCTGTCTGGTACACAAAGACGATGGTGGTCGCGAAATTATGTTACATTGTCGCATTGCATTAGCTTTATCCCAACACGATTTTTACAACATTCAATTTGATATGGATATCCGGATATCTGTTCGGATACCGTTCCGGATATCCGGATACCAATTTTGCCATCCTTACTTTAATTACATTTTTTGTATACCAATTTCGCAAGCAAATCGTGCAATATCGGTATTTCAAATTTGTGTTTGTATTACATCTTGAGCGTCTTCGTGATACTCCCCAATTTTGAAAACATATAATCGGTGTTGTAGCGTAGGAAATATATCAACTATTAAATTATGCTAAACAGAAGGTCAGGCTCGTGTCAAATTAGCTAAGTTATAACTCTGGTTTTCTGTATTACAGGAGTACGACTATGTGTTTAGTGTTGACATAGAAGAAGGCAAACCACCACTCAAGTTACCCTACAATATAGCTGAAGATCCGTGGTTTGCTGCACAAAATTTCCTGTCTAACAACCAGCTGAGTCAGCTGTTCCTCGATCAGGTGGCTAACTTCATTATAGACAACACTAAAGGTGTTACATTGAACCAATCATCAGGCTCTACACCTGGTTACGCGGATCCTTTCACTGGTATGTTATTTACACCCCATCATGTGTTATTTTCAGATGGCATAAATTATAATAAATTCAGTATGCTTAATCATTATGTTTTGTAAAGTTTCAAGTAGCTGAGGTCAAGGATTGTGTGCTGGATACTTGTGTAACTGGATTTCTTATCATGATTGAACCCAGATTGTGGCTCAAATCATACTCATAAAATTTGACCAAAATGTAGATTGTTCTCAACATGTATAAACCTGTTCATTTTGTATAGTAGGTTAGTAGTATTGGTCAGAATACAGTCCAGGAAGAATAGAAATATTGCTGAGTGAGAAGTGTTGGTAAACCAATAAAAATGAAGTTTTTAAAAATGGATTTATTTTGTTGATTCATTGGTGCTAAATTTTACTCAAGTTGTATCTTTTACACTTTTACAATTTTAATATTCTGTGTGTTTGCACCAGTTGCCTGGTTGGTTCCTATTCTCATTATGAGTATTTGTTATATTCAGGTGGCAACAGATATGTACCAGGATCTGACAGTGGTACCTCAACAGGGGGCGGGGCCGATCCATTCACAGGGTCTGGGAGATATGTTCCTGGCAGTGGATCAAGCAGTAGTACAGGGGGCGGGGCCGATCCATTCACAGGTTCAGGGAGGTACGTACCTGGTTCCGGATCTAGCGGACCAGGTGGAGCGGGTGGAGCTGATCCGTTCACTGGTTCAGGAAGATATGTTCCTAGTTATACCGACGCTCAGAAAGGTCCTGGTGGTGGTGCTGGAGATGTGTTCACAGGTATGTCTTGTAGGTCTTTGTTTACTCTATTTGATTACTTAATGGGAGGAAAAGGGACTTCCTGCTTTATGTCTATTGTTGTTGGAGTCCCTAGAACAACATACATGGAGTAATGAATGCTGACTGAACAAGCTATAATTTTGGACAACTTGTTTTCTAGCATTTATTTTATTTTTCAAAACACCATTCAATGAAATGTTGATTTGTCTCTTTGTTTTGAGAAGTTGCCTGTTCCTTGTGGAAGAGTTAGTTACTACTGGTTAGGATACGGTCCAGGAAAATGGTTTGGTGAAATAGCCACTGCATATATAACTGAAAATGTTTTTCAAAATGACTTGATTAAACAAGCAAAATTCAATTGACAGAAAAAATGTAATTGCAAAATGCTTGTAGACATTTTTGTTACCTAGTTTCATGGTAAAATCTATAATATATTGTTAATTTACTTTAGGAGCATACACAACTGGTACAGTGAATCCAAATCTGTCAAAGACAAACCAATTCTTTCCTCAACAGAAGACTTTGACCTTTGATGCTGCCAACCCTGCTGCTATCATGGGTAAGTTATTATGGTTTGATATTTCTTTGATATTTATGATATATATGTGTTGGTGTTACATAGTAGTGTAATGTGCAATGAAATATGTTTTAGTCATAAAGGTCAGGCACCGGTATTATGTGCCCCTTTTTGATTAGGGGTAATAATGCTTTGCACGTGTTGCTTGGTTGACCAAGGGGTTTTTGTTCAATCATTATACTATATATTTTAATATATCACATAAATATTGTGATATTCCATGTGATAACACATGAGGGAACAATGTTCTCCAACTCATGTGATAACAAATCCGTGAAAAAATAAGTCGCCTGCTTAAATTCAATATTTCCGACTAGGTACTATGGTAATGTGATGAAAAGAATCTGTCATTTGTTGTCTTTGATATCAACATTTCTTAAACTCATCACGAAAACAAATTATTAAGCTTACCATAAGGCTTGCTAAATAACTTGTGATTTCTAGACTCGTTTAAGAAATGTTAATCATGACGGATCCTATATATATTCTGATGACCGTTTAGTTGTACAGCCAAACATAAATATTATTTAATTAACAAAGAAGGTAAATACATCTATTCTTTGTACTTTTCAAGGCATCTTTCTTGTTTTAAATTTACTGTAAAATCATTTAATTTCGATTGAATAAATTTTGTGGTTTTGTTAAAAAAGACTATTTCGATGTGACATTAATTTGTCATGTTTGCATTTTCAAGTAATTTATACAAGGGTCAAAATTATTGTTTGATCGGATTTGTTTTGTGGTTGAAAGTGAACCACCAAATCCTCGAAATTGAATCCCTCACGAAAATTTATGATTTTACAGTATGTAATCTACCGGTACATTATGAAATCATGCAAACTTTTGAATTACAGGAAAGTTGCGAGAGTTTAATGATGGTATGGATGCTAGTAAGAAAGTGGATGGAGGGTGTATAAATCGTCTAGAGGGTATGATGACCAATGTTCAACCAACAGCAGATGATCTCAATACATTGAAGGCCGCCTTAGAATTCCCTCCAAGTATGTATACATTGTTTCATGTCAAACCAAAGTAAAAAATAAAAATGGTGCCAGCAGTTTCCTTGCAAGGCGCTCAGTATCAAAAGGAAGCTCTCACATATGACAGATATCGTCTGGAATGTGGTGTCCAAAGTAAGAAAAAACTCAATTCACCTTTAGAAAACAAATTTGTATAAACTTAATACAATTCGGTCAGTCTTTGAAAAAGCGAGATTATCATGATGCTTTCTGTACATTGGTCAGTCGTTCAGTTGGTCTGTGGTTACTGATCAAAAGCCAAAGATTTAATGATCTAGCATTCTAAATTTCTCACTCTTGGTATGTAGATTGATCAAGGCCATAAGATTGCCTTTATTAGATGTTTGGTCAAAAACAAGGTCACCATGACCTTGATAAGGCAAAACGAAATACTGGTTTCCACTACCCCTACCTATCATAATTTCCCCCTCCCTACTCTTTATGGTTTTTATTGGACAAAATTGAATAAAAAGTCCAAATCTTTTTGAATTTTGCTTATTCTATCAGGGCATTTCGGTTATTTCTGTATTTCTATTATCTTTTATTTACAGGTCAACCGAGTATATTTTCTAAAACAAACAAAAAAATATTATTCCCTACCTTCTGACCCTATTTTTTCAAATCCAGTATCGGAAACAAGCTATTTTTTTGCCTGATTAGTCTCGCTATACATGATTTACGCACATTTTTTATAAGAAAGTATTTTTGACTGTTAATTCATGCATTAATTTACTTTTCAGATGCAGTATTTCCTGCCTTGGATATTCTGAGAATTACGATAAAGTTCCAAGAAGTCAATGAAGCATTCTGTGGTTCGCCTAATATATTAGAAGCTCTGTTCAAATACTGGTCATGTGATTCAGCAGCAGCAGCCAATCAAATTCTTAGTTTGAAAGTCGTCTGCAATATGTTCGCACAGCCGTTAGGATTTAAATTATGTATGGACAATCGTGATAAGATTATTACTCGTGCACTAGATTTGATACAGTCGAAAAATAAAAATGTACAAATTTCATTGGGTACGCTAATGTTGAACTTTGCTGTTGGACTTTTCGGTTCACTGGATTTGGAGGGAAAATCACAAGTTCTTGCCGCGGCTGGTGAATGTTTGAAAGTGAAGCCCGACGTGGAAGGAGCTTTCAGATTATTCGTTGCTATGGGAACATTGATACATAAAGATGAAAGTGTACAAAAGTTGGGACAGTCCCTAGGTATCAGAAGTCTCCTTGGTGATTATATGATGGTTGCAAATCCAGCAAAAATTCCCGAATGTACAGGATATCTGAACGATTTGTTGGCTTGAATTGGACTCAGTCTATAAATCTTTGTGTATATTATTATTAAATGTGCTGACTTTTGTTGATGAAATGTACAGCATTAAATTATTGAGCACCATGCTCCTCTAATGTGAATTGATGGCTATTCCATGAATTTTAATATAGGTGAAGGGGTTTCAAGATTTTCTAGGCACTAGTATCCGATTCATTGAAAAATAACTTATGAAAAACAATAGTTAAAAGGTACCGACCCTTTCATCGGGATATCAGACGTTATATATACAACACTGTTCATGCTTTTTGTCTATGTAGGCAAAACTTTCAGTTGTATTTAACAGTTTTCTTTACTCCATATACATGTGTACTGTAGTATGCAAGTGGGTGTATTTATTTGTTCAACTGGTATTTAAGTTATAATATCTGTGCTTACATTAGGTACCATATGATAGTAAATCAGCTTTGCCAAAATAGTGGGGGGGGGGGGAGAAAACCTGTCCCGCTACCTCATAAAGTCACAAAAGCTTTGAAGTTTCCGAGAATAGCCATGAACTAATTAGTGATCTTCGAACAAGTATAATCTATTAACAACTTGAGTTTTGTGTTGTTTCGGCCACAAAATTCTATGAATGTGTGTGATCTAGATAATTAAAATGATATTTATATGATTATATGTATTAATGCACATATTTTAGCAAATGAGTTATATAAATTATATAAATCTAAAAAGTATTGCACCCATTTTTTATAGATGATGATTAAATGTCACTTGTACTATCAGACTCTAAACACTGCTACTGCACGAGTTAATCTTTTTGCCGCCCAAAGAGTTAGCAATTCTTATCAGACTTGATTTGGATCTGCATATAAACACATTGAAATTTAAAGGTTTATTTCATTGAAGATCTTATGAGATAGTATGACCTAAGAAGAGTAAGAAAGCCTTCTTTCAGGGGTGTCCGACTTGGGCTTTTTGCCTGCGGGCAAGTGGATTTTTCATCCAGCTTGCCCATCTGCAAGTGCAAAATTATCATAACAAAATAACTAGAAGCACACTATTTTACCTACACAAAAAGCAAAATCCCTTAATTCTGACAGAAACGGATTTAGTGTTAAGTACACAGTACTGTCATGCTTGAAAAAATAAATAAATTATTGGAACAGAAATTTTGAAGCTTTTTGTGTTTTCCTGGGCAAGTAGATTGAGTCTTCGGGCAAGTGGATTTTTCAGTCCAACTTGCCAATGAAAAGTTTGTTAATTTCCACACCCCTGACCTCTTTTTACTGTAATATAATTGACAGTTCAGTCTGTTTAGTGATGTCTCAGGTTACTTTGTCATGTGAAATGTTCTTTTTTAAAAAGTTCTCTTGCTCATTCTCATGGTGACAAGTGTAGTCTACAATCAGATTCTATGTTATGCCTTGGTCCCACTGAGATGTTTTTGCCTTGGTGACATACTCCCGATTAATTAAATGGGCATCTGAAGACATAGGAAAAACGGTCCTTGTGGTCTAGGGAAGCTTTGGGATAATCATTAGAACATTTTTGACATCCCTGACTTTTCCCTGTTCCTGATGCCTCACAAAGCTAATTTATGTTAATTGTGAGTAAATCGCTGAGACCGAAAAATGCTCAGTGGGACCAAGGCATTACTTACTGATCATTATCTCATGTCTTTAACAGTTGTGTATCATTATTGCACTTTGTTTCGCTGTGTTTCATTACTAGATATGAGTTTTTGTAAAGCAATAAGTGACAAATGTAGTACCTCAAAGATAATACTCTGGGTACTTTATACAAAATTCATTGAATATGCTCATGGAAATAGAAAATATTCATTTGAACTATCCATGATCATTTTCGACATTGTCAACTTTATTATCATGATTGTACTACTGTGAAGTTTTGTCTATACTAGAATACCTTTTTGTTTTCCTCTGTTAAATGTATGACAAATATGCACAAGGTGTACTATAGATGGATACAAATGTGAAGGACTGACACTACATGATTTGTTCACAGAAATTTATATGTTCATTGCAAGATCCTTGTAATATATTCATGTATTATTCATTCATGAAGCTAGTAAGTAAGTAAGTAAGTAAGTAAGTAAGTAACATCTTTATTTAACGAGGCTGACACATTCAGTTTCCTGATCTTCCATGTGGACCTCAACTCAAGCTCAGGATTATGTTAATATCTCCCGACTATAAGGCACATAGTAACAAATACGTAACAAGTCATTTTAATGGTATGTCTAGGCTAGCTATTTCCGAACTGATTTACTACCGGTAAGTGAATTTGAATATTGATGGTGCGATAGCAAGATATTGCTCAATTATGCTTGTAAAACATGTAGTACAACTCAGAGAATATGACCTGGTCCTGACCTTTATGCATGAATACATTACTAGGCACGTCTTCCAAAGAAGATGTCTTTGACAAATTCTTAGGATCTTCTGCGTTGAATTTATCAATTGCCGCAAGAAAATATTGCAATACCAGCCCTTTAAATTTGTGTTGGTATTACATCTCTAGTGTCTTCGTTGAATCGTGATACTTCACACTTATGTATACTTACAACTCAGATATTAAATATAGACAATATATCAGCTGTTAAAATTATGCTAAGAAAAGCGGAAGAGTCAAGTCAAGTTCTCTAAGATATACATCTCTTGCTTAAGTGCTATCTATAAAATTTTGGTTCATTTAAATGTAAAATATCGTTGGACCATCTGTGTTGTGTGTTCTCTGTCAGTAACGTCTATGTTTGCAGCTAATGCCGTCTAATTTATAACACTTCTATACTAATCTTATATCTATTCCAAGTCTTATTCAAAATAGATGTAACTCGGTATTACAAAGTGCTATGCGTACTGTTCAATGTTCAATGTTCAATTTACATAAAGTACAGTTTGACAGATTTGACATATAGTCCAGTTAGGATATTTTGACAGTGATGTCATCGTTTATGTGTACCCTAAAGATTAAGACCATTGCTTAATCAGGTTGACTTAAGTTTGGTATTGAACTGTTGGTATGAGCATTTATACTTGTTTTGTACACCCTTTTAGTGGATTGCTCCACTGCGTCACTGTATTCTTACCCTAACTGGACTGTAAGTCTGATCATACTTAGACAATGACTTGGTGTGTAACCATTTGCTGTTGTCATAATCAGGGGTGTCAATGTTCCTGATTTGTCTGGAATTTTTAAAAGAGCAATAACTTCTGACCGAAACAAACGCTAGGTGACAATATCTCAAGAAATGGCAAAGCTATGGTCAATTTAATCGGCTCTGAAGTAATTGCTTTAATACAATTTGAATAATATGGGAAAAATGTCAATGAAGACCTCTTGTTTGGCAAAAAGGTTCGGCCACATTCCTGATTTTAATTAGCCTTATTGACATCATTGTATAATGTTATTTTATTGAAAATACTGAAGGGTGTTTAACAAAGTATGGTCACAGAATCTGCCTATATTTTGGAACTATTCTGTCGAGCTCTATAAATGTATAAATATTAGTGCCTTTGCAGTTGAAATCAATTGGTGTGTGATTGTAGGCAAATACCTTCATTGTAGAGTATAGAATCAATGAATGCATGATAGCGTGTGTAATGATAGGTAGATACATGCATGTATATTAACAAATGTACTATTATTTTGTGCTTCAAATTCACTGTTTGTTTTTGACATAGTATTTATGTTTTCAAAGTTGAACAAGTGTATTAAAATTAGCAACTGTTCAGTATGGTTTGTCTTCTCTTTTCTCTACTTCTTTGAAGTTAAAATAAAAAGTTACCAAATTTCTAGGGCTCATTTCAGATGTTAGGTCGCTCAAGCACCCTTTTGACATTTTAACTTCCCCTGCTCATTTGGCTACCTATGGAAACCTACACTTGTGTCTCCCTGGGGAGACTATCTCTCCTGTGGGTGTGGCAGCCAACATCTATCTGGGGCGCCCAAGAATGTACACTGCCCTCAGCTGAGGTACCAATTAACACCTTGGTGGGATGAAACATGTGGGTCTTGCTCAGAGAAATTAAGCAGTGGTCCAGAGGAGGGTTGAACCTGGGACCTCTCGATCACGAAGCGGGCGCCCTACCTCTAGGCCTCAACTCCCCGAAGTAATCATGCAGCTTGTATATATTGAACATTATAATTGTATGACACACATACAAAAGGTCTCAGTGTAGTGTTAAGGGAGATCACTACACGTGAGTTTGATGCTGTGTTTGTTTGTACCAAGTACATAGTGGGGCATCCATGATTTATGATGGTATCAAATGGACACATTTCTTGTTACTTACTTTCTTACTGCCCATTATGCCCTCTGGCATGTTGGACATCAACAAAGGACCTCCACCGGCTTAGATCATTGGCAAGCTTCTCCACTGTTCCCCAGGACTGTACCATGGTCTTCAATTCTGCCTCGACTGTTCACCTCCATGTGATCTTAGGTCTTCTGTGCTTCCTTATTCCTTCAGGTGTCCAATGTAAAGCTACTCTTGGGATGGCGCCGATTTATTTCCTTATAACGTGACCTAACCAT
Source organism: Spisula subtruncata (assembly GCA_963678985.1). Taxonomy (NCBI): domain Eukaryota; kingdom Metazoa; phylum Mollusca; class Bivalvia; order Venerida; family Mactridae; genus Spisula; species Spisula subtruncata. The sequence continues at coordinate 13,039,347 of OY787662.1, read as the reverse complement.
TTACATCTTCGTATGTACAATATGGTGGCCATGTCTTCTTTATAGCATTGCTGTAGAAGGTTTTTGTTTGAGATTGTGTATGGCACGAAGATTCTCGAAATTCTTCTTAAACTCTTTGAATGGAATGTTAATAGGTGGCGAAGATCATTTCTTGTTATATAATGTAAAATCATAGAATTTCGATGGGACGAAATTTCATTGTTTTGGTAAAAAAGGCCATTTCCATGGGACCTTCATTCATGGATTTTGCATTTCATGTAATAAATACAAGGGACAAAATTAATGTTTGAAGTGATTTGATTTTGTGGTTGAAGGAAAACTACAAAATCCATGAAATTAAATCTCCCATGAAAATTCACACGCGAAAACGCCACCATCAGCGAACAATTTCCAACGATAATTATTGCTTTACTCGGCCTAGCAAACTGTAAATTATATCATTAAACGCAGAAAAAAATTGTGCATTTAATAATGTATACCGATAAATGGAAATAATAAACGTAAAATGCATCAAGCGTTATTTTGTGAGATTATTTCGCGAAAAACGTAGCGAGACTTGTAACAAAAACACAGGGTCGATTAGGTAAAAGTTATAATAAAGAAATAACTACTGAACGGATTCACAGAGAAACACCGTCACCGGTTAAAATGTACAAAATGTCCAACGACGTCAAATTAGTTCGAATTATGACGTCGACGGGAATTCCGACAAAAGATGCCTTTTACATTACTCGTAGTATGAATAGAGATTCCGTTGAAAAGCCCATACGACCTTTTGTGTATGTAGTATCTAGATATTTGCAACTTAAAATTTAATAATTTAATTTTGTGCGGATTCTTAACTGTCGTACTTATTACTGACACTGACGTTTTTAACAAAAGGCTGTTCGACGTCAAAAAAGTTACACTTGCGTGCCTCACCTTTTGACGTTACGTCATTAGTCTTCTAGATTTTTAAATATGTTTAGCCGTTTTCATTTCTCAATGAGTTCGAATCTCGGCACAAACATAATTAGTTCTATATTTATTTCAATGTGCATTGACAATGGAATATACAAATATATATAATATATACAAATGACATGTACTAATGAGTAATTGTTAAAGCATGAGGCATATATAAGTTCATTAAATGTTTTAACTTTTAGTATCGGTCTGATCAAAGTACATATAATGCCCTTCCCCCCCATTAATTTCCCCGTTAATTGAGAATATAACATGGGCGTAGGAGCGTCTTCAACATTGGGGGGGCCAAACATTTGGCAACTTGGGGTAAAAAATTTTTTTGCTCGCTTCGCTCGCAAACTAACTTCATTATTTCAAAAAATGTCCACCCGCAATGTGTGCACAAAAATATTCTGGTACATAAATTGACTCTTAAGCTTCCACAACCCTCCTATAACTATATTATTACTGTGACTTTATGGTTATGTTGTCATTTGGTTTAGTAATAACGTACCCAGTCAGCATGTCGACATCGGCCCAACGTTGGCTGATCGCCGTACAGTTGGCATATCGTCGGCGTTGGCTGTGTACCGTTGGCCCATCGTAGGGCCAACGGTATTGTACAACGGTTGGCTAGATGTTGGTTTTGTTACAATGGCTCAACGTCGGCAGAATTACAAACTACCAACAATGTGGGTGCATACAGTGGGCCAAAGTTTTGCCAACAATGTCAACTTCATAAATATGTCAGTATTTCGGAGCAAAATATTTTGACTGACTGGTTGAAATAAGCATTTTAATTTCGATTCTTGATTCTAGCATTTGATTAAATTATTTTGTCAATACAACTTAATGATAGTTTACAATGTTAATTTTACTTATTTCATAATTATGATTTTGATTGTTGAACTGATTGATTCTATTTATTACTGTTGACAATGATGCTGATGATAATAAATTAATTTGAATGAGCATATAATAATAAATTAATGGTTAAAATATTTCATTTCATTTATTCAGCTAAACATTTGCGTATTAAATATCATAGTTTTTTTTTAAATACCACACATACTCATGGTGCTACTTTTTTTATTTGAAGAACTATTAATAGTGTTGAATATAAAATGTAGGCCTACTCTTTTCATTAATTTTGTAACTAACACAAGTTACACCACTTGTTGATAGACTAACAATGAAGACAGACATTCCACATCTGTAGTCAATTAATGTGTTCAAGCCAGTGTGATTCCATGATCTTATCAAGTATGTTGCCTAGCGACTAGAATTTTAGGGGGTAATTAGCAGATATACTCGGCATTAAACCCTGAGTGTATTGTATGTATACATGTAGCTGATAGTGTTAGTTGGAACATCTAAACTGGCCACAACTGTTGAACAAGTGATTTATAAATACTAAAGAACAGCCCCAGTGTTAAAATTAACAGAAATGTAAGTAAAACTACTTTTTATTGATTTTATTATCTTATAGATATATGTTGTCATTTTTGCATTGACCATATGATATTATAGAGCTCTTTTTAAATACATTGAACCTGCGCATGAATTTAATAAAGCCTGTAGACCTCTGTACTGTATACTGTACATGTGTGCAGTGCATGCTGTGTGCTTCATGTATTTTCAATCAACTATATCCAATATGGATACTAGAATTCCACTGGCTACTAACGTATATGATTTTATGTAAAAATTAAAGTGGTAAAGTTTTTAAAAAAGTATGCGTCCGGAAACTGGACAAACTTGTGTATAGAATAGAGTGATCATGTGACACGTAAAGATGGCGGATGCAATAACTTTTAATTGATGTGGTGCCATTAGTGTTATATCGACTGAATGATGTATATCATGTATGTTTTTATACTTTGTAAAATTATTGATTGATTTATCAAGGCATGCTTATATGATTTTCAGATTAGAACTATAATGTACGTTTTGAAAAAGGCCTCGGAAATACAAATTCAGCCTTGAAAAATGGAAAATTAGGCCTTAAACAGTTAAAGGCTAAATGTCCTTGAATATTATGCACAAGTAAGTTTCAACCACGGCCCCACCCCCATGGATCGAGGTTGAAAGAATATTGGAGAATACCGTTAACTAAGGTTTACCCAGTGAAACCTGCCGGCAATAGTATATTTATACCCGTTCTCGTTTGACTTTGAAAGTACGGTAATGTTGAAGTACTGGTTTCTACAGTGAACACATGCGGTCAATTTGCTACTAAAATAACACCGATAAATCGTGCACACTTGGTAACTCAACTGATGTGGGTTATGCCAAATTTTCCCACCTTTCATATTATTATAGGTGCAATTTAACCTAATGTATCACTGATCTATGTATTTTCAGAAGCTGTCCAACAGTACCATCCCAGTACTACGCAAACATCAGTGGATAGTATAATTCAGAAATAGCCATGATGACAGGCGCCGGGAACTAAAGAAAGGCCAAAATAGACTGCCGAGGAGAGACCAGCTATGGAGACTTGGATTGATAATGTCAATTGCTTGTTAACTTACGCAGACGGCTAATAAAAATAGTATAAATTTGAAAGTAGATATTTGTTTGAATTTGACCATAATGTAATGCCCTGGGTCGTCCTAGATTATGTACATGTATGTTTGTTTACATTCTGTCTCGGCAATTTTCCCACGGTTTATTTATGGTTCATTTTCGTAAATCGGCATTGGCAAGCCTAAGAATTGCATGGCTCACGATCTTTAGTGTTTCAGTAGTTGATCTGAATCAACTTATTACCTGTACTCTATGTTATAAACCCGAGATCTTCTATTATCACTTTTGTAAACAAACGTGTGTTTAATGAGTCGGCCATTGTTTTTACCGGATATGTCGTATTTTTGACCTAGTAAACGGATTCTTGGGTAGTTTATGTTGGAGACATTTTGGCATCATTTCGTCGTCTGTCGACTTCAACAGCTTATTTCTCCTGATCTACTCACTGGATATTGTTTAACATGTAAGGATTTATTTGTTTATTATTGTATTTCATGACTGCGTATTTGATTTATCGAGTTTTGTACAGTTTACTCTCGATTCATTGAGTTTCATACATTTTCGCGAGCATATCTTCTGCTTTGGAGCGCGCAGTTTTATCTGTGCGCTGGATTGTGCGCTAGATGTGCGCAACGCTGTCATGTGCGCTTTTACGTTGTAAAGCGCACAAGATTTGTTGTGCGCTCAGCTTAGCGCACATTGCGCGCAACGTAGCGCACACATTTTTTGGTGCACTATATAAGGACCGGTCAGCTCAGATTCTGGGACTCTGATTTTTTAGCTCGAAGGTGCAAGACTGAATTTCTTTATTTTTCTTTAACATTAATTCTATCAACTTAGGATTATTTATTTAATTATTTTAGATGCATTTGAATGATTTTAAGAGTTTTTATTAAAAGAAAGACTTGTTATTTAATTAACTGGAACTTTGGTGAAGATACTTAGACATTTTATAGTGATGTTTTGCATGTGAATTAGTTGTATTTTAGACAGTATTGTTCTGACATAGGTGATTTATTACAGTTGAATTGAGAGTATGTTATCTTATTAAATGGTAAAGACTGGAATTTATACTTTGTCTTCATTTTACTTTATTTATTTTGAGTCCATTTGAGAGTCCATTTTATTTTATTGTATTTGTATTGTCCGTGCTGAAACGACACGCTACCACATATCTACAGTGGACAACACTGAGATACAGATAACCGCTAGCACGTGACAATATATATAAAAGTTAGTACTGTATGTATTCTGCAACATGCTGACTTGCTCAGTTGACGAGGAAAGGTGGTACATATTGAGCTTTCAGTTTATTCCAATTCATTTAAAGTCGATTATGGAACCAGTTTTTCCAACTTATACGAATCACTCTCGACACCTCATTCCTGATGTTGTCTATCGCCACCAAGTTATACTATAACAAATGAGTTGACAGTTTTCACTTTTATACCGAGTGTCTACATAGGGAATTTCTGGTACTATTTAAACTACATCTTTGGTATGTCGTGGCCACGCATGGGATCGAACCCAGAACCTCCCGCACTTTGAGCAGACTCTGTACCACTAAGCTATTGAGGTTTTGTGATCACTTTTGGTTGCTTTTCAGATAGAGATTTTCTGGTACCATTTTAATTCCATCTATGGTATGACGCGGCCACAAGTGGGATCTTGAAGCACACTCTCACTACCACTAAGCTTTCGAGGTTTTGCGATCACTTTTTGTCCGCTTTTCAGTTAACATTACAGAAATCAAGTATTTGTGAGCCAACAAAATGCCAACCATGAATAATATTTACCAACCGTTGGGATATTGTTGGTACAACAGTGGCCCAACGATGGGCCAACGATGTTTTATATTTTGCCAACCAAATGCCAACGATGAATAAGAATTGGCACCGTTGGCCCAACGTTGAGCCAACGGTTGGCCCAACGGTATCACAACGAGCAAAATGACGTTGGGCCAACGTAATTTTCCAACGTTGGCCCAACGATGTTCGCATCGTTGGCCCAACGTTGGGCCAACGTAAACATGCTATCTGGGTAGTAACTGGAAGTTGTTCAGTTCAAGTCTTAGGGGGTCCGGGGGCATTTGCCCCGGAAATTTTTCCAAGCAATGGATCAATCTGGTGCATTCTAAGCGTTCTGAGATACCTTATTTGGTATTAAAATAGGAATAAAGTTCTTACTTTAAACACAATTAAGCGCTCGATTTTGAGATTGAAGCTTAAGTTGAATCCGTTATATATAATTGACAACCTGTCAAAGTTGTATAGGAGGGTTAAGGGGGGGTTTAGAGTACAAGTTATGTCCCAAGTGTACTTTTGCAAACAATGGGTGTTGAAAAATTTTTACATAAGGAAGTTAATTTGCGAGCGAAGCGAGCAAAAAAAATTCTATACGTTTTCCCAAAGAACTGAAGGCAAATTGCCTATAACGAGATATATTAGGTCGTAAATTATAATTTTCGTCTGAATTATTGGGGGGGCCAAAAGATATGTTGGCCCCCCCTGTCCAGACATTGTGGGGGCCTGGCCCCCCCCCTGGCCCCCCCTGCTCCTACGCCCATGTATAATGACGAACACATTAACGGTCCATGGTTTAACTCGGGATACAATGTTTAAATTAGCCGAGTTTCCGTGATTCGGCCAATTCCGACATAGTTCCGAGTCGTGTTCGTTAGTTTCCGGTACTTTACGTAACGCAGAAAACAAACAAAGAGCAACTCCTTTAAAATGTTACTATACGTACTAACTTCACCCATCGTCGGATACCCACAGTCGTTGCCTCCGTTCCGCTCCGTACACCACCCTAGCTTGGATTTTATATATAGATTTTCTAAATAACTGTATTCAGGGTTGAAAATTTGCATAAATGCAGATTTATTAAAGGGAGGTAATTTACTGGTGCAGTCCGGGGGTATTGAATAAACATATAGATTTTTTTCAAAAATCAATCATTTCATGGTTTTTTCTATTTCATAGCATGGCGCTGAATATCTCGATTGCCAATCATGATATGCTCTCAAAACACAAGTAAAATAAATTAGGAAAATCAAATAACTTGACGACCACCTTAATCAAAAGTGGTGACAGGTCGTATTATTGAGGTTCTACTTGCACAAGTTTAAGAAAAAAAACATATCGAATTTAGCTATTTAACATTAGTATTATAAATGAATGTTTTATGGGAATCGGACAGAGAGCATATCATGACCGTGCGACCATATACACGCGCCAGGTGGATTGTTCGTCTCAATTAAGTGACGAACTTTAAAAAGCACAAAGACGATGCAGCTAAGACAAAGACGAGCTCCAAGGCCACCCCTTCTTATCTAGGAGATAAGAAGGGATGTAGGGAAACAACCGAGGATCAAGTCGAGCAAAACAGACAACGTCGAATGCTTGGCAATCGTGAGATTGCAAGGCTACGATACAAAAGAAACATGTTATATACGACTGCTAAATGACTGAATATAGACTTCGTTCTTAGAATGTATTGATAAATATGCATGTCAAACAATTCAATTATATGAGTGCATTTGGTGTAATTTAATAAAACGGTTACACCTGTATTAAACAACATATTCTCAAAGTTTCGTTATACTTAACTGTATATTTAAAGAAATAAAACAAAAAGAACGAAACGTTGAAGTTATACTTTAACCTTTTGTTGTCAAACATTAATACCCCGGGGCTAATTACGTATACAAAGGTAGACACATAAATACACCATACTTGCACGACACTTTTCACACCATATCACGCGTGACATTGCATATAATCAAATAGCATACGCAGTTATTTCCCCAGACAGAAGTCGAATACCTATCCACTCCCCCCATGTTTCACCTGTTTTTTTTAGTATTATACCATCTGATAAGTCACTGCCGTCTCGTTTGTAACACACGCCCAAATAACAGACAATAATCTTTAAAGAGAGTGTGGTACCATTTCCTAAAAACTGTTGTTTGTAGAAGTCTGATACGAGGGTCATTCTGGAAGGTCTGATATAAAACTAAGCGATAACTTTCCATTGCCTAGTCTGAATTTTTATTGTAGGCATTAAAAATCAATTTTACTGCAAGATATCCATAATAAATGTATTTTAAGTCAGATACTTAAAAGGTTATTGGTATTTAAATAATACCTGGTTTTTAGTATTGAATGAAATCACCTGTTAATATGTTCATGGTCCGTACTTATATAACTTCCTGACGTAATGTACGAAACGCTGATTCATTACCATGCATATACATAGGAATCACATAGTTCTGTCAAATAACTATTTTTAATATTCGGCTGATAATAAAAAGCTGGGATAATAATTAGGTAAAGTAGTCACTGAGACATATACGAGTCACAACCATGATGTTGTACGTGTACGTGTACTCTTTTGGCAGCTTAAATACGGTGCGAATTGAAATAACAAAAACGTCTCATTAATTATCATCAAATGAAATAGACGTCTGCTAAATAATCATTATTTCTCATTTTGAAAATTGTTCAGTTCCCGTTATCCTTATTTATCATTTTGGAAACTGTCCCGGATTTCCCGTTATCTTTATTTCTCATTTTGAAAATTGTTCAGTTCCCGTTATCCTTATTTATCATTTTGGAAACTGTCCCGGATTTCCCGTTATCCTTATTTCTCATTTTGGAAACTGTCCAGTTCCCGTTATCCTTATTTCTCATTTTGGAAACTTGCGTTATCCTCATTTCTCATTTTGGAAACTGCCCAGTTCCCGTTATCCTGTGTGAGTGATAATCCTGTTTAATTGACCCATTTTGTTCAAATATTTGTCGTGTTGACAGAAAAGCAGTACGTTTTGTTTCTGCATCAACGTTTAACACTGGTTTGGTTGAAGAATTATTAGCAACATTTCCTAATTCGATATTATTAAACGCATTTGTGTCCTCAAGTACATTTTCATTGTCTCCGACGCCATGGTCTAGTCTAATTTGTCTTTCGAAATGTTCTTGGTTGCTAGAATAATTCATTGACAGACTAAACAATTCCTGATCACCATATTGTCCTTGTTGCTTTTGTAATTGTCTTACTTGGTGGTTTGAATCAGTTACACAATCAGTAGTGGTGTGTTGTCTGGTCCCAGTTTCATCTGTATTTCTTAAGCAATCATTGATGGTACTAGTATTAGCTTTAGTCCTGTGTTTGTCATACGAGGGTTTTCTTGATAAAACAACTTCTTTGGATGTAGAACCATTATTTGATGATATGATTGCATACAAAGTACTCACACGCCATTTGTTCTTTGTTCCTTTTTGTGTTTTCCCTGGTCCCTCTTGTTCTTTGTCAACAACCACTCCGGTGTTGTTATCATAGGTTTCCATGGCCTCCTGGATGTCTTGTATCTCATCATTTAAGATATCCTTACATGCTTGACTTTGACTACAATCACTACAAATGCTAGAAGGTCGTCTTTCTCTATAACTGCTACTAGTATCTTTTTCTGAATCATGAGTAGATCTATATGTACTGTTCGACCCGGAAGGACGTCTCTCTCTATGACTGCTATCTTTTTCTTCTGATTCATGAGTAGATCTATATGTACTTTTCGACCTGGCAATGCGTAATGAACCAATACCTTGGTAAACTTTCTCATTCATGGAATTCTTCCTTTCAACCTTTGCGACATCATATTTTCCTCTGCTAAAGGAACCGATGTGTTTCAAATATCTTGACATACTTGAACAACGCTTTCTTTGTACACCCTTAGTGGCTACCACAGGAATGTCTTTGACGTCATTTTCGACGTCATTTCCGTCCGCTATACTTGCAGGTTGTCTTTCCGCTAACTCTTCTCTATGATTATCACCCACGTCTCCAGATTCCTTACGATCGTTGCTCCTTTGTTTCCCTAGACGTTTGTTATTTCTGACAAAATCTGAATCCAACACGACTAGTGGCCATGGATTGTCATAAGGGTTCTCATCAGTGTCAAGTTTAATACTTTCGTTATCTACATACTGGTCAACATCTAAACTCGCAGAATCTTCTTCAAGCGCAAAGTTTCCATGGATGCAGCTAATCTCACTTGCTTCACTAGTAGCGTCTACCGCCAAATGGTTGCTATGGTAACGTACCAGCCAGTTATCTCTCCAGTGCAGAGTACTTTGCGGTCCTGCGTACGTCAAAGAAGACAATTCGGATTTCGTATTCCTCCTACGTCTGAAAATGTACGATGGAAAATAAGGCGTAACCATGCACAGGTAACAGTATTATTGAAAAAGAAATTGAAAATCATTAAATTGAAATGAAAAATGGGATTTTATTTCTCGCAGTCTAGGTTCCCATTTTTTTCAATGATACTGTTAGCTGTGTAACCATGCACCCACTGGCATCACCAATAGTGATCACCGTTATATCACCATTAAAATGGATTTTCATGGAAATCAGACGATTGCTATTATTTTTTACGGAGAACTGACACAGCTTAAGCCTTATATGGACCGCCAAAGAAACACTATACTACCCAGTATTAATCGTCCGATTTTAAAATGCCTGACTATATCTACAACTAGTACTGGCGGATACATCAACATTCATAATTATTAATTGGAAGTGTCATTTTAATGCGACTAGTGGTTAAGGATAAAAAGAATGGTCAACATACGTGTATCCCAAAGTAAATTTCCTGCCCTAGACGGGGCCATGGTTCTATGGGATACATAATGTTGTTCGTAAGTTCAAAACTGTACTTACATAAAGACGGCAACAACTGCTACTAGCAACAGTACGATAAGCAAACCAACTACAGCAAACATCGCTTCCGCTATACCTGAAACGAAAAAGGTAAGGCTATAAAGAACAAAGAATTCTATTCGGAACGAGCTAGGATAACGCACACGGCCTGGCTCCTTGTATCTCACCTCTGTCTCTTAATTTGCGATAGTGCCCCACTAAGAGTGTGCTTTTAAATTTCTTTGGAAGAAGAAGATTAAGAAAACCGCACTAAATCGTTTGATTTTGATCGGATGAAATTGTGTGGTTTTGGTAAAAAAGACCATTTCGATTGGACGTAAATTCGTAGACATCATATAGGTAACCATGCATCACTATACCGAGATATGAACACATATGATCGAGTGCATGACCATTTTTACACCAACGCCATTATATCAGTAAAAAGGGAGAATACCCAAGCACAAAAACTACAGTCGCAGATGCTCATCAGCAATCATTAACATACATGTATTCAAAGTAAATACAACAAAACTTCGTTATGACGAGTATCGATATCACGAGCACACGGCCTATCTCGAGCAACTTTTAAACCAATATCCGATTGTAAGATCAATACATGCACTTTTGGTTATTTCGAGCACCCGGTTTATCTCCAACATTTTACCGTCCCGATCAATCCTCGAGATAACGTTTACTGTAACTAGTGCCTGGAATAGAACTAGCACCACCGCTCCTTGACAGATCCACCACATCAGAAAAACACATTTTATATTAATGTACAAAGACAATGTATATCAACTGTAGTTTTTGTTTTGCGTTCATCAAACGACGATATCTAATTTAACATTGATGAAAAGGTCACTTACTCATAGTTGATGTGCCAGTATCACTAGATTTACTGCGTAGTGTTGTCGACACACTAGAAGATGTAGCCAAACCAGTGTAATAGGTGAAACCACGTGTAAGAACGGTTGGCGAAGTTGAATAACCCGTCAATGAGACAACTTCTGAACTTGCGGAGCTTCTTGGTATTTGCAAAAACGCTGGTGATGTCCCATGTAAAGTGTTTGATTTCGTTGTTGAAGTAATTATCGCTGTCGGCTTTTCAATCGTTGCTTTGTGGAATGTGGGCTGCGACGTTCTGATAAAGAATGGTAAAGTATTATGCTCGAGTGGAACTTGTGATGTGGTTTGTGGTACTAATGTTGCAGTATGCGTCAAAGAATCTTGTAGAGTTTGGGTTAATGAAATCGGGATATTTCTTGTCGTTGGGTACATATTTGGTGTTTGTAAAAATGGTTTTGTTGTTATTGTCGATAACACATGTGATGTGGTTGAACTTCCTGAAAAGAACAAATGACACTTCTTTTGAGAAAATGTATTTATTAAGCTATACATATTACTAGACTTGTGGCCGGACAGGTGCTTGTGTAAAGCCACTGGCTAGACGGATAAATCACCATTGTACATTTATTGTACTAACTATTTATTTCAGCCAAATTCAGGAGTAAAAACATGTATGTGTAATTGAAAGGAGAGCCAATCAGCTCTGGTTGACGCAATTGACCTTACGCCAGTTGTCAATCCATACTCTTTAAATCAATTGTTACGGTAAATTATAATCACATGGTCCAATGGATTAACTTGAAAACCTTCGCCTAGCAGCCTTCGACAAACAACCAGGCGGAGCGATCTTTGCTCTGGTGTAATGTAAATTGGTTTTAGTTACCGTACCGGTATTACAACACACTTTTATAATATAAGAAAGTACTTACCACAGTTGTTTAACTCCTTCTGTGAATCACATAGTGGTTTACACGTCCCATGAGTGGTTTGGTCTAGCTTTGTGTGGTTGCAATTCGCTAAATTAACTGTAACATTGATCTGTATCTTCCCTCCGTTTGTATGGCCTCCCAAATACCGATGGTTGAGTTCGGGCTCTATCCTGATACATATTTCACTGGATGTGAAGTTTTTGGACATACCTGTAGTCACTTGAATACCATTGCCGCTGCTCATGGATTGGCACGTACCGTAGTGAATGGACATTTTGTCTTTGACTAAAACTGTTGAAGTTCCCGTATTGTCGTTGTATAAATATGCTCTATTACCACCAAACTCTGCTGTGACAACCTCTAATGACGTGTACACAGCGCCAGGTAATATTATGGGTTTGTTACACGACTGTTTTAACGCATGTATTTCCTCAGCTTCCATGTTGATGATTGCAATTTCTTTTCCGATCAAGTAGGAAACAGCCAGAGGGTCACATACAGCTGTAAATGACAATTAGTGTAAATGCAATCCTTTGCTCAGGGAACCACATTGTTGATAACGAAAATATGTAAAATTAATTTTTTTAGTCTTTATCAAATAGATCTACTCACATTTCATTCAATAGCACTATTGTTGATGACGAAAAACATGTAAAATTTAAATTTTATAGAAAGATATAAATTTTACACCAAAAACCTCTTTTTTTCGTTTTCAAATTGTCTTAATCAATGATACAGTTACCTGTTACTAGAACATGAAAATTATACATACCTGCTAATGTTACTGAAATTTGCATACCAAGTATAGTAAATAAGACAAAATTCGTCCACATTGTTCAATTATACGACACTTCAAACCAACCGATCAAATATTATATCATTCATATTTTTTTAACATTTTGGTAAGTTTTCACTAATTTGATTGCATGGAAGTTCGTCGTGGTGTTATTGGGTTAGAAATTACTCCGCGTGTCTGGTTATCTACGTGATTATCTAGTTATCGTAGGTCTGACACTGTAAGGACATTAATATTTATGTCCAATCTGCAGGTGCTTTGGTCAAGTTGATAAAAGATAACAGATTCTGTGCAAGAGTCCTGGGGCAGGTGGAACTACACTGACGCACTAGATTAATGGTGATTAATGTTACACCAAACTTTGAGTCAATCATTCAGTTTTATTATAACTACAATAATTGCCAAACTATAAATTCACCTTGAAATAGTATGCTAACTGAATAATTACTAAATTAAAAATGTATTATCATAGTTTACCAAAACATAGTTCTACAATCCGCTTGCATATACTGAACATAAACATTTACAAATAATATGTTTTCAATATTTGAATACGAATTTAGCAACAATTATAGGAGGTCCCCCCGGACCCAAGAAAAGCAAAGAAAGCGTACTAAATGACAAAGTGAAACTTAAAGTGAAAACTGTATGCTAACACGAGGCTCTTTAATGATAGTGATATCTTGGAGCAAACTACATGTACTTGTCATTCAGTTGGGGTTTCACACGCAGTTTTTCCATGTCAGATTATCTAAACGACCTCGAGGGAAATCCCGATTTATGCAGCACATAATGTCATAAATTGCATACATTATATTAATTTCATTCATTTGTAAATAACACCAAATTAAATGCATTACTTAACTATGACTGTTTGTCCATGGCAATCAATATAGACAGTTTCACACATATTCACGTAGATATTATAATACTAGGTTCAAAAGCACTTCTGTACAAATAAAAATACAAATGTAGTTTATTTGTACAGAAGAATACAATTGTATCACACATTTTCATGAACACGCCATTGTACATTAGTGCCTAAGAACCGAGGGCGATGTATTCAAAAGTTTTGTCCAAATCTGAAACTTTCACCAAAGTTAGTCATATGATCGAACTTCAAGAAAATCTATTTCTTACAAAATTTTGCTTTCATAAGTTAACGCTACAGAATCCAACATGGCGTCCAAGATCACATTTTTTTTATCAAACGTCAGATTCTTCAGCCGACCAATCATCTAATGTGTTTTTCAAGCGTCTCCCGTACTTTATCGCATACCTTTCCGTCTCTCTATCGTCCCATTGGTCTCCTGATTGATTTCTACTCCGGAAACCCTTTCTATGCCTCCTCTCTGACATGGAAGGTCTCCCAGTAAATGTTTCCATGGTGAGACCTGACGTCATCGATTTCTGTGTATCCTCCTCAGACGAGACTTCGCCAAAGTCTGCAGTCCTTTTCAATACGTCATCAGATTGCGTTGGATTGTAGTTGTAGAAATTACTTCCGGTAGCTGTTGCGATATATTTGTCGCCATGAGTTCGATCGGCTTCGGCTTTCCTGGGAGCTACTGCATTGCTAGAGTTAGTCTTCCAAGAGTTAAAGTTCGTACCAGTTGAACCGCTTGCGTCATCAATTGCGTCAGACCTTCGTTCCCTTTCCGTGTCTACTTTCTTTTTATAGCGAGGTTTAGAATACGTCGGGTCATCGCTATTGTACACGGGATTGACCGTAAATGTGGTACTTTTAGTATAGCTCCTTTGTACGACATTATCAATATAGTCCAACTCTTGCCAATATTCTAATGGATTATCTAGATCGGTAATAGTAACTTTGTCCCTCTGCTTTCTGAAACATCAAAATTAAATTATTTCAGAAAAGTAAGAACATATTATACGACAGGTAATCAACAAATAAGCTGAAACGTGCTTTATTTATGTTCGTCAAAATTAGCCATAAACATGTTCATAATTAATAGGTACATTTATTGTACATCTGAATTTCAAATGTCTTCTTATCTGATCTTTTTACTGACTAATGTCTGACCGAACTCGGCTTCCATTGGCATCGTCCACTTGACGTCAATGGGCCGAGGTTTGATTCAATTACCCCTTAATCACACGGACTGTCAATGGTATAATTTGAACCTCTGGCGGAGAACAAATTTGAATTTGTTTTGATGCGTAAATGCAAGTAAACGTTCGGGTATTGTATTTACGTCTTTACATACCTTATGAAGAAGCCGCACACTAGAATGAACACCATGATCATGATAACGCCAAATGCAATGAGAAATGTGTACAAATCTGAAAAAGAAAAAATAGCATGCCTAATATCATTAAAGTAATGACCTACATCTTCGTTAGGTGACCACCGCGTCGTGACTTGTGTGGTTTCCATATACACATACCTCTTCGGAGAAACTTTTTTTTTCAAAGCCACGTGTTTATGCACGAAACGTGTTCAAGTTTTCAACACCATATGGCCAATGGGGAATATAATCATGTCATGGGAGACGAACGTTTGTGTATAATATACAACGGGCTTTTCAGCGGAGACAATATTTATCTTACCTTTCATTGCTGCCTTGTCTGTACCATTGAACTCGACAGTTTCTGGAAAACAAAATGAAATACAATTATCTTTTAAAGAATAGTTATTCAGACCGATCGGACATAATTCGTTCCTACTAACGTTATAGTATCCTTACTTTTCATGTCATTTTTTTTTCAATTATACTTACGCAAAACTGCTTTGAAATTACATGTTGAAAAACTTGAGTTCCAGATGGAAAAAATTAATGATAGTGCTGCAGTGTGCATATAATAAGTATTCTACATTTTATTGCATTTAGAAGCAGAATTTCATTTCTTGTCCTCATTATAGCTACAGGTCACAGCATTTTATGCTTATGAGAACCTAAACTTCGAGACAAAAAAGTTTCCCAAACTTCTGTTTTCGATGTCTTTTTTTAGATTCTTATTCAATGATATAACTGGTGATTATAGCACGTATGTAACAAATAAAACTCCATGGAACTTCTATACCGTTTAACACAGATGAACGGTTTATTACGGTTGGTACTGTGGTGAGTGTTTCAGACATGTTCCAACCGACAATGCTGTTGTTGTTAATATCGCTGGTTGTTACCACATTATAATACGTTGTTGTTGTTGATGATGATGATTTGGTTGTTGCATTGATTAAGTCTGCAGAACCAGTTGTTGCAGATAAACCATGGAGCGTGGAACTCTCTGAAAGGGATATGTTTATATATCGCTGGCTTAGAATGAGAAAGTCGTGATCAAATTCAGCACCATAAGGTGCTGCTTATGAGCCTATTTCCATGAAAATCGGAACTTGTCATGTTGACCAAACTGACGTTAAAACAGCTTGTTTTACCATAAGTAAAAAGCATTTTTTCTGACAGTTTGTTCTTGTTTTCTCAACATATTGATTTTGTTCTTACGACCTTCTCATTCTAAGCCCGTGTAATTTGTTGTATGATATGCAATTTACGCTGTTCTTGTTGTGTAATGTATCGAGAATATATAAAGGTCGACTTCAGTTTTTCCTACAGTATTTTAAGCCTATGTGTCTAATAGTCTAGCACAATGGCTACGGATCCAAATAGCATCTGTTTTCTTTTATATAGACACTACATTCAAACCATTGGATATGCATGTGTATGAGGGAGCTGATTAATATTAAATTTTAACTAATAAAATATTTGTAGAAGGCACCACAGTCCGTTGATAGTTGTACATGAATGCATGTTCGTTATTTAACACATACCGCTCTGAAGTATACAATGGACATACTGTACATTCCATTAAAATAATAGATTGAAAACTTTGGACGCTAACATAACTAAAAAATTGAACGACCCACTTCTAATGTTGTTCAGCGCAAGTCCTCTTAAAACATGCTCTTTAACGGCATATTTATTTATAGTATGCCTAGTGAATGCTTTTCTTGACCTCTATATATAGTACTTAGCGACCAAAAACAATTAATATATTGTGTCACACAAACAGTATCGCTCTGGAGATGTTCTATATTGCGTGTTAATAATATCTTACCTGTTTGGTTGCAGTCATGTGACTCGGACCACGTACCATTCTTCAAACAAACACTGTTATAACCATCTACACATTCAGTCTCATCACCAGGTTTATACAACGGAGGATGTTTCTCTCCAGTTCTTAACGTGCATACTTGTGACTCGCATGACATCTTGATATGGGACTGCTCCCGGCATGTACGGTTCTGAATGCGTCCCATTTGGACCGTCTCGACGGAAAGCTGGCATATTTTCATGCCATTTTGGGAACATTTGGAACATCGTTCATTCTCGGATATTATCGTTATGTCATAACAACATGGCGAAGTAACAAATACAGACACAGCGAATGCATTTGTGATTGTGAAGTTTGTTGTGTTTGTCAGGAATGAAGCAACGTCGATGGAATTTGGCCGTAATAAATGTAGACATTCTATGCGCAAGTCTTGGCTGCTTGAATATGCTGCTGCAATAAAAGGTATGTATGAACAACATTTTTAGACAAATGGCGTCTTTAACACGTGTTTGATGCACACATATACTAAAATATACAAGCATGTAGTCGCCTGAACTGTGTTACATTAGTTGAAGTACATATAAATGGCATTAGTGGCTCTGAATACTCAACTTACAAAATTTACCAAGTTTAAAACGCATCTTCGAGAGTGAAAATGCGTTATTATAAACGGGTGGTTATCACGTGACTTTGTCTAAAACGCAAAATGACGGATATTGAGCCTTGGTAAGTACAGTTTTGCTTATACCTCTATATCAAAACTACAAATATATCAAATTGCGCAATTGCTTTTTAAATGTTAAACGTAAGCAATTGTCATAAAGTTTAAAATATTTCTACCAGACCAATCCGTATAATAGACACTTGGCACGAAGTCTACATCTGTATATATGAGTACGAAAACAACCCGACAATATAAATAAACATATTGACGCTTAATAGTATACTGGTTTTTTTTCAAATATATATGATGTTATGTTTAATATATGGAATGTGCTGTAATAAATACCTTGAACTATCCAAATTATCCAAACTAAAGACAATAATTGTACACACGACATGTTGTCAACGATTTCTTACCCGCAAATTATAGTAATAGTTTAGTAAACCATTTAATTTCTGTCGCGTTTGAACATGACATTGTTTACAACTGATTAGGTCTATCAATTGCATAAATGATAGGCAGAGTATCGTTCTTGGACGATTAGCGTTCAATTTTAGATATGTTTGGTGGCCAGGGTTCCATTGAGTGATATCAGAAAGTGGACAGGTGTTAGTGTATGCATTCATCTCGGGTGAGGTTAATATATTATGAATACTACTAATTGTTTTGGCATGAACTTCAATGTATTGTTTTCATGTATTTCTGACTTATGATATATCATGTTATACTTGTTGTCACGTGTGCAACGGGCTCTGTTACGATACCAAATACAGCATTTATTTACACTGTTATATTCCATAAGGTTACGCACATTAAGGTTGCATATGTGGTATAGGCGTTCTGTAAAACGTTTAGCCCCGCCCCAGTGACATTAGCCAGTGATCATACCAAGATGGAAGCCATATAACCAACCTTCTTTATGTCCATTTTATACTAATGCGAATAAATATTTAGGTCACTTTGTGCATTTTTATGCACATTTGCCTCTCATAGACTATAAGATTTTCAACATAGGACTGTTCTTTCAAAAAGCCATGTACAATGTTCTTGTTGAATGCTGTTTTGGCTTAGCTCGGTTGGGTGTGATGGTCCTTTTAATTCGTTCTTATCTGTTGATCCCTCTTTGATTGTCTCAGACGATAAGTGTTTGGAAATGGGTAACGTTATTCTGTAGTTGTTTGGTTTTGTTATTCCTTGTTCAATATGAAATTGTCCTTGGGGCATATACCCGTGGATTGTGGATATTTTTCAGAAATAAGGTGTGGAATTTTTATACGTTCTGGTAATTCACGTAGGCTTATGTGTCTTTGAGTTTAGAAATAGGTATGTTATTGTCCACTCTCTTCCTCCCTTGTCCTTAATTTTAAACTAGGTAACGTCGTAGTTGTGCCGCCTCTATAGGCCACATTAACGTTAGGTCACTGTCCTTGGTGTTTTAAACTTGGCCACGGGGTGTGTTGCAAACTCTGTACCATTTTATGTTCCACTTTTTTATTAGAAACGATTTAAACAACTAACACTGAATTTACATCGAATTATTTATTCCTATTGTATAAAATCATAAAACAATCCAACATGGATCATGATAACAACTGGTATAAGAAGAGGGCGAGAAAATAAGAAACCAAAGCTTTTATAGCCAAAGTTCCCGCCACAAAGGAAGCATGAAACATGTGAAATCAGTGGCAGAATTAGGGCGTTAGGAGCGTTAGGAGCGTCAGGAGCAGAGAGGTCACAATGAAGAACAATGAACATATACACAGTTAGGAGCAACCTAAAGAAGAAGACAAAAAGGAGCAAAGTAAAATAACAAGTTAACAACATGTACAATGATACTATTCGCGATCTTCGCGACATTCCCGCTGCAAAGGTATATTACAGTCTGAAATAGTCTTTTTCAACTCTATATGAACTCATAACTTGTACATCGTCCCGAAATGTTCTGGTCACGATAACGGACATATTGTATATTTCCGTTTGGGTTTGTAGGGTGAAAGGTTCAAAGTCTTCACTAAATTCCTCATCACTAAGACTAATAACGTCCGACTCCGGACTTCCAACAACACTATCAACTGTCTGAATATCAACACAAACACTGTCAACTCACTTATAGCTTCAACAATTGGTATGTAGGTATCACTAATATTGTTATTCACATCCACAAATTCATCAGCACTATCACGACTAGCATTGTCAAGAAATTCATCTGCATCACTCTCTGAATCAGTGATGATAGTATCCTTCTGAACAACACCAATATCATCCGTTGCTACTAAAACAACAGAATAATCTTTCGGAATATCAACACGAACACTGTCACAATCACTCGTAGCTTCAACAGGTGAGAAAAGACCGAGAGGATCCAACACTGAGGCAACCTGTTTTAGAACATTCCTCTTGGTGAGCTTATCGTCCTCGTTGAGAATTTTAACTTCATTGACACTCAGTGTGTCTCTTTCTGTATTCCAATGATGACCCAACACCTTCATACATTCTTCCTTGATGATATCAGTATCTGGAATAACATTGTTCACTTCTGTATTACTAGTTTTCCACTCGCGAAGATTCATCTTAGCTTCACCAAATATTGACTTTGCTACTCGATAAAGATCCACAGCATCATTAACAGTTTTTGTTCCTGTTATGACATTGTCCATGTAAATATCGTTTTTGAGTTTCTCTGCTATTTCGGTTTGGTAAGAATCTAAGTGACTTTCAATCACCGCACCAAGTAGAAACGGACTGGAAATGATACCGAAACGGATACGACAGAAACGGAATTCCTGAATATTTTGATCATTTACCCAAGGTTGGTTAATGTTTTTAAACCAAAGGAACCGTGTTACGTCCCTCTCACTTTGCTGTAAACCTACTTGTAGGAAGGCCTTCTCAATGTCAGCAACTATAGCAATGGGATGAAGTCTGAATCGCAATATCATGCCACATAGGTCATGAAGTAAGACAGGACCCCTATACAAACACTCATTTAGACTTTGATTTTCAACTTTAGTTTTGGCTGATGCGTCATATACTACACGAAGTTTCGTCGTAGTTTTCTGAGGACTGATGACAACGTGGTGTGGAATGTAGTGTTTAATTCCATCAGCACTTGTTCTATATACCTTCTCAATTATTCCCTTTTCCAATTGATCCTGAATGATAGCATTGTATTTCCTCATTAATTCTGGTTTCCTTTGAAGCTTTGATGCTAAGGGCTTTAACCTTCCCATTGCAAGACCTCGGTTTTCTGGAAGGTCAGGAACTTCATTCTTCCAAGGCCATGTTACAAAGTATCTTCCGTTTTCCCGTTTAATTGTATTTCTGAACCGTTCCATTGCCCGTTCATCTTCCCTATCCTGAACATTACCACCTTTAATTCCTAAGGTTTCGAGATTCCAAAAGACCTCTAAATCTGGCTTTCTGGGTAAGGAACTATCAACACTGGCAAACACATTCGTTTTTGAGATCTGGTTTCCATGTGTCATGACAAACATATTCACTGCATTGGGGCTGTGATCAATTTCATTAGTCGGTGTTCGACCAGTCAGGATCCAACCCAACTTGGATGCTAACAAATACAGGCCTGGTTGAACTTCGATTTTCTCTGACAACAGGAAGTCAAGATAAT
The DNA here is from genome assembly GCA_963678985.1 of Spisula subtruncata. Classification (NCBI taxonomy): domain Eukaryota; kingdom Metazoa; phylum Mollusca; class Bivalvia; order Venerida; family Mactridae; genus Spisula; species Spisula subtruncata. The sequence goes on along the minus strand of OY787662.1, from coordinate 13,018,231 downwards.
AATCATTTCCAATCAGCAATTCTACTGTGCCGGATTCACTTTCCCGGGGTACAGTGTCTGCTAGCTTCATATTTTGGGTTAGGTCTAAGAAATGTTCCCTATCTGCCAGTATCACTGGCTTTCTCTGTATGGTCCCAGTAATGTTTGGAACGATGTTCACTGAAACTGTCATATATTTCCCATTATTCAGTTTAATTTCCAACTTTGTTAATTTGGTTTTGATAACCTTAGTCCGTTCACAACCAAATGTCACTAATCTGAGTTCGTGTTCACCATCTTCTTGAAGTTCTAATTTGTCTGCTAATCGTTTCGTGATGTAGGACCTTTGTGAACCGGTATCCATGAATAAACGGACGTCTAAATTCCTAGCAGAATTTTGATGTTTGATCTCCGCCAATGCTGTTTGCATAAGTACCGTTTCTTCTGACGATAAGAGCACATTTTCATACGGTAAATCGTCAGGGGTATCACTTTGCTCTTCTTCCGCTGCGAAATTTACACTTTCACAGCCTTGTTAGGAAACTTTTTGGGACATAAGCTTCTGTGATGGGCACTGATCTGTCCACAGTAAACGCACGTCCTTGAAGATCTACAATCTGATGAGTAGTGTCCCTCGTTCAAGCATTTGTAGCAGCTTCCTTTTAATTGTCTTCGTCTGTCTTCGATAGTCTTGTATCTCTGACATTCGTCGCTCCAGTGCTTGTTATGGCAAAACCTACACTGGTTACCTGTTGATTTTGCATTGACCTTTGTGTTTGTCGTCAATGATTCACTTCCGAACCTTTCATATGCTTTCCTTTCTGAATGAAAGGTATTGTCGCTGGCTCCTACTTTAGGCTTGTTTGTTGACCTGTCCATGGTCTTCACTTCATCGCTCTTTTCTCTTGCGACGATATACTGACGTAATCTATCACGGAGACGATATACTGTCCACTTATTATCGGAACCATTCATAATTTCCAGTTGTAATAACACCTCTTGTGGTAATTTCTTTCTAATCATTGAGACAAAAATAGCTTGATCTACATCTTGTTTCAAAACCTCAAGACTCCTAAGATGCCTTTCAATTTCGTCGAGCATATTTCTCAAACTTTCTGTTGTGCTTTTGGCAGGATTAAGATCAATCATAGCATTGTAGTGCAGATCAATTACTTCTTGTTTATTTCCGAATCTTTCACGCAGGATATCTATCGCCAATTTATAATTTTCATTGGATAGTGCAAGACCATCAATCGAACTCTTGGCATCTCCAGTCAATTTATTTCTCAGGTAATTAAACTTATCAATATTTGATATGCTTGTGTTCTTATCAACCGCACTTTCAAACGAGTCCCAAAACTCTATCCAGCGCAGTTTGTTTCCATTAAATGATGATATCTCCAGCTTTGGAAGTTTCACTGAAGATAGTCGGTCATCTTTCTTGACCATTTGTCGTTCAAAAAAATCTTCCTGCAATCTCATTTGGTGATCGAACACTTTTTGCAGTTCTTCATACATGGGTAGTGTTTGAACCTTTTCATATTTAACTTTAGCTGGTTTTCCATGATCCTTAATTTCACTTTCTAGCTGTTGAAGCAATAAACACATATCCATAGCGTTTTCACATACCTCTGTGTCTTCCGCAATAATTTGTTGGGTAAATTCCGTATCGCTATCCCCAATAGCCTCTGCCAACTTGGCAGACTGATCCTGCAACTTTTCACCATATGCCTTTAACTTTCCGATACATCTATTCACGTTACCAAACAACGTGTTTGTATCTTCACTAATTAAATCCTCTCCTAAGAATTCTCTGCCAATACTTATCTCCTTAATTAAGGTATTCGTATACCTGGTTCGAACACCCTTCAAGAAAGGTAGATTTGCCATTTCAAGCGCTAATACTATATCTCCGCTTTTAAATCCAACTTTAGAATACCACGAAATTTTAACGAACTTTCTTTTAAATCCAACTGTGGAATTTTACTTTAAATTCCACGAAATTTTAACGAACTTTCTTTTAAATCCAACTGTGGAATTTCACTTTAAACTCCACGAAATTTTAACGAACTTTCTTTTAAATCCAACTATGGAATTTCACTTTAAACATCACGAAATTTTAACGAACTTTCTTTTAAATCCAACTGTGGAATTTCACTTTAAACTCCACGAAATTTTAACGAACTTTCTTTTAAATCCAACTGTGGAATTTCACTTTAAACTCCACGAAATTTTAACGAACTTTCTTTTAAATCCAACTGTGGAATTTCACTTTAAACTCCACGAAATTTTAACGAACTTCTTTTTAAATCCAACTGTGGAATTTCACTTTAAACTCCACGAAATTTTAACGAACTTTCTTTTAAATCCAACTGTGGAATTTCACTTTAAACTCCACGAAATTTTAACGAACTTTCTTTTAAATCCAACTGTGGAATTTCACTTTAAACTCCACGAAATTTTAACGAACTTTCTTTTAAATCCAACTGTGGAATTTCACTTTAAACTCCACGAAATTTTAACGAACTTTCTTTTAAATCCAACAGTGGAATTTCACTTTAAACTCCACGAAATTTTAACGAACTTTCTTTTAAATCCAACTGTGGAATTTCACTTTAAACTCCACGAAGTTTTAACGAACTTTCTTTTAAATCCAACTGTGGAATTTCACTTTAAACTCCACGAAATCTTAACGAACTTTCTTTCAAATCCAACTATGGAATTTCACTTTAAACTCCATGAAATTTTAACACACTTTCATTTAAATCCAACTATGGAATTTCACTTTAAACTCCATGAAATTTTAATGCACTTTCATTTAAATCCGATTTGGAATTTCACTTTTAATTTCATTAAACTTTAACGCACTTTCTTTTAAATCCTTTTTGCTCTTCTTCCCGGGTTCCGGCGCCAAACAGTGTTGCAAACTCTGTACCATTTTATGTTCCACTTTTTTATTAGAAACGATTTAAACAACTAACACTGAATTTACATCGAATTATTTATTCCTATTGTATAAAATCATAAAACAATCCAACATGGATCATGATAACAACTGGTATAAGAAGAGGGCGAGAAAATAAGAAACCAAAGCTTTTATAGCCAAAGTTCCCGCCACAAAGGAAGCATGAAACATGTGAAATCAGTGGCAGAATTAGGGCGTTAGGAGCGTTAGGAGCGTCAGGAGCAGAGAGGTCACAATGAAGAACAATGAACATATACACAGTTAGGAGCAACCTAAAGAAGAAGACAAAAAGGAGCAAAGTAAAATAACAAGTTAACAACATGTACAATGATACTATTCGCGATCTTCGCGACAGGGTGGTTATGCTTAATTTTGGTCGCCGTTTTGTCATGTGTTTGTGGGGCCTTGTAGAACTTGGTCGTGTCTCAGTTGCGTTTTATTCGGTCTCATGGAATCACCGCTATTCTATAATTTCTTTGTAAATTAGGTCATCCTGCTTTTTCGGCGGGAACATGCACTTTTAATTGTTTCTTTGGCTTATGTGTGGGCATTGCTCAGTATTGTTGTGTTGTGGCGTTACTGATTTTTGTGCTCGGCTGGTAAGGTTGAGTGCTGCCTTCCTTGTCGACTTTCTCATACCTTTTGATCTAACATAATATTGAGGGTGATAATGTAACTGATAAACACGATAAGCAATGGAGGTCATTTCAATTTATTAATCCAAATTCAAGGTATTAATGTATAAAATGTACTAAAATGTGACAAAATATGTAAAATATACAAATAATGCTTTAAGCATAATAATTAAAGCTAGCTATAAATTGTATGTGGACGACATATTTTCATATTTTATTGACTTTGAAATGATGAATGATGAAGAAAAAATGTTGACGAAAATGATGTCACATTATCGTGACTACTCGCATGCGTCTGCCGCAGATAAAGCAGACATATCACCACCGCAGTTCTATATATCACCACCGCAGTTCTATATATCACCACCGCAGTTCTATATATCACCACCGCAGTTCTATATATCACCATCGCAGTTCTATATATCACCACCGCAGTTCTATATATCACCACCGTAGAAAACAATGTATGGTAACATAAAAAATTCCCTACATGGAATACTAGTACTCTGCATGGGATCGATTCTTTTCTGCCCCCGTGCATGTTAAAAAAAGCAACAGAGTTATGGAAACATAATTTCGACCAATGAACCCAGTCGTCATGGGTTCTTGCAACACAAGGGTATTGCTATGAAAAAACTAAGGTAAAGGTACTGGGTTTTGAAATGAACTTAAGTTGAAAGAGACAAACAGCCTTTGTAGCTAAATGCAATTCATTTAAACTTAACACTATTCATATGCTTTATAAATTATTACTGTCTGTCGCCTCAGCCCCATTAAATAACATGGTGTAGAAAAGAGACAATCGAATAAATGCATACTTTAGAAGGTAATTGTTTTAGAGCATTCGAACGGAGTTGTTTATTTTTAAGGATAACCATCAATCAGCTTTCACTGCTGTTAATACACTATGTAAATGTGTATCCCTCCACTATATGTTCAACTTAATATTGAACATAAAAATAAATGTCCAGAGAGATACTCTTCGGGAAATCCTTCTTCAGGACTAAAACTATCGGACGCTACTATGCCGGCGTCTATAAAACAAATTCAATCAACGGTAAAATGATACTTATCAATTTTGAGTAAATCATAAATGTTTTGGCACTAAAACTACTATGATACAAGAATAATATGATGAGAAAATGACAGTGAACAAAAATAATGAAACATAGATACACAAAAGTATGCGACTGGCCATATTTATATAAACGATGAAAAAGCTGTAGATTAGCACTATGAAAGCATTATAGTATTAATACATATATGTATTGCAATTGAAGCGTGAATTACTTACAGAAACTATACAATGCACACACGTTTAGACACATTCTACGTCAAAACTTGCACTCAATTCATTATCCATGTACAGCTAAAACAGAATACCACCTCAGTCACCAAGCAACGTTTCTTACATAAACGGAGATACCAATATGGTACGATACATATACTGGTTTTGTGTGACTTAAAGGTGCAATTATATTGAGTAAACAGAATTATCGTACAATAATAATTTGAGTGTTAAACATGAATGCCCATTTGACATTTCGCAACAAAACTTTCAAGAAAAAAATCATTTTCGAGCCTAAACGGCCCATGTCAATTCAATGCAAATATATACAGACATTTTCCCAACACTATCCATTATATGGCTATACAATATCGTCAACGAACAACATATGGACAGTCTAATTGTACATGTATGTATGGATTTCATTTGTAAAGCTGTAGTATACATTGTACTTTTCTTCATCTGACGACTTCTCAGGGTTTCCATGAAAATCAACAAAATCTCAACATTCGTCTGATATACACAATGTTTCCAGTCCCGGTTCTGGTACACACTTAAATTCGGATCACCTTTGGTATCATGAAAGGCAACAGCAGTCCGAGATGGCAAAGTTTGTCTTATTTTCTCATGGTACAAAATACAGGTAAGAAAATTTATCACACACAATGTCATAGACGTCAGCACTCAACCACGAGAATATCATAATCACACAAATGTAGTCAAATCTTATCACACTCAACACTGTTTTACACCGTACATTTGTTCCGACTAAAAGTAAAATGGCACGTTAACAGATCATGCAACATAATCCGGGCATTTTCTTAGGGAAGTCACATGTTGCAGGCGGACACGTTTCCGTCTTACATCGAATTTTTCCCGCCTGAAAATTAAACAAATATATATATTACGATTCTGTTTTCGCTATGTCATAAGTATGTATTTTAAATGAAAATTAACACGGGAACTTTTCATTAGGCGTCGTTACGTAGATTATAGGAAACTCCAATGTGATTTGAATCCTTATTTGATGACTTTGTGTGGGCTCCGATGTCATTGAACTTGACTGGTATCCATAAAACATCTTTAAAACTTAAATATGTTTTTAAGTTTAAAACATTGGGCTGTACATACTGATGAAACTAAGAGTAATCATTTTCAGGGTGTGTAGCGTTACAACAATTCAACATGACCGAAGAGAAAGGTAACTTCTGAGTCACAGAAATACAAAAACGTATACACATAATTCTCCAGTGTTGTATACACATCTATACTGTAGCACACAAGCAATGTAAAGCAACACAGAATCAGCGCCATCGCCTTGTCCAACATTATGTTTGGCAACCTGTTTTGCAAGTCATACAAGGGTAAGACGACTTAGAGCGAGCCTTCAATATCCCAAAAATGAATATTTCAAGCAAGATTATAATTATACGATTATTTCGCAATGAAGAACACGTTATGGATACTTACTCTACATTTACATCGTGTGCAATCATCTTGATTCCACTTATCACCATGTGGATGTTTCTGCCCACTATCGTCCATACACATCATTGCACCAGTATCATGACTCATCATTTTACGCATCTGTAACAAACATAGTGATAATCGGTCAATGAAAATATTCCTACACCGATCGCGATACTAACATAAACCTCGGTTATAAACAATTTATTAATATTATTTAAAATGTATTACTAGCATAAACATCGGTTTTACATTTGTAGCCCACATAGCCAGGTTGACAGACCACTTTATAGGCTGTCACCCAGCAAATCCGCCAAAGATCTACTTGTAACGAGACTCGTTTAAGAAATGTTGATCTCCAAAGCCATTTCATGATGGATCCTATATTTATTATGATGATATGAGAGAAGACCAAAGTGTATGCAAGAATAGCAATATTTTTAGACAAATAAGTAATGCACACTAAACTATACTGCGCCGGTGTCACTTACAGTTCGTTTCATTTTCTTCATTGAGTGGTCCATAGTGTCAACAACTGATCGCATATCTCGTAAACTAGCTTCAAGGTCGTGCATTTTCTGGTCAACTTCATGTTTTTGATAAACATTATCTCGATATGTAGTCAATTGACTCTCCGAATCCTCTGAAGTTCCATAACTACTTGACGATGCGTATGAATACTCTGAAGCCCTGCGTCGCCGGAAGTGACTTGTTATAGAACGGAAATCTCCTGCCTTGCCACAATCTGGAAATAGACCAAACAAAAGGTCTTATTCGTCTGGTATCAGTTATTTACATTAATTAACAATAAGTCCCAGAACATTAGGCATTTTGTATTATTTGAATTATATTCTAGATACTGAAAGTTTTTAGTTCGATTGAGAAATATTGCAAAAATTGTATTTCTATTTATAGACACTTTGGTGTTATTACTATAGGTAGCTTTATGAAAAGAGAATGTATCAACTGACGTCATCATTCACTGAAATGATTGTGAAGATGGCGACTAATGCTTATTGCGAACAACAAGTTCTACAGTCGGGACATCAAGACATTTCCCTGTCTGATTTCGTCATACCTTTATTGCTGACGTACCATGTTTACAAATGATAGTCACAATTGACGGAACGACACAAACAGTTAATATTGTCAAGCTTCAATCGCCCCCTAATATCTTTGTCATAGGACTGGTTGAAATATCAATACACATAGGTACATACCCATACAGCAGTCACTCCACATCTTGAGATCAATTTTTGGAATGTTGGAGCACGTGACATAGTCATCACGTGAGTGTACCATGGTGAATACGTCACGTTGTACACGTGTTATAGAATCACTACTGTCACATAGAACTCGTGACAATGAGAATTGTTTCAGCTGTACCAATTGATCTGGTGTGAACACCATTGGATTCTCATACCAAAATCTGTAAAACAAAATAGAAATCGAATATGAATGCAGAGTAGCTAAATACCAAATTATAAGAAATAAAAAATTGCACAATTAATACCATTAGGAGTATACGGATTCAACATTAAGCAACTAAAAAAACATAACCATTGCACAACTAATACCAAAGCATAACTATTGCACAACTAATACCAAAACATAACCATTGCACAACTAATACCAAAACATAACCATTGCACAACTAATACCAAAGCATAACTATTGCACAACCAATACCAAAGCATAACCATTGTACAACTAATACCAAAGCATAACCATTGTACTATTGACATTTAAGCATAACCATAGCACAACTAATACCAAAGCATAACCATTGCACAACTAATACCAAAGCATAACAATTGTACAACCAATACCAAAGCATAACCATTGCACAACTAATACCAAAGCATAACCATTGTACTATTGATATTAAAGCATAACCATTGTACAACTAATACCAAAGCATAACTATTGCACAACCAATACCAAAGCATATATATTGCACAACCAATACCAAAGCAAAACCATTGTTCTATTGGTATTAAAGCATAACCATTGCACAACTAATACCAAAACATAACCATTGCAAAAATATATCAAATCATTGCTATTATGCAACTAATATTAGAGCATAACCATTGCGCAACTAATACCAAAGCATAACCATTGCACAACTAATACCAAAGCATAACTATTGTACTATTGATATTAAAGCATAACCATTGCACAACTAATACCAAAGCATAACCATTGCACAACTAATGCCAAAGCATAACCATTGCACAACTAATGCCAAAGCATAACCATTGCACAACTAAAACCAAAGCATAACCATTGTGCAGCCAATACCAAAGCATAACCATTGTACAACTAATACTAAAACATAACCATTGCACAACTTATACCAAAGCATAACCATTGTACAACCAATACCAAAGCATAACCATTGCACAACTAATACCAAAGCATAACTATTGCACAACTAATACCAAAGCATAACCATTGTACAACTAATACTAAAACATAACCATTGTACTATTGATATTAAAGCATAACCATTGCACAACTAATACCAAAGCATAACCATTGCACAACTAATGCCAAAGCATAACGATTGCACAACTAATACCAAAGCATAACCATTACACAACTAATGCCAAAGCATAACCATTGCACAACTAATACCAAAGCATAACCATTGCACAACTAATATCAAAGCATAACCATTGCACAACTAATGCCAAAGCATAACCATTGCACAACTAATACCAAAGCATAACCATTGCACAACTAATACCAAAGCATAACCATTACACAACTAATGCCAAAGCATAACCATTGCACAACTAATATCAAAGCATAACCATTGCACAACTAATGCCAAAGCATAACCATTGCACAACTAATACCAAAGCATAACCATTGCACAACTAATGCCAAAGCATAACCATTGTACAACTTATACCAAAGCATAACCATTGCATAACTAATACCAAAGCATACCCATTACACAACTAATGCCAAAGCATAACCATTGCACAACTAATGCCAAAGCATAACCATTGCACAACTAATACCAAAGCATAACCATTGCACAACTAATACCAAAGCATAACCATTGCACAGCTTATACCAAAGCATAACCATTACACAACTAATACCAAAGCATAACCATTGCACAACCAATACCAAAACATTACCATTGTACAGCCAATGCCAAAACATAACCATTGCACAATTAATATTGAAACATAACCATTGCACAACTAATACAAAAAGCGTGCCCATTACAAACATAATACAAAAGCATACCCAATACAAACATAATGCCAAAGCGTGCTCACTGCACAATTAATCCCAAAAATAACAATTGCACAACTAATCCCAAAACATAACCATTACACAAAAAATCACAAAGCATGATTATTCAAAAGCATAACCATTGCCTCACTTATACTAAAGCATAATCATTGCACAACTAATACCAAAGCATAACTATTGCACAATTATTATCATTGGGAGCATACCTAATAACATATTAAGAAACTATACAAACTATACAAAAACCCAAAATTACACACTCCACAACTAATGCCAAAACAACAAAAAACACACATTGCACAACTAATACTAGAACATAACAGTCAATTTTAATTTCGTGAAATACGGTTTATTGACAAAAATATACAAACATAGATCTATTTACAAAACCTTTTACACAACGTCATATGGTGAGGTTACAAAAATAACTACATGACACATACACTTTCAAATACAAATGTACATTATTTTTAATATTTGGAACGTTTAGTTCAAAATTCTTGACTTGTGGCATAATACACCAGCTGATTAAAAGTAACTAGACGCAGCAATTACTGATGTTTGACGACGCTTTCTGCCAGTCCAGGACATATTCTTACTGGTACCATACATGTACTGTATGTATTAAACGGTTAAAACAAGAAAAAAATTACCCACCTATCACCATCACGAAGTCTACGAAATTGGTCAACAAGTATGTGTCTAAATGTTGGCCCCACTTTGGAACCCTCTAAAGGTGTTTCTGCCATTCCTCCAACAAACAAATCAATATTGTCTGAAAAAAGAATAACACATGGTATTAGATTTTATACGATTTGCAACCAGACTTTACACGTTTAGCGATTATTGTACGGAGTTGATAGAAAACATTTATAAGAATTCCGGTAGTTTGTTTGCATTTGATTCAAAACACTTTTTCGATTCGATATTTCGTTTGAAAAAGATGTTGGTATGGATTATAGTGGTATAATCTTTATTAAAGGGAATGTATAGTTGTTTGATTTAATACATCATACTCCCAGCAGTAATAAGTCGTACATCGTGTGGGTATAATGACATACCTGCCAAGCTAGTAAAATCCAAACTAGTGAAAGAGCAAGACATATCACTTGATGCACTTAAGTATGATTTAAAAGGGATTTAGATGCATAAACAAGGAATGCACTAATCATATTGGTTATAAATAGGGGACGGAAGCACACAAAATGAATCAATTGTACCTATTTTCAAAATTCAAACTTAAATAAAACAGAAATTAACAACGAAAATAGGATTAACTCCACTTTTATAGAAGTACTTGGCAGTTATTATAACGGTTTGGTTACGTGAGACCATGTCGTGCATGCCTCTTAGTTGTATATCGATTGCCGTTCTGTCAACTTTTTTACATACCACCAAGGACACCTGTGGGTAATTAGAGCTCTTATTAACTCCAGTACCAACTTGTTCTTCCTTAAGGAACTAACCATCTTTCCATTCGCTTATATAACTACATGTATTGTGCCTTTTAAGTTGAAAGTTCTCTTGTTCGTTGTTTTTAAAAGCATTTTTCATTGTTGCGTGTATTTGTGTTCAGGGATTGTTCTTTTTTGTGTGACATTCTGTTGTGTGCCATTGGTTTCATGCTGTTTCCATTGAATGTTTGGCCGCACAAACGTTGCCTTGTTTACCAAGGCGCACAGTTTCGAGTCTTGATAGCGCTTCAAATACAAAGCAAGAGGAAACCAGGCCTTTACATCCGAAAGTCCGTTTGTTTTAGGAAGATGTATTGGACGGGAGTATGTTTACTTACCCACATTTTTATAGAGTAACTGTAGATTAGCTCTCGTGTTACGATCTTTAATCTCGTGTCTTAAATCAGCGAAACTTGTGGCTTCAGTTAGATTGATCATTTTTCTGTATTCGTTATAAAATGGTAAACCATGATCTCTGCCTCGCTGTATGTTTAGGGAAGCCAGATCCTGACCTGTAAGAAATATCCATTTTGTATGTATTGTATACATGAGGAGCAGGGGCGAAAAGCTAATTTAAGGCCCTAATATTTTTTAAAAACATGTTATGAAAGTTTAAACAAATATATTTACTGTCTGTTCATCATGTTTATGCAAATTTATTTGTACTTGATATCGTCACAGGGGACCTTAATTGACCCATGAAATGGCCAAAAATAGGCATATTTATATTTGGTCAAACAGTGGTCATAAAATGACAAAGTTCAATTCGAGCGCAGGCCCGTACCATGACCATTTTTTAAAGAAATTTCATTAATATCGGTTTTGGGACCAAAACACCTCTTATCGTACTTTAGGCCAATTGTCATGATATAGGAATAGTGATGCTTTAACCGTAAAAGTTGTATGCGTATACTTAGTAATGCTTTGAAGTGTTTTAATTAAGTAACATATGTCGGTTATTCAAAATATCTTAAATAAGAACCGAGTGGTTCGTGATGCTAGTTACACATTTTAATGTTGAACGGAAATTAACGTTTTTCTTTGACAAATTCAAGTCAAATTTACTTACCAATTCTATTTGCTAATGAGAACAGTCTTTCTGTCAATTCTGAATTCATAATCTCATTTGGCATTCTCATTTTGGCACTTTGTGCAAACAATCCCCTGAGTATGGGATCTATACCTCCTTCTTCTACAAGTCTATATGGCGAGAAGAAGGCTTTATGCAAGGGAAGATGTCCTTCTGTAGTTTCCTGGAAACTGCTGTTTAATCTGAACATTATTGGCTGTACAAGAGAGTGTCCAAACCTCATTGCAGCTGTTGCAAACTCGTTGGTAACCGTTGAGTCAATAGTTGGATTGTAACCTTTGTATTCTCCTAACATCTCCATACCTTCATCACCAACTATTTTAGGAAGCCAAGCATTGTATGTGATATGTTGTAAAACGGCGCCAACAATTTTTCTGCTCTCGTGATATAACATATTACCGTCCCAATGTGGGTTTATATCTTGAAGTTCTGAAGCAATTCTATTGTGTTCCCTCATCCATACAGTATGCATTGCTGATAAGCCAAGGTGCTCGTTAGCTCTACTATCACCGGCCAAGAAGCATGGAATGTATCTCTTACTACTTTCAATTTGACAATCAGCTGGACCAATAATTCCATGAAAATCGAACGGAAGTTGGCGTTTTCCAGCGTCTGAGAGGGAACCAACCAAGAGATGACCGTTGCCATGTGATAAGTCCCTCAAACGTTCGGCTAAAGATTCACTGCTACCGTAAACATGGCTGCCATCAATATATGACGTCAGAGCGTTCAATTGTTGTCTGTGAGCAAATGTTTTGAAAAATATCGAAGTTGTTCCGGTGTTACAAGTGGCACTACTTCTATGAAATCCTAAACAATTCTGTCCCCGGACTCGCTGATCACTCGATGGTACAGGTATCGGGAAACACGGGAAGCTGTTCTCACAAGTTTCGTTACAACGTCGGCCGTCATTGAATATGTGCTGACTGACGGACTGAGGTGTTAGGTCAATATCGTGGTCAATGAATTGCCCCCACTGCATGACCATGTGTGTATCATTGTGATCTTGTGATACAGAATCTGTAGACATCATTACTGATGATACCAGTCGGGGACTAGGTACATGAATACCGTTATACAATCTAGCTTTGTTCCAACCTGAAACACAAGGAATAACACCACCATCACGATATGAATAACGTTAGATTGCACCAACAACATTACGAGGGTTGCCTGCAAGACTGTTGTAACAGCCTATATTTAAAGAAGGGCATACGCCTTAAGCGCAATCTCAGTAGGATTCGAGCCAAAACTGAACGGCAACATCATCTAGATCAGGGATTTGTAAACGTAGACAAATCATATAACATCTTGTTGAAGATAGTTCGAACAAAGCATATTCCATAGAAACGATGTTATTTAAGTTATCAACAAATTAGTCTTGGTGCAAGTGTTACGACTTATAAATATGAGATTATAAAGTTTCGATGTGCTTGTCCGCTTAAGGATTTGAAATGGCTATTTTGCAAACACTGAGAACGATATACATGACAATGACCGAGAGAGGTACATGTATAGGAACTGACAACTCTGCGGCAATTCATGCCCTACGTTGTTGGGCTGATCATGCAGACACTGCGAATCTTATAAGAAATGCTGGAACAATGTAAAGCGATGGTGTGGTGGAATCTGAATGTTTATAGAGTTTCCGAAACATCGTATATTCGGTGTGGTACATGCCCTGCTATACAAACTCAGCAAATCATACTGTAACATCAAGCTGCAGGTAGTAACAAATTGATGTACGACCGATGTTAAATGATAAATGATGGTGCTTAAGTCAAAATATTTGAATGTCGCTGATCTATCAAATCCGAGAAGGAACAGCTGTTTGACTTCAGGCAATGTTAGTTCATTTAGTGAAAGTTCATTCCAGAACGTTTTCGTTCAATTTTGAAGTTGTTTTGCAATGATATCAGCGCTGTGTGTTAAAGTCGAATTTTTTAGCATTGACTTTTTAAAAAGGTTAATCTCTAAACATCTAAAGAAACAAACCTTGGTAGTTAGAAAGCAGTAATTTATAATTATCCACCACATCATTGGCCATTTTTGCATTTTACTGTCAGATCTGCTTGAACTTATTCATGTTTTATAAACTTAATTAAAGACAACCTGCTGACTGTGACTTGTGTGTTCAATTTCTGACAGAACAATACAAGAACTCACTGAAAAAGGATCACCACAAATAGTGAATAGTTTAAAAGCATATTGTTTTTCATACTCACCTATGGGTGTATTAAATCCATTTTCGTATTTAGCAGGAAGCAATCTAAGTAGAGCAGAGTTTGCAGATCCCCAGCTGGGATTCTGTAAGTTGTTACAGGTGCCATCTAACATTCGGTATTTCTTGTGGAAACACATGTTGGTACATTTCTGTGGTAATGTTCTCCGGAAACATCCTGACATGTTGGCAATCAATGCTAGATGGGTCGGTGACACAATCTCCTGGTAGGAGAGCTCTGCAATAAATGTAGATGTTATTTTAGTACACATTTTCATTCAGTAGCTCATTTACGCTTCCACAACACGTTTTAAGAACTAATGCAGCAGAAGACTTGGGGAAGAATATTAGAGGGAAGGAAAAACATCTGACTTCAAACTTTCACGTTTGGACGTTATCCGAAGCTCTGGAAATGGAGCAAATATATTGTAATCTTTACATGTCAGATCATTAATATACATAATCATCCAAACCAGTAATGGTATATTTTGGTAAACAAGTGAGCGTCATTGCTGAACGCCTATGTTTGACAGAACTTACCACTGTTTTCTAAATCATATGAATGACCTTCTGATACATGTCTGTGAATAATCTCTAAAGTCTGTTCAAAAACTTCTTCTGCTCGCGCAATTCCAAGGGTATCTGCGGAGGGATATCTGAACAATGTAAGTAGGTCACCAACAGTATGTTTCTTCCCGGTGTCAAATAGTTCCGACCTAGTTACATTAATAGCTGTGTCTACATTGTTTGTAGCTGTTCGGATAGCTTCCTCGACAAATCGATCTCCTGGTCTAACTACATTTTCTGTAAATATAAAATAGAATTATGCCATGTTTAATACAGAATGGTGTTAGGTGTTACTAGATGCACATATCATGGAAAAACATCAGGATATAACGGTAAGCTATGAGGTTTTGGAATAGTAATTATTTTTTTTAATGAGGAAAAGAGCATTCTTAACCTATGCGAGGTGTGAATGAACTTTTCTGACGTGGAAATTATCTTGGTTAAATTGTGTTTTAATGGATAGCATTTAGATTAGTGTATATGCTATAACCCACTACGTTGTGCTGATTTGGGGGTATATTCAGTTCAATAAAACATAGCAAGCATATATTACTTTACTTGGAAAATACTAGTACAGCAAAGCGCTTTTCTTCGAAATGAAACCATAGATTGCTGGTATCTCAAATGAATTACTTGCGGGAAACAATTTAAAATAAAACAAATTATGAAACTATCATTTGGAAGGTTAATTATAGGTTCACCATAGTATTATGATAAACTAATTGAATCCTTTACGCCACATCGTGAGATACTGACAATTTGTCAGCACGATGAATAGTTATACATGCCATGGTTTAATTGTCCCACTGTCTCGGTAATTGAATTTATTACATTTGTTGTTATAGCATATTAATACCAATATGTTGCAGATGTAATCGCACCGAGGGACTCGGTTTGTGATCTATGTAAAGATGTTATTGAATCAGAAGATGCATTAGAAAAAAACAATAAAATACCTAAACATGCCATCATATCTTAAGATAATAAAACTATCAATTTGCAAGGATATAATCACTAATGCAGCCTCTGATGCAATAAAATCATATAATGTGTACCTTAAACTTATATTAATGTGCGCATTACCATGTGTTGTAATTATAATTCATTGCCTTGCTTTGTCTACTGTACCGATACACGGACGGAAACAACGTGTGCATGTGATATTATTATAAGACAAACATATAAATAATCAAGAACTACTTTGCAATTCATAGCTTAATACTAGTATGACGTTGTCGCGTTCGACTGATATTTACGCCAAGAAGTTTACATTTGAATACAAAGGGCACTCATAAAGACATAAAATAACCAGACAGCAACGTACTTTCATTATTGGAATAGAATATGTATGGCACATGAATGCAATCACGTATCAGCTGAGGCATCAAGAAAGAACCAAAGAACCATTAAGATCACACGGAGTTTTAGTTAAAGGATCAATCAATTGGTTCCTAGTCGAAGTATAAATCGAGAAAGTAGAATTTGACTAGAGCAAGAGCAACGTTGACAAGAATATGGAGAACTTAGTCTAGAATACGGTGAACTTCAACTAGTATAAGGAGCACTTCGATTAGAATTAGAAATTGACGAGAGCAAGACTAGAATAAAGTAAGCTTCAACTAGTGTAATGATGACTTTGACTAGAGAAAGAATAACGTCGACTGGAATATGGAGAAATTTCACAAGAGAAAGGTACACGTCGGTTAGAACAAGGAAAACTTTGATAAGAGTAAAGCATAACTTTGACTACAGCAAGAAGAAATTAGATTAGAGTATAGATAATTTCGACTGAAGTAACCGCAACTTTTGAGTCTTTGCAGCTTTCAGATGTGACAGAAATCACATGCGATAACACTACAAAGGTGGTCCTGTATCGATACAGAAAAAAGAAAGAAGTTACCCACCTCTAACATTTAGATTGATGAAATATCGGGCAAAACCAAGTGTATTTTCAGCGAAACACTCGTACAATCCCTCGTCACTTTGAATCACACGGCGGATGTTCAAAATGCTGCCTTCAATTAAATACTTCCGGCTGTTGCGTAAAGTAGTGCCGTCTTTAACCCAGCGGAACTGTTGGGAAGGTTGTCCATCTGATGAACAATCTAGAGATATATCGTCACCTTCGACCGCTTCTTTCTCTTCTGTCTGTGGTCGTAGATCTGATTAAACAAATAGAAAATATAACTTCTCAGTCTAAGAATATATTCAATGTATGTAAAGGAAAATAGACGCGAAGAGAACTTGATCAAAATGGAATTGTTCAGAGAGCTGAAGTGGTGCTCTGAACAATTGAATGAACTCATGTCCGGTTTTGGATACTAGTACTTCGTCTAACAGACTTTTAACTGAATGTTTACTTCATGTTGCATGAATTAAATCAACTAAATCAACAATAGTCCATTCCTACTCATTATACAATAAGAACTCAATGACAAATGAGGACCAATTGTTCATCAAACAAATACTTTTTATTTATTGTCACGTCATTGTTTCTCCATAGGGAAATAATGTCCAAACTTCAGGTGACGTTCATATCTTCATTTGTTTCAAAGGTGAGGTAAAATCATAGCGTCACACGTGAAAAAATTAGTTATTGGTTTTGAACAATGTTAAAAACGGCGCGTGGTTAAAAGTAGCATTAATCTCAGGGCAGTAACTCTTACAAACCTTCAGCAGACACTTGTAGTTCAGCTTCAGCTTCCATTCTACCAGCAGCACTCTCAGCTCTACATACATACACACCATTATCTGGTGATTGTATGTGTGATATCCTCAAAGTACGACCAGAATCTAATATAGCATATCGTCCATTGTTTGGTAATGGGTTATCTAAAATCAAATAAGAGAAATGTATAAACTGAGACTACTAATAAACAAGGAACTGCATGAAATAAGAAAATGATTTACTAGTATACATAGAGAAAGTAACCAATATACGAAATTAGAAAGGGGTCAAAACATAAAGTTAGAAAGTAACCAACAAACTAAGTTACACAATGATCAAAACATTAAGTTAGGAAGTGACCACAAATCGAAGTTACGAAATGAACAAAACATAAAGTCAGAACTTGACCAACAAACGAAGTTACAAAATGATCAAACATAAAGTATGAATGTAACCAAAAATAAATACTTGAATTTATTCTTATTTTTTAAATTTTCCACAATTTGAAGGACATTTAATGATAAAACACAATTAATTGTTTATAAAGAATAAACTATGCCAGGAAATAATTTTCGAATGACAAAGTATAAACGGTAAGGTGGATAAAACACTTACTATTTCTGAACCAAAATATTCCAGGATTTGGTTCTCCCATCGCGTCACATTGGAACACTGCAGTACTGCCCTCAGGACGCAACATATCAACTGGACGCAATACAAAATGTGGGGCAACTGAAATAACAAACGATGTGAAAACATAATGGTAAGTTAACAATTGATATAACAAACCGTGGTTATAATGAAAAGGTGTGTTGTGTTATTGTCTGAAATATCATCGAAGCTGCCAAACAGGAATTGTTGCATACATTTCAGACAAACTGTTAATTAATTTAACGTGAATTTATCAATTACTATACTTTACTCAAGTTTATGTTGAAATACCATAGATTTAGTTAACTAAATCTATGGTAGTTCAACATAAGCTTGTGTTTGCCGTTTTACCGTGTTTGGTCGCCGTTTTGGCATGTGTTTGCGTAACTGTGCCACCCTGCAGCAGGGCCTTGAGGAACTTGGTCGGGTCCTGGTTGCATTTTATTCGGTCTCATGAATTCACCGCTATTCTATAATATCTTTTGTAAAATTGGGTCAGCCTGCATTTTTTCGGCGGGGACTTGGACTTTTAATTGTTTCTTAGGCTTATGTGTGGACATTGCTCATTGTAGTTGTGTTGTGGTGTTACTGATTTCTGTGCTCGGATGGTTAGGTTAAGTGCTGCTTGCCTTGTCCGATTTCTTCATACTTTTTGCATTATTCAGACGCAACAAATATGTATCGTCAGGAACACTATATTTTCTGATATCGTATATAAAGATAGCATACCTTGTACGGTAAGACTTGCTGATGCTGTTATGATACCCTCCACATTTTCTGCTCGACACCTGTACTCTCCCCGGTCCTCATCTCGCACACTCACAATGTGTAGACCACCAGAAACAATGCTTACACGTGAATTTAATCGAACGTTGTTGCCATTCAATGTCCACGTGATTTCCGGTTCCGGTCTACCGGAAGCTGAGCAAGGCAAGTCGACAGAATCACCAAACTGAGCATGGAGGCTGTTTGGTGTTCTCAGGAAAGTAGGAGCAACTGTATATAAAAATGTACTCATTAAAAAAAACGAAATAAGTGGTTTACGTTATCAAAGTATTTTGCATTGCTGTGTACTTTGTCTCTTAGTTATTGACGATGACCAGTGTTGCCTTTACATTATTAACGATGACCAACGATGCCGTTAGGTTATTATCGATGGTCCGTTGCCCACTAAAGTGTTTGTATTGTACCAATTAGCAGTGCAAGTTTAGACTACAGGCCTTGTACAACCTTCCAATACGAATCAAAGGTGGAGAAGATTGCTCTTCAGTTGCAGATATTCCAATGTTTGAACCAACAACTTCCCGAGGTTACATACTCAACAACTGACTTACATGCATGGTTACTTATGCACTCGGCGTTACCGTCGAAGAATGTTACTCTCAAAAGAATGCTTACAAATTCACCTAAACATTTGAAGATTATGTGTATGGTCATGCGTATCTAAGGTTGCGAATCATTTCATAAACCCAAACATACGTACATAATTTTATTTACTTAATGTTGATTATTCTTTCACTAAGTTATCACAAACAATAACGTAGTAATTTTGTCATTGTTCAATATTGTAACACTAAAAATTCAAATAATTTTATAGCTTGAATGAAATGATATCATCAAATAAAACATAAAACACTAATGGCTGTATCAAAATGAAATAAAATAAATATAATACAATAGGAGGATTATACAAATATCAGTCATGAATAATTAATTGGCAATTAAACGGCTAATATTATAGCATACACGTACTTATAAACTTGGATTCTTACCAAGATGATATGGGTTTCTATAATTGTGATTATTTCTCTAAGCTATGGTGCCCACTTAGTGTCTATTCATAAATCCATACTAATAATTTACTTCATAGAATGTACTAATTAAAGATGCCACTTTGGATATAATGTTAGGAGCAAAGATCGGCATTGTACATTGTATAACTGCATCAGGCAATTGACTTTGCTTAATAGCTAATACCTTGTATCTTATCTAATGTTTGGAGCAATGAAACAATCGCAGACAATATTGGCATATCAGTTAGCGCAGTTAAAACGTTTACATCGTATTTAGAACAATATGGCTATCAAATAACCTGCCTCGTTTTTTACAATCCGACATTGCCATATCCTATGTAGGGGTAGGGGTAAGGTCGAGTATAGAGAACCACACATATCATACAAGGACAAAGGTCGGGAGCATGAGCATAAACGATTTATCTTTAGTTATGACGTCGCGTCACAGGTTGGAGCTACAGTCCCGTGCCAAATTAAAGTTCACAAAGCGAAAAAATCACAAAATAATTTGATGAATTTCTTCAGTTAGAAGAACATAACAATCGTAAAATAAGAACAATTTGACTATGTTTACTATCATTTAGTAGGATAATCAATTTCTGATAAACTTGTCATGCACTTGCCTCATTTACGGAGTCCATTCTTGGTTGCTAAGCAATTCTAGAACACCACTAAAAATCAATGGTTAGTCCATTTAACATTGTTGTCATGGTAACACATATGCCATGAAATATTTAAATTAATGTTGACTTTTACCACAGTAGATTTTACCTTAATACAGTTTTTATTTGAAGAAAATCGGAGTTCCAATAGGAAAATAACAAACATTTGAATTTTGTTTTGTTATTTTTTAACTTGAAAATGACAAAATTTACATGGGAGTCAATGGGAACTACACTTTTTGTTATTCAACTTCGAGATTTCATTACTTTACATTTCACAAACTTACTTTTTAAGAACAAATAAAGTTGATTTTTAAGAATGTCAATTACTCCTTTATATTTCTGTAAGATTGACAAACAAAATACTAAAAGTATGTAACCATGGTAACCAAGCTTATTCCATCAATGAAGAATTTTCACTGATGTTCTTAAATTGCCTAGTAACCAAAACTTTGATAAATGTAAATTATTTTCTGAACAGAATCAAATCATGCTAGGACTATTCTATCATATGATACCAAATTATAGTATAATATATTTCTATTTATCGTGTCATGCAATTTCAAAGTGAAAAAATCTGTCCAATTTTTCATGCATTTTTTACTTTGTGAACTTTAATTTGGCACCTGACTGTAGTTTGCGTAACGTCAAAACGCCGTTATTTTAGATACATGTGGTTGGCGTTAATTTAACGTATAACTGTCATTATAATTAAATCACGGGCGGACAATAACATCAAGGTTAGCGCACTATTTGTGTTCTAATGTGCATTGGGACACACCCCAAGACTGGCAGAAATTAACTATGACAACATAAATAACAACTTACAACAATGAAGCGATAATTTAGCGACAAAAATGGTTCATTTACATGTAAATAACCACAACGTCTTTGTTGTTGTGCTATAATTTGCATACATGCATGTATTTCGAGTAACGACCGAGGAAAAAAAATCATTATTAAATTAAAAACATTCTGGAATACATTTAACAAAAGTAAACGAGTAATCTAATATTATGTACAGTAGATGCGCATATAACTTCGTTTAACACTCAAATTATTTCTAACCAATCTCTCTATATAGACATGCATATATCTAGTAAAAATATGGTTGTAAATATAATATATTCCATTTAAAACCCTTCGTTCGGCATATCGATGGGGAATGTTTTTGAAAATGGTTTCGCATATAATTAATCAATGTCATGCAAACAGATGTTGTTCTTGTAGAAATACACGAAGCGTTTTAAGTAGAAATTCACGTCAGCGTCGCCGAAAACGTGCCGTGGGACATTTCTGTGGACATGGATTATTACGCACCATTTTATCATGTTTGGAGCAATTAACACTATAATACATGTATAGATTCAGAAGAAAAACAATATTTTATTTCTTCAGTCGTTTGCTTGCAATACACAAAGCATTAAACATAAAGAAGAAACGAACATTACGGTTTACATAACGAACATATTTTTTACGCAAGTGGGACATTTCTGTGGACATAGAAAAACAAGGAAAAAACATTGTTTATGTCATTTTATCACTTTAGTTTTCACATATTTTTATCTATGAAAAAACAATATTTGTGTATTCAAATATTTAATACGTGCGTTGAAAAAGATAGTTGTAATTCACATTTTAAATTCTTACTTGTAGCCGAAACGCTACTTTTTTCGAAATCTCTACATCAATATTTTTCTTCAAACCAAGTTCATTTTACAACTTCCGGTTCCGTTAAGCAAATCTACGGAAAGTATATCAGAAGCACATGGTTTCAATTCTTGTCATGCTAACTTTCAACGTCTCTTGGCGTAAAATTGTTGGTGAAAATTAGGTTTTACTGCAAGTGCTCGACAAAAAGTGTTACATCTCTACGACGTGTATTTTGTAGTTTTTTAGTCTTTCAAACAAACTGACGTCTTAATCATTTATCATTTTTAAGGGAAAATTACACATTTGGGTAAAACAATTGTTTCTCTTTAAAATGATGTATAACATTGTTTAGTTACGTGACGGATAAACAACAGAATCACTTAACAAGAAATAAAAACGCCGCAAAAGTGAAATAGCTCCAACTTGTGACGCGACGTCTTATGTATAAGATAAAGTACTAGTTTTCGTTCAAAAGTGTCTTCTTACCAGCCGTATTGCACATTTTTGGAAGGACACACAACATAATTGCACGAGGCGAATGGAGGCACGGGGTGTGTCAGAGTATAAGGTATTTTGAATGTATCACACTTACCATTATATGGGATTAGTGGTTCTGGCCGTCTATTATCAGATTGTCCTTGTCGTCTATTATCGTGTGTCTGATGACGTTGTATCTGATTATCAATCACGTGATCAGTTCTTCCCGTGTTGTGTGTATGGTGATCATGACTACTCATACGTAGTTCTACCGATTCTGTTTTAACTTCACCGTTAGTGTTTCTGGCAATACATTCGTATGTTCCCTGGTCGTCATCTCGTGCGTTAGGTATCATCAATGTACCGTCATCAAGAATTGTGTATCGTCCCTCTGACGAATCCAGTATCTCACTGTTAATAGCAAAATGTTTTGTTAAAACTAAGTCTCATCACAAATTTTTCACCCATTAAGTATAGTACATATATGATACAGAAATATGTACTATATTTCATGAATAAAAACATGGGGAAGTAAACACTGTAGTTTGTGGCATGTGGTCTCATTGGTGGTGTATTTCAGTCATAAAAGGACTACACCGTCGCATTACTAGTATCCAGACACTAGGCGACGCAGCAGTCACATCACGCAAGCCAGTCACTACGGCACCAGAATACGCATCAGGTTAAACAAAGAAACACCGGTATCCTAAGTAACGGATCATCGGACATTGAATATAACTTTAAAAACATTGATTTTGTATATCAGTGATACATACAATGGACTATTGCAAAGCTCAGAAGACGCTAATGTTTTTTGTGCCCCCGTATCGAAGACCGGGAGGCATATAGTGATTCACCCGTCCGACCGTTCGTTCGTCCGTCCGTTCGTCCGTCCGACCTGGTTAACCCAAATTGAACGTTTCTTCTAGCATTAATATGGCTTGCTACAAAGCTTTCAAACTTACACGGATGTTGTATATGACCACTCTCCACACACCTGTATCACCTGACTCTATTTTGACCTTCACCTTGACCTAGTTTTGGACTTGCTTCTTATGGACATGGCTTCCACGGGGGCATACGCGTTTATTGAACGCAGTCTTGTTTGTACGATGAGCATTTTCGTCGAATCAATAGCCGATATTTGCAATATTGAAATTGGTACAGATTTGTCTATCTACCCGACTAGATGATATATCCATCAATCAAATAGCATATTTTTTCAAATTTATCTAGATTTTATTCTGGGCTTGATTTCCTATGTTTGAGGGTACAAAGGGAAATACTGTCATGCAAAAAGAGTAGATTGAGGAGTTGTCTTTATAAACATAGGATATGTTAGACAGACTAGGTATAAGTGAGTACGTACTTATTTTTAACCCATAGTATTTCTGGTGTAGGACTTCCCTCGGCACGACATCTAAAGTAGGCAGTGTTACCAAAACCAATCTCAACATCCGAAGGTTCACTTGTAAAAACGGGTAAATCTGGAATACAAAAGGCATATATTCATAGTGTGCACAAATATACTTGAACATAATTCAAGTACAAAGACAGTTGAAATAATGTGTTGCCCTCGCTGGCTTAGAATGAGCACAGGCCTATGGAATTATATCCCAAACTAGAGTTTATACTCATTTTTCCATCCATTCAATATAGTATATGTTCTTTTATCTACAATGTAATGAAGGAGTGAACATTTCGGGATGTTAAAACTGATATTATTTCTTAGGCCTGTGGAATTGGAAGGTAATAAGTACATTTAATCGATTTTTGTCAACATGACAATTTCCGATTTTCATGCAAAGTAGGCTCGTAAGAAGCGCCTTATGATGCAAATTTCAAATATGTATCAGCCTTGCATGTACTTACGACCTTCTCATTCTAAGACAGCGATATGTTGTGTATATCGAACATGGTAAGAATGTACATATCCTAGGTGAAATGGGTTTTTTTCAGCTGGATTGCTGCGAATGATGTATAAAAAACTAGCCAATCTCTACCAGTTTGTGTGAAGATACAAATCTGAAGTCTTCTTAAATAACAAAACCCTGTATATTCAGCAAGTGTTTTTGAAGTGTAGCGGGTAGTTGTTTGTGATTAAGGAGGATTGCAGTATAATAAAAATCGGTAGAAATCCAACATCGACATGCTGTGTAAGAGAAGGTCGATATTTTATAATTATATGCATCTATAAAGTTTGGAAGTAATCTGGCTACAGGCAAAGACACGTTCCTTAACCCAATACGTAATAGATTATATATACAGAGAAATATGGAAGAATACAGACAATGGCCAAAGAGGGCATATATGCTTATAAACGTATACATGTGCTGGAAGATACAGAAGGATGTTACTTCGAATCGTAATAAAAAAACATAAAACCGATAAGGCAAAAGGAAAAATAATGTTTTAAATATGCTTTTTGAAAATGGAAAGTCGGGATATCAATTAAAGTAACAGTATCAAGTTCATAAACAAACTGTTAATAGGTTTATAGGGGTAGGGATGAGTATATTGTCTTTCATTGAAAAGGTCAATTGCTCACTGTTCATCGTCTATCTACGTGATGTCAACGTCATCTGGACAAAACAATCATATCCAGTCGGAGCAATGGTTAACAATTGAACTTGGCAATACGTATAAGTTGACTTTGATGAACAAATTTCGAGTAGGTCATACACACATTTCAATAAGCATTACTCGAAATTAACACTTCATTTGAAGTACACACGTTGAGTTACAAGTGGCATACCACTGCGATGGTATGAACAAGAGAATTTTAAGTGATTTGAACGAAAGCTGTGCTGACATTCTAACTATTGACGATACAAAACTATTAATCCCTACGTTTATCATTTTGTATCAAAACAACAGTCGGGACAAAATCAAAAGGTGCTAGTGTTTTGGACAAACTCAAAGGGTGCTTGTTTTGGACGCGATTTTAGGGCGCATGTTATTGGACAAAGTCAAAATGTGCTGGTTTTTTCAAAAAGCCAAAAGGTGTTTGCTGCTTGGACAAGATCAAGAGACGCCTGATTTGGACACGATAAAGAATTTTGTGTTTCGGACATGTCAAAGAGTGCTTTGGTTTGGACGAAATGACTAAAACTAACAAGTGCATGTTTCTAGAACAAAGTCAAAGGGGCTTGTTACTGGAACAAAGTCAACATGCACCTTGTACTTGAACAAAACCAATGGTTGATTATTACAGGTGGGACAAAGTCAACAGGTGATTTTGGACAAGAACTCCGGGTGCTTGTTTTTTGGGGGACAAAGTCAAACAAAAGATACTTGTTTGAAGACACGATAAAGAGGGGCATTTTTAAACATTACCAACGGGAGCATGATAAGGGACAAAGTCAAAAGATGTTTGTTTCTGTGGAAGTGTCAAGGGAAACTGATGTTGTAACAAATTCGAAAGATACATTGGTCTTAATACAAAATCATCAAACGTTTGTTCCAGGACTAACTGAAGATGTGCATGTTTCGTGACAAAAGTAGATTATTATTGCTGAAACGAATATGTTGACCTTTTGAAGCAGATATTGGTTACAATTACTATTTATATTATGAGAAATGTTTAAGAGTAACGAAAGTCAGAACAGGTGAGGAGAATATTCACAAGACCTTGACTAGGTATAGCATCGTGGCAACAGGTTATGACCAGGGAAATGGGTCAGAAATGAAAGAAAGTGTTCATTTTGTACAAAGGCATGCTGGGATTGTCTACCTATAAATCTAATATATTGTAGCAGTTTTCTAGAGTTGGAATGTGGGTGGATATCGTCTTTCTGTCCGCCCAGTCCTGAGGTTTCAATAAAATAGAATCTACGTTTTAATTTTGTGACAGAACTTATTACATGGCCCTTGTGATTTACAAAGCCGCTATGGTCAAATATTCACATCAAACCAAATAACTTTACATATTGAAACTAATGGCGAATATATTATTGTACTCTTGTACACATTAATGGACAACCTTTGTGTTGTCAAGTAGCATGCAAGTAACAAAAAAGAGTTTCCAATCGAACTACATATACATTAACCAACAAGTGATGATAATGACAACCAATGTGTAAGTATAGATATATTATGCTAACATTTAGGGACCAGAATGATATTTAGCTCAGTATGTCTGAGAGAGGAGATTCGGAAACAATGCATGGCGTAGAAATGAAGTATTTCGTTGATATTCGAGAAAATTAAACTAAATATCTCTGGCTTAGAATGAGATGGTCGTAACTACAAAATCAATATTTTGAAAAAAAACTCTCTGACAATCACTCTTTGCTCATGGTGAAACAAGCTTTTTCAACCTCAGTTTGGTCAACATGACTAGTTCGGATTTTCATAAAAAAGGCTCATAATGTCATGTGATGCAGATTCCAAATATGCATAAATAGCATTATATGGTCGTACGCACTTACGACCTTCTCATTCTAAGTCAGCGACATGTAGTCTGATCCCCGACAATACTGAATATTTGAAATGTACATTCATTGTATTAGTATATGGACTATAGTAGCTTTCATTGGTTTCTCTCCTATGAAAAAATTTAAAATGCTATGAAAATGGATTCAACGATCAAAGACTTAAAGAAAGACAATGTGATTATCCATTATCCATCGGTCCATTTCTACCAATCTGACTTAAGTTCTGGATCGTCCTTATTTACGGCAAGCGTAGCGGGTTTGGGGATATGATTTTAATCAGATTTCATTTCAACAGGTCGCCGTGGTATATGATTTACGATTTACGATTTAAGTCGAACATCTTGTTACAACCATTCATCCTTTGCATACCAGACTGGATTGGTTGTCTGTGGTGTGTCTGATACCCGATTATCCTCATTTACTGCAAAATCATTTAATTCCGACGGTACGAAATTTCGTGGTTTTGGTAAAAAGGACAATTTCGATGGCACGTTTATTCGTGGATTTTGCATTTCAGGTAATAAATACGAGGGTCAAAATTATTTTTCGATGGGATTAAATTTCGTGGTTAAAATAAACCGCAAAATCCACATAATTTAATCCCCCATGAAAATAATTGTTCAGTAAACCGGTACTTACCACAATTAAATTCGGACATATTGACCTCCATCAGCGACCTCCCTTGCAGATTACCTGGCCGAGCACACGTGGCAGCTGCCTGGGTGTCTGATAGAGTTTCTTTTAGCATCTTAGCCAACCAAATCATCTCACAATCGCATATCAAAGCATTAGAATCCAACCGTCTGAAAGAAATTAAACAATTTACACTTATAAGGAAAGAGGTAGCGCGGAAGACCAAATATCACATGGAGGCGAACAGTCGAGGCAGAACATAAGACCACCAGACAAGCCTGGGAAACAGTGGAGAAGCTGGTCAAAGACAGACGCCGGTGGAGGTCCTTTGTTGCTGTCCTGCATGCCAGAGGGCATAACGGATGTAAGTAAGTTAGTTAAGTTTACACTGTTTGGTTTATAATAAGTGTATTAATGGACGACTAAACGGACAATGGGTTACATCGGTGTATCTTTTAATATTGGTCTTACGTGATTTGAAAAGGACAACCAATCAAATCACACTATAATAAAAACTTGGTCAGTAACAAGCAATATGATTGGCTATCTTTATTCTCTAATATTGAATACCACCCATGATTTGGCAACATCATTATTCACTAGTTAGTTTTCCAGCCTAGTGTTTAAGTACGTAGACACCATTCAAACAGAAAATAACAAAAACAAACAAAACGGGTGTAATTTCAGAATAAACAAATGCTAAATTACTTAACCTAATACACATAATTACACAAGTGCATGTGCATCTCTTCCGTAAAAAGCAGGCATGTTTTGGCAACTTGTGCGTTTGTCTTACGCTTTTTACGAACATCTGTTTGTAAATATATGTTGTCATTAAGAGCTTCAGGCACAGTTACACGTAACGAATCTATAAAAGATGCCTGGCGACAAGAGTAATCGGGTCCTGGTCGACCAAAACGCAATGGACACAAACGATCGGGACGCACCTGTACGAACAACGCCATCGAGATATCGCTGGCTTAGAATGAGAAGGTCATAACCTTATAAGAATATTGCATATTTGAAATCTACATCATAAGGCGCTTCTTATGAGCCGATTTTGATAAAAATCGGAAATTGTCATGCTGACCAAACAGAAGTTGAAAAAGCTTGGTTTACCATATGCAAGAAAGATTTTCGTTTTTTCTCAAAATATTGATGTTGTAGTTACGACCTTCTCATTCCAAGCCAGCGATATAGCGTTTCAAATAAATTTGGCAGAAGCCCTAGACACAAGAATTTGCAAGTTGACGCCTGACGGTATTTGTTTTATATGACGGGACCTGTACTCGTTGCATGATGTTTGATAATTCTAGTATTTACCCAGAAGTGTTCATCACATACCTATCCTAATCTCTAAATCTTATACTGCAGTGTACGGATTGTTTGTGAGTGCGAAGCAATTATTTTCCCTGCTAAAATAGTAAATATAATGGCATTGCATATAAAACTGCGGGATAAATTTCAATAAATGCGTATCAAAATGTGAATTCATGACATTGGTGCTAAAGTAATTATTTCTAGATACGAACGATAAGTAGGTCTACATGCGACATTCTAATTACTGTACATAAATGTAAATTAATTTATTTTCGTGGGTATCACTTTTAGTTTCGTGGATTCTGATAAAGCCACAAGCTCCTAAGATTATGAATTCACAGATTAAAACATAATGGAAAGGAAACATAGCGTTTGGTGTTTAAGAAGAAACAATTTTAGGTATTTTGATTCATAAAGGAATTCATCCTCGAAATGGACTGCAGCGAATAATCATACTCCTCCAGTTTTAGATCGACTCATATTCTGGGTATGCCAAAACAACTTACCTAAGGAACCAGGTACTAGTAAGTGTCTGTGTATTTTATGATGTTTTTTTTACATTTTTTATTGCAGGATACTTAACAGAGAAGGTACTATAACTCGTCTTTTTACCCTACAGTTTGTCTAAATTACAGTTTCGGAAACGTAGTTCCATACAAAAAAGCATCATACTCCAACTAATGTAATTGTATTTATTGTCATTTTTCTGGAATAAGCGTTTTTCTTTGATGTTATTGTGTAATAAGTTGTCAAGGAATGTGATGACGTCACAACATGTGGCGTTGATTATCCAATATAAATATTTGAAAGTAGTTATTTTTGCAATAACAGTCTAGGAATAATATTGACTGTGATTTTAACCGCATTGCAACGTAACTACTGACTACCCTGTATCCAAACACAGAAGCCAATTATTAGGTTCTATTCTAGAGATTATGGTTCCATAGAAATGGCGGGAAAGGTTATTCTGACAATCTGAGGTGATCTAAACGTCAGTCATTCGAACAACACAACAAATTATTGTCTGTCTGTGCCAAACATTATAATGACTTGTATTAGGAAATATTTGTCTGTCTACGTAGGTAACATAGTCTAGTGGATAGGTCGTGGTAAGTCTTCAAATAACATGACATTAAATTAATGCTCAAATACAAAAAAAGTTTTGACTAGATTTTCTAATAATACATCATGACATTATGCCAATTCACTCAACAAATAAAATGCCTTGTTGTTGTGTTCTTGGAAATTACATCACTGGATGTTATTATTATTTGATTAGTTGAGACAATGTTCTCAGAAAATGAAGGATTGAAACCAAGAATTCTAATTCCAAATAACATAAATATTACGAATATGATAAATATCCATATTGAATGAATTAAAATACCAATCAAAGAAATGTTTGAAAGTCCACTAGTTCTAATCCTAGCCTCAGTTATAAGGTTGGTCTGCAAAACATCGCAATAAAAAGCAAAACCGTCGAATACTGTTGATGCCTACGCTTAGTCGAAGAGAGTGAAAAATAATATCAAATTGTGTGATCATGTTTTGAAATAATGAGAAATATATATATATGTTTAAGCTATACTTTGAACTATTGGTTTAGATAAAAGACGATGCGGTGATAAACGAAACACCTGTTGATTATTGCAAGAGGAACCATTCAAGCAATAGACATTTCCAAGGTGAAATCAATTAGACCGTAAATGAGGAAATAAATATTTGCCATTATTCACTTTCAATGAGGCGCAACTTGAAATTATAGATACATTATCAAGTGGCAGATATGAACAGTTTAAAATAGCCTTTCCAGAACATCAATACTTCTCAAAATTTGATAAGGGTCAGAAAACTTTATCTGTGAATATTGTAAAACAGAATAGCATGGGCGGGTGGAATTGCCAGAAACATAATACAGTAAAGCTTCGTTAAGACGAGCATCGATATTACGAGTACCCGGCTTATTTCAAGCAACTTTCAAATTCACAGCGAATTATGTAAATATATGGTGTATCACTATATCATACCGCTATGTCGAGCTCACCGTTTATTTCGATCATTTTGGTGTGTCCCGATGAGTCCTCGAGATAATGAGGTTTTACTGTAGATGATATTGTTCATTTTTGCACAACATTTTCTAAACGGTTTTTGTTCAGATTTGTTATTGATTTCTTGACCCTTATCCAAATATGAGAAGTATATATAAGCATACTTACAATCTCTTTAGTTTCCTATTATGTGTAAACAGGCCAGGTGGTAATTTCGTCAAGTCATTACCGTGCAAAAATCTGAAAACAACAAAATCCAACGTTAGGATATAATAATAACGATAGACAATAAAACATGATATTTTGCAGAAAATGAAACATTTGTACTTGCCGCCCTCATAACACTTGATCTTAAAGACATGTTCATTATTGTTCTAAAAGCATCATGAGTGATTGTAGTCCGTTGTTTTAAAGAGATGTGCAATAAAAGGGGTTACATATAATTCGTCAAACGAGAAGGTGTTTCTTTTCATGCCTCAAAGGCTCAAACCAATGATTCATTAGGCCAATTGTATTAGAATGAGAAACTATAGTGAAACTCCAGCCATAACAATGTAATAGCGAATCGATCTTATTAGTGCATTTTTCTAAACGTATATTTTTGTTCGGAATTCCTGCATAGCTTTTAAATACTAAGCGTGGGTTTTTTTATTTGCACGTCTAAACGTGTCTGTAATGACCATAAATGTGAGCACCAAAATATGGTCTTATTTCACAGGCCATTTTTCTTATGTAGGTTAATTATCATTGAAAATGGTCTTATGGGAGATACATGTACTAGACTACAAATTTGCAGGCATGTTTTGATATTCACGTAGCAGATTCACCATATACAAACCGGTTAGTAAAGTTTTCAGACAAAGTGAAGATGCAGAAAACGACTGTGAATGAAAGTGTCTAAACCACAGGTAACTGTTTCGTTGAAAACAAAAAAAAAACTTTTTTTTTTGGAAAATTTATATACTTTTTCTTATATTGAAAAATATAAATCTTACAAAAATGTTTTCGTTTCCAAATTTTCTATATCAATGCTACGGTTACCTGTGGTCTAAACATACGGGCTAGACCGTAATGTGACTAATAAATACAAAAACCGACTGAATACGAGCTATAAATCGTCACGGACATTTGAGACAACTTGACCATGTTCCCAGTTAATCAAATTACAAATATATTTCCCTGTATGAGTCAAGAGACCCGAGATCAACATAATACGGCGTGAAGAAAGAAAGTATGTGACAGCCATTTAAATAGAATTAGATATATTTCATTCCCTCCATTACAATAATTATAATGACAGTGCGCTGTTTGACCTCCCCCGGCTGTTTTCAGAAGACTTGGAGTAATCCCCTAACTGCAATATATTACCCACCAGGTGGCCTCGTCTCAATGAAAAAATAGACCGTTTAGAAATTTTAAATTATAATCATACATTATACCACGCAACTGAAGATGATAAAATCATTGAAAAAACCTCGCAGTTTGTATCAAATATACGACGTTAGAAAGTTAATAATAATAATGTACAAAATTTATTTTGATCAAAATTTGCTATTCAACACCCAATGGCTGGCGTGCGATAATGCTGCAATGGTTTCTTGGGCTGGTATTCACAAAATTCTCAAAATCTTATAATTGCCTTAAGTGTTTCAGCTTAACAGCTAAATCAAGATAATCAACTGTTTGCTTTGTTTTGAAGCTTTATGTAAATAATCACAAAGAAAATATTGGTTATTCTTGCAAAATATGTGTAGTTCATTGTTAAACAAGTCAAAATATTAAAGTTTACCCTTAAGATGATGCTTTGTGAATACCGGCCCAGATCTTATTACTGAGGTGGTCTTTATGTTAGGCTTAACTGTATGTAGAAATGTATAATACTTACAGTTGTTCCATCTTGTGTAAATGTCGGAACACGTCGGGTTGGATTTCACGGATTTTATTCTTGTACAAATATCTGAAATGTATATATTACCATAATTTAATTTAGATTAAGATTTATGATATGGGTGGGGTCAACAGTCTGACACAAATGTCATGATACACCGTACCAAGACAGCACAAATCCAATAAAAACTCCATGCAACACGTTAACTTTATTACTCCACTGCCAGTTTTATTATTTTTCGAAATAGAACTCAACTAAAACACATGTCGGCTTATCATAAACATCATAAATAGTTTATAAAACATATTTTGAAAAATGTCTTATCGAGATGCTGGGGTGTTGAAGGAGTAGATCCTGCCGATGGGCGTGGTCCATGCAACATGTGCTTTTCTTTGTGGGCGTGGCCTGCAACATGTGCACCACATACTTTGTGGTGTTAAACGGTTTCTAATTCTCATATGAAACATGTTACTTGTTAAAAACAATTCTTCAACTCAGTGCTGCACACATTGGGTTGTTGTGCTGTTATTAAAATATGATTTATACAATATCACTAATTTTAAGTACCGTTTGTAATCGACAATTATGCGTAGGGCTACGCCCACCGCAAAACATGGATGTCAGTTCGTGTAGCTCATTGCAAAAGAACGCAACCACAATGGGAAACCAAAAATTACAAAATACAAACCCATTTTCAGCAGTATGGGAACTTAAAACAATAAACCCTTGAAACGAACGACATGTAGCTTTTTGACATTATACCACAATATGATCTAGAACTCTACTCGAAACAGTGGCATATATTGCAACATGCTTGAATTTTACTGGATAAGCTAAGCTGCGTCTTAGCATATACAAAATTTTAAAACACTCAAAAATAATTAGTACAAGTTCCAGAAAATCTGAGAAAATTTTCGAATGTGAGTGCAAGTGCGGGTCAATGGTATCAACTGATAAATCAATCAGCGAATGTCTATGCTAGTAGCGTCTTATAATCGACGACGACTTGTAATCGAGTATTTACGGTATATGTATCCGTAATGTCAACGGCAAAGGTCCGTATGGTATAGCAATGCAATGCAATGCAGTGCGGTGCGGTGCGGTGCAGTGCAGTGCAGTGCAGCAAAACACGTATGCCCCCAAGGCAGCCCAATAGTCGAACATTGTAAACCTTTGTACAACATACTAACCTAAAAACAATAGGGCTCATCTACTGTTGCTGATCAACATTCATTTAATGTTTGAAGATCCTACGGCAAAGCGTTCAAGAGTTATTGAACGGAAACCATTTGGTCGCCCGACTAAAAGACAAACCGACAGGCATGAGCAAAGCAACATATCCCCTCATCAAAGATAGCGGCATAATTATACACTGTTTATATAGTGGGCCCAAGATAACAAGAAAGGTGGAAAATTTCGGAGTAGTCCAAACAGGTGGAATATCAAGCGTGCAAGATTTATCAGTGTAATTTTAGTACACAATTGACCAAATGTTCGTCACACATCTTGCAACAGTAGACCGATCCGGTCATTGTTTGTAAATATCACATTATCATGGGCGCACTATATAGAAAGAGGTAAATGTTGACAACATGTTAGTAACGTTACATATTCATTCTAGTTGCCATAGAGATACTCTTATACTTACAAGTATCTTAATTCTCTAAGACCTGCAAAATCATCATTTTCTACAACTTCCAACTCGTTATTGTTTAACAATCTGAAATAGAGAATAAATATGTTCAGCATCAAACATTGAGGTAATATTGATACGTGTAGTGGGTGAATTATTTTCCCTAAATGTAAAGTCGTAATTATGCCAAAATAGTACGGTAAATTCTTGATTTATAAAATAAAACCAAGCATTTAGACTTTTGTGATATAATTTTTTTAGGCCTATGCTCTAATATAAAAACGCTTTGTTTAATGCACGTACGGTGTTCGTATACTTGAACGTTACCAAGTTCACAGTAGGTTATATTAAATATTTAGAAGAATTTTGTACATAGTATGTGTGATTTTTTTGTACGGACAGAATTCACGTGTGTTTGTGGAAGTTCCTTATACAAGACTGAATTAATAATTATATATTACGTTCTTTTTAAGAGGAGGGGTGCATATTTAGATTTTATAGCAAAGAGTTTGTTCACTCTACGCCCCCACATATCAAGCAGAATGATATATCAAAACGTACACAAAAAGTAAATGCGTTTAGTAAATTAAATTGCATTAATTCTAACATTCACATTTTAACACGCATTAAGAATGCAGTAATAAAAGCAATAACTTTAATAGGTACGTTTAAAATGTTATTATATTTTCACTATAAAAGCCATTTACGCAAGAATTCAGATAATCGCAGCGTCATTTACGAGATAAAAGAATGATGCATGTACTGGGGTCGTGCATTGTTAAACTCTAATTTGTTTTTTTGTGTACACATCGCATGACACAATCAAAGCCTAATCTACTCTGCACTATAAATCAGCAACAGGCAACAATAAAAGCTTTTGTCATCATTCCTCGTAAGTAAATTATAGAGACGTGCACGGAGTGAACGGTATGCACTGGCATTTAACACATTCCGAAACGTAAATATTCGGCCACACAATAAGCGCAATTTTTTGGACCATTACTTAAAATAATGTGATTATTTTCTTATGCTTAGTTACCAAACAATGCATATAGTTGTATGTTTAACTATTATTACATAATTCATTGATTCAAACCGATGTTTTACAAAATTTACTAAACTAGACAAAAAACTAGTCAGAGAAATCTTCGAACGATTCGGTTGTCGGTTAGCAACATACCGTACCATTTAGCGGAACCCTGCCACCGTCACTGGTGACGAGCAGGCATAGAAGTATAACAGTATGTGCGTGTCTAATAGTATGAGGTTTTATTTGTCCCAGAGTTGACTTGACACTGATGAATTATAAAACTACGAGGAGCTAAAGTAAGTCACGTCTAAATGAGTTTTTTTTTCAAATGCATATTATGAGGGTTACTTGGTGTGTTGCCAAATGCACCAAAGGCACGCCGTACTAAGTTCATGCAAATATTTTCACGTATTTTGGAATAAATCTATCATCTATGTCATGCATTCTATTAACAAAGAGAAAACGTTAAGTCTTTTTACGGTTCCTGTGCGTTTAGTGCTTTTCATGTTTTCGAGATATAGATAATAACCGCAGATTATAGTGCAGTATATTATAAGCCCTCGATATTATTTGGCACAAAAGAATTGGATATGGAAAATGTACATAAATTATACTATTTTATTCACGGTATGATTAAAACGTAAAGATGTACTTAGCTTGAACCACATAAAGTTTCGCTTAAAACGTGCTTATCGAACTTCTTTAGTCATATTTTTTACATTTTTTATTTGGCCCAATTCTCCACATTGTACGAACCTACGCACATGCGTTTTGGCAAAAGTGTGATTATCTTATACACCGGTTTGTCAGTGCTTACAGTCACATCTGGCAACTATTAACGAGTAAGGGATGGTTCGATCCCCTGCCCTACCCAAGACATGGCTATAATCGTATTAGTGAAACGATGGTTTTGTGTACGGGGATGTATAGGCTAAACAATTTGAAGCCCCATTTCTAGCTATAGGAAACGACCCCCTGGAAACTAAGTCCAATTGGTGCAGTATGCTGTGTATTAGAGTTGTTTTATAATTTGTATTATATAGAGGATCTATCACGAGTTGTCAATTGATATAAATTTATATTAAACGAGTTTTGGAAATTTTATTAAGCGAGTCTCTGGCGAGCTTAATAATATTTCCTGAACGAGTTTAATATAAATACAAAATGTATATCAATGGACAACGAGTGATAGATTCTTTATATCATATGACACTAAAAACGCAAAATACGCGTTGATCCAATAGTCTATACTACACGTGGTACGTGTAACTTCATACGTACTGGCTATACTAACCTGTATACAAGGAAAATCATGTGATATAATAATAAATTATGTAATAAAGCTACTTACAATGTATCTAATCTTGGAACATTTCTAAAGGCGCCACTTGGAATGTCTTTTATCACATTAAATCGAAGATCTCTGAAATCAAACAAGAGTAAAACATCAATGAACAGAATCATAATAATGTAAGAATTCGTACAGAAAAACATCGCTTTCATTGCAAGGTGTTTCTGTGACTAGAACAAAATTTCTGTAACAAGGATGTCAGAACATTAAACTAGATGCAGTTTAACTTTGTATCTCGAGGAGACATCGGGACAGGTACAATGCTCGATATAAACCATGTGCTCGTATTCTGATGCTCATCAATTAGGTGCAAGTTCGTTTGAACTTTAAAATGTGCTCGACATAGACCAAGGGCTCGTATTATCGATGCTCGTCATAACGAAGTTTTACTGTATTGTCGACGAAACAAGAGGAGTCAACACATTTTGGACTATCTTTTTTAGCTCAGCAGCGAATGATAAGGGTCATGTATCAGCATGTCAGATCTATATACTAGTATTTTTTTATCAAATAATCAGCATCAAGTTGACAAAGAAAGAAACCCGAAAAAACCATGACAATTTGATGAAATAACAAAACATGTTTATTTGCAATGCTAGTCTATATCGTAAATTTTCCTCATCGTAGGTAGCTTTGCTCGCGCACTTGATAATTTAGAAGCAGTGTAGGAATGCATAATAAAATGCAGATATGTATCCTTTAATTCGTGTGTTAGATGTTTCAATTATCTGAAATTGACGAATATGAATATCTCCGCCATTTAGACTGTCAGCAGATTCACAGAGCATGCAATACCTACTGCAAGTATGATAAATTGTTATGGCAGTTGGCTCACACACATGGCAAGAAAATAACTTATGGCGAACATCATAAAAATACGAAAACAATGACTGAAGATGGCGTAGAGATTTGTCTGCACCACGCAACAATGCTTTTGTAAGTCGTACAATAAACGTACAATAATCGTACATCTGTTTCTCATGGTGCGAGAGAAACAAAAATAAACAGACAACTGTATTTAAAAAAAAGAAATATACAAATTGCATTACGAATTGTCAGTCATTTCTGTTGATGTAATCTTAGTGATAATCTTGACTGACAAGTTTGATATTTGTAGCCGATATTTGTTGGTAATTTGTAACTGAATATAAGCCACCCTCACCATCAGTTTGGATTTTGTAAGCTCATCACTTACGGCATGTAAACATCTGATTTAGGGGAATGGCATATTAAAAGCCAGATGGGCATGTCAGCCCGACATGATAGTGATCTAATTGTATACCAGTCGCTTTATTTAGTTTTTCAATCTTATTTTTTTATTATTTCAAACTCATTTTGAAAGGGCGAAAGGCAGGCGGCTCGAAATTCTGTAGCGGTTGGACTTTGTGTTCGATGTTCAAATGGACTCCGAGACGAAGCATAAAAGATGGAGGTTCGAAGAAACATGGAGAAGAAACAGTGGAGACATTCCTTTTGAATCAGAACATGGACGGAGACACAGGCCCGTGAAAAGTGCCCTATAGATCACTTATATGGACACTGTTCACGGACCTGTGGAGTGAGTCAACATCATCAGTCAGGGAAGTAACACCTGGAGACGAGCTGAAAGACCTTAGATGCTCTTAACGAGGACAAAAGGGATTGCGTCATGTTAGTTAAGTTTGCATGAAATAACGATTTAGAGAATAAAGGTCAGTGACCTTCTGATTCTCAAAACATCCATACCTCTCTCACTATGACATCATTTACATACTGACAATTTTATGAGGCTGAATGATGTTTTGAACGCGTAGAATGAGTAGACTATGCTACTTTATTACTATGAGTACTTATAACTATTTATATTTATAATGTGATAGTATGTGTTCACCTTGTAAAAAACTTAACTTTAAGTGATAATCTAAGTATACCCCAGCTGTTTTATTGTTTCTATCAGTCTACTCGCTGACGTAAGATATGAATTTATGAGTACAATATTATACCATGTATATGTATATGCGTGTACAGTACATTTACTTTAAAACATTTTATACATGCTTAAAAATAAGCAAAGACGGGTAAATCAAATCTTACACTAACATTGATTAAAAGTATGAAAATACTTAAAGAGGCATACACTATTTCCAGCATAATTTTACTCCCTAGCACATTAAATGACGTAAATGAGCATAAATCGTTTAAATATGTAAGAATAACATGTGCCGAAACTTGTTCGTATACATTTTGTATTATCAAATTATATATTTAAATACAATAAGCCTCATAATTGGAACCTTTTGTTTAAAGATTCGTCCGAAAGATTCAGTTGTGTAAAGTTTGCAACATTGAACAGTATTTCGGATCTAAGCTTCAACCATCGGATGAACAGTCGGTACCAATGAACCAATGAACCAATGAACCACTGGACTACTGGCTGTCCATATTCAATGAAACGGTAACTGATCGTTTTTGTTATTACTGTTCCATACAACTTATGAGTCATGGCATCATTTTTTTTATCTAAGAACACAGTCGATTTATACACGAATGGTATGAAATCTTGAAAATAAACTGTATAAAAAACCTGTCGATTTAAAAACGAATGGTATAAATTTTCAACTGAACTTGCACGTAAATATCCGGGTTCGAATCAAATATCATCACGTGTCAGTGAAATATTACATAAATATAGATTAAGAAAGTATTTAATAATTCTAACCACAAACACGCAAAGCTTCAAGAAAATATTCGGTCTCAAGTACGCAATATTCTTTATATGGAATTATCTGAATTACTCATCATAAATCGAGCACGGCTCAAGTGTGTTGGAATGCCGTGACAACATCACGTTTGAAAAGAAAATAAGGCTGTAATGCTGCCAAGTTTACGCTGTGATGTTGCC
This sequence comes from Spisula subtruncata, assembly GCA_963678985.1. Lineage (NCBI taxonomy): Eukaryota > Metazoa > Mollusca > Bivalvia > Venerida > Mactridae > Spisula > Spisula subtruncata. The sequence continues at coordinate 12,978,165 of OY787662.1, read as the reverse complement.
ATGCTGCTAGGCTGCAAAATCCACAGTGACCGCTAGTCTGCCAAATTCACCACCGCGGCTGTTAGACTGTTAGGCTACTAAGGTACACTGTTATTGTATTTGTTTGGGGTTAGGCAGGCTTTGTGTAAGTGGTCACTTACAGCAATAAGTTGGACTCACAAGAGAACATAAAAATGTAGAAGGCTAGTTTTAATCATAAGGACACCACTGAACAAAATTGGCAGCAGTAGGTCAAACACTATCACTTGTACGTATGTATGAAGTACTCTTAAAACTACTTAAAGAAGAATGTAGACTATAGTATGTTCTTGTAACATCCATCAAACAAAAGACAATGCAACCCACACACTTAATTTACATTCAATACGTACTTATGAATAACAGTTCAAAAATACAATTTCGGTAGGTAAGTTTCGCAATCAAGCTGAACGTTGTCACAAGGCCTATTTTACTTGGAATGACAGTACTTTGAATTAATTCCCGGGGACTAATAACACATCCATTGATGTTAGAATGCGTAGTATCACATGGTACTCGAACCTCGGTTATGGTAGTTTATTCACTAAATTCGGGGTTGAGTTTAAAGTCAAGTGGAAAGTTCGAGTATTTCGCACACACTTTATTAACACTATGTAATCATATTGTCCTTACTGTGAATCAACAAGTCATGGAAACTTAGAAACAATGCACCAAACTAGAGAGCAACTCGTATACAGGACGTTTGTATGGTACGGCTTGGAATCTTACTCACAACCATCTGTCAATATGATAACATACATGATATCGCTGGGTCAGTCAAAGGGATAAGGCTTATTGAGATTTAACCACTATAGCCAAAATACCCATAAACTAAAGACACAATAAGTCTCTAATCAAAATCCCAGCAATCCCTATGCCCCAAATAAGAATAGGCCAACAGGGGTGGGACTCCTAGAGTCATAGAGTCGATTCAAGTATATAAATTTGATAATTTCATTGTAATTGAAGTACAAACGTCAGGCATATAGGTGATTGTAATCGATAACACCGTGAGTCTACGACATCGAACGGTCATCTATTGAAGATTATAGTGATAAATAAGATAAAAGTCGCGTAAAGAGAGAAACACGATGACGTCATAACTTGATGCCGTATTAGTTCGTATGACTGATACGATTAATAATTTGACTTCACCTGACTTGAATCCCTAAACTAAATACAAGTTCTACAGAAGTTGAAAAGTTGTTGACTTAATAATCTTTCGATAAGCTTTAATTATTTGATAATTGATAACAATTCAAAAGGATGCGCTACTTTAATCAAGCCGAACATATTGACTACCCGGGATTAGGTAGATAACACTGTAGGGACACCAATACCAGTAAGTCTGGTGTTAATTTTAACTAACACACACGCAGTAAGTGGAGTTAAAGATGGAATTTAACGAAACAAATAAAGATAGATAAATAGCTCGAGAAAAAGTACTTAAAGTAATAAAAGTTTCTTAATTTGTTTCAAACGGTCTCGTATGACAAATATACGTTTAGTCTTGTTCCATTAGCAGTTTCCCTTCTTTTAATAAAAAGTTTGATGTAACGTTCTATCTGGCTTCATTGTATTTAAAATATGACAAGGATTGAGCCATTTATATTGCAAGTTAATTAAGAAGTATGAAAACATAACATGTTCATACGTCATTCTAATGTCTAAATATGATTACATGTACCATTTCGTTAATTATATGATACGTCTAGTTGCAAAAACAAGATTTTAAATGACAAATGACATTATACTGACATTTTGACAGATATCTATGGAACGCCATAGCTGTCTTACGATGACTATTTTCGGTTGTAATGTGGATTCTTAATTAGGTTATGTGGAGTTTTATTATGTTATGTGGACTTTTCATTATGTACACATAACATGATAAAGAAACCACATCACATAATAAAGAAACCACATAACATAATAAAGAAACCGCATCACATAATAAAGAAACCGCATCACATAATAAAGAAACAACATAACATAATAAAGAAACCGCATCACATAATAAAGAAACCACATACAATAATAAAGAAACCATATAGCATTATAAAGAATGCACATAACAAACAACAAATTGTCATCATAAGACAGCTAGGGCGTTCCATATACCGACTAATTTTTCTGCAGTAGGCTGTTATTCTTCTGATTCAGCAGTTTAGGCCTATATCAAACTGATGAGTTGACGGCTGTGCACAGCGGATACATAAACCATTAGGTCTCTGGTTGGGGAAGAGAATTTAATGCAATTATTTCAAGTGTTCAAAGAATGGTGTTGCTGACAGTGGTCATATTTATTACAGTACCATATGTTGCACACTTATGCTGTGATGAGACAAACAATGTGTCATGTAACAAAACAGACATATTTCCATCCATATGTGGTGTCATGTGATGAGCTAAATATCTAACCTCATAATCACATCATCAGTTAATTTGTTATATTACAGTAAACCACGAATAAATCAGCACACAGCTTGTATGGCACTGTGATCCAATTAGATAATCCCAAATCACATGTTAACATCAACCTAGTTCTTACAACAGCAATTACCCGAGAGTCACTATGTCAGATAATTGTCAGAATACTATGATAATATACTAAGACTATGTTATGCTATAATTTCATGCTGAGAACAGAATCAACAGATTGTCCTCAACTGTAGTAGGTATGTAAGAATACACTAATTTCTGTCAAAAACGTTTCTGTCAAGGCGTTTCAGCTTCTTCCTCTACTTTCATATTACCACCGTAACATTTTCAGCACAATTGACAACGACTTCATTTATTCCTCTACAATACTACTTAATATATGTTGTGTCCATGCTAATAATAGTTTGATTTCATTTATAAAATGATATTCATATCTGAGACACATGTACGCACTTACAATGTTGGCATTGACAACATGACTTACAACAGACAAACCATTTACCTCTGAACTAGTCAAACAAAGCCACTCTTGGTCATTGAGATTCTGAGCGAATGTCGAATCGTTCTCTGAATTATTGATGTGATTTGACTGTTCGCCATTAGGTTAAGTTTCCAGGGAGCAAAATAAGTATTTAGAAATGACCCTTGCGTGTTTCTCGTGCTAATTATGGTAGGTATGTAGAGGCGTACGTACAAACCAACAATAATACAATATAGGGTTTCTTAAAACATATCACAAACGAGAAAAATGGTTTATCATCATTTAAAATTACGCATTTATGTATAGCAATATATGGTGACATTTAAGAAGCTTAAGTTCGGACAAACATATTTTTACAGATGCAAAAATTGTAAAAGTGGGTGGGGTCATATCATTAATCAAAACTGATATCTTATGACACATCAAAGCATAAAACCATAATACTTTAATACTAAAAACTGATTTTAAAGGTAATAAATTATAGGGCATATTGTTTGTTTAACGTCTATAGAAAAGACACTTAATCCTAAAGCAGTAGTTTAAGCAACTGAAGACACTGACATTTAAACATCAGAATGATTGTTCACGTATTTCAACTCTGACACAAAAATACCGGGGTCCATATTTTTTCACACTTTTCAGTGAAATTTAAAACGCAGCAATTTAAACTTAAACTGTCTCTATCGTATTTTGTATCAGCCAATTTAATGTTCAGTTAAATGCATAGATTGAAAGGTTACGTAGAGAGTATAATTTATCAACATTCGTCACATAGTTTTCAGTGAATCGGTGAAATTTTAAATCTTCAAGTTGCAGTGTAGAAATACTACGTGACTTTTGACTACAGTGCCAATACGACATTGTCTTCACTTCAAAAACAAAACAAAATGGTTTTCGAAGTTAAGACAATTTCGTCTTGACACTGTAGCCAAAAGTCACATAATATTGTTACACGGAGTTTGCTATACATGCGTATTCATTTTCACATCGACGAGGGCTTCCTTTGAATATGTACACCGCCATGTTCCAGAATATAGCTCCTGATGTTGTATTCCAGGGTGCCCAATTCGGTGTGACAAGGCTTGGTGAGTATCTCAGTCTCTTCTTCTATGTAACAAATGTTTTGTTTGCATATTTCATTTGTATCTTTAATTGTGATCATTTTGCCATGTGTGTCGGGGTAAAAATTGAATTAAACAAGCACTCGAATACGCTATTTAACATTATTTAACCTTTCAATTTGATTTTAAATTATGTAAACGATTTAAAATCACTATATTATTTTGTAATAACACAAGTTTGAACAAAATGTATATCGTGCTTTTTATAACTGGATTTGTATTGTTGCATGTAAGATTATACGAGACATGAAGAGAAGACACAGAGTGAAGACGTCTGAAGTTGATGTGACCTCTACCGACGGTTGTTGAACAAGTACTTGACAAATCTGACCTAATTGTTCTCTTGTCAATGATCGACATAACACGGTATTTTGTCGCAGTCAAGTACGCCTGTCAATTACCTTAACCTAATCAAAGAACTCTTCAAATCTTGCCGAACATTAAGAGAGAGTTTAATACGATTTTATTCAGGCACATTTTACACTGAAAAGATTCTTCAATAATGATTATTTAATACATTAATACATGCAGTACGTTGGCTAATCATGTGTCACCAAGTATGTTGCTCGGCAGTACTACTATTCTTGTTTGAAGGATATCATTTGTGGTTTCCTACCTGACTCAATTAATGTACACATATGACTCATATAAGCAGCACATATGATAAGATATTATATTTATGGTTATGGTATAAAAGTTCATTCGTTCTTTAACCATTGTTTGGCTTTTTTGATAAAAAATCTTATTAAAGTAATATCTACCCCCCCACACTTAATAACGAAGCCACTTTCATTATAAAAAAAACAAATAACGAATGCCTAGATATAATTCAACAAGAAGACCCTTGGAAGTGTATTCTTTTCCCCATATCATATTCGTTCCCATGCCCGCGCCCACAAACAAATGAGGCTGCAACCATTCCTCTCCACTTTATTATGTCTGCCATTCTTTATTCTATTCGGTTGTGACTTATTTATAACTACCAGAAAATTAAGGAGCACTATGGGTTGACATCCAAAATATTGCCTTGTGTCGTTTGTATAATTTCCACGAGAGGATGGACTCAAATTTGACACCAAAAACAGCATGCACTCTTCCTAGCTTATTACAATAAATGAGTTCTAACTTCAGACTTATCTAATAATCAGAGAAAGGTTTGGACAAAATCTCAATTTGAGATGAGATTTCTACTTGAAATGTTTCTGGAGGTCGCGGCCTGATCATCAGAAGGTGATCGGATTGCGTTTGTGGCCTAGATACTGCTAAGGACATTAGACTATCCATCAACTGTAATGGACTAGGCTAGTCTCACAGGCGTGATGAATAACATGCATTTATAACTGTGTCAAAATAAGGTTACATTAAAGGCGTCGACGACGACTGATATACCAAGCATATAATAGGCTCCTTAATGAACTAGTAACATGCGAGATCAGAGGTGACAAGTATAGGTGAATAATCAAAGAGGTGTACATTTTCAACTTAAGTATTAAACGGACATAAATTTTTTCGCGGGGTTTAAATTTCGCAGATTTTGAAAAATGGTAATTCGGTGGTTTTTTAAACTCATGGATTTAAAAGTATTGAAAGAAAAACCCTTTTGTTTTGCGTATTTTGAGATCAATTATAGAGGGGACAACAATTTCGCGCCCTACTTCATCCGCGAATTCAACGAAATTTAACCCATCGCCAATATTAATGATTTTACAGTATTCGCGTGAATAATGCGCCATCATAGGATCTAGTAAGATAGGTAATCTTCAAACGTTTCATTCAATGATGTATCAGTGTGCATAATGCACAAATTACATTTTGATGTGAAAATAGTTAACGTCATTCTTCACTCATGCTGCGCTTGACATATTGAAGGCAACATTAATATTTCGGCGACAATTTAGCGCTGTTAACATAACTGATATTTCATTCGAGTTATTTTAATATGAATATAAATAGGACATTATTATTTACATCCAATTTTATATTTAAATAAGTCGATTTCCGCGCGTGGTAGGGAACACATTATTTAACGTTGTGCAAAACTTTTACATTTGTCAATTTTAATTTCATTTGAAGGACATATATTTTATATCTATTTTTATACTGAATGTATCAACTATTTCTGTGACAGGTGTTTTATAGTTCACACTAAAATCGATGTCATTTCTTTAATAAGTGACATATGAAGGTGGATTATTATCCGGTAATTTCACTGTCGATAATTTCACTGGCGATAATTTCACTCAAATGGGCTACTTATTTTAGAAAAATTTCCCTGCCATCTAAAATCATAATGAAGGTCGGAATAATAGAATAAGGCCTACTGTTGCTTTGACATGTTAGTGCAGTGCTGTCGGAACTAACTCAATTTTCTTCAACGCAATGGGAACAATTTAACACACACGTGAACAATAATACAATGTAAAGAAGGACTCACTGAGCGAAATGCAAAAATGCATTTTGAGTACTGATAGTGAGAAATATATATGTAATGAAAATGTCAGACTGATAATTGAAATGATAAACCCCACAGTCGACCATGATAAGCCACACAGTCGACCATGATTACACTGGATGCAGCACATGCAGAGCAAATGCATTTACACATTAATTGAGTAAATTGTTTCATTAAAATTTTATCACTTAGATTTTATAGTACTTAGTCATATCAAACACATCTGTACGTGAAATGCTTCCTTAAATACAAACATAGGATTGAGACTTCTAATTTAGTCTTTACTTATCACATTTATTTTTTGTTTGTATGATTTTATTTATCCCTGCCACCGGATGTTCCATATGGGTCATATTAGGTTCCGGTGGGGTGTAGTGCTGCTGCAGATACAGGGGTTGGGGTTGTACTCGTTCCAGAGACACCACTGGTTCTTTTACATACCAAGAAACGAACCCACGACCCCGAGATCTGAAGTCTCGTGCTCTTGTGCTGACTTTATCCCATTCTTATCACAATGACCTTTATGTAACTGTATATTTACCGTAGACAAACAATTGTACTTATCGGACAGAAATATCTTCCGAACATCGCGAAAACCGGATATATATCCGCTGCAAAATGGAAAGTATTTAGTACATAAGAGAATGTTTGGGCAAATGTTATCAACACAAGCATCAAAATGTTATCACAGTTCGGATCAGACGATTAATCACACGGACCATATGGTATAACGGCACGTTTAGTGGAACTGGAAATACACCGTATCGTGAAATCGGGAAAAATCTGAAAATATTGTACGGTAGACTGATGCTGCCATCACTACATGTCAAGAAATTCTGGAAGGATGAGAAATTTGTGTCTGTGTTGTTATTAAGTACTGAATAATGTCCTAGTACGAACGAGGTGGTCGCGATTATTGGTTTAGTCCATTAAATGGTACGCAAAGTAAAGTAAAACAACTGTACGGCATAATTATTATCATTATTTTTAAATGTTCTTGGATATATTTGTGTTATGTGTATGGTAATAATATCAGACAGATTTTTTTACCTTAGTCCCCCAGAAACTTCCATCCATCATACTGCACTTTTCTGTAGATGATTGGCATTGACTATTCTTTACAAAACATTCAAAATGACCAACCCTGAGATTGAACCAATAGCTTACCCGTTTCATAAATCAAAATATACGTTGATCTTAAATAGGCAAGGCTCATCGAGTACTTTTATTAGCTATTATTTACTAAAATGCCTCCCTCGAAGCCAGAGGTCAATGGTCAATTACGCAGGGATAAAAAGGAATGACCATTCACTACGACTTCCTCAGTTATAAGCATAACGCAAAACATGTATATGTAATCCAATGTAAACATTCAAATATTTCTCCAAAACCAGGTCACCACGTGCAGTACTTGCATGCTGTTAGAGGCCTCAGATGTTTAAAAGCTTCGAGGCCCCATAGTCCAACAGAAATTGACTGAATTACAAAGCACGCACAGTTTAAGCTTTCTAGTAACGTAAGGTTTAATACTTGACGCCGCCTTTGACTTTGCCTTTAACGATACCCACAAATATGTGACGTATTTCACTGATTGGCATTTCTTATTCCGACTAGGTATTTTGATTAACCACTTCGAGTAGTGTGATAAGTAGGCGTGTCAGGCACATACTACGATCTATTCCTCTGATTGGTGTTTGAGGCTTTCTTGGTAACAGTTAGTAATACATAATTAAAGGGTCTTGCGGTTTGACTGATTTGACTGGTGGTAGTTTATCGACCTTTTATGTAAATGAAAGAGGAAACCCGGAATGAAACAATTTCTGCTTAATGGTATATCTTATTAAGTATAATGATGTAATTGATATTTAGACCAGTATGTCATTATAGCGTTCCACGTAACCATGGTGAACCGCAGCCAAATGCAGAACCAGAAACACTACACACTAGCATTGTCCTCGCCCCTGATGACCTATAACACTATGTACTGTATAATTTGTATGGGTTAAAGCAACCTTAAGTGTATTTTAAGCTTTAACTCTATCGGTTGATACCTACACTGAGAAGCTGGAGGACAATACCATTGCCAACAATGTCAGGGGGGTGCCTCTTATGGTACCAATAAGACTAACCCAGGAATTATAACCGTAAAATGGTGGCATCACCTAGCCACTAACACAAGAGAAAAACGCAGAACGTAGGCCTACTGTCTGTATATCTCAAAAGCGCGTACTTCATGTAAGCCCGTGTACTGTCATTCAAGAAGAATTAAGAAGAAGATACCTCGACGTGAACCAATATTTCAGAACATCGTTCAAGACATGTAATCATTAATATTTTTGTCATGAAATACATGTATATATATTAAAAAAAACTTCAGTAACCAAAACAGAGTTTTGGTGTGAACGCGTCATAAGAAATAACCTTCAATAAATTGATCGACATAATCTTGATAATATGCCTGTGCACCATAAGCCGAACATCTACATCTTTCTGCGAAATAATAATAATTTAAAATACATTACTTTTTTGGTTATTAAAACTGCATTAAAATGACATGTAAACACATAAAATGACATATCCATGCAGATATTGGCCATAAAACTGCGTTATAGCTTCAGTCGTTTGTGTTTGATAATTGAAATTATTTCAGTAATGCTTGAGGAGGCGTTGTCTATATTTAAATGTAGTTAACAGGGATTTGTTGCTGTATACATTAAAAAAGTATTTTCTTCATAAAGAAATTAAACATTCAATTCGAGATGAATTCATTTTGATGATAATTTTAGCTCAGTTTGTAGCGTCCTCTTGTATCGTTATTTCTAAAGCAAATGCATTAACCTAAACATTAATGCGTTTAATTAAATTTTCGTCACAGCTATTCACTGAGCTCCTTCAAACGATTTTGTCAGCTAGACTTCATTAATTTTGCTGTATACGGGCAACGTTTTAACGACTAAGACACCATGAATGCATAAAAAAGTTATCATAGGGTTGGCGGCTGTATGTGTGTCATGTTGTAACGTGCCTGCTATTGCCGGTTATTGTCGGGTTATTTCACCTACTTGTTGCAATCGTAAAAGCTCGGCCATTTCCGTTTGTCTCCGGTAAAAATATTTTCCATTGGATAAAAACCGAGGTGATCAGAATGCTACTTGTTGGTATAAAGTACTTGACACCTTATTTTTTAAATTTCTTTTTCCACAAAATTTAACTGCAAATATTAGATCATGAATTTTCATTTTATCGTATTTTGATCGTACAATAATCGATTTAATGGTTTTAAAGTGTAGATATAAATGTTATAATTTTATTTTGAAGTACCTTTATATTTGCATTTCTGCATACTATACATTGCTATTAAAGTGTCAATTGCTACCAATATAATCATATTATGACATAACAAATATTGCTGATTTGTCAATGGTTATTTCATATGAATTGAAATACTAGGTAGAGAAATACGTCAAGTATTCAGAATAAAAAGAATTGAATTTTGTAGAAGCGTAATAAAGAAATCCGTCTAGACTGGAAATTAGAATGCTTTACTCAAACATTTATATTAGATACTATATAATTATAATGCGCAGACAATTCAAGGTCATACAGAGAGGATAGAGATGAGCCTCACATGCCAGATACAGGGGCACAGAACGTACTCAACTATGTAGATCACCAAATTTACACGCATTGCTAATTTCTATACTAAGAATCTACTGGCTACTAATATAAATATTCAGAATACTAGTATACATGTATACAAAACTGGACATTACATATATTTGGAAAACATTAACCCACCCCTACCAAAATGTATCAGGTAGTCTCAGCAACTCGCTTCCAAACTGTATCCCAACCATAACATTATTTCAACCTCCCACAACCAAAATGTACTTTTAATATGTATCAGTTAGTTTAAACCAATTTGGCCATCACCGTGTATCAGGTAGACGCTTATATTCGGCAATAAAAAGGTATGAGGAAATCGGACATGGAAGGCAGCACTCAACCAGCAGAGCACAGAAATCAGAAACGCCACAACACAACTTCACTGAGCAATGCCCACACATAAGTCAAAGAAACAATTAAAAGTCCTAGTCCCCTTCGAAACAAATGCAGGATTACCCAATTTCACAAAGAAGTTATAGAATAGCGGTGATTCCATGTGACCGAATGAAACGCAGCCAAGACCCGACTAAGTTCCCCCAAAGCTCCGTTGTAGGGCGACCCAATCACACAAACACATACCAAAACTGCGACCAAACGAGGCATAACCGATCCGTGATCTAGTTTAAAACACCAAGGACAGTGACCTAACGTTAATGGACTTAACTGTACAGTATCCCAACCATATCATCATTTCAGCCTCCGCAACCAAAACGTACTTTTAAACAGTGTAAGGTAGTTTCAACCACTCAGGTATCAGGTAGCTGCTTATATTCGTCAAAGTTAACACCTGTTCATACAATGATGACACAACAATTATCTACATAACTACCACAGTAGGACAGTAACATATCGTTATAAGTGATGTAATGACAGTGAAGGCTGCATACTGATAGCATACTTGAACTTGTTTAAATTTGACACATACCGTCTTCTCCTTTATGTATCACTATCTCGTTTACTTCCAATATAATCATTACATTTACTTAACATTTCTCACCAACTAGAAAAACTCGCATATGCTCTAAATTAAGCGTTTGCTAAGATTGTGGTGTTTCGGGACATCGAACCTAAAATGTACCATGTCCTCGTTTTCAGTTAGATAAATCCCTGAAGAAATGTGTTCAAAATTGAAATTTTGCTCAGATTGGGACACTCCGGAACACTTCTCTTAGCATGAAATATTTGCTGGTTCAACTGCATTTGTCATTGTCCCATTTACTCCTTACATACTGTATAAAAATTATAAGTTGTAAATGTATTATGTTCTGTCAAAATTGCTGTTAGATGCTCTAGACCTGAACCTAATACATTCAGCAAATGGTTTCGACATTTTATGGCGCATTAACTTACGTAAAAATATACTGCTCTATTAAAATTGCTGTTAGAGGCTCTAGACCTGAACCTATTACACATTCAGCAAATGGTTTCGACATTTTATGGCGCATTAACTTACGTAAAAATATACTGCTCTATTAAAATTGCTGTTAGAGGCTCTAGACCTGAACCTATTACACATTCAGCAAATGGTTCCGACATTTTATGGCACATTGTATATTTTAACATTATGTTGATTGATTGCCCTATCAGTGAAGGTGGGTTCATCGTTATCGACAACTATCTAGCGGACTTGAACCGTGTAGTATGTTATCTGTCGTATCTTGATAATCCATGGAACTTGCTAAATGCCTAGCAGAAAGATCGGAGGCGTACAATTGTAACATTGTTAAACAAGTGTTTGTGGAGACTGTGCTACTTTGAAAGATCGGAGGCACATTGGCAACAATAGTAACATTGTCAAACAAGTTTTTATGGAATGTTGCTTTGGGTGTAGTGTTTATGATGTGCGTTTGTCCTTAGAATCGTTCTTGTCTGCTTGCTCTTGATGTTGTCCCGGATTTCTTTTACTGACAGAAGAAACTGGTTGTCGAAGTGAGATGTCATGTTTAGCCTGTCGTGTTCAGCTGTTCCTGTTGGGTGCTGCCTCCATGATGGCCGATTTTTTTTTGGTAAAGAAATGGCTTTGTATTACAGTGTTTGCAAGGCCACGATGCAGTTACTGTAATAGAGCAGAATTTCTCTTTACGACAACAATGTGCAGTTTGTTACTTTTGTCCAAACATCTTCATAGTGTCCATAATGTTTCATAATCCAGTGACATGCAGCGAGATATCTATTTTATTACAATTGTTTCGCTTGTCATGCAATGCAATCTAATTTCCAATCATTATCGTATAAGGACATGTACAACATGTACAATGCAACCTGGGGATATGACACAGGCGCTATTTATGGATACAACAATTTTCCCTTTTCCAAGTGCTCTTTTGTGGACGTGCCTCTGTCACGCTCTGCTTGCCTTGTCATTAAACCTGCTTAGCTCATCATGTTTTCTCAAAAAGGCTTAAATCCACTATCCAATGTGGTCAATGCGCTCTTTGAAGTGTCTGTGTATTCAATGGTGTATGTAATAAAAGCCATCAGAAGTTCAATATGGTTGACGGTTGAGAAAACGATTTGTCAATTAAAAATGTTCTTGCAAACCACAAAACCAGGAATATCCGGCTGTATGACATACAATCACGTTCGGCGCGACCTTTTCAACAATTTTAATAGTTTTTTAAGTCCATTTCTGTAGTGACAGGACCACCCTTGGTGCGACGGACAAAGTTCGAATAGATGACATTGTACACGCTATCGAATAATTACATTGCACGATACTATCTTTGACATAATTATCCATAATATACAGAACTGGTACACCAACGATTTTATCAAATGAAAATCATTTCCCTTAAAATATTCGAAAATAATAGCAAACACTTTATTAACGTTTAGTTATCTTTTGACATCATTTAAATGTATCACCAAGTAACGTTGTTAAACTGCCTGTACCTAAGTAACAATAAAATATCATTTTAGATGTGTCACCAATTATATGGTGCCGGTAAATTGCCTGTGTCGAAGTAACAATAAAATATGCTATTGAAAGTTAAGTTACGATAATTTAATAGATTACATAAGGTATGTCAATTTACTTTTTTTATTTATGGGGGATGTTTAAAGAAATGCTTTCGTTTCTTTATAAGACATGTTACGAAGACAAAGCGGCGTTCGGGCCCCAATCTCCAGTAGGATCTCTATTTGATTTTTAAAGTCTCATATCACAATTATTTGTTATTTATTTTCGAGTCAATGTTCGTGGGAGGCTGCACTCTAATGTGGCATTATAAACCAGACACGTTATTCTGAATGCATTGCAGTAAAATGTCAAAATCATGAACTTCTGGTGCATCCAAGAATCCAACCCTGATTTTAGCGAAATCTCAATTTAAGATTTCTAGTTGAGACGCTCCGGGAGATTAGGACCAAAATTAGCATGCACATGTGTAACAGAACTTTTTATTTGTTTGGTTGAATGAAAATTGCAATTTATAAATTTTGGAAAACCATATTTCAGTCTCATCATTCATTGTGTGTATCTTGTGCGAGTTTAAAAATATTATCAGTCAGTCAAACATATCTGGAGAAAGAATCAGCAGAAACAAATAGACGAAACAAAATAGACGAACACACGTCCCAAGGACAATGCACAACAACCAGAAGAAAATGCCATATCCACTGCATTACGAGTAGTAACGTTACTTTTCCAGATTGATAAAAACAGGACACATTCATCAGATAGATTAGTAGGAGTTGTGTGAGCGGTTTCGATGAATGTTTTAACACGTTGACATTTGATAGACGTGATTTTCATTAATAGCAACGTTGTCACTATTCGGGAATTTGGCAAGAATAGGGTTATGTCTGGCAAACTCCCACATGTATTCGATGTGTGCTTACAGAGTCTGCATGAAGTGTTACTATTATTTACCATGATGATAAAATGTAACTTAGTGGTTTACTGTATACGCGAATTATATTTCAACGGGTCAAATATTAGCGAATTCAGCGAATTTGAAAATTTCTTAGTATTGGTACTTAAAAATCCTTAAGCAAGATGATTATTATATTAAGCTATTATTATTATTATTATTATTATTATATTTCCACGTCGCTAAGTTAACCACTTATGCATTATCCATATTAACTTCATTGTCCTTGTATAAATTGCGTGAACCAATTCAACCAACATACAAATTTACATGGTGTTAAACATGACAGTAAATCATAGTTCGTACAAGTAGATTTGTCGCATGTTATTGCCTGACACGAAGCATCAATCATTTGTAATAGTTCCCACATGGATTAAATATGAACTCTGTAACTTGCATTCGTAAACCGTTAAAAAAAGTTTGCATCTCTAGTTGCAATCGAATCTATACCGAAAGGGGCACCACTTAGCAATGCGACGTACGGACGCACTAGAGCTCACAACTACGGCAGCAATCACAGAAAGGAGGCGCAAATGACCAGTAACAATATGACCATAATACAACTCCACACAACTAAACGGTTGAATTACTGAAAGATAATAGAAAATCGTATAGGGAAGGCAGCATTCAACTTAAACAGCCGAATACACAAAACATAAAAAACATGTCATACCACAATAACACGCATTGTCACAAAAATTCAAGATTGCGCAACATTCATCACAACGGATGAATACTAACGCAAATATGGTACAATAATCTGTTCCACGTGCCATTCAATCAATGCTTTCAACATTTGCCAAATCATTAGACATAATGTAATAAGCTGGCAAAGTGCAACGACATACGTAACACAAACAATCACAGTAACATAGAAAAAGAAAAATCATAAACCACAAGAACACGGCACAAAAACTGAACAAGACAAACGTTTAATAATAACTATTAAACAGCTACAAAGCTGATTTAGCTTACAAATTCTAAAATCGGTATTTACTACACATTATGAAAACATATGTGACCAAACAAATGGATGTTAAAAGACATACTGGAAGACTTTTTAGGAACAATGAAAACAAACTAACTATAAGGATTAGGGGTGATATTCATACAGAATCATTTGCCTATATGAACCTGACTTATCCATAAAGCACCAAACATTCTCAAGTACTAGTACTATCATATAGGCGTGTTTTGTGAAAAAGATTTCCATGTTTTCGTGCATACAATCTCCTTGACTAACATATCAAGATTTTCTAAATAATTTGGTTAATCACCAACGTCTGTTTCTTACATTATCATCTGATCAGGACAAACAGGGAAACACGCTGGCTTATAAATATTTGATTTACCGTCATAAATCATAAAATAAAGACGACGAATGACTAGTGTCTTGGTTAATTTTTTATCCTTTGATTTGGGCGAAAGAACATATTACAAATGTAAATCTTAATCGAATACTAGTACGTCATCAGGGACTCTCTTGGATTAGAGATTGGTAACATGGTGTCCATGGTCATGTTTCAGCACAAACTCATACACTACGGGTCAGTGTCAATTTGATAACACTTCTGACTCACTTTTCCGTAAGTTTATGCCGAAGCAATGACAACATAGAATTTCTCGTGTTAGGCAGTGCATAATATTTCTCTTCTTTCTACCTGTCATGAATCTGTTTTCGGACACAGCTGATCCATTGGAAAGGAGTATTATGATAAATCATCATTAACAATATTTATTGTTCCGTCTGATCCAAACGTGGCATCTAGACTAGTTATTGTATGAATTGTTGCAAGTTACTTTTACAGTGTGTGGGTTGAAATGTAAAGGTAATCATCTAACCTAAATTTGCGAGTTTGTAATAAACAATAAGTATGTAATATGCCACAGGTGTCGACCCAGTTCTGAGATAGATTATATTCAAAAGTACTTGAAATTGCTGCAATATCACTCTTAGACCTACCAACAACTCGGTGATATTTTGTTGATTTTAGCTGATAGTTCGCGTATTTAATATAATTACGGGTAATTTAGACCCCCAAGTCGTTAGCTCGAGCCTATACCAATAAAGTATATTATTACCACGCACGCAAGAACTTGACACTTGAGTTGAAATTCCTGACGATTTGATATTTAAGATAATACCTACGTGTCAAAATAACTTATTGTTCACGTTAAACGCTTTTATCATGTTTATACAAATTTTTCTTTAACTGAATTTTTCTCAATTTTCTTATCAGAAAAGAGAAACATAAATGCCTTTTTTGTAACAATTTTTGAGATAGTATATAAAAAATTTGAAGAATGTGTGCATTTTTTGCTCGATATGAAATTAATAGAGACTTTCACACGCATCGACTCTCTGCGGTGTGTTATGATAAGCCATTTGGCGGGGCAATCATGAATTAGATAACATTGGTGGTATATAAGCTTTTATTGCGATTTAAGCTTCTGGAAGTGCTTCTTACGTCATTTATATCATTTCCATTCAGCATGTTGAGCGATAAACTTGTTCTTTATGCACACTTCTGCTATAGCAAGCACATGCGTTATAGTCGCGGGTACTCATACAAGGGCCGTTAAAAATTACCTCTCAAAGTCACACCCTAACAAATGTTTACATTTACCTGCCTCAGACAAGAATGATAGAATATAACTTGTCTTTCTAATACAATGAAAATGCCAATGGACTACGAAACATAAACGCATACAACCCGAATGCATTGACCACCCTACTTATGCCTAAATAATCTATAAACACTGACATAACTGGAATATCGTTAGAATTGCCATTTTAAAAATCAGATAAAAAAATAAAAAGATGATCAAGCAAGTTTATAACAATTGGTCCTCCTCTGACACAATGCATCTTAATACATGTATATATGTGTTACAACAAGTCATATAGTCGTATTAGAGATGTGCACACCAAGACAGATGTGAGGTTCTATATCTTTTAACGGTAATTGTACTAGGGGTTTTCTCAAAGGTATGTATGACTTCAACTAGTACAATGGTTTGATTTACCATCAATACACATGATTAAATTCGTCTGCTTTATATTATATCAAAATTCATTTGAGACAATCCCTCAGTTTTAAACGCTTAAAATTTACAGATGTCCATATAGGCCTAGGTATGCACATCTCTATTAGGATGTGATGTAGCATCAACTAGTACCAACAACGACAAACCCTATGTATCACAATACAACTAAACATCCTCCCACCTTTCGACAAGCCTTGTTAATCCCTGACAACTTATAATTATAAAAGGGACAAGTAGATAAAATACTGACAGCTTTAATTGATGTTAACAAGTGGTATCAAGCCAAGAGACAACAGAAACAGAAAGGATAGGAGGCGATGAGGCGATAAGAGCCTTGCGTGAAAGAATTAACTCCACTGTTCTCAGCTTTAGGTAGATAAGAAGATAAGATAAAGGTAATCATAAAATAGTCAAATCAAACGAGTTATATACACACTAGTTAGAGTGAGAGCGACAGGAACTGCCGACGGCCCGTCGTCTTTCATGTTGTAATCACGTCGGAGTTTTGCTTCCAGCAACGCGTGATAGTTTAAACAAAGATATGTATACATAATAAGTTTAACAAACAGAATGCACTGTGTGTGATGAAATTACGTATGTTGTACGTGAGCTCCAAGTCATTCTTGCTGTTTTTTATGGTCTTAATATCTCAACCTTGGTAATGTAGCCCTATTGAGTTTTGCACTTTTTTGTTTTATCTGAAACATCTGAACGTGGAAATATACAACTTTATCAGAACATGGAGTCACGTACCGCATACATACCATCTATACCTTGTTTCAGACAACTATACGGTTGATAGAAACTCAGACGAAGACAACAGTGATGGTGTTTGTAGAAGGTATGTGATAGAATGTTACTTCTTTATCATATACCGGTAGTACATCTGTTTGAAAAGGGATTCCGGAAGGTGCTGTACTGTTTAGCATGAACGCCATGTGTCTCATAAGTCAGAATTTACTGGTCCATTCAATATGGGTGACATTATACTGATGATAATGGAACTTTAACCTTTGTTTGTTATAGACAATTACAGTAAAGGTTAATGAGTGGTGACGATGCTAACGATGATGGGGTCATTGACGATTGTCAGGTAGTATTTCAAAATACAATCGTATTTCATATCGGAGCAATAGGCCTACATGAATGTTTTACAGTCTTCAAAATAATCATATAATAGTTTATTGGATATGGTACTGAAAATTTCACGACGGTGGTGATGGTGATGGTTCGGAGGTAGCAATTCCAATCGTCGTAACGGCGGTTATGTTACTGGAAATTCCATTAGACATGCAGGTGTTGCAGAGAACAATGCAGTGTGGTTTTGTTTATGAGACGATCCAGTACAAACACATTCTAGTATAGACTACGTTGATGCACCAAACAAAAACAAACAGATGCAAGAAGGAAAATAAATTCCTCTTGCTTTTATCAGGTTTTTGGGACGAAACATGCACACTAGAATGGTACTATCAACCGGTATTATATACTAAGGCCAAACTCAAATAATAGTGTGATTCTTGTAACAGTAAGAAACATAGCCTCGTGGCGATGGATAACATTAGGAATGAGATGTTTAGATTGATTAATATAAGTTGGAAAAACATTCTCTCAATCGACCTTAAAAAATCAATATAAACTAACAGTAGGAAACACGTTCTATTTTTGACATTATATATATTTTTTATACGTTTTAAGGATTTTATGCAGTAAACAATCAATGTTCAGCGCCGATTTCCAACACTACGCCATTAAAATATGTATAGTATAAACCAAAAACGTAGGATAGGCAAGGATAGACAACAGAAACTTAAGTATTTAGTTCAAGAAGAGCCAAGTAATACTTGCAGTAGTTAACAATGGACTCATTGACCACATTAAAAAGGCAGTAAAACAGCAATTAGAATCAACACGTGGCAATTCTGTTACAGCTGATCTTGTTTTACAAGATGTACTCAGTTAACCCTAGGGAGAAACTTAAGATGAAAAGATATGTTGTTAAAGCAGTTGAACTTGAGTATTACAACAAGGTCTACAGTTCAATATGCATATGCAATGAATCATTGATTAATTACAAGTCACAAATAAAGTTACGGAAAGTCTTGTAACAATAGGGGATTTGTTGTGAGGGCAAACCGTACGAGTGTACTTTTGTTAATTGTGTTTAACTCCAATACGAATTAAGCTTTGGGTATTTTTTCATATTTTGTTATGCCTTTAATGCAATGTTTTCACCATTTTCTATAAATTGTTACTATTTTGTGATGCACTGTTTATCGATATGATTATACATGACATGTTTGTATGTCCCTTAATTGGAAAATAAATTATTTGCTGTTCTTTTCTTGTAAAGCCAGTGCCGAGTGCGAAAAGGTTTCAAGGAGCACTTGGGGAATCCACCAGGACAATTTGATGACCCAGAGGTTACAGATGCATGGAATAAAGTGTGTTCTGTTGCTTACGAAAGTAGATTTTTAAAACTAGAAGTCACAAACAGGAAAATAATAATATCTCCGATATGTCGAGCCCCCGGTTTATTTCGATCATTTGACTTGTCCCGATAAGTTCTCGAAAAACGAGGTTTTACTGTAGCTCAAAATCAGTCAGTAGAAAAAAGGCGTAAATATGTACACGGTGGTCGATAGAGATGTCTCAAGCTTTATAGGCATTCCTTACAACATTAACGTATAATATTATGTGTTATTAACCAACTTCCAATCTACTTTATATCCGATTTCAGACAATGTTATGCCCTGACAAACTCTTGAACCATAAAGTGTTTGTTTTACCGAAGTTAAATGAAATAAAAGTTAATAAACGAAAACCAGCTCAAAAGACAAATTGAATAAGAAAACACAACTACTTGATGTAAGTGGTTCAGTTTTTCGTACCACCTGCCCTGACCGATTTTCATGATCTTTGTGTCATGTAGGCTTTTCGTCAACCCTATGGATTGATAAGGGACAAAGTGAAGGTGATGTATCCAATTGACCGAAAAACTATCAGGTTTTTTTTCAATATAAAAACATTGGTGTCACTAGACTGACTACAAATGTAGGTTTCTGACACTTTCTGTGTTTAACTTTAAACACCATACACCATGTTTCTTATAATACGATGCACATGTCGGTGTTACCAGACCCAATTGTATACAAGTATTATATCTCAGGTAATGTACGCGTTTTGTCTCAATAGCAGGTGGAACATATGAACTAGAGATACGTATAAACACAGGTGATGTCACTTAACAAAAAAAACTGCATAAAACACAACACCAGTCTTCGCCTTGTTGTTTATATTGCACGGTGCATATTTCATAACATAAAACAGACCTGACAGACACCGACTGTGAGGTTAAGTGTTTCAGACGTAACAACAAAATGTCGGGGGAAAGTTAAGTGGTTGTATTTTAAAATTTGTCAAATCTGAAAGAGGGTGTACAATTAAACATAGGACGGACCGAATGTATGTCATATATCAAGTTATCAACTAAGAGAGACAGACTGTGACATATATTAGCAGTGATAGGTAGGTCACAATGTCTGATTATCGATCAAGTACAGGGTGTATACATTTTTTGTACCAAGGCTAATCTCTAACCTATCATTACCAATAGTTATTTTTGCTGTTAGACATATAATTAAAACATGGCCTAATATTATGACGATGTCTTTAGCGGCAATCTTTTTTAAATCAGACCATATCAGCTCCACTACTTTATACTGATATAGCGCAAATGAATGGAGCAAATGTTAGGATCTGATTTTAATGAGATTGTCGCGGGGATCTCTAACTCGAGAGAACTACACACATCATCACAGAGAGGCGTTCGGTGCCATCTTGAAATACAAAACTAAACCAAAAATATAGAGATATAAACTAAATGTTCAGCAATATACAGTATAGGTACATCAGTCAAGCTAATTCATAATCAAAGTTTCAACATTCAATTTGGTACTCTCATGTGTGATATGCTAGATCATCGTCGGATACCCACGGTCGGTGATGTACGTAGCAATCCAACAATTATGCTAGATATGCTAAAACAAAAGATAGTAGTACATCGGATCGCGTACTATTGGTGTTCTAAAATGCGTATGGTATTCTGAAAACCGTTCAATTACTAGAATTATTATACAAAATACAATGTAGAGAACTAACCATCGTATGAACTCACCACACTTCCATAACGATAATTGTCAGAATCGTGTCATAATCGTAATCGGTTACTGCGAGATAATTGGTTAGATATCAAGACAAGAAACAAGTAAATGGACATACTAATGAATGGCATACAAGTCAGGCATATAGTTCATTGACCTCAAATGCCACACGTCATGTCTAGCCAACACATGGTGTAATATATTACCCCATTCTACATAACGTCTGACAATCACGTATATTTCATTTCTGTTTCATTGGTTGGCCATTATGTGGCAATATCTTGTCTTTTTTGCATATATGCGTGTAAAGCTTTTTTAGATTCGTTTTTACTTTTATTGTGATCTATAAAAATGAGCATAATGCATTATATAGTGTGTATGTTGATAACTCCAGGGATAAATAGGGTACCCGGGGGCAAACCTTCTTAATGAGTCACGTGACATTAAAAAATGAAAATGAGTCATCTAGTTGTGAGCACAATCTACTTCCCGTCCCATAGACAGACGAAAATGGCAGAGCTTTCACGTTTGGTGAACACAAAATTTGTAAGTACGTACTTTAGAAGATCAAAGATGGAAGCATATGTACATGTAGGAGATAATAGTGACCACGTTATGACTTTATGATACATTAACAATAAAACAACAACAAGAAGATATTAAATGTTGTTCTTATGATGCGCAAACAACGATTTCCCCGCAAATTCAACCTGCACCCTCGTGATATACATGATAATCCTCTGAGTCATGTAATTATAGAAGCAGTTTTATCTTGTTACATATCCTGGTATCTGGAAACCTAATTAATGATCACATCAGATAGTGCGCAGATGAATATTGCATCCAGTACAATGAGCAGTAATTTGTTGTTGCAGAAAATTCGGTCGTTTAGTTTACATTACTAGTACTGTAACACTTCGTTAAGACGAGCATCGATAAGACGAGCACATTGCCTATCTCGAGCAAATTTCAAATCCCGACGAATTTGCTTGATATGGTTTTTTCTATTGCTATAAGTTCAGCTCACAATTTTCGAAGACTGTATTCTTTTTGTAAAAACATGCAGAGCAAAGCTTCATTTGCCATTCAGCTTTCTGCTGAAATCTGACAAGCACATATATGAGTTCCTCCAGCCGGATTTGAACCCGGGTGGCCAGATCATACGACAAGCGCACTAACCATTGAGCAACTCTGAGCTACGAAGCAAAAACAAAACTCATTATTGTGTAGCTGACTACAAATATATTTAACAAATACAAATACAACTGGGGAAATGTGTCAGACTAATATACACAGTAACGTTTGCCATTTAATAAAGATAAGGTCAATTAATTATAGCTTTTAAGTCGTTTGTGTCATATCAAATAAATCCAAGGACATATTAAGTTTAATAACCCATGGCAAAAAGTAACTGGTTCGTCTGAACATGTGAATAAAAAGTAAAACGTTTTATAGATATTTCGTAAGTTGAAATAAACTGACGTTTTGATCGACGTATACTACTCAAAATTTGATAAGGGTCAACAATTCTACATATTTGCAAAATTAATATTTTAAAATGTGTTTAGATTGGCTGGAGGCCTTCAGCAAACATACTGATGTTGCATGTGAAGTAACGTAAACGAAATGTTGTTTGTCATAGTTTCACTGTGGTATAACGTACACCGGGTATTGCTAGAAAAATGAGTAATGTTATCAATTTTGGACAACCAGGGTGAGTTTAGAGACGAAACTTTCCAAATTACTGACTACTTATGCATATCCCAAATGGATTTTAACTTGAGTTTGACTGAGACAGTGGTGAAAAACATGACCATCCGGTTGCCCCCTCCCTGCTTTGCCCATTTAACCAATGTTCTCCGGGACGTCAAGTGAGCTGTTAATGAATTGCTTCAAAGTTTGATTCAAAATTATAACCAGCAGAATGATAGACAGCCCAGAAAACTAGTTTTTTACCCTTATCAAATTTTGAGGTGTATATTACTCGCCGTACAAATTGTATACCGAGTTTAACTACCTTAATTTATGTTGCGATAGGCCTATGAAATTATCGGAAGCTATATCTAATCGAGTCAACTAACTAACCGTTTCACTAAATGCCTATAAAATATACTGTAACAATGTTATCAAGTAGAGTATATCTAAATTTGTTAGGTTGTTAAAAAATCAAATTACTGAGAGTATTGAATTTAGGGTGTTACTTTTCACAAAGAGAGTCTTTCAAAGCCCCGCTGTCATTGAAACAAAGTGTACAGTCTCACCTTTACTAGTATACGGACTCAGCAAAGGTATACAAACCTGTAAGGGCGCTTGAAAGGTAGGTAAGTGTTTTAATTAAGTAACAGTCAACCAGTTAATGAAAGGGCACTGACTGGATGATTTTATTTGACACAAACCGAGTGTCAACTGTTAACACAAACGCGACAAAGGGTGAAAGACCTACACGTTGTCAGTTATAAACCAATTTCTTTAGGGGATAAAGTGTCTGATAGTTTTGCTACACTCATTACAAAAAAGCTAAACCTGATATTCAGTGACGTCTATCATGTAAATATGTAAATAAACTTTAATCATGAACAAATTGTTCATGAACTTCAGCTCGTAAATTTGTTAATATAATATGGTTGTCTACCTTAACAAAACGGTTTTGTTAATTAAAAGATATTATATACCATACGAAAGAGAGCGTAATTTAATCTCGAATCAAGCATTTTTTTGTATGAAATTAAACGACAAATTCAAAAAGAAATGTGTTTCAATATGGCTTATAGCTGTCGTTATGTATTAACGTCATATTCGAGGTATTCACGCGAAATAAATGGATATAGCATACATGCATGATGAAGTTAAAAGGTGAAATATCATTAATAGATTATTATAAAGCACGATTAGCTAAAGAAAGGGACGTTTCTACATGAACTTTAATATGACTTCAAAACCATTTTACTGGTAAAGCAGAGCCCAAATTACCGATAGTCTTCACTGGTTCCGTAATTGTAATCAAAAGCATCTTATTACATGTACTCTTTCAAGAATACAATTAGTCTACAAAGTTGTAGTAAAACCCCTAATATGAAACTTTCCCTCATCAAGACCTTCACAGGTGTGCTTTTGGGGCTGAACATTAAATTGACCGCTTTGACCTCTGACGCAGTACCAATAAAGCATACGAATGCTGAAAACTAAACAATGTGACTGGATAATCATTACCAACACAAAGAGGAATTAACTTTGGAACTAATTGATAAATCTACTAGTTCTTTCAACAAGCATAGTGTTGCCAACAATAAGTGCATGAAAACACAATCAGTTACCGGGTATCAACATAAAGGAATAATACGTGAGGATCATAGTTTTGTACTTCATGCATCCTCATGATTGTCCAACAAAAAACCGGTGCTACATAAGAACCATGAAAACACATGAAATGTAAATGAAACATTTTATTTTCAAGCGTTTTGAACTTGTTGCTTTTACGCAGTAAACCTATGTTTGTTTCTGTGGCTTCATGTATGTACGCTTGGTTACTCAGTACAGACATATGCAATCATCCACTGCATTGTTGTGTATTTATGTATTTTACCTACTCAACTGTTCTTTGTTCTGCTGCATGCTCATTATTGTAAGCGATATAAGCCAAATAATAGGTTGACCTTAATGGCTCAGTAGTTACTATTTCGATGGCTTAGAATGAGAAGGTCCTAACTACTACTTACGACCTTATACGATTCATACATATTTGAAATCTCAAGTACCAGGCGCTTCAAATGAGCCTATTTTTATGAAAATACAACTTGTCATTTTGACCAAAATGAAGATATAGAAGCTTGTTTTACCATAAGTTAAGAGTAAATTGCAGACAGTTTTTTTCTTGTTTTCTCAATATATCGATTTTGTACTTACGACCTTCTCATTCCAAGCCTTTGATATAATGCATTGTTCTCAAATTTACATATTGCACTGTGCTCTTTCCTCTGTGGTATATTCTTTGTAATAAGCGAACAAAATAATATGATAACTTGTACGTACTGTTAACGCTATAAATGTCATAATTTAGAGCGAATGAAATGATAACAATGTTCTTCGACATTTGATGGGAGTACAGTATTTGTTTCAAGTACATAACATATTATTTGATAAATAAGGAAAACTCAACATTTGGGTTATAGACTGCTTATCGATACAGAAATGTGTCCTCTTCTATATACGAAAAATACCTGAAGATAGATTCTATATAATCTTTTTATAATTTTGTTTTTGTACCAGCAGACAATAGCTAGCCGTCTTAACAGCTTAAGGTAACCGTACGTTTTAGGTGAACAGTTGACGTGTATTCATATGTGGAGAAAACATACTGTAATATACAGTCGATTTAAAGTCAAATGAGAACGGTTGTAAATATACTATCGTCTGACAGGTAAACTATGTTTATCTAGGTTTAACTGGGTAAACCTGAGTTAACGGTATATAGCTTATACCCAGTTAAACCTAGATAAACATGGTTTAGCTGCCGGACAATATTATATTTACAACCGTTCTCATTTGGCTTTGAAAGGTATGTAGCTGTGTTAATTCAGATACATTGTTTTGTATGCATGCGTGTAGAACGTGTAAACGCAGACGACATGTATACCAATATTAGACCAGCATGTATAAACAAAAGTGACTCGGCTAATTTTCTCCGCAGACGAGATATTTATCAATCATGATTAGCATCAATATTTACGTTCCTTTGATCTTAGCGCTATTGATCTGCCATATCCTATACATAGATATGGGTAAATATGTAAATCTTAAATATCAGGTTTAGTTATTCGGGTATGTAGGGATGAGGGGGGGGGGGGGTAATATTATATATGATGGATGTTATACTCAGTATACTGTATACAGAAATGTAGAAATGTACTTTTACTTTTTATTACCCTCCCAGATAGGCAAGCTCATTCACATTATGCATCACATACATAGCTAAATGTGCTCATCCAACTATACAAAACTATACAGTCTAACCTCTGTAGAACAACACCCTTTGAGAGCTGTATACATTGACCGGTTTACAGAGGTAGTTGCTCACAGAAGGCAAATTTATAGTAAAAATCAGCTAAGGGGTATATTAAAGGTGTTGTTCTTGAGAAGTAGTTGCTCTACAGAGGGACTCCCGAGAGTGGTTGTACTGTCCATAGTCAAGTACAAAGAATTATTATTATTATTATTATTATTATTATTAAACTATGGTTACTTACAATATTGTGGTAGTCCTTGGTACGACCGGTATAGTCTCCAGTTGAAGGAACATACACCGAACCGTCGTGCCGTAGCACTGACATCGTGCCGGGCACTGGGCTCCAACTGTAGTCACTTGAAAAACTCCATAGAATAACGCCAGCGTTATCCAAACGAACCCGTTCATTATTAATGAATTTTGACACAACTCACACAATTAAAATGTAAAATAGATTTTTATGAAATAAAACAAATATAATATTATTTTATCACATTAATTAATATATTAACACTTCCGAACTGAAAATATTTTTTCCGCGGAAATAAAAATCCAAGCCGCTACAACTATTTATTTTGTCATCATTTTTTTTCTTCAAAAAATATTTTAATAAAACACTATGATCGAACACTTTATCACAGAAGTACACTTAACTGTACACTGATTCAGATTTCCATACCACTATCTCTATACATCCAATTGCTTTGGTACAAACTCTACACTCAATGAAACATAAAAGTGATCGAATCTTAAACACTTCCGAGTGTATATTTTACTGCTATCTCCTTCTTATCCCGCCTACACGATATTAATAATACTAGTAATAAGGCTGCGAATTAACTGGCTTCGTTACTGATCAAGCCGAAGTAGATATCTGTGGACAATCCGACAATTCGACATTCCATGTACGCCGGTTGAGAAAACATGCAAAAATGCGAAGGTTTTTGATAAAACACACTATGTACGCGCATAAATACACTGTCGTCTGCAACGTATGTATGCTACATCGAATTTCCCCCAAACCGTATCCTTTTCTATGCTACCTCTTGTATACTCTCACTTTTTTCCACTGATATGAAAAATCATCGGGCTTAGCTTAATCATTCAATTACCGTCATCGTAGTAAATTGTTGATCTCAGCTATACACCTGGGACATCTTTCATTTTAATCGCGAAATCCTGCATTAATAAACTTTCCAGTTTCAGTATATTCGGATTCAACACCGTTTCTTAACTCTTCAAAACAAATAATAACCGTCCAGTATGAGATGTGTAAGAAACCATGGATGTTTTATTGAGTTCAATATCAGGTTCGATGTCACATTTATTTAGGGGTCAGGGTCGATCAAAAATATCCACCAGTATGCATCCGACGTGACATTCCAAGTCGGTGTTTAAACAAGTAATAAATCCGCTTTAAAACCTACGCATATCAGCGGGCTCAATTTTCATATGATAAAATTCGAGTGGCAGGGGATCAATAAATAGTTTAATGCATCTGTAATTAAGGGTTCCGGTTAGTGTCAAAGTGGGCTTGAAGGTCATTAAAACCCCATAATGGGAACAATAAACCCTTTAATAACGAGACTTTCAATCACATTTGTAAGATAATGATTTCAGTGCTTGCAATATAAAACGTATAGTCGTTTTCATTTCGACAAGGGTTGGTAAACGCCTGTATAATATGAAACAACGCATTGTATGATTATGTTACTAAATTGAAATTAAGTAATAAATAAAACACCTTAAGCTTAATATGATATTTACCTATATATATATGAATATTTAAAATCATTGGTGACACTTTTGCATTTGGTCATGAAACTACATGAACTGTAATGCATGCAATTTGAGACATATTGAAAATTGATATAAATTGTATTTTCAAATATTTAATCCACAGTAAATAAAGTCATTATTATTACAATTAGCTGCTTATTTGTTGGAGCCGTTTGTTGCTAACAATAGAGTGAAAATCTTAGGTCAGTAAATTAAAACATGTGTATTTATATATTTATGACGTATCCAATTTATGATGTACATTGGATGTATTCACTTTTGAAAGTTGGTATTAGTTCATGTTGTATTTCCATGTGTAATACCCGAAACAGATCAGCGTGAAATAATATAATTATTACCTATGCCCTTTAAATCAATTTTAATTGTAAATCACATGGTCTAGTGGATAAACTTGAAAGTCGTCGCCAAGCAGCCTTCGACAAACAATCAGGAGGAGTGAGCTTTTTTCCCGGCGTACTGTCAATTACAAACATTGGTCACCGTAGTGATGAAAGTGTTAGTCATTCGACTTCCCTGTCTACCTCAATTTGTCACCATGTTATCCTCTTACTTTCGTCAATTAATCGTTGAACATAAGCCAACTAAACATGTATAATTATCTTACAACCGGTTTAAATGCTAGAATTAATTGCTGGTATAAAGTGATAATTTAAATGTAGGAAATTGAGTATTTCTAGACAAATAACATGGTACTAGTTCACATTCGTACTAATTGTTAGATTTGTCATGAGACAAATTACAATCTATAAAAGTCAAAAGTACATGAATATTTAAAAAAAATATTATAAAATCTTTTCTGAAAACCAGTGTATTGTTCACATGACATTGTATTCATGTGTTTGTTGCTACGAATTGCCCATCAGTGTTCCTGTGTAAACAGCCAATGGGCATGGGTTACGGATGCTTCTGTGTAACCAACTAGTGCCCTTTCGTTTCCACCCACCGGTCCTGTTATTACCAACTTTCCTGCACAACAAACCAATGCTCATGCATAATCATTCAATGCGCCTGCGTCATCAACCAGTGTTCCTGTGTTAACAACCAGTGTTCCTGTGTTACCAACAAGTGTTCCTGTGATACCAACCAATTTTCCTGTGTCACCAACCAGTGTTCCTCCGTTACCAACCAGTGTTCATGTGCTACAAACCAGTATTCCTGTGCTTCCAACCAGTGTTCCTGCGTTACGAACCAGTGTTCCTGTTTTATGGACCACTGTTACTGCGTTACCAACCAGTGTTTTTGTGCTTCCAACAAGTGTTCCTGCGATACCAACCAGTGTTCCTGGGCTTCCAACACTGTTCCTGCGTTACCAACCAATGTTCCTGCTTTACCAGCCAATGTTCCAGCGTTAACAACCAGTGCTCCTGGGCTTCCAACCAGTGTTCCAGCGTTACCAACTAGTGTTCCTGCTTTACCAGCCAGTGTTCCTGCTTTACCAGCCAGTGTTCCAGCGTTACCAACCAGTGTTCCTGTGCTACAAACAAGTGTTCTGGTGCTACCAACCAATGTTACTGTGTTATCAACCAGTGTTCCTGTGTTACCAACCAGGGCACCTGTGCTACTACTAACTAACGATCCTGCGAAACCAACTCAAATGCATCTGTGTTACCAAACAATGTTTCTGTTTTACAAACCAATGCAGTAGTTGTAGTCTAAGCAGAAAACATACGATTGCCAGGTACCCATACCCAAGTCATCTAGACAAAATTATCTAGCAATCGGACGCTCTACTGGTTGAAATGAACGGACTGGTCTTTTATTTGTGTTGACATATTTACAACGCCACTGGTATCATATTAATATTGTAGTCTTTGTACCTAATGTGTTATTTACTGACAAGAATTATAAAGAAAAGCGGTAAAGCGGGATACCAAATTAACCATTTCTCACCTGCCAAAAACTTGAGATTAGAACCCAAACGCCAACTGACATGATTTCTCGAAATGACAATTTAATGTGGCAGAAATAAAATTAATGTCTCTTTTTATTGCTTCGATTTAACATTTGCCTGATAAACTCTTACAGGTAAATATGACGTATGTTTGATGTGTAATTGTTCAATCTATAAAATCTACATTTAACACCGTAAAGATATTAGGGATTTTAACAAATGACATTTGGCCGATTATTTATAATAAAACGCTTCTGTAGCATAATTTGTAGTTTTGTACATAAGAAAAAACGATACGTATGTTAATAGGTTAGCTTTACGCACCATATAAACACGGAACGTTTGTGTTGCAATTAGTTGCACCAGTCGTTTACACCCACGCCCCATACCCCCGGGGATCCTCGGAGTATAGCCGGGGAAACAGATGTGTTTTTACATTCCAGCTTCCG
Source organism: Spisula subtruncata (assembly GCA_963678985.1). Lineage (NCBI taxonomy): Eukaryota > Metazoa > Mollusca > Bivalvia > Venerida > Mactridae > Spisula > Spisula subtruncata. The sequence continues at coordinate 12,947,760 of OY787662.1, read as the reverse complement.
GGCTGCTCCCCCCGCACTGCCAGAGAAATGTTGGAAAATTGTTCACCAAACCAGTACCCCGGGGACGATATTTAGTTGTCAGGGGGGGGCAGGCAAATACAAGATATTTTATCATCAACTGTCCCCTTGGGCCGTGGAAGGGCGTTTTTTTACAAACTAAGTTCAAATTAAGAAATATTCCTACTGTGCTAACAACAACGGCACTAACACGTCACAGTTCACTATGCATGCATGTTATTGGAGTACATGCATTCGTATTGCAAAATTTACCAAGCAAAACAAAGTGTTTGTCTTGGCTGGTATGTGTATTATTATAGCATTTATCTGTTAATGAAACTATTATTGTTAAGTATTTGCTTGATTGTGTATGTTAATAGCTGGCTTTTACGTCAGTGTTATAGTACATACTACAAATAAACTTATTTTTGCGAATACATTTTTTCACGTTTTGTAGATTGTCTGCATATTTTTGTCTGTCCACTCGCCCCAAACCACTATGATGTTATGACTATACCTCTTAGATTTGTGTAGGTGATAGATTTGTTCGAAACCCAGAGGCGCGTACATGCATATTGGAGTTAAATGAGAAAAAAACCCACAGAAAGTATGAACCAAGTTATTTGTTCTTCCATTGTGAAGTCTGCTTGATGAGCTAATTACACAAACTTGTCCGTTGAGTTCTGCATGCGTCATGTTATTCGGGTCCTCTGGATAGGACAACAAATTACACCACAAAACTAGAAAACTTTTTTGGGCAAGGGCGTCACTCATCAAAACATTTTTAAAAACAGTAGCGTAATTGAAACTTGATGTACAGTTTGTATTCGCGTTATTAACATTAATTATCACTTTAATATTTTCAAGAACCCACTCCCCTTTTATATTAATCACGCCTTTAAAATTACGAGAAATGTATTTATAAGCCTTCCAATTTCATGTTGCAAATTGTGGACCATTATCTTTAATACTGGGATCACAAAACGCCTCCATGTTATTAAAATACTAGATACATGACGTGTTCCTGTAGTGTTGTTCTGTTTACAACAATTTAAGGGCGTTCCCAGATCGATGGGTGCCCGCAAGACTGTAGTAACTGCATATAGATAAAGAAGGACTTGCTACAGCAATTCGGGCATCCCTCGAGATATCGCGTTGTTTTAAAACAATCATAATAATTTCTGTCACATTCAATAAACATTAGTCGAGTTTGGCAAAGAATAAGACAAGTGTGACGGTCTTGTTTTGGCTCCTCGCAATCATGTTGGGTTAATTGCATCTCAAACCCAAGTTTTCGTAAAATGAACCAGGTTAATGGTCTTGTATATAGGCTACGAACTATACCAGTATATGCGTATAGCGTTTGGAGTTTCCTCTTCAGAATCGAATGATTGGGAAGCCGCGATTTCTATGTCGTGTTTTTTCGTATCAGTGTTATGCATTAGTTACTGAGTATAACTCACTGGAAGTGACAAGATATGTTGGTGTACATTTAGCATTTGTGTTGCGGCACTAAGGTTGAGGTGAGCAAAGGTCCCACTGAGCATTTTAACCGCGGCGAAGTACTCCCAAATTAATAAAAGGCATCGGAAGGCATCAGTAAAAGGGTCCTCTTGGTCTACTAAAATCACGACATTTTAAACGCTAGTTAGACATTTAGGACCGTTGCGACAATCAATGTTGCCATAGTCTGGAATACAGAATTATAAACTACAAACAGAACAGAATCTTCTAGACATAACTATAAAAACACAAAGCTTCTCTGGTTGTGTTTTACATTAAAAACCTCTGATTGCATATGCATGGTTATTCCGTTGCTGTATTTATAAATAGTGTGGTGCTCGACAATAATAATTGTGAATACATAATTATGTTCAAGTATACAGAAATGATCAACTCTTGCATCTTAATAATGGTAAATACGTGACATAATCTAACACCATGGTCATAACGGCACCCTACCAATGAAAAAATATACAAAAATTTATTACGCCAAATGTAGTCTTTCCACTTTTTGGTAGGTCTAACCAGCAGGCCTACTATGGGCTACAAATGTTCCTTTTCAGTAGCTAAGTAAAATCATATCATTTGGGAGGGTAAATTTATGTTAATTTTGATCAAATATTCTACGTATTTGTCTTGTTAACCCAACCCTCAGTTTTGGTCACTCACCTGAAAATGAGAAAACAACCTTTTTTAGAATTTGTCACCAAAATATACATCAACTTGTAGCTAATGATCTAACTAAGAAAATAAACCCCCAAATTACATGTTTCTGTTCAGATATAAAGACGTTACATGTATTTCACGACTGAGAATCCGTACTCCATCGAATTGGTTATCAAAGGGTCCCACCTACAATATGAGTCTGCTGAGCCAAAAATGAGTCAAACGTTTGTTTATAGAAGCGAAACAAAGAAAATCTCACCAGAAAGTCAACACAAACAGTGGATCTTGGAATCCTTGTAAAATGGTTTTGCATACAAAATGTTTGAGTCATACCTCCTAAGTTATCAGGATGAGATATGGTGGGCATCTCAAAGTGAACGTGACATTACGCTGTGGAAATATTCCCAGAATTAGGAAGGGTGTGCAAAGTAATGTCGGTATGTCAGTTTTTTTGTGAAATACTTTCGGTGCTGACAACTTGAAACATGAAGTGTGGTACATAACACATAGACTATGATTGAAATGGTGGTATAAGTTGGCTTTTTCTTTTGTTCATTTAGGTGTCTAAATTGTAAAACACAGCAATACAATTTGAGTTATTTCTCAAGATTTGTTCCAGATATGTTGTCTAATGTGGAGGGTACAGACAATATGGACTTTTGAAAAGGTTCTGAAGGGGTCCTGATTGAGACTAACCCTATTAATCGAGATTTCTTGGAAATCAATATTGAACTTGAAAAGGTTCTGAAAAAGTCCTGATTGAGACTAATTAATCTAAGATGAGGTTTGTTGGAAATCATTAATGTTAACTTGATTGTGTTAAAGTTAGGCACTCACTGAAAGTATTCACGGTTTATTTTCCTAAAAACAAGGACACAATGATAGTTTACACTGGAATGCTTTGGCGTGTTTGGTCAAACGAGGAAATGGCATAGATGCAATCGTCTGATGTGTTTCATATTTCATTGAGCCGGTCATTGTAACCCAGTGCTTAAAGGTCGCTTTTCGTCGGGAACGGGTGGTTAGTTGCCAAAGTCATTGTGTAGTTTTTGTTGTGAATAAATTTGAAAGATGATGTATAACCATTACCAGGAAAAATAATTCAAATTGCATTTAAAAAAAACCATATTACACCGTCGCTGAGTAAATTTTAGCGCTTCTAGTGATTCTAATCCATTACAACACTATGAGACAGTTTTGGTTGCGTACAATTTATCGCGTTGGTTAACAACCCTAAAGCAAATATTATGTAACATTTAAAGAGTCACCACAGATGTAATTAAGATATTAATGAAGAAAATTATGGGAAGATATGGATCTCAAGTTATGGAAATACGTGGGTGTACCAGGGCGTAGTAACTGGAATGTCTGAGCATATTGTGAACACGCCTTTGTATAGCAGCATTATCTGACCGAGTAATCAGCACAATCAGAATGATGTCATCTAGAAAGTTTGTCATCGGAGCATACCTCCAACTGAGCAACAGACATGTTCCCATCAACACAATTCATCATGGTTCCTAGTTCTTGGGGAACTTGGTCGGGTCTTGCATTGCTGCGGTTCATTCGGTCTCATGCAATAACCGCTATTCTATTATTTCATTTTGATATTGGGTCATCCTGCATTTTTTCGGCGGGGACTTGGACTTTTAATTGTAGTTGTGTTGTGGTGTTTCTGATTTCTGTATTCGGCTGGTTAGGTTGAGTGCTATCTTCCCTTTCTGACTTCCTCATACCTTTTTGTGCATATGGCGTTGCACGTACAAAGGGCTTGGTCATTCTCCTTGAAAAACAATAGTTTTAGCTGCCATCAAGGTATTGCCCAATTTCTGCATGCACCGTGAATGGAACATTACATTGTGAATTATTTAGGTATAACTGTCGGTGAAATGGTTCACAGTTTGTTTATACATTTTACTTTTTGTTGTTCTTCTACATGGATTACCAGGGATACTATAAAACACTTGCACGGTCCTGGTCAATGTTTGCATTTCAAACATGTTTAAAGAAAGGTACGTGTTGGTTACATCAAACTAGAATACGTATAAACTGCACAAATGTAAGATAATAGTTGTGTGAAGGCATTCCTGTTCTGTATTACAACTGCCAGAAATCTCTGTAGAGTACTTTTTAAAGCAAAAAAGAACCCAAGTATAAAAAAGTACAAAATTCCTCAGCTTGATGTCACATAGTTTCTACGTAATTCCGTTCAAGATATCAACTAATCTAGCAAGAGATATGGTATGTTCTACCATTTTCTTTGTACATTGCTCGATCTGAAATCTACTCATGGCATCTATACAAGTTAACCAGAGTACTACAAATCGTGCAGAAGGAATTTGCATCATAACAACCAAGGAAACCACATAAAAACTTTATTACTCTTTCAAATCATTCTTTCAAATCGTAAGTTCACAGTAACCCATGGTGTAGGCCTAGATATTAATTTGGCGCATACTGGTTTCATGTATAGTACAACCTCTCCAGAGATGTAACTTTTTAAACCTTTCGGTCAAGGACAATCCATAAAAGTACAAGCACTTATTTCCAATGTGGTCCTGTACTTTTGCTAAATAGACAGCGAGTAGAGGACACAGTGGGGTGATACAAGGTATCGGAGCACACTGCCCTAGCTCACTCCGAAAACACTTTGGTTCTTTAACATGCTCGGTGTACAGCAGTGATACACACGAGACTATCTTTTAGCTGCCAACCAGTTCATCTCTAGTTGGACGAGAAACACTGAATAGTGTTTCAGAATTGATCTTGAGGTGTCTCGGTCGACGATCGAACCAGGGACCTCTCGATCAGCAGTCAAGTGGGCTATCCGCTCAAACACCGTGCCCTCTGTAAATTTGCGTCAACCGGTATAACACCTTTAAATTTTCCATGAGACAATATTGAGGAAATAAATAAATAAATAAAAATAAACAACATTTTAGCCTTTAATTTTTTTATTACAAAATATGGGTAAATATTACTTATAACACTATGGTATGTTTTAAGTGACATCTATTCATTCAACTTCAATAAATAATACAATGTGCAATGTGTGGAAACACCAGATACAGTAAATATATCATCTGTGTAGTTTATCCTTTATAATTACCATCTCGAGGGTTGATGCAAAAGTCTGGCAGCCCTTGTATGACAAGTACTCTTGCAAGTACTCTTGCAACTACCCTTGATTATTCACTTACAAACGTGTTTGCAAAAGGACAGCACTACATACAGCACAACTAAGTTCTGGGCCGGTATTTATAAATCATCTTAGGTTAAAACTTAGATATTTTGAAGTTAAAATATTGAACTGCCCATATTTTACAAGCAATGAAAAATAGTCCACATTTTCTATATGATTACAGTAGCTCTTTAAATAATGCTTCTAAACAATGGAAATACTTGTTGATATTGGTTTTTCTGTTAAGCTGATACACTTAAGGAAAATTTGAGATTTTTAGAAAATTCTAAGTTTTCCCTTAAGATTCTTATAAATACCAACCCTTTTGCACCAATCCTCCCGATTCTCTCAGTTAAAATGCAAATACACATGTATTCAGGACAAATATATTTAGGTGATTAAATTTTATATATTGAGTATAAATGAAATTTGGCCTTCAATCATGTAATAATGTCAGTAAAAGGGAAGTTTAGAAAGTTTGCACGGAAGAATTTAAGAAACCTGAAGAATAAATATCACAGAATTTGAACATGGATATTAAAACTTACATGCATGGTATACTAGACTACTAAACCACACTATAAGGCAAACAATTTTCTGTTGAGCACTTATAACTCGATGGCTAAGTAACTACCAAATCGATATGTTGAGAAAACACGGAAAAACTGTCTGACATTTACTCTTTATTTATGGTAAAACAAACTTTTACAACTTCATTTTGGTCAACATGACAAGTTCAGATTTTTATGAAAATGGGCTCATAAGAAGCGCCTTGTGATGCTTATTCTAGATATGTATGAATCTTAAGGGACTTACGACCTTCTAATTCTAAGCAATCAAACTATAGTTGGTGATGCCACTTGTGTTAAAAGCGAAAGTAACACCATTTTTAAATGGTACAGCACTTCTATTACAGATATTACTTTCAAACTTTCTTCTTCAACCGATTTAACAAGGCACCACAGTGTTTCAAGATTTGAGTGCTGAGGGTAAGTTTAGGTTGTATTTTCGGCCCCGTCCTGATTTTCAGAACACCATAGTCTTTAAATAGTCGAATGCTGAGGGTAAGTTTAGATTGTATTTTTTCAGGCCAGCCTTAGTTCACAAGGCACCATAGTGTTTTAGTATCTGAGTGCTGAGAGTGAGTTTTGGTTGTATTTTCGGGCCCTGATTAACAAGGCACCATGGTGTATAAATCCTAATCTAGCAAGAAGTATCTAAGAAATCTAAGGGTAACTATGGGCTGTGAAAGAAGTCAAGATAACATTTATGTTATTGATAACAATTTTGTTATATTATTGATAACAATTATGTAATTGATAACAATGGTAACAATTATGTAATTGATAACAATTTACGTTATTGATAACAATTATGTTATTTTATCATAAAAATGACCTACCAACAAGTATGCAGAGAAATATTTAAAACACACAGACAATCTACTGTTCTATTCTATTCACATCAAAAATCAAATATATAATAATATGGAAACCTTAAAGGTCCATCAAAACAAACCAAACAATAGACAAATTACTGTAAAACCTGGACAATGTTTCCTGATTTGTAATTCAACAGTTTTTGAAGCCGTGAAAAATAATGGTCATGAAAAAAGTCAATGTAATGAGTTTAGTGTACAAATTCCTTTACAATTTGTTTTCATGGAACAGGAATTTTAAGAACCATTATTCTGTTCTCCAAATTAAGCAAGAATTAATGCTTGAGCTAGCTATCATATAAATTAATAAATTAATTAATTTCATTGTTGTTTGATGATGCCCCAGAGTCTGATACAGTTCATGAAAAAATATTTTCTACAGAACTTCATGATGTGGAACGTGTATAATAAAGCCCAAACCCATATGAATTTCTTGTCATTTCTGCAAGAACTTAGCCCAGCAAACTTAAATGATAGTATAATTATGACAATGAAAAGGTCAATGGTATGAGATTCGTGAAACATTTCATACACAAAACATATCCAGGTTAACAATATAATTTGCTATTTTTTATCACAAGTGCTTTGTAGTCATTTATACATCTTGAAAACAAGAATATATAGAAGTGACATCATTTAACATAATATAAAAGTCAAAAACAGTTATACACTAACATGTAAAATAAAATAAAATCTTAAATAAATCAATAATAAATGTACAACAAATTTTATGCAGTTGCGACTTTGAGTTTAAACTTCACTGGCATTTTTACACCGGTTTGTTTTTATCATCTCATTTCATCTTATTTCATATAGCGCCCGAAATTGCCTGACATTTCGTATTTAATATCAGGATAAATACAGGGTATATGCATCTGTCGGGAATATGTCAGGAGTTAGATTAACTGACGCTGTAACTGACAAAACGTAAGATCTTTAACATATCAGCATCATAGAGCTTCAATAAAGTTAAATGTGCAGGCACTTTGCCTGATAATTACTATACTTGAGATACCAAAAAATACTTCAAACTTCAAAAAAAAGTCTGTGCAATACTTAGTATCATTCATATAATCACCTCTCTACAGAAATCTTATAACAAGGAAAATAGAAAACAACATTCAGAACAGATTATCATATACATCGACAGTCTGCTATTTAGACATAACATAACGATAGCATTCTTCCGTCTTTCTCACTTTCTTATCCGACGGTGCTGAGACACGACTTACATCATCATTAGACGGAACAATCAGTTTCTAGACAGAACAATCAGTTTCTAGACGGAACAATTGGTTTCTTCAGTTTCTAGACGGAACAATTGGTTTCTAGATGAAACAATTGGTTTCTAGACGGAACAATCAGTTTCTAGACGGAACAATCAGTTTCTAGACGGAACAATCAGTTTCTAGACGGAACAATTGGTTTCTAGATGAAGCAATTGGTTTCTAGATGGAACAATTGGTTTCTAGATGGTACAATTTGTTTCTAGATGAAGCAATTGGTTTCTAGACTGAACAATTGGTTTCTAGACTGAACAATTGGTTTCTAGATGAAGCAATAGGTTTCTAGACTGAACAATTGGTTTCTAGATGAAGCAATTGGTTTCTAGACTGAACAATTGGTTTCTAGACTGAACAATTGGTTTCTAGACTGAACAATTGGTTTCTAGACTGAACAATTGGTTTCTAGATGAAGCAATTGGTTTCTAGACTGAACAATTGGTTTCTAGACTGAACAATTGGTTTCTAGACTGAACAATTGGTTTCTAGATGAAGCAATAGGTTTCTAGACTGAACAATTGGTTTCTAGATGAAGCAATTGGTTTCTAGACTGAACAATTGGTTTCTAGACTGAACAATTGGTTTCTAGACAAAAATACCATTAAACGAGTTTTCCAAGCTCTCCCAAATTCTCTAGACATTATTATGATGATTTATTGGTTTTAAAGAAAATTAGTTCCAGATCAGATAAGCTGCTATCATTCCAATTTTCAAATTAGAAAATATGTTCTAACGGAGGGGTAAGAGATAAAGATGGAATAAATATATACCCAGTAAAATGTGGTAAATTACTCTTCATATTGAAGTTAAAATTCCATCAAATTATATATGAGCACTTGGATGTGGAGGGGTTTTTTTTGTTTGTTTTTTTTCAAATAAAAATTTACGAAGCACCTGTTACCTGATACCAGCTAGAAATAAAATGAGCATAGATTTTTATTCTTTGGTCATATTACATGAAGTGTGTTTCTGTAACAGGCAAACCTCTTAGAATTCTTATTACGTAATAGCAAAACACACCCTGGTTCCAAACCCTACAAAATGTAAACAGTAAAAATATGTAAAATTTAACAGCTGCTAGTTTTCGAATCAAAATATTTATAATAAAAACATCTGTATTTTGTCTCCACCCTTCATATATAACAAACATTACGCAACCTTTCTCTCAACAGAAAAGGAACAAAAATCTACCGCATTCAGCAAGTTTAAATAACTACCTCAAACAGGAAGAGTTACTGTCCTTGCAACAAAATTGATCACATCAACAGTTATGTCCCTGTAAATGTCCCTGTAATTTGTTAAAATCTCTGGAAAAAACTAATAAAAGCAAGAGCTCTCTTTAGTATCTCTTTAGCGAAGAGTATGATAAACTAAAATTAATTGGTAGTTTTCCATGTAAAAGTGTAAAACTGGCATCGGTCACTAAATCATACATTACAATAATTCACTAAGAATTAAAACATTATCGCCTATAACAACATACTGTACACTAACACACTTAAGTTAAAATTAAATAGATAAATTTATAATTATTACACTATACTGAAAATTAAACATTCATGCCTAGCCATTTCACAACCCTGTGGAGTAACTAAATATATTAATACTATATAGTAAGGGGTACAAAGATGCACAACAGTGTGTTGCTAAAATTAACAAAGGACCAACAAAAAATAACTAACAAAAGTCGTAATAAAGAAACAATAAAAAAATATTTTTTTTATTAAATCATCTTTTTTGCTGATGTTTTTCGGCATTTCTTAAAAGTCCTTTGTAAAGTTTTCCCATGTTATTATTAAACACTTGTTTATGTGTAGTTCCGGTTAATTCTGTAGCTCGTTGAGTCCAATACTGGCCTGCATCTAAATGAACCCAGCTGAAAGTAGATGAAATAATAAGTAATAAAAGATGAAACCTAGCGTTTTTTATACATCATATTATTAATCAAAACTACTAGCCAAAATTATGCTTAGCTGTTAGCTAATGAAATCTGTATGAAAAGAAATATATCAGAATTTCAATGCCATCTATTTATTCATACAAAGTCACTATTAATTAACAGATTTAACTAGCTACACAGTCAGACTTTATGAGTCGAGTTTAAAACTATATTCAATTTGAATAATAGTCAAATGACCACAACTTTGTCAATTCTGTGAATATTTTCATCAAAAACCATTATAATTTTCAGAAAAAATCATTTTTTCTAATGCAACCAATCGGGATTACTCTGGAATAAAAAGACCCCTATAAAAACCACACCCTAATTTACCAACTTTTATATCCTGCAATAACTTCACAGCGCCTGTTTAATTATGCACTCTCATACCGGTTACTTGAAATGTGGGGCATTAAAGACACCTGTCTCAATTCATCATAATTTAATCATATCGCAATCAATAAACTGTGAGAATTTGTTTTTAAAACACCAGCTCAACATAATACTTGGAATAAATAACAGCTTAAAATGCTCAATCTATGATCCCATTTCATCCATTAAATACCAATTTTATATCAATTAAATTGAATACAACATCTTGCAATATTTAGCTTACAAAAAAAAGCTGAAATGTTGATAAATACATTTGTAATAATAATTTGTGTTTAATGTTTTTTCTTTACCGTCAAATATTCTGCATGTTAATGCACCATTTCAATAGCATTACATTTATATGTAAACAACTTTGTATAATATTTTATTCTATGCATGGAACGATAACAAAGAAACATACATTTAATTGATTTCAATGAGAAAATGAAAAATGATAACGTATCAAGCAAAAAAAAAAAAAAATTTAGGGATGAATGCCAAACTAGACTTAATTTGCAAGCAGTAGCTCTAGGTTTGCTTTTAATGTTTGATTAGCACAAAGAACAGACTCAATGACAGAACACATAAACTTTCACTCATCTAATTTCAGTAACATCTATGCTGTCTGGATTTCACTTCAATATTGTTATAAACTCATTTACTAGTTGCTAAGATACATTTTTAAAACCACAACAACACAGTAAATAGTAGAAAAACTTCCAAGTTCTACAACAGCAACCCCAGTGACTCAAACATAAACTACCACTTAATTAAATAAAGGAAAACGGTAAAAAAATCTACTTTCTACAAGAAAAACACAAAAAACAAAACTTACAATATTTCATAGCTTACTGATGATCTCTAAGACTGACTAATTGAGAAGCAGAACAACCAACAAACCAAGCGTTAGCAACATAAAAACAAATACCAACCATTGAATGTTAAAATGGAAGAAAATATTAAGGAACAAGGACTTAAGGAAATAGAACATTTAGAACAAACAAACAAACAAACAAATAACCATAACCCTCATTGTCAGAGCTGAAGGGTAAAGGAGTAGGTTCACTAAGTGGTAAAAATGGCCCAACCACGGAAATAAATTATCTTTTGACAAGTTACAAGTATCGATGTCAAATGATGGAAAATTATATTTTGATTTGATAAATGTATTCCTATGTTGCCATGGCAACGGGCAGTATTCAATCAATCTGTCCATCTCCAAGAAACAATGATTGCAGCATGCAGACGAAAGGACTCGACCCAGTCAAATAAAAATGCTTTATGTTGTCTCAACACATTATGAGAGTTGTGAATATCTATGTATTTTTCTTATTTGGTAGCATAAATTGTCACTATGGCAACGCAACGGTATAAAACACGCAAAAATAGCAACATAAAACTGGGACATGCAATAACTCACACAATTTGCAAGATTGATCGATTATACTAAGTATGTATGGAGATGTAAATAAGGAGAATATGCCTGTCTTGATATGTTTTGATTTTGACAAAACAAAATGTTCTATCGTTACTATGGAAACGAAAACAGCGGAAATATAACATGTTTAACGAATTTTGGCTTAACTGAAAAAGTAATCAAGCTATTCTTATAAAAATCAGCAAATTGATAGAGGACTATGATTAAAATATAAAAATCATTTTCTTGAAACAATCTGACAACATTAGTGGTAACTATGGCAACAGAAACACGGAGGATATTTGATTTTTTACAAATTTTGGCATAACGCACAAATTAAAAGAGTTAGGTACATATTTGACCAATATATACGGAGATATACTACGATTGCCAATACATTGTAGTTGATGAGAGGTGGTTGCTATGGCAACACAAACAATCGAAGATATTAGGCTATTCCATGTGTTTTAATTGGTACAAATAAGATGGATTCATGTAATTATGCTGAGAAGTGTCCGATCATATTAGCTGCTGATATACATATTCCGTATGGATAAAATACCGTAATCGAAGACAATGGCGTGTACTGCACTTATTCGTATTGCCTCGAGTTAACCAACATACAGAAAATACAGATTCCTATAAATTTCATTAATGAAATATTGAAGTACATCTATGTTCATTATCTACTAGTATCAATATGACATCTAATTAACAACCATAAACATATTCTACATTTCTATTGTTCAGATTTACTAGAGTACGTTTGTTTTCATTTTCAATTTAAAAGTCTATAGTTCACTATGTGATTCACCCTTCATAATTGTTATTACATTTTCCCCCTGCTAATGCATTCAAATATTGCATTCAAACGAAGCCACATATTGAATTCTCCCGTAAACCAACATGGCACGCAATTACTAGAGACAGAAACCAACATATGAATTACTCATTCAAGTATTTCCACGGTTGCAAACCTAGAACCATAGGTGGCAGTATCAGTGTTTGGAAAAGGAAAAGAACAAATCCGTCACTGAGCTAATACATTACATGGACCGTATATATATCGATTGTCTATCTAACTCCCTGTACACTATCAAGGTATAAAGCGTAGTATATGTCTATGTCCAAAGATTGTGGAACATTGCATCTTACAATATATTTAGGCTTGGTTCCCAACAATTATTACGATACTGTGAGCGCAGCGGGTAACCAGTGCATAAATAAAATGACCTTGAGCGAAGTTAAATAACGAAAGTAACACTGTTTTGCTGTTTCGCAGAACTTTATAAGATACAATTGAACGAGATTTTCGGTAAGAATGAATATCTTATAGTTTATTTGAATGACTTGTATAGCAATTTTTCTTCAGCGCCCGTATTTTATGTTGAAACAACGAGATGAAATGTTCCACAATCTTTGGCATATAGACATATAGTACGCTTTATACCTTGATGACGTTAGTATATTAGTTCAGTACGGACATTTTTTTATATTTTTTTATTTCATTTTATTTAATCGTTTGCGGACCAAACACTGATACTGCCACCTATGCCTAGAACAGGTATTGTGTTCCCCGCGCTTAGTTTATGTTCTCATACCATATAACATCAGAAATATCTGCACAAACCCATATCAGTTCACGCACCTGTAAGCAATTCGCTGTTCCATTAATAAAATTCAGTGAGTAAGTCAGTAAGTTTTTTTATGACGTGTAGAGACTCTAGATACTAGCATGAGTGACATCCTTACGGATATGTCTACCAGGTCGTATTCGTGTGTTTTTTGGGTATACAATGTACTATGATGAGTTGGGATTGACATCAAACTTCTGTGTTGTTCATCTGACGGTCTATCTCCTACCATCGCCCATATTGCCGATCGACGATATAAATTATGTTTTGTTCAACACATGCATGTACTAATAACATTTTGATTAGAAGTTGTGATAATACATTAAGGAATAAGACTACAGTAAAGTCCATAAAACGACTACATGCGTACGTTTCCCCTGTGCAAGCATGTCCTTAAATAGTGCAAGTATTCACCTACCAGTATTTACGATCCCTTGACGTTTTTGAAGTTCAAGTCTGACAGAGATTTCAAGCAAATTCGAATAACATGGTTTATGAACCAATATTGCTAAAGACCAAAAGTGTCAGTATCTTGTTTGATCTTGTCCCAATAGAAGGATTGATTCGGTCCAAGTTACTGATTAATGGTTCAAGTTCTCAAAACATATTATAATTGACCGTTTGATGCTGAAAATGTATTCAATTATATATTTAGTTATATGTTTCTAAATGTTTTATTTATTGCCATATTCCTGCCTGAACCGTCCAGTCAAACCTGTTGAACTATATAATTACATGTAACGAGTTTAACATATCTACCAATCATAGAACTTTTGGACACAAACATGGTTTTAAAACACTAATACTAGTGTTTTTTACGTAGGATACATGAGCCTAAATGTATGTAAAAATGCATTTCGACGACCATCTGACGACACAACAAAATGTTAAAGAACTTGATGTTTTACGGACTTGTATACACTTCTAGGATGAGTGGATGGTGTTGAGTGTATAATTTGTATAATTATTTAACAGTACTGGGGTGGAATGTCCTATAGTTGCTGTATTGATGTCCAAGGAACAAGGAAGATGTCATTTTCAACATCTCTCGGCATCATTTTTGAAAATGAACAGCCACGTCGACCAACAGTTTTAGTTTAGCACTGCCTGTTAGATCTACTACTGTAGGTGACCACAGAAATGGAGAATATAGCATTACCGTTGTCAACAAATTCAGTATTTTAGTGTATCTCATGATGTAAAAAAGATATTTAAAAAAGTACAGCAGTTGTTTAAATGTCAATTAATCAGTTTAAAGTTATGAAATAAAATAAGTAAAAAGTATTGGTCACTTGGGGGATCGATCCGTGACCGTCGAGATGGAGAGCGAACGTCTTTCCACAACGCCACGAGTCATTCGATATAAACGACGGTACATGTTGATACTGTAAATCAAAAATGTAAATCCTAAAACATGACTATTCTATTAATCTTAATCTACTAGACTACCCTATTAGCTAATTTTATTTGATATATTTTCAACTCCTCGTAAATTACTGTCAGAAACTTCCAACAGCAGTATATCTACAGACAAATCGTCACGCTAAAGTACATCATCCAGGGGGTGTTGGAATGAGGTATTATACGCAAGTTAGCATCGCTAAATCCAGCTAAATCATCGACAATTTGCATCAAATTATGAATTTAATAAATACTTATTGTGATAATTTCCTTAATTTGACTCTCAATTACCTAAAAAACGATATCGACTCACTATTTTTCCGTTAATTCGTGTAGATCTAGATCAATATGCTGAAGAATATTTACCGACCCGCTACGTTAGTGAGTAGTGTATTCTATTTTTAGACTGTTTACAATATTGCGTCATGACTACAGGTACTATATAAAACCTATATCGATTCCGGACGTTTTTCGACACTTTAACAGTTTAATCTGAAAATGGCAAGGTAAAATCTCTTTTAAAGTAAAAAATCTAGAGGACACAGTTACCTAACTTTTGGAAACTATATAAATTCAGCATCAGATGCAGATAGGTTGGGAATATATTTCGACCACAGCGCAGTCGTCGACAATCGAGATATTTTGTCATTTCAAAGAGTTTTGACATCGCAACGACTGACTAAAATATCTCGATTGTCGACAGCTGCGCTCATGTTGAATTTTGATGTTTTTAGTCCAGAAATGCTCTAAAACTCGAAAAGTACGGGGATCATAGTGATTTTAGAAGCTTCTAGCTGGATACCATGGATACAGGGAATGTCAAAACGTGCATATTTCGGTGCTAGGAGGCCTTGGCTAATCAAAAATATAAACAAATATAAGAATGATAGAACTTTATTTTTTACCATTTCTTTAGGCCAGATTGCATGGTTATCGAATCTACTCCTTTTAGAATGAACACTTAATTTTCTTGATTTTTGGAACTTGTTGGTACATGATGTTATTCTTCAGAAGGGCTAATTCAAATACTGAGCCCATCTAATCACGTCACAAGCCCATAGATTTAGAAAAAATCATTTACATCAATACCAGTCCATGAATTATGCTTGTAAGCCCAGGAGTTTGGACACAATAATTTACATCAATTAAAGTCAATAATTATACTTGTAAGCCCATAAACTCAGACAAAATTATTTACATCAACCCAAGTCCATAATTATTCTTGTAAGCCCATAAACTTAGACAAAATAATTTACATAAACCCAAGTCCATAATTATTCTTGTAAGGCCCATAAACTTGGACAAAATAATTTACAACAGAGCTATTACTTTGAAGGTTTCTATGTTACAAAAAAGAGACTTCTTATGAATTGGTACATCTAAGGGTATCAAAATGTTACAAAAGCTTCACTTTTCTGGAAGGTTAGAAAAATCTTCCACATGTAAGATGTTTTTAAACAATATAATGGTAATGTATAATGTCTGACATAATCTTTTCTGATGGGAATTTAAACCGATATTTTACCCCTGTCAGATAATAACAGTTTTTTAACAGAAAGTAAAAGAGTACATGCCAGATTATATAATTTTATACTGCACATTAAAACCTTGAAGATTTTAGTACATCCAAAGGCTATAAATCTGAGTTTAGAGACTTATTGATTACCCAAGCATGTGATTGGCTGTTGCTGAGCTCAAAATTTGAAATTGACCAATCACCAGGCTTTATTCTAAAGTTTGTCACAAACTCAATCTAATAGCCAGTGACATAACGCCATTTCATTGAATTTACCAATAAGCAATCTTCAAGATCCAAAATGAATACTTGTATGAAAATTTGAGTACCGGTACATTTGACTTTTTTGTATATTTTCGAAGATTTTCAAAATCAATTGATCAGTGCGGGGTAATGAGCTAACTAGGACTAGCCATACAGCACATACATGCAACTAAGTATAATTGCCAAGATGATCTATTAAGATGAACCAAAAATCTTACGAAGATGCAATCTGGTGAAGTTACATACTGCAAATGAGATGTTTTGAAGCCATTAAGCCTTAACATATTGATCTTAATTGCAAATGGTATATCTGTATTAGCATTTGCCTATTTCAGTTTCATATCTTAGTATCAGGTATATGTACCATGGAATTCAATCACGCCATCTAAATGCTTATCTGCTTATCTACCTGTGGTACATACTTTTCAAATGAAATATATATGTCAAAATTTTAAAGTATTTAATAACATAAAGTACTTATCTTGAACTGGATGCC
The DNA here is from genome assembly GCA_963678985.1 of Spisula subtruncata. Lineage (NCBI taxonomy): Eukaryota > Metazoa > Mollusca > Bivalvia > Venerida > Mactridae > Spisula > Spisula subtruncata. The sequence goes on along the minus strand of OY787662.1, from coordinate 12,930,653 downwards.
ATTGCCAAAGGGCAAGATCTGCCATCACTGAATACTGACATCAGAAACAGGCAGATAGGATCTAACACTAAACATTTAAATTCTGGCACAAAAATGTTTCATTAACAGAGCCAACTGTGCCATGTCAATGTATATCGAAGAAGATTGTATTTTTTTCTGATTACATCAAAATTTAATCAATAATTTCTTAGTTCCTAATATGAGTTTAAAATTACAAAAACTAAATTGCATCTGAAACCATACTTCAAGGCAAGATTGTACCTACTGACCGTGACTAGAAGTGACAACCATATCATATGACACTAGTTGCATCTAGACTTAAAATGACATGATGGCATTTATTGACTTCAATATAATAGTAGTCATGTGTGACCACACTACTAGGTAATCTGATACGTCACAGGTATCATCGAATTTTCTCAACTTCTTCCGAAATTTACCAAAATGGTACTTATGTAAGCAAAACCAAACTTAAAGGAAAGATGGCAGATTTGATAGTCTGGTTGCATCAGAATAAAAATGAGAAAAATTAGCGCAAGATGGCGCTTACAGACATCTGTATATAATCTGGCATGTACTGATTGATTATTAGGAAGGAAAAGCTAATAAGAACCTGTTTATAAGAAATATCTTGGATAATACCTCCGATTCTTCGCAATACTTGTATCTAGTTCTAAGTCGGCCAAAGATCGGCACAGAATCTGTTTATTTAAACGAAACAAATGAAAAAGAGTATAAACAAATACGTTAAACAGACAATAATGTAAAGTTCACGCTACAAACAGTCATCAAAATTAGCTTTAACTTAAATATTACCTGCTATTCAGGCCACAGGTAACTGTATCGTTGAAAATGAAAAAAAAAATTGTTTTTGAAAATTGATGTTTCTTTCAACCTTTATAGAAAAATATAAAATTTCAAAAAAAAATTCTCATTTTTTTTCATTTTCAACGATATATTAAATTTTACCTTTGATTCAAGCGAGTAACCTTAATAAAGTATTTAACTAGTTCTATGGAAAAGGTTACTCGCCCAAACAGAAAAGCAGCAAGCCTTCAGACAAGTGCTAATTTCGATGACTGTACAAAGGGAAAGACTAAACAATGTTAGAGTAACAATAACCATTGTGTTAATATACTAGCGGCATATTTTTTGCATACAAAAATCAACTCGTCAGTCTACAGGTTTGCTAATGCATCTAGCAAAGTGGCAACGCATATAATTAACTATGCGATGAAGACTGCAAGCAAGATAGTAGCAAGCAATGAAATTCCAAAAGTTAATGGCTTATCAGTCGCGATCAGTTTGGCACTGAGCATCACCAATGCAACACTGGCAGAGTAAATTAATGTTTTGGTGCAGTTTTTGGTACTTTGGCTGTGATTTAATGATTATAATACAAAAAGACGTTTCCAGAAATTCTAGACAAGGAAATATTTGAAGAATATGCTGCTACAAGACTCAAGGGTTCAGGAATTGTAATATCAACATAATGGTTAAGGTTATTTAGGTACTATAAGTATGTAGTATAATGATAAAATAGCCAAACTTGTTACAGAGACCCAACACTGGTTTAAGCAGCAATGGACAATATGTAATTGCGACAGTTGTCAAACAATACCATTTAAATCAATTTTAAACTTTAATTATAATCACATGGTGCATTGGAATAACTTGAAAACCTTCATCAAGCACCGTTCGACAAACAACCAGGCGGAGCAATCTCTGTTCTGGGGTAATGTCAATTGTTTGGGAGATTTTTTGCACATTATACCACTTTTAAAATACAATTTTCACTGGATTTAATAGCAGTCTAGTAAACTTAACTCTATAGTCTAGAATCTTTGAAATCCATAATATAAAATTTAGACAAACATAATCTGAACAATGGTCACTACAGTAACTATGTAATAAAGAGCTACTATATTAAAGTCTCATGTCATAATGCGACTGAGTGGGAGTTGTACATAGTTGGGAGATTTTCTATACTAGCAGTATCTATGATAATATTTCTAGGATATGACTAAACAGAAATGGGTTTTCCGTAAACAAGGATGACTGTGTTGTTATAAAGTATATACTGTATGGATAAAGGAGAAGTATACTTCTGACACCAAATATAACGGTGACAAAAATACCGGATATCAAAGGGAGGTAATCTAGTTATATAATTTATACATTTATTTATTCCAACAAGTATGATGGGTAGAATCTTCGACGTCTTGCTAAGACAGTGTCAATCTCTAGATTGTCTAGAGAGTTTGACAATGAGTGGGTCAGAGTTATCTGTAAAATTACACATTTCATATCAGTAAGTTAAATAATTATGTAACAAAATACTGTAAAATCACTTAATTTTGATGGGATGAAATTATGTGGGCTTTTTGGGGATGTTAATTCTATAATTTTGCATTTCAGTTAATAGACACAAGGGTCAAAATTATTGTTCGATGGGATTTCATTTCGTGTTTGAAGGCGAACCAAAAATCCAGGAAATTTATTATTTTACAGTATTGCAAAATCAGATATTTTTGTGAGGGTTAAATTTTCACTATAATCGCAAATTTGATCATTTTCGAGAAAGTTTATGCTAATGGACTAAGACAGTGACAGTAATATGCAGATTACAGAAAGTAGTCCTTTCTGGAATTTAAAATTTGCAAACATTTAATCTTCTTCAGACTTACAAATATGTAAAATTTGACCCCAGGAAAACTCATGATTTTACAGTATTATACTATATTATGATAGGAATTTTCATACAGTTCTAGTGTTAGTCATGAACATGTATCAAAATAGATTCAACAACAAAGCATAACCCTGAAAATACATGATAAGCCAAACATGCAAAAAAATCTGGTTGTTCATGCTTTTGTGGTTTCAAACCTCTTGCCAAACATGCGCTTCTCTTTAACAGAAAGTTTTTATAGCCTGGATCATGAAATCTACAGAAAATATGAATCATAGCTCATACAAAGCCTGCCAGTGGCAGTACAATGGTAACGTTATCCTTCCGAAAACAACCTGACAACTCCTCGGAACTTATCGGAACTTCTCTGCATTTAGAACACCTGACCGTAGCTAATGTCTCGGAGCAATGTTACCTGCCAACTGAATGGTGTTCTGTCAGGTGACAGTCTTAGCAGTTCTCTACCGACTAAGTCTAGCTAAACAGTCTCATTAGTTATTTACATTCTAGCACAGGTATAAACTGTACAAGTGGGTAAGTTAGCAACAAGGAAATATTGGCCGATTTCACGCCAAGGAAATATTGGCTGATTTCACGACAAGGAAATATTGGCCGATTTCACGACAAGGAAATATTGGTCGATTTCAGGACAAGGAAATATTGGCCGATTTCACGACAAGGAAAAATTGGCCGATTTCACGACAAAGTCTAACCAACATTTCCTCTTGCAGAAATTTTGGCAAACATTTGTACACACAAAGGATTCTGCTGAGAAATAACAAGAGCACTGCCTATGAGTGCTGTACACTCGACTTTCTCATTTTGGATAGTTACAAGGGCAGATAACTTAACAAATAAAGGTCACAATGTTGTCAGCCTTGTCAATATGGACTTCCCTTGTGATGGTTATGAACTATGTCGAGTTTCAAGTGGAAACCTTTGAGAAAATGACTCTGACAATAAATTTGACCAACGCACATGATTCCATCATGAAAATAGCTAGACTTTTATTCCTCGAAAAGTCTTGCTAAAGTATAGCTAAAATTTCAAAATTCTGCATGCCAAAATATATGTCAAATTAATTGCCAACTTTTTGCCCCACAGAAATACCCACTGATACAGTATCATTATTGTAGCGAAAACACAATGAATCTTAAATGAAGCAAGGTAGTATTATTCAGTATTGATACGATTACTTACATTTGGGGTGAAGGATCTGACTGGAGATGGGCTCCTGCTGCGTGAGACTGTACGTTTATAGGACCTAGTTGGTGACGGACTCCTGCTACGTGACACTGCACGTGCTCGGGCTCGTGCTCTAGCCCTGGCACGCTCTATAGCCAAATCAACTTCAAGCTTGTCAGCGTATGAAATAGTTGTTGGGGACAGAGGGGATCCAAATCTGCATGAATAGCTTGGCTTGTACAAAAAGGGGCTGGCTGAGCGGGGTCCAGGGGAGACAACAGGTCTGGATGTCAGCACAGCAACTTCATTATCTGTAAGTATATAATACACAATGCTCTATGAGAAGTTCAACAAAGATCAAATATGTATCTTTCAATATTTGACATTTTGTCAGTTCTCAATCAATACCCTTTTAACGGTATATTATAATCACATGGTCAAATGGATTCACTTGAAAACCTTCGTCAAGCAGTCTTTGACAAATAACCCGGATGAGCGATCTCTGCTCTGGGGTAATGTCAATTCTTTGTCTCAGAAAAGGGTGGAGTCTTATATTCAATAAAATTGATTTGATATTACATTATATTTTATCAGACACAAAAATACACACGCTAAAACCAAACAATAACATTTAAATTAATACCACTTTTGGATGGATTTGAAAAATGTATAGGAAATTTTGACAACAAATTCTAGTGAAGTCAAAGACTGTACACATGTTTTTGTAATAATGAGTAAAAATAATTATGCATCTTGTCATGTATAGGGAAGGGCCTTTTCTGTTCATTTTGGGAAGTGGCCTTAGCCTATAAATTTTGGGAAAAACATCAGTGAATTTTCTGTATTTTGAAACAAAAAAATAAGTTTCATTTAAATGGGATTTTTTTGAAAACTGCATGATCTTAAAGAAATTTCCAATTGGGAAGGGGCCTTTTACAGGCCTCTGTTATATAAGGAGAAATCCCCTTTCAGGTACATATATCAGTTAATTTAACTACCCCAACATGACCCCTTCAAAACTCCAAATTAGCAACTTCTGTAAAACATACCTTCGTCATCTGATAGGTATTTTGTTGTATAGACAGGTAGAGAGTCTTCACCATCTCTGATGATCTAAAATTATCATAAAGTTAAAATGATTAAATTAAAATATTTGAATAACAACCATAACAGTTTTAACATGAAAAGCCACTTTCAAAGGGATTAAAATTCCAACTCTTATTAGATCATCATAGGTCTTTTATATCTATTAAATCTCACGAGAAATAAACTATTTTAATCTTCAAAACATAAACAAATTAAACTTTTAATCATAAAATGCAGTACAAGCTGGTGGCACATTAATCAAATTCAGACATCTACCTAATATTATATTTTGTACCTACAAGCGCAAGTTACACTCAGTAGGGTTCAAAGAATTTATAGAGCGGAGAATTTGACCTAATCCTGATTTCTACATATTAATATATCACAAGCATCACAAGCTGAATATACATTCCGTTCAAAGTTAATTGATAACAGGTTGTAAACATTACCTTGTCTGTTTGGTAAACTATGTTTATCTAGGTTTAACTGGGTATATCTGAATGGGATAGTTCCCTCATTAGTATAACTTATTGAATCAACAGTATAAATTACTGGAAGGAAATAACATAACAGTCCTTATAATTTGTATTGCATTACACCTCAAGCTACTTGGTGATGCTCCCTGCTCATGAAAACATATGACCAGGATGATAAATATATAGATCCAAAACATCGACTAATTGAATTATACTAATAGAAGGTCGAGGTTCGTGTCAAATTCTCTATACTATACCTCAAGTAACACAAGATTATCAGAGTAGACATTAGACAATTTCCAAGAGAGTCTTGCTAAATTTTATAACTGTTTCATGCAGAGTCAATTTACTTATCAGCAAAATTTGTGACTTTGTACAAAATGTATTGGCAGATAGACAATATATCAAATTATGAAGGATTCCGTATTATAATAGAATGAAAAAAGAGAGAGTATTACCAGTATATCAATTTAATGCAATATCTGAAAAACTATGAGATTCAAGTAACTGTTTATTTATCACGTTTACTGTATTTTTCAAAATATATGTACCGGTAGTTATATGCATCAGACAGTAAAACTGTTGGCCTAGCAAGATTTCTTGGACATTGGGAAAATGTATTATACAGGCCTGGTAATTAGCAGTCATTCTCAAGCCTGACAATCTTGGTTTCAAAGCCTTAAAATCCACTTTACAATATATTGACAATTTCCAAAGAAGGTAAATTCAGGATTCAAAAACCTGAAGTCAGGCCCAAGCCTGAAAAATACCTGAGGTCTGATTAGATAACACAACAAACAATGGAAGGAAAATAGTTAAATGTGTGTGTAGGAATAAAATATATCGCTTGGCAAATTTGACACGAACCTGACCTTTTCATTAGCATAATTTATCAGTCAATATAAAATGTCTCTATAAGTAACCTTGGTTGTATGTTTTCAACGTCCGGGAATATCACGTAGAAGCTTAAGATATAATACATACACAAATTTGATATACCGATATTGCGCGCTTTGCTTGCTGAAATTGATATATTCAAAGCAAGAACCTTGTAATATCTTCATGCATAAAGGATCAGGTCAAATTTGTCAAGCTATAGAAACATAGAAAGGGAAGTGGGTTACCTCGCGGATGTGCATACGTGGGGTTAGTCTACCAGAATCTTCATAGCTCTCTAGAAGAAGGACAAGAAGGAGAATGTACAGAATTACATCAACTACTGTCTACAAGCAAGGTTAGAGTAAAGTATAAAATAAAATAAATTTTCGAGGGCTTAGTGCAAAATTATGGTATGTGCTTATATAAATTGATGTAGTTAGCAAAGTTTTGCACTGAGCCCTCATATGCTTAATAATAACAAGCAATTAAGTTTAGGATAGAGTATAAATTGAGGACTAAGTGCAAAATTATGGTGTGTGCCAATATAAATTGATGTTGTTACCCTAGTTTTGCACTGAGCCCCCAAATGCTAATAGTATGAATAAGATATGCAACTAGAGATAAGACATGCAACTATAGACAGTTACAATGAGTATTTTTCTAATAAAGACCATTCCAGTCTAGTCAAGGCATTGGTCATCAAGCCATAGGGTACTCATTGATAATTTTTATGTCGGACATAAGTTCTCACATGTTGGGTGGTCTGGAATTATATCAGGGCACTTGTGTCTGCAAAAAGGGCTCGCGAAGAATCTTGCGTTATACCAAAGAGTTGTTTATGATCTTGGCTATTATACAAAAAAATGTTTTTCTTGCATTTTTTGAAAGTAACCGTCTTGTGGATTAAGCCATGACAAGCTCAAATTCTGGAGATGCTCTAATTGGAGTCAGGAGTCCCTTTGTTTTGTAATGAGTAAGGTTCCAGATCATAAATAACATATGATATGATAAGCCAAAACCAAGAATTTTGGGCATACATAAACCGAACAAAGAGTCAAAGAGAAAAGTAGTCGCAACCTCTAAACGTCTATTAAGCAAAAAATGTTTTGCTCCTAAAATGTTTTGCTCTTAAAAATCTTAAGATTTTACAATAACAAGTACAAGGTCTGTGTAACTGAATCTAGATGCAAAAATGTTCATGCATAATTACAAACTTATAAAAATGTCGAAAAATTTCGAAAAATGTTGCATAAAAACCCTGAGGAGGTCTTAATGACTTTTGCACATTTCAGCATAGTACATCAAGATCAAGTAAACCAAGATTTGTCAGCATTTTGTTATTATAGTGAGAAATTCAACACTACAGCAAATAGATGGTGATTTAAGTCATCGGCTTACATCATATATCAAAATCTTCTAGGACGAAACTTAACAATAGATTAAATAGAATATCCTCGAGTATCATTTGCAGTGAAATGGCAAAGAATGATATTATTTGCATAAGTGACAGAACGATTAAAGATCCTTTTACGTAATAAAAAAAATGAAAAGAAAAACTTTTTAGTGTCTTTGTGTACAACTAAGAGTTACCCAGATCAACAATGTGTGTTTATAATATTAAATCTCACTTTAAATAAACTGCACAAAATACGCATTTATCTTAACAATTGATAATAAAGAATGTGCGAACATCGTTAACAAATTTCATTTAGATGTCAGACAAATGATTAGATGCCACTGGAGTGAGTCATTTATTATTGTCAAATCTGAAACTTTAGTAAGTCGAAATTTAGCGAATTTGTTACTCATATGTAGTTTGCAATTTGCAAGGTTACAGATTTGTAGTATTTTTTTAATTCAAGAAGAACTAGATCTACATTGTGTGTAATGTGATGTTTTCCACTGTTTTTTAAAAGTTTTTAAGAACTATAAATTTTCATGAATTTACAGACTTCACAAACATAGTATAAATTAACCCCTTATAAAAATCTCTGATTTTACGGTCATAATCACAAGGGAATTAAGTCAGTTCTGGTAATTACATAATATACTTGAATTCCAGGCTGCAGTCTAGACATATTGGCATTAAGGATGTCATAAATTTTATGCTGGATTATCAGACCACCCCACCATATCACTTAATTTTACAATAAGCTTGTTTCTGAAAAGTTTTGAAAAGGGCTCTCTCTCTCTTTCTCTCTCTCTCTCTCTCTCTCTCTGGAGTGAAATGAGTGTAATTTGTAATGTAATCAAGTTTCAACATTGTCTTCATGTAAAGGACTTTGGGGTTTTAAAATTTATCCTACAAGGTCAATCATCTAGGAGGTAAGAAGGAGACAAAAAAGAAAGAAATGTACGCTCATCAATATTTCTACCAGTCAGGTTCAAAAATGCTAAAAATACAAGTGTAAAATCATATGTTTTTGGGGATCTTTGGATTAACCAGATAAATCAAAATTGCCAAAGATTTATAATAAATATGTATATTTTTACTTTTCACACTTGATACATTGTATCCACACATTTCAGACTAGAATTCTTTTTTTTTAAACATTTTGAGTCATTTTTTACTCAATGTTGAAGTCAATGACCGAGAAAAGTGTAAGTTAATGACTGGTTAGAAATATACTGATAAATGTACTCTTGACAAGCTAGGATAACTTTAACACAAACATCACAAGGGTGTAGAAATGAGCCAGTAGGCAGAAAAAATAAACTCGTTCATGCAGATTACCTTTAATAATTTTCTTCATTGTATAAGCAGGGAAAAGACTCATTGAGTGAAAAATATGGTCATATTCTATAATATAGTCTAATCTCGGTGGTTTTACATAGTGAGAGAACTGTCATATCACCCACTTACTAAAAATATTTAAGTTAAACTGGCTACATGAGAACATTTCTACATCACTGCTATTGTTAATCATTCTAAGACAGGATAATATATGTGCAATATGTCTGATAAGAGAGTCACAGACATTCCAGATGTTTAATATATTTGTTTACCGAGTAGTCATCATCCCATGAATCTAAACAAACAAGATGATGATGTAATCAGATGCGCAACAAACAACATAATGCCAGAATAGTTTAATAATGATGTAAGAGGCTTTCTGACTACTGTAAAAGTGGGTAAATTAGCGATGGAAAATTTTGGCGAATTTACAATATTTTGACGAATTCACAAAACTTTTTAAAGTGTGCTTACATTTTCTCTATCATACATTTTATTTACTTGCTCAAATATCTAGTTACACAATAATTATAGTAAAGATGCATGTAGTCCAGACTAAACTGGATAAATTTTCACATCTTAATGTGAAATTTAAATTTCGCTAATTTTTCGACCTGCTAAAATATCCAGTTATACAGTACACTGGAAACATTCTAACAACCGGTCATGATGTAATTCTGGTAACCTCAAGTTGAAACATTCCATCATTACCCTGGAGAGATGTCCTTCTTCACAATGATAAATCATTTGTCATAATTCTCATTTTTCATGGTATTTCAAAGAAATATTACATCGTAAGTCAAAATTCTCATTTTTCCTGATATTTCAAAGAAGTATAACAACATCAGATAAAAGAAACTTTTCATGGTATTCTGTAATAATTCATTTGTAATGGCTTTCCTTCAAGGCCACTGAACTTGCACAAAGTCCCATGAGGAACAAATCAGAGCATTGAACCTTAAGGGCTGGCTCCATTTAATATGTAATACTGTAAAATCATTTAATTTTGATGGGATGAAATTTTGTGGTCTTGGTAAAAAAGACCATTTCGATGGGAAGTTAATTCGTGAATTTGCAAGGGTCAAAATTATTTTTCGATAAGATTTAATTTCGTTGTTAAAGACTAACCAAAAAATCCACGAAATTTAATCCCCCATGAAAATTAGTGATTTTACAGTAGCTACATTTTATAGAGAAACTGACAGATGTATAATTATGTGTGAGACATGTACATAGTTTCACTATCTGCCTTTCAAACTTTCAATGCAAAGACAGTAAAATCTTAGTAATCTTTACTATCATTACAAATTGTAATAAACAAGGAGAGTAACTCCCTACATTTACTGATTTATCATGGATAGAGGCATTACAGAGTTGCATCCCTTGGTAAAAAATTTTCAATCCTTTTCTCAAGTTTTTTTATTCCATATGATTACTTCCATTTGAAACAATAACTCAATTCTTACAAATAATGTTAAAATTAGGCACCACAGAAAACCGTATAATCATGCATTTTTTAGACCAATATTGTCGCAATAATGCCCAGGCCTTATTTTTTAAATATATGCGCAGTGTCACTATAGATGATTGAAAAGAAAGTTGACCTACCATAGCCACTAAGGGCGCTTCCTGGTCTTGATGAAGATCGTCTAGATTTCCTCTTACCTCCCTTTGACCCTTTTTTAGCAGGGGCACCTGGTGTGCGGCCAATCAAACTGGTTTCCAACTGTAAGCAAATAAAAGGTATGAGTTTCAAGCTTGGAACAATAATAACCTCCTCCTAAATTTGACACATATATAGAGAATAATAGGTTAGTGCCGTGGATGAGTAAGTTTATCTGGCAAGGCGGAGGAATTTATCGGGTGAGCCGTAGGCGAATCCAATAAATTCCGCAGCCGAGCCAGATAAATTTTCACTCACTCCACGGCACTAACATATTATTCTATTTATCCGGTCACTACATCTGCTTTAAAAGGAGAATAAAAGTCGGGATTATTTATTTGCCTTTTCATTATTTGTGCGTAACGTCACGTTCATTCACTGACGTCACGACAAAACAACAACGTCGGACATCTTGATAACGTCATGTACACACAGGTAAGTCGTAAAACAATTATTGATCGACTCAAGCTCATTTTAAATAGGAAAACCTAATTCTCGGGTACAGAGTTTCAGCCGGCGAATCCGCTTAAAGAAGAAGTCCGTCAGATCACGTGATGAGGTGACGGTTTATTGCAAGTCACATGACCACTTGACGGTTTATTGAAAATGATAAATGCATGGCACCCTGTTATTTGGCCGATGATTTTGTCGGAAGTGACTGGATAAATAAAGATAATGATACTGTACTGAGTGCAGAAGATTTAAAATTAAAAAGAAAATATACAGGGAATGTGTATTTGATTTGTATTTTCAAATTGGAAAATGTAGATTTTAACAAATTGTTAAAGCAATTTCGCTTTCAGTTCAATCACGGTCTTTACCGGACAAGTTACAAGTCATGTATCCTGTAGAAAGGTATACCCAAACAAACCTTTTTAAACAAACCATTACCCAGTCAATTTTTTGTGAAAGGCCGTTGGGAATTGGGAATGGGTCCGTTTTCCGGTACCAGTTATAGAAGGAAAAAAATCGCTGTTACCAATTAACAAACTTGGATTCTAAAAGTGTAAGATGAGTTCTACCCCAAACAAATTATTAACAGAACCATACTACGGTACCATCATATTAATATTTAACAACTTTCTAGTTTCTTCCAGTGTTTTGTTATAATCAAATGAACAGTTGCTATCAGAACAATTAAACAATTTAACAAGAAAGACAGAAAACAAGATTTGTTAAAACAGCATCATACAGTTATATGCCCCTTTCTCATAACCTTTGCCCTTGGCATGTACTCAAAACGGTTCATTGAATCATCATGGACCTATCAGGTTTAAACATCATGGTATGTTATAGTTCAAAATAATGTTTTTATTTACATGCAGCAATTGCTACAATGACCAGATCCATTCATAAACAGTTAACAATAAAAGATACCACGATTGAGGGTCCTTGGTCTATGTACAGGCAAGTTTTCTTTAGCTTAGTTGAACAAATAGACAGACTAACTGACTGACAGACATATGCAATGTCATATGCCCTTCTTATAAAACTAGGACATCGAAAATCGAAAACTAGTTTGAAAACACGAAGTGCTCTATTCAGGAGATCAATAGAAAATGGAAGACTATGAATAGGAAAGAGTGAAAGGTTAAAATTATGTGAATCACTAGATCATCATACTATGATAAACTACACAAACAATATAACAGCAGGCTGGCACATTTACTTAACCATGCACTGAACCAGTTTAAAAATGATAATTACAGATGAAATGAGTTTGCATTAAAACAAAGTTGAACCACAGACGGAATTTACTCAGTAATATTGTGAAGTCAAAATGTCAATAAGTGGCTTAACAGCTAAAAAGAGCCCTAAAAAATAGGTAACTTTTTTACTTAACTTATTCCATACCTTTGTACATTTCAATGAATTTAAATGATATGTATGCAATTAATCCAATTATGTAATTTATTTAAAGAATAAATATATGTGCACAAATCAATTAAGAAATATTAGCTTGAAGTAAAATAAAACAAATGTGTTCTAAAAAATTAATTAAAGAATTAATCAGAGAGAAAAATATGGAAAATTTGGAAATCTATAAAGTCAGGGAATAATCTCAACATGACCTACATGTCTAACGACAAACGGTGCCTTATTTGCTGCTTCAGTGTCGGATAAACTTTCATCATCGTAAGTATTACATACCGCGGACTTTGACCTGGAACGAAAAATAGATGACAACGTTGGCCTCGCATATGATGGTTCCGAGTCTGAACATTCCTGGAATGAGGAGTCTGATTCGGATGTAAAGGACCTGTCAGATATAGTAGAAAATCCCATTGGTTACTGAAATCATACTGAATGAGAACATATCACTGGCTTAGAATGAGAAGGTCGTAAGTGCCACTTATGACTTTATAAGACTAATGCATATTTGAGTCTTATGAGTCTTTTTCATGAAATCGGAACTTGTCATGTTCACCAAACTGAAGTTGAAAAATCTTGTTTTACCATAAGTAAAGAGTAATTGTCAGACAGTTTTTCTGTTTTTATATTGATTTTGTAGTTACGACCTTCTCATTCTAAACCAGCGATCTGCATATTTCCACAGGGCTGTCTCTGGCAGGTGAGGGATGAGACCATGGTGAGTACCCTCAGAAGGGGATCCATAAATTTTGCTGTCACATATACATGGATTGCACTTACTGTATCAATTTCTATGGAAGAAACAAGAAAGCTTGCACTTCTAAATGAAACAATGCATGCATAAAAATTGATAAAAGGGGACTTATAATGGAGGGGGGGGGGGGTGGAATAAACCATAGCCCTGCTCCGTCCCAGAAATAATGCATTTTATAGTTTAAAGCCAACATTATTTTCTGTATCCTGTTCTTAACAATAAAACATAATTTATTTCATGCTTACCGGTGGTTTACGGCGGAATAACGGTGGAATATTCCCCGATAATTTCACTGTTCATAATTTCACAGTTCATAATTTCACGGCAAACGGGCTATTTTTTAAAAATCAAATTTCCTCGCCGTCAAAAATAAAATAATAAGCATTTTCACTTGCTCTCTTAATCTTTAACAAATAACACAACATTATATGTACATAAATGTAAAACAAATGGACGAAATTGAAGCCATTGCAGATGAACTATTTGATTGCAACTCGACATGTGCATGGCGGGAAAACAACGTCACGCAAAACATTTCAGGTATATTTTTGGAGTATTTCCATCATTTAAGCTATTTGAAGCATGAAATAAATAGAATATTAGTATTTTACCGTGTATGATAGTTTGATAATTCACCTCGTGAGCAGCTGACTTATATTTTCACTCTTGGCTACGCCACTCGTGAAAATATTACATCAGCTGCTCACTCGGTGAATTATCAGCCGATCATACACGGAAAAATACAAATATCCTCTATTTAATTTTTACAGGGAAGCACAAAATTTAATTCCATTGACCTACACAAATACAAATAGGTAGTTATCAATGATTATTTAATTCAAATTATTTAGGGTTATTTAATTAACATTCAACCGAGGTACGAATAAAGATTTTAAAAATGTCATAGGAAAAAATATCCAATATACTAGGCATAAATCAAATCAGTCTTCGAAATAAGTATTTGCTCAATCACTCTAAGGCAAGTGAAAAAATCATCAACGACCAAAACTTCATAATGTTAACAGTTCTCCCAAACATGTCATTCAATGCCTCAAATTAGAAGTTTGTGTGTACTCAAGATAACTTTGTCTAAACACACATTAAGCCAGAGAGTCTCGTGATTATTAGTATGTGAGTTTAACTAGTCTACTGAATTCCATACACTGACTATATAACTTATAAAAACATTAATTCCAATAGACCTTGACATAAAGATAACAAGAGGGCCTGAAAGGCCCTAGGTCGCTCACCTGTTGCACATTGGTCTAGGTATCAGTACAACCTACATTCTGACCATATACATTTCATGAAGATTGGATCAAAACGGTGACCCCTGGAGTGAACACAATATTTTTCTAAGATTTGACCTAGTGACCTAGTTTTTTACCCCACATGGCCAAGTTTCAAACTTGGCCTAGATTTCATAGAGAACAACATTCTGATCAAGTTTCATGATGATTGGATCAAAGCCACGACCTCTGGATTCAACACAAGGTTTTTCTAAGATTTGACCTAGTGACCTAGTTTTTGACCCTACATAACCCAGTTTTGAACTTGGCCTAGAGTTCATAGAGAACAACATTCTGACCAAGTTTCATGAAGATACAATCAAAATCTAAAAGTCTAAGATTTGACCTAGTGACCTAGATTTGACCCCACATGACCCAGTTTCAAACTTGGCGTAGATTTCATGCAGAACAACATTCTGACCAAGTTTCATGAAGATTGGATCAAATTGATGACATCAAGAGTGTACACAAGGTTTTTTTTCAGATTTGACCTAGTGACCTCGTTTTTGACCCCCACATGACCCAATTTCAAACTTGGCCTGAATTTCATGGAGAACAACATTCTGACCAAGTTTCGTGAAGATTGGATCAAATTGAAGACATCTACAGTGTACATAAGGTTTTTCTAAGATTTGACCTAGTGACCTAGTTTTTGACCCCACATGACCTAGTTTCGAACTTGGCCTATGTTTCATGGAGAACAACATTCTGACCAAGTTTCATGAAGATTGGATCAAAACGGTGACCTCTAGGGTGTACACAAGGTTTTATAAGATTTGACATAGTGACCTAGTTTTTGACCCCGCATGACCTAGTTTCAAACTTGACCTAGATTTCATGGAGAACAACATTCTGACCAAGTTTCATGAAGATTGGAACAAATTGGTAGCATCTGGAGTGTACACAAGATTTTTCTAAGATTTGACCTAGTGACCTAGTTTTTGACCCCACATGACCCAGTTTCGAACTTGGTCTAGATTTCATAGAGAACAACATTCTGATCAAGTTGCACAACCAATTGTTGACGGACGACGACGGACGGACGACGGACGAAGAGTGATCACAAAAACTCACCTTGTCACTATGTGACAGGTGAGCTAAAAATGATTAAATTTACTTGAAGAGATATTTTAAAGTTACCATCTAGAATATACAAAGAAGTTTTTTAAATTTTTTAATTTGAAGGATTTTTCCTTTCAGCAATTTCCATAGTTAACATTTTGCAAAATTGTTTTTTAGTATTTTAAGTAAAGTAAATTTGACACTTCAGCTAAACATTCATGAGTCAAAATTGGCAGTTTTAACAAAGTCAAGAGTCAACATTCAGTATTAAAAGTCTTTAAATGAAAGCCCAATATAAGCAAAACATATCTTCCCATACTTTCTATAAGTAAGTAAAGTGTAAGGCATTCACACTATAAATTCCTATATAACGAAAGGTTAAATATTAGTAAAACCTTTATCATTTAATATTTAATTACGTTCTACAAGATAAGATTTAGCAAAGCATATAACAACATTCACATATTGAATAAAGCTTTCCATATTGAAAATCAATACAGGTGAATTGGAAAAGTACAAAAACTGCAAATCCATATAAATTTTCATAGATATATATTGGGACCTGTTAGATGGTTCTACACCCTTCGGAAGCATTTATGTACCATAACAACCCTCAAGAGAAGATCAAATCTACTATATAACCAATATCATCAATTTATGGCCTCAACAGATCCTTGTTTTGCTATCTTGAACTATGTTAAATGTAAACAGTACACCAGTAGTTTAACTGATAACAGACTAACCATGGCATAAAATAAGGTTTAAAGAAATCGATACAGATATTTGGACTTATTATTGATGGTCTTTAAGCCTTTCCACTGAAAATAATTTTATGTACACTTGAATACTGTATATTGTGCAAAAATATATTTTAAGACAAAGGTGGTCCGTGTAAGAAGCTCACTGTAATCTGCTGAAAAAATGGCATAATTATAAATACAGTCAGACTGTCTATTATCCAATATTAAACATATTTAAGACAAAAGTAATCATACTTAAGACGTCTTCAATGTATGGAAAAATCACCATCACAGTTTTATACATGTTGTAAAATGAATATGCTATGCTCCATTAGTGAAATGAAAGTAATTACATGTTTCAAACATGACATTTCAATTTCTTTGGCCATGAAATAAATCCTGTTTTTTTTTTCAAATATAAAACAAAAGCTCAATTAATAAATCTATAAAAAATTAAAACAGTGAAGAACAGCTCAGTATTTAATTTTCAAAATATCATTACTCAGTACATGTATTATTCATGAGTGTATGCTTTAACAGAATTAAACTCATATTCACCTGCAAGTCCTTGTTCTAGACCTAGATCTTGATACTGCACGACCTCTTTGTCTGGATATAGATCGACCCCTTGTCCGTGATCGAGACCTTGAACGACTTCTTCGAGCCAACTGTGCAAAATAAGATATCAAAAGAACATTTCACATGCTGAATAAAATTTAAGTATAGAAACAAGCATATGCTGTAAAATCATTTAATTTTTTCGAAGGGACAAAATTTCATGGTTTTGGTAAAAATAAAATTTCGATTGGACATTAATTCCTAGATTTTGCATTCCAGCTAATAAATACAAGGGTCAAAATTATTGTTTGATGGGACTTGATTTTGTGGTTGAAGGTGAACCACGAAATCCATGAAATTCCCCACAAAAATTAATGATTTTACAGTACTGTTTAAACTTTCCTACACAAAGGCCAGGCCATAAGGGCTAGGCTCACAACCAGTTCTTCACATGAAGTATATTAACCGTAAAAACATTTTCACTTAACATTAATTATGAATAGTTGATATCCAGAATTCTGTGCAAGATGGTTTCCCCTTAATTTACAGGTAGGTACAAACAAATCCGGCCTAGTTAAGACTGGTTTTGTGTTCATATGCACACACAACTCACCACTACTCTATTGTCCAGATATGAATATTCAAGTGACACACAAATTATAACGGTAAAATCTATTTGTACCTTCAGATTAGTTGAGATACGGAGTAGGTCTACGAGTAGTTTCACCAAACTTTTAATTGCTTTTGAATGAAACAGTCGCAGTGCGTGGCCATTCGGGTTTTTTATCTATCTTAGTTGCCAATGACCTTCGGCTTTGATGAAAGTTTCAGCTCATCAAATATCGTGATTACCTTGAAGATTTCTATACATTTCACTTCAAATTGATACAAGATTTGATTTATTAGCATGAATCTCAGTCAAACCACAGGTAACAGTATCATTGAAAATGATTTTTTTATATTTTTCTTTATAAATTTTTTTTTAGTCTTTATCATTGATACAGTTCCCTGTGAGTCAAACATCAACCAAACAAAGTTTTACCTTTTCTTCCTCGAGAGCATCTTCCAATGCATCCAGTTCTGGTGATCTTGAGTCTTTAATGATAGTTTTAGTTGAGAATTCAAGTTTTGGTGATATGCCCTGAAATTAAAACAGACAAACTTGTAATCCTAAATGGTTTATAATATGTTATGCTTTTTTTAAGCAAATCAATCAATGATTATTGAATAACAGTTACTATAAGTGTGTGCAATGTGCAATCATTAACATAAATATGATATAATATTCAGGAATATGAAATAAACCACGATAAAGACTTGAAAAGGGAATATGGCCTAGTTTAAAAGCATTGTTTTAGTCTTGTATATTTTATTTTGAAACTTGTATATAGTTATATGTTTATTTTGAAAGAGGCCCACAGGGATGACTAGGCATCATGCCATGACAAACTGTGTTGCATAGAGCTATAAAATTAAACAAGTCTATATTATTGTTATTCAGTACTTACTGGCCATGCTATAGTTCTGGACAATAAAATTTCTCTAGAAGCTGATGTATATGATGGACAGAGACTTGGATATGGAAATAAGAACTCTCTGGCACTTGTAGAAAATGATGCCAGTCTGACAGCACCGTCTGAGTAATCTGAGAATTGGAGAAGTTCTACTACAACCAGCTCATCTGAAAAATGAAATAACATGTATTATAATACAGACAGCACAGTGTCTCTCAAGCAAATCAAAATATCTGGAATTTTGTAAAAATGCTTTACACCAATTACGTTATAGTACAAATAATAACAAATATAAAAACATGAAACAATGCACAGGAAAAATTACACCCATAGGAACAACATAACATATTCTTTGCCAATAGGTGGTGTTTCTTTTCAATTTAAATATCATTTAAAATATCTGCTCAGAGATAAAATTGTGGTAATATTAAAATTGCAAAACAATTTTTCAATGTAGGTTTTGCTAACCCACAACTGGCTGACAGCCTGGCGGAAAACTTGAAAGCTTCATCATAAATGAGAGGGAAACTTTTATTACCTTCTAAAAATTCAGCCACATCACCAGGATCTACGGCTGTATAATATGTCTGTAATCAAAATACATTCAGGATTTAAAATACAATCAATGAAATCTGTGCTCAGTATTGTAATAATAGTTGAGTATTAAATATGATAGCATTACACTTTCTCAAAGTATGGCCAATGCTTCAAACTTATATGTAACGTTATCAAACATCACAAATATCAGCTTAGAGAAATTTTGAAGGTATTTTTATAGAGAGGTTGCTGCTCTACTAAGTAAAGAAGCCTCAGAAAGTCGCTCTGGGGAGGTTGTAAATGTTATGGTATTGATATAATGTAAGGGATTAACTACATGTACATAGTAAACCTCAGAAACAATACCATGTATGGTAACTATGGTTCTACCCTTTTTTAAAAAAATCTTGACTGATCATGGATTTAATACTTATAGTGTGATTGAATAATAAGAAAACTGACGAAAATGGAACTGCATGAAAACATTGAATAATAGATTGAGCTGGATCCAGATTCAAGGGATATAACAACATTCGTAACTCCGTCGGGGCAATACAGATATAAGCGTTTGCTGTTTGGTATCTCGTCCATCATGCATGAAAATAAGAAGCGTTATTACCTTTTCAAACCTAAATGGTTCTAGTAATATCATAGGAAACACGGATGTAACATTTCTTGTGTTTCTGTATTGTCCGAATATACTGACACTGATGTAAAGATCTTCTTTGCTTGGCAACCATACACCTGGAGCTGAAACCTGGAATTTAATG
Organism: Spisula subtruncata; assembly: GCA_963678985.1. Taxonomy (NCBI): domain Eukaryota; kingdom Metazoa; phylum Mollusca; class Bivalvia; order Venerida; family Mactridae; genus Spisula; species Spisula subtruncata. The sequence goes on along the minus strand of OY787662.1, from coordinate 12,910,845 downwards.
AAATCAAGGAACAATTCATTAATGTATTAAAAAACTATTAAGTACTGTAAAATCATTCATTTTCGATGGGACGAAATTTCATGGTTTTGGTAAAAAAGACAGTTTCGATGGGACGTGAATTCATGGATTTTGCATTTCAGGTAATAAATGCAAGGGTAAAAATATTGTTTGATTTTGTGGTTGAATGTGAACAACGAAATCCACGAAATTTAAGCACCCACGAAAATTAACTATTTTACAGTATGAATCACATATAAGTGGAAATCACTCACCAAGGGAATTCACACCATACTAGTATTCACATGATAATTAATTGATAACCCACACTATCTATTTATACTGCTGAATGCCTCTTTTCAAGTATTATTGACAGGCATGTCTGACAAGGGCAGACATAAAATCAATGAAGAGACAGAGGTAAGATACAAGGAAATCTGGTGCAATACGTAACTGTAACCTTAGCTTGTATGTTATTGGGAAAAAATACGCTGGTAGAACAAAAAATGATAATGGTAAAAAGGAGCCTGATGATTTTCTAAGTAGAGGGCAATAATTAAGATAGGGTCGGAAGCGGTAGCGGAAACAAGTATTTTTGCCGAATTATTGCTGCCATGAACCAAAGATGATGTTGATCTATTATGGCCTTTCTACTACTGACTTCAGTGAGGTGAATCAGGAACAAATCATGCAGTCATTGAACAGATGGAGAGGAGATAAACATCTATGTAACAGAAGGGCAGCAATTACTTCTGGATCCAGGTATGGTTTGTTAGATGGGGTCATGGGACGAAGCAATGTTAAAAGTATGTAGACCTACTCGTAATACCCATTACAACTTCAAGATAATTATTTAACTATTGTTACATTTTTTGTAACATATATATCTCTTTAATAAATTTTTCTCTGACAGCGCCACCCTGTTATAGTTGGCAATCGACGGTTGGGTGTTTGATGTGGATGTAGATAAGAGTTTTATAATAACATAGCTAAAGGTGCAATTGATTAAGTAACATGCTGGTAGTATCAACGAAATCAATAATATAACACCACATAATTTGGTGAACAATCAAAATTATGATGAATAATTAGCGTCAATTAATTGGTAATAAAACAAGTTGGTGTTCTTTTATGTTTACAAGATCCTTTATAAAATAATGACAATATTATGGGGTGTCAATAGGCATTATTAAAAGGGGGAAATAAAGACCAATCATTGAATGATTGATGACAGTGAGAAGATTGCATGCTAGTGTGTAAACAGTCAATTTGTTTTTGAATAATTGATGAGAAACCCTCCTTGTTGGAGCGTGTTAGGCAGTGACAATCTCTAATGATTTAATTTACAGCCTTATTAAAAACTGAATCAATAAGTTAAGAGGAAACTGAATCAATCAGTTTAAAGGACACATTGTTTTGAACTCCCGGGTGTGTCAAACATGAAACGACTTGCTGTCAAAACAGGATTTTTGCAATCGCCGTTGTGTATCGTAATGAAATGAGTTTACCTTCTCAATGTTTAAATCCACAACACATCTCAATGCCCGTCGTGGCATTTTAGGGGCTTTCCAACGCTTTTTGTTAAATGACTTTTGGATAAATAACTCAAAACATCAACTCCGTTGCGCTGGCTACACAAAAATGGCTGATATCTCGATGCCAAGGACGCTTTCTCGTTCAGCCAATGGAATGCGAGTATGTATTTATGATAAAACCCAAGCCGTACCGTACCATTCCGTACACGGTCTATTCATAGCGTTGAAGCCTCTGCATATTGAATGCATTATTTACACGTTTTGATGTACATGTTTGCCAGCTGACACATAATCCAACTTAATAGAATATAATAAGTATCCAATACCTCAATTGATGGATTCACAAGCAAGAGCTACATATACATAGCTTAATATGTTGATATAGCTTGGCTATTTTGACCTGAACCTGACCTTTATGCAAGAATATATTACAAGGTTCTTGCTTTGAATATTTCAATTTCCGCAGGCAAATCGTGCGATATCGGTATTTTAAACTAGTGTTTGCATAACATCTCGAGCGTCTTCGTGATACTGCCCGATTATGAAAACATACAATCGGTGCGGTATCGTAGGAAATATATCGACCGTTAAATTATGCCAATCAAAAGGTCAAGCTCGTGTCAAATTAGCCAAGCTATACTATATACTACTAGTGCTTATACAAGAGCCATAAGTTCCACTCCACCAAGGTGTAAATTGGTACCTGTGAGGGCAGTATCTATTTCTGGGCACCGCAGATCGATGTTGGCTGTCCCACAAAAGGAGAAAAATAGTGCGAATATAGGTAGCCCAGTGACCAAGGGAAGACAAAATGCCAAAGTCAAAATGCCAAAGGGTTTTCGCAAAGAACGTGTGTTGTCACGTTTTCATAGATTGAAATTACTTTGCGAGCGAAGTGAGCAAAAAAAATTTTCAGTAAAAAAGTAATATAAAAAAAGGTTCAAGTATGTTATCTGCACTGAATCATAGTTTTAAAAAACTTGCTTTACAAAATTAATGATATTTAGAATCTTATTGCAAAAGTAGTGAGTCCAGGGAGGCATGCTCTGACGTGAAAATTTTCAAAACTGGTCTGAGATACCTTATTATAATACATAATGCATTACTAGTTCTACGGGTTTTTTTCATGCAAGTTTATTAAATCGATGACAACGTGTGCCTGTGGTAACAATGCGTTCCTTTACGGTCATCTTTACATTGAGATTATTAATCTGTGAAAGTTTGAAGAAATTTCACCAAACAGTTTGTGAAGAATCCTACACACAAGATTTTCATCACAGGGTATAAAGTAGAAGTAAGAAAGGGTCATAACTCTGATACATAAAATTAACATAGGATGAATTCCATCTTTTACAGTCATCGACACATTGGTGTTGATCATCTGCAAGAAAATTGAAGAAATTCCACCCAATGGTTTATGTGGAGTTCAACACACAAGATTTGCTTTACATACATATGTACTGACAGACGTGGAGTAGCACCATTACTATATGCCCCCACTAATAAATAATAAAAAAGACTGAATAATTCAATACTAACAAATTTTTATTATATCTTTTTATTATGTACAAAAGGGTATATAAATCATCTAAATAAACACTTTGTATGAAGATCTGAAGACAAATAGTTCTATAAAAGCATAACAAAACAAATAGCTAGAGATTCTTGTGAATAACTGCAAAAATTGTTCAAATTTTGTTCTTTAGAAACAATGCTAGGGCAGATAAAAGAGAATGAACTTCATCTTTGAGGGCTCTGTAGCATCATTTTTACTGTATAGTCAGCCCTAGTGAATTATAGGAACAAACTATATTAAGAGCACAGAGTATAACGTTAAGTGAGGTTGTGTATGTTTTTTCAAAAGCATTTTATTCTTCAATTGGAACTTTGTTGGATACAGTAAGAATACTATTCCATTTATTACATTGTACTTCATTTAACCTTGAAGTTAAACAAAACAAAATATCAATAAAGTGAATTTATTGAAGCATGACAGCAATGTCATTGCAAATCTTGCTAGTTCACAAACACAAAAACTATCTAATGATACTTGCTAAAGTTTATGTCATTCTAACAATGTAACTCCAGAGAACAAACATTATACTTAAAAAGATATTCAAGAAACAACACTTTTTCTACTTTCAGTTTGCAAAGTAATTGAAGTTTTGCATGATACAGGTTCATAAATATGTTTTATAATCATTTCTTTGTAAGAGTCTGTAACTAAAAATTGTTCAATGTTTTCATAAAACACTAATTACCGGTATGTATAAATGCATAAAATCAAACAATTAAGAAAGAAAACAAAATACACTTCATTTATATGCTATATATGTATATCTAAACTAAAGGTTACACATTACTATAGCTTGAAGAATTTGACCTGATCCTGACCTTTATGCATGATTATGTTACATGGTTTTGCTTTGAATACTACTACTGGGACGAAATTTTGTGGATTTGGTAAAAAAGAGAATTTTGATAGGGGTTAATTCGTAAATTTTGCATTTCAGGTAATAAATACAAGGGTCAAAATAATTGTTTAATAGGATTTAATTTGTGGTTGAAGGTGAACCACGAAATCCACAAAATTTAATCCTCCACAAAAATTAATGATTTTACAGTATAACAAAACATTTTATCACATCACTAAACTATCTTAACACTAGCTACAGACCTGTGTTAGATGAATCATGATTCATATAAATTTTCATTTCTAATTAAATGAATGACATTCCACTGTAACAAACATCTTTCATTATAAGTCAGTTTAATTGGATAGCGAACTCATATGTTTAATTTTGTCTCAGGCTAGACCATCTGTATAATTATTCACATTTAAACATTAAATATCAGCTGTCAATGATAAGTTCAAGCTATGGAGTCACAGTGCGTAAGATATGCTTAAATAATTTGTCATCTTTAAATCTCGAATTTGCATAGTGCAAAACAATTTAAAGCAAATAGAACATCACCAGAGACCACATAACATAGCACATACATGTGAAGACTCAAGTAAAGCCTAGCTCCCACTGAGCTTTTTTGCCGCAGTGAGGTTCTCCCAACAAAATAAATTAGCATCGAAAGGCATTGGGAAAAGGGTCCATGTGGTCTAGGTCAAGCTAAGGGAAAGACATAAGAAGATGTGTGTAGTTCCTGTTCCTGATGCCTCCCAAACCTCATTTATATTTCCATGGGTGAAAGTTCAAAATTTTCAAAATACAGAAATTTTGAAAACTGCTTGTCAATATACTGAACAAGATGCTTTTCATATAAATTAAATAGTGCATTTTTTTCTAAAAATACTCAAATCAGCATTGAGAATGATTAAACTTTCACTCATGTACTGTAAAATCATTAATTTTCGTGGGTGATAAAATTTCGTGGATTTCGTGGTTCACCTCAACCACGAATTTAAATCCAAATGAACATTAATTTTAACCCTTCTTTTATTACCTGAAATGCAAAATCCACGAATTCAAGTCCTAACGAAATTGTCTTTTTTACCAAAACCACAAAATTTCGTGCCAACAAAATTAAATGATTTTACAGTATTTCTATTGGGAGTATACATCATTGAGGCAAAAGATGCTCAGTGGGACCTAGGCTTAAGTACAACAATTTTACATATTTACATGTTTAGTGTATAACTACGTACAGCCGATCATGAGGATGACAGGTTCAAAATGCTTTAATGAAAACGTTTTTTCATTATTCACTAGCAATTAAAATGATAACAAAATCACTCTTCGACAAAGAAAAATAAGTTTGCTACTAAATTGTCTGTAAAAATTAGCCATCTTGCAAACATGTACTCATTTGTAATGAAAATAAAATGCATTTAGAAAATAATCTATGCACTACATGTCAAAATGCAAGAAAATTGACCATGGTATGATTTAAGTAACATGTGAAAACATTCAGCGCCTTACAGATACTAACAGACTTTGTTCCACTACATGATTGGGTAAAAGTTTGAAAATCCTAAAAAAAAAACTTTCCATAGGAAAAATAGAGAAAACAGCACATTTTATGACACTGTAATTCCTTTAGTTCAGGAAAAATCAGATTTTTACCCCTAATGATGTAACTACAGATTTACAGTGCAAATTCATTCATCATGATTTTTGAAAAAACTTAATCAAACTGCCAAGTTTGAGGCCATGATTAGTCACAACAGACAGACAAGGAGGAAAATTAGGCTTTTCAAAAATATTTAAGAAAATTTGGCTCCTGATAGCTGACTGTGTATACATGATTATAGAGTATGATAATAAATCAATGTGAATTTAATCATTTCATGGCTATAATCACAGGTTACTGTATCGATGAAACTGAAAATATTTTTTATGGAAAATTTATAGAAAAATACAAATTTTCCAAACAAAAATTGTTTTCGTTTTCAAATTATCTTTATCAATGATTAAAGTTACCAGTCCTGTGGCTTGATGCCTTTTTTTATAAATAACAAACATATAGCTTGACCAGATTAAGTAGGCACTCCGGACATATTCCGTGCATATTTCGGACAAATTCGGTGCAAAAATAAACAAATATTACCGTTAAGTACCGACTACGCTTACGGAAAATAATACACGCTTCCGAAGTTTAATGAGTGCCTACTAAATCTGGTCAAGCTATACCGTGATTAGATATTTACATAACAACCAACATTATCATGCCGGCTCGTCATCAAATAAACAAAACAATACTATCTTTACAACAACGTGAGGTATGAACTGTTCATTACAGACTGTTCCAGTATCATTGTCAAACATAACACTTATTGCATATTTCAGGGGCATCAACGGAGCCAAATTTAAAATCATGAAAATCATGAAAATCATAATCATGCAGTCAACCATTTTTAACAAACTAGAGGCATTCAACCACATAGTTTCCATATTTAAATCAGTTTGTATTAAGAAATTCCTTCAAAACAGATTAAAATGACCATAACTTTGTCATTTATCAAGATATTTTCATCAGTCGGAAATATTGGCTCTTTCAGGATCTGTAACTCTGGAATTAAAATTGATACCCCTGAATTATTTATCATCCATTCTGAATCAAACAAACAAGCATGGATAAATTATTTGTCCCATTAAGCAAATCCGTAATAACTTCAAAAACCATACGAATCAATCCATCACAAAATAAACATACACAAATCTGACACATTCAAAAAGGAAGGAAACACTGTGTGAATAACTGTCAACGATTTTCATTAAATGATGAATAGTTCAGCTTGGAATCAAGGATTCTCTCTTTTAATAACTGTCCCACCGACATAACGTACAATATTCCCATCGTTATCTAAATCAAGGTCGATCTCAAGGACAGTAACTTGCTGTCCATTGTGTGCAGCATTCTGGTGCCCTATGATCTCGTTCTTTTCGGCGGTGAACCATTGACATCGCGAACATTCATAAATCTTTGCCTTTTGATGACCGAGCATATGAAGCTTATAGTCCTCTTGTTTATCAGTAGTGAAGTCACACGGCATGAATTGACACATGTACAGCCTAGAGGCATGTCCGATTTTTTTCGCAATACATTCATTGAAAGTGCGAACTCGACTACTGTGAGAGGCATAGAAATGTGTCTTCATGGCCTTGCTGTCACTGTATACCATGGAATCAGAGCAGTACAAACACTGATATCCACCCTCGTTAGATCCTTGTTGATCGTCATCATCCAATGTACCCTTCTGAGAGAGTGTCTCCAGGCGTTGCAAATGTTCATTGGTACTCACCCTCATCTTATGCATAGTTTTAGCATGTTTTACAATGGAGAACGGATCTTGTGCAGTAAAGGCGCACTTTTGAAATGGACAGAAGAAAACATCTTTCACAAAGCGCTTGCTAACATCTTTGGCTCGCCACGTTTTAACAGGATGTTCGCTGATAATATGTTCTCTTATTAAATCAGTCCCAAACTCATGATCAGAGCAGTAGACACATGAATACAGGGCAGGTAAATCTTCTACTGCCGGTGCCTTGCCTTCCATGAGTGCCTCTTCTTTGATCCTGTTTCGACACTTCAATGCAGCAGCTCGAGATGGACGTTCCTGTCCTTTTTTAAAGGCTGTATACTTGGTCAGGGCAGTGTCGTACTCCGCCTTCTTCACCGCAGAATAACAGGATTCCATGGAGCTGCTATCAGTACTTGCTTCCTCGCTGTCCTCACTCGCCACGCTGCTAGGCTTACTCACATCAGCACCCGAACTAATTCCACTCCTAGGCGATGGACTGGCTTTGGCTGATTTGTCATTAGACAAACATTTCTTGTCCAGAACGTGTATTTCCAGTTCTGTTTCACTGTTTGTTTCCCAGAGGCAATGCCGACAGAAGTACACAGTGCTGTTTGAACAATGACTACTGAAAGTGCTATTAAGTAACACTATACAATTTTTGTCCAAATGATTAGATATGACATGCATCTTCAACCTAGCGTTCGTCGACTTGTACGAACAATATTTACATCCATACTGTGTCGACTTATCTCTATTATTCTGTTGTTTGTTCTCAGTACTAGAATTTATCGACTTTTCAATAAATGTTTTTGTTAGATTTATCGACTTCAACAAAGATGGTGGACCTCCACTTATGTCACCCATACACGTATGCAAATGTTCTAAATACTCGTCAGTTTCTTTTGTAAAGAACTTGCAAGTATCTTTCAAGCAGTAAAGAACGTATCGCTTCATTTTCAGTCTTACGGCTTTCATATCCAGGCCATAGATCACATGACCGAGATGATTTTTCAGCAGATGGCTCTTCACAAGCTGAGTGTTGAGAGAACTGAAGTTGCAATGGGCACATTTATATGAAGCAGGAGCAGCGTTCGCTGCTGAATCTTTGTTCGGTGTGTCAATTTCAGCATTGTCAATCACGACTACAGGTTCTTTGGGAATATCCTCATCAGGTTTTAGGGCTGGAGGTGCACTAACTGGTTTCGGACTGGATGCTTTTTGTGTCAATCCTTGTTTGATTGCGTTAAGTGATACAGAGGGAGTATTGGAAACTGGATTGTTACCAAGCTGGGAGTCAGATGCTTTAATCTTCTCCATTTCCTCCTGACCAGATACGAGAAGAGCAACATATTTATGTGGTTTCTTAGCATGGCTAGCATTCAAGTGAACTTTCAGGAAAGATTGATTCAGTGTTACAAACTCACAGTAGCCACAGTTCCAACACAGTGCCGAGGAAACCGTAACATTCGAAGCAGCTGCAGCAGGTTTTGAAGTAGAATTTACTGATTGAGAGGTGGTCGGCTTGGAGGCTGGTATAGACGGAGGTGGATGGTGGACAAGATCCTTTACAGCTTGTGGTCCACTCACGACACCTGTTATCTTCAATGTACAATCATTCTTAGCAGCAGAAGGCGGTGTAACCCTGGCAGGTGGTGTTTTTTTAGCAGGAGGTGTAGCCCGGGCAGGCAGTGTAACTCTCGCAGGAGGTGTGACCCTAGCAGGAGGTGTAGCCTGGGCAGGCGGTGTATTTCTAGCAGGTGGCGTAGCTCTGGCAGGGGGTGTAGATCTAGCAAGCATGATTTTATTAGGTACAACTTTAACAGGTGTAACTTTATTCACTGATGACTGGGCTGCAGGCATATTGGGAACATCATTAGTCTCAAGGGGCTCCTGTTTGACAGAATCAGCAGACGGTGGTTGAACATGAGACGGAGATTTCACGCCCAACAGAGCTTTAACAACTACAGGACTTTTAATAACCGACGCAGATTTATCAAGTGACGGAGATTTAACAGCTGACAGAGCTTGATCTTTAGTTGAATTTATAGCATTAGTATCCGTTCCAACGCGTTCTCGTTTGTGTCCTTGTTCAGTATCATCATTGTCTAGAGACCTCTTTCGTTTTCCTGCAGTTTGAAGGATTGGGCTATTTTCCGGAATATCTGGTAAGAGGGCACAAAATTTTAGAGATGCCACCTTCATACTTTCGTGGGTATCCACTTCATGTTGCATCACGGTCGCTCGTGAAAATGACTGAAAGGTGCACTTATGACAACGAAATCGATGCGTCAACACATGCGGAAGGAGCTGGCTTTTTTTATCTGATTTGTAGGAGCAGAAATTACACCAGTATAAGGTTACTTCAGCATTTAAGGACTTTCCCTCTCGACTCATTAAGATAACTCTAGACGAGACGGCACAAACAGCATCGGGATCAATTCCGGTCTTGGCCTTAGGTACTACGTCGGCCTCAATGAGATTATTCATAGCCTCGGGTATATCTGCTGTCGTACATTCCTCAGTCGGACCTGACGGCACTAGAATATTCTTTTTAAAGAATGTTTGATGTTGTTGAAGTTTAGGTGCACGGGGTAAAGGTTTCAAGGCTTGCAGGTTGTTATGTTGTGCCAAAACCTGGTTATTCTTCTGCAGTAAATTATCGACAATACTTTTAACGGCTGTTTGTCCAATTTTGCTAGGATTGGACACATCGCCACTAATTGGGTCAAGCTCACTTTCTTCATCATCATTATTCTGAAAAGTTGAGAAAGCACTTATTAGTCATACAGTAATAATCAGTTATCTAAAATCCTACATCTCCGATAAAATTTCATAGGGAATAGTCATTTACACTAGTGTGGTTTATAATCTTATTTATTTAACGTTTCGGCATAAGCCTTTCTCGAAAAAACACATTTAAAAAACTGACACTACATTCCTGCTGGCATTTCTGTGGGCCATTTAAAAAAACAAGAGGGCCATGATGGCCCAATATCGCTCACCTGATTATAAACCCTGCACAATTATCACCCAAAGGAATAATTTGAACATCTTGGTAGAAAACCACAAGAAGATGCTACATACCAATTATCAAAACTCTAGGCAGTGTAGTTTTAGGCAAGAAGATTTTGATATGTTTTCCCTATATAAGTCTATGTAAAACGGTGACCCCCGGAGTGGAGCCAATTTTGACCCCAGGGTCATAATTTGAAAAATCTTCGTAGAGGACTACTAGATGATGCTACATACCAAATATCAAAGATCTATACAGTGTAGTTTTAGACAAGAAGATTTTTATATGTTTTCCCTATATAAGTCTATGTAAAACGGTGACCCCCGGGGCTGGGCCAATTTTGACCCCAGGGGCATAATTTGCACAATCTTGGTAGGGGACCACTAGATGATGCTACATACCAAATATCAAAGCTCTTAGGCATTGTAGTTTTAGACAAGAAGATTTTTATATGTTTTCCCTATATAAGTCTAAGTAAAATGGTGACCCCAGGGTGGGGCCAATTTTGACCCGAGGGGAATAATTTGAACAATCTTTGTAGAGGACCTCTAGCTGAGTCTTCATACCAAATATGAAAGCCCTGGGCCAAGCAATTTCGGAGAAGAAGATTTTTTAAGGTTTTCTCTATATAACTCTATGTTAAACTAAGGGCCCCCGGGGCGGGGCCAATTTTGACCCCAGGGGCATAATTTGAACAAACTTTGTAGTGGACCTCTAGCTGAGTCTACATACCAAATATGAAAGCCCTGGGCCAAGCAATTTCGGAGAAGAAGATTTTTTAAGGTTTTCCCTATATAACTCTATGTAAAACTAAGGGCCCCCGGGGCGGGGCCAATTTTGACCCTAGGGGCATAATTTGTACAATCTTTGTAGAGGACCTCTAGCTAAGTCTACATACCAAATATGAAAGCCCTGGGCCAAGCGCTTTCGGAGAAGAAGATTTTTAAAGGTTTCCCCTATATAACTCTATGTAAAACTAAGGGCCCCCGGGGCGGGGCCAATTTTGACCCCAGGGACATAATTTGAACAATCTTTGTAGAGGACCTCTAGCTGAGTCTACATACCAAATATGAAAGCCCTGGGCCAAGCATTTTCGGAGAAGAAGATTTTTTAAGGTTTTCTCTATATAACTCTATGTAAAACTAAGGGCCCCTGGGGCGGGGCCAATTTTGACCCCAGGGGAATAATTTGAACAATCTTTGTAGAGGACCTCTAGCTGAGTCTACATACCAAATATGAAAGCCCTGGGCCAAGCGGTTTCGGAGAAGAAGATTTTTAAAGGTTTCCCCTATATAACTCTATGTAAAACTAAGGGCCCCCGAGGCGGGGCCAATTTTGACCCCAGGGACATAATTTGAACAATCTTTGTAGAGGACCTCTAGCTGAGTCTACATACCAAATATGAAAGCCCTGGGCCAAGCGGTTTCGGAGAAGAAGATTTTTTAAGGTTTCCCCTATATAACTCTATGTAAAACGAAGGGCCCCCGGGGCGGGGCCAATTTTGACCCCAGGGACATAATTTGAACAATCTTTGTAGAGGACCCCAAGGTGGTGCTACATACCAAATATGAAAGCTCTAGGCCTTACGGTTTCAGAGAAGAAGATTTTTAAAGTTTCCTTTTTGAAAATCTATTTTTAGCCTGTGTGACCTAGTTATGCGACAGACCGGAATTTTTTTAACAACTTTGGTAGAGGTCCACCCAAGGAACATTCCTATTAAGTTTTATCAAATTTGGCCAAGCGGTTTAGGAGGAGAAGTCGTTTGAAGAAATTGTTGACGGACGCACGACGCACGCCGCACGACGGACATCTCGGTATGACAAAACCTCACCATGACCACTTTGTGGTCAGGTGAGCTAAAAAAGTACTTAAAAAAGCAGGGTTTTTTTTAAATGGCCGACAAAATGCCAGCAGGAATGAGCATGAGTTTTTTAAATGTGTTTTTCGAGAAAGGCTTATGCCGAAACGTTAAATAAATAAGAGTATAAACCACACTAGTAAAATCCTACAACTAGAGCCGTTGCCAATCGGCAGATTAAGATACCGCTGCCGGCAAAGGGCCATAATTCTGGCAAAAATAATTTCAGCGCAAATTCTAGCCATTATGCACATCTACATGTTAACTCTTAAAGTTGTTCATGTGTGAAAGTTTGAACAAAATCCTGCAAGAACTGCAGGAGTTGCATTCACAAGAATGCGTGTACGGATAGACAGACAAGCTGAAAACAGTGAGCCCCTTATGCTATGCACTATGCAGGTGGTATCAAAAGGACCATCCACAAGTTATGCTAGAGTGCCCCTTTGAAATAGTTTTTCTTATTGTTAAAAGCCAACTTAAAAATAGTTAAATTAAATTTTAAATGATCAAAACATTATGACCATGCTAGGGGCATAACGCTAGTTCCTCAACTTGCCAATTTCAATTGCCAGAAAAAACTATTTAGGGAAGGAAAGGAAGCTACAATGATGGCCAATGGAAAATATTGACACTGTTGTGCTTGTTGCTTGAGAATATAGATTTGTATAATCTATTTTAAACTCCTGTTGCGTATTATGTGGTATACGAAACCCTGGATATTGCTTGATACACCGCATCCGAGAGAAATATTGTAAAATTTCGCAACTTGTAGGGCAGAGTTAAAGTTCAGCGATGGCATTTTCCAAATTAATATTTACTTTACATATTTGAACATGATGTTTTCAGCTGCTATACAGGGCTCGACACTAACACTGGTCCCCTGGCCCGACAATTTCCAAGAGATGACAAAATTAGCATACAAAGCCAGAAAAAATTATTTACCGGTATATGTATTAGTTTATTACAGTAAATTTTAAAGAGTTCTATAAAGTAACATCAGATTCATCTCATTTTCAGACTCTGATTGTGGCAAAATCTCAATTTGAGATGAGATTTCCACTTAGGATGCTTCGGGAGATTGTGGCCAGAATTTGTCTTTGATATGATAACTGATTCACATACCAGTAGTGAAGAATGACATCAAGATTCCACAAGTTACCATATTGGATGAGATATAAACATGCCTGGCATGAAGCATGAATCAGATGCCTTATTAACCAACACCGTAAGACGGCAATTCAGACTTAAAATTGACAGCAGTTATAATCACTGCAATTTCTTAGCCATTCACTTGAACATTGTGAAATTTTGCCTCAGTAATTGTTGTTTCCCAATGACCATGTATGTATAGTGACATTGGTACATTTAAAATAACATGAAACAAATAGAACATTTGGTAATGTCACGTCTAAGTCTTGAGTTTTAGTCTTACAATGTTGGTGAATAAGTATCCAGGCGCGATCTTAGGCAAAATTCACACGAGCTGTACTGTATGCAATAAAAAATAATCTACAGGTATCTATCACATAATTATGATGATTGACATTTGCAAGCTTCTCTACTCCAAACTTAACCTTCAGGGGCCTGTTTCAAAGAACCTTTGTATACAATTGTAAGCAAAATAACACAGCCAATACATCCAAACAAAGTTTTGTGAACTCTAATTATCATAAACAACTGTTTTAACTTCATTTGTAAAGATATCTGGTAGCACATGGGTCGCTCTGAGTAACAGTGTTCTCAATAAGTTTTAACATAGCAGGCTAAAATGCTTACCAAAAGGCTTGATAAGGTCCTTAATGAAACTGTTTTCTTCAAAATGTGTGTAAATTTCACATTTTTAGCCGACTTAATTATTATTAGAACAGATTTAAGCAGTCAATTTGGCCTGCAGCCTGCTGTTATTGAGAACCCTGGTCACATGACAGAAAAGTCTGATCTTAGTTAAGCCATGTTTATGAAACAGGCTGAAGGATCTAAAGTATCATTACTGTCTCTATCTGTGTATGAGAAGGTTCAGTCATCATGTGACACGGAAGTTCACAAAAACTCCTTTCATTCAAGCACAAAAAATGATGTCATACCAGCACAAAAATAACTTCCATATTGTAGAAAACCAGTCCAAGCTTAGGCCATACTAAATCGTTTTTTCTCGGACGGATAGGTTTGGGAATCTTGGGAAGGAAAAAAACAACAAAATTTGTAACCACTTATATCTTCAAAATCCATTGAGATACTACTTTCATACTAATCATACTTATTCATCCGACCTTTTCTGCTCTTTTTGGGAAAAAGCCCCCAGCCAAATTTGGGAATTTTGCGTTGCTAAATTTTCGAAATTGGGAAGCAATTTAATCGAATAAATAGCAAAAAATAGGATTTATTTGGTCCATGATTGAATAGGGGCATTGAAAATAGAATAATCTTTACTGTTCCAAGTTATTGACACCAACGATTTCATTTGTGTATTTGTTAATAGTTCATTGGTTTAACTTAAAGAAACATTATTTTGGGATTTTTTTTTCAATGGGATTTTTTTCAGCAATTGGGAATTTTTTTCAGCAATTGGGAAGCCTCAGACAATACCAAAAAAAAGGTCTGTACATCATCATGTCCCAAAACCCTACACTGCAGTAGGTTTCAGACAGACAAGTTTTAAGTTATTTCAGTAAGTTATTATGATTGACAATGCTTGAAAGCTATTTTTGTTAGCCATTGGTACATGTATAATGATGAGGAAAGGAGTCATTATGACTTGTTTTTTTGGAGTGTTTTGGTTTTTGTATGAAGATAGCTAAATAGGTTTTCGAACATAGGGCAGATGCTAAATCATGAATATACAATTTGGTATGGCCATATTCATTCTCCAAAAGGCAGGCATCAAACTTGTTAAACACTTTTAAATGTAATTTATTAAATAAATTAAAACAATAAATAGATGTAACAGCTAGTTCCTATTTGCATATTCGTTGGTGTTGGCGCAGACTGGATCTCCATCTGTATTTTTTCCCACAAAGTTGGCAGGTGTATCTTTCAGGACCATGCATGCCCCTGAGATGGCTTTTAAGTCTGCAGCTGCTTGAAAATTCTTTACAGCATATATCACACGAGAATACATCCTTTTTCTGTTCTTGTTCAGGAGTCTTTGGACACGAAAGTACTTGATGTCTCCGTAACGAGCTGTGACCTTGAAAGGTTTTTCCGCAATTATCACATTGTGAGACGGCTATTTCTAAATGACGTGCCTCATGAGTCCTAAATTGTTTCGCCTGATTGAAACCCTGGCCACATGTTGAGCATTTGAATTTGTAAACAAGTAAATGTTTATTTTTGTAGTGCAATCTTAAACCAAATGCTGTCCTATACTCATTTCCACACTGGTCACAAGTGTACGTCTTCTTTGGTTTGGGTTCAACTTTGGGTGATGTACTAGGGTCTTGTGGCTGGTCAATACACTTTTGATGGACACTTTTTTCATGCCTCCCTAAATTATGCTGTCTGTAAGTAGTGTATCTACATGTAACACACTCAAAAACAGTTGGTTTAACAGTTGAATCATCACTTTGGTGTAACAATTTAATGTCGACATGGGGTTCATTATCGTTCTGTTCAAACAATTTTATGTCGTCAGGTGGGTCATTATCATTAGGTTCCAATTTGATGTTGTCAGGCGGATCATTTTCGCTTTGTTCAAACAATTTGATGTTGTCAGGTGGGTCATTATCGCTTTGTTCAAACAATTTCATGTCGTCGGGTGGATCATTATCGCTTTGTTCAAACAATTTCATGTCGTCGGGTGGATCAATCTGCAAAAAGAGAAACACAATACTTTGATACCATGAATTATCAGACCATCAGTCAAAGCAGTATCAATTAAAGAGCTATGTTTTTATTATTCTATGCTAATTTTTTACAATCTTCATACAAGGACATATTCAGAGGAATTTTCACAAATGATCTATCATATTGATATTAACCAGAAGTTTGTATGCCTCCATGGCAGCCAATATTCAGAAATAGTAATTTGACCTACTGACCTCAAAATATATAGGGGTCATCTACAGTTGCTGGCCAACTTCCATGCAAAGTTTGAAGATCCAAGGCAAAGCCTTCTTGAATTATTTAACGGAAAGCATTTGGTGAACTGACTTTTCAACTGACCTACTGACTGACAGACATGTGCAAAGCAATATATACCGCCTCATCAAAGATAACAATCTCAGTAAACAGATTCTTAGTTCCATCAGAGGTTCATACAGTTTTTGCTATACTGTAAAATTATTTATTTTCGATGGGACGAAATTTCATGGTTTTGGTAAAAAAAGACCATTTCGTTGGGACATTAATTTGTGGATTTTGCGTTTCAGTTAATAAACACAAGGGTCAAAACTATTTTCGATGGGATTTAATTTCGTGGTTAAAGGCGAACCATGAAATCCAAGAAATTTAATCCCCCAAGAAAATTAATGATTTTACAGTATTGCTCTGACGAAACTGAAAAGCTGTGTAACCCCCTGATGGAACATTCTCCTAAAATGAACTCATTATGTACGAATAATCAGACTGCAGTATTACACTAGTTAATAATATGTGCATAAGTATTTTATGACAAAATTTAAGTGCCGAGTTTTTCTTTATTGTATGATCCTTTTTATAAAATTTGTATAAAAAAAGATGAAATATTGCCACTAAACTTACCCAATTTCCCAGTCCAAGGTCAGGATGTTTTCATGGTGTATCAAGCAATATCCACTGTACAGTATACCAGAGTAAACATTTATAAAAAAAGGCTGGGTTTTTGGAAAGTTTACTAGCATATATCACGTCCCCATGAAAAGGTAATTTTCACCACTACCATGACATTTTGTCCCATTGAAATTAAATGATTTTATCATAGGCCACATATTTATAAAACTTTTAAATCTATAAGAAATTTTTCAACTCAGATGCTTTGTAAATGTCAGTCCTGGACTTAACTCACATAACATTTCCTTGTTTTATGTAATCTAGCCCAGGACTATAGTCATACTCTTGTTAAAATCACCATTTGAAAAATTTAAACAAGGTAAAAAGTAAGTGAAGTTTAAGCTTCATTCCATCAAGGGGTATTGAAGTTGTAGCAGGGCTCAACAATAACACTGGTCCCCTGGCCTGGGGCCAGAGAAAATCATGAAGGACCAGTGAAATCATGAATAATAATAATAATAATAAAGGACCAGGAGCTGTGTTCTTTTTTGCAGTCAGACCATTGACCAAAAATAGTGTCAACCCCTGGTTGTAGGCATGAAATATTTTGTGGACAGACTATAAGTTTAACATACAACCACAAATCCAAAAGCTTTAACTGCTAGTACTGAAACCAGTCAGAACAAGACTTAGTGAGCTAAAACTGTCAGTATTAAACTAGCCACAACAGCATCTATAAATGTAATTAAATACAAGTACAGTACTAAAACCAGAGCGTACCAAGTATAACAAGAGGGCCTGAAAGGCCCTAGGTCGCTCACCTGTTGCACATTGGTCTAGGTATAAGTACAACCTACATTCTGACCATATTTCATGATGATTGGATCAAAACCACGACCTCTGGACTCACGAGGTTTTTCTAAGATTTGACCTAGTGACCCAGTTTTCGATCCCACATGACCCACTTTTAAACTTGTCCTAGATTCCATAGAGAACAACATTCTGACTAAGTTTCATGAAGATACAATAAAAATTGTGACCTCTGGTGTGGACACTAGGATTTTCTAAGATTTGACCTTGTGACCTAGTTTTTGATCCCACATGACCCAGTTTCAAACTTGGCCTAGAAACATAGAGAACAATATCCTGGTCAATTATCATGATGATTGGATCAAAACCACGACCTCTGGAGTGAACACAAAGTTTTTCTAACATTTGACCTGGTGACCTAGTTTTTGACCCGGCATGACCCAGTTTCGAACTTGGCCTAGATTTTATGCAGAACAATGTTCTGACCAAGTTTCATGAAAATTGGATGAAATTGGTGACCTCTAGAGTGTACACAAGGTTTTAAAAGATTTGACCTAGTGACCTAGTTTTTGACCCCGCATGACCCAGTTCCAAACTTTTACCAGATTTCATGGAGAACAACATTCTGACATAGTTTCATGAAGATTGGAACAAATTGGTGACATCTAGAGTGTACACAAGATTTGTCTAAGATTTGACCTAGTGACCTAGTTTTTGACCCCACATGACCCAGTTTCGAACTTGGCCTAGATGTCATAGAGAACAACATTCTGATCAAGTTTCATGAAGATTGGATCAAAACTGTTGCCGCTAGACTGTACACAAGCCAATTGTTGACGGACGACAACGGATGGACGAAGAGTGATCACAAAAGCTCACCTTGTCACTATGTGACAGGTGAGCTAAAAATATGTATGCTGAAACTGTCGGTACTGAAACCAGCCAATGATTGATCAACATTAGAAAATAATTATAAATATTAAGTACCCCAGATTGCACTTCATATCCATTATCACTTGGTTCTGATTTTATAACAACATCATCAACGTCCATAGGTTCTTTCTTTACTGTAACATCCGGAGATCCTGAAAACGAGGTGTGTAACACATGTATGTCCAATGGCAAACCAATATGTCAATGAACTTAAAAAAATATTTGAGGTGGTATGTAAACTTCTAAGAAAACAAGAGCATTTCGACAGATCTATTTCATTTTGTTCGGACTGACAAATAATCATTAAGACAGACACTATTTTTGCTTCCAAAGTTCTATCAGTCCAAATGACTGAAAATTGATTGGTTTTTAGAAGCTTGTTCAGGTGAGCTTAGTCAAATAGTGTATCTTTAAATAATACTTTTACCTTGTAAATAGAAGACCTGGTAGCCTTCTATTTCTCCAACATTGGTCATCTCTGTGTATTCTTCAGCCATTGTTATAGCTTCTTCAACTGAAATACACACAACATATATCATGCTTCCTATCATCAAACTTACACATCAGGCCTAAAAATATGTTTGTTTCCTGTAACCCTAACGACCCTCTTAATGTACCCCAAACCCAAACTTTGGTAGACAACAAAAGTAAACAAAATATTTTCCCTACCTACCTACCCATTCTAAATCTGCTAGTGTCAAGGTGGGAAAACAAAACCAAGAATATTTTAAGCTCGGCCTTATAGGATAGAGATTGGGGCAGCATGCTGAAATCTGGCACACAATTTGGTTCTTGGGACCAAAGGATGTGCCCTAGATCCAAAAAACAAATTTAGATCATATTATTTTGCTGTTAGCAGTGATGTCTTTGATAAAAACCAAAATTATAAAGTCAATTTCGAATATCAAGACTCAAGTATTTTCGCGACATTGACGTATCGTTCAGAAAAACGAAAGAAGAATTAAGTAGTATTTTCATCAATCAAGAAGTTGATGAATACACGCAGATATGTGTACTTTTACATTGTTTTTGGTATCATGAATCTATATACCAGCCTCACAACCCTGTTCAAGACTACCACTTTTGGATGGAAAGACTTTAGTATCTTACTTTATTAGAAAATCATATATAAAGTTGTAAATAAGCCATTATGTGGCTAAATTTATGTACATATTCACATTTATTTCACATTAAATAAAAACAACAACACATATTATTAATAAACTTTGTTAATGATTCTTAGCAAGAGCTGCATAATAAAGAGTATAAACCATTAATGTAGACAGGCATGTTCGGGAAAGGACTCCGGGTTTCAGAAAATGACCCTCTAATATTCTGAGTGAAGGGTCCTGTGACCCTCACGTTTTCAGGTCTATTGAAACCCCTGATATTTGTTTGTAAGAAGCAATTTCATTGGGTGCAGGGTTATGAGGAGTTATTTCCCTTTCAAGTTTGCGATTGTCCCACGGTACTTAATGTACAGTAGCTATTAGGGCTGTAACGGTACGCTCACCTCACGATATGATACGTACAATCAATTTTTCTAACGGTTCGGTATATTTCGGTATGAAACAATATTCTCTAACAGCAGCTTAAATACTATAATTTTAAGTCACAATTAATTTGTTGATTCTTTAACAGCCTTTATTATGTGGCTATCAACTATTAAAATGCATTTCGACATTATGAGGCATATCTTATACAATTGAAACGAGTGATGCATGGTTATTATACATAATCAGAGGGCTTTCAGATATTTTCGTTCTCTGAATATTATTTTGCTCATAGAAAAGCTTGTACCGAACCGTACCGAAATTTGCAACACTTGTACCGTGAACCGTGTGGGACTGAAGTCCGCGGTCTTTCGTGTACCGCGGTATACCGTTACAGCCCTAGTAGCTATGTACCCTGGGTAGCAACAACTGTCAATGTAGACAATGCAAATATTGAAATAAAAACAAGAACTTAATGCAGTTCTATCAGTCTTCGAATTTGGCCACTAGCCCGAAGCCCGAGGCTAGTAAAATCTGGGTCGGGCTAGTAATTGTCTCTAGGTGACTAGTCCAAAAGGCTAGTGAAAAAATCCTGAGAACACAAGCCAAAAGACAAAAAACATCCAAATGATTGTGAGTCGGGACGATGAAAATTCTGCATTGTAGTAAACAGTATTAAAATGTTTACAGATATTAATATCCACTTTTGATCATTTAATGTTCGGACTAGTAAATTTATTCTCAGGCTAGTAAGTTCTGCCTTGTTGGTAGTCCGACTGGCTAGTACTTTGAAAAGTTTTTTGTGAAGACTACTTAGGGTTGCAACTAACTGTCAAAGTATACAATTTAAATATTCAAACCTGTCTTATAATACACCTATAGTGACCTAAGAAATCATTAACAACTAATAAGAGACAAGTGTCTTGAAAATAAATTGGATCAAAACTGTGGCCTTCATACAGTGCAAACAAGTTTTGACCTAGTGACCTAGTTTTTGACCCAACATGACCCAGTTTGAACAATGGTCTAGAGAACATTTGACCAATTGTTCGTATTGACCAAGTTTTTAATCCAGCATGACCAAGTTTCAAACTTGGCCTAGATATTATCGAGAGTAAAATTCTGAGAAAATTTCATGAAGATTGGATCAAAACTGTGACCTCTAGAGTGAACATAATGTTTTTAAGATTTGACCAAGTGACCCCACATAACTAAAATTTACTATGTTGTAAATATTTTGGTGTCAATATTTCCCCAAGAGATGTACGGCAACGCACATCATCAAAATCTTGCGATACGAGTGCTAAAGGATTTGATTAAAGGGACTGAACTCCAGTTGATAAATTGTAAAATTTATCAAAAAGTTCTGTTAAATCGCGTTTTTTTGGGCTTGACCTACCTACCTACACATATGCTATATATACGAAACAGGACTTATTCATCTAGAAGAAAATTAATCGCACAACATCAGAACATTTTAATTGAAAAACCAAAAAATCTATTGCACAACTAACACATTAAAATCTATAATATTCAACGTTTTGTAGCGTAGGGTAGTGTTTAAATACAGAGAACAGCTGTTACCTAATTAACAGATGGTAAAACATGTTCGGTAGTTTTCATCGATAGCGCCTTTGATCGTAATGTAAATTGTAAGACAACTTTATACATCGTTAAACATAGTTTTGTGATAAAAACGTCTAAAAAAACATGTTTTTATGATCAAAATGGAGTCTAGTCAGGAGTTTCTTTTAACCCCAAAACACTGACCCAATTATTTGCAACTAGGAAAAGTTCCATTTATAACTTATTTTCGGTAAAAATCAAACTTTTCAATCTCAGGTCTTTTTACAAAACATGAGATATGTTAGCCTAATTCGCTTATAAATATTTTTTTTCATTTTACATCTATTTGAAAGCACAGAAGATCAGCGGTTGATGCTATCGTGGGCGGGTGGGTATCCGACAATTGGTTCTGTCCGAGTACTATTCTACTCTTCAAAATAAACAATGAGCACGAGGTTGGCATGCAAATAACAGAGTCAATGTTAGTATTTCCAATGTTATGAGAAACTGAGTAACAATAACAATTAACGAATAAACATTTTACCGAAGCAATGTGCCGGATTGGTACCAATTAATTATTTGCAGTATTGAAAGGACAATGACATCATAGCCTCATGACGTAGTGGAAGGGGAGAGAATTCGGCTGTGGTTAATTTACAGTAGGGACCGTACGAAATTTCCGGGTGGGGGGGAGACATTATTGTTTTCACTGAACTATTGACTCAATATTCACTGAATCACTACTGATGCACATTAAATAATTATAAACAATTAAAGATTATTGTTTTAAACGATTAATATCATAAAGTGTGCCCCTAGACAAATAATAGCCACATTGTATTTTATTAGCATACCCATTTATTAACTAGTCCCTTTCAAAATGGCGAATGCCGGAGACACGATTCATTCCGTTGCAGCATATTTAGGTGTAAAATGTGGTAAAATAACCTACGATGGAGCTGAAAAGGTACCACGGTGTTTGACAATTTCAATATGAATATTTTTAATCGTTATTCAAAGTATACCTTCCATTTCAAAGCATATAAAATCACTGACATGTGTTGAAATTTGCAATTCGTCCTCCATAAGAATCGTACAGGTAGACTTATAATGAAACTGTCGACTCAATTCCTCCTACTCAGAACTAGTCAAACGTAATGGCCCAATTTTCAGTGTGCTCAATCAGAAAATTTGTTTACTCACATCCTATGATAAAGGATGAAATTATGATTACTGGCAAAGGAGATAATTCCGGACAGAATACGCACAAAAAGCTTCCCCTGGCAGGGCCTCCGCTACCGCTCGCCAATTTAGCCATTTGCTAAAGATTTGCTAAATTGTCCATAACTTTTGTGAATTGGCGAAAACATTGGCTAAAAGGTATATTTCCTCGCAGAAATCGTATTTTCTTTATTAAATTTCGATGGTATAAGCGACACAGACCGGTTTGTAAATTGTTTACACGCCCTTCATCAATAAAAGAAAGTGTTCTGTATTGACCCCCAAATTACGTAATCTAGGTCTCAATAAAGATTGGATGTGTCATAAACTTTCAACTAACAGTTAAACTGGAGTAGATCGAGTTATCTTCTTTCACACCAGCGGTTATAAAATCATTAATTGCCCCAGCTATACAAACTTATAGCAGACCTTTAATCCAATTAAATCCGAACTAATCATGTAACAGTGTGAAAAACATCTTAATTGACCAATTTATCATCGTGGTTTTAAACTTTAGAAGGGTAAACAAAAGAGCAGACGAGTCTGGAGAGTTGGTCACGGTCGTAATTATACACATTTCCACAGATATGTATTTAGAATATAATAAATACATATCTGTGACATTTCTATGTAATGAGTTGAGCAATATAAAATATGTTTCACAGCTATCAATAGACATATTTTAAATGGTAATTACCTTTTAAACAATTATTAGAGGTAAATTTATGGCTAAAAATAAACCAGTTTATGTCCAAAGCAATTTATTATTTTATGAACTTGAGAAGTATCCAGATAAAATCAGATTCAGACAATAAAACAACAAATACTTTTAAGTTTTTTTCTTTCAATTATTCTTTTTATTTTTATTAAAATTACATAATTATGAGTTTTAAAACATTGTTTATTATTGTTAGACACCTAGGAAAGTGTAGAATTAAATCTAAAAGTAAACTAGGACTCTGATAAATGCTGGAAATTGCTGTGTTCAACTGCTTTTGCAAGTATTTTCATAGTGCTTTGTTAAAGTGTGAGTAGTTGGACCTTGTCCCTCCCTGATAAGTTAATTTGTCATTGTTATGATTCATGTGTCAGTAGCACAGTTAGCTCAGTTTGTAGATTGCCTGACTTACAGACAGGGGATCATGGGTTCTAGTCCAGCATTTGGCAGATACAATATAAGCAACTCACTAGAAGTTATTCAGCATGATTGTTACAAGATGAACTATTGCTGATTTAATGCGAATTTCAATTTGTAGCCCTAACAGTATTTGAATGATACAGTGATTTATTGAATATACAGTATAGTGAGTAGTAGTATTTTAAACATATGCTGTTATGAATTAATACAGCTAAATTAATTAAAAGACGTTGAAAAATAGAAGACTTTTGCTTTATGTCATATCTGCAGATACTCCTTGATATATATATATTAGTCATTTTTAGTTCAGTCTGGCTTTTTGGCTATAAGTGGCTAAAGGTTGGCTAAAACTTTAGCCAATTGGCTAACGTTGTGGCTACAAGAAAAAAATAGCCAGCGGAGGCCCTGCCTGGAGTTAAAAATAGATTTTTTTCACACATTTTTTTTGTGTTTACAAATTCCTGTGTTCAAGATCTTTGCTAAAAATAGGTTTCTCGAAAAATCACGTCATGTGAACATCAAAATATTGGGGCTTGAAAAGGGGCACTTTTGTGCTATTTCCAATGATAATTCCCCAGGAGTTTCAATGGACTCGAGGACCCGAGTCCGGACCCGGGAGATTTCCAAAAGACGCAGAAAGGACCCGGCGTATTTCAAGCCTGTGCGTCACTCCAGACCCGGGGGATTTTTCCTTTGTCAGTCCATTAAATTATCGCACGTTTCCTGTCATAAAACTGTAAATATTAGCGTGTAAACAATCACTGGACGCTTGAGTTAACGCTATCAATGAACGCATAAATGATAGCAATCGATGAACGCTTGGATGGTGACCCGGATGCGTGACGAAATCCACGAGACGGTCAGAAGCCAATGATTGTCGGCGAAAGGCGTGGCTTGAAAAAATTACATAGTAAATTCCGAAGGTCATCGTAGGTGATGTAAATACGAGGCGGGACTTATATGCAGATTGACAGGCAGTAAATTGTTTATGTAGATTTCAGGAAAGGTGTTATGATTGGTATTAATTGGTGTTTAACTGTATGCGTTGATCGTGACACGCACGTGTCGTCTTAAACCACTGGATAGAGAATTAAAAGAACCGCCGTTGTGTTTGACCCGTCGATGTAAAAAGCCACTGGACGGTCATTTTAATTGATAATTCTAACACGATTTGCGGATTAATCCAATACACAAAGAACGAACCGAACAATGTTTTATTGCCCCCATAAAACATACCTATTAAATTGGCTGTTTCTATTTACGCCCAGTATCACTTGACATATTTATGAATGAATGAACGTAAACTTTATAGTAAAATTTACTACGAGTCACGATGACAAGGCGAGTTGCATGAGAATCCAGTGTTACATCTATGACGCATCTATTTTTAGAAACTCCAATATACTCTAGAAACCAAGTTTTATTAAAGCTTCTGATAATCAATCCATTTATATTTTTCATTTTATGAAATAGATACCATATACTCGTGTTATTAAAATTGTTTCAATGTTTAAATTGTGGTATTTCCTTCAGAAAATTACGAAGGTCGTTTTCATTAACGAGGGAGGTAATTGTACCAGCTAATAAGCCAATCAATTTCAGCGTGGAATTATGTACAATGTCAAATGGGTGAAAATGGAATGCGCGCAGTTAAATAGTGCGGGATATTATCGTATTTAGAATCGAAATAAAAACTCTGTTCTTGTATATTGTCGGTGAATAAAACACGGGCACTCGTTTGGATACGGAAAATTAAATCACTCGTGCTACGCACTCGTGATTTAATTTTTTCGCATCCGAACTTCTGCCTGTGTTTTATTCACCTACAATAAACGCGAACAGATTTTTATTTCTTAATTAATTAATTGTAAGTGCCCGGATCGATAATAAAACAAAACAAATTTGAATTGATCGCGATTTTATATTTAGACTCGTGTGTTCAATAAGGTAGTCACAGTCACATGATAAGTTTGTATAAGTTACCAAAATATCACAATTTGATATTATTTTGCCGCCAGTAGTGACGAAAACCAAAATTATAATGTCACTTTCGAATGTCATATGTTTTCGCGACATTGGCATATTGTTCAGAAAAACAGAAGTAGAACTAAGTGGTATTTTAATTCATCAAGAAGTTTATAAATACACGCAGATACGTGTATTTGTATATTGGTTTTGGTATCATGAATCTATATGAGCCTCACAACCCTGGTCAAGACTACCACTTTTGGTTGAAGAGACTATAGTAGCCTACTTTTATTATTAGAAAATCATAAACAATTGGAAATAAGCCATTATTTGGCTAAATTTATGTACATATATTAACATTTATTTGACATTAAATAAAACAACAACACATTTTATTAATAAACTTTGTTCATGTTACTTAGAAAGAGCTGCATATATATAATTAATGGTAATTACCATTAATGTAGACAGGTATGTTCAGGGAAGGACTCCCGGGTTTCAGAAAAGGACCCTCCAAACTTTTGGTTGAAGGGTCCTGGGACCCTTGGGTTTTCAGGTCTAGTGAAACCCCTGATTCCCGGTAGATAAAACCGGACAATGTGCTTCGAATATTTCTCGACAAATATTTAGAAACATATTACCAGAAATATTTAGAACAGGGTTCCTTCTTCACAGTCATGCAAAAATATGTCAATATTTCTGACATGACGCCCATGTTTTCAACCCAGGGGGCGCTTGTGACAGGTTAAATTCCAATCCATACTGTACCTTGTTTACCGGCCGTAAATAAACCAAAATGTTGATAAAGTTTTTCAGATCTGTGGACAAAATATCAAAAAACAAATTTCTCAAAAGATAATGTGGACAATTTTTTGTCTATTGCGCTAAACTAAGTGCTGGACGAAAATTTTTTTTGAAAAAATTAATAAAAATTTTGGAGCCGCAGAGATTCGATTGCTGGACCTTAGCATCAGAAAATTACTAATTGAGTTGCTTAACCACTTGGCCACGACCTCAAATCATTGATGCATGCACTGTATCGCGCATGCTCACTAAATTTGTTTTCCCCCGGCAGTGCTTATGTCAAAATCACAACAGCAGACGATATTCTCGGTATAAAAGTAATTATTTGTTGATTTTGAATATGTTTTCTTCCAGATTTCTTAATATGCTGGGAGTGATTTGATACCAATATTAATGAATTTAATTATTCAACTAATTAAACTGACTAGACCGTTTGTCCAGAATTATCAACTGTCCGGAATAATCTCCCTAAAAAAGGCTCCCTTCCCAGTTCAGTAAACATTTCAGTCCGCGATATTCTCACATTTTTTTAAATCGCAGACTGGTGATCTAGTGCTGTAGTGGCCATATGTGCAAGTTTGTTAATGAAGATAAGGAATGTGAGATGCCACCGCCAGTTGACTCAACATTGGATACTCCTACACTTTGAAATAAAAATAAAATATTCCAGGAAAAGTTATTTGGTTTGTCAATCTTCTACCCAGCTTAACAGTGCTTTATTATTATTTAATTTCAGATACCTGTTATGAAAGGGAAGACTGGTACTAGGAAGGGATTTACCACCATCATTAAGCATCTTGCCAGAGCCGCAGAAAAACAGAATTTAATTGGTAAATTTGACTTGCATATTTCTATTTTCTTTTTAGCTCACCTGGCCACAAAGACAAAGTGGTTATGGTGAGGTATGTCATACTGAAATGTCTGTCGTCCGTCCGTCAACAATTTCTTCAAACGACTTCCTCTCCTAAACCGCTTGGCCAAATTTGATAAAACTTTACAGGAATGATTCTCAGGTAGACCTCTACCAAAGTTGTTAAAAATTTTCCAGTCCATCCCATAACTAGGTCACACGGGCTAAAAAAAGATTTTCAAAAAGGAAACTTCAAAAATCTTCTCTTGAACCTTAAGGCCTAGAGCTTTCATATTTGGTATATTTGAGGCCCATATGGAAGATTGCATTGAGGCCCATATGGAAGATTGCATTATTGTAAATATGTTAGCCTCGTAAAATAAAGACTTTACTAACTTACTTACTTACTATGTAGCATCACCTTGAGGTCCTCTACAAAGATTGTTCAAATTATGTCCATGGGTTAAAAATTGGCCCCGCCCCGGGGCCCTTAGTTTTACATAATGTTATATAGGGAAAACCTTCTCCGAAACGGCTTGGCCCAGGGCTTTCATATTTGGTATGTAGAATCAGCTAGAGGTCCTCTACAATGATTGTTCAAATTATTCCCTTCGGGTCAAAATTGGCCCCGCCCTGGGATCACCATTTTACAAAGACTTGTATAGGGAAAACATTTATATAAAAATCTTCTAGTCTAAAACTACTACATGATATTTAGTATGTAGCATCATCTAGTGGTCCCCTACCAAGATTTTTCAAATATGCCCCTGGGGTCAAAATTGGTCCCACCCGGGGTCACTGTTTTACATAGACTTATATATAGAGAAACCATATTAAAATCATCTTGCCCAAAACTACACTGCCTAGAGTTTTGATAATTGGTTTGTAGCATCATATTGTGGTTTTCTACCAAGATGTTCAAATTATTCCCTTGGGTGAAAACTGTGCAGGGTTTCATGTATAATCAGATGAGCGATATTGGGCAATCATGGCCCTCTTGTTAAAAATGCTGTATTGATTCATGGACTTACATTTTAGTCCAGGATATGTTCACTATCATTTTTAAATTATTAATACTTACTATCATGGACAAAACATCATAAATGTTAAAATTTTCCAACAATTTTCATGAAAAAAAGGTTTTTGATTCATGTTTAGCAATTAGTATTAATTGCAGCTCCAAAAGGTCAGGAAAAAAAGTAGCAGTATTATTTGAATAAGTTAATGATGTTGCTTAACAGTGCTAAAGTATTATTATACTACATTATATTTTTGTAGGTGAAAACCCAGCAGAAAAAGCAGTTGTGGAACAGTGGTTTGAATATAAAACATGTCACATAGACAGATGCCCATCTGAAAGGGACACAAATCAGGTTTTAAAGGTAATAATAGGGATAAAGAGTCTGGAGTTATTTGATTTTTAAACCTTACAGTCAAGGATAACCCATAAAAGTGCAAGCACTTATTTCCAATGGGGTCCTGAGCTTATGCTGAAGGGTCAGCAAGTAGAAGAGACAGTGGTGTGATACAAGGAATCCAGGCTCTTTCAGTTTTGGCTCTTTCCGAATAGACTCCTTGGTTCTTCAAATCATGCGTCTTGTTAGTAAACCTGGTTTTTGGTGAATGTTTCTTGTAAACTTTTATCTATTTGCAACAAGATGAAACTCTAATCACTTGTACATCATCAGAATCAATTTATATTGTTGAAGAAGTAAATGTTCGAACTTATTAATTTATTATACTGTAAAATCATTAATTTTTGTGGGGGATTAAAATTCGTGGATTTCGAGGTTTACCTCAACCACAAACTTTAATCCCAACGAACAAACATTTTGACCCTTGTTTTATTACCTGAAATGCAAAATCCACGAATTCAAGTCTCAACGAAATTGCCTTTTTTACCAAAACCAAGAAATTTAGTCCCAACGAAATTAAATGATTTTACAGTATAACATTGAATATTATACACATGGTTAACCGGTTTTCAAATTTGAGGTGGCCCAAATAGTCGGTATGCCAGTGGCAAAACCCAAAAAAATAGTACGCACAAAATGTTTTTGCATTAAATGGTCCTTTGACATGTACTTACAAAGAAACTGAATGATGCAACTTTGTCATCATTGAGCATTTTGAAATATTCAAGATGGCCGCCAAGATGGCCGCCAAAATATTAAAAATTGTATATTATCTTCTATTTTGAAAGTAAAATGGGAAGTTTTGAACATATACATAGACAATTATTGCAAGACATTCTAGACAAGTATTGGAAATGAAAAAGAGGGTTGAAAATATTCAAAATGGCCGACAAATGGCTACCGAAAAGGGGAAATGTGATATAAACCACATTATGTTCAAAAATATGTATATATTGGTTCTAAAGCATGTTCCTACCAGGACAATGGGCAACTAAGGCATTACTGAGCATATGGTGTCACACCGGTGGAAAGTACTTCCGGGTCGTAGTATGCTAAAATAGTCCCTTTCAAAAATTTGATATATGTCTGTTGAAGCACTGTTTTAATGTGGAAAATGCTGATTGTTGGCCAAATTACATGAATGTAGATCAAATATGACCTGCATGCTAACTTTTAAGAGTGTTTAATTGATATTTTTCTGAATTATCTTTCCCTGGCTGAAGACTGACAATGTATGTGTGCTTCGGTCAAGTCAGCTTTTGAGGCATGGAAAATAGCGTTGTCCTTCCAGAATCCCTGCAGTAGCTCGAAAACGAAACTATCGACATGCCATTTTCTCCAGCTTATTTTGGATAACAGGGATTGCTTTTTATGGAAACGGCCACAGAAAATCACCCGGAATGTCAGTGAAACGGAGGGAGAGATGCGAATTTTGGTCATTTTGCATTAATTCCAATGGCAGAAAATTCACCGGTGTGACACCTATATCAGGATTTTTGAAGTTCAATATTTTTTCAACTATTTGATATAAACCAATGATATTTGGCATGCAAGCACCCCTGGACCATAAAACCTTGTAGCCAAGAGGAAATTGTTCAGGTTTGTGAAATTTGGATGTTATTCAAAAAAATGAAAAATATGTCCAATTCCTCTTCAAATGGTATATCTGAGTTGTTGCCCTTGGCCTTGGAATTTTGTCAGGTCAATTTGGTGGACAAATTCTTAATTTCTTGTTTGTTGGTGTGTGTTTTTTTAATAATATAAATTGAACCTCCATGGTTACACCACTAATTGGACCCTGAAAACTGGTCTTATCGCTAAGTTGGTCTTTATATAGAGGTTCAATATAGCACAAAACCGCGGAAATTGGACCTTGAAATTGTGACCGGTCTAAACTTTGAAGTCGCCTAAGTAGTGAAGTGGTCACAATTGTGGGGTAGAATTGTAATGGAGGTGGTCTTTATGTTGAGGTGGTCATTTTATTGAGGTGGTCTTATTATTGAGGTTGATTTTTTCTTGGTGTCGCGGAATCGATTTATTGCTTTCGAAACACTCTATTTATGATTAGTATGATTTCGCCGCGTCTCATGATTCCAGTCCATGATTGAAAATATTTGTTGTTGATTCATCTTATTATGGTCTTATTTTGCTGTGTCTGGACTGAATAAAATATCTAGTTTACTGAGATCCATTCCATAATTGCCAAAATAATGCAATAATAGAACAAAAATAACCTTTCAAGGAATTTTTCCAGTCCGCGCCAAGTTCTCGGAAGGGGGGGACCATGTTTTAACCGGTCACACCAACTTGTTAGGGGCTCAATGTGAAAACCGGTTGGACAACATATGCCGCAATACTTAAAATAACCAGAATAAAAGTATTCGGTTTAGCAAATTTCAAACATTTGAGGTATATTGGTGTCACACCGGTGGAAAGTACTTCCGGGTCGTAGTATGCTAAAATAGTCCCTTTCAAAAATTTGATATATGTCTGTTGAAGCACTGTTTTAATGTGGAAAATGCTGATTGTTGGCCAAATTACATGAATGTAGATCAAATATGACCTGCATGCTAACTTTTAAGAGTGTTTAATTGATATTTTTCTGAATTATCTTTCCCTGGCTGAAGACTGACAATGTATGTGTGCTTCGGTCAAGTCAGCTTTTGAGGCATGGAAAATAGCGTTGTCCTTCCAGAATCCCTGCAGTAGCTCGAAAACGAAACTATCGACATGCCATTTTCTCCAGCTTATTTTGGATAACAGGGATTGATTTTTATGGAAACGGCCACAGAAAATCACCCGGAATGTCAGTGAAACGGAGGGAGAGATGCGAATTTTGGTCATTTTGCATTAATTCCAATGGCAGAAAATTCACCGGTGTGACACCATATGAAAATTTCAAAATGGCCGCCAAGATGGCCGCCAAAAATAAAAAAGATGTACATATCGCTTCTATTTTGTATATTAGCCAAATAATGCCTAAATATATTTAGTATTTTATTGGTATAAGTTTTGGACAAGTATTTTAAATTTATTTTGAACAAAAATAACTTTGAAAATAATTAATATGGCTGACAAAACGACCAATAAATTGGAAAAATGAAAGGTGATTTATTTCGAAAATAAGGCAATATGCCCATGTTTTCATAAACACTGAAAGCCAAACATTGGCACCTGATTGACTATGTCTTCACCATCTCAAATCCAAGCGAAGGTCACAGGGAAAAACGAATCCTAAGCGTACAGCTCTCGGCAGCAGATTCTCTGACGTTCACTTCAGCCAAAGCGATAAGTCCACTTATCTTGACCGCACAATCAAGAAAACACGAGACTGAAATATCTGGGTTACTGCAAGAAAAGCATCGCATCTATTTGGCCTATCAGCAGGACCATAATTCAGATTTAAAAAGCTGCTCCAAGTACCTGTGATGATATAACAGTCACAGAAGGCCGAGAACCAACCAAACAACCATGCCAATCTAAGAGGCATGCAAGACCAATGGCTTAGTTAGTGACAAGTCCTCATAAATACAGATGTTTGCTGTCACCCATGACGCAAAAGGATACTATGACTCACTAAAAACAGTCTATGGACCCAAATCCTCATGCATCTTACCCCTCCTGAGCTCGGACTCGTCAACATTTATCACTGATCTGCCAATGATCCTCGATAGATGGGCTGAACACTTAAATGCCGTACTGAACTGACTCTCCTCCAGTAACAATGAGGCCATTGTCCACCAACCACAAGTGTAAATGAACTTCACCATTTGCAGACCACCAACAATTCAGGAAGTGGTAAAAGCCACTAAACAACTATCCTGTGGAAAGGCACCAGACTCAGATGCAATTCCAGCTAAGTATCAAAGGCCGGTGGACTGCCTATAGCACAGAAGCCACTGGAACTGTTCACATCATGCTTGAATCGAGGCACACTTACCACAGAAATCGAAGATGCACCCATAGTATATTTTTACAAGCGGAAGGACACCAGACAGCCGCTCAACAGCCTGATACTACATGTACATTGTAGTACGCCATCTAGAAAATGGATTGCTGTCAGAAACTCAGAGCTGAACAGTAGCCATTACAGCCTGCCAGCTACAGGTAAAAAGTCATCATGACCTATACCCACCCTTCGTTGGCCTGCCCAAGGCCTTTGTCACCATCAGCCAGGAGGGACTTCGTAAGATAATGGTCAAGTTTGGATGCCCAGTCCACTTTGTCATCATGGTTCGCCAGTTTATGACGAAATGATGACCCCAGTCCTGGGCGACAGAGACGTCTATCGAGTCCCAAGTCATTAACTGTGTTAGACAAGGTGTGTCACTACTGGACAGTCTCATGTTCTCTGCCATGTTGACTGACGCTTTCCACCAGGAAGACCCTGGAGTAATCATCATGTACAGGACTGATGGAATTGCAACATAAGCAATCACCAAGGTCAAGAATATCCCTGATGAATCTATTTATATTTTATTAAGGTCCCAAGGAATATAGAATACTAGTATGTACAAACAACGCCTACAAAAAGGTACATATTCAGACCTCAGTGGAGTGGAGTATTGTGTGTTAGTATTGCTCAGTGAAATTCAACAGTAGTGTATACTGCGAACCAGGTGCCTCTCTTATGCCAAAGCGCACACCCTGTCATAGAAACATGACATATAGAAAGTGTAAACATGTGATGCGACCTCTAATTAAGACAGCGATGTGTTCCACAATATGACCAGACATGTTTATAATTATAGATAGTTATAACCAGAACAATAAGACATCATACAGTTAATATTTAAAATGTATACTCATACATATTATTAGGAACCTTCACGCAATCGGGAAAAATCGTAAGTTAGTAAAAGCAAAGTTTATGTGACTAGCATCAATTTTTTGCTTCAGAACTGTATGAAAACGACGAAACATAACCCAACCTCTTACATCATATCATAAACACACAATGTAGGCTTAAACAAGTTAAGGCTAATCCACTCACCAGGCACAATCAAACTATCACATTCCATATGGCGTACAACATATTTTGGTCTATAAATGAAAAGTCAGCTGTATGTCTATCGGTAAAGAGTAGTTCTAAGTCATCATTCCATATACTAGTACTGCAAATATTCCTCAATCAGAAGTAAGCATGTTAGAAAGGTTAGATCACAGGTACACCATTCAGGATGCCTGCAATTAAGCCATAAGAAGACAATTTTGACAACCATTCATTGTGACTGCTACCTGACTAACTGCAGTTTGTCAAACATATTCTAACTGGTAACTACCAAAATAGATTTACAAGTCAAAATAGAAAAGCGGAAAACGTGGACCAGACGGGTCAATTTATATCTTTTATTGAGCGTAACCAAAGTTTCGACTATGCAATAGTCTTCATCAGGGTCCAAATAGACCAAAAACATCATTGAAATATGACAATGATCCTCGTAGTGGTTCAGAAAATGATGAAAAAATAAAATCTCACATACAAAATAAACTCTGAAGAACAACTTGATTATTCTTAAAGAGTACAATATAATATGCTTGTGAAACTTGCATGCTTAATTTTCAGTCAGGTATTCAACAGTGAAGGTTGATCTACAAAATGTACTGAACACTAAATACACACAAGTATGGTTCCTGTTGATTTTTCGGATCTTGGGTTTCAACTGTGCCTATTGATCGTCAGTCATTTGGTCTATTCATGTATTTTAAAGGTCACTGCTACCTTGACCTTTGACAAACTTACCCCAACATCAAAAGGGGTCATCTGCTGACTAATCTTTGCTTACATATTAAGGATCCTTGTGTCAAACTTTATTGAACAAAAACCTTTAAGCCTACCGACTGATGAATCGACGAAGATCACCAACATATACTAAGTACATGACAATAATATTATACTCCCTAATCAAAGATGGGGGGTAAGTATGATAACATCCATCTTAATAATGACTTACAGCTTGTTGGATGATATGTTATCTAACTATTACGATACGTGTTGAATAATTGCGTTATAAGATATAAGAATGATAAAAACAACAAAAATATCACTTTTTTCTGATTTGGCGGCCATCTTGTCAGCCATTTTGAATATTTCAAATCAATATTTTGTCCAAATATATGTTAACTCCTTATTTAACAATAAATTACTAAGCATTCGTGTTTTATGCTATTGAAAACATAGACAATTGTATGAATATGAATATTTTAGATTTTTGGCGGCCATCTTGGCGGCCATCTTGAATATATCAAAATGCTCAATGATGACAAGGTTGCATCATTTGGTTTCTATGAAAGGACATGTTAAATAACCATTTTATGCAAAAACATTTTGTGCGTACTATTTTTTTGGGTTAGGCCACTTTTTGGTACTTGGCATACTGACTAAAATATCATTTTAGGCAGTCAAATTGGCCTCCTGCTGCCTCCTAATGACAACCCTGATACATGAATTCTTGTTTATCTATTGCAGGACTTGAATACCTATCTCTGTGATAAAGTATATTTTATGAATCATCATGTCAGCCTCATTGATTTAGTCCTGTTTTACACTCTACATACAACAGTAGTAAGTACCGTTATCATTATCAAATCACACATGAAAGAATAATAATTGTGTTTGAAACCTGCTACCTTCATATTACTCAACATTGCTTTTATTAATATCCATGAGATAGAGTTCTGGCTGAAGTTAAGCCTACATCATTTAAACTCAATCTGTTGCTCTTGATACCAGTTGAACTGAAGATGAAATAATAATGCAGCAATGATATCTACTGCTTGATGCTGAGCTGCAGAGCATAAAAAGAGATAACTAGCAGCTGCTGCGCTTATCTCATACCCTTTGGTGATGAATAACATCAGGAATAAGGTGTCAACAGTAAGCTCAGCAGGTCTTTTCGAATAGAATCGTCAGTTCTTTAATATACCCAGTTTACAGCACCGATACATACAAAACAACCTCTGGGTTCATCTCTAGTTGTGTGGGAAACATTGAAAAGTGTTCCAGAAGTGGCATGAAGTGCCCCAGCTTAAATTCGAACCAGTGTCCTCTTGATCTGTTGTCAAAAGCATTATCCAGCCTTCACCTTTGTGAATATGAACAGGGATGTTTTTATCTTCAAATAAAACTGTACCAACATATGTGTCATTAAAAGGTTGTTTAGTATTTTTATTGTCAAAGTTAATTGCTACAACATTATTTTGTTCGTTTCAGAATGCCCTAACATTTTATGAGAAACAAAATTATGTACATTTGTCACGGTGGTTTAACAATGTAAGTATTCTTAATTAGTTCCATACATTAAATTGCATGTACTGTAGTGTAAGTGGAGTACAATTGGTGATGCTTTTTCTTTTGCTATTACTATAAAATCATTTAATTTCGATGGGACAAAATGGTTTTGGAAAAAAGACCATTTCGATGCAAAGGTCAAAATTACAGTTTGATGGGATTTGATTTCGTGGTTGAATGTGAGCAATGAAATCCACAAAAATTAATAATTTTACAGTATTCGTGAACTGAGTTCCTTGCATATTCTGAAAACGACATAAGTGTTCTTTAATAACTTGAAATCAGAATTTTAGTTCAATCTTCATAAAACCAAGTCCCAAGGTTCAGTACAATCTCATCCAAGTTTATTATTGGCTTATCTACAAGGTTGAAACTAGATCATCTGACCATATTAAAGAATGGTCTCAGTTTGGAAGAAAAAACTATTTTATAATGTAAACTAGTCTATATATAGCTTGGAGAACTTGACACAAACCTGACGTTTCGATAAGCATAATTTAACAGTTGATATCGTGTCTGTATTTATAACCTTGGTTGTATAATTTCATAGTTGGAAGTATCACAAAGAAGTTCGAGACGTAATTCAAAAATAAATTTGGAATACTGATATTGCATGATTTGCTTGCGGAAATTGATATATTCAAAGCAAGAACCTTGTAATATATTCATGTGTAAAGGGTAGGTTTTTGTCAAATTTGCCAAGCTGTACACTGTGTTTTATAGATTTATGCCATCTGAATTTCAATTATTTGTACAGTTTGTATTGTTTACTTTCAGGTTCAGCAATGCAGTAGTATACGACAGTCATCTCCCTTAGTTACATTCTCCAAAACTCAGTTATATACTGGATCAGCACACTGATACAATGTCAACAGCAATATAAATATCAGGGGTCGAAAAATCTGAAAGTCAGGAGTTGCTGCACAAGAAAGCAGGGCTTGACACTAACACTGGTCCCCTGGTCCGGAGCCAGTGAAAATCTTGAATGACCAGTGAAAATCATGAAGGACCAGTAACTGTTCATTACAAATTTAAGGATTCTTTACTGTCGGACCAGTGACAAAAAATAGTGTCAACCCCTGGAAAGAATGAACTTCTAAACATTTATTCATTAAAAGCTTCTACGTATAGACTAACTCATCATGATATGAAGTTCCATAAGCTGGAGTACAACATAAGAACAATGTTTCCAACAGAGTTTAAGTGTCAGGGATGTGTGCGAATGTTATCATAGACATTATGTAGCTTGTATCTTATTTTCAGGATCAGGCTTTTTGTCTTGTAGTATGTTTATGACCCCTGGTAAATGGTTGAATGTCAGAATGTCATTATTATCATTTGTTGCTGAATGTAACAATCCATTTATTTTTTCTTGTATTTGACTAAGACAGTTGCAGTACATGTCCATTCGGTTTTATCCTTGCCTAATTGGTCAAATACCTCTGTTTTCAAGTGAAGAGACAGAAAGTTTGTGTGATACAAGGAATCTGGACATACTACCCTAACTGAATAGACTGATCCTTGGTTCTTAACCCCAGTGCTTCCGCTGGCGTTCGCAATTGGCACCACTTTTTTGAGCAAGTTCATTGATCAAGCTAATTTCAAGACCAAATTTCATTTGATGTCGTAAAAGTCTCAAGTCTCTCCCGTGTATAGCACTGATAATTGTGTTACTACCTATTTGTTTCCACCAGTTCATCTCTAGTTGGATGGTATTTGCTGAAGGCATTCCTGCATTATCCTATGTCCCAGCTGAGATAGGAACCTGGAACCACCAGATTGGTATTTGAGAGCCCTAACCACTATGCCAACACTTCATTTGAATACATGTACGTGGGTGAATAAAAAAGTTTGTAGAATTTTGTTAAACACTGGAAACACTTATATATATGATACTTTTAATAATACAGCATACAGTTATAATAGTAAATACAATGTGACGTTGTTGTCAATGAAGTTGTGACGTCGTGATGTCATAACGTCATTATGACGTCATAACACTATTATGACATCATAGCATAGTTACATACATAGAAATTAACATTAATTATATTTTCTTTTCTTCTTTCTTTTGTTGATTTGAATTCAGTTATTTTAGATAATAAAGTTTGAACTGAAAGATTGTTGATATGATAATAAATATATGTCCTCAATCAGTCAAATCTTATGTGTATTCATCAAGCAAGCCGTCCTGTGAAACCGACCCAATTCTTCTATCATCTGTAATGAAATCTGTCACATGCACCCTTCCTATAAACACATTTCTCTTATTTCTTTTCTTCTTATTTCTATTTGTTCCTGGTGCCTCATGCAATGCATTCTTCTCATTTATTCTTTCTGTTTTCTTTTTGAGTCGCCCATCCGTAGGATGAGCGAGTCATTGGAATCGGTAGATTTTGTGTTGTAAGTTGGTTTTGAAATGTGGACAATTTTGTCGGTTCAATACAATACAACACTGTCGTAACTGCCTTGTGTTTTCATATGCAGTTACCGTACTTTAGCGTTGAACGATTTTCTGTCACGCACCGATTTATTCATTATATCTACGCTCGGCAAAGTAGTTCCAATGGTTTGTCACTGCGCATGTGCAAAACGCAAAGCGAGTTATTGGAACACTGATTCTCAATAAGTAGGTCCATTTTGGTGTTCTTGTATGATGCGATACAATATGAGGTTATACAGTTTCAAACTGATGTCATTTGTTACTCTTCACATAGTTGACCACATAAAAGAATTTAATTATTCTATCTTCACGAATGAACGAGATTTGTTCACATGTCGAATTTCAAACATCCGTAAGGAACTATCGCCACTGACACATTTTGTTAGAGGCAAACAGATGCAATTTTTCACACTCATGTGGTCGTATCAACATTTTAAACGTTTAAATTATAATAACTAACAACAAGCATTAAAGGAACAGTTTGTTTTTTTCAAAAATCATACTGCAAATGCTGTTACACAGTACATTGTAAGCTACGTTCGTGAATGATTTTCTATGGGATTCCATTAGTGAGACCATATTACGTTGTATTTCTTTTTTAAGTTCTTCTTGATGTATGATGGGCTCGATGAAAAAAAGAAAAAAAACATATTCTGTGGCCTGTTTAGAACGTTATGGTTAAGAATGTAAGATACATTATGGTTAAGAATGTAAGATACATTATAGTCGATTCAAAATTCATTGATAATCCCCGCTAAATTGTGTTAGTATAGTTTATTGGTCACTACAATTTATAGCAGATTTGCATTGATTGAATAACCATTGTTTTGTTTACATCCATTTTCAAGAAAATAAAAAAGCACTGTACAAAAATTATAAGTATTACCGTTTTTGGCTACAAGGCAATTACTCGCTTCATCAAAGGAATAAAAGTAACAAAACACATAAAAGATTGACAGATGTGGCCACTATGAAAAACAAATGCAGAATGAACAATTAATGAAAACCAGTTGACAGAATGCAAAATATTGCGGGAAATAGGAACCAATGAAAATTGTACATGTAGGAAAAGCTAAATATAGAACAGATCAAAAGTAGAAAAAACATCTGATCGATTGATTAACTGATTTGAGGTTAAAATACACTAAATGGAATCAAAATTGTATCACTTCTTACTACATTTACGTGGACAGTAAAGGCTCTCTGGCCACAAATTGAAGGGGAAAATATATTCATCCCATGAACATTGTATTAACCACAATGTAAATTACGTGACTTGGATAAAAGTAATTTTAATGTCATCCCAGTAACATGTTTTTGATTAGCATCATGCAGCAACTTAACAATAACATACTGTCTAAAAAATGCAAAACATACTTTGTGGTCTGTTCACAAAGTTATGATTAAGATGTAAGATACATTACCCGTCTTATAAACATTGATGCTAATTGCTACTATGCTATGGAATTAGAATTGTATCATTTCTTACTACATTTACGTTGACAGTAAAGGCTCTCTGGGCACAAGTTTAATGAAAAAATGTATTCATTCCATCAACATTCTAAAACATTTCTGACTTTTGATTTATGTATTCGTGCATGAATGTATGCTTGTGTGCATGGACGCTGCATTACCTTTGCAATAAAATATGATTAAAAAAACATTCTAAAACATGTTATATACACACAATAAATATTTTTTTAAAAAACATGCATGTATAAACAAAGCCATGTCAAATGTGAAAATGTACGGTAAAACATGAAATATTCAGTGGAAATTGTATGCTTACTATGGGTTGTGTGTAGATAATATTTTCTTAAAATATTTTTTTTTCAATTTTTTTTTTGCATTTCATCAGGTCAGGGGAATTTGAAATTGCTCAGGGCAAAGTCAGTGAAATTTGGTCTGCATTTTTTGGGGAACCCTGTTATTGTTTCGCCATAAATTGTATGTATACATGTCATGTAACACATAATAATAAGGTACTGTACTAAGGGTGTACCAGCAGAAGAGAGAACGCAGGATTTAATTTCTGCCCCGATACCAGTGAGAAGTGTTGGTTAATACATTCACTGCCTTCCAAACTGGTCAAATTTGATCCGTCATAGTGCATGAAAAAAATGTTGTGCCAATTTCGCGTTATTATTGAGACTGGGTGATAGTTGTGCCAGAATGTATTTAATTAGCCCGCGCAATTTTGATCCCGCCTACTTCACCCGTTTTCATTGGCCGAGTAAACAACGCGGAGGAATACGTGTGATTGTGGAATCATAATATTGAAGATCTACACTTGTTTTGCCGTGCGGGCCTGTGTGTTTGTGTGATTGATATTTTAGTTCAGCTAAACCGCCGCCATGTTTTGCAATTGTTGATTCGTTCATGTTTATGTGATTATTTTGAACAAAGTTGGTTACACTAGCTGTGCCAAAAATATGCAGTAAGCCATCATATAGTGGGCGTTCGTGTGTTTGCTCTCCAATATAATTGTGAACAGTAGAACTACCAAAGAACTAGATATTGTGACAGGTTTGCCCAAAATGTGAACACAGTTGAAATCAAAAGTTTGATTAATTTGAATATTTACAATGTATGTTCAAGAGTTTGAGATCTAAAGATCATTGTTGAAATCAAGAGTTTGATCAATTCCTGTTCAAGAGTATGACTTTGAGAACATTATTTGAATTCAAGAGTTTGAGCATTGGTTGAAATCAAGAGTTTGATCAATATTTCTGTTTAAGGGTTTGAGAACATTATTTGAATTCAAGAAATTGTTCAACAGTTTAAGCATTGGTTGAAATCAAGAGTTTGATCAATATTCATGTCCAAGAGTTTGAACAGAATGTTAGACAAGTGTTGCAAGTGTGACAACAGCCTTAAATAGGTGCTTGGAGCAAGATTGTGATTATTAGTGATTTAGGGTTTCACTTGTTACAAATGGGTCCTAACAAAAGTGTTTAGAGTGTAACTAAGAGTTTGCCAAAATTGTGAGACAGGTAGGGATTGCAGTCGAAACTTTGAGAATCAACTGTTTCAACCCAAACTATTCAATATGGGTGTTGCAATTCAGCAATGGCGTGCACATATTGGGTCCTTCCACAGCAAATGTCATGGTGATTGTTGTACAAGACTGTCCGACACTATTGAGCTTGAGCAGTATTGCTTTCAGCCAGATTTTTGTATCAACATTTCAGGAGCACCTACAGCTATGCTCATTTTCTCATTACTGTTGCTGGCAGGTGACATTGAAGTGAATCATGCCCCCCCCCCTGTGTTTTTATCAAATCTGCCTTTGCGTGGTCATTTCCATCAAGGCTCACAGATTTTCAGCCCAGACTCCTGTGGAAGGCAATGTTTGCTATGTTGTTTATCTTTCTTTCTCAAAATTGAGCTTAAACCATCTCATACCAATGTTTGGACTGCTGCTGATGT
Organism: Spisula subtruncata; assembly: GCA_963678985.1. Classification (NCBI taxonomy): domain Eukaryota; kingdom Metazoa; phylum Mollusca; class Bivalvia; order Venerida; family Mactridae; genus Spisula; species Spisula subtruncata. The sequence goes on along the minus strand of OY787662.1, from coordinate 12,868,640 downwards.
TGATTTAGTACTGTGTACAGGTAATTTTATTTATCGAGACACCGTGTTGAAGTATACATGTACTATCAACAATGCGTATTTGCATCCAAGAGATCTCTCGAATGTTGTAAAGGTGAACAATGCAATTTATGCTGTTAAATTGAAGAAAACATACAGTGGAAATTTGTGCAAGGGCTATATGGGTGAATATCATCTGCTTAGTTTAGAAAATGCTATCTGGGCGACTCTCAGGGCCTTCAGTCCTTTGATTCTGTTCTTCAAAATGATTTAGTTGTCCATAATTCCAATATGCTTCCTCTTCTTTACGGCCACTCTCTTTCAGTGCAAAACTTTCCTGACTATCTGATCGTCTCACTTTAACCTTATCTTTACTTCCAAAGGAATTAATAGAACTATTCACCCATCTGTTTCCACAAACAGCTCTACTATGATCGCTGCCAAGGTGTTTGTATTGCTGATAATCACTCCCTATATGCTTAACTTTCTTACTATTACAACCCGTAAATAACACAAGATGCTCTTCATCCACCACATTAACTTTTGCCATATTTTCCCAGCTGTCTGGACATGCTACCAACAAATGTCTGTAAGACCCACATGAATTACAAAGTAATGTCCTTCCATCTGATCCTTTACGATTAATCTTTTTCTGTGCTCGACTAGTATTCCCAATTCCTATGTCACTCCTTCCCCATAAAGCTCCCTCATTCAATGTCGCCTCTGTCCCTCGATCGTCTTCACTACCATTTCCCTCACATGATTCACCGCTACTACGATCTCTTTTCCTACCTCTTCTTGTGTTACCATGATAGTGATAACCTCTTGATCTTGAATAACCTGCAGCTAGCAACGCCTCTTCATTAGCTGCAAGAAAAGCTGGTTCCAGTTTAATACTAGCGCTGCCGCTTGACAAACTCATATTATTACCCTTAAACTTTTTCAGTGACCTCTTTGCCTCCTCATACAATGTCCCCTTGTTTTCATAGTTCATTCCAGTCAACACTAGCAATTTCTCCTCCTGTGTAACTTTTGCCTTCCGGAGCAATTTGAAAGCCAAAATTTCAGCTGGCAGTTTCATATTCTTTTTCTCAATTTTTCTGTACTTGGCATCAAATGCAGCTACATAATCGGTAATTGACTGTCCATCTGATCTACAAAAATCTTCAAAATCCTCAAATTTTTCTAAGCTGTCAGTTAAATCGTCTTTGGCAAGATGTTGGTCCAAAAATTTAATTAGAACGGAGAAACCTTCAAGGCTTTTTAATTCTGTGAGTGGTATCTGATCAAATACCTTCTCACGAATCTGATATTCATCACCATCAGGTAACGATAAAGCAATAGCAATACCTTGTTTGTCTTGTCGCAGTTCAGTTATCTCTTTCCATGCTAAAAGTTCCTGTTTATATCTCTCATATGTCTTACTTTTCTTTAATATCGGTGGATTTATCCATGATGCCATTTTCTCTCTTTAAACACAAGAATCGCCTTTACCAAAATAGCTGACTTCGCTTATCAAAGATATCCTATAACTTCTTTGTAAACTCACCACATATAGTTGGCTAAAACACTCACTATGACACACACATCAAATAAATCCTCTCATGTATCATCGCTGCTCATATCTACTTCTCTCTCTCTTGAATAACGCTAAATACACCAAACACTGAGCTAACCCAACAGAAATTTCCTACATGTCCAAAAGAAACTTTCCTCTCGCTCTGCTACCATTGTTAAACACTGGAAACACTTATATATATGATACTTTTAATAATACAGCATACAGTTATAATAGTAAATACAATGTGACGTTGTTGTCAATGAAGTTGTGACGTCGTGATGTCATAACGTCATTATGACGTCATAACACTATTATGACATCATAGCATAGTTACATACATAGAAATTAACAAATTTTGCCATAACTTTTTTATTTATAGAGTTATTGTCGTCATATTTATGTTGAATGAATACATTGGTATTTTCTTTTCATACACCAATTTATAGCGACCTGGTGATAACTGTTTTTAAAATATTTATATCTTAAATACGGGCGATTACGTATACCGGAGCACACTGATAATTTAAAACACATTTTATCAAATTTTCGAAAATATCTCAATTGTAGGACCTCCAAAAACCGTCAAAATGTTATGTCTGATTGCATGATATCATTTATAAAGTCTGTTAAAATTTAAGACGTCATCTCCGATAAATAATGTTTAATTCCACATTTACACAATCGTACTATATAGAAATACCCGCGTAAAACGGGTCTACCGGAATTTATGAAACCACGGGCTGCTATCAAAATCGGCGTGAAACTGGAATATACGTACAGCATCAGAAACAATACATGGATTAAAACGTGTAGGTATATATCCTGAATGAAATAGACATCGATTTATAAGTGGAATTAGTGCTTTCGTGTAGGATACTAGAAGTTGACTACCAAATAAAATACACCCGATATTGGTGACGTTGGTTCGCAACGTCTTCGATGAGGACCAGCGCTTTATAATAGCGGATATAGCAAAACACTTAGATTAATCTTATAGGACAGCGCACACTATATTAAACAAACAATTGAAAATGCAGAAACTATGTTCACGATGGTTATCCAAAAATACCTACATATTAGTTACTTTGAGAAGCGAAAATGAGTCACTATGATAACGTAAGTAGTGACAAATGTGGCGTAAGTTTTACGTCGTTCATCAAATGACGCTGACGTGCTCCGGTATGCTGTTACAGCAAGTGTGCGTTTCAATGTAAAATCATGTAGTTTTTGCTTATTCAATGACATTTGGCAAATTGTTTTGTTATACCTATGGTCATGTTATATTAAAATTTGAAAGCATTTGAAGCTGTGGTTTGTAAGTTATGATATTTTTCTACGAACTTTTTGATTCACCCACGTATATCAATGGGGGAAACGTATTGGGGCGGAAGTGGATACACCGACTATTTCAATGGCCGATTTACGTCGATTCGGTAAGTAAATCTTGACTTTTCGTTGCTTAGTAAGGCGTTTGAAATAAAAACAAGCTGACCAAAGTACCCGGCCAGGTTTCTAGTTTGCGACCCATGGTTGTTTTCCCTCCAAGCACCTATAATTAAGCAGAACACTCGCGCAAAGTACCGTTTTGGTTACAGATACCCTGATTTGTGAATATTTTTATCTGTAATATTTCCTACTTCTCCCGATTTTCATGGTATATGGATTGTTTATGGGCCTAGTTTCATTATTTATATGATTATAAGTATGCATGTGCAAAAAAATTGCGATTCCATAATATATTGAGGCAAAACACACGAAAGAACCGCTATGATACCCCTGATTAATGCCGTTTGGGGCAAACACCCCTGACACGTAAGAAATGTGGTAAAATAAAAACAACATTCGACTTGATCATTAACTAAATATTACGCGCAAATGATAAAAAATGTACATTGTGAATAGTAGATAAGTTTATATAATGCCAAAACAGGAATATGTTTTCAAGCTATACACATATATCTACTTGCCATACACATTTAATCTGCCACTGTGTTAAATTGTAAATTATATATTCACAATGTTTATGGTCATTCTAAGAGTGTTTTCTATTTGCAGAACAGCCCGTAGACTGATCACGTGATGTAGTTGATGCTGCCTGCTAAGACCTGACAAAGAACACATACCTACAACAGTGGATTCGATGATAGAACCAAGCATTTCAACGATTAAACAGTTGACAATGACATGGATGATGGAGTTCGATAGAAAGTGTGAAATTCTATACTAACATGAGAAATATCAAATAAAACCCTTAAAAATCCACTTTGTTTTGATAATAGCATGTACATGCTTGTGTGTGAGAACAGTTCACGGTGTCTACCCGTATTGTCACCCTCTCGACAGGAGAGGTACGAAAACCAACGATTTTGCCAAAGATACAGAAAGTCCTTGAACCAATCAGGCCTCTAAATGATTTAAATATTGCAACTTTCATGAAATAACATTAAAAAGAGCCTACTTTCCGATTCAATGTAGCACCGGAAACCTCTCTGCTCTGGCACCGGCACCCTCTCTGTGCTATAGTTATTGTGAGCACAGCGAGGATTCCCGTGCCAATCATCTGAACCACACAAGGAGGATGCCGGTGCCACAACAAAACCGAACGTAGGTATTTTACGTAATTTGATACGATACAGCGTTTTGCAGACAGGGTGCCAATACGGGTAGGGGAAACCGGGGTAAGTCAGAACGAGGGCTTCTCACAAATTCTGCAATTGTACAAACTAAATACGTATTTTTATCAACCATGGCATTACTCATATAATATAGAGGCACTTCATAGACTGGACGATTGGTTATCAAAATATGAGCATACATATGGACGGGGCAAATCGGAACACGGTCGTGGTTAAGATGGAAAAATACTTAAATCATACTCTGTCCAATCGTGTATCTACTCACACTGGACAAGTACCTATTCATTGTAGTAATAGGCACTCATCAGAACAAAATACAGCAATCCCTGACGTATTGGGATACTCACCACCAAATATAACTACTCACACAACCACTTAATACATACATATCATATCTCATTTTGGTACTTAGCACATAAACTAAAGCCACAATATGTCCTACGAATATTAACAACCACTGGATACACCCGAACAAGGTCGTTGCCACCCTAGAGATCAGTTTTATCAGTCCCTATTTTAGTTGTTCGTTCTTGCCACTGTCACATACACACTCACATGCTAGCTATAAAAATATACAACTAATGTACTCACCACCAACAAATACAGACATATCAGGTCCAATGCGGTGCTCAAACCCACATAGAACAGTCACCCCGAGGCTGGGTACTCGCAAACATCAATTACAACCATACCAGACTCGAAGGGGTCTCACAACAACCATATAATACCCATTTTTTAAAATCAACTCGTGCTATAGCTACACCAGGTCGTCATTGCCACCGGGAACAACCATACCCGGGTTTATGTGGTGATTATTCGACACACTTAACCCATCTAGGTAAGAAAGGGTTTTCAATCTCGAACAACCACCGACTTTAGCCAACCTATTCCTTTAGGTACAACCATACCCGACTATATGGACTAGCTACAAACCATGTATGCATTGTTATGTTCCTGTCTGTAGAAAGAGGAAGTACCGCACGCATGGTTGGTAGCTATTTCATATACGTGTAGTCGGGTATTGCTATTCTTGTGTGGGTAAATAAACTAAATATGCATAAGGTATGGTTGTACTGATTTTAAAAAATGGGTAGTATATGGTTGTTGTGAGACCCCTTCGAGTCTGATATGGTTGAAGTTGATGTTTGCGAGTACCCAGTCTCGGGAGTGAATGTCCTATGTTGGTTTGAGCACCGTATTGGACCGGATATGGCTGTAATTGATGGTGGCGAGTACCAATGAGTTGTATATCTTTATAGCATGTGTATGTGGTAGTGGCAAGTACGAACAACTAAAATAGGGACTAATAAAAATCTCTAGGGTAGCAATCTACCGTAAACGACCTTGTTTGGCTGTATCCAGTGGTTGTAAATATTCGTAGGACATAGTGTGACTTGAGTTTGATGTGTTTAGTACCAAAATGGGATATGCTATGTATGTATTAAGTGGTTGTGTGAGTATTTGTTTCAAATAATAGGGTGTATTTACTTGAGTTCCGTGGTGGTGAGTATCCTAATACGTCAGGGATTGCTGTATTTTGTTCTGATGAGTACCTATTACTACAATGAATAGGTACTTGTCCAGTGTGAGTAGATACACGATTGGACAGAGTATGATTTAAGTATTTTTCCATCTTAACCCCGACCGTGTTCCGATTTGCCCCGTCAATTTGGATGCTCATATTTTGATAACCAATCGTCCAGTCTATGAAGTGCCTCTATATTATGTGAGTAGAGTCCATGCTTGATAAAAAATACGTATTTAATTTGCACAATTGCAGAATTTGTGAGAAGCACTCGTTAAAAAACAAATGTCCGTTCTCACTTGCCCCGATGTCCCCTACCCGTATTGGCACACTGTCTGCAAAACTCTGTATCGTATCAAATTACGAAAAATACCTACGCTCGGTTTTGTTGTGGCATCGGCATCCTCTCTGTGTGGTTTAGCTGTGGCACGGGAATCCTCGCTGTGCTCACAGTAACTATAGCACAGAGAGGGTGCCGGTGCCAGAACAGAGATGGTTCCGGTGCCACAACGAAACGGAAAGTAGGCTCTTTTTAATGTTATTTCATGAAAGTTGCAATATTTAAATCATTTAAAGGCCTGATTGGTTCAAGGACTTTCTGTATCTTTGGCAAAAACCGTCGGTTTTCGTACCTATCCTGTCGAGAGGGTGCCAATACGGGTAGACACCGTGAACTGTTCTCACACACAAGCATGTACATGCTATTATCAAAACAAAGTGGATTTTTAAGGGTTTTATTTGATATTTCTCATGTTAGTATAGAATTTCACACTTTCTATCGAACTCCATCATCCACGTCATTGTCAACTGTTGAATCGTTGAAATGCTTGGTCCTATCATTGAATCCTCTGTTGTAGGTATGTGTTCTTTGTCAGGTCTTAGCAGGCAGCATCAACTACATCACGTGATCAGTCTACGGGTCGTTCTGCAAATAGAAAACACTCTTAGAATGACCATAAACATTGTGAATATATAATTTACAATTTAACACAGTGGCAGATTAAATGTGTATGGCAAGTAGATATATGTGTATAGCTGGAAAACATATTCCTGTTTTGGCATTATATAAACTTATCTACTATTCACAATGTACATTTTTTATCATTTGCGCGTAATATTTAGTTAATGATCAAGTCGAATGTTGTTTTTATTTTACCACATTTCTTACGTGTCAGGGGTGTTTGCCCCAAACGGCATTAATCAGGGGTATCATAGCGGTTCTTTCGTGTGTTTTGCCTCAATATATTATGGAATCGCAATTTTTTTGCACATGCATACCTATAATCATATAAATAATGAGACTAGGCCCATAAACAATCCATAAACCATGAAAATCGGAAGAAATAGGAAATATTACAGATAAAAATATTCACAAATCAGGGTATCTGTAACCAAAACGGCACTTTGCGCGAGTGTTCTGCTTAATTATAGGTGCTTGGAGGGAAAACAACCATGGGTCGCAAACTAGAAACCTGGCCGGGTACTTTGGTCAGCTTGTTTTTATTTCAAACGCCTTACTAAGCAACGAAAAGTCAAGATTTACTTACCGAATCGACGTAAATCGGCCATTGAAATAGTCGGTGTATCCACTTCCGCCCCAATACGTTTCCCCCATTGTATATGGTCAGTGCTCTTGCTGTGTGATTGATACTATCAGCTGATCATATTATCAGTTTTTCTTTGCTTTCAAATTATTTGATTAATATTTGGAGTTAAGAATCTGACATTTGGATGTTGTTAGCAATTGTACAAGAAAAGTACCTATTGTAGAATTTTATCTTGAAGTCAGAAAAAATCAAAAAGAAAATCTGTTTACTGTAAAATCATTTAATTTTGATGGGATGAAATTTGTGGTTTTTGGTAAAACGACCATTTCCATGGAACTTTTATTCATGGATTTTGAATTTCAGGTAATAAATTAGGGTCAAACTTATTGTTCGATGGGATTTGTATTTGTGGTTGAAGATGAACCACGAAATTTAACACCCCACAAAACTTAATGATTTTACAGTATGCTGTTTCAGTAACAGACATTCATTTATCATGAAGGATTTCCATTATGTAACCCACCGTGTACAATATTTTAAAAAATAAAAAAATATTTCATGAAGTTATTAGTTGTTGTTTAGTAGCATACATGTTCATTAGCTTTTTTAGCTCACCTGACCACAAAGTGGTCATGGTGAGGTTTTGTCATACCGAGATGTCCGTCGTGCGTCCGTCAACAATTTCTTCAAACGACTTCTCCTCCTAAACCGCTTGGCCAAATTTGATAAAACTTAACAGGAATGTTCCTTGGGTGGACTTCTTCCAAAATTGTTAAAAAAATTCCGGTCTGTCGCATAACTAGGTCACACAGGCTAAAAATAGATTTTCAAAAAGGAAACTTCAAAAATCTTCTTCTCTGAAACCATAAGGCCTAGAGCTTTCATATTTGGTCTGTAGCATCACCTTGGGGTCCTCTACAAAGAATGTTCAAATTATGTCCCTGGGGTCAAAATTGGCCCTGCCCCGGGGCCCTTAGTTTTACATAGAGTTATATAGGGGAAACCTTAGAAATCTTCTTCTCCGAAACCGCTTGGCCCAGGGCTTTCATATTTGGCATGTAGACTCAGCTAGAGGTCCTCTACAAAGATTGTTCAAATTATGTCCCTGGGGTCAAAATTGGCCCGCCCCGGGGGCCCTTAGTTTTACATAGAGTTATATTGGGGAAACCTTAAAAAATCTTCTTCTCCGAAACCGCTTGGCCCAGGGCTTTCATATTTGGTATGTAGACTCAGCTAGAGGTCCTCTACAAAGATTGTTCAAATTATGTCCCTGGGGTAAAAATTGGCCCTGCCCCGGGGCCCTTAGTTTTACATAATTATATAGGGAAAACCTTAAAAAATCTTCTTCTCCGAAACCGCTTAGCCCAGGGCTTTCATATTTGGTATGTAGACTCAGCTAGAGGTCCTCTACAAAGATTGTTCAAATTATGTCCCTGGGGTCAAAATTGGCCCCGCCCCGGGGGCCCTAAGTTTTACATAGAGTTGTATAGGGGAAACCTTAAAAAATCTTCTTCTCCGAAACCGCTTGGCCCAGGGCTTTCATATTTGGTATGTAGACTTAGCTAGAGGTCCTCTACAAAGATTGTTCAAATTATGTCCCTGGGGTCAAAATTGGCCCCGCCCCGGGGGCCCTTAGTTTTACATAGAGTTATATAGGGGAAACCTTAAAAAAATCTTCTTCTCCGAAACCGCTTGGCCCAGGGCTTTCATATTTGGTATGTAGACTCAGCTAGAGGTCCTCTACAAAGATTGTTCAAATTATGTCCATGGGATCAAAATTGGCCCTGCCCCGGTGGCCCTTAGTTTTACATAGAGTTATATAGGAAAAAAACTTAAAAAATCTTCTTCTCCGAAACTGCTTGGCCCAGGGCTTTCATATTTTGTATGTAGACTCAGCTAGAGGTCCTCTACAAAGATTGTTCAAATTATTCCCCACGGGTCAAAATTGGCTCCACCCTGGGGGTCACCATTTTACTAAGACTTATATAGGGAAAACATAAAAAAATCTTTTTGTCTAAAACTACAATGCCTAAGAGCTTTGATATTTGGTATGTAGCATCATCTAGTGGTCCCCTACCAAGATTGTGCAAATTATGCCCCTGGGGTCAAAATTGGCCCCGCCCCGGGGTCACCGTTTTACATAGACTTATATAGGGAAAACATAAAAAAATCTTTTTGTCTAAAACTACACTGCATAGAGCTTTGATATTTGTTTGTAGCATCATCTAGTGGTCCTCTACCAAGATTTTTCAAATTATGCCCCTGGGGTCAAAATTGGCCTCACTCGGGGGTCACTGTTTTACATAGACTTATATAGGGAAAACATATTAATATCTTCTTGCCTAAAACTACACTGCCTAGAGTTTTGATAATTGGTATGTAGCATCATCTTGTGGTTTTCTACCAAGATGTTCAAATTATTCCTTTGGGTGAAAATTGTGCAGGGTTTATAATCAGGTGAGCGATATTGGGCCATCATGGCCCTCTTGTCTTTTCTTTTTTTGAGCTGCAACTGACAAACTAAACAAGAGGGCCATGATGGCCCAATATCGCTCACCTGATTATAAACCCTGCACAATTTTCACCCAAAGGAATAATTTGAACATCTTGGTAGGAAACCACAAGATGACGCTACATACCAATTATCAAAACTCTAGGCAGTCTAGTTTTAGGCAAGAAGATATTAATATGTTTTCCCTATATAAGTCTATGTAAAACGGTGACCCCCCGAGTGGGGCCAATTTTGACCCCAGGGGAATAATTTGAAAAATCTTGGTAGAGGACCACTAGATGATGCTACATACCAAATATCAAAGCTCTATGCAGTGTAGTTTTTGACAAGAAGATTTTTATATGTTTTCCCTATATAAGTCTATGTAAGACGGTGACCCCCGGGGCTGGGCCAATTTTGACCCCAGGGGCATAATTTGCACAATCTTGGTAGGGCCACCACTAGATGATGCTACATACCAAATATCAAAGCTCTTAGGCATTGTAGTTTAAGACAAGAAGATTTTTATATGTTTTCCCTATATAAGTCTAAGTAAAATGGTGACCCCCAGGGTGGGGCCAATTTTGACCCGAGGGGAATAATTTGAACAATCTTTGAAGAGGACCTCTAGCTGAGTCTACATACCAAATATGAAAGCCCTGGGCCAAGCAATTTCGGAGAAGAAGATTTTTTAAAGTTTTCTCTATATAACTCTATGTAAAACTAAGGGCCCCCGGGGCGGGGCCAATTTTGACCCCAGGGGCATAATTTGAACAATCTTTGTAGAGGACCTCTAGCTGAGTCTACATACCAAATATGAAAGCCCTGGGCCAAGCGGTTTCGTAGAAGAAGATTTTTAAAGGTTTCCCCTATATAACTCTATGTAAAACTAAGGGCCCCCGGGGCGGGGCCAATTTTGACCCCAGGGACATAATTTGAACAATCTTTGTAGAGGACCTCTAGCTGAGTCTACATACCAAATATGAAAGCCCTGGGCCAAGCAATTTCAGAGAAGAAGATTTTTTAAAGTTTTCTATATATAACTCTATGTAAAACTAAGGGCCCCCGGGGCGGGGCCAATTTTGAGCCCAGGGGCATAATTTGAACAATCTTTGTAGAGGACCTCTAGCTGAGTCTACATACCAAATATGAAAGCCCTGGGCCAAGCGGTTTCGGAGGAGAAGATTTTTAAAGGTTTCCCCTATATAACTCAATGTAAAACTAAGGGCCCCCGGGGCGGGGCCAATTTTGACCCCAGGGACATAATTTGAACAATCTTTGTAAAGGACCTCTAACTGAGTCTACATACCAAATATGAAAGCCCTGGGCCAAGCGGTTTCGGAGAAAAAGATTTTTTAAGGTTTCCCCTATATAACTCTATGTAAAACTAAGGGCCCCCGGGGCGGGGCCAATTTTGACCCCAGGGACATAATTTTAACAATCTTAGTAGAGGACCCCAAGGTGATGCTACATACCAAATATGAAAGCTCTAGGCCTTACGGTTTCAGAGAAGAAGATGTTTGAAGTTTCCTTTTTGAAAATCTATTTTTAGCCTGTGTGACCTAGTTATGCGACGGACTGGATTTTTTTTAACAACTTTGGTAGAGGTCCATCCAAGGAACATTCCTGTTAAGTTTTATCAAATTTGGCCAAGCGGTTTAGGAGGAGAAGTCGTTTGAAGAAATTGTTGACGGACGCACGACGCACGCCGCACGCCGCACGACGGACGACGGACATCTCGGTATGACAAAACCTCACCATGACCACATTGTGGTCAGGTGAGCTAAAAACGAGTGATTGTTACAGAATAAGGTGTGATGTCAAGCATAGAATGCACATGCTTATATTCTAGCCAGGCTGTCGGTGTTTCCTAAATACTAATGACAAAAACTATTTAAGCCCACTGTCATTTATTTGTGTGGCAGTGACCTATGCCTTTGGACAGTTGCTAGTACGGTAGCAGAAAGGGTATGAAGGTAAAGTTTGCAAATTCTGAAAAAATCGGGACTTAAAATAAAGTTGACTGTATACATGTGTTTTTAGATGATCCCTATGTCGTGACAAAATTCAACCTCCTATATATAGATGCAGCTATCCTTTGTAGCTCAGTGGTTATATATATATATATAGTGCGCTTGCCGTCTAATCTGGCAACCGGGATTCACATCTGGGTGGAGGCACATATACACTGCCCTCCAGAAGTTCATTCACACTCTTAAAATTATATGATTAACACACATTGACAAACACTAGTGTAATGGCATCATTAGGTTTGAAAGAAACCCAATAAAATTGTGAGTGATTGCATTTTATCATTTTCATTGAATAGATGCTAATTATGTCAGTTTTAATCTGCAATAAAATTTTACACTCACAATGTTTTAATTAAGAAAATCATATATTTCTAGAAGTGTGAAGGAAATTTTGGACGGCAGTGTATATATGCCTGCCATATATTAGAAGAAATAAAAGCTATAGCTTGGTTATCACCCTTGCTCTCAGAATTGATTCACTATAACAAGGGAGGTAACTTCAAAGGATATGTTGCTCAATTATGTAGAATTCAACACTGTCATCATTTGGCATCCAATATTAAAACCAGGCCCTGATCTCCCGAAAAATCTCAAGATTTAAATCTCGTTTTAAACATCGACATGTGTATTTAAGTTAGCTTCATGTGAGACTGGATTAAGAAAACATCATACTGAATTTTCAACAGCAAAATACAATGAGTTGGTACTTAAGATTAATCTCAAATGTAGACTTTGATTTTCGCAAAAACTCACTTTGAGATGTGTGTTTCTACTTGAAATATTTCAGGAAATCAGGGTCAGATCACTGGAACTGATCCAACATACCTGTGTACATACCAATGTGTGTGTGTGTTGGGGGGGGGGGGGATGACAAGAATTCACCACCTACCAAGAGAATTTGGATAAAAATTCCTTTTAAAAACTGAATTACATTATAAGCATAGTTGTAGATATAATGTTTTAATAATTTATAATTTCAAGAGAGATAAGTATACTTTATAAGTAAATGCACAATGAATGATATGTATTCTTTGTTAATTAATACAACAAACCAAAATAAATGCAATGATAAATATGACATAAAATATGTACAAGCAACAAGGCCAAAACATAATATTAATATTGTGGTTCCGGTAACTGCGTTCACTAAACGCTTATGCCCCAGTGGAAGCCTAAAATCTATAATAACTAGCGAAGTCCATTAATTTGAAAGTTTTGTAAAGGACAGACAGAACGATCACTACCGGTACTTGGTTCCGTATCTGTTCAATACAGCAGTGCTTGGTCAAGTTCCCAAACTAGAAAAAATACGCTGACTGAACAAGAATGGTAGATGCCAAAGCATGACAAATAAACTGTTCAAAAGAAGGACCCATAAACTAGGCAGGGAACAGTTACCAGAAACACATTATCAATTTATTTAAACCCTATTGTGGAATGTAAATGAAAGACACTTCATGGCAGCCTATTTCCTCAATGTCTTGGAACTGTGATAAGAATTTACACCACAGATTCCTATGAGAATAAAATATTCGAAATCCTTGATCATATAAAAGTTTTAACACTCCTAGCGCTTGTATATATTCAACTCTCTCAGGTTCGCCTACAAGGGCTATATGTAGCTCGACTAATAACTGACGGATATTCTGAAGTCCACCTGATTCGAAGATTTGTATCAATGTCTGCCATTCATACTTCTCCACATCTATCTTCAATACGTCCATTTTAGTCTGCAAAATGAAAGAAGTTATCGCTGTAAAATCATTAATTTTCGTGGGGGATTTAATTTCATGGTTCACATTTAACAAGGAAATCAAATGTCATTGAACAATATTTTACCCTGGTTTTTTTTACCCGAAATGCAAAATCCACGAAATTAGGTCCCATCGAAATTAAATGATTTTACAGTATAGAGAGATACAACCTTGTTGCGCTAAAGGGACAATATTTTTTGGTTTTCAGTGGGAAGTATTGGTTATTAAAAAAAAGTTATCACAAGTGAAATGAAATTTGATCTTTAATTGATCAATCAACAACTTTTCGGTTCATTGTAATAATGCTTCAGTTTCTGTTCAAATGGTATGATTATTGGCATTTAATATTGGGAAAATCAGTATAGGGTGTTTTTTCACTGTTTCAATTTTCACTGTTTTGAAACTGAATTTACGATGATAAAATGAAAAAAAATTGGGAAAATTTGTTTTTTCTCAAAATTTGGGTTCTTTTTTTATTTTCATTTTCTTAAATTTCTTTTTCAATGATACTGAAACCTGTGGATTAGAGTATTTTATTATTTTATTTAACTACTTACATTTGTATGACCATGACTGAGTAAATGTTCTTTCAAGGTCAACATTTTCCAGCCATTGGATAAAGTTTCTGTACGATCAGCAAGACCAGTGTGATAAAAGTTTTGTTTCTTTCTTCGTGTGCCCTCTGCTACATCCTCCATACTACAAAATCACAATGTAAACATGTACACAATATGACTGTAACAGTAAACCGTGGTACACGAAACACCGTTGACTTCAGCAACACTCGGTTCATGGTACAATACTGCTAAATTTCGGTACGGTTCGGTATAAGCTTTTGTATGAGCAAAATAATATTCAGACAACGAAACTGATTTCGATAATTACTTTATATCACTTTTTTTAATTGTATAAAGATAAGTTTCATATTGTCGAAAATCATTCAAAATAGTTGATTGGCATATCATAATTGTATTTCAGCTGCTGATAGAAAATATTGTATCATACCGAAATATACCAAACCGTTTTGATTAATGGTAAGTATCATATCGTGAGGTGAGCGTACTGTTACACCCCTAGTACACAATATGATATAGTGAAGCGATGATTAATTTCCAAACAGTCTCCATGCAAATACTACAGTTGATTAGGCAATAGAGGATGTGGTATAGGGGATCACTCAAGGTTTCAGACTACTTGATTGAAATAAAAAATTTGTGCTTGGCATAATTATTTGCTTCCATAAGGGGAATAAAATACCAATACCTGTAGTTCACGGATTTGTGGATAAAAATCGTGTTTTGGCAATCTATGCGATCTGCTATTCACAATTCAAAATCGAACAAATTTTTTTCATCAAGAATATATTTTCAATTTTCTATTAAAATAGCCAATTGAAAGTGACATACTTGGACCAGAAAAAATATCATACAAGTGCCCCAGAGCGTTTTTTTTTCTCCCATAATGATCTGCTAGAGACCAAAGTGAACCGCTACTGACCTATGGAATGACGTTAAGGTTAATCCTACGGTAGAATTACACAGAGTATACCCGTATCAGCGCCTTCTCTGTGTAAAACGCAGTATCGGCACTCTCTCTGTGCTGGTACGGGAATTTCTCTGTGCAAAACAATGTGCCGGTACCAGAACAGAGAGGGTGCGGGTGCCACAACGAAACCTAAAGTAGGCTGTTTTTAACGTAATTTGATTTGATTGAGACTGTAAAAGTCAGGTATTTCGGCTCACTAATTACCTTGGATCAAATGAGTTCACTTCACAGTTGTACCTGTCAGCAATATGATCATCAAAACTGAAGTCATTGTTTATCCTGAAACAGAAACATACAAGTTTAACACTAAATTATTACAACAATCATTATATTGGATAGATCCAGCATTTTTTCCCTTCTTTGTAAAGAACCCATAAAAGGTACTTTCGCTATCAGGAATAATGACCATTTTTCCCAATTTACAAGTAAAAAATTCCGGGACCCATTTTGTAACTTTTTCAACAATATGTCAAAAAACAGTTATATAGACATTTAAGCAGATTATTAAAAAATTCTCATTTCAGGATTTTACCCAAGAAAACTCCAAATTTCGGGATTTTACGCACAAAAATTCCCAATGTGACTGGTACCTAGTACTTTCCCAACAATGCAAGAAAAAAACGCTGAGATCATATTATACTGTAAAATCATTTAATTTCGATGGGACGAAATTTCGTGGTTTTGGTAAAAAAAGACCATTTCGATGGGACATTAAATTGTGTTACTTCATGTGATAAATATCAGAGTCAAAATAATTGTTTGATGGGATTTGATTTCGCGGTTGAAGATGAACCTCGAAAATCCACGAAATTTAATCCCCCACAAAAATTAATGATTTTACAGTATTATAACAATCATTGTGGTGGACGGATCATACTATATACTCATTACTGTAAAATCATTAATATTTGTGGGGGATTTAATTTAATGGATGTTGTGGGTGATCTCAACCACAAAATTATCCCCTTGACTTAGTGGATAAGGTGTCTTTGAAAGTATATCACTAGGAAATGATTTTCTACTCCAAAACCACAAAATTTAGTCCCATTGAATTTAAAAAATTTAACAGTAACAGTCCTTTAGAAGATATTGTAATATGATGGCATGCCTGAAATATTTTTTTTTAGGAACATGGAAGGTTCATTCTGTGTCACCTGTCAGTCTCTTGAGTGGGTGGTTGGGCTACTCAAAGGAGGCGTTCATGCAAAATTTCAGCGCCATCCATAAATACGCGTTTAATCCGCTAGTCCCCGATCAAAATAAGCTTCGGCTAATTTTGTTTAGCTTTGGACCGTCTGCGCACTACATTATTTTAATAATTATAGACAAATAATTCCTGATACAACACATTAAGCATACACACCATCCACTTACCCAAATGAATACACCAAGCAAGGTGACACAGGTCTGAAGTCTTGGTCTTCACATATTTCCCAACCTCCGTCTCCCAGGTTACCAATCCTAACAATTCTCTTACATAATACTTGAACTTCATTGATATACCTGAAATTATAAGTTATGGTTAATAACAGAGACCTGTACATCAAATACCGTATTCTACCAAGTGATGCACAATGTTATCAACCCCAGAGTTATAGCCAAATTTTGGATGCCTTGATCCTTAATTAACACTGCATAACACATTCTGCAAATTCGGAAACAGCTAGTCCTATTCTTTCATCATATTTTCACAAATTTTCAGCTTTTTTCCTTTGAATCTTTACCTTTTTAAGAAACCTGTGTGACACTGTCCAATAAAAAAACTGTGTGAAATACTTGAGTGATAACAGTAGATCAAGTAATACAGTAAAGGACAGCTGAAACCTTATACAAAAAGAACAATTTTTAACCAGTATCAGTTTGGATCATGCATCTGTCAATTTAAAGCAATTTGCATTTTTATAGACCGGTTTACTGTTGGATAGACATTTTTCCATTTGGACATGCTAGTGAGCAGTTTTCACTTTTCAACCTTGGCAAGAAAAGTCTTTTCTTAAGAAGTTTGCCTATATAATGTATACATCAAAGAAACTGAACTTCTCAGTGCGATTACATCGAACTTTCCTACTTTGAGTTTGAGCGCAGTGGCAATAAAGGGAGAACACTCCAATGCATTATAGAAGCTTTTTTGTATAGTATAGCACAGGTATAATGTACTTACTGGTGATAAAGCTTGGCTAACTGGTGATGTTCAAGTTTGTGCAATTCTTCTATAGATGGAAGAACAGTTTGTGGTTTCGGCTGAAAAAGAATTGCAATAAATATTGGCATACTGAATGTCACAGTCTGAACCTATTTACTATACAGGGAGGAAACTTTTGTAAGCAGCTGGCTAGCTCAGTAGGTAGAGCATTTGACCTGTTATGGAAGGGTCCGGGTTGAACCTCAGACTCATTCCCCGGTCCAGATATCACACCCTCGGTCAAACAACAGTAAACATTTAGAATAATTTAAGTAGCAGCTTAAGGACTCTCTGTGAAGAATGCAAGTTCCTTGAATATTGTTAAATCAATGTTTAATTCTGACAATTATAGAAAGGAAAGCAATTCTTTCCATCCAGCTATTTAATTACACTCTTGAGGAATTAAATAGACAAAATGTATTATTCAACTAACAGGGGCCAGCTAGGATAGCATAATGCTACAAGTAATATGTGTATGTTGTATATTTCATTCATTGCTTAAAGAATTGTGTGACTAAATTAGGAGCCAGTAAGTTATCAATCAATGGTATAAGTCTGGGTACTAATTATAGCTGCATACTATTCATATATCTAGTCTATAAGATTTTTAAGACTCACAGAGCACAGGAACCTGATATGTTCATAATAACGGCGCAAAAACACTATCCAAAACCCTGTTAATGACAAGCACCCTTGTCGATTGTCAGTAATGGGCCATTTATATCAAAATATCAGGTTCCTGTGCACAGAATGACAGCCTCAAACAAAATAACAACATGAAAACTATTCACTACCATCCAATTAGCTGCAGGTAGAATAAAGTCTAAAGGTATGAATGCTTTTATTTAAACTTTACTAACCTTTTCAGGGTTCCAGTTAGGTTTAAATGGAAGAAAACTAAGAACGTAAACCAAAAGCAATGCAGATAAAGCGAACAGTGAGCCAAATGCAATGTTTATCCACAATTTTTTGGTCCGTGTCATCCCTTTTCGCGACTCTTCATACATTTCACTCAAAATCGTTCTATATCAATTGGCATCGATCGGCAGTAAAGCATACACGTTTTTTATTATCAAATTCTATGTAATCGATCGAAAATCACTAGACTTTGTCTTATGTGTTGAATAATTCGGTCCATTTTCGGTGTTGTTGAAATCCCGGAAGTTGAAATTAATGTAACGTGAGTAGTGAATAGTTTCGTCTATTACATGTGAACTATTTGACAGGTAGGATTGCTGTGAAAATAATAAGAATTGAATGCTTTACTGAATAATATCTGTTTAATCTAAGCTACATTTTAGTAGAGATCTAGTTGAGTGTCAATTTCTCGTTTGACTATGTTGATTTTATTATTGTAAAAGCCTCGTTTTCTTTATTTTTCTTTTATGAATTATAGGTTTATCATGGAGCTTGGACTAGACTTTGATGATACTGACTTTGTTGGGAAGGTGAAAGAAAGACAAACACTGTCCTCCTACAATGCTAAAGTTTGCTATGCTGAAGTAAGATTTATATTTCATTTATCAGTGATCAATGTGATGGCTTTTTAAAAAGTTCTGTAAAAATATACTACTAAAAGTAAATATATTTTTTATGATGGCACTGACACTAGTGCAAATATAATGGGGCGCGCTTCTGGATTGAGAGGTCTTGTGTTCAACCCTCATCTAGACCACAGGTTGATTTCTCTGAGTAAGAATAACCCACATGCTCCACTTCATTGAAGGTATAGTCAAACCAGCTCAATTCAGTACTTCGACAGAGGTTAACTGTCAGAAGTTTAAAGCAAGCTCCTAGAAGACAGCCCCTCATCTTTACCGAGGGGTAAATTGGTGCATGTACCTGTGAGGGCATTGTCTATTCCTCGGCGCCTAAGATGGATGTTGGCTGCCACACCCCCAAGAAAGATCTCCATGGTCTTCCCAGGGAGATTCTAATGTGTAGTCGAATTCATTCACTTGGTTGTCGAATGACCAGGGAAAGTTAAAATGCAAATGGGTGGTTCAACTGCTGAAAATAGTATATGATTTTTCAAAAACAGTAACAAATTTTTTCCAAAAAGAGGGGGCAGGGGCTATTATTTGAATGCGGTATAAATGTAGTTTATTAGTTATCTATTGTGTCTTACGTCAGTGGTACTTACATATATTGCTGTTTCTTATTTCAGTGGTTTTTAGATGAGAAGGCAGATAACGGAAAGAATGATGCCGCCACATTGTATAAATTCAGGGGAGATTATCATTATCAACATAAAAACTATCAGTCAGCTATAGATTGCTTCAAACATAGTCTGGGTATAGTCTTCAATATTACCATTACAATATATACATACTGGTATTATTCAACCATATTGGCGTAATAGTACCACATTAATTTTTCCACAGATCTACTCTCAAATCCTCTTCTGAGAGAAGGTCCAGCTACAGGACCTCTTGATTCAGCTCTAATTTTTCAACTGTTGTGTAGTTTGTTGGTGCTATACGGTTTTAATTATCTAGGTAATTTAGGTCCTTGATTTTTCTAATATGAATATGCCTTAAAATATTCCAGCTATTCAATTGGATGGGCACTTTCTACTGTCAACCTGAAAGACTTACTTTAATACTCAGATTTGTTAAGTAGTGTTCTGAGAAACTTTCTACAGTAATATCCCTAACATGCGGAGAAATACTATCATACTGCTGCAGAAGAGCAACTAAATGTAATTGCTTAAATACTAAAAGCTGGTTTAAATACCAATGTACTGTGTTAGATATGATCAAAAGTTCAAAATTTGTTTAAAATCGTTAGTCTATTCAATCTGAATGTACATTGCTACTCAAACCTAGTTACCCACTGGTAAATTACTCATGGTTGTGAAGGAGCCAAATCAATGAGTGGATTGGAGCACAGCAAACAATGAAACCATTTTTGTTGTAGTGTTGGATTAGTGAAAATGTGAATATTTCCATGTATAATTTAATTATTCTTTAATCCTCTTATAATTTATATTTATAATTTATTGCTGATTAGATATTGTAAAATCTTTTAATTTTGATGGGATGAAATTTTGTTGTTTTGGTAAAAATGACCATTTTGATGGGACGTTTATTCTTAGATTTTGCATTTCAGGTAATAAATACAAGGGTCAAAATTATTTTTCGATGGAATTTAATTCGTTGTTAAAGGCGAACCACAAAATCCATAAAATTTTATCCTCCATGAAAATTAATGATTTTATATGCATATATTTCAGAATGTCTTGGTTCTCACAATCGTACAATGAGACGTGAGTTAGTTGACTCACTTGCTAGATGTTACATGAAAATTAAAGAATACACTTTGTCAAAGCAGTTTGTTGAACAAGTGGTATGTATAACATACTATTAACCAAGAAATTATCTCACTCGATTTATAATTTCGGGGAGTTTGCGAATGGTCGAAATACTTGAAATTATGTGGCAGCAAAAATGTTCAAATTAATATGGGCATTGCGGGAGACTGTGTTACTTGTTGTGGATTCCATATGGTAGAACTGTATTCTAGTTTGGGTCTTACAAGTGATTGGTATGCTTGTTCCACTGGTCAGATTTTAATGAAACTGCTCAAGAATGCTTGGTACCAAGTCTAGTAGTGCATATTGTCAAGAACATTGGGTTGTTGTGCTTTTTGCTTAATTTATAACCCATTGTTGGAGACATATATGTTTGCATCAAATACTTTTCCAGTGTATTCATTTGTACCCAAGAAAAACTTGAGTTGTTTAGAGAAATAAATACATTGATATGTTTTTCAGTTCAATGAATGTCTTACAGTGGACAACTGGTGCCAAGCTTTGTTGCTAAAACAACAACTCATGTGTATGTCAGGAGAGTATATAGGTATGTGTGTACAATTATCTCTTCCAATGAAATATCATACTGTAAAATCTATGTGGTGAACATGCACATAATATAACAGAGATTGTCTGTGGTTAATACGTGTTTATTCTCTAGTCTACAATCATCAACTAACTAATAACTAACTGCCCACAGACTCACTGTGCAGCTCAGTCAGGCATGCAAGCGTGTAATATGATACCTGCATACACTACACCTCTCCCTTGCTTTTAGAATAAAAGTTACATGATATATAAGCCAACGATTAAACAAACAAAGCATCCATTAGTATCATGAATAAAGTGCTTCGGTCAAATAAGGAACATTTATGAGCATTTCGTTTGACAGTCTATTTCTCTTTCTTGATGGAAAAAAAATCATTAAAAATCATTAAAGTCAAGTATCATAATATATGTGTTTACTGGCAATAAATACAAACAGGTCAGAATAATTTTCTGACTAATTGAGACACATTATCAGCCAGGTGGCAGAGACATTATCTTTACAACTTAATTGACCAGTTCATGGATCTCATTAAAATCCTGATTTCGTCTAGACGCATGCTCCTGTATAAACAAACTGAGGAACATAATTTATTACTTTGACATTTCATTGACATTCAACTTTCAGATTGTTCGAGTGTTCATTTTCATAACTCCAGGAGGCACAGTTTATCTGGTATTTCCTCGGAACCTTGTCGTAGAGTGACCACTTAATGGTTTATTAATGCGCTGTCAGTGTTGTCAGTTTTCAATCAAATTTACACACAAAGTCTGAGTACTTCCTTGGTTTGCGAATTTCTCTACGACGGGTGTTTGATTTATTATCAATGGTTCGTGTGGTGGGTGAACACGGTGTAAGGTCATTTGTAGGCCAAACGCCTCCTTTATCAAGAACACGTTTCACGGCTGAAACGTTCCGTTTATATTTGACACCATTCCGTTCAATTACTACAGAATTGCCAAACTTTTCGCGAACCACAAACGGTTCTGACTCAAAATTTGCGTCCAGTTTGTTTTGTCTATGTTTCTTTAACAAAACCTGGTCGCCCGGTTTAATGAACGTTTCGCCAGCGCTTCGCTTTCTGTCGCTGTACATTTTCCCTTTTTGCTTATTCTCAGAATCACGATCCCTGACCTCTGTGTCAACCCGATAATTTTGTACATTCGGTAGTTTTGACCTGAGTTTACGTCCGAATAAGAGTTCAGCTGGGGACATACCTGTAGTGCAATGCGGAGAGCTCCGATACATTAGCAAATAATTATCTAGCTCATGTTTCCAGTTACGATTTTCGGCTTGTGCAATTTTAATTCGTTTCATGATTGACCTATTTTGTCTTTCCACTTCCCCATTAGCGCTTGGCCACAGCGGTGTCGTGCGTCTGTGCATAATGCCGTTTTCTGACAGGAAAGTGTCAAATATTTCACTTGTAAAACAACTTGCATTGTCCGTCTGTACGGAAAGCGGATTGCCATGCCTGCTCAAAATACTGCGGAGTATCCGAATGGTACTTTCCGACGTCGGCGATTTGCTTTTGCCTAGTTCAACATATCTACTATAATAATCTACAACAACTAGTATGTAATCCTTAGCATTAAGGGGACCTAACCAATCTATTGCTAGGTGTTCCCATGGTGCGTTTGGAAGTTCGGTGCGAGTCATAGCTTCTGGTTTCTCGGGGGACGAAACTAACTGACAACCATAGCAAGTTTTACAGTGTTTCTCTACGTCTTTGTCTATATTCGGCCAATAGACATTCTGTCTAAGATTCTGTTTCATAACAACAATACCAGGGTGAGATTCGTGCGCAATCTCTAATACGCGCTGTCGAAGTTCCCGAGGAACGAGTATTCTGGTACCCCTGAGTACTATATAGCCTATTGAACTCAATTCATGCCGTATCGGTAGGTATTCGGTATATTCCAGTTTATGCCATGCGTTAGTGGCAATACATTCGCGTAGCGAGGCTATTTCAGCATCATATCGAGATGCTTTCTCAATGTCACGTGTAGTTACAGCGCAAGGTGTCGCATTTATTGCGACAAACTTAACATACTGGTCACTTAATGTATATATATACGTACTTTCATCACCTCTCCCAGATGCGTTTAGGAGACGACTTAGACAGTCACTTATATTGTCCTGTCCCTTGATGTGGTGCGTTGTAAACTTGTACGCCTGTAACCGCAAAACCCATCTTTCAATGCGAGCAGATGGTTTTGATTTAGGCGAGAATATGAATTGAAGCGGTTTGCAATCAGTTAAAAGCTCAAATTCTGTGCCGTATAGGTACACATGAAACCTTTCTATGCCCCATACAATTGCTAATGCTTCACGTTCCAGTTGCGATAACTTTTGCTCAGATTTCGATAAGCTTTTACTCGCATAGCATATTACGCGTTGCTCATCGCCTTGTTGTTGCAGCAGTACTACACCTAAGCCTACCGGGGACGCGTCACAAATCACCTGCGTTTTGGCGTTTTTGTCATAAAAGCCTAATGTTTCCGCGCTTGCAAGGCGTTTCTTTAGCCCATCAAACGCTGACTGTTCTCTCGGACCCCAGTGAAAGTTGGCATTTTTTTTAGTTAGATTTCTCAACGGCTCTGATATCGTAGCTAAATCCCGTATATAGCGCGCGTTGAAATTGACCAAACCCAAAAAGGAACGAACTTCGGAAGCGTTACCTGGCGGACTGGCGTCTAATACGTCCTGGACCTTAGTTTGCGATGGGCCAACACCGTGCTTAGACACCACATTTCCCATGAACACTAATTCAGACATATTGAATTTGCACTTTTCACTATTTAGGGTAAACCCCTTTTCACACAATACTTTCAGCACACTTGCCAGATATCTGTCATGTTCCTCCTGGGTGATACCATGGACTATAATGTCATCCATTATGTTCTGTGTGTTGGTACAACCTTGTAGTATTTGTTGAAGTAAATTTTGGTACATCTCACTCGCACACGAGATACCAAACAGCAAACGTTTATATCTGTATTGCCCCGACGGAGTTACGAATGTTGTTATATCCCTTGAATCTGGATCCAGCTCAATCTGGTGGTATGCGTTCTTAATATCCAACTTGCTGAACACGTTAGATCCGTTCATTTCCTGTAATATGTCTTCAATGACCGGCATAGCATGCCTCACCCGTTTCACAGCCTTGTTAGCCTGTCTCATGTCCACACATAGACGAATATCTGTATTTCCTTTAGGAACTACCACAACTGGTGACACCCATGAGCTCGGTTTGTCAACTTTTTCTATTATGTCTTGTTGAAGCAACGATTCTATCTTACAGTTCAACTTTTCCCTTAAATGGTACGGTACCCGTCTAACTGCCTGTACCACTGGTTGAACCGATTCATCGATGGGAACTTTTAACTGGAAGTCCTTTAGTTTACCAATGCCAGAAAACAGTTTAGGATACTTATGCTCGATATCATTGTCAATTGTACTGGCCAACATGGTCCAACACGTAATACATTCAGTTCTGTGGCCAAGTCCTTTCCAAGGATCGATTGGCCTTCCCCGTCCAGCACTAAGAACTGTATGTTTTGAATTGCTACTCCGTTTCCTTCGACATTTGCACGAAACGTACCGGCCAGTTTAAGTGGTATTTTCGATCCGTAAGCGAATATTTTCCTACCAGTTCGCTCATTAGAGAGGCATTTAAATCTGGGCTGTGATTTTAGGAATTCCCAATTGCTTTTGTCGATTACATTGCAAGTGGCTCCTGAGTCAATAATCATACCCTTTATGATTATATTTCCAACAGTTACGTCTAAGCGTGTGTTGGCAAACTTGTCCTTCAGCATAAATGAAAAGTCATCGTTATCACTACTTCCGGTATCCTCATTATCGACAGTATGTACTCGTTGTTTACTGACTGTCCTTGACTTACATTTTCTCGCGTAATGTCCGGTGAAATGACATTTGTTGCACTCAGCCGTCTTGGCTGGACACTCTGCACTAGTCCCTTTATGATTATTACTCCCACATCGGTAACACTCCGTCTGTGGGTTTGACGCAACGTGTTGCTTTGTGTGCCGCCTGTCGGCTCATTTTACTTGGTAAACATTACCGTTGAAATGTTCTTCATTTGCTTGCTTATGATTCCCATTTTCAATCTTTTTCGCGCTGTCTGTAGCCCGTTCATATGTCGAAGAAAGTTCAAGAGCTTTTTCCAAGGTCAAATCTTTTTCGCACAATAACTTTGTGCGCAGATGTGTTGAACTACATTTTTCAACGATTTGGTCCCTGATTCGGTCGTTCTTGTCGGTAAACTCGCACGACAGTGATAGATGTTTCAAACGTGTGGCATAATCCTGAACACTTTCATTTGATTTTTGTGTTTCCGAATTAAATTTGTGCCTTTCGAACGAAATGTTCTTCTTTGGTTTGAAATACTCGTTAAGCTTAAGTACCGCTCTATCGTAGTCGCCATCTGATCCTGTGTCTTCAAATGTTTCGAAAATTTGCTGGACTTCATAACCAACCAGATGCAACAATAACGCTCTTTTTTGTGTTTTGTCGGTGACTCCCGATCCTGTCACAAAATATTGAAAAGATTTTAGCCATCTTTCCCATTTACTGGAAAGGCTTGAACAGTCTCCGTCCATTTTGAACGGCTCAATGCTTGGCACTGTCAAGGCTTTTGCCATCTTGACGTTTGTGGAATTGAATCCACACTAATTGTTCACCACGGAATTTAATCCTTTAATCCCATAGACTATATCCTCGGAATTTAATCCATACACGTATCATCTACATTAAATCAGTTCAATCTAAATATCCCATCCTCGTCGCCAAACTATGTGGTGAACATGCACATAATATAACAGAGATTGTCTGTGGTTAATACGTGTTTATTCTCTAGTCTACAATCATCAACTAACTAATAACTAACTGCCCACAGACTCACTGTGCAGCTCAGTCAGGCATGCAAGCGTGTAATATGATACCTGCATACACTACAGACGTTAACTCGTGGATTTTGCATTTCAGTTAATAAAAACAAGGGTTAAAATTATTTTTCAATGGGATTTGATTTTGTAGTTGAAGGGAACCATTTAACCAATCTTTTACATTAGATGAATAAACTTTTGAAACGTAAACAATGACCACACATTGTTTAACTCCCTGTATGATAGAGTTTTAATGCCCAAAACCATATAAATTACTAAATCATTATTTTTCAATTACTAAATCATTATTTTTCAATTACTAAATCATGGGTTTTTTTTCAATTACTAAAATTAAAATCATTATTTTTCAATTACTAAATCTTTATTTTTTAGAGGAGGTCAAAGTTCTTCATCAACTGATTTCAATATTTAGCGGAAATTCAGAGTTCTGGATAAAATTAAGTGACGTTTACAGAAAGATTTTAAAACTCACAGAACAAACTAGCATTAAAAGCAGTGATAATATCCAAGGCAACTCATGTAATTCTATGCCTATAAGGGGTAGTGATAAAGGTGGTGATAATACAGTATTGCATAATGATAAATTGACGATTGATCCAACAATAGAACATGAACAACATGTAGGAGTGCAAGATGAAAGCAATTCATGTAGTGAAGGTATGAGTAGTCTTCAAATAGATGAACCAGTCGGTGACCGTGTGTTGGGAACCAGTCAGCATGTAGAAGAACCAGTCAAGGACCGTGTGTTGGGAACCAACCGGCATGTAGAAGAACCAGTGAAGGATGGTATTTTGAGTACCAGTCAGTATGTTGGTTTATCTTACACAGAATATATGGAAATCACATCTGGATATCCATTGGATTATATACTTCTTACTTGCTTAATACGAGCTAGGTATGTATCATTGAGGTCAAGTTGTAAGAATTACTTTTTAAGTACATTCCAGTTAGGGTAAGAATACAGTGACGCAATGGGACAATCCACTATTACGGTATAAATTCTTGTACCAACAGTTCAATTCCAAACTAAACTCTACATGTTTAAGCAATGGTTTTAATCTTTTGGGTACACATAAATTATGACGTCACTGTCAATATATCCTTACTGGACTATACTCATCTTGTGTCAACAAAATTTAAGCCTCATAAGTTGTAATACCATCATTTGGGACCTTTAAAACTGAACCTTTAAAACCGAATAATTATTCTTTAAACTTACCCTTTAAAACTAATCCTTTAAAACTGTGGTATTTTAATTATCAGTGCACATAATACTTGTTAACCATGGTTTTAAACAATTTTAAAGAATTGGCAGAACAGCTTCACAAAAGTTCAATGCTGGCAAATATTTTTCAGAAATTTTTTGATTTGGTGATGGCCTCACAACAGAAAAATTTGGCTGGCTGTCAACATATCTAATATTTCTGAAAAAAATCCCAAGATAATATTTGTCAGTGGTGTACCTCTGTGAAGCTTTTCTGCCAATTCTTTCCTGGTATTGGGCTTTAGAAGAAGAGGTACCAATTTTCAAGGGCTGTTTTCATTAGTCCAGCTTTTTAACCTTGGCCGCTTGGACATTTTAACTTCCCCTGGTCATTGTGCTACCTATGAAAAGCAGCATTCAAGTCCACATGGGGAGACTATTACTCACCTGTGAGTGTGGCAGATTTATGACGCCCAGGAATTTTGCACCAATTTACACCTTAGTCTAGTTGAGCATTTGGGTTATTCTTGCTAGCAGAGTTATTTACTAAAAAATTGCTAAAAAAAATTGTACATGACATGATGTGTGTATTTCTACATTCCTATATTACAGGGTGGTATTCCGTGGTGTACAAGCAACCGTGGAAGCTTTTACAAAAGATAGAAATATAAAATTTGTAGAAAAAGTAAGTATTTCTTAATAAATATGAAGTGTTTTGCTCTGGTGTCTAAATGAAACTGGCCGTCTTTACCGGTAGCTCTGTACTTTATGATGACTCATTTAAACAAACCTTTCAAGTTTCATATTACCCTCAGTACACACAGTTTATTCAGTTTGATGCATCTAAAGATTGATGTGTGTGGGCTAGTGCCTTTATTTATCAAATTACCACGAAATAAAATTGATGTCTTTTACTTGTCACCCGAGTGAGTCACAAATATTTATGAACCTAGTGACATTTGATGGGTCACAAGTTTCTTAAAGGTGGCAAGCATTGGACATAGACTGTGATCAAACTAGCTGATCTAACTTGGAACGAGAAGTCTGTCAGTACAAAAACGCTTAAAGAACAGTTTGTTAATTATTAATTTATCATTCACAATTATATGGAAAAACTAGCTTTTTCAACATCAGTTCGAGATTGACCTGCTCCAATTTTAATGATAATAGGCTCGTAAGAAGCATGTTGCGATGCAGATTTCAAAGTATGTATAGGTCTTATACTTTCAACCTTCTCATACTAAGCCAGCCAATTGTGAACTAGAAAATAATGAGTGTAAACAAAAGAACTTATTGTTTTTTCAGTTGAGTCATCAGATAAAAGAACTGTCCAAAACTGAGAGTGATATTGAAAGAGCAACTCAGGTATACTTCAACAACTGACTTTTATCGAATCCGGTCCTTTGTAGTTTTATATGCTCAGTACATCTAGAAACGCAACGTTTTTATCCTTGTTTTTTTCTTACTTCCATCGTTCATACATTTTTTTATTTTGTGTAATACTATTGTATAATCGAATAGAAACTTGGCTATTTTCCAAATTTTATCGATCGGTTTACGTAACTCCCGTGGGTCAAAAAAATTTAAAAAACGCACGAATGCCACGTGCACCATTTACGCATGATAAATGTGAGTGTAAATTGTATCAAATCCTTTGTAAGGTTTGTTAATGGAAAGAAAATCACAAAATAAATGGTCTACGTTTCGGAATAAAAATGCCAGGATAGTCCGATCATTGGCGAAATCAGGCCTTTCGGACGCCTATGACGGTGACGTCAGAATGGAAAGTTGCACGACGGTTAAATTGTCATACATCGACAATGTCTCATCTGGAGACACGCTACCGGCACTTTGGCACCGAGTACAACCACCCATGCTCAGGTCATCCATGTGAAACAACTCTCCAACAGGACTCGTAACTCCGCTTGTACTGTCTCCATGCAAAGTTCACAAGTGATTTATACACGGCTAAACAGCTTGTTGGACGTCATGCGTATGTATGCATTCAATAATTAATCAATATTTTAACCATTCACTTAGAACAACGATTCTGAAAAAATCGCATTTTACTCATTTGTGTTTCGTTACTTTTTAGCCGCACTATACACGCCGTCACTGTTCAATCGAATCGGTATGACTATAGGAAAACATGCTGCATGTGTAATGTTCTTGGAACAAAACATCATCAAGTAAATGCAGTTTGATGTCAGTCATAAAAAAGTTTGGAAAATGTTGACCGTAACCCCAGTGTTGCGTTTCTAGATGTACTCAGTATATCTACATCATCAATTTACTATCTTCTCTGATCATTTCATTCAACAAAACTTGTCTTGGATGCGTTTCATTCGGTCTCATGCAATAACCGCTATTCTATAATTTCTTTGTGAAATTAAATCATCCTGCATGTTTTCGGCGGGAACTTAGACTTTTGTTTCTTTGTCTTATGTGTGGGCATTGCTCAGTGTGTAGTTGTGTTGTGGTGTTTCTGATTTCTGTGCTTGGCTGGTTAGGTTGAGTGCTAACTTCCCTGTCTGATTTCCTCTTACCTTTCTATGCCCCCGTATCGCTAGATCGGGAGGCATATAGTAATTCACCTGTCCGTCTGTCCGTGTTTTTTTTTCATAGTCAAATTTTGCTCGGATTATATCTTCAAAACTAATTATCTTCCCATTAGTTTTTTTAGAATCAAATTTTGTCTGGAGTGTATCTTCAAAAGTGTTTAAGATATATAAATATATGGCAGCTTGTAGAAGTGCAGGGACCAAGAACCATAACTCTGTTTGTCTTACATTTTGAATTATCTCCCCTTTAGTATTTTCATAATAATTGTTTGTCCGGAGCGTATCTTCAAAACTATTTAAGTTATTGACTTGAAACTTGGTATATAAATAGATGGCAACTTGGAGAAGTGCAGTGATAAAGAACATCTGTATCACCAGATCACACATGAAGTCCCTCAAGGCATTGCTTTCAAATGTGGCATATTAGTTTACCATCATAAGCCCATTATAGTGTCAAAGCCATGTAAAACTATCAAAAATTTCAACTAAATAATGGCCCCTGATTGACTTAGATTTTTATGGACATGGCTTCGATGGGGGCATAAGCGTTTATTGAACACAGTCTTGTTTCTTTTTAAATCTCAGTCCTTCTGTATACTGTGGCTGATTCACCCGACCAGTTTTCCTGGACCAGGACAACTATAACTTGCTTTCCACAAGGAATCAGCATTTTCCAGGTTATAAATTTGGTTCAACTTTTCAGTTTGAATTGGTAAATGAGTTAATGTTCCTTTTTGTCTTGTAGAATAATACAGGATTTTCCATTAGTCTGAAATCAAAATTTGTCAGTCAGGATGGGAGGACCGAGTTTTTAAATTTTTACAGGGCCTAAATTTCTTTTGCGCAAAATATAATAATGATGGCAATAATCATAATGACTTGTTACACTCGTTCCAGTATCTAAGACGAGAAATGTATGAAGATGAAGCTGCTGATACTGAAGATAAACAACTACAGGGTCAGGATGCTAAGGTACTGGGCCGGTTTTCACAAAACATCTTGAGTGAAAACTTAAATATTTTTACCGAAGTTAAAAAATTGAACTGCATATATTTTGCCATAAACTATGTTTAGTTCAATTTTTCTTGACGATTCTTGCAGCACTTTATATAACACTTCAAATCAACGCGAAAATGTAATAAGTTTAGTTTTCCTGTTTAGCTGATACACTTAAGGAAATTGTAAGATTTTGAGGGAATTCCAAGTTTTCCTTTTAGATTCTCTGTGAATACCACCCCTGGTGTTGTATTTCCTCCATTATAAATCAAATTTTGATTGATCCTTTAGATAACTTGCATTAGGTCCAAAAATATGTATTTCTTGTTATCCCTAAAAACATAGAGCAAAAAATGTTGATTTTGATGCAAGATTCACAGAGATATCAACAGAATACTTTTACTCATAAAAAATGTAATTTTCTGAGAATATGTCAGAGTAATAAGTAATTGTTCTTAATATGAAAGTATAATGCTTTTAAGTTACATTGGTATATGAACTATTATGAGAAGAACAACACCAAAAATATACTATTTTCCAAGATCATTTATTTAAGACTTAGCACATGGAATGCATTCACAACAATATACATCTAATTATAACATATTGCACTTGGTTTTAATTATAACAGGTTAAATAAAATACAAATAAAATGTACTAATTTACTAACTTACAATTCATTGACTAACATCAATTTCAGAGTTTGACACAATTAATATATCGCTGGCTTAGAATGAGAAGGTTGTAAGTACAAAATCAATATTTTGACTAAACAAGAAGTAACGGTCTGAAATTTACTCTTTAGTTATGGAAAACTTTTACAACTTCATTTTGGTCAACATAATGAGTTCCTACTTTTATGAAAATAGACTCATAAGAAGCGCCCTATGATGCAGATTTCAAATATATTTCAGTCTTATAAGGTTGTAAATAGAAGCTTAAGACCTTCTCATTTTAAGCCAGTGATATATACTTATACACATGTCAATGTTCATACTGGTCACTAAAACACATACATTTATAAATAACATCTTTTTGAATTAACACAAACTAGCACACGTACAATTCCAATAGTTATACTTAAATTGTCTCTTTGGTTTAGGTTACTATCAAGTATTGACTTGTTCCTGTTCCTGTGCAAACAAACAAAAGTCACAATCATCACCAAGATTTTAAACCATGTCCTCTTCTTTTCACATGGTTTGTTTATTTTCAGGCCTTGATGGAAAGAACTGTTACCTGTGCAGAATTCAACCAAAGATGGTTTTCCTGGATCAAAACTGAACAATGATGCTCAATAAAACATTACTTCATTAATACTTATAAACATGAATTCTTGAATGTCTGCTTGATTATGTATTAAAACTGTCAAAAAAAATATGTTTCGAATGTTTTCAATTCCCTTCTTAACAAAAACATTTGTCTACTAAAATAGTGACATAATTATTTTTGATTTTTAACGACATAAACAATAATCTGTCTGTACCACAGGTAAACTGTATTATTAATAAAGGCAATTTGAAAACGACATTTTTTTTTGTAAAATATATGCTCAGCACATCTAGAAACGCAACGATTTCATCCTTGATTTTTTCTTACTTCCATTGGACATACAGTTTTAAAATTTGTGTTATAATATTGTATAACCGCGTAAAAACTTTTGTCAAAATTTTATTGATCATGGTACGTAAATCTCATGCGTCTAGAAAATCACAAAACGCATGAATTCCACGAGCACAATTTACGCATGATGAATTTTGCTGTAAATTGCATCGAATCATTTTAAAGGTTTGCTAATGGAAAGAAAACCCCAAAAAAAAGTTCTAGGCTTCGGAATAAAAATGCCAGGAAAGTCCAAACATTCGCGGATTTGGTGATTCAGATGCCTATGACGGGGACGTCAAATTGGAGGTTGATCGAGTGTTGAATTGTCATGCACCAACAATGTCTCATCTAGTGACACGCTACCAGCACCCTATGACCATTTACAACCACCTATGCCCAGGTCACCCATGTGAAAGAACTCTCCGACAGGACCAGTAACTCCGCATGTACCATCTCCAGGCAAAGCTCACATCTGATTCATACACAGCTGAACAACTTTTTGGACGGCATGCGTATGTAATCAATCAATAATTAATCAATATTTGACCTATTCACTCAAATCAACGATTCTGAAGAAATAATGATTTAACACCTTTGTGTTTCGCTACTTTTTAGCGGCACTATATACACTAGCACTGTTCAATCGCAATGGTAGCAAGATATGAATAAAGTTTACAGGTGTATTGTTTACAGAATAAAATAGCATCAAGTTAATGCAGTTTGATTGTCAATCTTAACTAGTTTGAAATATGTTGGCAGTAACCCCAGTGTTGCGTTTCTAAATGTACTCAGTATATATTTTTTATATTTTTTTTACGTTTTCAATGATACAGTTACCTGTGGTCTGTACAAATGACCAACTAACCAATCAAATCATTATAGTGACACCTCATTTACTTGTTCAGGGGTGCTGCTACTGAGATATACTTATCCTGAAAATACGATGAATGCTGTTAGCACATATTGCTACACCAAAATTCTGTTTCAAATGTTGTTCTAATGATGAAATATAAAATACTTCAATACAATAACACACTTTCTTAAGGAAAGTTAATGTGTTCTAGAGCAACAAACCATCGCAGGCCTGTTGTTCATATTGAAAATAATGTAGGTTTTAAATTCATTAAATTCTATTAAACACATGATATTTTGGTCCCTTAACACCACCCTGTTCTTCCAATGTTACGCCATCTTTAGACATACTGTAAAATCTTTCATTTTCTTGGGGATTGAATTTTGCGGATTTAAATTTTGCGGATTTCTTGATTCACCTCAACCACGAAATTTAATCCCATGATCGAACAATTATTTTGATCCTTGTATGTATTACCTTAAATGCAAAATTCACAAATTTACGTCCCATGGAAATGGTCTTTTTAACCAAAACCACAAAATGTCGTTCCATTTAAATTAAATGATTGTACAGTATCTTGTCCTTAGAATATTAAGCCATCTTTAAACATACCACAGGGAAACCATCCCCTTTGTGCTTATTAACTAAATCCAATAAAGCCTGTTTCTTATGGAGCGCACGAGAAGATTCGAGCTCGTATAATGTACAAAGATTAAACAATATTCCTTCGTGTAGGTTCCTGTCAGGGTTTTCATGCACAAGAGCCTCCAGCGATTTCAGCGCATCGTTTAGTTGTCCAAGATAAAGACAGCATACTGCCATGTTGTTCACAGCCTGAAAATTAGTTAAGTATGTGCATTATTTTACAACAATTAGTCTTATGACAAACGGAAATCAAGAGTTCAGGGGCCTATATCCAGATTACAACGGAGGGAAATAAAAACCTTCGACAGAACTGAGAGAAAAAAGAAACTGCATTGGTATTACAACCGAAGAACCAGGTACATGTTAAGAAAACACAATACTGTAAAATCATAAACTTTTGTGAGGATTAAATTTTGTGGATTTTGTGGTTAACCTTTAACCACGAAATCATATCCCTTCCAAGTTCCAACACTCATTTTAGCCCTTGTATTTATCACATAAAATGCAAAATCCACTAAATAAGGTCCCGTTGGAATGGCCTTTTTTACCAAAACCACAAAATTTTGTCCCATCAAAATTAAATGATTTTACAGTATTTAACTTTACAGAAATATTTTACTTGAATTCTAGAGAAATGTATCATCACTCCATGCTACTGGGTATTGATGTACAGAATTTTAGCTTGGAGAAGTTGACCTGATCCTCATCTTTATGCACAGTTGATAATATTATTTCCTGTAAGCAATTTGTGCAATATCAGTATTTTAGATTTGTGATTGTTTTACACCTCGAGTATTTTTGTGATACTCTCCCATTTATGAAAGCATACAATCTAGGTTATCAATATACAGTAGACAAAATATCAGCTGATGTATTAGCTAATTTAAGGTCAGGTTTGTGTCAAATTCTCTTGACTATAACAGACGTCAATCAGCTAGTGTACTTACGGATGTATTGGTGGGTTCCATCTGTACTGCTTGTTTAAAACTCTGGTAGGCATCATTAAAATTATTCTGACACATGGCTTCAAAACCCCTGAAATAGGTAAGAAGTGATATGGTCAACGTTATAATACTGATATTACAGGTGGACCTGTCCCTCCCCTGCCTAAATTGTCACATATATATATATTACCTCATATGTAGACCATAACTGGAGCTGGACCAAGTATGGGATCTTGTCAAAACCTTTTTGTGCTTTTCGTTGAAAAAAAAAATAAGATCACCTAAGAATCTGATATACGAGCATACTTGACATTACACCAGTCCTGGTTGTTTGTTGAAGGCTGCTTGGTGAAGGTTTTCAATTTAATCCATTGGACCATGTGATTATAATACAAATATATACTGTGAAACTTGATTTAAAGAGTATAGATTGACAACTGGTGTAATGTCAATAACAATCAAATCCAATGAGATGGTTCAGTGAAAAAGATTTAGACAAATTGTACACTATATGCTTCATACTGAAAATGAGCCACCAGCCACAGAGACCATGTTGTTAAACTGATTATATATAATTACCTCAAGGAATTTGATACAGGACTACCAGGTACTTCTGGAACATTTGTAAGGTAAACATACTTCTATCTAACATATTGGTCAAGAACCTGGCTCCGATCTCTTTAAGCATCTTAATGAGAGTTAAATCTCACCTCAATTATTGTCATTTGTCTTTGAGTTAATTTCCATGAGAGACTGGACTCATAAATGAAATCACAAAACAGAGACATTATTCCGACTTAATAACTGGTAGTCTGTAATATTGCAAAAGCTTGAACTTCATACTTGGCTCAATCTACAACTTCAATTTGAGCATATTCTCAATTTGGGTTGAATTTTCTGCGTGAGATGGTTTGGGAGACCGGGGTCCGATAGAGATATATATTTCATGTCTGTACTTACTTATTCATCAATAATATTGCATTTCCTGTCTTCTCGTCTTTACTTTCGGCCACTTTTTGGAAATATTCTCCAGCTTTATTCATATTTCCAATCTAAAAGATAGAAGATTTATATAACTTATATGTTATATCATCATAATTTTGTTTAAATGATTGCCTCATACAGTTTTAATATTTTGATAAAAATGATTTTTCAAGAATTAAAAACAAAAGGCAAAAAGAAAAAAAAAGGATTAATTTACCGGTACTCTAAAAAGCGATGAAAATTGGATATATTTGAGTAACTGATTTATGAAACAGTCCTAGATTATCAAAGTATTTTAGACCATTCACAAACCATTCACAAACCATTCACTGATCATGTAAAATATCCACTAATCACGACATGTTAAAGGATGCTGAAATAAAATCAAGTTCAACCAATATACACTCACACCTGTCTTTAAAGACCACCTCGAAACGAAGCCCTGTCAAAAATTTCGAAACCTTCTGCAATTACCACATCAGACCATTTTCAATGATATTATGAACTAGATTTCATGGATAACAACATTCTGACCTCGTTTCATGAAGATTGGGTCAAAAATGTTACATCTGGAGTGAACACAATTTTTTTACTAAGATAAGAATTAGTGACCTAGTTTTTGACACCACATGATCTACTTTTGAACTTGGCCTAGAGTTCAAGGATAACAACATTCTGACCAATTTTTATGAAGATTGGGTCAAAACTTTGACATCTGGAGTGATCACAAGGTGTTTCTAAAATTTGACCTAGTGACCTAGTTTGTGACCCCATTTGTGGCCTAAACGCTCAGGTGTCTAGCTATTCCCATGGGTGGTCTTCATAGATAGGCTTGACTGGTCTGCATCTGATAATAATCAGTAACTATTGTATCATAAATATGAATACCTGAAGATGAATACGACCTAGTCCACTGAGTAAAGCTGTTTTATGGTTTGCATCTTTCTCCATCAATGATTCATACACACCCAATGCTGCATCATAGTCCTACAATATCATACAATACATACACATAATTGTAAGTGTTATTGTTAGTTTAATGTATTCTAAGTTTTGGGGAAATGCCTACAGCTACTATGATCGTAAATATCACAGGTGCTTGGCATGCGGATATGACCTCTATGGCCCCACTACAACCCCCCCCCAAAATAAATATCAAATTTGATTTGGGGGGTGTAGAGGGGCCATGGGGGTCATATCCGCATGCCAAGCACCTGTGGTAAATATACCGTACTTAATATCTGTACAACAACCAGCCAAATCACTTGACTTACAACAAATATTATACAAAATGTTCCAATTGACATTACGTCAGAGCAGAGATCGCTCCTCCTGGTTGTTTGTCGAAGGCTGCTTGGCGAAGGCTTTCAAATTAATCCATTGGACCATGTGATTATAATTTATCATTTTAAATTGGTTTGAAGGGTACTGATTGACAACTGACGTAATGTCAATTAGGTCATCACAATGACCAAGTAAGGTATTTGTACAATTAAGATTAGCAATGGAGGTACAACTTTGGATTGACATATGGAAAAAAAAACATTACGCCTTCCAATACGATGATTTACCTTTAATGATACTAGAGTGTTGGCTATGATGTAAAGAACTCGTTTTTCCCTTTCTTCCCACAAATTTTGAGACACTGAAATAGTATAAAAAGACAAAGTGAAATGTTTGAGAACAAATGGAGTGACTTTATAATATTATTAAATTAAGAAAACACAAATATGTTTTTATTGAAGAGATGGTGCAAAAAGTATCTGTACATTCTACCTCTTTGTCTCTCTCTTTCTCCCCCCCCCCTCTCTCTCTCTCGAAAAATAATTTATAAATCCATTTATTTTTATACTATTTGTTAATATGTTTATAATGTATGGCATAAATGTAAATGTATTTATAAATGAATAAAATTAAAGGGCAAAAAAAAACAAGACTGCGTTCAATAAACGCTTATGCCCCCGTGGAAGCCATGTCCATAAAAAGCTGTAAGTCAATCAGGGGCCATTATTCAGTTAAAGTGTTTGATAGTGTTACATGGCTTTGAACTATAAGGGACTTATGATGGTAAACGAATATGCCACATTTGAAAGCAGTGCCTTGATTGACTTCATGTGTGATCTGGTGATACAGGTGTTATGGTTCTTTGTCACTGCACTTCTCCAAGTTGCCACCAATTCATATACCAAGTTTCAAGTCAATATTTTAAATACTTTTGAAGATACGCTCCAGACAAACAATTATCATGAAAATACTGAAGGGGAGATAATTCAAAATGTAAGACAGACAGAGTTATGGTTCTTGGTCCATGCACTTCTACAAGCTACCATCTATTTATATATCAAGTTTTAAGGCAATATCTTAAACAATTTTGAAGATACACTCAGAGCAAAATTTTATTCTGAAAATACTAAAGGGGAGATAATTAAAAGTTTAAGACAGACAGAGTTATATTGCTTGGTCATTGCACTTCTCCAAGTTGCCATCTTTTTATATTCCAAGTTTCAAGTCAATATTTTAAATAGTTTTGAAGATATACTCAGAGCAAAATTTGACTATAAAAACACGAAAGGGGAGATAATTCAAAATTTAAGACAGACAGAGTTATGGTTCTTTGTCAATGCACTTCTCCAAGTTGCCATCTATTTATATATCATATTTCAAGTCAATATGTTAAATAGTTTTGAAGATACGCTCCAGACAAAATTTCATTGTGAAAATACTAAAGGGGAGATAAGTCTAAGTCCAAAATTAGGTCAAGGTGAAGGTCAAAATGGAGTCAGGTGATACAGGTGTGTGGAGAGTGGTCATATACAGGGTGTCCCAAAAAAACGGGGACCTACCTTAAACGCTCATTACTCATTCATATTTTGATGAATTAAGCTGATGTTTTGTGAAAGTGTATGGAAGGGATCCCCACTTCTACAAAGGGTGCTTGTTTAAATATTGAGCTTCAAAACAGGAAGTGACGTCACCATTTTCACTATGGCAACATTTCACGTTATTTTTGCTTAATCCCCTGAAAAGGGGCATTATAAGAAAAGGGCATTAATGTTGGGACATTTATTGTTAGAAAACAGCATTTAAAGTTAAAGGGGTGATCAAAATATTGTTTAAATAAAACAAATATGACAAGAAATAGCAAAACAGAGGAAAGTGTGGCGAGTTTACTGATCAAAGGGGAAGAGGAAAACCTCTCAAAATAGCATCAACAATCATTCAATGATTAAAACAATAAATATTGTCAAGGACTATTACCAAAAAAGCTTAGACTATTGAAAGGAGCGAAAAGTAAAGTTTTATCCAAACGAGCTGTTCATATACATATTTTGGAGTAATTGTGTGTGTCAGAAATTTTAAAATAGTACCATATGCTAGCAGAAAACTCTTCTTGCAATAAATCAGCAGCAAAATCAGGATATGTTAGCGAAATAGTACTGACATCTTACCTCATGTCACAGGCCATTTGACCTTAAATTACTCAAACTTGATCCGAATAGTGAACTTGTTTGCTATACACAATGAACTAATGTATCACGAGCCATAAACGATGATTTGGAGCACATGAGATGATGTTTGAGGTCAGCATGGAAATATATCTCAATTAATTTTGAAATCCCTGCTACAGTTTATGGTATTTTACTGAAACATGCGATTGTAAACAGGGGAGGTAACTCTGGGTATTGAACTAAATAATCACGACAGTGGTGCTAGTATTCTGAACTGTATTCTTCCCTTATTGTTTTGACATATTAATATTGTGATATCTATAATTGAGAAAAAAGTTACAGTTGTTTATCCTAGGTCCCCGTTTTTTTGGGACACCCTGTACAACATCTATGCAAGTATGAAAGCTTTGTAGCAAGCCATATTAATGCTAGAAGAAACAGTCAATTTGGGTTAACCAAGAATTTGGCCTTTCAATAAGTCTAAGTCCAAAATTAGGTCAAGGTGAAGGTCAAAATGGAGTCAGGTGATACAGGCGCGTGAAGAGTGTTCATATACAACATCCATGCAAGTTTGAAAGCTTTGTAGCAAGCCATATTAATGCTAGAAGAAACGGTCAATTTGGGCTAACCAGGGCGGACGGACGGACGGACGGACGGACGTACTCATGAGACGGTATTTGTGGGGTTTTCTTTTGTTCTTTCTTTTGTTTGGTTGCAACCCACAAGTAGCATTTTGCACCCCACAAGTGACGGAATGAATGGAATCTTAAAATAGCCTATTGTTCCACACCCCACAACTACCGGTGCATTCGTACGGACAGACGGACGGACGGACAGGTGCATTACTATATGCCTCCCGATCTATCGATACGGGGGCATAAAAAAAGACAAAGTGAAAATCATCTACCATGATTTACTGTAAACCTAGAAACTTTCGCGGCAACAAACTTTCGCGTTTTGAGGATTGTCGGCATATTCGCCGCTACAAACTTTCGCGTTTTTAAGTCTCCCGCGAACTCCGCGAACACTAAGTCGCATAGTGACAAAATTATTGATATTATAACCTGTCACATACATTGCTCGGTTCGTGTATAATTGCTTCTTAATTATAGTTCTCACCTTCGTTAAACCCTTTTTGATGTATATAGTTACCTATTGTATTGTTTACACAAATTGCAAACTACGCTGGTAATGTTTTCACAGTTTTATTGACACTATCAATCATTTTGTATTGTGACATACCTGGTAATAAACAGCGCTATTTACACGCATGCTCATATATTGAGTGTATTGTTAAACACGTTTTCAAGATTTTAAAAAAAAGTGTTTTCATAATTGTACCGTGATCATAAAAGGCTTTATTCAGAAAAAGCACATACACTTAACATTCC
Source organism: Spisula subtruncata (assembly GCA_963678985.1). NCBI lineage: Eukaryota > Metazoa > Mollusca > Bivalvia > Venerida > Mactridae > Spisula > Spisula subtruncata. The sequence continues at coordinate 12,827,946 of OY787662.1, read as the reverse complement.
ATATTTTGACAAAATAGCACTTATAATACGGTCTTATAAACGTCGTACCAAAATGATGAAATTCCTTCAAAAACGAGAAACTTTCGCGTTTTTCTTGTCCTGAACATGTTCGCGGCTATTTACTTTTGCGGATTTTTACTAACCGCGAACACCGCGAACTTAAATCGCGCGAAATAATTTCTAGGTTTACAGTAATTTATTGCCATTTTTGTGCAGAATTATCAAGAGCAGTCAGAGATTCAATAAATTCTTTAAGACTTATCAATGTCACAAATACATTCGCTGATAAATATATATCAAGTACAAGTATTTTTTATCAAAACAACATTTATTTCATGCTTAAAGAGGATTCTTTTTTTGTTTTGAATAAAGTTTATATTGTTTAGTGATAAAATTCAATATTTTCATAAGCGCATAATTAAAGTAAACTGCCATCACGGAACATCCCCACAACTACTGTAAAATCATTAATTTTAGTATAGATTAAATTTTGTGCCCTTTATGGGTCACTTTCAACTACAAAATCAAATCCCATCAAACAATAATTTTGACCTTTGTATTTATCACTTGAAATCCACGATTTTTACCAAAACCACAAAATTTTGTCCCATTGAAATTAAATAATTTTCAATTCCTAGTGTACTTTGGGCAAGATTACTTATCATACATTGATGTATATAAATCAAGAGAAGTATAGGACTAATACCTTTACGACTTTCAGCACTGATTGTAACAGCACTTCCATCCTCGGCAACACCATCCTCTAAATTCTTCATTATCTGTAACAACAGCAATAAGACATGAATTTCCTTGTATATTGGTTAGTATAACGAGTATGTATAGTTTATATGTAACATGTGTGATATACAGTATATAAGGTTATGTTACATGGGCGTGTTTTTCCAATAATTTGATGCATATTATTTGTTTTTAGTGTCATATGATATAAAGAATCTGTCACTTGTTGTTAATTGATATATTTATATTTAACTCGTTCAGGAAATATTATTAAGCTCCCATAATAAAATTTTAAAAACTCGTTTAATATAAATTTATATCAATAGATAACTCGTGATAGATCCTCTATATATAAACTATATAATCATGAGTGATCCAAAAGACGGTGATTATTCATCAAAGTAGACAAAATCTTCATAATAAGGACTCTTGACAAGTAATTTTCACTTTATAGATAAGCTAAAGTAAGCATGTAAGAATAACAACTTTTTACCAAGTAAGAAACTCTAAAATTCCAAGTGCAACAAAACATGAGCAACATTAAGCTGAAATAAGCCTGAAAGCACTTGTACAAATTTTCCTTCGATTCCATCAAGGGGGCTAATGAATATGTGGCCATGACACAAAATATGTCATACTGTAAATTCATTTTTTGGGGGATTAAATATCATGGATTTCGTGGTTCACTTACAAACACAAGATCAAATCCCATCGCACAATAATTCTGATCCTTGTATTATTTTCAATAATGCAAAATGCATGAATTAACGTCCCATCGAAATGGTATGCTTAACCAAAATCATGAAATTTTATCCTGTCGAAATTAAATGATTTTACAGTACTAACCCTTGTTATAATAGCTAACATATAGTATAATCTGTCCAATGTTTCCTGGGATCTACCAAGATGATGGGGTAACTCCGCATGTAGAAGTCTCATACCAAATGATACCATAGAACCTGTATGTACACAATTACGGAGAAATGTTAAATATGCATAGAACTAGAAATTAGACAGAATGTTCGACTATACAGCAGGAGTGTCAACGGAGCCAAATTTAAAATCAGGAAAATCAGATGCAGTCAACCATTTTTGATAAACAAGAGGCCTCCAACCACATTGTTTCCATATTTGAATCAGTTTTTATTGAGACATTTCTTCAATACAGATCAAAATCACCATAACTTTGCCATTTCTCAAGATATTTTCATCAAATAAGTTTTATTTTGGTCAGAAACCATCTCTTTCAGGATAAGTAAATCCGGATCAATTCGCAAAATTGACACTCCTGATACTGAGATTTGTTGAATATTGGAATCCAGTGGTTGTTAGCATGTGGTAGTGCAGTTGTAAGTAACTAGTCACTTGTGTTTTCCCTGTTTGGTCTGACAATGAAGGAAGAGACAATTTTGTGACACAAGGAATCCAGGTGCCATACTCTAGCTCTTTCCAAAAAGCCTTGTTGGTTCATTATTAACAATCTTGGTGAATAACACTGCTACACACAAGGGTAACCTAACCAGATCATCTCTAGCTGGGTGGGTATGACAAGTATTTCAGAAATGATCAAGTACACTGGTAGGGACTCCAAGCAGGGATCTCCACTCAAACAACTTGTCATAAATGTTTATTTATAAAATACTAAAATTATCAACAAAGACACCAAAGTGCAAATGTAGCTACATGATCAACGCAGGTTAAGGTTAGCATTACTTTATTAAGACTGACGTTTCAGCTTTTACAAAGCCTTCAACAGGGTACATATGTTATGAATTATTTGATTGAGGTACAAAATTCGGTTCTTTTAGTCACATGACCGTGAGTGAAAAAAGAATACTAAAATGTACAATACCTCTCTTTCCTGGGAATGTCTGCGGATAAAACTCATAGTATATATCTGGTGTATCAAGGTTATTGAATGCAGCCATCTCTGATTCCAATACACTGTACATACGTAACTTCATCATCAGGCTAAACCGACAATACCATAACTACAATAGAGAGGAGAAGTGAAAACATCTGAAGAAAAGATGTAGATTATTGTCAGATTGCCAGAACCTACACACAGGTCCATGAAAAGTGATCTAATCCACCTATATGTTCTTCTGTTCTTCTTTGTTCTCTCGTCCTCTGTCCCAAATACTCGCTTAGTTATATCTTGGTAACTTGAACATAAACCTGACCTTTAGCAAAATTTCACAGTCGATATATTGCCTAAGTTCATAACACGGATTGTATGTTTTCGTAATCAGGGAGTATCACAAAGACGCTCAAGATGTAATACAAACACAGATCTGAAATATGCTTGCAGAAATTGATATATTCAAACCAAGAACCTTGTAATATAAGCATGCATAAAGGTCAGGGTCAGATTAAATTCGTCAAGCTATATATATATACATGTCAAACAGATGGTACCATAGATGATTTACCTGCAATGACTCGGGACAATGTAAGGTAGGTGTCTCTCCTGGTACTGCCTGTCCAATATCTCCTAACAATTTACCACTCAAATCTATGGCTGATCTGTAACATCCAGTTTTCTGCAACATAAAACATTTTTAACATTAAAGCAGTCATCTTCCAAAATACTGTAAAATCATTTAATTTTGAAGAGAAAAAATTACGTGGTTTTGGTAAAAATGGCCATTTCGAAGGGACCTTAATTCAGGGATTTTTGCATTTCAGATAATAAAAACAAGGGACAAAATTCGTGTTCGATGGGATTTGATTTTGTGGTTAAAGGTGAACGACAAAATATAATCCCCACAAAAATTAATGATTTTACAGTAGATCTATTCAGTCATATTCAAAGAACTATTCAATCATTCATTAAGATTATTATACATCCTCTGTCTGGAACAAAATCAACAGAACAAAGTGCCATTATTCTTGCAAAAATTATTGCAGAAAAAAGTTTATCCCATCATGCACATGTCAAGATGGATACTATGTGCATGTTTCAAGGAAATCCTGCGGCCACGGTGGGAAAATTTGTTTACACAAGTTCAGGGGTGTGGAATTCCAGTCAGTGTCTGCTTTGGATTTTTCTTTGCAGATCAGACAGTCTTTTCTGATGCATTAAATCAGGACTATCGGATCAATCCGAAATTTTAGGACCTATGCATAATGGTATTACCATGAGTTGTTTCAAGCCATCAGCATCCTGTGTGACCCTATCAGACGTCAGTATCTGTCTCTTCAATGCTTCTTGTTCTCCCATATATCTGTATACCAAATCCTTCACAGGATCACCCTGCCAAAACATACAACATGTTACACAGTGATTCACTTTGGAGCGAGTCCCGAGTTCCTGACTCACAAAATTTGCTAGAGAATCATTAAATTTTGAAAATACTTGTATTGATGGTAAATAAGTGTTTTAAGTTTCAAAGCAATAATTTTGAAAGTTTAGGAGGATACTTTACATAAACTTACTTTCAAAGTCAATCGAGAACAGGTGTATATATACTATCGTCCGGCAGCTAAGCTATGTTAATCTAGGTTTAACTAGGTATGAGCTATATACCTGAGGTAACAGTATTCACCGCTATTCTTTCAAATGGGATAGTTCCCTCATCAGTATTAATTATTGAATCAACTATATTTGCAACATTTGGCAATTGAATAATCAGGGTTTGTGATGTTAGGTGGCAAAATTCACAACATACCTGTGGCTCAGTGATTACCAGCGTAGGTGAACACAGTAGTTCAGTATCTGGGAAGTATGTTCCTGGTGCATGAGTTGCCATGGCAACCAGGATAGTTTTGGTAGCCTCAGATGGTAACCATGCATCATGCTGTCTATCTGAATCGCTCATCTGTAGACCCACGGAGAATATGTCGTCCCCTCCACCAGATATATTCTGAAATGCTGTAACTCTATGCTCAGGACTAGTTGGATCACTCGGGTGAAGTTCTGAAATACCAAAACTGAATATATCAATATACTGTACTTCTTGAAGCTAAACACATGCACATAAAAACGTCTCAAGTGAGAATGAGAAAGTAGTTCTAAGTGTTGATAGACACGTCGTCCAATCTCATTAAAATCAGATCCTAACATTTGCTACATTGCCTTACGCTGTTAGTTACCTATGAGATTGACACATCTTCATAACCCGAAATTACATCAATGCCAATTTAGTATGTCAATTGTGTATTTGAAAACACAATGTGATAGATAAAGAATTTCAGACACAGTACAACAAACGCAGTGACTGCAATATCAGAGTATGAAATTTTGTCTGAGCAATCCCAACCCACTACCCTATTCAGGGTCAGTCATGTAGATAATCTTCGAATTACAAAAGTTTCTTAAATGAACGATGTCCAACATCTATGTACTAATCATTATCTTGTCATTGATGGCCCTGCATGTATCAAATTCTCATTTAAATTCTTTAGAGAAAGTTTCATACAATAGGAAATAAGTTTTGTTCTTGAAATAAAATCTTAAAACAGGAACATTAGGTTATAAGAAAATTGTTGATTAGAATTAGAATAAATAAAAGTTTATATATGATCAATGATAAATGAAAACAATCACCAGTAGAAGCATTGCTGAATGGTTGATGTGCTGGACTGTCAACTGGGGACAAGGTTGTAGAAGGGGGGAACATCGGTTGATGTGTGGGCGTAGTTTCTGTGAACCCGGCATCTTTCATTTCTGCCATTTTATCTTGACTAGATAAGTCTGGTGTTGGTAGGTTAGCTTCTGAACTCTCTACATGAGCAGGACTAGACATTGGAATGATACCATTACTGTCAGAGCCTTCTTCAGTGTTTTCTCCAACAGCACCAAGGTCAACGCTCAATGATGATCTGCCACTAGATTGGTGTGAAACTTGACGACCAATTCCAAGTGATCGAATACTCTCAGACTGACTTGTCTGTCGGAAATAATCATTTATATTTTTTTCGTTCATGAACGATGTTGCAGCTGGGGACATTCCGAGGGCATCTAAAGCCTCAGTGTCAGCTATGTCAGCCGTGAATGATTCAAAGTCATCTTTACCTTCTATATCAACTGGTGTTTCGACTGTGTCACCAGCATCAAGCGACAATTCAAAGTCTACACTTTCAATATTAAGAACATCAGGTGGTCTTTGTTTTATTTCCAATCCTTTATCAAAATTTTCTTTCAAAGAATCATCTAATGCTAGATTTGCTATATCTCCAGATAGAGTTTTAGGAATCTCTTCATTCATACCCAAGTTCAAATCATTTCTAGATTCCACTTTAACTGCTTTAGTTGAACCAGCAGGCTCAACTTTACTTATATCCTCAAATATATTACTAGCAAATGGATCATCAGTTGAAGTGTCATTACCAAAGTATTTACTTAAACTCGGTGGTGACTCATTGGAGGCTTTTGTGTCTTCGATTTCAGTCATGGAAAAGAATAGGTCATCTTGTTCACTAGAAGCAGGGGCATTGCCATCTCCACTGGCAGTCATAGCTGTTGGCCTTTCATGAACGATAGCTTCCATATCTACACCACCATGGCTCACAAAAGAAATTCCTTCCTGTTCCGTGGTATTTTGTTCCTGTGTGGTCGGAAGTAGCGTGTCATGGTCTGTGCCTGGAGGGTCCAGATATACTGAGTCTAGTGTATCAGTTGTTGAAGAATGCAGCATACCACCACTCCCAACACCTGTTTAATTAAACAAAATAAATACAAATTTATAAAAATTTAGCTGTGTGTTACCTTGAAATGTTTTCCTAGCACCATTTTTACTCTTTTTCCCATTTCTCTGAAACATGCTTATTTTTTCAAATTACAATTTACGAAATACTGGGTACTAGTATATTTCAAAACCAATACCACACAACAGTTGTAGCTTTAGCTGACAAAATGTTTAACTTTTTGACAACAGCCTCATACTATATCATGTATCTGTATCTTTTTATCAATATTTGACACTAAATATTAATGGAAATAATGCAGGTTTCCACAAATACAAAATTTACTGTAAACTGAGCATAATTTCACATTGTCTATCTTTTATCATAATACATCCTTTGAAGAACAACAACCTCTATGAAACAAATCACCTTCAGAAATTCTTCGAGCTGACATTTCCTGCCATTTAACCTCTGTAGAGCTATTACCTCTAAACAACGGCCTGAGCTGATATTTTCTCATAATTTACTCTATAGAGCTACCACCTCTAAACAACAGTCTGAGCTGATATTTACACATAATTTAACTCTGTAGAGCTACCACCTCTAAACAACGGTCTGAGCTGATATTTTCTCATAATTTACTCTATAGAGCTACCACCTCTAAACAACGGTCTGAGCTGATATTTACTCATAATTTAACTCTGTAGAGCTACCACCTCTAAACAATGGTCAATATTTGCAGCCACAAACAGGCATTGCTCCACAAAGGTGGTACTGTATCAAAAATTACAACATATCACCAGAAGGGCTTGTACCTAGCTCCCTTATTTTACCCTATATATAAGAAACTGGTGGCCCCTGATTTTTATCAGGACATCAAAACCCCAAAAAGGAAGCAGTGTTTCTAATTTCCATTCTTCAACATTTCGTTAAAACAAGTACATGCAATCATTAATATATTTCTATTTTAAAATGCTCCTTTATATTAGATTTTAATACAAGGCCCCAGTAAATAGCCACTACTTTACAGTACCAATGGATGTCAGTGTCAATAGTTAACAATAATATCATCATTTTGATAAAATATACAAAATTATTTAGATAGGTAGAGATAAGCAGCTGCTGCAGATTTAGTACTGTTAAATAATTAGTTTTGGTGGGGGATTAAATTTCGTGAATTTCGTGGTTCACATTCAACCACGAAATCAAACCCCATAAAACAATATTTTTTCACTTGTATTTATTACCTGAAATGCTAAATCCACAAATTAACGTCTCATCGAAATGTTTTTTTTTACAAAAACCACAAAATTTCGTCCCGTTGAAATTGAATGATTTTACAGTATATGGTGAAACAATTTGTGAAGCATCCGGAACTGTGTCACAGAGCCAGTGTCGATGATAGTATTGATCCAAATTGTAACTTTACACATACAACAGTATCATTGTAGTATCATTGTAATGTGACAGATGTTTGACTATTACTATTGTGAACACATTCCGGATTTAAATTATACACATAATCAGGGTTCTCAATAACAGCAGGCTGCAGGCCAAATTGATTGCTTAAAAATCATTTTAGGCCGACTGAAAATGCGAAATTCATACACAATTTAAAGACAAGAGGGTCCAAAGGGCCCTGGGTCGCTCACCTGTTTGGCCTAGTGACCTAGATTTTGGCCCAAATGACACAGTATCTAACTTGACCTAGATTTTATAGAGATAAACATTGTGACCAAGTTTTATAAAGATAGAGTCAAAATTGTGACCTCAAGTGTGTTCACAAGATTTTTCAATGATTTGGCCTCGTGACCTAGTTTTTGACCCCAGATGACCCAATATCGACCTTGACCTAAATTTTATAATGATGATCATTGTGATCAAGTTTCATAAAGATAAGATCAAAATTGTGACCTCTAGTGTGTTCACAAGCTTTTTCAATGATTTGGCCTCGTGACCTAGTTTTTGACTCAGGATGACCCAATATCGAACTTGACCAAAATTTTATAGTGATGATCAGTGTGATCAAGTTTCATAAAGATTAGGCTCAAATTGTGACCTCTAGTGTGTTCACAAGCTTTTTCAATGATTTGGCCTTCAAAGGCTTGTGACCTAGTTTTTGACCCCAGATGACCCAATATCGAACTTGACCTAGATTTTATAGAGATGATCATTGTGATCAATTTTCATAAAGATTAGTCTCAAATTGTGACCTCTAGTGTGTTCACAAGCTTTTTCAATGATTTGGTCTTGTGACCTAGTTTTTGACCCCAGATGACCCAATATCGAACTTGACCTAGATTTTATAGAGATGATCATTGTGATCAATTTTCATAAAGATTAGTCACAAATTGTGACCTCTAATGTGTTCACAAGGTTTTTCAATGATTTGGCCTCGTGACCTAGTTTTTGACCCCAGATGACCCAATATCGAACTTGACCTAGATTTTACAGAGATGATCATTGTGATCAAGTTTCATAAAGATTAGGCTCAAATTGTGACCTCTAATGTGTTCACAAGGTTTTCCTTTGATTTGACCTAGTGACCTAGTTTTTGACCCCAGATGACCCAAAATCGAACTTGGCCTAGATTTTATGGAGATGATCATTGTGATCAAGTTTCATAATGATCAGGCTAAATTTGTGACCTCTAGTGTGTTCACAAGGTTTTCCTTTGATTTGGCCTAGTGACCTAGTTTTTGACCCTAGATGACCCAATATCGAACTTGACCTAGATTTTATAGAGATGGTCATTGTGATCAATTTTCATAAAGATTAGGCTCAAATTGTGACCTCTAATGTGTTCACAAGGTTTTCCTTTGATTTGACCTAGTGACCTAGTTTTTGACCCCAGATGACCCAATATCGAACTTGACCTAGATTTTACAGAGATGATCATTGTGATCAAGTTTCATAAAGATTAGGCTCAAATTGTGACCTCTAATGTGTTCACAAGGTTTTCCTTTGATTTGACCTAGTGACCTAGTTTTTGACCCCAGATGACCCAATATCGAACTTGACCTAGATTTTATGGAGATGATCATTGTGATCAAGTTTCATAATGATCAGGCTAAATTTGTGACCTCTAGTGTGTTCACAAGGTTTTCCTTTGATTTGGCCTAGTGACCTAGTTTTTGACCCTAGATGACCCAATATCGAACTTGACCTAGATTTTATAGAGATGGTCATTGTGATCAATTTTCATAAAGATTAAGCTCAAATTGTGACCTCTAATGTGTTCACAAGGTTTTCCTTTGATTTGACCTAGTGACCTAGTTTTTGACCCCAGATGACCCAATATCGAACTTGACCTAGATTTTACAGAGATGATCATTGTGATCAAGTTTCATAAAGATTAGGCTCAAATTGTGACCTCTAATGTGTTCACAAGGTTTTCCTTTGATTTGACCTAGTGACCTAGTTTTTGACCCCAGATGACCCAATATCGACCTTGACCTAGATTTTATGGAGATGATCATTGTGATCAAGTTTCATAATGATCAGGCTAAATTTGTGACCTCTAGTGTGTTCACAAGCAATTGTGAACGGACGACGGACGACGGACGGACGGACGGACGGACGGACGACGGACGGACGGACGGACGGACGACGGACGACGGACGAAGAGCGATCACAAAAGCTCACCTTGTCACTTTGTGACAGGTGAGCTAAAAATAGTTCGTTTAGGACCTTATCAGGCCTGTTGGTAAAGCATTTCGGCCTGCTAGGTTAAAAATTATTGAGAACTCTGCGTACTACCACAGGACCGGTAATTTTCGAGGCCTAAGAGTCAGATTACAGGTTTTTGAATCATCATTTTTCCTTGTCTATTATATATTCAAAAAGAATTTCAGGCTTTGTATAATCTGGATGCTTTAGGCCTGATCAATGTATAACCAGTGGTTAGCAATTGCAAGCCTGGTTTTCGATGTTTCTGTTGCCGTAGTAAACACAATTTTTTCCCAAATAAAAAAACATGCATAATCTCCTTATTCACTAAGTCCCTATCCACATACCAAGTTTCATAAACATAGCTTGGAAACTATTTGAGTTATGGCAGGATCCAGATTTCTTGACGGACAGACAGATTAATTGAGGGCAAACCTATAGTTGTATATTTTCAAAATCAATGAGTATCACGAAGACGCTCAAAATGTAATACAAACACAAATTTGAAATACCAATATCGCACAATTTGGTTGCAGAAATTGATATATTCAACACAAGAACATTGTAATATATTCATGCATAAAGGTTAGGATCGTGTCAAAGTCTCATAGGTATATGTTTAATTAACACATTCCATTGAAGAAATCCACAATTTATGCTTAGAGTTGTTCAAAAACTATCACTAAACACAATGGTAAATCTGATCTTACTTTTAGTCAAAGGGAGGTAATTTGAAAATACCAAAATTTGACTCAATCTTAATCTCAATCCATTTTAGTAGTATTAGTAGTATTGATATGAAAATTGAAGCCCTAGACAAAAGAACATGTTTCAAATTGACGTTTATAGCCCAAAAACAGTTCAACTTCCCATGATCAGATAGTTCTAATACTAGTAAGCATCAATGAGTAATTCCCCTTTATGTTCAAAATTATAGCGGTGTTTTGACTGCTTTTCATGGATTTCTTAAAAGGTCTTGTCAGATCAATAGCCACAATATTTCTTCATTTAGCATTGTCATATAAGCACATTTGCTGAGTATAAGTTAGTAGTATAATGGTATACGTAAAGATGATAGTCATGGTATATCTAACATGGTTCAGGGTACAACATTTCTAAATTTTGATACAGTTCGGTATCTAAGATTATTTATAAAACAACAATGAAAACATTGTGCAGCCTAAAGATTGAGTATAAATATCTTGTAACTAGTTAAATGGTTGTTTTTGTTGGCTAAAATATACTTAATTTTGTCGACATTCATTTAAAATAATTTTATACGAGTCGAACTCGCTTAGCACGAGAGTAGTAGTTACTAATGATCTCAGGGTTGTGGGTTCGAATCCCTGGCTGGCCAACTGAAATTACTAATACAGTAAAATCATTTAATTTCAATGGGACTAAATTTTGTGGTTTTGGTACAAACGACCATTTTGATAGAGCATTAATTCGTGGATTTTGCATTTCAGGTAATAAATACAAGGGTCAAAATTCGATGGGATTTGATTTCAAGGTTTAAGCCTTTAACTTTAAGGTGAATAATGAAATCCACAAAATTTAATCCCAAGCGAAAATTAATGATTTTACAACATGTAAGAAAACACAAAAGCGTAAAACTCACCTAATGTATGGGCAGGTGATGGATGAGAATGGTGTTCTAGAAATTGTTTCTCTTCTTCTGTTTCTTCATCCAGTAATTCTTTCACAATCTGTACGTCAGTCATCTTAATATCTGAATATAAACAAATTCATACACTGTATCATTAAATTTCGATGGGACAAAATTTCGTGATTTTGGTAAATAAGAGCTGTCCGCGGACAGTGCGTTCCACTTTTTAAGTGTTGGATAGTGTAGTGGATGCTAAGCATGCATACGCCTGAAACACAATATTTTGGGCCATAACATTGGCAAAATTAATTTTAGAATTACCTGCCCTTGTGAAATAGGTTCCCCTTTTGATGATAAACATGCATACCAAGTTTGAAGCAAATATCTTTGAGGGTTTCTGAGATATGGACATAAATGTGAAATTCTAAGTCGAAAAGGGGCCAGAACTATGACAAAATTAAATTTTGGGTTACCTGCCCTTGTGAAATGGGTTCCCCTTGTATTAGTAAACAAGCATACCAAGTTTGAAGCAAATATCTTTGAAGCTTTCTGAGATATGGACCTAAACATGAAATTCTAAGTCGAAAAAGGGCCATAACTCTGGCAAAATTAATTTTAGGGTTACCCGCACTTGTGAAATGGGTTCCCCTTGTCATAGTTAACATGCATACTAAGTTTGAATCAAATATCTTTGACGGTTACTGAGAAATGGACCTGAACGAAAAGGTTAACCAACGCCGACGCCGACAAGTGGGTCATGACAATAGCTCCACTTATTTTCTTCGAAAAGTGGAGCTAAAAAAGACCATTTCAACGGGACATTAATTCGTGGATTTGGTATTTCAGGTAATAAATACAAGGGTCAAAATTATTTTTCGATGGGATTTCATTTCGAGAAAATTTATGATTTTACAGTATACCATTATTATAACTGCTGTAATCACTTTACATAAAACATTTTAGATTGCAATACAACAAATAACAAACTGTAGCTTAAGCCTTAAGACCTTAAGTTAAGGTCAGAAATTAAAAATTCAAATGGCTGCCACACACAAGTGACAGAAATTGACCCAATCTGACAACCCTGACACCCCATTAACTGAGTCACTGGATATCCCTGGTGAAGAAAACAACGATACAGACAGCCCCAATTCAAATTCTCCGGAAAAAGACAATATGTCAAAACCATAGTAGAAGATGGCTCCATGAACTCTAGCTTAAAATAAACATCATGATGCAAAAGTACTAATATACCTGCAAGTTTATACTTCAGCCGACGATACAAAGAAGATGATATAGCGAGTTAGACGGACACAATGGTCATTACAACAACAGCAACAAGAAAGCTTGTTAAAACGATAAATCTCATCCAACTATAGTTCTGGATAAATGTAACGTAAGTTGACTGAATGGTCTGTTATATTTATACTGATGTCGACATTTTGATCATGTTGAAAAAACTGCAAAGAACTTAGACTAATCCAACTTCTGTCACCAGAGAAGAATTGGTAGGTAACACAGAGGCTGGTAGTTTCATGAGTATCAGTGTTGTACACAGGCGCATTATTGAGCCAAGGAGTCTATTCCAAGCCAAGTTTCCATTGTGCCTCCGCTTTCCTAATTACACATAGAGTTAGCCCCAACAGGAGAGGGGAATGTTTAGAATAGAAATGTGTAATGTTTTCACTTAGCCAGTGAGTGAATCATCAAAAGTAGGTGGTTGATTTGATATCTCAACAGGGTAATAAAGAAGTATGTCCAATTAGCCAGTGATTTTTTCCGCCTTATTTCAACCCTCTGCGGATAAAACATACACCTACGTCCTTACGAAGAAATATGCTATTTCAAGGCGGTATAAGGACCGTGAGTCCGATGATTCATAATCGTCCTGGTACGTTTGCATTGGGTACATTTTGCACTGGGTACGTTATCGCATGTTTTTTGTATGACATATCTTGATTGGTCGGTAATAAATTTGTAAGGCAATCGCATAGCACAAACAATTTTTCTAGTACCACATTCTTGTACTCCTCTTTTGAAGAGTCTCATCCCATATCGTGTGAGAAACGTCGAAAACTATGGATAAAACCAAATGAATTATTGGCAATTGGCCACCTGACAACAAGTATAACGCTGATTGCTCGATCATAGTAAGTGGAAACAAGGAGAGCAATCTTTTACTGTGTGTATGCCGCCATAAAAAAAATGATAAAAGGGAAACTGAAAAAATATTAATTTCAAAATTTAGTGGAAAATTTCGGTCCGAGTCTCTGCCTTCTGGTCTGACAGTTTCTAAAAGTCCATCAGACCGCCAGATTTTCAGCGACTATCGGGAAGTCTGCAATTTCAATAAATCTGCTGCAATATTTTTTTAAGCAACAATTCATAACAGAGAGACCTGCTGGGTCCTAGCAGAAGAAGAACTCCTTCAATTAGAGCCCGAAGTCATCAATTAGGCTATCTGCCAGTAGAGAGCTTCTTTTAAATTTCTGACTTTTAGCTCCATCAAGTACTGGCATATATGTACTGTCACATGTGAGTAGAGCTGGTTTGACTTATCTGCCAGAAGAAAAGACCGTGCACTGACTGTCTCAGTCAGTCAGTTGAACTATCCTTGACTAAGGCTTGAGTTAGGTTGGGGATTGGAAGGTACATGTATCCCCGTGGTATGGGAAATGGCGCACTTAACAGTTAACATGGTCATTTTGTTTTTTTAAATTTAATATACATAAAAAAGTCTTTACCTATTGATAGGCGCATTCATTGGGGACATTTTGACACTAAATATTATTTGTTTACTGTTTCATTGCATATTTTACGTCCATTTAATATAACGAATGACATACTCAGCATATTTCGTAGCGTCCGCAGTATATGAAATGGCGCACCTACCGTCTAGGTACCAAACGGCATAAAACTAAAATACTTCTACATAGGTCAATTTTACATAACAGTTGACTAACTTCTTTTACATGTTGTTGGATTATACATCAATAACAAATAGTATGACGGAATAACATTGGTTGAAAATAGCCATGACGTAATTGACTAAACAAGTCAACTTGAATGTGTCCTAACAAGATGTAATTATCTTTTACAACAATGTAAGCATTAGTCATGGCATCTGCATAGTGATTAGTCAGATCTGTAAACAACAGGATTTTGGAAAGTCAAAAATGTCAATAACAGTAATTATTTCCAATACTAATCTAACCAATTATTACTGATTTTTGACCAATTGTGTTAGTTTTTGAAGATAAGAAAATGACATCCTTCTGGACATCATACCATGAATTTGACAGGTGTGTAGCCTAGGACATTTTAATCATGTGATCTTATGCTTACATGGATGCCAGTGGTCTCTAACAAAACAAAATAAGATAAATATTCCATTTCTCAAAATTGTGGAATTATAATGTTGGAGGAAAAAAGTGACATAAGAAAATAACAACAAACATTGGTAGGCCATACATATTGAGTTCTTAAACCCTTATCTTTCATTTTAGGTCTAATTTATTTACATCATAGACAGAAAATATACTACCTTTCAATATATACAAGTAATCTCTGTCGTTTTGGGTGCTAAACTCGCGAAAAAAGCATTAATCAGAGGTGCGCCATTTCTGATACCGCGCCACAACCCATGCCACCATAGTGCTAATGTTAGACCCTGCGTTTGCTTCACGGTATGCTCCACTATGTTTCACAAACTAGGGTGCTAAATGGCGGCTCTTAGATGTGCATAGCTTTTTGCGACACGATTCTTTGTCGCTGTTTGGTGACCGATTAAGAGCATTTAAAATCAATATACAGTTACAACACACCACACATGCCTTCATTAATACGTTTCCTATCATTCAATATCAATTCTTGCAAGAACACTAACCTCACTGATGCACAAATTAATCCAGTTTCACTTCCACTGCCAAATTACTGAAATTTCCAGAATGTTGATAAACAACAATATGGCGAATTTTTATTAGACGAAAAAAGTAGCTAAAACCCGATATCCGGAACATAAAATCCGGAACATTAATCAAGAACGACTACTCTGTACAGATTAATTATTTCGTCTAAGACATGTGCGTCTACTTTAGATTACCAAAATGGGGTCAACTGAAATTGATTCACGGCTGCTGTCTAACGTTTTATCTAATATTGATTGGGTAAAGGTATATTTAATGATGTTTTTGTAGTTTATGAATGAAATAAGCGTTACTATGACCATGTTAGCTGTTAAATACAGAATAGGTGGTTTAGTTTGCAAATTACACTTTGCCATGGAGAGCTATTAATAGAGCGATAAAATTCAGTACTGGAGCATATTCATACCGCGACGGATATCTGAGTTTTACTAGTAGAACTAATGCCACCACGATATAAAAGTTATAGTAAAAACAGCTTTTGTGCGATATTTTGCTTATAAAAGCTAATATTTTATTAATAGAAAGTGTGATTATCTAGGTATGCTATGGTACGTTTGATTCGTACACGAAAAACATATATCCGAATGGCACTGTCTATCCGAAATTATGTACACTTCCTTCATTTGACATTTCCATGTTACAGTTTGTATTTGTACCCATGAGTTTGCTGCAGAAGCTGGTGTTTTATGGTATCATTTAACTGTTGTTCAATATGCTATAAATAATGCTTAAACTACGTTTAAAACACTGAAATTACCACTGTTTATCTTGCATCTAGGACTTCCGCAATCGTTGGATAAAAACCGAGATGATCAGAATGGGACTTCCTGTATCCAAAGTGAGGCTGACCGCGGACAAATAAAAAAATTGTTATACAGATCGGAAATTTACAAAATACGATGAAGTGGTTTAATGCACTTATTCTTATACTGTTTAAAAGTGTTATTAAACTGGTTCATTGTGTCGAACGAAAATATATCAAGACATATTTTTTAATGTTACAAACATCTCTATTGTATAAAATATTTCCGATGCGCAACTCTATTATTCTATATAATTTCCGATATGTGACTTTATAAATAGAAATGTGTGGTAGCACTGTAAAAAAACGACATTAATCCTAATAAAAACGAACCTATATTATATCAGGAACCGTCTACTCCGATTAGACCAGTATAATCACCAGGCCTGATTCTATAACAAACAACTCGGCCATCTTAGGGCTTCAAATGACATATTTTTTAACAGTGGTATCAAATCAAATATGGAGCTTTCTTTTTTATCAACATGTAAGTAATTTTGTTTGCTATACGTGGGCATATCCAAAAGTAATGTCACAAAATCCAACGGTCGATAGATAGCAGACGCTAGCAAAGTCAGCCATTTTGGTAATCACTGCGCGGTTTACATTCTGCAGCGTAGATGAATGGGTCACAATTGCCCTAGCCTATGTTAATAAAGCGACATACATACGTCCGAGGCATTTTATCTCAAAAGCATTCATCACGGAAAGACACGAGTAGTTACGATCGAAAAGCCGTACGGACGTTCCGATTGCGTAAGGACGTTTATGACGTCACACTTGGATACGACGTTATAGAAACAGTCAGCAACGATGGCGCGCGGAAAACGTCACACGAAGATAATTCAAGTAAAAGCGGCACCTACAGATAAGTGTGATGTTATTAATCTTGTTAAACTTGCAAAGAAATCACAAAAGAATACTTGCAAGCCAGATATGGTAAAATTGTCGCCAGAAATCACGGAAATTAACGTAGAATGTCTGGATGTTTCATCTACCTTAGCAACAAGCGAGACAGCAAAAAACTACGTCATGGCAATGAAACAGATCACACCAAGTCCTGATAACATGAAGAGAGTTTTGGAAGATGATTTTATAGAAGTTCAGTTGAAGATGGAGGGACCAGCAGATAACGCGGCAGCTGTCTTAGAGCCAGACATGATGATTGTTGGGGACAGAGTAACTGAAGCAAAAGATGACAAGGAAACGAGGAAGGAGAAAAGGGTTAAGAAGAAGAAAAACAAGAAGAAGAATAAAAAGGTAAAATAAGAATGAACTGTGTACATCCACATTGTCAATAACAAAATTATTTCAATTATTATTAAAATAATAGTGTAGTGATTGTAGGATATGATCACAGTTCCGTCTTGGTGTAGAGTTAACTCTTTAGCAATGTCAGGGGCGTATTTAGGTGGGGGGCTAGGGGGCTTGAGCCCCCCCCCAGCTGGCTGGCAAGATATGATTTATAAAAAATGAGCCCCCTAAAATTGCTTACTTATCCATTATATGCACATTTCTTGTTTACTAGCCCCCCAATATACAAGGAGGGTCAGTGTGATTTAGCCCCCAATCATAAACTTGACAGGATTATAGCCTATGTAAACTACATGCTTCATTGACTTGCAGGTGATAAACCACACTATCTGATTGGCTAAAGGAGAAGTATTGGACTAATGAAATGACCTGAAACATTTAGCCACAGGCTTAAGAAATTAATCAAATTATATTAAAAAATATATGTACACAAATTATTGACAACCCCCATGTTTTCAGTCATTACTGAAAGTAATGCTATTTAGAAACTCTGAATATTGTAATATAATTTCTACTATAATAACTATCATATAAAAGTATGTAGTTTAGTTAATGGTGATTTTTTTAAATTGATAGAATTTGCAATTTATTACTAGATAATCTAATTAACAAAATACAGAAATATGGAAATTTTTTAACTTCGTACATTGAAACACTGTCAATAACTGTGAGATTATTCATTATTTGTATTGCATGCACAATGATGGTTGTATAGCTGGAAATCGCACCAATTCAATTTGCCAGTTTAAAAATTTTCGACCACGGGAGCCCTCCCAAGTTAAGCCCTCCCCCTGAAGACAGATTTTTGTTTTGTTCGCAAAAAGCAGACTTGACTAAGATAAGGGAAGATAGATAGAGATTAAGTTTTCCACAACAAGAGGGATACAAACCTATATTAGGACCACAACCTTAAACTTTTCTAGATGAACTTTGTGACCAATCAGTTTTATGAAATTTTGTCCAAATTCTAATGTCTTGAGTTTCATACAATTAAAGTTCATACATTTAATCCTTTTCAATGTTTAGTATTGCATGTTCATTCGTCAAGCATAACAGTGATAAGATAACAGGAAATTGCACCAATTCAGTGGGCGCTTTAAAAAATCGCCCACCATTAAAGTTAATTAGGGGAGCGATAAAAATCCTGGTCCTACCAGGGATCGAACCCACGACCTCTAGCATTGTAGGCGGACATTCAACCTGATCACTAAAGAGGGCTGTTGGAAGTGGCCATATGTATACCTACAATCACTACACTCCCCCCTTTACTTATTGGAGCTCATCAGCTCCTGTTTGCTACACCAAATTCTAACTTCTTGAGCTTTATACATTAAAGTTCATACATTTAATCATTTTCACAAAATTTGTTGTCTTTAATTTTTAAGTATTGCATGATCATTCGTCAAGCATAACAATGGCTAGATAACAGGAAATCGCACCAATTCAGTGGGCCCTTAAAAAATTTCGCCCACGGGAGGGGACACCCCTCCCGGAACCCTCCACAGGTTGAGCCCCCCCTCTGAAAATTTTCTGGATACGCCCCTGAATGTGGTTGAGTACCCGCCTACAAATGTAAGGGTGCTGGGTTCAATTCCTGGTGATGACCAGATTTTTCTCTCTCCCGAATTTATATGAAATTATCACTGTGCAGGGGCGTAGCTGGGCTTATTTTGAGTGTACGCATTTGGTACATCCAGAGTTGCTAGAGGGTTCGGGGACATGCACCCCTCCTCCCCTTTTTTCTACGAAGCCTTACATGCATTCTGGAGTATCATTATAATCAGAATTATAGCGTATACATGGCATGATTAACTCTGATTCTATACCATAAGTCCATATTCTTCAATTTAAAACATACTATTTCGTTTTTTTTGGCGTAAAAGAACATCACAAAAGAAAACAGTCCGTCCACTATGGAATCAATGGGGAAATATCTCTACACAACATGAAAGTGTAGCAAGAATGTCAACATACGTTTTCAGGAGATTATACGCTAGCAATGCTTTTATAAATTAAAGCCAACTTTTACGAATGTTCAGTGGAGTTATGCGCATATTACGAGGGATATTAGTAGTAGAGAATATGCATAATTTACTTTTTACAGGACAAACTCACAAGGTTCAGAAATGGTGTTTTGACCATGTGATAAATGTGCATGTGTACCTATAAATCGGTCCTATACTTCAAGTTAGGTTATTAAAAAATAAAGACAGCTTTATAGAAAACTGTATATATTTTACAACAAAAAAAAACCAGGACCAAATTAAGTCAACAACATTTAGCCATTTATGAACATTGTGATTTGCAGACCGTTCAAACTATTAGTATTACAGATTTTGCGATGTGTTTGGCTGTTTCCATACCTCAGCGAGTTAGAATCTCGACACAAACATCATTTGTTCTATATTCATTTCAACATGCATTGTGCAGACCATGAAAATATATAAAAATGTCATGTTCTAACGCGAGTAATTGTCAAAGCGTGAGGCATAGAAGTTTATCATATGTTCTCACTTTCAGTATCAATCCGATTAATATACAGTGATGCGTTAATTGAGAAACTAATGACCGACTAAAAACTTAACGATTCGCAACTCGAATTATTCTTGTCCTTTGGTTTGACTAGGGAGGAGTATTATGAAACGGTCCATAATTTGACTCGGGACACCATGCTTAGGCGATTTCCGTCTTTCGGCCAATTCCGACATAGTTCCGAGTCGTGTTCGTTTGTTTCCGGTACTTTACGTAAAGTAGAAAACAAACGAAGAGTAGTCTCCTCAGGGAGGTATATAAATAAATACAAGTTAAATAGTTCCTGCGGCCAATTGTTTTACAGACCAGTATTGTGAGAGACATTTCTTATAATTTTAGAAACTAGAACTTTTTAAAGTGTTAATAAGGCTTGATAAAAAGGTATGAGGAAATCGGACAAGGGAGGCAGCACACTTTACCAGCTGAGCAAAGACTCGCATCAGTAACATCACAACACATGTACAATGAGCAATGCCTTCACGTAAGTCAAAGAAACAATTAAAAAGTCCAAGTCCCCGCCGAAAAATGCGGAATTTTACAAACCTCTCTGATTTAGTGGGCTTATGTGTGTTTGGGTATATTTATTTAGTATAATTTACCAAAAATTGGTGTTATTTTCATTATTAGTAATTCAAATGCGTAATATAGTTTATTTACGACAAATAGTTTATTAAATACAAGTATTTGCGTAAAAACGTTCATACTTGTGTACATTTGGGTATGGGTGCATGCAGAGCGTAAGAATGTAAATAAAGCGATTCTCACGACGTGTAAATTTACGGATATTTTGATCAGTAAAAATATGGACAATCAGTAAATTTACTGATTATCCATAAAAACAGCATAATCCTAGACCTGATAAAGGTTGCATATCTGAGATTGATTTTGTTCCACATGTAGTAAATCCATTGACAGTAGCATATGGGAAGGCTGGCAAACCTAGGTTGGTACTAGACTGTAGGCATATAAATGAACACTTAGTAAAATTTAAGTACAGATATGAGGATGTTTCGGTTGGCAAGAAATTGTTTTCTGAATCTGAGTTTTTGTTTACATTTGATTTGAAGTCTGCGTACCATTATGTAGAAATTTTTGAAGGTCATCGTACATTTCTAGGGTTTGCATGGGAATCATATGGCAAGAACAGGTATTTTGTTTTCAATGTGCTAGCTTTCGGATTAGTCACTGCGGGTTTCATTTTTTCTAAATTGTTGAGAGTGGTTATAAAATACATAAGATCAATGGGACATAAAGTGATCACATTTTTAGATGATGGGATAGGAGGTCATGCAGTATTTAAAAAAGCTTTACAAGTCAGCTCATACGTACAGCAGCTATTATTTAAGCTGGGATTTTTATTTGCTGATGAAAAGTGTTTTTGGTTACCTTCCAAAAATGCTACTTGGCTAGGTTATAATTGGAATATATGGCAACAAATACTTTGCATGCTAATTTAGATAGAATATCTAGATTAGAAAATGCTATTGATTCAATGGTTTTTCAATTGAAGGGTTACAAAATCAAGTGTATTTCGGTTAGATTTTTGGCATCTATTGTTGGTCAAGTTATTTCTTTGCAACATTGCTTGGGAAAAATAGTTAGTTTCAAAACCAGATATTTATACCAATGTATAGAAACAAGACTGGGTTGGGATAGTTTGGTATTTCTGTCAAATGAGGCCATACTTGAACTTAAGTTCTGGAGAGAGAATGCCAGAAGTTTGAATGATACAGGTTGTTGTATCAAAGAAAACATTGTGATTGATGTTGAATGCTTTTGTGATGCAAGCCATGCTGGATATGGTGGTTATGTTTCCCTTTGTGAGGGTGCCTTAATTGAAGGTAGTGAGGTGTATGGTAATTGGAATGATCTGGAAAAGGTATCTAGCTCAACATGGAGGGAGCTAGAGTCTGTAGACCGAGTTATAAGAAGTAACTTAGAGAGTCTAGAGGGAAAATATGTAAATTTGTATTGTGATAACAAGAATGTGAGCACAGTGTTGGAAAAGGGAAGCAAAAACCCTGGTTTACATGCGATAATTGGCTCAGTAAAAGACTGTTGTGACAATAATGACATAAAATTATATCCGAAATGGATTTCAAGATCAGATAACAGTAAAGCTGATGAGTTGAGTAGATATTTTGATAATGATGATTGGAAAATAGCAAGATGGGTTTTTGATCAGTTAGATAAATCATGGGGTGTTCATACAGTTGATAGATTTGCATCCAGTTTAAATAATCATTGTCAGACCTTTAACTCAAAGTTTTGGACTCCTGGGTGTTCAAGTATAAATGCCTTTGAACAAAATTGGTCAAAAGATGTCAATTGGTGGGTCCCACCTCCTTCATTGATTGTGGAGGTTTTACATAAGTGTATCAAAGAAAGGGCTAACGGTACGATCATTATTCCGTTTTCGAAGTCTGCACCATTTTGGCCACTTGCGCATTCCAGTAATTGTTTTAGATATTTTGTCGAGGAAGTCATAGAACTGCCACAGGAAGGTATTATTGTGAAAGGTTTAGGTAATAACGGTATTTTTGGAACAAGTCCGTTGAAAACAAAAATGTTAGCGTTAAAAATAAGATTTTAACGCAAGGGTGATGTATACTCTGTGTAAGTTGCAGTGAAGGGTTTAAGAGGTAATTCTGAGTACTGATATATGTGTATTCATGATGCTTATGGAAGTATATTTGCTATTTCAGGATTAGATCTACAATCGCATATAGCTGATGCCATGAGAGCTGATGGGATTCCGTTTAATTTTGAGCATTCAATGATAGCCAAAAGTATGGCTAGGAGGATAATTATGTCAAAGAGTGACAATACAACGAAGAAATAATTTAACGTTTTCCAAAATTGGTGTAAATATTGTGAGAGCAAGCAGTTCGCTAAATTACCAGCAAGTCCTGTGTGTATCGCGATTTATATCACTGAATTATTGGACAAGGGTTCGTCGTATCATACCATTTCTGCTATAGTGTATGCAGTAAAATGGGTGCATTCAATAAATAACTTTACAGATCCTACAGACAATAGTTTCATCAAAAAATTACTGGAATCGGCCAAAAGGACTGCCAAACAAGCTGTGAAGAGAAAAGACATTGTAACATCAGAGATGTTAATTTCTTTATGTAATATGTACATGGATTGTGAGGATTTATGTATTGTGAGAAACTTATGTATGGTTACTTTATCATATGCTGGTTTTTTGAGATTCAATGAAATGAGTAATATTAGATGTAAAGATATTTCTTTTTCTGGTACACATGCATGTATTTTTATTGTTAAAAGTAAAACAGATCAATACAGAGATGGAAATCAAATTGTTATTGAAGAGGGTCATTCTTCTGCATGTCCTATCAAAATGTTAAAACGGTATATGAGTCTTGCTCAGTTAAAAGTTGGATGTGATTCATTTTTATTTAAACCAATATGTAAATCAAAAGGATTAAGTAAATTAGTTTGGAAAGACAAGCCTATTAGTTACACTCGGGCGAGAGAAATTGTTATTTCTTTATTTAAGACAATTGAACCAACTTTGGATATTGGTTTGCATTCTTTAAGGGCTGGTGGGGCTACTGCTGCAGCAAATAGCAAAGTTGATACTAGGTGTTTAAAACGGCATGGTAGGTGGAAAACAGATGTTGCCAAGGACATGTACATTAAAGATTCTATGGAAAGTAGATTGGAGGTATCCAAAAGTTTAAATATTTAAATGTGCTGGCATTGTGTTTGTAGTTTCATTATTAGAAAATATTACTTTTACTTGGATGTTTTTTGTATATTTAAATTTTTGAAAGAATATATACTGAGCCAAAGTTCTAACTAGACCCCATGACTATTATGGTATATTTTTGTTGGTAATGGAAACATGCAAAAATAAATTGTATGATGAGAAAAACAATTCATTTTCCAACAACAAAATTAATCTTTCAATAACAGAACATGTTGGCTCATCACAAAACACATTCTTTTACAACTTCACCCTCTAAGTTAAAAGTCACACTGTTCAAAAAGCGCGTATATCCGCTATGTCATCGAGTGATATCTGAGCAACGTCTAACCCTGGCTCGGATGTCAAATCGAATGTACCCCTGTTCAATGATAGACCGTGCCCTAAAGATGAATTGCTGCAATTCTTAAAGATTTTGAGGAGCGACCGGAAGTCGTCTGATGCGTTAATCAAACTCTAGCCAGAAGTGGTTTATATGGGGATTTGTAACCCAACAAAACTCTTTAACATGATTACGTGGTAGGAAATTCTTAATTGTGGCAGTTGTGTGACTAGTAGCCCCATCATGTACGAGGGATAAACAACCACACGTCGTCATTTTAGGAATTGACGTCCGAGATATCGCGTAACTTCAGCCTCCCGGCGTCAATGACGTTTTGGTATGTTAAGACTCAATGCAATCGCGGTTTTCATAACAGAAAGTCCTCGATTCGAAATTGTGCACAGGGTAATCGCAAAAACTACGGCACCTACAGCCAAAAGCAAGATATCAATGGAAACCGGACGTTGTTGGCCAGAACATGGTCAGTATAATATGTTAACATATCGAAGAAAAAAGACAGAAAACAGCAAATTACCTGTTTGACATGGGCGCCGCCATTAGAAAAACCGAAATGCAACCATCACGTGATCCCCCCTCTGTTAATATGAAGACGTACATATGTTTCGCAAACAGTGGCTCGCCTGGAATGATTCGTCCAGCTGAATGATAAGTATTGTCATTTAATTAAGGCTGAAAATCGCTCACCTCGAATGGCTGAAAACAACAAACCTACCAGAAACGACAGAAAGCAGAATGAAATTCATTGTTTCAGATCACTGAAATGGTGAACTTATGGGCGGCACGGTGGTCGAGCGGATAAAGTGCTTGACTACTGATCGTGAGGTCTTTGGTTCGATCATTGGCTGGGGCACTTTCTGTAACGCTATTTATAGTGTTTTCCACCCATCTAGAGATGAACTGGTTGAAAACCCATTGGTAGTATTGTGTGTATCGGTGTTTAAGGCAAGTACATAGTTTCCAATTTTCAGATTTTTTTCTCATTTCGTTTTGTGCAATCCGTGACTAAAGGATTTAAGCTGTAAATATTTTAATATGCGCAACGTTTTCATCCTTGATTTTTTCTTACTTCCATTGTTCATACATTTTTTAATTTTGTGTAATAATATTGTATTATCGTGTAGAAACTTGGCTATTGTCAAAATTGTATCGATCGGATTACATAACTCCCGTGCCTCAAGAAAATGCAAAAACGCACGAATTCTACGTGCACCATTTATGCATGATAGATTTTGCTGTAAATTGTTTCGAATCCTTTGTAAGGTTTGCCAATGGAAAGAAAATCACAAAAGAACTATAAAGCACTATATGAAAACAATCTTACAGTTTCTTTGTTCACGGATTAAAATGTCATCAAGTAAATACAGTTTGGTAACTAATCATACAAAGTTTGAAAAGTGTTGACAGAAACCCCAGTGTTGCGTTTCTAGATGTACTCAGTATATTATTTGTTTCTGTACCTTATAACATGTATATTCACGATTGTCAAACGAATCAGTTATTCATATAATTATACATTTATAATATGATCTACATTTTAACCAATGATACTAAAGGTCTCTTTGTGGTGGTTATATAATAAACACCATAATTTATAGGTTGCCCCTTTAGATGTGTCATGTGTTAGTGTGTAAATCTATTTGCCAATCAAAGTAGGATGCTACATTATACAACTGCTGGAATACCTCAGTTAACGTGTAATGATAGCACCGGTCAATGCAAGCGTAACCAGTCATTTGTATTCATTAAAACTTCTAACTTACTTAATATACATGTATAGTATCCTGCACTTTGATTAGCCAACAGAAAATGGCTCAAAGGCATGGCGTTAAGTATGTTTTGAACTAAAAATATACTTGATAAGACTGTACTCTGCTCGGTCTAAAATTAGTTGATCCGGAGTCGCCTCCCCTGTTTCAAGGGAAGTAACTCTGCTCAGCCTAAAATTATCCGATCCGGAGTTGCCTCCCCTAGTTCAAGGGAAGTTACTCTGCTCGGCTTAAAATTAGTCGATCCGGAGTTGTCTCCCCTGATTCAGGGGAAGTTACTCCGCTCAGCCTAAAATTAGTCGACCCGGAGTTGCGTCCCCTTATCCAAGGGAAGTAACTCTGGACGGTCTCAAATTAGTCGACCCAGAGTTGCCTCCCCAGGTCCAAAGGAAGTTACTCCGCTCATCCTAAAATGAGTCGACCCGGAGTTGCCTCCCAATAATCAAGGGAAGTAACTCTGGTCGGTCTAAAATTAGTCGACCCGGAGTTGCCTCCCCTGGTTCAAGGGAAGTAACTCTAGTCGATCTAAAATTAGTCGACCCGGAGTTGCCTCCCCTTAATCAAGGGAAGTAACTCTGCTCGGCCTAAAATTAGTCAATCCGGAGTTGCCTCCCCTGGTTCAAGGGAAGTAACAACGGTCAGACTAAAACTAGTCGACCCGAAGTTCCCTCCCCTGTTTCAAGGGAAGTAACTCTGCTCGGCCTAAAATTAGTCCATCTGGAGTCGCCTCCCCTGGTTCAAGGGGAGTTACTCTGCTCGGCTTAATATTAGTTGATCCGGAGTTGCCTCCCCTGGTTCAAGGGAAGTAACTACGGTCAGCCTAAAATTAGTCGACCCGGAGTTGCCTCCCCAGGTTCAAGGGAAGTCACTCTGGTCGGTCTAAAATTAGTCGACCCGGAGTTGCCTCCCCTGGTTCAAGGGAAGTAACTCTGCTCGGAGTAAAATTAGTCTTCCCAGAGTTCCCTCCCCTGTTTTAAGGGAAGTAACTCTGCTCAGCCTAAAATTAGTTGATCCGGAGTTGCCTCTCCTGTTTCAAGGGAAGTAACTCTGCTTGGCTTAAAATTAGTCGACCCAGAGTTGCCTCCCCTGGTTCAAGGGAAGTTACTACGGTCAGACTAAAATAAGTCGATCCGGAGTTGCCTCCCCTGTTTCAAGGGAAGTAACTCTGCTCGGCCTGAAATTAGTCGATCCGGAGTTGCCTCTCCTGTTTGAAGGGAAGTAACTCTGCTTGGCTTAAAATTAGTCGACCCAGAGTTGCCTCCCCTGGTTCAAGGGAAGTTACTACGGTCAGACTAAAACAAGTCGATCCGGAGTTGCCTCCCCTGTTTCAAGGGAAGTAACTCTGCTCGGCCTGAAATTAGTCGATGCGGAGTTGTCTCCCCTGGTTCAAGGGAAGTAACTACGGTCAGACTAAAATTAGTCGACCCGGAGTTCTCTCCCCTGTTTCAAGGGATGTAACTCTGCTCGGCCTTAAATTTGTTGATCCGGAGTTGCCTCCCCTGGTTCAAGGGAAGTAGCTCTGCTCGGCCTTAAATTAGTCGATCCGGAGTTGCCTCCCCTGGTTCAAGGGATGTAACTACTGTCAGACTAAAATTAGTCGACCCGGAGTTCCCTCCCCTGTTTCAAGGGAACTTACTCTGCTCGGCCTAAAATAAGTCGACCCGGAGTTCCCTCCCCTGGTTCAAGGGAAGTTACTCTGCTCAGCCTTAAATTAGACCACCCGGAGTTGCCTCCCAAGGTTCAAGGGAAGTTACTCTTGTCTGTCTAAAATTCGTAGACCCGGAGTTCCCTCCCCTGTTTCAAGGGAAGTAACTCTGCTCGGCTCAAAATTAGTCGATCCGGAGTTTCCTCCCCGGGTTCAAGGGAAGTTACTACGGTCAGACTACAATTAGTCGACCCGAAGTTGCCTCCCCAGGTTCAAGGGAAGTAACCAAGGTCGGTCTAAAATTAGTCTACACAGAGTTGCCTCCCCTGGTTCAAGGGATGTAACTCTATGTGTGACCCAGGTATGGTTTCTGGCATACAGGTGATGTGTGACCCAGGTATAATGTCTGTCATGCAGGTGAGGTGTGACCCAGGTATGGTGTCTGGCATACAGGTGAAATATGACCCAGGTATGATGCCTGGCATACAGGGAATGTGTGACCCAGGTATGATGCCTGGCATACCGGTGATGTTTGACCACGGTATGATGTCTGTCTGTTATACAGGTGATGTGTGACACAGGTATGATGTCTGTCATACAGGTGATGGGTGACCAAGGTATGGTGTCTGGCTTACTGGTGATGTGTGACAGGTATTTTGTGACCCAAGTATGATGTCTATCATACAGAAGATGTGTGACCCTGGTATGGTGTCTGGCATACAGGTGATGTGTGTCCCAGGTATGATGCCTGGCATACAGGTTAAGTGTGACCGAGGTATGGTGCCTGGAAAACAGGTTATGTGTGACCCAGGTGTGGTGTCTGGCATACAGGCGATGTGTGACCCAGGTATGATGTCTGGCATATGGATGATGTGTGACACAGGTATGTCTGGCTGATGTGTGACCCAGGTATGATGTCTGGCAACCTGGTGATGTGTGACCCAGGTATAATGCCTGGCATACAGGTGATGTGTGACAGAGGTTTGTCTGGCATATGGTTGATGTGTGACCATGGTATGGTGCCTGGCATACAGAAGATGTGTGACCCAGGTATGGTGTCTGGCATACAGGTGATGTGTGACCAAGGTATGGTGCCTGGCATACAGGTTATGTATGACCGAGGTGTGGTGTCTGGCAAACAGGCGATGTGTGACCCAGGTATGATGTCTGGCATACGGGTGATGTGTGACGCAGGTAGGTCTGGCTGACGTGTGACATATTGTCTTGCATACTGCCTTACGTTCATTAACGAAAACGTCCCCTGCGAGAATAAGTTCGTCACGCGAACTACTTATTAAACGATTATAATCGTTCGCCACAAACAATTTCAAGATGGCGGAGATAGACGATTTAATGGGCTTACTTGCTTAGATTTTCAGCCGTAGATTGAAAATTAGGAACTCAAAACACGAAAGAAGTATTACTATTTATTCAGCTTTGGTATCCACACTGTATCACTAATGCAAAACACATACAATCTACAATTAATTGAATCAAATATTTATCTATCCGCCATCTTTGTTTGCTTGGCGACGCTTGGCGAGCTATGTGTAAAGGTCGTTCGCGATTGGCTAACATGTTCGTGGCGAACTTATCGTTCATTAACGCGAACACAGGTATTGCTCACGAACGTTGGCGAGCGTTTTCGTTAATGAACGCACTGCTGGTTGCACTAAAATTCACAGTTCAAGGGAAATAACTCTGGTTGGCTTAAAATTTGTCAATGCCTAGTTCCCTCCCCAGTTGATCCAGAATGCACTTCCCTGCTTCAAGGGATGTAACTTTGGTTGGCTTAAATTGATCAGAGTTCCCAGAGTTGGTTGGCCTTAAAATTAGTCAATATTGTATTTTTTGTGTGGCGATAAGCCACACAATGTAATAACTATCTTTCAGCCTTTTTCAGCTTTATATATACTATCAAGTTAACGCCCTTATGCCTACACCAATAAATAGGTCTATGATTTGAACAATATTAATAGTATGCTACACAGGTTACACGTATCATTGAACCCGATTTGTTTACATTACCAACATTTATTAATATTAAGACCAACAATTACATCAGACTTTTATTTTTTGAGGATATTTTCATTTTATAGCAAATCATTCCGCATGGACTATATTCCTACTACCAAAGGCCTGCGAACCGCCAAGGACCGTCAAGAAAGTTGAGAAAGTAATCCCACGGTTTCATGTTTACATATCGGGGCATTCATATGCTAATTGATATACAACGAGCTATTGGTCAGTGACTAGTTTGTATTGTTTATTCAGCCAATAGATTTCTGGTGGAACACGGATGAACTGAAATATGTCTGTTAAAATCACTCCGCCGCTGAACATTTGTAGACGATGACCTAATTATGTTGTTTACAAACATTGATGCTATAAATAGAAACAACATGTTTTCACTGGTGGTGGGAAGCTGAATTAGTTCAAGGACAGTATATACAGTCTATCTAACCGCTAGCAGACGATCGATACACTAACTTGATTAGCTTAGACAGGATCTACTATATTAATAGATCTCTGGTTTAGAACAGTACTGTCACGCAATATTCAATTAATTGCAGTTCCGTCAATTACTATCGGATTTTGACAAAATAAATTTTGTCAATACCATGAGATATTTCAATTTATTAATATCAAATTAAATTTAAATTATAAAATAATATGAATTCACATGATCGACTTTAAATATATATGTATATGGCATCTAAGAGAAGTGCTGTGACATGAAACCATAATTCTATCTGGTTCCGTTCGTGAATTATTTCATTCAACCAAAAAA
Source organism: Spisula subtruncata (assembly GCA_963678985.1). Lineage (NCBI taxonomy): Eukaryota > Metazoa > Mollusca > Bivalvia > Venerida > Mactridae > Spisula > Spisula subtruncata. Next base: position 12,797,447 of record OY787662.1, on the reverse strand, counting down.
AAGTCATGATATTACCATTGATATCATTTTCTTATATTTTCCTTCTATTGAAATCTGGTTCTATCTTATTAATTACCTCCCTTTATTTAATTTTCCCAACATATTTCTACCTAGTCCTGTTTCCATTGCGGGGGGGGGGGCATCTCGTTTGTTGTGTTTTAATTCCCAGTTCATCAGTTGTATGGAGACTACCCAGTCACTCATCTTGACACCGACGCTTGGTGTCTTGAGAGCAGCTCAAGCATTCGAGTGAGTCTGGGCTTATCAGAACTCTGACACAGCATGTTGGTGCAGCCTTTATTTGAATGGTCAAAATGACATCAGTTCGCCACACATCAGTACTTTCAGTGCTTTGATTTATTATGTGAAGAGTTGCATACCTTATTGTGTTTGTATTTTTTTTACTAGTCGAATATATATTATTTTCTTAATAAGCTACTGATAGCGTTCAATGAACACCCCCAACTCTTATGTGTATGTATTTAAAAGTTGACTGCTCAAGCGATGTAATCTTTATCACTGACCCGGATGAAAACTCCTTCGGTAAAGGTACTGCAAGGCGATAAAGAGCCAAGTCTTCCCCGTCGATATCCATACCATATTTATCTCTTTTCAGATACGGATAATAGTGTGTGTTGTTGATGATAAGGCAACTAGACTGGTTCCACTTGTTCCCGTCTATCTGTCTTTTTTTGGTAGTTAGTACTTTCAAGGTGAAGTCATCCCAGGGATTTAGCATCGCAGTCTTGAAGAAATTTTTACGCCTGCTATGAACAGGGTAAGCATCCTGATTGAAAATCCTGAGCCCAGAAGGATGTCAGTAAAATTGCATCCGATTGGTGAAGAGTCAACATAGGTTGATCAAAGTGTCAACATGGGTAGACCAAAGCTTACAAAATAACAACACATAATGTGTTTGAAATAAAAGCAAGTACATTGTTATGTGTTGTTAATTTGTAAGCTTTGGTTTTAAAAAAAGAAACAAAATTCACAAATTGGAAATCATCATTTTCATTATCAACATGTTATAATCTCGATCCATAGCAACAATTAAACATAACAACAACATTTAATAACACCAATCATTAAACCTGACATTTTATAACAACAATATATCATCATTTTATAATTAAATCATCAATGCAACAACAACACCAACCATATAACATAAGTATCAACATAATATACCCATATCGACAATGCAACAACAACAATATAAAATCAGTATCAAAATATATTTAAAGCAGTAATGTAACATCTCAACAACAATTTGAAATCATTGTAAACATATATGTCCAAAGTAACAATGTCACAATAACAAAACTAACCAAAAATAAAATAATAATTATGAACATTTTATCATCTCTAAAGCAACAATGTAAAGTCAATGCAACCAAAATCAACAAGTTTTAACTTGGTATAAATAGTAAGTCAGTAAAAATTGCATGCAGAAATAATGCTTTGTTTGAATAACCATATATCACATTATGTATTAAACAGCATCAAATCTAACCTTTAATAAATTACAAAATCCTTCAATACTGGTATATGCAAAGTAACCAGACTAAAGAAGGTGCAAATCGACTGGCTCAGAAAAAACCAGAGAGAAAACCCTTTTTCAATAAGGAAAAACTCTGGAAATCTGTGTCCGTTTGTCACATACAAAAGTATGCACATGTACATGTGATGTCGATTCGCTGAATGTCGGACCTCATCCATTGTAATTTATATGACAAATAAAACAAGAACTGACCAGACTGAAAAAAAGCTATTTTTAATTTTCTCTGGGGTGGAAAACCCGACAAAATAAAACGAAAATTCCTCTCAAAAAAAGAAGACAGAGAATTAAAATTAAAATATAAAAAGACTTCTTGGGTAAAAAGAATTATTGACAAAAATAACAATGGATCCTGGAAAATATCATTTGAACAACAATTAAAATGTTACAACCAAAGATATAAATAAAATGTTAAGCAAAAACATATTCCTACACAATGACTCCATCTTAAGGAATTTTCAATATAATTTTTTACACCAACCAACACATATCTGTAAAACTGCCAATTAACTCACTCAAGATTATGCGATTTCTGCAATATGCAAGATGAAACAATAGAACACCTTTTTTTGGGGAATGTCATGTAACACAAAATATCTGGTATAGACTGAGTAACTTTCTAAAAACAAAACAATTTGAAATACAGTTCAACCGTCAAAATGTATTTTTTGGAATTCAAGAACAATTAATGTATCACAAACACTGCTTTACTATATTATCATTTTATGCAAATTTTATCTCTTCAAAAGGAAACAAGTTAAAATAATACTCAGAATGGATGGATTAAGGACATTCGTTCCATTTCAGTTGAGCGGAAGTTTAAAAATCGCAGTCCCTTAGACGTATCTGAAGCATCTAACTACAATGATCAAAACGTATGCAAAAGTTCAAAATTGATGCAGTGGTACATTTCTATGTCTTAAAATCTAGATAATTCTGAATATTAAATACTAATTTACATTGTTGATGAAAATATCAAGGTAACTACTGATGAGGCCTTACGATTGATTTATTCGAAATGGTTTTAAAAACAACAATGTTTGTAAAACGTAGTACTATATGCGCTTGATCATATCAAAACTAGTTGATATTTTATAACCGCACCTCAAACTATCTGAAAGAAGGTTCTTTTGTGTTTATTTCTAAAGGGTTTTGACAAGCAAATGCAGGAGAAACAACCCTTAAACTGTTAACATATTAGATTATTAACTTTTATAAAACGCGTATTATCGCGAAAACGATAGACAAAGAATGCAAAACGTTCATTCGTTGTGTAGCCTCTCCTGATTTCAGCATTTCTGAAACACTAAAAGTTCAATTTAAAAAATCTAGCCGATCAATCGTCATGAAATTTGCTATGAAACTTCTATTATTGTTCCTGTACTTGTTGCATATACGAAAACCGTAAAACATATTTTTTAAAAAAATACATGTTTTAAAATATTATTTAGAAATACAAATAACTTACTAAGTATATAATTAAGTAACTGCTTGATTCCTGACATGCGTAATTTCATGTATGCCAAGTTTTATGCTGTTTGAACCACAACTTTTTCAGTAAAATACATTTTTCAGTTTATAGGGGTTGTCCCCTAACGGTAAGAATATCTTAAAAACTAGTCGAGCAAACCTGTTGGGAATTTTCTAAATGATTGGCATTGATCTGATCTTCATAAAAATAACAGGTTTTATATACCTTGTACAGAAAATTTCAAAAGGAACGAAAATAGAATTACACTAAATGTGAAACTTTAATGTAAAATGTAAACTTATCTTTAAACAAAAATGGAAAAGATTCCTATGACATGTTATTTTTACACTACTTCATAGATGGTACGGTCAACCCCTCTCCTCCCTCTCTAATTTTATACTATATACATTTTGTTTTGATTTCCTTAAACTGCTCAAATAAAATGAAATTATATCGAAATACATGTATGTTATATATTAAAGGGGCATCAAATGAAAAAAAAACTACATAAAAATATATTATATGTATATAGTTAATTTCAAGATTTTAGGCCATTGGCCCATGAATCACATATAATATAATTACAAGTAATAATTACAAACAATTACCAACATGTTACAAGTAACATAGTATGTTAGAATATAATGTTATGTACATAGTACAAACAGTATCGTATTGCAGGGGGTTGCTTAAGCGGTACCTAACCAACTCTTTAATATATATTTAAATTGTTGTTTTAGCAATATAAACTATACTTACAATGAGTACAGAAACCCGTACAGACAAAGATTATTGGGTATTAGGTAAGCAATCCCGCACAATACTACAATGTATTGATAAACATGGTTGATATGTTCCGGTCAGTGTTATAATTAATAAGACAATATTAACATAATATAGCAAGGATAGTGACATAAACTGGGTAGTAGATTGCATTTAGCAGTATATGTTTGGAGAAAAGTAAGTTAAAAATAATACAATCTGTCTCGCCTTTCAAAACTTTTAAATATATAGATGGATAGTTGCTTTATCGTAGAATGATTTGTGGACAAGATTAGTTCTATAAATTTCGGGATGTTCGGTCTTTGCCAAAAATAGCGTTTTATGAAGTCTTTTCTTATGTCATAAAATGGGAACATTTCAACCAAAAACGTACTATATTTACTATTCTCATTGTGTACGACCATAAATGAAATTATTTTGGGTAGAAAGCTTCACTCCTAAGATATTTTTAAGGAAGTGTAAATGAGTGTGTTCTAATATTTCCGCCTCGGCAAATCCCCATATTTCAGATCCATATTATTTATATTAACTATAACAATGTTAAAATCCTGAAGCAACTTAAGCAACTTATGAAAACATATCATTTAGACCTAATAAATATATCATCTCAAATCACACATTCATCTACTCTTGCAGACTTAATATCTAGCACAAAATTTTACTGTTAAGGATACTGGACCAAACTCACACACTCCACTATTTGTGTAGAGTAAATGTCTTAGCACAATATTTGAACTATTTCCAGTCTGTTCAAAGTTTATCGATAACAGTTGTAAACATCAACTCATCTGTCAGGTAAAATCTTGGTTTAACTGGGTAAACCCAGGTTAATGGTAGTCCCCGTTATTCTTTCAAAAGGGATAGTTATAGAATAACTTATTGAATCCACAGTAGACACTATCTGATTTGAAGTACTGATTGATTAGAATTGCTCCTATGTCCATGCAGATAATATCCATCTTTAGGATACCTGTTGGGAAAAACAAAAATAATCAAATAAATACCAACAAGTACAGTCACACAATCTCCCATCAACAAAAGTTTAAATGGTTAAGACAAACTACCTTTGGAGTGGGCATGACCAGTTTTGGTACTTATCCCTCTTTGATAAACATTCCATATTGACTATCCAAGAAGAGTAATCAACAAAGCACAATAATGTTCATGATTAAAAAGAATACATGATTACTAATTCGGTGTAGAACTATATGTTCAAGAAAGTATGCCGACAGTAGCTCAACATATTGAATAAACAAAAACAGACTAACAAACTGAATGTTCTATCAGTAGCTAAGTAGTTGAGTTACGCAAAAGTAAACCTCATGGATTATGTGGTTACAGTTTTGGAACCAATTTCTGCATTTGATGAAGATAAAGAAGCCAATTTTACATTTACATATATTGTCATCTAACAAGTGTATATGTACAAAAAAAGTGGATTTTAAAACACTTACTTTCATTAAGAGAACGTATTGCTGATTTTACGATGCTTGATAAGTTTCAAGTCTCACATCTGAATAAGTCGTACGTTGTCCATCCCAAGGCACCATAATTTTTAGTTTAGTTGGATCAATCTGTAAAAAATATAGAACTAATGACCGGTTGGCCAGTATTTCACTCTCTAGTCCTGCTCGCTGACTGTGGATGGTATTACATGCCACATGCAGGACACAGGTATTTGAGATGAAATACTGGCCAACCGGTCAGTTACACACACTTTGAGTAACTCACACCAAATAGCCCCATATAAGACAGCAACTCACACCCATGTAACAGCCACTATCATAGATGAATCACTTATCAGCGGATTCAGTCACCCATCTACCTAATAAACTACAGTGGCTACACGTAGTTCCATGCCAGACAGCAACACAATACCCGTCACTATATTTGATGAAATTATATGAAGTGTTGTTGACTTAGATGACGTCACACCAAATAGTTCCATGCAAAACAGCGCACACCCCTGCAAGAGTCACTATCGTGGATGAATCTATTATTAGTGAAAATCACCCATTAACCAAATAAACTACAGTGGCTACACATAGTTCCATGCCAGACAGCAACACACTACCCGTCACTATCTTTGATGAAATTATATAAAGTATTGTTGACTTAGATGACCTCACACCAAATAGTCTCATATAAGACAGCAACTCACACCCCTGTAACAGTTACTATCATAGATGAATCACTTATTAGCGGAAATCACCCATCAACCAAATAAACTAGAGTGGCTCCACATAGTTCCATGCCAGACAGCAACACACTACCCGTCACTATCTTTGATGAAATTATATAAAGTATTGTTGACTTATGACCTCACACCAAATAGTCTCATATAAGACAGCAACTCACACCCCTGTAACAGTCACTATCATAGATGAATCACTTATTAGCGGAAATCACCCATCAACCAAATAAACTAGAGTGGCTCCACATAGTTCCATGCCAGACAGCAACACACTACCCGTCACTATCTTTGATGAAATTATATAAAGTATTGTTGACTTATGACCTCACACCAAATAGTCTCATATAAGACAGCAACTCACACCCCTGTAACAGTCACTATCATAGATGAATCACTTATTAGCGGAAATCAACCATCAACCAAATAAACTAGAGTGGCTCCACATAGTTCCATGCCAGACAGCAACACACTACCCGTCACTATCTTTGATGAAATTATATAAAGTATTGTTGACTTAGATGACCTCACACCAAATAGTTCCATGCAAGACAGCGCACACCCCTGTAACAGTCACTATCATAGATGAATCACTTATTAGCGGAAATCAACCATCAACCAAATAAACTAGAGTGGCTCCACATAGTTCCATGCCAGACAGCAACACACTACCCGTCACTATCTTTAATGAAATTACATGAAGTGTTGTTGACTTAGATGACCTCACACCAAATAGTTCCATGCAAGACAGCGCACACCCCTGCAAGAGTCACTATCGAGGATGAATCTATTATTAGCGGAAATCACCCATCTACCAAACTACCAAATAAACTAGCCACACAGGCTTCCAGGGCACCACATAGTTCCATGCCAGACAGCAACGCACTACCCGTCACTACCTTTGATGAAATTATATAAAGTACTAGGACTTAGATGACCTCACACCAAATAGTTCCATGCAAAACAGTGCACACCCCTGCAAGAGTCACTATCATGGATGAATCTATTATAAGTGGAAATCACCTGCCCATCGCTGAAATCGCCAATCTAATAGTTCCATTTCCTAAAGGAAACAAACAATGAAAATGACCTAAACTATGCCGACCTTTTTTGCTGAACCTGGTAGGTATCAGTCAAATTCTAGCTTCCTCAGTTTAATTCGGTTCTCAAATCTGAGCATATGTCTGCACTCTTTGAAAACCTGAAAATATAATTAATAATCAAAAATTCAATAAAACGAATCAAATCACTGGATGCCATTCAGTGAAATTTCATATCCTATACATCTACATACATGCAGTCAATGAACTTTTAAAATAAGAGAATTTTCACAGTTATTAAAAAGGCTTGACTGCATTCTTTATTTCAGCTTATAAGGAAATCGGTTAAAGCAAAAAATCAGCTGAAACATAATGATCTTTTTTTCCATTGAAGTATTGTGTGAGATAAATTTGTGCAAACAATTTCATTATGTTGTTTAATGTTTGCGCCTGGGTCATTTATCCGTGCAAATTAACCACATTCAATTAGTACAGATCCGTACTACATGGGTTAACAAATTTTTCATAAATTCAATACAAGATAAACCCTTAAATTTCATAAACTGTAAACCTATAAACTATTTCGCGCGATTTAAGTTTGCGGAGTTTGCCGATTGTAAAAATCCACGAAAGTAAATAGCCGCAAACATGTCCAGGAAAAGAAAAACGCGAAAGTTTCTTGTTTTTGAAGGAAATTCAACATTTTGGTACGCCATTGACAAGACCGTATTAGAAGTTGCTATTTTGTCAAAATATGGAATTTTAGGTTAATAGCCTTTTTCTGAATAAAAGCTACAGTAGAACCCCACCTTACGACCACCCCGAAATTACGACCACCCCGCTAATACGGGCATTTTTTGAAAGAACAGATTTTTTCCTTCTTTGTCTAATGGTCGTTAGTCCCGAAATTACGACCACCCCGCTATTCCGTAATGCGACCACTTTTTGCCAACCAAATGGTCAATTTGTGCAGATTTGAACCCCGAAATTACGACCAGTTGTAATCACACCTCTGAAAACACCTGCCATTGTTTACATAATCGCCGCCGAGACAAACTGTCAACACCTCTGTATATTACCGAAAAAATGACATCATTGTATTATCACCACCTTTGTCAGTACATTAGGGCAATGCTTATCCAATAAGGGGATAATTAAAGTCTATAAGATGTTGTGATAATCTTTTAATTGCCGTAATACAGAACTTTTAATTGTTTATTTGTACATGTCGGCCATTGGCAAGGGCTAATTATTTACGACTCCTCCGAGATTAAAATGAAACAAAATGATGGGTGAAGAAAATGAATGAAACTTTTAATTCAGCGTGCTTGAGGGTTAATTCTAGGTGATTTGATCAATAAATTGTTTAATATGTTCACCTGAAGTAAGTTACGAGTATAAAAGTCATTTAGCCATTGTAGAAGAAGTGTGCATCAAATCAAGTTGAGTAGTAATCGGATAGCACTAATTTCGAATATTATTCATATTGACTCTTTTTGTCTCTTTTAGTATAACATGTTGATTTCAATTAGCATCCATCCAAGTGGTATTAGTGAAATTATTTATTCACACATGTCATGGTTTATCATATAGTTTATATCTTTATTATTTTAAGTTTTAAACATCAAAATATTAAGAAAACAAAAGACTTAAAACAACACACTTATACTTTATTACAAAGACAGAAATATCCAACTGATAAATACTCTGAGTGGTCTATCCCGCTAATGAGACCACCCCGCTATTGAGACCACTTTTAAAAAGAACGGACAGTGGTCTTATTAGCGGGGTTCTACTGTATTTATGATTATGGTACAATAATGAAAACACTTTAATTTGTTTCTTGAATAAGTGTTAAACAATACACTCAATATATCTACCTAATACACACTGAAATTTCAGCAACATCAGCATTTAATTATAAGTTCTATGTAACATAATTGTAGTCTTGTATGAAATATCAAAACTTGATACTTGCAACAGCCAATTTTACGGTTACATGACACGGGTTACATGACACGTCTAACGGTATATTTACGCATTTGCAACCTCCTTAATAATAGTTATTGTTCTACATTGTTTACAAGCCAAACACCTAAACAAACCGAATCATCTGGGCCTCCTAAGTATCATTTTCATAACAGCGATGTCAATCCCGTCAATCAGGGATTGTAACGGATTGTAACAGTTAAATAATTCATAGTAAATCATTAATGGAATACCAGATTACCTCCCTGCGATAAACTGTCCATACGCGTGTAATTTTAATATATAATAAAGAATAAATGTCTATTAATAGTAGGGCTGTAACGGTATACCTTCAGTCCCACACAGTTCACGATACAAGACTTCTATATTTCGGTACGGTTAGGTATTAGGTTTTTTATGAGCAAAATAATATTCAGACAACGACAACGCCTGACAACCTTCTGATTATGTATAATTAGTATTTACCATGTATCACTCAATTAAATTTTATTAAGTAATGCTTCATATTGTCTAAATTCACTTACACTAGTTGGTAGGCACATAATAATTGCTGTTATAGAAGATCAAATTCATTATCACTTAAAAATTGAAGTATATAAGCTGGCGGCCAGCTGCTGCTGTTAGAGAATATTGTATCATATCGAAATATACCGATCCGTCAGAAAAATTGACGGTACGTATCATATCATGAGGTGAGCGTACCGTTACACCCCTAATTAATAGGAGACCAAAAATGATGAAATTCGGAATATGAGTAGGTAGGAAGTAGAATGTAGTTCTGTGCTACCAAAATCTGAATTGATGATGAATAGAGTTTCAGAGATGTTAAAAAAAAAATCTTTTTCTATTGTAAACTAGCTATAGCTGCAAATATGCCGATGATCGACGAAATGCGAAAGTTTGTATTCGCGAAAGTTTCTAGGTTTACAGTATTGTCTATATATTAATACATCAAAACATTTTAAGAAAAAAAACAAGAAAAAACAAAATAGCATGTCAATCCTTTACCTTCTTCAATGTAATGATTCCAGCACATAAAATCTACATGTCCTGGTAATTCCAATATACTCATCGTGAAGCATAGAATGCAACTTCAATATACACATCTTGACGTATAAATTGTCCTAAAGGTTTACCTGTAAAATAACATCAACCAGATATTATATATACAATCTAACCAGAAGAAAACAAAATATTGACATGGTTTAATGTCAGAAGATTTATTGTAGATAATGTAGATAACAATAGGTGATTGATTATCAGATGGTAAAAGTATAAAAGAGAATATTATCATGGAAGAAATAGAAAATAAGCCATAACAAATTTTTATTTTTCTAAAAATTATGTAAGCTAAAATATACATTGGAAATATTTCAATTAATAGTAATTTAAATCTGTACATGAGCAGTTGAAATAAATATCGACGGTGCCATGTGAAAAATAGAGGACCTTGCATGAGTGCTCATTACATACGAGTTTTATTAAACGAGTGGACAAAACAATATGATACGAGGCTTTGCCGACAAGTTTAATAAAACTCGTATGTAATTAGCACGAATGTAAGATTCTATTTATCACATAACCTTAGAGAACGCACGTTAACGTTCAAAACGCTGATGTACACTACATAGATTTCATTCAAAATTTAGCATTACAATGCGCGCGGTGTCATGTCAACGTCTGTATTATACTGAAGTCATCGTTCGATTCAATGCACGGATTGGCTTACGTTACGTCATCCTTAACCAAACAACCAATCAACGTCAAGCTAGCTTGAATGTTTAATGAATGAGCTGGAAGTGCATTACGATATTTCCGGCACGGCTTTAATGCTCTCCCAGACCGCAGGTTATGTGAAAATGCCTAATAATAAAAATGCCTGACCCTCGTAACCAACATAACTTGACTTACTCAGTTTAAACCAGTAGACATTGCACCTCTTCTCTTCATCTTCAACTTGATCATGGTTCATTCATCATGGTTCATACGTCATGGTCTGTTTGTCCTGGTTCATCTCGAAAAACGTCACATCACGTCATCGTCTCCATAACTGTCACATCATCGTCTCCATAACCGTCACATCATAGTCTCCATAACCGTCACATCATCGTCTCCATAACCGTCACATCATTGTCTCCATAACTGTCACATCATCGTCTCCATAACCGTCACATCATTGTCTCCATAACCGTCACATCATCGTCTTCATAACCGTTACATCATCGCCTCTAAAACCATCACATCATCGTCTCTAAAACTATCACGTCATCATCTCCATAACCGTCACATCATCGTCTCCATAACCATTACATCATCGCCTCTAAATCCATCACATCAATAAAACACCACAATAGCAACTACAACACTATTAAAACAGAGAACAAAAATGACAAACAACAACAACAACAGTGATGAAGACAAAAACAATATGAAAAAAGAAAAACATGTAACAACGAAAAAAAAAGAACAACATAACAACAAAACAAAACAAATGATACAACGAAAAAAAGAAACTACTACTACAACTACTACTACTACCGGCCGGACAACCATCTTCATCATCGTCGTGGTGCATCGTCGTGGTGCATCATCTGGTGATCTTCTCGTCAAAATCCTGAAACTATAGTACTAAACAATGTATCCAAACCAGAAAAATAGAGGGTATAACTAACAGTTAGGGTATCAAACTAAATGATCAGTCAATAGTTTTACAATATTTTGAATAACAGAGTTTGCAACTGTTATTCACCTGTCCGAACCAACCTTGTGAAAATTAATATAATGGCTATACTTAATTTAACCTTATTTGATTTATCTAGAGGGAGCACAGTGAGTGAGAACTTTTTAAAGACTTGATATTTAGATAATCCATGGTTTGTATGTCATGATTTTTCCCACTGTTGCTCAATCAAAAGCTGTACTAACACTTCATTATAAGTAATATCCATTAACCACAGGAAATTCAACTCCCTGTGTTTTATGTAAAGTTTGTTTTTCCTAAATCGAAGTACAGGTACTGGGTTCAACAGATGAAAAGAGAAGTAAAAAGACCAAAAAAAATTAAATAAAAAAGTTCCACAAATGGTATCAGTGACCATGCGACTCTTTTACATTTTGCAGGGGTGTGCTTCCATAGTATGATACCTCCCCTTACTTTGCCAAAGTTTTCCTATTTTCCTACAAAAAATGTCCTTGCCAAACTTTTCCCTGACTTTTGCCACAAACAAACGACCAGACCTGGCACATGGTCCAGCAGTTCAATGAAGGATATACTTATAAATAACTGAAGCAAGCTAATGATCCTACAGTCCTAGAGACGCCACTCTCATCTATAAACATAATTAACATTTGAAGAAACTGCCTCAACCCATATGTAACAATCTTAATAAGACTTATCTTAACAAAATCTTCAAGCCTGCAAGTCGATGTCCACCTCCATAACCATCACATCATCGTCTCCATAACCATCACATCATCAAAACTATACAATGAATGACAAAACAACACTACAACTAGTATTATAAACATATCTCTAAAGCAACAATGTAAAACGAAAATAAGACCTATAACAACAAAAGAAAAAAAAACAGTAACAAATAACAACTACAACACTATTAAAACAGAGAACAAAAATGACAAAAAACAACAACAGTGATGGAAATGACGACAAAAACAATACAAAAAGGAGAAAAAAAAACTGTAACAACAAAACAACAACAAATGACCAGTACAACACTATTAAAACAGAACAAAAATGACAAAACAACAGTGATGGAAATGATGACAAAAACAATATGAAAAAAGAAAGACATAACAACGAAATGAAAATGAACATACAAGAATAAAAAAAAAACATAACAGCGAAATGAAAATGAAAGAGCATACAAGAATAAAAAAAACAAAAACATACAACAACGAAATGAAAATGAATATACAAGAATAAAAAACGAAAAACATATAACAACGAAATGAAAATGAAAAAGAACATACAAAAAAAACAAACCAAAAACATATAACAACGAAATGAAAATGAAAAAGAACATACAACAATAAAAAAACGAAAAAAAACATACAACAACATAAAAAAGAAACTACTACTACTACTACTACTACAACTACTACTACTACTACTACTACTACCGGCCGGACAACCATCTTCATCATCGTCGTGGTGCATCGTCGTGGTGCATCATCTGGTGATCTTCTCGTCAAAATCCTGAAACTATAGTACTAAACAATGTATCCAAACCAGAAAAATAGAGGGTATAACTAACAGTTAGGGTATCAAACTAAATGATCAGTCAATAGTTTTACAATATTTTGAATAACAGAGTTTGTAACTGTTATTCACCTGTCCGAACCAACCTTGTGAAAATTAATATAATGGCGTATACTTAATTTAACCTTATTTGATTTATCTAGAGTGAGCACAGTGAGTGAGAACTTTTTAAAGACTTGATATTTAAATAATCCATGGTTTGTATGTCATGATTTTTTCCACTGTTGCTCAATCAAAAGCTGTACTAACACTTCATTATAAGTAATATCCATTAACCACAGGAAATTCAACTCCCTGTGTTTTATGTAAAGTTTGTTTTTTCCTAAATCGAAGTACAGGTACTGGGTTCAACAGATGAAAAGAGAAGTAAAAAGACCAAAAAAAATTAAATAAAAAAGTTCCACAAATGGTATCAGTGACCATGCGACTCTTTTACATTTTGCAGGGGTGTGCTTCCATAGTATGATACCTCCCCTTACTTTGCCAAAGTTTTCCTACTTTCCTACAAAAAATGTCCTTGCCAAACTTTTCCCTGACTTTTGCCACACACAAACGACCAGACCTGGCACATGGTCCAGCAGTTCAATGAAGGATATACTTATAAATAACTGAAGCAAGCTAATGATCCTACAGTCCTAGAGACGCCACTCTCATCTATAAACATAATTAACATTTGAAGAAACTGCCTCAACCCATATGTAACAATCTTAATAAGACTTATCTTAACAAAATCCTCAAGCCTGCAAGTCGATGTCCACCTCCATAACCATCACATCATCGTCTCCATAACCATCACATCATCAAAACTATACAATGAATGACAAAACAACACTACAACTAGTATTATAAACATATCTCTAAAGCAACAATGTAAAACGAAAATAAGACCTATAACAACAAAAGAAAAAAAAAACAGTAACAAATAACAACTACAACACTATTAAAACAGAGAACAAAAATGACAAAAAAACAACGAAATGAAAATGAACATACAAGAATAAAAAAACAAACATAACAACGAAATGAAAATGAAAGAGCATACAAGAATAAAAAACCAAAAACATACAACAACGAAATGAAAATGAATATACAAGAATAAAAAACGAAAAACATATAACAACGAAATGAAAATGAAAAAGAACATACAACAATAAAAAAACGAAAAAAAACATACAACAACAACAACATAAAAAAGAAACTACTACTACTACTACTACTACTACTACTACAACTACTACTACTACTACTACTACTACTACTACTACCGGCCGGACAACCATCTTCATCATCGTCGTGGTGCATCGTCGTGGTGCATCATCTGGTGATCTTCTCGTCAAAATCCTGAAACTATAGTACTAAACAATGTATCCAAACCAGAAAAATAGAGGGTATAACTAACAGTTAGGGTATCAAACTAAATGATCAGTCAATAGTTTTACAATATTTTGAATAACAGAGTTTGCAACTGTTATTCACCTGTCCGAACCAACCTTGTGAAAATTAATATAATGGCGTATAATTAATTTAACCTTATTTGATTTATCTAGAGGGAGCACAGTGAGTGAGAACTTTTTAAAGACTTGATATTTAGATAATCCATGGTTTGTATGTCATGATTTTTCCCACTGTTGCTCAATCAAAAGCTGTACTAACACTTCATTATAAGTAATATCCATTAACCACAGGAAATTCAACTCCCTGTGTTTTATGTAAAGTTTGTTTTTTCCTAAATCAAAGTACAGGTACTGGGTTCAACAGATGAAAAGAGAAGTAAAAAGACCAAAAAAAATTAAATAAAAAAGTTCCACAAATGGTATCAGTGACCATGTGACTCTTTTACATTTTGCAGGGGTGTGCTTCCATAGTATGATACCTCCCCTTACTTTGCCAAAGTTTTCCTACTTTCCTACAAAAAATGTCCTTGCCAAACTTTTCCCTGACTTTTGCCACACACAAACGACCAGACCTGGCACATGGTCCAGCAGTTCAATGAAGGATATACTTATAAATAACTGAAGCAAGCTAATAATCCTACAGTCCTAGAGACGCCACTCTCATCTATAAACATAATTAACATTTGAAGAAACTGCCTCAACCCATATGTAACAATCTTAATAAGACTTATCTTAACAAAATCCTCAAGCCTGCAAGTCGATGTTTACCTCCATAACCATCACATCATCGTCTCCATAACCATCACATCATCAACACTATACAATGAATGACAAAACAACACTACAACTAGTATTATAAACATATCTCTAAAGCAACAATGTAAAACGAAAATAAGACCTATAACAACAAAAGAAAAAAAACAGTAACAAATAACAACTACAACACTATTAAAACAGAGAACAAAAATGACAAAAAACAACAACAGTGATGGAAATGACGACAAAAACAATACAAACAGGAGAAAAAAAACTATAACAACAAAACAACAACAAATGACCAGTACAACACTATTAAAACAGAACAAAAATGACAAAACAACAGTGATGGAAATGATGACAAAAACAATATGAAAAAAGAAAGACATAACAACGAAATGAAAATGAACATACAAGAATAAAAAAACAAACATAACAACGAAATGAAAATGAAAGAGCATACAAGAATAAAAAACCAAAAACATACAACAACGAAATGAAAATGAATATACAAGAATAAAAAACGAAAAACATAACAACGAAATGAAAATGAAAAAGAACATACAACAATGAAAAAACGAAAAAAACATACAACAACATAAAAAAGAAACTACTACTACTACTACTACTACAACTACTACTACTACTACTACTACTACCGGCCGGACAACCATCTTCATCATCATCGTGGTGCATCGTTGTGGTGCATCATCTGGTGATCTTCTCGTCAAAATCCTGAAACTATAGTACTCAACAATGTATCCAAACCAGAATAATAGAGGGTATAACTAACAGTTAGGGTATCAAACTAAATGATCAGTCAATAGTTTTACAATATTTTGAATAGCAGAGTTTGCAACTGTTATTCACCTGTCCGAACCAACCTTGTGAAAATTAATATAATGGCGTATACTTAATTTAACCTTATTTGATTTATCTAGAGGGAGCACAGTGAGTGAGAACTTTTTAAAGACTTGATATTTAGATAATCCATGGTTTGTATGTCATGATTTTTCCCACTGTTGCTCAATCAAAAGCTGTACTAACACTTCATTATAAGTAATATCCATTAACCACAGGAAATTCAACTCCCTGTGTTTTATGTAAAGTTTGTTTTTTCCTAAATCGAAGTACAGGTACTGGGTTCAACAGATGAAAAGAGAAGTAAAAAGACCAAAAAAAAATTAAATAAAAAAATTCCACAAATGGTATCAGTGACCATGCGACTCTTTTACATTTTGCAGGGGTGTGCTTCCATAGTATGATACCTCCCCTTACTTTGCCAAAGTTTTCCTACTTTCCTACAAAAAATGTCCTTGCCAAACTTTTCCCTGACTTTTGCCACACACAAACGACCAGACCTGGCACATGGTCCAGCAGTTCAATGAAGGATATACCTATAAATAACTGAAGCAAGCTAATGATCCTACAGTCCTAGAGACGCCACTCTCATCTATAAACATAATTAACATTTGAAGAAACTGCCTCAACCCATATGTAACAATCTTAATAAGACTTATCTTAACAAAATCCTCAAGCCTGCAAGTCGATGACCGCCTCCATAACCATCACATCATCGTCTCCATAACCATCACATCATCAACACTATACAATGAATGACAAAACAACACTACAACTAGTATTATAAACATATCTCTAAAGCAACAATGTAAAACAAAAATAAGATATTACAAAAACAACTAAACAAAAGAAAAAAACCTATAGCAAAATAAAATGAAAAAACAACAATAACAAATAACAACTACAACACTATTAAAACAGAGAACAAAAATAACAAACAACAACAACAGTGATGGAAATGACGACAAAAACAATATGAAAAAAGAAAAACAATAAACACAACAACGATATCCGCCTCCAAAACCATCACATCACTGTCTCCATAACTGTCACATCATCGTGTCCAAAACTATCATCGTGTCCAAAACTGTCACATCATCGTTTCCAAAAGCGTCACATCACATCAATGTCACCATAACCGTCACACCGTTTTCAAACTATCACCGTGTCCAAAACCGCCACATCATCGTTTCCAAAACCATCACATCATCGTCTCCATAACTGTTGCATTATCGTGTCCAAAATTGTCACATCATCGTCTCCATAACCATAACATCATCAACTTCATACTAGAAATTATAAAATATTACTCCCTATACAATCCTAAATCAAAGTCAAATGATAACTGTTTTAAACATAAGTTTCACCTTCAGGTAAACTATGTTTATCTAGATTAAACCCAGGGTGTAACTGAGTTAATGGTAGTCTGTATTATTTTTCCAAATAAGATATTAACTAGTATCGAATTGACTAGTAGAGTAGTAATTGTTTCAATTCACACAAACGAAAGATGATCAAAATAATAAGAAAATGTTTAAAATTTTGTTTTGGTAGTAAATTTAAACCTGGGTTGAGTAGTCATATGTTATGTCAAGCATGTGTTAATTTATTGTTCTGTGATCATAGCAAAATATGAATGAAAGCAAATAATTATCAATAAATATTATGTTTTGATGAAAACAGATTATAATGAAATGGCTTTGAATCAATGATATTGTCAAATTAAACAACTTTCATGGGTTGGAAAACGTGTTTTACATATGAGCCTGTCTGCAGGAAAACCTGCTATTTTGACAAGAAAAATATATTTAGATTTTTCATAGTTGTAAAGAATAATGCCAATGAAGAAAAATGCAAAAGAATTTGAGTAAATGTCTTGTGATTTGAGTTTTTTTGTCTGACGTCACAAACTTCTTTAAAACGTTATTTGACATTACTGTAATAGATATTTCATAATTATACCATTTGATCAATTATCGTCAAAATGGCATCAAGTTTTAGAATTACGTTTAAGTTTTCAAAATATGTATCATAATCGAAAGTGTATGCATTCAGATGTGTAGGCTTTAACTGTTTTAAAACAACTTATTTCTTGATTTTTTTCAATCAGAGTATGGTTCTAAAATTGGTCACTATAGCTACAAAGGATGTGATTTCGACATAACTCTTTGGAAATTTAAAAGCTAAGATATTGCACTATATGGGAAAATTAAATGAATAAGAATCAATTTACATATTTTGTTTTTTACAACCTTGTTCCATACTGTATTTTAATAATGTCAACTTAACATGTTTTCCTGGAGAACAGCTCATATTAATTTATTTTTCAATATAAAACTATTTTGTATGCTTTCGTCTCACATATGTACTAACCACCAGAGAAGAGAACTTTAGCTATGTTGTAAACATTTTCTCATTAGCTATTGATCACCCCTCATATACTTGAGGCAGGGGAAAGGAAAACATTGTTAGTTTTACAGGTACTTACCAAAAGTGAACAGTGTTATTCAATGGACATGCCATATTCTTTGACTTTGGTAATCACTGTATACTGTCCAATACATTTGGAAAACTACCATCTAAAATAAAAGAAATTTAAACTGCTGCAATCTCATGACTCTTAAGTGTGACTAAACAAGAATCAACACTGGTAAATTTCAAGTGTAATTGATCAAGCAAGGCAAAACAAGCAAAGCAGAGCATACTCCTTAACTAGATCATTCCATAAAACCTAACATGTGAGCTGCACAAATTAAGTTCAGTAAAAGTAGTAAAGGTCAATCTAAAGGTTAGATTTAATTAAGATACATTTTCAATCTTGTTCATTAAAGCAGCTGGAAAAATATGTAACTCAATCATACAAAAACTTTGAAGATGTTATTGAATAAATATCATCCAGTTGTAGCCATGGAAGCAACAAACTGTACATATACCACTTACTGTCTACAGACAGTTAACCATGAAACATAATAATGGATACTGACAAATTCCATTTAGTGATTAAGAAAATATGAGTGAAACTTACAGGGTGTACAACTTGATACACATTAGGAACACTGAACCCTTCCATCTGTAGCTAAACCAGCAGTCTCTCCAGCAGCACCATCTACCGGAATGTAAGCTCCGCCAGGACGATGTCTGCCTCTACTCATTGCCCTTTCTGGGGTCTTTCCCATAATGGTAAACGCCCAAGTTAACAGTGTTGTGTAACAGTCTCATATCTGTATAAAGTAAAAGCAAAATATAACAAGAAGGCAGTTACAAAACAAACCAATAATTCCTAGTCAAAATTGCCAGTAACTGTTGTCATTGATATGTAATATATACTAATGGACAAGTCTTGTCCGGTATGGATTTCCATAATATCTTTTAAACACGTAAACTGTACCATCAGAACTGGTTAAAACTTTAAAAAATCAGCTAACATCGAATGCATATTAAAGTCCTCTTTCCGTCGATACCAAATTGTATGTGTGTGATGTAAAACAAAAAAGATATTGTACTTTTTGCAGACCGGACAAGACTTTTGTCCATTAGTATACATTTTAAAACATAATAAGCTAACAAATGTAGAAATTTTAGAAGCAGAAACAGTCATATTTGAGCGCTTTTTAGAGAAAAAAACGAATAAGGAAAACTCTCTTAATAGTTGAAAAACTTTAAAATTATAAATCAATGTAGGTATTCTGCAATCAATTACTATTCCTTTAGCCAAAGAACTTAACATGAGCTGAAGTGGTTAGTGTACTAGATTTGTAACCCAGTGTCCCAGTTTTGGCGGGAAATTTGAATCAATATGTTTTAGGGCTGTAACGGTATACGAAATACTGCAGACTTCAGTCCCACACGGTTCACGATACAAGACTTCTAAATTTCGGTACGGTTCGGTATCAGCTTTTTTATGAGCAAAATCATATTCAGACAACGAAAACACCCTACAGCCTTCTGATTATGTATAATAAACATGTATCACTCGTTTTAATTGTATTGAGATATGCTTCATATTGTCTAAATTCACTTAAAATAGTTGATAGGCGCATAATATTTGCTGTTATAGAAACAACAAATTTATTATTACTTTAAAATTGAAATATTTAAGCAGCTGTTAGAGAATAATGTATCATACCGAAATATACCGAACCGATAGAAAAATTGACGGTACGTATCATATCGTGAGGTGAGCGTACCGTTACACCCCTAATATGTTTCCACATGTGGGAAAAGTTGCTATTTTTTGTGGAAGGTTAAGTAAGAACTTAAGGTAACAGGTTAAAGGTGAATCTGCCACAGTCCATGGTAGGTGGAATGCCCTACCCGCCCACCGGGTGGTTATGTCTAAAACCAAAACAACTGACCAGATTACGGAAGAGTTTCTTCCCTTTGACGCATAAGAATCGATCGAAAATGCGTGATCGTCTTTTTCAATGCGTTTTACAAAGCACAGAAATAATTTTTAATGCGTTATTCGTTATTTTCAATGCGAAATCACGCACCTTATCAAAAGCTGTGAATAGGCTTTATATATTTTCATCACCGAAAAAAAAATTGTTCAGAAACCACAATGGACAACTGTTCCTTAGCAAAATTGACTCGTAATATTACACATGCAAATGGAATGATAGCATTAACAAATTATATAGTTCATGTTTAGTCTGAGGCTCAGACACAAAGAGGCAAGTACAAAGAAGACACATATCATAATACTTTAAACCTAGAAACTTTTGCCATTCGTTGGCATATTTGGGACTACCAAATTTGGAGTTTTTAAGTCTCCCGCAAACTCCGCAAAACTTCAGTAACATAGTGACAAATTCATATCAATCTACCACATACATTGCTCATTTTGTATATAATGGCTCTTAACTAAGTTCGCACCTTTCAAGAATCTTTGTCCCTTTGACAATTTTAACCTTGTAATTATGCAGCAACTGTGATAAGTAGTTTAAATTAGTGAATAACTATGGCATTGTTAAAACACATTTATAACGATTAATGAAAGGGTTTTTTTCAAAATCATTATCACGAAATTAAACACTAATTTAAAATAAAAACACTTCTACACAATAGGCAAATGTTGTTGCGCGAATATGTAATTTTAATTAAAAAAACAAAAACTTCACCTTAAGGCTGAAACAAAAAAAAGTTTCTCGTTTACTTATTCTTAACATTTTCGCAACTATTTACTCTCACGAATGTCTTCAATACGCAAACTAAAATCACACGAAATAGTTTCTTGGTTTACAGAAGATAAAAGTATGTTTACAGCGTACTGACTTCTGATGTACGAGTAGTGTACTTTGTTAGCGAAAGAGAATTGAACAACTATTATGACTATATAACAGGCATTACCCATTAAGTAACAGCAGTCATTTGTCAAATTTGTCTTGTTTATGATAATAAATAATACAGCCAGAAAGAGCTTGAAAGTTTTTGAAAATATCTTTGTCAGAACAAAAGTTATTGAGTAATGAAGTTCGGAATTTTGGTAGGTTTAAGATGGCATACAAGGTTGGAATAACAAAGATACAGAATACTAAATATTCACCTCATTACAACAAGACTCTACTGGCAGGTGCTGGGAGGAACTTCTATGAAAGCATATAATGTACTGGTAACATCTCTGAACTCCACTGTTTCCATGACAATTAAGGGTAGTTGGTTGTCACTATGATTTAACCCTTCGTGACACTGAAGAACGCCTTCTTCCGACACCTGAAATATAAAAATATTATCTTTAACCCATACTAACACAATTACGATACAAAAATATTTATAGTAAAACTTCCACCTATCATAAGGAAAGATTGACCAGGTATGTCAGCTGGTAATTAATGATCAAATTGAATGTGCAGTTGAATTGTCAGCCAATTGAATCCAACCACTTGTGTTGCCTAATGTAATATCAAAATCACATTCATTTCCGCTAAGCATAAAAGAGTATCCGTACACGATCTGAAACATACATTCACATGTCAATGCATACTCTGTAGATACAAAAGCATTAGGTATCACAATTGTCTAGATAAAGAACAAAATATTTTGTTGGACAATTTTCCAATTGATGCACAGAATACTAGCAATTCTTCAAAAGGGTGCCTGCAAAAATGTTGGGAGATGAGTGCTGTAGCAATACTCTTGTGATGCAGGATTTAGCTAGTGTACCGCAGAGCTACAGATAAGGTTTTCGTCAATTGGGTATTTTACCCCCCAGTTTCAATTTTGATTGGGTTTTGACAAATTTTATTTGGGTATTTGGGTCAAGCTCATTGGGTAAATGATCTTTTATGTACTGTTTTTCACTATATTATCCTTTTATTTTTGGGTATTTCAGATTGTCATTGCTTTTTCTTACTCCCTACTCTCAAAATCTATTGGGGTTTTAAGAAAATTAATTGGGTAATTACTCCAATACGCAGCTTATCTGTAGCTCTGGTACCGGTACCTCAAAAATAGCAAACCTCATTAAATTAAGTAAGCTTACCTCAGACAAAGTGGTGATAGTTGTTACTAGATCATCCATATATGTTGGTTGGGTTAACATACTGTTGATCATCTTGGCTACCAATGTTCTATTACCTTGAACTTCAAACACACATAGATACATCAGTGTGGGAATGTCAACGATGAAGTTCTAATACAAAGCAACTCACTAGGTGTGATATGACTGTCCTGAAATTTAAGATTAATAGAGATTTAACAAGAAGAATGTGCCATTTCCAAAAAAAAAATCTGTATCTACCGACCCATCTTTTTTTAGCATGTTACAGGAAATATATATATTCATTGGATAATCACCACGTTACAGCATGATTTCCTTATTTTCTTCGACTTGGGTTTATTATTGGTATGTTCTGTTCTATATCAATTCAATTTGTCAATGTTTATTTCATTTATTACTAGTCTTTGTAATATAACACATCTTGCTTTTGAAATCATACAAACTGGATTAAAAATAGACAAAAAAGAAGCAGTTGAATTATGCAGATACCCTAAACTAGTGATTGTTGCAGGTAAGAGGATCATGTTAATATCTCTGCAAAAATGATTGCAGGTAAGAGGATCATGTTAATATCACTGCACAATGATTGCAGGTTACAGGATCATGTTAATATCTCTGCACAATACATTTTATTCATTTAAGCAAAAACAATGTTATTAGGATTAATTAAGGGTTAATTACTATACCTTAGATTCCTTGTATGAAGTAATACATATACAGGACATGGACACCAGTCTGTGTTCCTCCTGTTGATCTCTGGCTACGATTGGGAATCCCTGGATCATGTGACTAGATCTAGAAGTATGACAGAAGTACAAGTCCAATACTGGGGAATCAACAGCCTGTCAAGAATAAAAGGCTAATCATAAAATACAGAGACCTGTATAAGAATAGTTCTTGTGTACATAATATAACATATGACTAATATTTGTTAAATTGTCAAGGAGATGCGAATGGCCAGATCAACTTCCAAACACAGGGGTTCTGACCAATCCTGAAAATTAATCAAATGTCTGTTTCAGGTGCCATTAACATGTACCCCACATCAAATCTCATTCCAATTATTGTTCTATTGTGACATGTCACCATTATTTCAATGCCATAAGCTGCAAGTAACTAAATAAAATTCAGACAACTGTTTGGTAATGATTTAGAATAGCAGCCAAGTGTCATCTTGTGATACCCAATCATGGTATGAATTAGTTGCAAACTCTACTAAAAATATCTGGGCTAAATGGTATGTTCTGTTCTTTATTGTTCAATTTGCGAAAGATACTTGCAGCCTATTGGTCCTCTGTAATATTTATTTTATTAATTACTAGTATTTGTATAATAACACATCTTGCTTTTGAAATCATACAAACTGGATTAAAAATAGACAAAAAAACAGCAGTTGAATTATGCAGATACCCTAAACTAGTGATTGCAGGTAAGAGGATCATGTTAATATCTCTGCACAATGATTGCAGGTAAGAGGAGCATGTTAATATCTCTGCACAATGATTGCAGGTAAGAGGATCATGTTAATATCACTGCACAATGATTGCAGGTAAGAGAATCATGTTAATATCTCTGCACAATGATTGCAGGTAAGAGGATCATGTTAATATCTCTGCACAATACATTTTATTCATTTAAGAAAAAACAATTATAAGAGGATAATTAAGTGTTACTATACCTTAGATTCCTTGTATGAAGTAATACATATATAGGACATAGACACCAGTGTAACTGTTCCTCCTGTTGATCTCTGGCTACGATTGGAAATCCCTGGATCATGTGACTAGATCTAGAAGTATGACAGAAGTACAAGTGTCATCTTGTGAAACCCAACCATGGCATGAATTTGTTGCAAACTCTACTAAAAATATCTGGGCTAAGGCTAATTGTATAAAAATATATACACAAAATTGTGAGAATTGAATTATCCAGTAAAAAAGTGCATTACCTGACACACCAAAGCCAAAGCAACCTGTAAACTGTTAAGTCATCTTCTATCAAATCAATGCCCCCAAATGACCTGCATCTGTTAGCCATGCTTGAAGAAGTAGAACCTGTACAGAAACAAGAAAATGTGTCAATGACATTAAACAGTTGTGTTGACATTTTGCTAATCCAAAAATGAATGACATCTATATGTAATTTAAATTATTTGAAAAACATGATTGTTTCATAAAAATATGGTAATAGGAGAATATTGTTGTTGCTATTGGAAAACTAAAGTCTAAGATATTAACAAGCCTAGGTTTACAGACTTTATAATTTATTAAATAGAAATAAACTTTGAATAGCAGTTACATCTATGAATTGAACAAATAAAAGACTAATACAAGAGTTGTATGAACAACATGATGACAAGAACCACTTGCAACTGGACTGGTATACCAGAAGTATATTTCAGCAAAAAGCTGATTGGCAAATAAAGGCTATACTTGGCAAGTTGGCATGTCATAGTGATAAACAGTATTATATTGCATTAATATTGTATTATAAATTGAAAATGCAAACACTTTGAACAGTTGCATTGGAATAATCACTGAAATGGAATAATCATCGTCTAAGAAGCTTGGACTACTTGTTACCATGTCATAAATGAATAAGAATTTTCATCTTCCAATGCTAAAAACAACAAATTTTTAAGCTTTACATAGTTCAGTCTACTATACAGTGAACAGTGAATATTTGGAAAAAAGTGATTCATGAATATACTATTATTCTATTGAAAAATTTAATTCATAAAAATATTATTATTCCATGGTCTATCACCTTGATAATGTATGGGAGAACATAGCAATGCGATTTATATTTATTTTCAGTGAGTACTTTTTGCAGGATTTTGACACAAAAATTGACAATTTTCAAATTGGTCTAAAAAAAAATTAAACACTTCTACAACTTAAATTGCATTTTTTTTTTTATACAAATATTAAATATACACATTAACACGTCATAATGTACTAGTGCATCATTATCAAATACAGAAAATGTGCTCCATTTTCCAAAATACTGACTTTGAAATATTGCACATTTTTATTTTAAAAATAAATAAAATGCATATTTTTGACTAGTCGAAGGGGCTTTGACGATGGTGCTTGCTAAAGATCGACGTCAGTAAAAAAGATCATTTAGTTATAGTATCCAAAACTAATTTTTGACGAAATACATGATAATGTCTAATTAAAATAGCATTCCTATTTAAATAAACACAAATCAGTGCTTGAATTTCTTTGTTCATATAAATGTCCCAAAACACTATCCAAGACATGCAGTATCTGGTTCCTGTGGTTTTACCGCCAGGTAAACTGGACATTTTTAAAAGTCGCGATTTTACATCAAATTAAACATCCAACCTGAAATTTCAGCATTATAAATAAAGATAGATTGTACTTACATCAGCGACCAGCAGCCATAAATTAAGCAAGCAAGACACAGTCCAACAAACGTAAATCATAATTACAAGTGTATGGTAAGCAAAAATATATGCGATCCAATTTCGTACGTGACAAACTCAAGAATGGGCGATTTGCCCAGCGCGCCAAACATTTTAATCGCTCCGGACAGGGGCAGTCCATTTTTCATGTATAGACTCTTCCTGCTCTGGGGGAATATTGCGCACGGGATTACATGAATTGTTCTTTACACACAAAAGCATTTTCACGGATTTTGCGATAACCACGAGAACTGTATTGTGTCAAGATCCGTGTTCACCTGTGACATGTCAAGCAATTTGAATAAAGTAGCCTAAATTTAAGTGGAGTCCGTGTTTATGAGAAAGGTGAGACGTTTTAGTATTACAATAATATATAGAAGGCACCAAAGGGGGAAGGCATATTCTTTCTTCCATGTAATTTGCAGGGCCCATTCAGGGGCATTATCGTAATTTTTTAGAGACAGAGATCCGGGTGCGATACCCTAGCTCGTTTCGAATAGATTCCATGGTTCTTTAACGTGCCCGGTGTTAGGCCTAAGCACAGATGCACGCGAGACTACCTCTGGGTTTCGTACCAGGATTATCTCTAGTCGGGTGGGAAACACGTACTAAATAGCGTTTCTGAAATGACCAAGTGTCCCGGCCAAGAATCAAACCCGGGATCTCTCGATCAGGAGTCAAGCGTCTTACCACTCGATCACCTTGCCACCTTATGCATGGGCGTAGGAGCGTCTTCAACATTGGGGGGGGGGGGCAAACATTTGGCAACTTGGGCTAAAAAATTTTTTTGATCGCTTCGCTCGCAAAGTACTAGTAACTTCCATACACATGTCTAAATTATCTAAACACCCGTTGCAATCAATACAGTCCTGACATCAATTATACTCTTAAACGTACCCAACCCTCCTATAGCTATATAATAACTGATAGTTTATGGTTCTGTGGCAATTTGGTTCATTACGTATTAAAGTATAGGGGCCAGGGGGGCTTTCTGCCCCCGGAAAATTTCTAATCAATGGACCGATCTGGTGCATTCTGAGTGTTCTGAGATACCTAATTTTAGGTTAAAAAAGGACCTATTTTATTACTAATTGCAGGAAACTTAAGTTCTTGGATTGAACCCAATTTAAAAGTGCTTGCACAAAATTTAAATTGCCCGATTTTGAGATTGCAGCTTAATGTGCAAGTGTTTGTTTGAAAAGCTTTATAATATACTTGACAACCTGATATAGGAGGGTTGGGGGACGTTTAGTCATGATTGTATTTTTTTTGAAAAATGTTTTTTTTTTTTTAAATATTTTGATATAAGGAAGTTATATGACTTATTATTGACTATACAGGGCCGGATCCAGGCACTGAGCACAAGGACCCGTGCCCCCATGTTGACGGCGACGTGATTTTTGAAGGCTAGAATATAAACTGTAACTAAATGAATGAACATTTTAAACTTTAAATACACATACTGAAATACAGATTAATTATTCGTTTAACTAGCATACACACAATGACGTTTTATGCACCAGTCAGTTGCATCCAGGGCCCCCACCCCAGTGGATGGGACGAGATTTTTATTTTTGGGTTATCATAACCCCGCCCTTCCACGGGCCGGGGTACAGCTGATGGTAAAATATCCAGTATTACCCCAGCCCCTGAGCATTAACGCCGGGGTATTGGTGCGAAGGAAAAAGTCCCAACATTTCCCAATGTTTCCCGGCAGTGCGGTGGAAGTTGGAAGGTAAAAACACGACCGTTTCCCCGGCTATCCACCGCCCAACCCGTGACTTGTGCATTAGAAACATTTGATTTTTTTCGTCATATTCATCTCATTCTTAAATTGTGTATATAACAAACACATTTCAAACAATCATTGATGGTGTATGCTGCACACATTTTATTTTATGAAGGCTTCGGTAGTTGCTTTAAACATATTACTGTAGTTTTATTTTTGGGCCATGTTAGTGTAACGGTCACCAGTGGCGTAGCTTGTCCAAAATGGAAGTGTAGGCACATTTTTAGGGGGGTCCGGGGCCTGTTCCCCGGGGAAAAAAATCACCATAGCTTGCCGGAGATACGTTCTGGGGTATTTCTAGATACTTTAGAAATGAAATATTTGCGAAGCTTTTGCAGTTTTTATTGCTGAATTTGTTAATTTAAAAAATATTTTAATCATGAAACTATTTGCACGAATGTTTCAAAGGTTTAATTTGAGTTCAAAGTACTATTTTTGCGTTGACATTAACATAGGCCAAATATTAACCAGCTTCGCATCAACTTAATAAATCTTTATGATTCGGCCTTTAAAAGAAGTATACTACGAGGGCCATTCAAAAAATACGTAGACAACCTCGATTGTGAAACTATTTAGCATCCGATTTTCATCAAAATTGGTAGAAATCAGGTTTTACCGGTAATGAATTCAGTGCAAATTTTTATCACGAAAAATTTATGTTACATTCAAAAATATGGTAGTTAAAGCAACGTAAAATTGATCACACGGGGCAATCCATCGATTTATCCCGTAGAAATTGGGTGTTCATTTCTTCGCCCCATCACTTACCTTTAACGGTTGCGAAACCTTTCAAGAATTCTTGTATGTATCGTTTAAAACTATGTAGTCCTGTGTTTCAAATTATGATCTCATATTAAACACCGTTACAGAGATATTGGTTATCATACAAAGTCACTCTTAATAGCAGAAAGAAAACGTGACGTCACGTTAAACCACGGACCATGCGTAATCCTGAAATTATGTGTTGCGCTTGATATAAACGCACATACATAATTGAATCGTGACTGAAAATTGGAGATTTCACCTAGATGAAGTGCCGGAACATCATTTAAAACATACAGTGCCGGTGTTGTAAATATCCCTTGATTGAATCAGCTTAAACGTGTCCCCTACAGTCTAAAATTCGCTTTTCTGGACGTCCAGACTTCGATATTGGTGCGATTTGGGTACGTTAGTATGGAACTCGAAACAACACATAAAATAATGTTTGCTATTTGTTCTTTTTTGTAAGTTATCCCGCATTTGTAAATTGATCATTTTACAGTATGGTTGGTGACAGAGTTGTATAATGAGTATTATTAGGAGAATTTAAAATATGTTGTGAGGTAACCGAAATCGATGACCTCAACAACGACGTCTGGACTTGCCCCGTGGTCACTATAGGCGCAATGCAAAAAACAAGATCCTCACTTAACCGTCGGTCCGATTTCTATGAAACTTAAAGATTTCTGCGAAAGAATGTGGTGGTACACAAAACTTAACAATTATTGATTTATCTGCAGAAATAAACTAGCAAATTGATTTGTCTACGTAATTTTTGAATGGCCCTCGTACTATGAAATGTGTTGCGTCGCATTAAGGTAAAAGTAAGTGTTTTGTTAAATTAGATGTAAGAAAACGTTTAGTTTATGGAGAAAAAATGTTTTCAATTTCATTGGTTTTTAAACATTGGACCCCGAGGGTAGATTGAAATAATAATTGAATTTAAAGCTGACATCATTATTTCACAGTTTAAGTAGTCCAGATCCCCACCAACTATGCTATCAAAGACAGACAACTTACCCTATGCAACAGACCAAATGTATCCTTACTCTGCTTACTTGACAATAAGGATGTGTAATCAACCACGTATTTAGCTATACATTGAACTACATGCACAAAATGATTTTGAATATCAAAACGGCTTTTTCATAACAAACATTATCTTTGCTCAGTTATTCCACAGAAACCTGTTATTTTTATATAAATGACCTCAAAACACTATACTCAGGGTGCATGTCAGTGACGGGGTCTTGGATAGTGTTTTGTGGTCATGTACACTTGGAGACTTTTCTAACGCAACACTTTTATACGGAATACCGTTAGGGCCATCGTGGTAACACATTAAAATCCAGAGGGCGACAATGCGATAGTGCGATAGTACGATGGCGACAATGCGATAATACGATGGCGACAATGCGATAGTACGATGGCGACAATGCGACAACGCGATAGTACGATGGCGACAATGCGATAGTACGATGGCGACAATGCGACAACGCGATAGTACGATGGCGACAATGCGATAGTCATATCGTACTATCGCCATCGTACTGTCGCATTGTCGCCATCGTACTATCGCGTTGTCGCATTGTCGCCATCGTATTATCGCATTGTCGCCATCGTACTATCGCATTGTCGCCATCGTACTATCGCGTTGTCGCATTGTCGCCATCGTACTGTCGCATTGTCGCCATCGTACTATCGCGTTGTCGCCATCGCGTTGTCGCCATCGTACTGTCGCATTGTCGCCATCGTACTATCGCGTTGTCGCATTGTCGCCATCGTACTGTCGCATTGTCGCCATCGTACTATCGCGTTGTCGCATTGTCGCCATCGTACTGTCGCATTGTCGCCATCGTACTATCGCGTTGTCGCCATCGCGTTGTCGCATTGTCGCCATCGTACTGTCGCATTGTCGCCATCGTACTATCGCGTTGTCGCCATCGTATTATCGCATTGTCGCCATCGTACTATCGCGTTGTCGCCATCGTACTATCGCGTTGTCGACTATCGCCAATCGACTTCTGAGTCCAAATACTAGGTTTCATCGACTCAATACAAGGAATAATCCTGTGAAGTTTGACTAACCTTGCTCAATGTAAGGTCATGTGACCTTGACCTTTTGCCTACTAACCCCAAAGTGTAGGTTTCATCTACTTAATACAAGCAATCATCCTATGAAGTTTGAATACCTTAGGTCAAAGTAATCTCCAGTTATTGAGCCAAAATCCTTTTCTATCTTAAGGTCACAGTGACCTTGACTTTTCGACTGATAAGTATCATCTACTGAATATAAGCAATAATGCTATGAAGTTTCACTTCCATTGGTCAAATTGTTCATTAGTTATTTAGCTGCAACTGTGTTTTAATGTAAGGTCACAGGGACCTTGACCTTTGATCTACTGATCCCAAAAACATTAGGCTTCATCTACTTAATACAAGCAACCATCCTGTTAAGTTTGACTACCCTAGGTCAAGGCAATCTCTAGTTATTGATCAGAACAAAAAGGTCTACGGACCGGCCCATCAACATTTGCAAAACAGTATACCCCCACTTCCTTTCAGTTATTATTCACAGAGTTATCTACTCGCGCCTTTTGATGGGGAGTGTGATCATAAACACGTATGCAAAGTTTCAAGGCAATATCTTGAAGGACTTGAATTTAAGGACAATTTATGTCAACTATCTAAGGTCTAGGAAATGTGGTTCTGGTGAAGATTTTTAGTTTTTCCCATCCGAATCCAGAGATGCCCCGAGGAGGGGTCTATCTGATCCCTGGGGTTATGATTTAATCAAACTTCAAAATTGGTAGAGGTCCATTAGACCATGCTACATGTCAAATATCTAAGCTCTGGCTCTTGTGGTTCAGGGCACTGTTTTATCAACCAACATACGGAAATCGTAAACTTACGGTCAAATTTACTTTCTTTATAATACCTTTACATCTATAACATGTGGTAAATGGAGCTGATATACTAATCAAGGTATATTTAATGAATTCCCATAAACAATATATGTCCTCCAATGTGTAGTTGTTAAATGGTTGTACTGAATCTTAATCTGAACGTAAGTTTACGATTTCCGTAAGTACGTTGATAAAACAGTACCCTGGAGAACAATTTTCGAGTTTTCCTATACAAAACCATATATGCCGCGGGGCCAATCTTACCCGGTGGTCATGATTTTAACAAACTTGTCCCCTAGACAATGCTTCACACCAAATATTCAAGCTCTGGGCCTTGCTGCATCGTAGAAGATTTTTTTAAAATTTGGCTGCCATGGAAACCAGAGTTCCTCATGAAATTCCATTTTTGAACAACTTTGAAATGGGACCACCAAAGGATCATTTCTACCAAATTTGGTACCAATTGACCCAGAGGTTTAGGAGAAGTATATTTTGTAATTTGAGGCAAAAGTTTAACGGACACATGGATGGACAGTCTGATGACAGTTTCCACAAAATCTCAAAAGCTCACAATGTCACAGTGTAACAGGTGTGCTAAAAATTGGACTGGTACGAAAATTTTAACCAACGACAACACCGTGGTAAGAAGAGCTCCGCTATTCCTTGAATAGTAAAGCTAACTAGAACTCCACACAATGAGATCTATATATGTATCAAGTTTCAAGTCAATATCTCAAATACTTTTAAAGATATGCTCCGGACAAAAAAATAAGTATTTTAAATAACAAAGGACAATTACTCAACAAGAGGGCCATGATGCGACAATGCGACAATGCGACAGTACGATGGCGACAATGCGACAGTGTGATAATACGATGACGACAGTACGATAACGCGATAGTACGATGGCGACAATGCGATAGTACGATGGCGACAGTACGATATGACTATCGCATTGTCGCCATCGTACTATCGCGTTGTCGCATTGTCGCCATCGTACTATCGCATTGTCGCCATCGTACTATCGCGTTGTCGCATTGTCGCCATCGTACTGTCGCATTGTCGCCATCGTATTATCGCATTGTCGCCATCGTACTATCGCATTGTCGCCCTCTGGATTTTAATGTGTAACCACGATGGCCCTAACGGTATTCCGTAGAATACGCCACCGTTGTCGCGCCGTATTGTCTATTTCTTCCGTGATGCTTGCGCTCTCTTACATTTCACCGTCCACATACGTGTCACGATGGCAAATAAAAAAAGCTCACGCAGTTCGTAGATAATATATTCTATTAGTCTGCTCAAGCATTTTGAGTGTCATTGTCTGCATGTTTTCCGAGATCAGGGTAGATCTTTATTATTAAGAGTATTCCATGCCGGTTTGACGGCGTCGTTTAAACGTACATTACACAGGTGGTTCCGTGCGAAAAATAATGTGTATGTTCAAAATGCACGGTTCCAATGCCATCATAATTTAACAAGACGTCACTTGCCCATCGTAAGATTGTTAAGTTTGGCGCATTTCTTACTTCCATTTCATTTTATAAAAGTGCATAATGTAACTTGAACAACTTTTTTAAAGTCGCGCATTTGTGTGCGCCGCATACACGTTACTAGTCTATGGTTACAAAACATGAGGGGTGCTTACTATATTGTGTCAATGTGACATTTGTTCAAATTACCTTATGCAATAGATGTTCCGATAATAAACCAAGTAAGTATTTGGAAGGAATAACGATGCTGTTGAAAGCAATAGCAAAACGTCATTTTGGATCATCCCTCGTACAGTTGAATGGTTGCCGTGGACCTTGATTTATGGTGCGTTTAGCAATGCTTTGGTTCTGTTTTCCTCCTCCATATTTCAGCGGCATAGATTTTTGCCAAAAGTTGTTGGCCAAATCAAAGGTGGGTCAGGGGGCATGCTCCCCCGGAAACGTTTTGAAAAATACCCTCTTACTGAAAGAAATACAAACTGTATACTGACGTAATGTAGGAACATAAAACACACTAACACATCTTTCTTATTTTAATTCAGGTTTAATAAATTCATCATATGATAAAAATCATTAATTGTAACAAGAAATTATTAAAACATGATAATGCATGTGATATTCCTCATACAAACAAAATGAAAACACATCAAATATGGTTGACGAAACTTTGAAATTCCAAGAAAAGCAACTCTGCTAGGTTCCAGTCAACATAATAAGTAGGTTGATAACAGTATTGCCTAGTTCCATGACTCAAGCTGATATATATTTTGAGATACAAGTGTCGATAAAATATAGACACCCACCAGCCTGCTGAATTCGTCAATCGAATAACAAGATTCATCAGCCAGAAAAACATTTTTCAAAACCATGGTACAGGTTGTACATTAATTGTATGATTAATTGAATATTATAACAAATGAAATTTCAGTATGAAAGACTTACACAATTGCTTTTCTATAACAAAACTCCATCATAACACACACAGTATTATTTGTCTGAACGGATGACAATTATTGAGCAAAAGCACAACATGATTCTATTATATTGTAAACTCACGTTTATCCCAATGTAGCTTATATGTTCACTATGACATTCAGCAAATGGACACACAGCACCAAAAATACAGCACACACTGACGTTTAAGTAGTTCAGCAGACTTTCAGATTTGGAAAGAAGTGATTTGATTGAATGACATAAAGTTCACATCGACAAGACCCCATATGGAGTGTTGTCAGATCCTATATTAGGGTAAGCACCCACTGGCGAAGTAGTTCAGCAGGCTATCAGATTTGGAAAGAAACAATTTGATTGGATGACGTAAAGTTCACATCAACATGAACCCATATGGAGAGTGGTCAGATCCTATATCAGGGCAATGTAGTGGAGCATAATAAGGTTCTGATTTAAATTAGATTGAACCATACAATATTTCAATCTCAACCTCATCATAGAACAACAAATATACATCTCTTCTCAAACATTTAACAATTTACAAAACAAATACACTGTTAAGAAGTATTTTTATTTCTTTGATTAATATAGAAATAGTCTGAATATATAATTATGTAACAAGGACATATATTGCACTATAGAACTGTCACCATGTCATAATGCATATAACATATATATATATATATAATACAGATATAATATAGACTGTACAAGATGATTGAAAACCTCAAGCTTAACAATTGGAAGGAATTGATGATGAATTAACATTAATAATACATAAAATTCTATAAATCTCACATAATTATACATGTGCGAATAATTCACATCTAACTGCTTTACTCGTATATACAATTTATTGTTAGAACACAGCACTCAGTCATATTAGGTGAATAAACACTTGTTTATATAAAGTTTCGCTCATAAGATCATTTCAATTATTTTGAACTCATACAGATATTTACAAATAATGCAATTGTAAACTGTCACAATCTGGAAGCAACAACTTCCGCTATTGAGACTGTTTTGTTATTAAGACCTCCTTTATGTCAGAACATGTCTTATGGGCGAAATTTTACATACAATATACATATAAATATCAAGCAGTGAATACATACAATAAGCTGACAAGCACAACCCGGCAATAGACTTGTTACATTAAGTAATTTACAAATACTGTAAAATCATTCAGATTTGAGGAGGATTTAATTTTGTGGATTTCATAGATGACCTTAGCCACAAATTAAATCCCACACAAATATTAATGATTCTATAGTATCTGACTAAGTGGATCATGTATCCTTGAAATTATGTCCCCACGAAATGGTCATTTTCACCAAAAACCACTAAATTTCGTCCCATTGAATTGAATGATTTCAGAGTACTATATTATTAAAAGATGGATACTGTAGGACATAGAGAAAAGTAGAACAGAAGAGTAAAGGGTTGAAATCATGTGAATGTAGCTGTAATTTATCACTAGGCAAGTAATAGAACACCCATGTGAATGTAGCTGTAGTTTATCATTAGACATGTAATAGAACACCCATGTGAATGTAGCTGTAGTTTATCACTAGACATGTAGTAGAACAGCCATGTTAATGTAGCTGTTATTTATCACTAGACATGTATTAGAACACCCATGTGAATGTAGCTGTAATTTATCACTATACATGTAATAGAACACCCATGTGAATGTAGCTATAGTTTATCACTAGACATGTAATAGAACACCCATGTGAATGTAGCTGTAATTTATCACCAGACATGTAGTATAACACCCATGTGAATTAGAACACCCATGTGAATGTAGCTATAGTTTATCACTAGACATGTAATAGAACACCCATGTGAATGTAGCTGTAGTTTATCATTAGGCATGTAATAGAACACCCATGTGAATGTAGCTGTAATTTATCACCAGACATGTAGTAGAACACCCATGTGAATGTAGCTGTAGTTTATCATTAAAATGTAGTAGAACACCCATGTGAATGTAGCTGTAGTTTATCATTAGACATGCAGCAGAACACCCAGGTGAATTTAGCTGTAGTTTATCACTAGGCATATAGTAGAACACCCAGGTAAATGCATTTGTAGTTTATCACTATGCATGTAATAGAACACCAAGTATTGGGAAATCCTAGACGACAGCAACTGTCAGGAAAATTCTTCGAAACCGTCAAAATCTTCCGGTAGACTTCTATCAACACGACTTTGTTTGTCATCTGTCTCTTCTACACCAAGTATTAACTGAGCTTCGGATAAAATCTACAACAAAGATGGTATATTACAGATGTATAGAGTTTGATCCCCTATCCAGCAAACATCAGGTAGTTAGTGTACCTCTGTAGCTGAGTAGTCGGCATGTAGGTTGTCTAACCTGCCTTATTTCAGCAGATAGCTGCCTGACAAATAAAGGCTATGTTCGGCATTTAAAAAAAACAAGACTGCGTTCAATAACGCGAATGCCACTGTGGAAGTCTTGTCCATAAACAAGCTTTATTAATATCATATGGGACTTGCCATTTTTGGACAAGTTAGACAAAAAAATTACCAATGTCATGATTTCATCTGCGAAAATTCACAATTTTTGAATTTTACACACAAAAAATTCCAACTGAACTGGTACCAGGTACTTTCCAAAAAGAGCAGGAAAAATTACTGAAGACTTACCTTTGACATATCTATATCTTCAAACAGTTCCTGTATAAACCTTCTAGCTGTCAGACGAAATGAGCACGTACCCAACATATAGGACACCTCAGAGTAAAAACACAGATCATGGAATGCTTTAGGGAACTTCTGTTTTAAGCTGTAAACAATAAATGCAAGTATAAAATCTAGTAATAATATATCCCTAAAAGGGGATCACAGTGATGTTGGTAGCAGAATATATGTTTTGATTCTGCTACAAATATGCAAGTAAAAAGCTTGTCAAAACGTGATATATTATTTTATCCAGCTAAGTTTGGTGAGCTACATGACACAGTAGAATCTCTAAGGCGTGTGGTGTAATTAGTGCAAGGTGGTTTTTCCATTCATTTACGAGTAGGTACAAACAAATCAAGAATAGTTAGGCTGGTTTTGTATTCATATGCAAACACAACTGACCCCAATTCTATTGTCCAGATATGAATATTCAAGTGACACAAGGATAATAACGGAAAAACCTATTTGTACCTAAAGATTAGTGGAGATCCAGAGTAGGTCTATAATCTACTTGCCATTGCAGAATATTGAATAAATTAAAAGATTACCTTAACAATCCCTGTTCAGCGCCTTTCACACCCACTGAACTTGACAAGTTGATGACGAATCTGATTATCTCTTTACGTACCAACGTTCTACCCACAGCCGTATCAAAACACATCTTTTTACCCGCAGCTGTAATACAACAATTCTTAATTAACTATTTAATAATAGAAGACAACATAGAACAGTACAAACGAAAACATGCATAGGGGCTTATGTCCGAGTGTAAAAATATGCGTAGTGGCTTATGTCCTAGTGTATAAAATGCTTAGGGGCTTACGTCCTCATGTATAAAAATGAGCATAGGGGCTTATGGTCGTAGGGGCTTACATCCGTTACATCCCAAGATTCTTCCCCTTCATTTTTATATCAAATAACTCACAGGAGATATTATGTAAAATCTTAAAAAATCGCGGGGGAGGGGAAGCAGACTAAATAGAAAATGGACTGACGCAGACTATAAAAGCTTACATGAATCTGAAGCTGTACTGGTTAGACTACTAGATGTATCTACAGCCGGGTCAGTACTACTGTTAGCACGTGATCTGTTCACATTACGACCTGACTTCATCTGTGATCCACTACCTTCACCCTTATCTGTACCTATCTCTGCTTCTGTAATTAAAGTATTAATACAATATTTGTGCCAATTTTCTCAGTGGCGGCCATTTTCTCAATGGTGGCCATATTGGACTTTTTTGAAAGTGAGTCAATATCTAATATTTACTAAAATACATTCAACTACCATTAAAGGCATTATGCAAAGTTTCATGCTTTTATCATCAAACCCACAATTTTTTCACTAAACTGTTGGACTACAAACCATATACTAAATAGAAAGAGACTGTTTTATCACATAACCTGTGTAGGAGTGCATTAGAGACGTGCCCGAAATATCGTAATGCACTCCCAACATGTTACATAAATATGCATATTAGCTTGATGGTGGTTGGTTGGTTCAGGGTGACGCAACATAAAATAATCCGTGCCTTGAATCGACACAAAACAATATGACACTCGGCAGATCCTCGTGTATTTCAATGAACAAGTTGTGTATATGTTACGTACCATCTATAGGATGAATGGTAGCTGATTCCTGACGTAAACCTCTACATTGTATACACACATCTACATTGTGAGAGCTTGATAGTGGTGCTGGTATCACATTGAAACTTGTACGTGAATGGGAAACTTTACCTGAAGAAATACAATACATAAAACTTTATAAACAAGCCGGGCTTTCACTATGCTTCAAAAGTGAAGAGGTAAAATGACTCCTGACTCTCAATATAGTCAAAATAGGCACATTTGTCAAATCCAAGAGTCAAAATGCAGTTTCAGGAGTCAAATGAAAGCCCTGAACAAGTATTGTAAATTTGTAGCAATTACCGTATGTAACCGCTTATAAGACGAGAATTCGGCACTGTATAATGTGTATAACATCACTTGTACTGCTTTGTACTGGAAGTAAGCATAAATCTTGGGTCTAATAAAGCAATGAAGGCAATGCCTTGATTGACTTCAAAAATATTTGTGATTAAAATTTTTGTAACAGACAGACGAAAAGACAGGAGCATCGCTATATGCCTCCAGAACAGTAGATGCCCGGGCATAAAAATTCAGATTCATTATGCAGGGTTTTCACTAGGATTTCAAGTAGGATGCTTTTTGTACAATTGAAGAGGCCAATGTGCCCGAGCACTGATGATGGAAGGCAGCTAGGTGTAAATTTGAGGTAGTCAAATTGGCCTCCTGCCACCTCCTATTGACAACCCTGATTATGTAAGAAATGTTCTTACCGTCATTGGTTAATACATTATCCGTGCTATCTGACCTCTCCCTGACCTCTGATGGTCCGTCTATGAATGAACTTTGTCTCGACATTGGTACCTGACTGATCACTGAGGCTTGTCGTGATATACCACAACCTATAAATGACTCGGTCCTTCTATCTTCACCTTCAAATACCTATAACAAATAGTGCATACAGTAGAAATAAGTCATTCATTATGTGTCACAGAATGAGCACAGGTAACTGTATCATTGATAAACACAATTTGAAAACAATTTTTTTTGTATAAGTTCCAATACATTGGAATATTTTATTCCATCATTTGAGACAAAGGATAGCAATATCACATACACCATGTACAGGGATGGTATTCACGAAGAATCTTAAATGAAAACTTAGAATTTTCTCCAAATTTTACAATTTTCTTAAGTGAAACTATTTAATTTTACTGATTAGGGCAAATAATTTTAAATTCTACAGTCGCATTGCAAACTGTACATGTTTTAAAATGTGTCAACACCTATTGAAGAGGACAGGGTAGCAGTTTAGAAGATTTAAGATGGGAAATGACATAGATATGTCAATTATACATAAATCTTGCTTTCTGCATGGTGTTACAGGGGTTCTACTATGGCATCATTCCAAATCTTGAAAATGAGTAGAAAGTCAGTTTCGGGTGCCAAAATAACACATCCCAACACCTTTTAAACAAGGCTTCAAACATTGTTTTATTGTTAAACTTTAGTTTATGGAACTTCAAATGTCAAATGACCATAACTTTGTCCATGCTTTGATAATTTTCACCAAATAACTTTTGTTTTGTGCGGAAAAGAGCATCCTTTCTAATGCAATTTTCGGATTTTCGGATTATTCCGGAATTGCAGAACCCCTGCATTTTGAAATTTTAATGTTGTCTGATATACTTACTTCAAACATCATGTTGATATCTACAGGTAGTGCTATTCCCATAAACTCAGCTTTGCCTGTATGTGGTCGATGTTGATGTAGACTAGCCTTGGGTGGATGTGAGGCTGCATCCATCTCACTCAATGATATACCACTCATATTATACATAATGCTGAAATTAATATAATTATATTTATTTAACAACGATTACTGATTTAAATACTGAATTTGGGGCCAAATTGTTTTGTTACGAAACCATCAAGTAGGAATAATTTTGGGACGGATGAAACCACTAGCTTCCTGTTTCTTCCAGCATTGATGGAGCAGGTGATTCAATATTTAAGTAACAAACCACCAAATAGAGTTGTTCTTTAACTCAATGTAAAGTGACCTAGGTCAGCCAAAAAAAATGTCAACTTTTTGTCCATGGGGCCCTCTCAAAATCTTTTAATCAATAAAAAATAGCATCCAGCTTAAAGAAAATGAAAAAAAAGCAGGGGGTCATGTATCATATAAGAAAAATTTGGTTCGTCAAACGCGGTGAACAGATTTTCTCACATGTACGGATTTACTCACTGTCCGTTAGCCCCAACCTTACTTTCACTTTCATATTTAAGCCAGAATACAAAATATTTCTGAATAAAACCATTTCACTACATCACATACATGCATACAAAGCATTTAACACCAATTTCATGATTCTGATGCTGATTTGTCAAGACATACCCCCATTTCCAGTCGCTTTAAAGTTTTTTAACGGACTATTTGACTGTATCTGAATTTGGTCCCCGTAGGCATTTAGTGGTTATTTACCTTAAGTATATAACAATGATATATACTGCTTTCTTGTGGAGTCGAGCCCCTTAGGGCTAAAAGCCCTACATGTACACTTCCTACAGTCTATTCTTTAAATAACTAATTTTATTTTTACTGACAGAGAAATTACTTAACTTTATGAAATCAAAATAGTTTTGTCATTAAAAAGTTTTTGTCGTAAAATTTTTGCTAAAAAGCAAGTGCCAGTCAAGAGCCTACGTCATTCTGAAACTTTCTCATCGAATCGAGCCCTCTGATTGGTCAGCCTCTATTTAACCCAAAGACTGAAAACTCTTCACAAAACAAAGTTGTGAAATAAAGTTAATTCATCTTAGATGATATTCACCGACTTTGATCAATGTGAACAAGCTTGTTCACAAATAAATTGTCAATAACATAACCCCATGGTAAAGAGCTTAGGCATTGATGCTTACCAAAATGGATTTTCATGGTTGGTTGCTATTAGTGATCACAGAACGATTACAAGTTGTTTTCATTCACATTTGTTTTGCTGTTGTGACAGAAATAAGACTTCCAGCAGATTTTAACATGTTTTGGATAAGAACCATCTCCGCATAAGTGCATATTTGACCCAAACAATTAGGGCTCGAGTCGATGAGAAGGATCGAGTCGATGAGAATCAAGTATACATATCACTTAAATTAAATTTAATATGTATTTTATTTCAAAAGAAATTGGATTGGATAACATGCTTAGCATATAATAACCCTCTTATCACTTGACTGATGCATGAACTTTTACATCTAAGTGCAGCTTATAGGGACTCAACTCCAGTTGGTAAATTGCAAAATTTAACAAAAAGCTCTCTCAAAAACACATTTTTTTGTCTTGACCGACCTAATACATTTGTAAACGAATCTGGACTTATTCATCTAGAAGAAATATAATTGCATATGAGTATATAAGATTTACCTGCCAGGACGTCTGAACTCAGTGCTGTCAATACTTGGTCTTCTATTGATACTTGACATACTGCCCATGTTATCATATAAGTTATTCAAACCGTAATCAGATTCCACATCAGAACTGATAGTACGATTCTTCATCAATGATCTCAATGTTGCATACCCAATAGCATCGCGAGCTGTCGTATATGTAATAGCATTATCGGGAAAGTCAAATTTAGAAAACGGTTGAAAAGAGGCTCCCGTTGATGACTGCCTCCGTATACTTGGCACACGCGAAAGGTTTGACATTTTACGTAAAACAACAGAATGGTGATGATGTTCTACACTTTCCTTTTTTTCTTTAGTCCTATATTGAACTTCTGATAGGTCTAGAGAATTAGTACTTGCTATGGGACTCAGTGAAGGCATCTCTACAACACCATGATGTCCGGAATCATAGGAACCTATACCACTTGTCACAGAGTCTGTATTAAAACTTTCAGTACGACTTTTAGACGTTCTAGAACTATCACTACTACTGCTTCGATCAAATTTCAAACTGACAA
Source organism: Spisula subtruncata (assembly GCA_963678985.1). Classification (NCBI taxonomy): domain Eukaryota; kingdom Metazoa; phylum Mollusca; class Bivalvia; order Venerida; family Mactridae; genus Spisula; species Spisula subtruncata. The sequence goes on along the minus strand of OY787662.1, from coordinate 12,755,055 downwards.
CTTTTCTAATAGCACTCTTATTATCAGCTTTCTCACTATCACTTAACTCTTCCTTCTTGTCTGTTAGATCCTTAGCACTTTCACTCACATCAGCCATACTAATGTTAGCATTCTTGTCTGTGTCATTATTGACACCAGCCATACTGCTGTTAGCATTCTTGTCCCTGTCATTATCAACTACTGAATCTAAATTTGTGTTAACATCCTTCACACTGTCTTCACCTTTCTTCTCCACAGTTTTACCTTCTGAATCTGTTACACTGATTTCAACATTCATAGTTTTCTCTTCACTAACAGAACAATCATCACTAATACTATCCTTTCCTTGAACTGTTGAGTCTGAATTTGTAACTTCATCAATCATTTCCTGTTTTTGAACTGTCGAGTCTGAATTTGTTACTTCATCACCGGGTTCAACAATTCTCAGAACAACATCCGATGTTCCCTCACCTTCATCATGAGGACTTCCAACTTTATCTATAACAAGACCAGAATCTACTTGATCCCCAATTTTATTGGTAACACCAACGATTGATTCAGTTTCTGTATCAAGTACAGTATAACTATCAGCACTAGTTTGACTAGTTTCTACACTAGATTTTATCACAGATACGTGTTGATCCGATTCTCGACTACTTTTCTTTAAGTACAAGTTCATTGAAAGACTTCGATGAACGCGAGTCATACCAAAATCCTTAGTAGGTGATATGTGTTCAACACTTTTCACACGACCTTTTGAGAAATTTGGTACAGCTACACTTCTAATTGTTCTCGACCTATTTGGTAGAGTCTGACTCCTATTGATGGAATGACCAGGAAGGGGTAATGTCTGACTTTTCAACCGAAGTCCAATCCCCCTAAGGTCTGGACTATGTGAATGTTTACCGTGTCTTATATCTGGTATATGTATACCTGACTCACTGTCACCAAGTTCATCAAATTCATCATCACAACCGTCATGATTCCCAAACTCAACTCTATCACTCGTCCCAAACTTGAAGCCCTCTTCAGCAATAAAGTCTAGATTACTGACAGGACTACCGAGTTCAAGTCGACTATTCCCGATACTAAATGCGGCATTATCCCGAAGGTCCTCCATAGCATCTTCTAGAAGTATGGAACGATCTTCAACAAGAGGCCAATGTTCAGCACGAGTATTCCAGCGTGATTCCCAGCCATACTGGGATAACATTTCAGCACCTTCTCTTGTACTTGATACCATCCCAAGTATAAAAAATGCCGTCCTAAAAAAATTAAACATATAGTTTACTGTCTGTAAAATCATTTAATTTTGATGGGACGTAATTTCGTGGTTTTGGTGAAAGGACCATTTCGATGGAACGTTAATTTGTGGATTTTGCATTTCAGGTAATAAATACCATGGTCAAAAGTATCGTTCGATGGGATTTGATTTCGTGGTTGAAGAAGAACCATGAAATACATGACATTAAATCCCACTAAAAATTGATTATTTTACAGTAAATGATACTCAAAGACCAATAATTCATAACTACTTCAATGTGGAATAATGATAAAATAGACAAACCTTAAAAATACTGAATAAAATGATCTTTTAACATAAATCAACCCTCATTTTGGATTCAGATGAGAACGTTCTGTAGCTGACAATCCACCAGCCCTTGGACATGTTGAATGCAATCGTAACTACTCGGTATTTTCCTAACTCAGAATTATGCCTTGTACATAAGTGTAGGGTAACAAATTTTGGTTATGCAGTTTCCAGTAACTGCCAATCATCATTTTTTAAATGCTATCAAGACGCCCTTCAAATACTGGTCTCCTTTAGTTCTCTTCGATTCAATCGTTTGATTCTCATGAGCCATGTTGTAAAGTAGTCTGTGATTATGGTGGCTTCCATTTTATTTCGTTAGATAAACGCCGAGGAGTTCCAATTGATGTTGAATGGTGATTATACTAACTTACCCTCGTATTGAATATATAGCACTCTCTTCTGCAAGTCGGATTATTTCTGGAACCATTTTTTCTTCCTGTAACCAAGCCACTCCCCATGAAGACATGCTGATGTGACCCTGAAACACAGACAGACAGTGTTTAACACATTTATATAATTATATCATCTGATAAAACCATATGAATGCATCGTAACTTACATACATTAGAAACAAAGGAAATTTAGTTGCAATACTGTAAAATCATTTAATTTCGATGTGATGAAATTTTGCGGGTTTTGGTAAAAAGAGCCATTTTGATGGGACATTAATTCATGCATTTTGCATTTCAAGTAATAAATACAATGGCCAAAATGATTGTTTGATGGGGTTTGATTTTGTGGTTGAAGGTGAACCACGAAATCTATGAAATTAAATCCCCATTTAAAAATGAATGATTTTACAGTACATCATCAAAACACAATTAGGTAAAATGCAGTGTACTTACCACTGCCCATAATGCTGTTTTCAACTGAAGTATATCTTCATCATTCTTCAACTCTTGACATCGTATACATTGAAAATATTCTTCTATATATGTCTGAAAGTTGGTCACACACATAGAGGATTAGATCATACATATAACTCTCCTCACAGAGTCTGTTTGTATTTAAGGGTAATTTGATATTTGGGCTCTTAGAATCTTGCAATGCACCTCTGACAGATAACAAATGTCACCTTTATATTCTTTTTTCAGTAATTTTACTTTCAAATTTTATTGCATAAAAATCAGTTAAAACCAAAGTACTACAGAATTGTACAGACTGAATGAATACTGAAGCTGGAGACAACTCAAAGTCACACAGAAAAAACGGTGACAGCACAGGTCTAGCCACCCACATAAGAGTCAAAGAACAAATCATACATATTCAGCATATAAACCTTCAGATCAGATCAAAACTGTGATCAGTGGAGAACTAAGGATGTTGTCAATACCAGGGGTTCTACTGAGGCATAATGCCTAATCCTGAAAATGAGTTGCAAGTCTGTTTCAGGTGCCATAACAGTCTTCACAAAAAACTTTTCAAAATACTAGCCAGTCGGGCTACCAACAAGGCAAAACTTACTAGCCCGAGGAGAAATTTACTAGTCTGACCATTCAATTATTAAAATTATTACAATTTACACTAGCCATTCGGACTAGTCACCTAGAGAAAATTACTAGCCCAACCCAGTTTTTACTAGCCTCGGGCTTCGGGCTAGTGGCCAAATTCGAAGATTGCCATAAGCACACATCCCTATACCTTAGCAAAGCTTCAAACACTGTTTTATCATTAAAATTCAAAAGACCATAACTTTGTCAATTCTTTGAATATTTTCATCAAATAACTTTTCTTTCGAGCAGAAGAGATCATCCTTTCTAATGCAGCAAATCTGGATTTCCAGATTATACCAGGATTGTAGGATCCCGCAATATTTACCTGGTTTTTAAGAAGATGAAAACTGTCCTGGTGCTGGACAAGCTGACCATATAAATGTGTTGGTACGTACAAATCTTTTCTCTGACGTCTGAAAAAAACCAAGGGTAATGTTAGAGAAATATGTACAAATAATTGAGCATGAAAAATTCACCACCCAGGTGCCAGATTTAGCGTATTATCATTCAAAGGTAACAGTATCATTGAAAACGAAAAAAAAAATTACAAATTTTTTTTTTGTATTAGTCTTAATCATTGATACAGTTACTTGTAACCGTGATTAACGATTTTGACATCTTATATTTACTAGATCATCAGAGCATTAAAGACTGTGAATCACATATTGACCGCTAATCGGAGCTGGTCTTTGAATATCACTTTCTCATATTTATGTGTTCATTTTGGTTCTAATATATATGCTAAGCACCGTACCCTCACTTCTCTGAATTACAGACAAGTAAGTAAATTCATGCATAAATGCAATGTGACCTACTTTTTACTAGACCTTCTAGTGTATGATCCTTCGTATGTTTTCTCATATGTGGTGAGAGCTTCATTCAGCAGTTCTTCTACAATCTTCACATAGCGACAGTTAAATGACTGAAAATTCATAGTGAAAATAGAATTTATAAAATATTTTGGAATTCACAAAAAGATAATACAGAGCAACATTGCAGTACAGACTAATACAGGACTAGTGTGCCAACAAGACACGTGTGTGTTTTATACAGAGTGAGACAAAAGATATTTGTGTTATCGAGACATTGATGTGTTTATTCCAGTGAAAGTTCTCAAATACCCACTAAGTCGTTTATCAGGAAAAGTAAACACATAAGTATGAGTACATTCAGTTACAATGTTGAATGATTGTCAAAATCTAGTTTATTTAACTTCAAATGACCATAACTCAGCCAATTGTAGGAATATTTTCATCAAATAGCTTTTATTTTCTGCAGGAAGGTTCATTCTTTCTGTTGCAGAATTCCAGAATTTGTAGGACCCCTGTAAATGAGAGAGATGTTTTACTTACAGCGTGCCACTTTTTTAACTCGTTAGCTGTATAATTAGCTTCGGTTAGGAATGTAAAGCCAGCAGGAGTGGACATATATCTACATAGTATCATTACACCTTTCTCTCCAAGATGTAGAAATGACGGCTTCATCTTCACTATAGCCTCTAAATTTTCCTGTAAATATATCAATAATGTAAATTTTAAATATTTAATATTCTTGGCGGATTAAATTTTGTAGATTTCGTGGTTCACCTCAACCACAAAATTTAGTCCCATCGAACAATAATTTTGACCCTGATATTTATTACCTGAAATACAAAATCCACTAATTAACATCCCATTGAAATGTTCTTTTTAACCCAAACCACGAAATTTCGTCCCATCAAAATTAAATTATTTTACAGTATACTACCCGTAATCAATGAAAAATCCTACAACTTGAAATAAAACACAGTTTATATTTGTTTGGTTGTTGGTAAGAAAACCTGTGTTTGAGTCTACCTGAGGAGAATTTGGGAAAAATTTGGCATGATTTAAAAGAATTTTCCTCAGGGGAAATCCGAAAGGGCTTGTAAACGGCCCCTGCCAAAAAAGGAGAAAAAGTCCTGACAGATATGGCCCTCACTGGTACCAACCTTGGTCAAGTGGAGCATTGTGGGTTATTCTAGCTAAGAGATATTAAGCAGTGGTGCAAGTGCAGACAGGGATCGACCCCGGACCTTTCAATCCCAAAATGCACACCTTACATCTGAGACACTGCTCCCCACTAAACATAAAGTTATACATAAATGTGGTTACCTTGACTTCACATGCTTCATCTAGTATAGTTAATGCTGACATGGCCACACTTTTACTTTGATCGTACAGTTGATTCACCAAGTACTCTATACCCCACTGTGGAAATCCTTCAATTCTTGCACGTAACAAAACTCTCATCAACTTGGTACTGTACAATCTACCACTCTGAAATCATCAAACACATAGTTTAAGTTCAATCCACTAGGGCTGTAACGGTATACCGTAGTACACGAAACACCCCGGACTTCAGTCCCACACAGTTCACGGTGCAAGACTCCTACATTTCGGTACGGTTTGGTATAAGCTTTCTTGTGAGCAAAATAATATTCAGACAACAAAAAATCTGTTAGCCTACTGATTATGTACAATTACTATGTTATACTCGTTATAATTGTGTTAAGATATGCTTCATATTGCTGTTATAGAAGCAACAAATTCATTGTCATTTAACAATTTAAGTAAGAGAATTTCTTATCATACCAAATTGTTAGAAAAATTGACGATACGTATCATTTAGAGTGGTGAGCGTACCGGTACACCCCTACAATCCAAACTACCTCATAATGATTCATTTACCAATACTAAAATTCTTGAAAAAGTTGATTTAAAAAGACACTCAGAAGCACAAGCATCAATCCTAATCATATGTCCTACTATAAAAAGCTCGATTTTCCATCTCAATATGAGTTAAATCTCAGATCAAATATTGTCTATGGTGAGACTGGTGAGTTTTAGACACAGGACTACAGACTCAACTCATATACATGTGAGTGAAATCTCTATTTTGATCTGAGCTTTTTTATTTAGATTGAATGTAAAGGTCTGATTGACAGAAAACGTCTGAACATATAAGTGTGCATGTTTTACCTCCGATCCGGCACACAGAGCTTTGGAGAGTACAGCCCTACTGTTACCCTCTCTACCGTAGTATAGACTAGATGTAATAAGTTTGACATAACTCTCCTGTGGCGCTGATGATATTATATCTAACATACTGAAATACAAATAAACAAGTATAAACAACTGTTACAGATAATATATGAGCCGTTCTCCAGGAAAACCGGGCTTAGTGACAAAATTACAAAAATCATGAAAATATGGCGTTACAAAGACAAGACTCATGTGAATATTTTCTGAAATTTTGAGCAAAATATGGCATCAATTTACGAAGTAACAGACCTTTAAAACTCACAATTTTTGTCTAGTTTTTGAGTGACGTCACATTGCTGACCATCAAAATAACAGGGTTGTTCACAAGTGTATTGGCAAAGCAAGAGCATAGCAGCTACTTCCACTTGTATTTTCTTCGGAAACATTTCACTTTATATTTATATTAGGGATGGCAACAAGTACCGGAGTACTCGAGTACTCGGTCAAACGTCCGATTATCGAATAGTAAAATCAGTATTCGAGTACTCGAACAAATGTTAATCCTGTGTAAAACAGAAGGTTTCCAAGTTTTATCAGGTCGACTAAAATTACAATTAACAACGTGTCATCAATCCTTAATCGCCGATACGAGGTTGCTAAATGCAAGCGTAATCATAACACTGACCTGTCAATCATCGTCTGTTAGTTAGTTTATGACACGTAGCTAGGTGTTTTTTGTTGACATCAACTCGAGTAATTGTCATCAATTTTTAATTGGCAGTTATTGTTTATTGGGGGGTGTCAATCGATTAAGAAATAAAAAAAATATTACTTTAAATTTAAATCGTTCTCGTGCGTATATGAACGAACGATTACTCTGTGAATTTGTCACGCTTTGTAAATATTATGTCACCAGCCGATAAAAGTAGTTCCCCTTAGTTGGTTATTTGTTTTTATTTGATTTTCTAGTGTTATTGATTAAAAGTTCTATTGATTTTACACTGTATTTTTTTTGTCATATGTTTTTATTATTGTAATTGTTCATTGTCATAGTTCTTCTACCGATCTAGATTTGATCACCAACTTAACAAAATGAACTGACAAACGCGCTGTTTTATTTGAAGTTGAACTATACAGACTATACACCATTTCTTTTTCCCAAATACATGGACATTTATTTCTTCCGAGTACCCGAGTACTCAATTGGAAGAATGACCGAGTACTCGAGTACCGATTTTAGTACTCGTTGCCATCCCTAATTTATATTAAATCAAGAGTGAAAAATCACTTGTCCATATTGATTTGTACTTAACATTGATCTTAACTGGCCAATGTGAGTCTGTGAAAACACAAATTATCAATCGTAAAAGCTCGGCCATTTCCGTTTGTCTCCGGTAAATACACCTCGTAAATAAGTGTAGAAATACACCAATATCGTTCGCCGGAACTTCGCCCTCACTACTGAAGTCAGCTACATCCGCGTGAAAATAACACCTTATGTATTCGTCAATACGATGGTTATTTTATATGTTCTGATCAATTTTCTTATTCCTACGACATAGCAGGACGTATAGCGAAGAAAATGTCAAATATCTTTGTAGAAAACTAATATCTAGCTCGGATTATGAATGGAATTTACGTCTTGTTTATCACATGACGTCATAATGATATTACGTTTATTTGGCGTCAACGTAAACGTGACGTTGTGCGAACTTTTATTTCGTAGCGTCCTTTCCTAGTTTATACAACTATAATTGTATTCTTGTTATCAATTCTAGTATTTAGCAGCTGCCGTCCTCTTTCTCAAGTTTAAAATTTAACATATTTGTTGCCGTATGTACGTGTACATGTTGTATAAGCGTAACTGGGGGAGCTGCCATTTTCGAATCATGTGACTGAAAGTAGTTCAAAATGTCGCCTTGTTATGTCAGAGGTATTTTCAATTGGATAAAAGCCGAGGTGATCAGAATGACAAATTATGAGAATATCATGCTTTAAATAACCATATAGCTACTTACTACTGATATATGCCAGTCTTTTCAAGTTTTCTATCACCTTTTGTAGTCAATGAAAACCTTCCAATTAGTAGGAAGTAATAATGACTCAATGTATTCAGTACATTGTTGGCACTTAACACAGATTCTGGGGCAATTCTTTGTAACGCCACCTGTAAATATAATCAAAGTTCTCCTTACTGCTTATGTTCAATATATAAGCTGTAAAATCTTTTAATTTCGATGGGATTAAATTTTGTGGTTTTGGTAAAACAGAACATTTCGATGGCACGTAAATTTGTGGATTTTGCATTTCAGGAAATAAATACAAGAATCCATATCATTGTTTGATGGGATTTGATATCGTGGATGAAGGTGAGCCACGAAATCCACAAAATTTAATACCTCACAAAAATTAATGATTTTACAGAATATCAAAGAAAAGGAAACACCACTACACGACCCATAAAGTTAAACCCTTCTTGTTGTTGAAAATGACTTATGAGTTTTTTTATGAATTTCACAACAGACCAAACAAGAGATGTTTGTAAAACAAATCTTCCCCAATGGAAGCCAAACAGTTGAAAATGGTAAAGGTAACAGTGACCTTTGACCTACTGACCTCAAAAGTGATAGGGGTCATCTACTGTTGCTGACTAACATCCATGTAAAGTTTAAAGATCCTAGGACAGGGGAAACCATTTGGTCTCAAAATAATGGTAAAGGTCACAGTGACCTTGATTCAGTGACCTTGATTGCTGTCCGACTGGAAATTTAAGTAAGATATTTGACAAGACATCATATATAGTTCTTACCTCTGACAAACAAAGAGCAATATCTGTGAGAAAGTCGTGGAGTATTTTGGTTCCTTCATCCTGTAATCATAGAAATGTACAATCATATCAAACCATGTAATTCTACACTATAACAGTTTATGTATTTTACAGTGTATATTTCACTGAGGGACCAGCAGCTGCTGAAGTAAGATTTTCACGAGTTGCGTAGCTTGAATATCGTCCATGTTTTTACATTTATGCACATGTAGTGTTCTGTCATTTGTTAAAGATTAAGAGAACAAGTGAAAATGCTTCATTTTTTCATTTTTTTGACTGCAGAGAAATTTGCTCAAAAAGTAGTCCGATTGAGTGAAATTATCCACCATGAGATTATCAGCAGTGAAATTATCCACCATTATCTCGAAGGCAGACCTCAATGGCCGGCTGGAATAGAATGACTTTCTCAGTAAAACGCAGAAAACAAAACTAACCTGTTCACATCTGACAAGGAAATCTACAAGTTGACATCCAGCTAGTACAAACTTTTTCTGAAGCTCATGATCTGTTTCAACCCGAGAAAACATGTGGTTTGTTGGTTTGTAGAAAAATACGAGACGTTTGATGAATCTACAATATACAATCAAACATAATGAAATTCTTGCTATAATGTTAAAAGAAATGGGTTCAAAAAGGTGATGGTTATAAGAATTTAAAGATTATATATAGAGTTACATGGTTGATAATGTTTAATTACTCAACATTTTTGGGGCTGGTTATGACAATAATTGACAACACCAATAGGCATGGCTTATGTGTATAGCTTGGCGAATTTGACACAAACCTGACCATTAAGCATGAATATATCACAAGTTTCTTGCTTTGAATCTATCAATTTCCGCAAGCAAATCGTGCAATATCTATATTTCAAATTTGTGCTTGTATTACATCTTATGTGTCTTCGTGATTCTCCCTTACTATGAAAATATACAACCAATGTTATAAATACAGAAATATTTCTACTGCTAAATTATGCTAATCAAAGGTCAGATTTGTGTGAAATTCCCCAAGCTATATAATGTGAATCGGGGATTCACTGTTATACACAACAAGAAGTTACTGAATATACAGCACCTGTAGTAGGTTCCTAACCTATACTTTACAGTTCAATCCTGTATTATTAATAATAATAAAATTACACAGGTAAAAAACAATAAATAATGAATAGAACGAAGTGGCTGCGTTTTAGGTCAAACATTAATAATGCGGATGTCTGATAACTATTTAGTTGAATTTTTGGGGAAAACTAAAGTTTCTGTGGCGGAAAAATTCAACCGGCTGAGAGCAGGCAAATATTTCCTTCATATTCTGAGCTGTTAGAGCCTTTGTGCGGACTTCAACGATATTTCACAGTATTTTACTTCTTTGTGATCAACTTTCAGGTGTTGGTGAGGCTAATAAGCTTCAGTCTCGACAGTGATTTGGTGGTTACAGACAAGTTTGCTAAATTTTAATATGCTAATTAAAAGCAAGTCCGATAGTGTCACATTTTATACAATTCGAGGTTATTGCCCTTGGTGCTTTGGTTGCACCCCATGTTGCGTGTATAAGTAGAGTTATCTGTGAGTGATACAGATAGAGGTTGTTGCCCCTTGTGTATAACACCTCATGTTGCGTTTGCGTGTACCTGCAAGTTTGGTGTGTTGCGTTCAGTACTATTGCGTCTCTGGTCCCATATATGCATAGATATATAACTTGTACAGGTAGAGGTGTTCGCCCTTTGTGTGCTGGTGTCACCTCATGTTGCGTATTGCGTTAAAAGTTTGCATGCTGCAAACGTTCGGGTAGAGGTGTTCGACCTTTGTGTGCTGGTGTCATCTCATGTTGCGTATTGCGTTATAGTGTGCGTGTTGCAAACCAAGTGCAGTCTGTTGCGTGGAATATTGCGTTTGGGCACCTCGAGTTAAGTACCTCAAAAATAATTACAGTAAATCACACCTATCTCTCAGCAGGTTGGATTTAATAGTTAGAACAGGAGCATTAATTTCCAGGCAGTGAATTATGAAAACCCTGTTTTTTTCTGCGGCCACATATTTCCATTTCATCTTTCTAATAATATCTATGCATACTTATATGTTCGCATTTCAGACCTGTAAAAGGTCTTGAACTGAAAATTAGTAAATCAATATAAGTTTAGTCAGTTGTTTCGTTTTGTACTTGTTCTCTTATATAGAGAATAATAGGTTAGTGCCGTGGATGAGTAAGTTTATCTGGCAAGGCGGAGGAATTTATCGGGTGAGCCGTAGGCGAATCCGATAATTTCCGCAGCCGAGCCGGATAAACTTTCACTCACTCCACGGCACTAACCTATTATTCTATTTATCCGGTCACTACATCTGCTTTAAAAAGGGAATAAAAGTCGGACTATTTATTTGCCTTTTCATTATTTGTGCGTAACGTCACGTTCGTTCACTGACGTCACGACAAAACAACAACGTCGGACATCTTGATAACGTCATGTACACGCAGGTAAGTCATAGAACTATTATTGATCGACCCCAGCTCATTTTAAATAGGAAAACCTCATCCTCGGATACAGAGTTTCAGCAGGCGACCCCGCTTTAAGAAGAAGTCCGTCAGATCACGTGATGAGGTGACGGTTTATTGCAAGTCACATGACCACTTGACGGTTTATTGAAAATGTTATCCGGCACCCTGTTATCGGGCTGATTTGGCCGGAAGTGACTGGATAAAAAATAATGTAAAACGGGGATTGACTGTTATACACAACAAGAAGTTACTGAATATACAGCACCTGTAGTAGGTTCCTAACCTATACTTTACATTTCAATCCTGTATTATTGTAAAGTTTACAAACATTAGAGCATGGATTACCTGATATGAATTTGATCTTCTAACTTCCTTAGCTTGTCATCTGGCCACTGTAAATATTAGTATAAAAGTATACTAAAATAACACAAAATATCATTTCAGACAAGGCAGACATATTTTTAAACTAGGCCCTAAACTCTGCAAGGGGTTCTACTGATGCATAATGCCCAATCCTGAAAACCAGTCACAAGTCTGTTTCAGGTGCTATTATCACACATCCATTCACCTTATCTATGAGTCCGATATTGTTTTATAGTTGAAAGACAGCATATGGAACTTCAAATGACCATAACTTTGTCAATACTATGAACATTTTGATCAAATAATCTGCTGCTAATCTGGAAATCCGGAAAGGAGGGAGTACTTACGGATTTCCCATTCTTAGCCAGCGATATGTTGTTTGTTATGTTTTGAGTGGATAGAGAAGAATAAAGCAGTATAAAGCTTACCTTTAAGACATACATGATAAGATCCCAATCCCACTTTTTATCTTCCTTGGTGTTCAATACATTGGTGTCCTTTAATGTCTGCATACACACTTCCTCTGATGAAGAGGCTCGCTGAAATAAGATCACAATGCAATATACTGGTAATATAGTTTTTTAAATAACACACAACTTCTCCACAAATTAGGAGAAACTTGCCTTTTTCCTTTTTCAACAATGTATCATCTATTATGTCATAAAACAATAAATATTCAGACGTTTAAAGGTATTTTAAACAGTTTTAAATGAGTCAGACCAAAAAATTCCCAAAGTTATGAGTACCCCTATAACAATTCCCACATTCAGGATTTCTAGCTCAAAAATTCCCAATTTCACTGGTACCAAATACTTTCCCAACATGGCAAGAAAAAACGCTGATTACCTTTCTTATGTGCATGTCTAGTAGTTTATCTTTCTGCATGTTGAGACATAAGGGTCTGTGTTTATAACTATCTGATTGTTTGAGTAGTTGATCTAGGTATAAACTACATGGTATAGGTCCCCGCTTCTTTAAGTCATGGATCCGGTCCAGATAATTCACTGCTAAACTAGCTTGTCTGAAATATGAGAAAGTAACAAAATTTATCAACTACTAAACCCAGGGTGAACAAGAGACAGTTCTAAGTGTATGTAATGCATTGGTCCCACTGAGACTTTTTTGCATTTTGATATCCCTGTTCCCAATGACTCCTGAAGCTTTTTTATTTAAATCGGGGGAACATCACCGAGGCAAATCATTTTTTTTTTTAAATGCTCAGTGGGACCAAGGCATGAGAATCAATCAAGAAGTAACTTGAATCCTGTGAAATGGGCAGTTAATGCAATGGAAAAACATCAAATAAATTAATTAAATAAACAGGTTTTCAAAAATCATCAATAAACAAGAAGACACCAACAAACACTTATCTTGAGAACAAATCAGGACAAGTAAAACGATCGAAATAAACCGGAAACTCGACATAGCGGTGATATATACATACATATTTAGCTAATTCGCCGGGAAAATTACTTGTAATAAGCCAGGTGTTTGTAATATCTATGCTCGTCGTCTTAACAAAGATTTACTGTACGAGCATCTAGTATATTGGTTACTTACTGTCTCTGACTACTGGATATATCAAACGATGATGCTAATGTCATCAATGTAGGAAGATAATGACTGAAGTGACAACATTCTGGTGGTAATAATTTGTTAGCCTGAAATAAACAACAGATGTTGAAACATATATACCCCCATGGCAGCCTAATTGTCAAAAAATGCACTATGCCTCTCACCTGAAAGTCAAGGTTTAAGTTGATGGAGATTAAAGCATGCATTCAGCCTTTTTGACTCCCACATGACCAAACTTTCATGTCTTGTGTCTGCTGCTAAAATTTCAATATCGTCACTCAACTTTGAAACTCCTTATATATTTTCAAAGCATTGATTACTAAGTGAAAACACAACAGATTTGTGACAAAAAGACGCTGCGCGTAGTAATGCACTTTTCCTGAAAGTTTTGAAAGTCACCTACTGAAACTTTAGTTACACAAGGCGACAACATAGGCTCATGTGTATGTATTAACGCGGTCAATTCAATTCAACGTTCAAAACTGCAATCATTATGTGGTGAGTTAAATATTTTGCTGTGGGACTATCTAGAGGACACTTAAAAATAATTTGATTTCGCAGAGAGTAAGTATCGGGTGGGTTACACATTTTTGAAGGTCTTGGAAATTTATGAGTTGTTAGAAATCACCATGGATGAACTTCTGCTGGATGAGTAGGTGTCAGCAAGTAACGTCATTGTGACGTCGTTGACGTCGTACTTGTGGCGATGTTCGTAAGTATGTCTCATGAAAATGTTCATATCTACAGAACTTATATGTGCATTGTTGTGAAATTTGGTCATCATATTCAAATTAGACTGAAGTTACGGTGTGAAAAACTCTGTGGTTTTACTGACATTATATACAATTTTATAGCATTAGTGACTTTACTTTTGGATATACCCATGTAAATACTTACTAAATGTAATAGATTGCCTAGCAGTATAACAGCTCTGATATAAAGTTCGTCCTCTGATGTGATGATCACTTCTACTAAAGCCTGAAACATAAAGAAAACATTAATGAGATGTAAACCTTTTCCTTACCTCTGAAAGTCTCTGGTAGCTTAAAGCAACTAGACTCCATTTTGATGATAAAAACACTTTTGTAGATGTTTAAATCACAAAATTATGTTTTATGAGTACATTAAGTATTCTTACAACTTACATTTTTATTAATTGTTATACTTTTTTTCAAAATCACAACAATAGCCAGGTGTGAAGTTGTACCGTACAAGAGATAAGATGTAGCATGATATACTCACATCTAGAATTCCAGCACCAATCCAGGCTGACAACAGTAGGGCTAAATGATTCTCTACTAAATTTGGTCTGAAATAAAACACAGTACATGTAAGTATTTCCAGGCAGGAAAAACCGGGCGGTCAATACTTTGCCAACCCTGATCTAGCAAGTGAGTAAATACCGCCTTTATTTAATAAGGCTTACACATCCAGTTTCACAATCTTCCATGTGGGCCTTAACGTGTAATTTAGGGTACGTACATGTAAAACACAGTCTGCTGAAATATGGCAGGCATATCTTTTTCAGATCACCGGATTAGGCGCTAACCACAGAGCTACCCTGGTGATTAGTTTGACTCTCAAAGAAAATTTATTTGGTTAGGCATAAGCATACTATCTGTTCAGTGACACTATTTGACATTTAACCAACCAGTCCAGCTTTATATAATGAGCTACAACAGAGAGTACTTTACAGCATACTTATATCATATTCAATGATTGGTAACTAACAAATGTTTAACATTCATGCTTTACAAAGTTAAATGAGATGACGAATAGTACAGTATTTGTTTCTAAAGACTAAAACTGAATGTGGACATTTAAATAGGAGAGCAGAACAGAATAGTTTATTGTTTATTATCCTAAACAATACATTTTCTCGACAAAATAGCATACCTTGCAGTTGCCAAGTGAGAAAGTAAGGTTTTTCCTTCATTAGCAACAAAGCCTTCCGTTAAATGCCAGTTTTCATTCATTTTTGAGGGATCTGAAAGGATAGGGCATATTTTATGAATGAATATTCAAATGTCACCGTATATGAAAGTATAAATAAATTTTATCAAACACCCTAGCATTGTTCAAAAGTGCAATAAACTTCCTTAATAAAAGTGCGCAAAAAATGGACAGTTAGGTACACAATGTTCAACACTTTTATCAAAGTGGGTCGGTAATGAAAGCAGTAGGAAGAAGAATATGTAAAATAGTTATATAGTTATTGCAGGCTAGAAAACATTGATCATGCCTATCTACCCAAAATCTCGCTAAATACCCACATCCATTCAATTTTTATAGAAAAACTAACAAAGTTAACCAAGACAAAATAAGTACATACCAATACTGATAAGGGCTGCATTGAAATCTGTCGTCCAGTCAGGTAATGTTAATTGGAATAATTCAAAGATGAGTTCTACTATGCCTTGCTGTCAACAAAAACAAAACAAGGATGTATTAGAATAGTTATGATTCAATCAGAGCATTAATTTGATAACAACCAAGGTCAAAATATTGTATTGATGATGGTTCACAAGAACTGTAATATTTTTCCATGGTTCATACAAAATTCTCATATCGAAATTCAAGTACTTTTCAAGGTTTTTTCAAGGCAGAATATTATTTTCAAGGCTTTTTCTGGAACATTTATTAATGTAAAATTGTACGATTTTGACACTTTGTACTGGATAAACATGTAAAGTATTGTCGTCACAGAAATTACTGAGCACTACATATATCATTCTTGCATCAATACATTTGCCTTCTTTTAATTTGCAAGCAAAAGAGTGTTTCTGTTTCATTTTTACACAGGTGTTGATTTGACAACATTCATACTCTGATATGTATATTCAAGGCAATTTGCTCAAATTTAAGAGATTTTGTTAAATAAAGTACCATTTTGGCATTTTTAAGGCAGGTCATAATTCAAGTACTTTTCAAGGTTGAAACCAAATTCAAGGACTTTTCAAGGCCTGTATGGACACTGTCATCATTTGAATATTTATCAACATCTTTGTGTAACGTATGATGGTCCAATAATATGTCTATTAGATTTTAAAGCAATATACCCTTTTGATCACTGCATTAACATGCTATCAGTAGGGCTGTAACGGTACGCTCACCTCATGATATGATACGTACCGTCAATTTTTCTAACGGTTCGGTATATTTCGGTATGATAAAATATATTCTAACAGCAGCTTAAAAACTACAATTTTTAAGTGCCAATGAATTTGTGGATTCTATAACAGCAATTATAATGTTGCTATCAACTATTTTAAATGAATTTCGACAATATGAGGCATATATTAATACAATTTAAAGGAGTAAAGCATGGTAATTTTACATAATCAGAGGACTATCAGACATTTTTTATCTCTGAATATTATTTTGCTCATGAAAAGCTTTTACCGAACCGTACCGAAATTCACAACTCTTGTACCGTGAACCGTGTGGAACTTAAGCCTGCGGTCTTTCGTGTACCGCAGTATACCGTTACAGCCCTAGCTATCAGTGATACTACAGCACCTAGGATTTCAAACAGTACATACCCTAATTTGTTTAAATGGAAGATATAGAATTCCTACAATAGATTGTAGACCAGTTCCATCGGGTCGACAAAATCTGATGATACCTACAAATACATAATGATATAAGAGAAGATAAACTTTATTTAACGTCGATTATGCTTAACACAAGAAACATTAGCTACAAGCTTGTATTCAACATGCTGATGTACTTTAATACAGAATGTGAATACAAAATTTTCTTGAGCATTTTAAATGCTGAGTAATCCTATTGAATAATCAGAATCTGAAAACGTCTCACTAATGAATAAATTACGAAAACTTTGCAATAAATTCTGCCTAATACTTTCCAATAACATAGCTAGATTGTAACTGTTGACAGCAGTCTTTTGAACTGATATTTTGTAAAATATTGCTGGTCATAACCGGATAAATGTCCGCACAGACAGTTTGATTAACTTAAAGCAGCAAGCGCGCTAACCACTGAGCTATGATTTCAGCAATAGATAAATCTTCCGTTTTACTAAAATATGGTTAATAGGAATATGAGTGTAATTACCTGGCCATGATCTCATTACACAGATGACGGCCATCTTACTGGCTGTAAATCTTGCTTCAAAATCTTCACTGAAACATATATCACTCCATCAATAATACAACAATCAACAAGAAATTAGAAATTCCAAGCAAAACAGGAGTCCCTTACCCGGTTTTCAGGTTGTCAATGTTTCGGTTGCCAAGGTTAACACTCTTTTGGACCAAATCAAATTATTATTATATGTGCATAATCTCCTTATTAGTCCCTATCCACATACTAAGTTTCATAAACCTAACTTGAAAAGTTATGGCAAGAACGGACGAACGGTTTGACAGACTGACTGACGGAGGGCAAACCTTTAGTCACCTACGGTTGAAACCGGTAGAAGCCTAATAAATCACTTAATACCAGTACTTAGCCCTTAAGTCTTTTGAGGATGCATTTCAACTAAGGATGGCAACGGATATCCGGATATCCGGATATTCGTATCCCGTTCCGAGTATCCGAATAGTAAATTGGGATCCGAATATCCGTTATAAAATTCAATAAAAATGTTTTCTCATAACTTTACGACGAAAACATCGATTGACACCTAGAACAATAGAATACATTTGATGTCGGTGACACATTGTTTATTGGGGGTCTGTTTATTTCTTTGACACGGGGTCTCCGTTAGATTTGCTTTTGCGTGATAATCACTGCGGTGTATCTTAAAGTCTGTTTTTGCCGGACAATTATCAGATTATAGGTGTTTGTTAGTAATTATCCCGATTTTAACAAGTTGTCTACTCAATTAGTAATTAAATAAGACCAGTTTCGATTAATTGCGCGGGTCCACGAAAGGTGCTCATGGTGATTAAAGGGGATACGAATTTGGTATTTGTTTTATGTAGCCGTATGTTACAAACATTCTTTTCTCATCGGCAGCTAATTAACATCAAGCTAAGTTTTGAAGTTTTGGTTTATCTGAACGTAACTGTCGGCAAATAACTTACAATTAATATGCGTCGACGTTTATCATTGGCTTTGACCTTGCAACGCCCATTTCTAATTAAATATTACTCTAAGTGTATCAAGACTATCGATTGGTTATGATTGGAAATAAAAACTAAAAATTCACAATTATGTTATCAGTTATTTATTCAATTTTATGTTCGATGCAGAAAGTAAACATGAACATAAAAAAATGCATCAGGAACCCAATAAGTTCCTCGTGTATATCGTCAAGGGAGATCACTGTGTAGCAGCTTGTCAAAACGAAAGTAGAAATAATTCAGATGGAGTTACGTACCCTTATATCAAACAGTCACACTCACGGTAAACACAAAATGTAAACACAAAATGTTAACAACTTACAGGTTTCTTTAGATTAAAGCTTAGAGGTCAGATTAAATATTTGGACTCGTAGGTATGGATGTAACAATAGCAGAATATCCGCATTGAGGCATTTAATGTAAGTCTGTCTGGTGGTCGCGAAGTTATGTTACATTGTCGCATAGCATTAGCTTTATTCCAACACGATTTTAACAACATTCAATTTGATACGGATATCCGGATATCCGTTCGGATACCGTTCCGGATATCCGGATACCAATTTTGGTATTCGTTGCCATCCTTAATTTCAACGCATCTACCACAATGTCTTGCGATGCACACATCAATATATAAGAAGACTTGAAGTACATGCAAATTGCATAACAGATGTCATCAAATGTTTTCAATACCCTACATATAGGAGATGGTTTACATATTCGAGTATTTCTGAGGTAAATATAATTATTAATATGGTCTATCAGTGATTCATCAAACTTTGACAATACTTTATTTTTTTACACAGTGGGACTCATTGATTTTCTAAGGTCAATGGAAAAGGACTCCTAGATTTCAAAACCAAGATTAAACACTATGGAGAATTAAAAAAAATAGCTTCTTTGATATCAATTTTACAAAATCATAGGAGCATGATGAGCCAATACACTAACCTAGTCAGGTCGGTGGCTTCACCAGTAAAACTGAAATGGATATCTGTAAATGGAGCAATCAGTTGCTGAAATTAAAAAAACACAGATGAGAGAATGGTTATTCTAAGTCTAATATTCACATTATCAACTTAAGTTATGTAGCCTATTATGGTACAAACTTTGAACATCAGCAATTATATTTTGGCAACCAAAGCATTACTTTGACATTCAACAGTAAATACCATTTAAATGAATATATGTTGAGAGTCTGAGGCAAATAATTTTTATCAAAGTTAAGAAAAAGAAATGTATTTTCTTTCATACAAATTTATTTAATATAAGGTCGATTGTTAAACAAGTATTCCTAATTCCTGTTAAAAGCTGTAAACACGGGATCCTCATTTCTGCTTCAAACTGGAGGGTACAGGATGTTAATTTCGGTCTCCATTAGAAACAAATGCCATGAGTACATGCATGATCTCCTCTGATATCTTTATGGAACAATGGAAAGCCAACATTTCAAAGTTTTATTCAGTATATAACATGTAAACATGTAAATGTTGCTCTCAAAGCAACCAAGGAAATAAGATTCTCGCAAAATGTCATTTTTTTCTCGATAATTGTCAAAATGATGTTCAAATCTATTTTTAGCTAAAATTGATAGTCTAACTCCGTAAAGTACTGAATGGTATGACCAGTTAAATGATGTTTATAAACAAAATAATATATTGATTTGATAGTTTAGATTATACACAACAAGTGGAAGTAAATAGTGTTTGAGATTTTGTATGAGAGTCTTTGAGAGACTACTAAAGATCATGATGTAGAATGCAATGATGTTGAGCTAAAGTTGAGCTATCTTACCTCCAGATCTGTATTGAACTGAACAAAATGTCTCGTAGATGGAAAGTTGACTAGATGTAATATAGTAGATACGATTGATTCATTGATTCTAGGGTATTGATGACAGTCTAGTATCTTACGTAGTAACATACTCACACCACCACAATGTGCTACCAAATCTGGGTTATGATACGCTGAAATATACCATAACTTTGTCAATTCTTTGATTTTTTTCATCAAATAACTTTTATCTTGAGCAGAAAGGATAGTTGTAGGACCCCTGGGCATTATTTTGATTACATATTTTAATTTCATTAGCTGAGCCTTCATCTGAGAACACAGCATGCCATTACATCAAAATTAGCTAGATTTGTCTGGTGAACTAGGTTTTGATCTCAAG
Organism: Spisula subtruncata; assembly: GCA_963678985.1. NCBI lineage: Eukaryota > Metazoa > Mollusca > Bivalvia > Venerida > Mactridae > Spisula > Spisula subtruncata. The sequence continues at coordinate 12,734,472 of OY787662.1, read as the reverse complement.
CATCCAAAATTGGAATTAGATAAAAATTGGGACTATCACATTCATGCAAAATCAGTTAAGAATAGTTAGAAGCGATGGCAACTGAGTTAGACACAATTGTATTATAATTCTGTGCATTTCTGTTCCTCTGCATTTATATTACAAATTACTGCAAAATCATTTAATTTCGATGGGATGAATTTTTGTGGTTTTGGTTAGAAGGACCATTTCGATGGGACCTTAATTTGTTGATTTGCATAATAGATGGGCTAAAATAAGTGTTCGATGGGATTTTATTTTGTGGTTAAAGGTGAAGCACAAAATCCATGGAATTTAATCCCCCCAAAAATTAATGATTTTACAATATTGTAACTATGAAACAAGACTTGTTTTTCTTACTTAATTCACAAATACAGGCCAGTGAAGCTCGCACCATTCTGTCCCTCTCAGTTACACCATCGTTACCAATAGCAACCAATGGTTGGATCAATGATCTTGGCACACTTCCAGGAATTTCAGAACAAAATTTTCTGATCAGTTTTTGTGCATGTATTCTCTCAATCTCATTGTCCAAACAAATATCTACCGACCTGTAGAAAACAATAAACAAATCACATATGACACAATGCAATAGACTTTATTATAAATCGAAACAGATAAGCAGGGTATGTGACAAGTCACAAAACATTGTTACTTTGGGACCTGCCTTTCATTTCACTAACCTTTTAAAATTTTAAGACATATTTTTGTCTTAGAAAAGCATTTTTTTGGTTTGCAGAATTATTTTTCGGAAACTTTAGAAAAAAAAGTTCACTTTTAACTTAAATCATTTGAATGCCTTTTGTCTATGAATTTTACAAAAAAAACATAATTGACCAAGCTCAAAATTGAGATTTTCTTAGAAATGTTTAAAATTAATATTAAAGGGCCCTGGTTTGTCACATTCTTGTACTTTAATGTACAACCCAGCATAATTTTCATTTGGAGACTTGACTAACTACTGATTTATGAGGATAGGTTTGTCACTATCATAGAAGAAAATACATAAAATAAAGCTCAAAGTTCAGACAGAGATTTTACAATATCTAAGAAGTTTTTTTAAATAAAGGCCCTGTTATTTCACTATAATAAAAGAAAATAAATCAAATTTATAAACTAAACAACAAACCTGACAATGAGATAGTCTAGATGAAGATCGAGAAGAACATTCAATGATTCTTCATTTGTAACCAGATGTTTGATCACACGCAATGTTCCTGCTCTCACCTCTTTTGGCGCATGCAGTAAATTTACACTCAAACTGAAAAACAACATTAACACTTGCTGAAACAAGTTTATATGTGGGCCGAGGTATGATAAGTTGCCAAAAAAGTTCGAAGAAATTTTAAGTAACTATAAGTATAACTTTTAAAGACTCAAGTTGTTCAAACATACTGCAAAAACTATCTACTTGTATGTTACTTAGTAAGTGACAAAACAATCATTAACAAGACAAAAGTACTTATATATTTACTTCTAAAAATCTTTCATATAAAACACCAATCGTAACTACTCGGACATTTCTGTAACTGAGAAATACGCCGCATAAGTAAGATTCCATCGTTTGATTCTCATGAGCCATGTTGTAAAGTAGTCTGGGATAATGGCGGCTTCCCTATTATGTCCGAGGCACTTTCGTAAGATAAACGCCAAGGAGTTTCGATTGATAAAACACAACAACATCATTATTCATTACATACCATATCAAAATACTCCTAAGTGGAAATCCAAGTTGAGTCACTCCACCACATTTAGTGATCAGTTTCACAAATGCATTTAGGTATCCCAGTTTCTTTGCTTTGGAAAATGCATGTTGTTTTATTATGTATGTCAAAATTTCTTTCACATTTTCTATTGCATCTGAAATTAAATTTATGTGAGTATAGTCAGTAAACTATAATAATTAATATGCATGCACTAAACAAATCAACAACAAAATAGGCCTGTAGAGGTGGATAAAATTCGTCCTAGCTGCACCAAAACGTGCTCCTGGGTTGCAGTATCGTGAGTTTTCCTTGTCACTCCAACGTCCCGTTTATTATCAGGGTTATCTGAATAAGTGTTTATATGTTAAAATACTTTAACTGCATCAGGAGACTGGAAAGGAATATTTTAGTCACAGCCATGCCAGGTTGACACTAACTTTTAACTATTTCTGGTCAATGGTCCAACAGTTAAGAAGCTTTAAATTTCTAAAGAAAACAGCAACTGGTCCTTCATGATTTTCAGAGGTCCTTCAAGATTTTCACTGGCCCCATGCCAGGGGACCAGTGTTACTGTTAGTGTCAAACCCTGTTGTAACATTTTATCTGAATGCTAATTCATTTCAAAGACGCATAGCCTACTAGTACTACAACAAGATCCGAAAGCTTCAGCACTGTTTGTCTTATAGTACTAATAGTAGTTTATACGCCAGCTGTAATATTTCTCATGCAGACAATGATGCGGTCACAAATAATGATCATACTGATAGAATTTAGAACCTGGAAGATGTGCAAGGCTTAGCCTTAGATTTATTATTTTTAAAACAATTTCAAAGTCGTGTCTGACAGACACCATAATCTAAAACTGTCACAAAGGTCAACATTTTGGAGCGTTTAACCCCACGGTATGTTTAAGCTCATGCCAACGTACATAACATACACTGCGTTTGCGATCGTACAAGGAAATAGATTGCGACCCACTCACCTTTGGTAAAATCCAGCTGAACATTTTCTTCGCCACTTCCATGTCGGCCTGAAATATATACATGAATTGAATTTATTAAAAACAATGGTTAATGTAGGACACCATTCCACAGTAGAATTCGGGATCAGAAAACGTTACCTCTAAATCTACCGCTTCGAAATCTCTGTCCGCTGTGCTGGCGGACCATAGCAGCCGCCATCTTCGGCTATACGTTTTGGTTTGAGACAAGTCGTAAAATTTGTCTGGTTTGGAAACTGCAGATATTTTATTTATGGTCGAACAAAATATGTTTTTCTTTTATAACCGTGCATATTGATACAGAATTAATCATAAAAACCGCCTTGTTATATTATCTTGTTTACGACAATAAACGTGACACATTTACGATAACAAGATGTCCGCCCCAGAAATTTTCGAACCTCAATTTACAAAAATTGTGGACAAACTGTACGGCGCGGAAGGTCCTGTATTTGATAGGAATGGACAATTCTACATGGTTGCACCAGAGGGAGTTGACACTGAACCAAAATCATCAGGCGATGTCCTAAAAGTAGATGTCAACAGTGGAAAAGTATGAAATTAAGTTTACACCGCTACCGTACTTATCCTAATTACCACCCCTGTCAATTGGTTAACACGACTGCATTTTTTGCACTTTTCGTCCATGGTATCAACACTTCGCTTGTATGGACCTTAGAGATTACAATGTTTGCCTAATTAAATAGTAATCATTATGAAACTTGGCCACAATGACAACCTAACAAAATCTAGGCCATGTTTATTCGGGGTCAAAAACTAGGACACTAGGCCAAACAAAGAAAAACATTGAATAGTCTCTTGATTTCACACCATTGGCCTAATATTTATGAAACTTGGACACAATGATCATCTAACTAAAATCTAGGCAATGTTCGATCTTGAGTCAGGGTCAAAAACTAGGACACTAGGTCAAATAATAGAAAAAAACATTGAGTAGCGACTTACAGGGCTCGACACTAACACTGGTCCCCTGGTCCGAAGCCAGTGAAAATCAAGAAGGACCAGTGAAAATCTTGAAGGACCAGTAACTGTTTTATTTATAAATTTTACGTTTCTTTGCTGGGGGACCAGTGACCAAAAATAGTTAGTGTCAAGCCCTGACTTAAGGTCAAAATTCTGGCCTAATTTTTATGAAACTTGGTCACAAAATGACAGGGCCTTTTTTCCTTCTAAAACAGAGGCCGATCTTGGGTGACTTCCCAATCGCAAAAAGCTTCTTTTTTTCCCAATTTTGTAAAAGAATTTCCCAAAAAACCAATGCTAAATTCCCAATGTATTGAAATTTCGTACGGAACTGCTCGTACGGAACGGTATGGCGTTTATCCACTGTTCTGTTAAAATGAATGAAAAAATAAGTATCATTCGATTGGCATTACTAATCAATTAAACAAACGGCAGTCAATTTATTTTTTAAATTAATTACGAGTGCGACATCGCAGAAGCAATATTGCATTTGTTATCTACGAGCATGGAAAGCGACTCGACGACACGGCTGCCATTTTGTTATGAAGAATGGCTAAAGTCCGATACGGGACCGTACCGTTCGTATCCGGGCCGAAAACATGTTCAGAATTGAAATATCAAGGACAAAAATCGTAGCTTATAGCATCATACAATGGAAAGGTATATTATGTTTGAAAAAGAACTTTAAAGAAATGGTGATAAATTAGAGAAACTAAAGGTGACAGTTGTGGGCTATATTAGAATGGGGCTTTTGTTGTTCATGAAAAGTTAGGACTTCTTAACTTTATAATGAAACATGAAAGCCCTGGATGATTTAACATGTATGTGGACTGCAGTTTCCCTTTTGATGTATCTTAAGTTTATTTCCTTTTTCCCAAATTGGCCAAAAATCGCGCTTGAATTTCCCAAACTGACAGGCTAAGGCCTCTTACCAATTTTTGGAAAAAAGGCCCTGAATGATCATCTGAACGAAATCTAGGTCAAATTCGATATTGTATCATCAGTGGTCAAAAACTAGGTCAAATCATAAAAAACCTTGTGTAGTCAGTAAGTCACTTAATTGATGTCACAATTTAAGCTTAATCTTTATGAAACTTGGCCACAATTATCATTTAAACAAAATGTAGGTCAAGGTCAATAATGGGGCATATGGGGTCAAAACTAGGTCAAATCATATAAAACCAATTCGTAGTCAATAAGAGGTCAACTTTTTGGCATAATCTTCATGGAACTAGATCATAACGATCATTTCAACAGAATCTAGATGTAATATGTTATTCAGTCATCTGAGGGAAACTAGGTCACCAGGTCAAATAATAAAAAATGTGTTTTTGCACAATTGGCCACAATTTTTGCCCAACCATTATGAAATTTGGTTATAGTGATCATTTCAACAAAATCTAGACCATTAGTATGATTTTGGGTCATCAGGGTAAAAAACTAGGTCACAAAGTCAAATCATAGAAAAACCTTATGTAGTCACTAGAGGTCCAAATTTTGGCTTAATCTTGAAATTTGGTGACAACGATCATCTCAACATCTTACTCTTGCTTGTAATGTATTGTTAATGTATATCAGACACATAAAGAACTGGTAGGCACTGCCTATATCCTATCCAGGCGTTATCCAAACTGCATTATTAACTATTTGTAAACATATTATCTGACAATGTTCATTCTATTGTGTTTATTTTCCAGGTTGATGTTATATGTTCTCCTAAAGATGGTGATGTTGGTGGTATTCCTGCAGGGTGTCAGTGTGACCTGGAGAACAATATCTGGATAGCTGATATGAGACTGGGTATACTGAAGATGCAATCATCCGGAAACTATCAAATAGTAGGTGCCATATATAAAATATTATAGTATGCATCATTGCATCATGGATTTAACAATTAAACTTCTTTTTGATATGTGCGATCATGTTATTAACCTCATTATTTTAATTGAGTATACAGACTCTCATACATGTGCCAATGAGTAAAAGCTGAAATTTTTAAATCCCTAATACTAATAGTATTTACTTATAGTATTTATATGGAGTGTAGTACATAAGTTCCTTATTCTAAAATTAGCTGAGGCTATGCTTTCACTAGGCTCCACAAAGGAAGAGTCAAAATGACTCATGACGCTCAATTTTCAAGAGTCATCAATATAGTGCAAGAGAATTTGTATCATACGTATAGTTAATTGGACTCTTCACCTTAAATTTTCAAGATTCAAAATAAGCACTTTTGTCAAATTCATGAGTCAAAATTCAGTTTCAAAAGTCAAATGAAAGCCCATGGGCATAATAAGTCTGTCTGCAGATAGGTGTACTCTCATGTGCCAATGAGTACAATCTGAAAAGCTGAAATTTCTAAATCCCTAATACTAACAGTATTAAAGTAACTAATAAAGTTTGTTTATGGAATGTAGTACATAGGTTCCTTATTCTAACATAATCTCCTACTGACATTTATAAGCTTCTTGGCTGATTTTGTCTGCAAAAGCCTCTATGCATGTTTTTAATATTAGAGATGGGACCGAATATTCGAAAATTGAACAAATATTCAAATTCTATTTCAGTATTTGAATATTCGTAAAACAAATGTCAACCGAAAAAATGAACAAATAAACGATGTCGATAATTGCACGATTATTTGAATATACATGTATTTGTATATGAATTTGGAGTGTTTGAATACTGATTTTGTATTTGGCCCCATATCTAGTTTCAGCACTAGGACATCTTTGATATATAGGATGTAAATTAATACGGTGTGTGATGTTTTGTGTTTTAGATGTTTAGACAAGATAGTTCTGGTCGTACAATGCAAGGTTGTAATGATTGTAGCTATGATTATGATGGAAACCTCTGGGTGACAGCTCCTGCTGGGGATATGGCACCCGCCGAGTATAAAAGATCCTTCGAGGTCAGTACATGTACCGCTTAAATCTAACTTCTTAGTACTTATTCTTATAGGGACTAAACTTCATTCCGATTATAAAAGCACATTTTTGTAGACGTTTTAATCAGAAAACTATGTTTTACGAATACATAAAGTATTCTTACAATTAACATTACGATCAAAGGCGCTATTGATGAAGGACTCCAGATTCATATATAAATGTTTTACGTAGGTCAAGCCAAAAAAATGTGATTATAAGAGAACTTTTGATTAATTTTGCAATTAAGAGTTGAGTCCCTTTAATGCCAATTTGTCTTTAATTTCAATTTTTGAGGTATGCAAGTGAATTAGTTTTTTATATGCAAACATGTGTACTTTTTCCATTAAAAAATCCTATACACTGGTTCGATTGACAACTGACACAATGTAAATTCTATTGATAAAAAGTTTTGACAAAGTTACCATCTCGGTAAAAATTTGTCATTAAGTATTTTGATATTTTCTTAACAATGAACTGTTTTTGGTAAGAAAATTTGCTTAATTTTGAAATTGTTAAATGGTTCCCGGTCCTGAAATCTGATTTGGATTTACTTGTTTGTTTTCACCTACTGCTATTTTGTATTATGTCTGTATAATAATTATATAATAAATTTTTGTTAAATTTCACTTGTCCGTACAGGCCTTTGGACAACTTCGGCTAGTCAAACAAGAGATTTCAGGACCCCTAGGTTCTGGTCATAAACGAAAACCCAAAGTTGGCCTAGGATCCTTAGACTTGGTATTCAAAGACACCTAGTAGTTTCCGGGGTCAATATTTTTGTGTTTTCAAACCACACTATACATGTAGTTTATTATTGACTTGCTACTTACTTTGCAGGAACCATTCGGTTCTGTGTACTGTCTCACCAAAGATGAGAAATTGATTCGAATTGACGGAGATCTTCATTTTCCTAACGGTATAAGTGTACTTCACACATCAGATGGTAAGCCGAGTAAGTTGATCGTAGCTGAAACACCTAAGAAGCTACTATGGCAATATGACATCATCGGGCCCGGTCAGGTTGGCAAGAGAAGTGTCTGGGGAAAACTACCAGGTATGTAAAATCATTAATTTTCGTGGGGGATTAAATTTCGTGGATTTCGTGGGGTACCTTCAACCACGAAATCAAATCCCATAGAACAATATATAATTTTTACCCTTGTATATATTACCTGAAATGCAAAATCCATGAATTAAATTCCAATCGAAATTACCCTTTTTACCAAAACCACAAAATTTCATCCCATCAAAATTAAATGATTTTACAGTATGTAAATGTCTGTAGTTGTCTGTACATTACAATCTCTCTAGAACAAAACATGTTAGGGCACTCACAGTCTGGTTGTTATACAGAGGCTGTTGCTATGTAGAGGTAAAATTAAAATTAAATAACAAAGTGGCAATGTTGCTTGAGAGAGTTTGTTGCTGGAGGGAGGGCCACTCTGGAGAGGTTGAACTCCATTTAACTTTACGAGGAACTGAAAATGGATAAAGTTGTGTTACACCATATCTTAGCATACTGTAAAGTCATTTAATTTTGATGGGACAAAATTTCGTGCTTTTGGTAAAAAAGACCATTTTGATGGGACATAAACTTGTGGGTTTTGCATTTCAGGTAATAAATACAAGGGTTAAAATTAATGTACAATGGGATTAAAATTTGTGGTGGAAGCAAGCCACGAAATGCACAACATTTTATCCCCACGAAAATGAATGATTTTACAATATTATGTATATTAATGGTTAATGTGTTGTAAGCAATGGTTTATCTATAAGATTTTCTTTCTGATATAAATGGAACATGTTATATTGGCAAGTATTTACATGCCATTGAGTAAGTCTTGTACTAATGATGTGGTTGTAAAATATACTCTGATTGCAAACAGTACCATGTCAGGGAATTTCTGTGTATGTGTGATTTAATACCATTTACTGTAAAATCATTTAAATTCCTTGGGACAAAATTCATGGTTTTCGAAAAAAATACCACTTCGATAGGAAGTAAATTCGTGGATTGTGCATTCGCGGTAATAAATATGAGGGTCAAATTAAATATTAGATGGGATTAAATTTCGTAGTGGAGCTGGACCATGAAATCCACGAAATTTAATCCCCCATGAAATCCCCCACAAAAATTCTACAGTATGATAAATTTATAACATACAAGATACAGCATACATTTTGTAATTCATTGTAAAACTTATTTTTTATTATTAGATTTTCTCACTATTTTACTATTGAACTTCTGTTTAATGAACATAATTGTAACCCTAGTAAATGGGTATGTTTTTAATAATTGAGTTGTTTCCCTTTAACTATCTGAGATATTGGTAATGTAAAAATGTTGAATTGAATTGTCTCCCTTGTATTGCTCACAGTCTTTAAGTGATCTTCTCTTTTTACCTTATTACAATATATGGATTCCCTATGGCTAAATTTCATTGTTTTGCTGTGTAAAATTTGAAAGTTTTGGTGTTTAAAGTGGTGTATAAATATAACACATTCACAGAAATAATTAATTGTAGCAGAGAATCATTGTTTTAGGGAAACAATCATAAGGGGAATTTTCGGGTTTACTTAAAAGCAAAATCGTAACTTTTTTCATGGATCTTACATGAATTGAATCTGGTTTCATGAATCTAACTTAGGATGACATATATGGTTAATGAATTGATGGTTTATATGTAATTTTAATGAATTGACTTGTTTGTAATGATGATTAAATGATGTTGCGACCATTGTAAATATGTAAATGTTGAAATTTAAAACAAGAGGGCCTGAAAGGCCCTAGGGCGCTCACCTGTTGCACATTGGTCTAGGTATCAGTACAACCTACATTCTGACCATATTTCATGAAGATTGAATCAAAACAGTGACCCCTGGAGTGAACACAATGTTTTTCTAAGATTTAACCTAGTGACCTAGTGTTTGACCCCACATGACTCAGTTTCAAAATTTGCCTAGATTTCATGAAGAACAACATTCTGACCAAGTTTCATGATGATTGGATCAAAACCACGACCTCTGGAGTGAACACAAGGTTTTTCTTAGATTTGGTCTAGTGACCTAGTTTTTGACCCCACATGACCCAGTTTTAAACTTGGTATAGATTCCATAGAGAACAACATTCTGACCAAGTTTCATAAAGATACGATAAAAATTGTGACCTCTGGTGTGAACACTAGGTTTTTTAGCTCACCTGACCACAATGTGGTCATGGTGAGGTTTTGTCATACCGAGATGTCCGTCGTCCGTCGTGCGTCGTGCGGCGTGTGGCGTGCGTTGTGCGTCGTGCGTCCGTCAACAATTTCTTCAAACGACTTCTCCTCCTAAACCGCTTGGCCAAATTTGATAAAACTTAACAGGAATGTTCCTTGGGTGGACCTCTACCAAAGTTGTTAAAAAAATTCCAGTCCGTTGCATAACTAGGTCACACAGGCTAAAAATAGATTTTCAAAAAGGAAACTTCAAAAATCTTCTTCTCTGAAACCGTAAGGCCTAGAGCTTTCCTATTTGGTATGTAGCATCACCTTGGGGTCCTCTACAAAGATTGTTAAAATTATGTCCCTTGGGTCAAAATTGGCCCCGCCCCGGGGGCCCTTAGTTTTACATAGAGTTATATGGGGAAAACCTTAAAAAATCTTCTTCTCCAAAACGGCTTGGTCCAGGGCTTTCATATTTGGTATATAGAATCAGCTAGAGGTTCTCTACAAAGATTGTTAAAATTATTCCCCTCGGGTCAAAATTGGCCCTGCCCTGGGGGGTCACCATTCTACATAGACTTCTATAGGGGAAACATATAAAAATCTTCTTGTCTAAAACAACTATGCCTAGAGCTTTGATATTTGGTATGTAGCATCATCTAGTGGTCCCCTACCAAGATTGTTCAAATTATACCCCTGGGTTCAAAATTGGCCCCGCCCAGGGGGTCACCAGTTTTACATTGACTTATACAGGGAAAACATATTAAAATATTCTTGTCAAAACTACAATGCCTAGAGCTTTGATATTTGGTATGTAGCATCATCTAGTGGTCCCCGAACAAGATTGGGCAAATTATGCCCCTGGGGTCAAAATTGGCACCGCCCTGGGGTCACCAGTTTTACATAGACTTATAGGGAAAACATAAAAAAATCTTCTTGTCAAAAACTACGATACCTAGAGCTTTGATATTTGGTATGAAGCATCATCTAGTGGTCCCCTACCAAGTTTGTTCAAATTATGCCCCTGGGGTCAAAATTGGCCCAGCCCCGGGGGTCACCGTTTTACATAGACTTATGTAGGGAAAACATATAAAAATCTTCTTATCTAAAACTACACTGCATAGAGCTTTGATATTTGGTACGTAGCATCATTTAGTGGTCCTCTACCAAGATTTTTCAAATTATGCCCCGGGGGTCAAAATTGGGGAGTCACCGTTTTAAACAGCCTTATATAGGGAAAACTTGTGGTTTTCTACCAAGATGTTCAAATTATTCCCTTGGGTGAAAACTGTATATAAACATGTATAATCAGGTGAGCGATATTGGGCCATCATGGCCCTCTTGTCTAAGATTTGACCTAGTGACGTAGTTTGTGACCCCACAAGACCCAGTTTTGATCTTGGCCTAGATTCCATAGAGAACAACATTCTGACCAAGTTTCATGAAGATTGGATCAAAATTGTGACCTCTAGAGTGAACACTATGTATTTCTAAGATTTGACCTAGTTACCTAGTTTTGACCCCACATGACCCAGTTTCAAACTTGTCCTAGATTTCATAGAGAACAACATTCTGGTCAAGTGTCATGATGATTGGATCAAAACCACGACCTCTGGAGTGAACACAAGGTTTTTCTAAGATTTGACCTAGTGACCTAGTTTTTGACCCGGCATGACCCAGTTTCGAACTTGGCCTAGATATCATGCAAAACAACATTCTGACCAAGTTTCATGAAGATTGGGTGAAATTGGTGACCTCTAGAGTGTACACAAGGTTTTTATAAGATTTGACCTAGTGACCTAGTTTTTGACCCAACATGACCTAGTTTCAAACTTGTCCTAGATTTCATGGAGAACAACATTAGTTTCATGAAGATACGATCAAAATTGTGACAACTGGTGTGAACACTAGGTTTTTCTAAGATTTGACCTAGTGACCTAGTTTTTGACCCCACATGACCCAGTTTTGATCTTGGCCTAGATTCTATAGAGAACAACATTCTGATCAAGTTTCATGCATTCTCGTTCAACCAGCTTATTATTTTCAATTACATACTCTGGTATAATACTAACGAATCTCAGCGTGGTGAACGAAAATCTCCACCAATCAAATCCATTTCGTTCATTTCCTTATAAGGCAATTGATCAAATTCCGTCACAGGTGTTTTCCAAACATCCCTCGTCATTCGTCCAATCAAAATCGACGTTACATGCAGAATATAAATCGACAGTGTTTGAATTTTATTTCCGACTATTAAATCGACGTATGAAAAAAGATATTGTGATATTTTTGCATCGATGATCAGAAGAAGATTTTACTATCATTGCACAACATAACTGGTTATTTGGATTGAAACTAGCGGTGGTTCGTCATGCAAAAACAGAACTTACCTTTAACGTTAGCACTCCATTCGACTAGCCGTTTTTTAAATTTTATTTCCGATAAATATTTTTCGAATCACCGGTACATCTACATTTCTATTTGAGAACTGATACCAGTTTATTCTCTTATTCTTCATACTTTTTATAAACCGAATTTGATTCAATATGTTTCAACAAACAACTCAGCATTTAATTTCAATCACCGTTCGCTAATTAAATAATCCATGTTCACATTTGTGTTTGTTTATAGAAATATTCCCGCGGCTGTCGTAACGCGCGTTCTGATTGGACAATAGCGGGAATACACTAGTGACGAAATACAAGCTATTTTTAGATTTGCGAACGATATAAGGGGTCTTGTATCAGAGTATAGTCTAGGGACTTGACTATACACTGATTCATGAGAATGGTTTCATGAAGATTGGATCAAAATTGTGACCTCTAGTGTGACCCAACATGACCTAGTTTTGAACTTGTCCTAGATTTCATGGAGAACAACATTCTGACCAAGTTTCATGAAGATTGGAACAAGTTGGTGACATCTAGAGTGTACACAAGATTTGTCTAAGATTTGACCTAGTGACCTAGATTTTGACCCCACATGACCCAGTTTCGAACTTGGCCTAGATTCCATAGAGTACAACATTCTGATCAAGTTTCATGAAGATTGGATCAAAACTGTTGCCTCTAGAGTGTACACAAGCCAATTGACGACGGACGACGAAGACGACGGACGGACGGACGACGGACGAAGAGTGATCACAAAAGCTCACCTTGTCACAGCTAAAAAGGGAAACAACTCTTTAGGCATACCAATAGTCTCCCTTTGTTAGATTCACAATGTATTTATTTCTTTTAAATAACATCTACAAGCATTTTATGATTTTCATGCATGAAAATTTTTTATAAGTTGTCATTATGCATAACACCTCCACACCTTATATTCCCCTTTAAATGTTAGATTCATGAAAAAGTTAGATTTGTTGTCAGTTGTTAGTACTACATACTTTTTCATTGGTTTCAAAGTTTTACTTTCGAAAATGTTCCAGAAAATGTCTTGAAAAAACACATTCTGGCTTGAAAAAACATTGAAAAGTATTAAATTTCGATATGAGTATTGTGTATGAACCATGATGATGTATGTTTGATATACTTACAGGAGAGCATGAAGGCGGACCTGATGGTATGGACTTTGATGAGAACGACAATCTGATTGTTGCTAACTGGGGTAGTGGACATCTCGAAGTTTTCTCATCCGCTGGCGGAGAACCTATTACCAGAATAAAATGTCCGTTTAAAAGTCCCAGTAATGTTCATTTCCTGCCTGGAACTAACACGGTGTATGTAACGGAACATGAGTTCAATGGACTGTGGAAATTTGAATGGAAATTTAAAGCGAAGAAACAATATTGTGAAACTAAATAAGTGAAAAACGTGACATACATTTAGTTCATTTGGTTGCTAACAGTAGTAATACTGATAAACTACTTGTCTCAAAGAATCGTACTTTCTTCATATGGCCTTGACTGAAAGGAAATCCAATATGACCCTCAGATGGAACCCTCATTTGAGTTATGTCCAGTTTTCAGCACAGGTAACTGTATCATTGATAATGAAAAAAAAAACGAAAAAAAAATTTGTTTGGAAAATTTATATTTTTCTTTATAGAAAAACATAAATTTTCCATATATTTTTTTTCGTTTTAGTCTTTATCAATGATACAGTTACCTGTGGTTTTCAGTTCCATCACTGCCACATGAAAACTGTTCCATTCTCTGAGAGAAATGCAAAGCAGTGTTTCATGATTAGTACTGTGTTGTTGGTCTAGTTTGGATGTTAGATTTGGTGAAGGTTATTTAAGGGGACCAAAGATATTTTTGTTGTCAAATCAGGTGTTAGTAATTTGCCATATCATATTTATCTGTGATTGGTGATGATTTTTATGCCCCCAATCAAGAGATCGGTGGGCATAAAGTGATTCGCCTGTGTATCATGATGATTTTTGTATTTATGTATATTTCTAATGGTGCTATAATTGTATGGTAGTTAGGTTGCTAGTCAATTTCTATCTAACCTAACTAGTTATTTTGTATCTAATTCTTACTACTGCAAAGTGTAGCAGTTTAATTATGTCTTAATTGTTTACATATTTAATCTATATTGACATCAGTGAAATGATTTAATAATAACAGTATATGTAGCAGGGTTCTCAATAGGTCTGATAATGTCCTAAATATAACTATTTTCTTCTTAATATAGTGTATAAATTTAACATTTTCAGCCATCCCAGTATAGTTTTTAAGCATTCAACTTGGCCTGCAGCCTGCTGCTATTGAGAACCCTGAGTAGTATGCATGTTATGGTTGTACGGTCCAGTGTTCTACCCGTCGTAAGCATCTAGTCAAATGATACACCGAAAGTGACTCCTGATTCAATGAATTCTATAGATTGATAAAGACAGCTAATTTGACAGGGATTTATACTGGTAGTACTTTTTTGACATGAACATTCCATTTCTTAATTTTGTATTATGGCTAATAATTGACATTATTAAAGTGTATAGAGCTATATTCTAACAGTCATTCAATGTCAAAATAATTACTTGCATCGTTTTTAGTATGATACTAGACTACCTAAATTGAAAATTAAAACTTTGGATGGGTTCCGTGTACTTGGATTCAATCATGAAAAAAGAAACGATTCTTATAGTTTCATAGGGTGTTCTAGAACACTTTTGTATGAAAATGGACAGTTCGCATGTCAAATAAATCACACAGAGAGTTTCTGTTAAAACTGAAGCGAAAAATGATCTAATGGATACGAAAGCATAATTGTTTTCTTCTGTTTTTGAAACTTTTTAAAAAAATATCTTCCGATATAGCTCTATACACTTTAATGGCTTTACGTATTTTGTTGAAATGTATTTTATTGCAAATGATAATGACATTATAAACACATACTTCATTCATTGAAATAATGAAAAAGGATTGTGTTATTACTAGTAGGGGTGTACATACCGTCAATTTTTCCTAACAGTTTGGTATATTTTTGTATGATACAATATTCTTTAACTGCAGCTTAAATACTTCAATTTTTAAGTGAATATAAAATGGTTGCTTCTATAACAACAATTATTATGTGCCTGTCAACTATTTAAAATGAATTTCAACAATATGAACCATATCTTAATACAATTAAAACAAGTGATACAGGGTCATTGTACATAATCAGGAGGCTGTCAGGTGTTTTCGTTGTCTGAATATTATTTTGCTCATAAAAAAGCTTATACTAAACCATACTGAAATTTAGAAATGTTGTACTATGAACCGTGATGCACACTTTCTGTAGAGAATACACAATGTCACAATGCTGCAAACATTTGTAGGGTCCCCCTCAACAAAATATTGTTTGAGGCAGATTTGTCTTTTATTGTGGATTTTGTCAACAGAATTTTATTTTTAGCTCGACTATTCGAAGAATATGAGAGCTATTACAGTCACTTGTTCGTCGGCGTCGGCGTCGGCGTCGGCGTTGCATATGGTTAAAGTTTTGCATGCAAAACTTTAACCTTGGTTATATTTCAATAACCAGTGCATATATTGGATTGAAACTTTGCACTGGCTTTCCCTGTCATGTAATCAACCATGTTAGATAACTCTTGCATGAATTTAATGCAAATTATGGCCCTTTTTGACTTAGAAAATTTGGTTAAAGTTTTGCATGCAAGTTACTAATAAGGCCATATCTCAAATAGTATCTGTGCTATGGCATTGAAACTAACAAGACTTACTAACCATCATAAGGCAATGGTACCGGTCGTGGGTAATAGCTCTGTTATGATTATTATTTGAGTTATGCCCCTTTTTAACATAGAATTTTCTTGGTTAAAGTTTTGCATGCAAGTTTCATTCAGACCATATCTCAGCTACTATCCATGATACTGCATTGAAACTTACAACACTTGTTTACCATCATCAGTCAATGGTATCAGTCAAGGGCAATAACTCTATTATTTTTTTATTTCAGTTATGCCCCTTTTTAACATAGGAGTTTATTGGTTCAAGTTTTACATGCAAGTTCTATTCACGCCATATCTTAGTTACTATTTATGATATTGCATTGAAACTTATAACACTTGTTTATCATCATTAGTCAATGGTACTGGTCAATTGTAATAACTCCATTTTTAGTTTAATTCGAGTTATGCCCCTTTTAACTTAGACTTTCCTTGGTTAAAGTTTTGCATGCAAGTTACATTCAAACCATATCTCACCTACTATCAATGATATTGCATTGAAAAGTTTCCCCGCTCATACAAACCTGAGATACGAGGTTTTGACTATCCAGCGAGGATATCAAACTTGTGTTGTTTGGCATGGTATTGTATTCAATACTAAAAATAATTACTAAACTACTTTAAACTCATCACTGATTTATTACATGACTGTATCCTGTACATTATTATTTTAATTTGTCACCATTGTTTTAAAATTGACTCCTTTAACAAATCATATCTTACTCATATGATTATTTTGTAGAAACTTTGTTATGTCAGTGGATGTATACAATTCCCTTTAAACATACACATTTCTTGAATAGAGTACAGTGCCGCTTGAAGTCTTAAAAGCATTTTCACTGACAAATATTTGTTATTAGTCCAGTGTTGAGATAATTGCCATGCCTCAACAACCATTGTACATTAGCTTTCATTGCCATGTAGTCAACTAAGTAGCGTAACTCACGTTTCAATATAATACAAATTTTAAATGGCCTGTTTTGAACTTATATTTTTTCTGACAAATGGCTGCGAATAGTCGAGCGCGCTGTCTAGTGACAGCTCTTGTATATTTTATGCTACTAACATTTTGTTAAGCATTTTGAATTCTGTGATACAATGTAGCAGTTCCATGATTAATGTTTATATTGTTGTTTTTGATAAAATGTCAAATAATAGTATTTTTATACATGTACACATATATACAGAAATATAGATTGTTAACAAAACGTCTGTGTTAGTTTTGTGTTTAATTTACATGTGTGTGTGAGTCTGTGACCTGTCACTATGTAGGCTAATGAGTTGTTGGATGCAATCTTATTTAAATCAGACCTATACTGCATTCCACTTCTTTACATTTATCTAGGATCTGACCACACTCTGTATGGGGTCATGTTCATGTGAACTTTACATCATCCAATCGGATTGCTGCTTTCACAAATGTGATAGTACATGTACTGGTACAGTGAGAGAGATGTATTCAATACAAACAAGTGATTCTTAGGAGGATCAATGGAGTGCAGGGTCAAACCATGTGTTAGTATGTGAAGGTGTTCCAACTCAGGCGATAAGATAAGGACGCTAGACATTGGACAGCATGTGTCATGTTTAGCCAGACATTGGACAGCGTGTGTCTACTTAAGGCCTTTGCACGTGTGACAATGCAATTTATCTTTTGTTCAAAACTATCAAATTATTTTACTTGTCATTATGTCTGTAGGAGGATCAATTTGATGACGTGGGTTGAATTTCCAACCCATTTACTGCATGTACATAGTATGTGAAGGGGTGTGAACGGCATGAAAACTGTTGTCTAGTGTCCATGGTGTCGCTCTATTTGTCCGTGGTTTTAATATCTATTGCAAGCCTAACGGAACAGTGCATGCAAGTAAATTAAGATAGACTAGTGTTTGCTAAGTACAAATGTATAGATCATATATTAGGATTATAAACAAATTAGTGCAAGGGAGCGCAGCAACCGCTGTACTTAATTTTTTTTATAATTCTAATATGTGATCTATAACCTTTTCCCGCCCACTTTTAGTGACCCTTTGTATGCAAACAATAGCATGCCCATTTATGGAATAATGTGAAATTGCTTATATGATTGCTGATAGAATAACAGAAAAATTATGATAGTAGGCGGGTCTAGTTTTCCATATTTGAAATGAGCAAAATTGTACTAATAAACAGATTTACTAAATAGTTATCATGCCCATTTCAAAAATAAATTAATAAGTGGTTAAATAATTTGAAATTGCCTGGCTTTTGATTGGACAAAGAAGTAGGGTAAACTATATAAAAATATATGTTTATATGTAAAGGTTATAGATTATATATTAGATTTATAAACAAGTTAGTGCAAGGGAGCGCTAGTGACCGCAGTACTAATTTGTTTATAATTCTAATATGTGATCTATAACCGGCTTATAATTTACCCGCCCACTGTTAGTATCCCTTTGTATGCAAGCAATAGCATGCCCATTTATGGAATAATGAGAGTGAAATTGCACAAAATTGCTTGTATGATTGCTTATAGAATAACAGTAAAATGAGAATAGCTGTATCTAGTTTTTCATATTTGAAATCCTCACAATTGTCCTAATAAACAGATTTACTAAATAGGTATTATGTTCATTGCAAAAATAAATTAGTAAGTGGTCAAAAAATGTGAAAATATCTGGCTTTTGATTGGACAAAGAAGTAGGGTAAACTATAAATATGTTTATATCTTAATTTGGCGTCATCACATAGCGACAATTATTCCCCCGGTGGTTAGATCACATAACAAACATGCCACGTTCTCGTTTAGATAGAAAATTTGAACACACTCGCACTATAAACGTTACACTTCCCTTGTGACTTTAACATTGTCTAAAATAACCTTAAATGTATTTGTTAAATCATTAAAGCTAAATATGGCTCATCAGGACTAAAGCAGTTTCAGCGATATCACCGTTTCATTTATCTTGTTGCCTTTAATAGGTCCTACAAATAAGCGTGTCGTGTTGTATTGAAATACTGTTCTATACAGGGAGCTTCACATTTAGTAAAGATAATATCTCAATACATGTACGGTCGTATTCCCATACATAACATTCCCATTGCACGATCAGATTTGTATGACATGACCTATAGGCCCTACATACAGGGAACATCATATTGACCTACCAAGCCCTATACCACTGCACGATCTGATTTGTACGTGTATAACATGACCTACTACATGGGGCCCTATATACAGGGAACAACCCGGAACATCACATTGTCTGAACCTTTCAGGGGTTTTCACCTGCCGATTGCATCTATTCACATGAGATTAATTCATGTAAAAAACACACGGTTTGTTCCACAATTAGATCATTATTTAATGCAATTTTCATTTATAAAATAAAATTCGTCCTCTTAAGTTTGACAAAAATGGTATTTTCTTTCTTGGACAGGTATGGGTTCAGGTTTATGCCATCTACCAGACTCTATTTGTAATCTATGAGATGAAACTTTTATTTTACAAAGATCAATTATACTGTATATCCATATTTATTTATATTCAAATCAGCCAAATAGTGTTGGAACTGAAAACTAGAAAAAATCAATTTATATACATGTAGTTTGCAGTGTATTTCAGATTTGGTTGCGTGTTTAATCGAAGAACGCAGTGATAAAGTTTAGTGTTACAGGAATTCCAGCGGTGGTGAGTGTTATATTAAGTGTTGGTGCTTATATTATTCTGACAACATGCAACAAACAACGAACACAAACACGTGACTATTAACGCACATGAGTAGATTCCAGAGTGAATGTCAGAGTATGACCATATTAGGACATTCACTCAGTTGCAGTAATTGCACTTAAATATTTCTAAATCTGTCTAAATATTTCTACAATCTACAGATGAAGGTAGCGTAAATGTATACAGTAAAAAATCTCGAGGACTAATCGGACCAAGCCAAATGATCGAAATAAACCCGGACCTCGACATAGCGTAGTGATATACTAGTAAGTATACAACATTATACATGTGTATTTAGCAAATTCGCCGTGACTTTGAACTATGCTCGAAATAAGCCGGGTGCTCGTAATATCGATGCTCGTCTTAACGAAGTTTTACTGTATTTTAAAAGGCTGTTATATGGTACATGTATTGATTGTTCGCTCCTGAGGATCACCAACACCAATTCTCATAAGGTTCCACGTACCAATAATAGTATGGAGAGTCCAGTGAACCATATTAAGTGCACGATCGTTATATTTTAGTAATCAAGTAAAAAACTCACAGTTAGCGGACGAAAACGCTATTGTTATGAGTGAAAACGTTATTCATTTGATCACGTGATTCTCCACACTGAATAACAATGGTATGAAAATTATGTGATGAAGACATATAAAATATAGATCTATTCAAAATCATCGATCATGATTATTATGCGTACATGTAGTAGTTTGATAGAGATTTCAGGTTTTTCACGTAAAATAATAAAACTTATATGTAATTTAAGTTGTAATTGACAAGTATATTTGAATTAAAAGTGCATGTAGTAATTAAGAGCAATTGTCTGTAAAAAAGACCCCCAAAAATTAAGAATGGGTCCGACAGGCACAGTCATCGACTTTGCTGAAACTTGCACCCTTTTAACCATACCACTCACTAAATAAAAGAGTAATAGTGATTATGACTAATATGGTTTAAATAGTTTGCAAAGGTGGTTGCTTAAGATAGGAAGACGGGTGTTTAATACAACTCTGTATACTTGTAATATAACAAGGGTTGTTTGTGCATTAACAAGTAAACGGTTACTACTAAGACAATGTTTATGACTTATTAAATAAAAGGAATTATACATTGAAAACTGCGTAACGTTTGTTGCCTTTGTGACGCATTTCGTTTGCTTAATTGTGAAACTCATTTTCGCAAGTTTCTATTTGTAACAACAATGACATAAATACACTTGTATAGTTTCCATTGTGTATACATGTACTTAACAAAAATAGATCGACATGTTAACATAACCGTCTTGGAAAACTTTCATACGAACAAATGACGTCTCGTATACGAACAAAATGACGTAGGCAAAGTTGGAAATGTGTCATTCTGACTGCACCCAGAGATGTATGAAGTTTTCACGGTATTCGGTATTCCACATTTATTTCGACATTCAAAATGACTAAGTTGACTCGCGAATTTTATAATGGTTTTCATTAGCACAAATGCGTCTTTGTGCGCGTTTAGACATTTTGTACTGTCGAGTTATTTATCATGTTTTGGACATGTAGTAAACATTGACTGTAGCAGTCTTCAAAAGTCGTTAATAGCATGCATGCACATGTCATCGTTGACATTTAGTTCCTTCATTTATATACTAGTAGAGAGCAGAACACATGTCCGAACGATATTACAAACACGTTTTAGCATAGTGACGTCATACCCACCCCGATCAACCCAACCTATCATAGTGACAGAAAGTGACGTCATACCCACCCCGATCAACCCAATATATCATAGTGACAGAAAGTGACGTCATACCCACCCCGATCAACCCAACATATCATTGTGACAGAAAGTGACGTCATACCCACCCCGATCAACCCAACATATCATAGTGACAGAAAGTGACGTCATACCCACCCCGATCAACCCAACATATCATAGTGACAGAAAGTGACGTCATACCCACCCCGATCAACCCAACATATCATAGTGACAGAAAGTGACGTCATACCCACCCGATCAACCCAACATATCATAGTGACAGAAAGTGCACCATACCCACCCCGATCAACCCAACATATCATAGTGACAGAAAGTGACGTCACACCCACCCCGATCAACCCAACATATCATAGTGACAGAAAGTGACGTCATACCCACCCCGATCAACCCAACATATCATAGTGACAGAAAGTGACGTCATACCCACCCCGATCAACCCAACATATCATAGTGACAGAAAGTGACGTCATACCCACCCCGATCAACCCAACATATCATAGTGACAGAAAGTGACGTCATACCCACCCGATCAACCCAACATATCATAGTGACAGAAAGTGACGTCATACCCACCCCGATCAACCCAACATATCATAGTGACAGAAAGTGACGTCATACCCACCCGATCAACCCAATATATCATAGTGACAGAAAGTGACGTTTCAGTACACCCAAATTCTAGTATTCGCGTACAGACATACACGTTAAACTAATAGGTAACCCCAAACTGTAGAACATTTTCACGTTTGACAAAGTATAGCAAGACTTAGTGGTGTCAACACTTTGCTGTGAAAACGCATGCCTGGTGAGTGAATATAATAGTATACATGAAAGATTGTAATTCAACGAATTAAGGTTATTCTGGGAAACGCAAACTTTGAATAGAAGTTTCTAAATGTGTCGTGATAATTTGTCGACTTAGTATAAAAATAACAAGACATATGTAACGCGCGAGACAATTAGCTATTTTCTCCATAACTGCGACCCGTGTTCACAACAGTCGTGTGGCGAATGGGGAAGATATAACAAGCTCGACACTGTGGTATGATGTTACGTTCTGCGTGTTCCAAGGTTTGGCAATATATCTCAATTAGCTGCAGTCATGGTATGGCTCTCCATTAGGTGGCTTCCCTCACTATGGTGAACATTGGACCTGTCTTAAACAACGAACCTGCCTTTGAGGCAGCGGGTTGTACGGTGTGGTAAAGTTAACAATGAATTCCTTATGATTAGAGGATGCTACATGGGCCCCAAGAAGCGTGTTCTCATTTTCCACTTTGAGAAAGACTTTAAGTCTCTACTGAAGTCACACAGGAGGAGAAGATTAAACTCAAGTTCATCGATACATCCTCCAAGTTTGGTCATAGTCATTACCAGACTATCGAATAGAAGAGAACTTTTATGGGTCACCTGAAGAAAGATGCTGTCAAGACCGAAGCTACTGCTTAAACACCCTGCCAAGTACTTCACTGTTGCTCACGGTAGGCCTATGTTAGATGGGTAACATCTTGTAGTTAGTTGTCAGTTGAATTACTGATTGCGCTATACAGATACTGGTGTTTAACAACAAATACATAGATCTACATGAATTGAATAAAATGCACATTTCCACGTGTGATTACTGGAGAAAACTTAGTCTACGTTTATTTACGTACTATACGCACCATGACGACATTTGGTTTAGTTAATCGTGGGCGTCAGCTCATTTGGTAAATAGACTCTACATCCATTGGATATCATTTTATACGATGTAAATAATTTCCGAATCACTAGTTCTGATTGTAGGTGTGATGGTTTATGTCGTTGAAACAGCTTGTTGTTTAAAATAGCTCACCACCGCTATACTAAGTATTATTTATTATCAAGTCATGTCCGGTAATTTCCGTGACTTTCCGGGCAACCAATCGGAATCTAGATAGGTGTCCGCAAACGTCGTACGTAAACGGCGGCACAGAATCGTGATATTGTATCGCCTGACTGAATGCAGACGACAGTCTGTCAATAAACCTGTCCAGCAGTTTAGTTAACGTTTACTGTTTGGAATTAAAACATGACTTTGTCGGATCTTCAAGAAAAGATTCTAATGGAAACACAACGGTATGTGCAATGCTATTTATTTATCTTTTTATCGTCTGTTAAACATACGTTTATTGACATAATGTATACACGTATAGTATGTCTAGGTCACGTTTCCCATTATTAATGGTGACGAAAATAAGGACCATTTCTGCAATGAACTCAATTTTGCTCTGTTACACGTATTCTGGTTGAATGTTAAAAGTTTAAGTTTTAAACATTGTTCCTACCTGATAAGGTCGGAATGAATAAAACATATACTCTTTGAAAAAGACATTTTCTACATTCATGACATAAAACAAAACGTCACGTACGTAAGTACATGTATCTACATAAAGTGTGTTACGCCAGTGGTGTCAGACTGTCGGCTGATTAGTATTCAGTTTTAAAATTAATTTTATCTTCAAAAGCATAATGATGAAACATTACTAACGTTACTCAGCAAGATTGCACGATACTCAGCAAGTTTGCACGATACTCGCAAAGATTGCACGACATTCTGCAAGATTGCACGACACTCCGACTCGGCAATATTGCACGACGTTTCTTTGCTGCTTTTGTTTGATCTATGTAATATTTGATAAATGACAAACAATATAGGCGTGTGGGTTTTCCCTGGCAGTTCTTATTTCGCTTATACGACATGAAAACATCGAGTCACGATTATGTAAATGATATTCAATGAAATAACGAAAATATTTTTTCTGATATCATACGCATGTAATCTTAGCGGACACTTTTTTAGTTTATCATTGGTATCTACGCCTAAACAAGATGTATGTATTAAAATATAGGCATAATAATTAGATATTACCGTGTAACGCATCTCTTATTATATCTTTGATAAATGTGAGTGTGTTTGACATGCATACATGTACATGTGTTAATATAATGTTCAGGAGCGGTATATTATATTGTCCTCACCACCAACAGTCAAACTCGCACAACACCACCACAGACGCATAGGGTGTGTTTTACTTGTTAGGCGTGGTTAACTTCCACTATATATATAGTGTTAGTGAGTATCGAAAGCGTGTTTGATGTGCCCCGTAGCTCAGTGGTTAGTGTGCTTGCCGTCTAAAGTGGCAACCCGGGTTCAAATCAGGTTGGAGGCACATATATAATATATACATGTATATGCCTGTCATATTTCAGTAGAAATAAAGCAAAGTGAACCAAGTTTTGTAGTGGTCATTGTGCAGTGTGGGGATAAATGTCCAGTTTGGTGGTTAGTGCCTAGTATGGGGGTTAGGTATGTAGTTTAATGGACGGAACCCATGTTGGTGGTTTGTGACCACTAGTGTTCATTTCAATTGTCACATGTTTGTGCTTGAAACGAACTGATTATGAACGCCAGTCATATTTTTACTAATGTTAAACTAACAAAACAGACAGTTCCACCATCAACATCATTAGCAAAAGCAAAATAATAACAACAATAATAACAACAGCAATGTCAACAAAATGAATCAACTATTTTTATACCCAGGGTCATCGTATGTGGGTAAACAAGTTTATTTGCAAATAAATACATGTATCATCAAATACAGAAATACAAAGTAGCGGATACGATCTGTTTAACACCATTGACACCATTAACATTGCCTACGGTAAGAGGCTATCTCTTAAACTGATCAACAACATAATAGTATAGTCCATGAACGTACCATCGTACGTGGCTCATACAGGCTGATATCAACATCAGTGTTTTGTTTATCCTTTTGTTACCGTATTTAAAACAAATTGAAATGAGAGATACTGTTGACAATGAATCATGACTGAACCTAAACGTGTGGTTAGAGGACACGAGATGTATGCAAACACGTATACAACATCAAACGTTTATAAATATATAATGAAATACAGAAATAGCGAAAAACGATCTACTGTTATATCCTAGTTTAACGTTATTACCGCGCTGTGGTGTGTGTCTGTCAGTTTTAACGCCATTTGATATCGTTAAATAATCATCCACTTTGCTCGACTAGTTTGACAGAGTTTGAAAAATTATATACGGTCGATTTGACAATTTAGCCCAGTCCGTGTCAAAATGAACGTACTAACGAACATCGGAGCGTTTTCAATGACTTTTTCACACAAAACCATCCTATCGACGTAATACATTAGACTCAATCAGTTAGAAGTAGTTCCTGTTATAGAATGATACATGTATAATATTTCAATGAACTACATTAAGTACATACAACCATTGTGTAATGTGGATGTTGCCCGTATATATACGTGGAGTGTTCCACAATTAATAGAACTTTTTCAAAGCAGTGCGGAAAATCAGTTATTTATAAAAAATAATTTGCTATAAAGGTTTAGTTGTTATGTCTAATGGTACATATATGATTTGTTAATGTAATTCTATATGCATGTACCATATGACATACAAGAGTGTTATTGAAATAACCTAGTAATAAAATTGGTAATTGATTCATGTCATTGCAGGTCAAAACTACGAGAAGTTGGTTGTGCACTTCGTGAAGCAATGTCAAGGTCATGTAAGGAACATAGACTAACCTGGGGAGTGGTAGAATGTGCCAGACAACTAGAAAAGTAAGAACTACACACACGCACACGCACACGCACACGCACGCACTCACACATTCATTGCCCAACGTTGTACAATAGGGTATCTGCTATGAACGGTTATGGTTTCTCAACTAATAGGGTGCTTTGGTTTTACTAAAATTCATAATTTTATTAACTATTAAAAATATATGCACTTATACGGAACTTGGCATATACATGTAGCTTATGAATAAAACATTAACTAAAAATTTAACATATCAATGAAAAAATAGTATGAGACTTTCAACCAAACTAGTTTATCAACAGAATTATTGTATCCTGTGTACTGCATCAAGTCACACGACTATAGATGAGTGCCAATCTATAAAAGGCTACGTGACCCTATGAACGAGACAACTTTCTATGTTTGAGAGTAAATACATTTTCTCAAAGCATTCACTTTGAATGCAACTAATCAGTAGATATTTAACAAATCCGTACTCGTGCATTTTATTGGTGAACCAGTTGCAAGACTTTGATTGTGTGTCTTATTTGACCAAGTTACATGTCTTACATCTAGTTCAGTCACCAAGAGATTGGTACTTGGGGCCCAGTGGTTAATATGACCGCCTTTTGCTAGTTTTGCTAGTTGTGTGTGCACTTGTCAATGCAAGGTCACGGCATACCAAATCTTGTAAAACAGCTATGGCATACACCCACCAGGATGCATCCAGGCCGCGAGATTATAAACATTGGAGAACGTACTCCATGCTCCAACTCATACTTCATACTCCAATTGGCGCATTTCTTATTTACAAAAACTGCTGTCACAACTTCATTACTGATTGGAAACATATGAAATGAGGGTTCATTTTCTCAAGTACATTTTTGTAGACCATTTGCTACAAGTTTGTGATGCAAAACTCTTAAAAAACTGTTTTCAAGTTGGAGCATTGAGTATGAAGTTTGAGTATGAGAATGAGAAATGTTTATAATGATCGGACCAGGACTAGTTTCCATATATATGTAGTTAGAATAGTGTTAGTTTAGTAAAATCTCGAAATATGACTAAACTCAGTAAAATTATTATACATGTATGCATTTTTTCCTTCTATGAAATAATGTTATATCATATGTTCTTATCTTTACAGCGGTCCAGAAGAGGTGATGGTATGTATATTACCTGAAACATTACCTACACAATATTTTGCTCCTACCACAATTCAACATACATTGATGCAAGCATACTGCCAGGAACACGACATTCCTGTGGTTAAAGTGAGTATCATAATACGCACACATGTATATCATATCTTATGATGCCGAGTATAGCCTTTATTTGCTTTATTTCTACTGAATTATGACAGGCATATAATATTATGTATGTGCCTCCACCCGGATTTACACCCGGTCGCCAGGCTAGCGAACTAACCACTCAGCTACGAAGGCACCGTATAATATATACACACATATAGTGATATAGTATATACATGTATATCGTAGTATATTTATGTACATGTATATCAAGTGTGCACAATCTACATAATATATACACACCTTGATAAAAACACCATTGTTTTATTAACCTGTTTTATTATAGTGTCCGCCGAAACTTGTCGTCTTCTGGTGTTCAACCAAACTAATTGTTTTAAATAATGCAAAGCACAAGTGAGCACTGATTATACGCATAACTCGCACACTTAAGTACCGAAGTGCGCTCAGCACCAAAATGGGTACATACACAAATAATTATAAAAAGTTTTTAAAAAGTCCTTATAAAAATCCATTTCAATGATATTTCAAAGTTGAACAGTCAGAAGGACACGATTACGAATTGGCCCATTCAGTACACGTGCGTTTGCATTTCAAAGATGATGTATAAAATATGAAGCTTTGTACCGCACTGTGGTGTTTTCGGTTCACCTCCAAAATGCACTCCTACATGTATAATTATAATTAACATGACCCGTACTTGTGGTTAATCTAACCGCAATATAACGCACCTTCCTTTCTTTCACCTTGAACCTATTATGAGAGTGCAAACGTGTTACACATGGTACCAGGGTTTGCATCAGTCATACTCACGTTTTAAATGTAAAATATTATAGTTTATTTGAATGTTCCTGAAACAGTTCATTTGAATTTTCCTGAAGCTGGCCTACCAACTACACGCACAATTCATATAAAACGAAAATATGAAGTGCTTAATTAACTTTTTTTTAAAATAAACCCTGTCCACCATAAGAAGGTTTATATATGAAAGTTGTTAGTGTGGAGTTCCCTCCACTTGATGCTAACGCTATCTGGATCAGGTCGACTCCATTTTATGGCGGCTTCGATGCACTAATAAAGTAACGGGATTAAAAAATAATCTTATACTGAACAGATTAGATGCCAGAAACCAGAATAGAAAGTCGTATGTTATTTGTTGTTGTTGTGAAGATCGTGCCGAAAAAACCTTGAAATATTTTTCAATATAGTTCCGGTCAATTACTAACAAGTCTTGAAAACATAGCACGCTTCAACAGCCTATTTTTCACATGTATTGTCGGTTATCTACAAATGCACGTTTTTCACGATCTAAACTTTGATAAGTAAGACAAGATCTTGAAAAACAATTAGCACGATGTTTCTCGTATTCTGGTTGACGCAAAATTTGATTGGCGCTTTCTGAATAATACGATACATAACAAATGCTCTTCAAATTTTAAAAGCCGATTGTGTGCTTTTTTGAGAACTGATATTTAATATCGCGAACTTATTTAAAACAATATCGTCAGAACGTGCTCCGTATTCTTACCATAGTTAAATGTAAGTTCTGTTTATTAGTAATTAACGAAGATATTACCGTGATGTCGATGTAGAATTCTAAATTGGTTCCATTTAAAATCTATTCGTGTGAAAAGAATGACAATTCGTGAAATGTTGATGTCGTTGTGTGGTTGTTTCTGAGCACAGGGGGTAGAATTTCATAAATCTCCTGAATTCAAATGCTAGGGATTGAACCCCTGATATCTTAATCAACAACCCATTTTTTTGCACTGATCTATCTATGAATAGTTTGCTGCCCTCCACCCCCTCAATTTATGGTGACACAATGCCTAGACATGAGTCGCTGGCTTAGAATGAGAAAGTCGTAACTTACGACCTTATAAGACTTATGCATATTTAAAATCAACATCATAAGGCGCTTCGTATGAGCCTATTTTCATGAAAATCGGAACTTGTCATGTTGACCAAACTGAAGTTGAATAAAGAGTAGTTTTCTGACAGTTTGTCCTTGGTTTCCCAAATTGATTTTGTAGATACAACAACGATTTGTTATATTTTTTTATATTTTTTTTTAAAATTATTATTTGCTTTATTTCTACTGAAACATGGCAGGCGTATATATGTACCTCCACACGGATTTGAACCGGGTCGCCAGATTAGACGGCAAACGCATTAACCACTGAGCTACCGGGAGGCACATGTGCTATTATTAATTAATGATTAATAATTATGATTTCGTTTTTAAAATATTATTTTTGTTTTATGATAAATAATAAAATCCCAATGCATTCTAGCCAATACTTATCGAGATTATTAGAATGGAATATGTGGAGGAAAATTGTCCTACTCGCGCGTTTTAGCGATACGTTGTGGCACAGACCATTTTCGAAACTTAATAATTTTATTATAAGTCATAGAACGTACAATTAAAATAAAATTTGAAATATTATCAGAGTGAAATTTTTACTTTTAAAAATTCTATACGATTGCTCTTAAAATAAGTCCGACACTCTTGATTCAATGTGTGGAGGAAGATTGTCCTACGGTGCAATTTTGCGACGTTTTGAACGTTTTATGCAACTGAAGTTTTTATAATGGACGAACTATATTACCAAAATAATTATTTTGAGCGATATTATGCATAGGCATGCAATGCATTTTGTACCCGTATATTCTAGAACAATGTGGTGTTTTGTTTTTCATAAAACAGTACATAGATAAGTGTGTTAGGGGTTGAATACGTGAGTGAGTAAGATACTTGTCAGATAGACATCGGGTGATACGAGTGAATAAGCGTTAAATTGAACAAGCGGGAGGAATTGTTACCGAAAGACACCCAATATTTTTTAATTAAAAACGATGCTATTGACAGATAAATGTACTGTAGTTTTCGACATTGTAAACATTTGCAGAGTTAAATATAGATCATAAGACTAGAATTACGCAAAGTTAGTTAATAATATGCTGACGTAACACGACGTTACACAAACGTACTCAATACCGTGCGTTACGTCAATGCTATTGTCATTGTAATACCATTTCAGGTTGTCTCAATATCACCAGTATCAGAGATCTTTAAACAGGGAGAAGATATGGCCACCTATGGAGAGAAACAATCATCGCATCCACTTCTAGTCCGAAAATCTAGCAATGCACTGGACTTCAGCTGCTTCCTTATAAGGAAATCTAGTGTATTGTCTGCCAGTGAATATTGTATCCAATCATATTGTGAGGACGAGTCACGTGATAAAGATGTTCTGATTGAACTACCAAGTTGAAACCTCACTCTGTCACATCTCAGATTCTCATCAACAAGGTACGCTGTGGTGTTTTCAGTGCTTTGTGCTTTTTTCGACCTGTTCAGGGGGCATTTGACCTTAATATTACGCTGTGCTGTTTTCAGTGCTTTGCGCTGTTTTTCAACCTGTTAAGGGGACAGTTGACCTTACCACTTTTCCAAGAATAAATTATCACCAAGTCAAACTTGCACGTCCGCACGTGTGAAGAGCAAGCATGAACCATAAACAAAATGGGAATACTAGTGTTTTATAATCCTATTCATCATGACGTTACGCACGATGTTGCGATACCTTTCTGTAGCATGACGTTGACGTTATTTTATTTCAAAATGTGCGCCACACGCATTGTTTAGCTGTTATCTAGAGTATTGATTAGACGTGTACATGTATTTAACAATTTATCTAAGTTCTGTGTTCACCGGTCGAACTCCTTCTAGGACAAATATGAAAACCTAACGACTGTTGCAATACATGTACAAAATGTAGTACGTTTTATTGCCAACTGAAGTCTATATTAACAAAGAACATGATAATCCACAATCATTAAAATATTCATGATAATACAAAACAAGATATCCAACTAATCTATCAGAATTGTTTGTTCGTCTGCTATCCTTTGATTACTAAATCATGATTTGCTTCTCTATTTCTTTCAGAAACCCTGATTTCTTGCGCAGGATGTTTGTAGACATGGAATCGTGTCTACAGTGGAGATTAGGCCACCTACAGTCGACTTACGACACAAAGATACTGCCACCAATCTAGACTATCACGATGCTATCATATGCAGCAGACGAAATCATGAATGGTTTCTGTGTCGATGCTTTTGTCTATCTTCAGACTGGCTTCATGTTTGTCTGTGCTAGATGAAAGTTGCTGCTCACCACACATTGACGTCATTGTCAACCATGGCTCTAACAGATCCATTGAAATGCAACATAAACTAAAACAATACGTAGGAAGAATGTAACCTATTTGAATATTCGCCTACTTTCAATCATTCTGTAAAATCATGAGTATACATGTTTATTTCAGACATTTTCTTCTTTTCTTTTTCCTATTTGAATGTTCGCCTACTTTCAATCATTCTGTAAAATCATGAGTATACATGTTTATTTCAGACATTTTCTTCTTTTCTTCACACTTTATTGTATGTATGTTCATAAACGATCCCTTACAAATTACGCTTTTAAAAGATAACACATTATTAATTAGTTGTAGAACAGTATTAAATCTAGACAGGAAAGAATCAAATATCTACATAAATAAATGGTTCGTGTCTCTGCGTTTAATTTACATTGACATGATATGACATTTTATTGCAAATCAACACATGCCTGGTACATGTATATAAAGCCTGCAATCATTTGAATGGCTTGCATTTAGGAAAAGCATGCTTACCACTTTGTAGGTAACTTGTAATGCAGCATCCGTCAGGTGTATTACCTATAATACTGTATGTACTAAGATCAATCATTTGCCAAGAACTACGAGTTAATGTCGTTTGTCTAGAACACGTGCCAAACCCTACATGTATACATTAATAACTACTGTAGCAATATCCTCAATCTTACATTTATGAATGAATGTGTGTAAGCGTCCCATCGAGGATTGCTTGCCACCGTGCAAAAACCAGGGTGAAGGTGAAGTCATATTTCATTGTAGTAATCGTCAGTGAGGCAAATACAAAGCGCACCCTATGCTCTAATACACGTCCGATGATACATAAACGTTTTATTAAGTACTTGCCCCGATCTATAGAAGCATATCAAGTAGAAATCTCATCTCAAATTGAGTTTTCGCTCAAATCAGAGACTGAATTTGAGATCGATCCGAAGCTCAAGCGCTTTAAATTTTACTGTGACAAACTGAGAATAGTGTTTTCTGTTTTGTGTAACGTTAGAACAATTTGAGTCCAGCTTCTTCAGGAAATAATCTAAATGGTACATGGCAATATTTGAGATGAGATTTAAGTCAGATTGAGATGTTTAGGGCGACCGGGGCCTGATCATGTCAGATGTAAGTGTTCACGAAGACCCTTATATTATACTGCTTCGTACTGAATTGTGATATAGTCGGTGATGTCTTAATAATGTAATAAACGATTTTAAAAGTTAATACAAGTACTTCTTGTTCATTTTTAATAATTTGTATTGTCCTCACAAGAAACGAAAACTCGCCTGGAAGTGCATTAGTTAGTACCTTTCCTATTGAGTCTGGACCGGTATTCTCGAAGCATCTCAAGTGAAGTCCAGGTTCGTATATAAATGTATAAGGTCGGTCAAGCCAAACAAATGCGATTTTAGAAAAGCTTTAAGTTTACCAACTGGAGTTGGGTCCCTTTAAAG
This sequence comes from Spisula subtruncata, assembly GCA_963678985.1. Taxonomy (NCBI): domain Eukaryota; kingdom Metazoa; phylum Mollusca; class Bivalvia; order Venerida; family Mactridae; genus Spisula; species Spisula subtruncata. The sequence goes on along the minus strand of OY787662.1, from coordinate 12,701,472 downwards.
TCCAACCCAGTGCTCTCCCTTGACACTACACTCAGGGGGTGTGTTCGTAACGCACTGTTCTGTGTTCCAGAACATAGAACAGCGTTACGAACACTTCGGAACAGTGTTCCGGAACTGTTCTATCTGTTCCCAAATAAAAGGTGGTGCAGCCAGAACAGGTCACGTGATTACAACAACAACAAGACAACCGGAAACTTCACGAAATGTATTATTCTGATCACCTTGGCAATAGTATGTCAACGGGATAAAACGGAAATGACCGAACTTTTACAATGGGAAATTTTCTAGTGGCATTTTTCTTCCACCAATATAACGGCTGAAACTAACAATATCGGCCACCTTTAAAGTTTTATTTCTTAATATTATTTCTTTAAAATTATTTTTACTATTGTTACTTCCTGTTCTGTTCCTGTTCCGTTTTGTTCGTAAGTCGTTTGGGGTGGAACACTGTTCGGAACAGTTTTATTCTGTTCGTAAGTACTTGGAACAGGAACAGTTTGGACAGTGTTCTGCACACGTCTTACGAACACACCCAGGGTGTGTTCGTAACGCACTGTTCTGTGTTCCAGAACATAGAACAGCGTTACGAACACTTCGGAACAGTGATCCGGAACTGTTCTATCTGTTCCCAAATAAAAGGTGGTGCAGCCAGAACAGGTCACGTGATTACAACAACAACAATACAACCGGAAACTTCACGAAATGTGTTATTCTGATCACCTTGGCAATAGTATGTCAACGGGATAAAGCGGAAATGACCGAACTTTTACAATGGGACATTTTCTAGTGGCATTTTTCTTCCACCAATATAACGGCTGAAACTAACAATATCGGCCACCTTAAAAGTTTTATGTCTTAATATTATTTCTTTAAAATTATTTTTATTATTGTTACTTCCTGTTCTGTTCCTGTTCCGTTTTGTTCGTAAGTCGTTTGGAGTGGAAAACTGTTCGGAACAGTTTTATTCTGTTCGTAAGTACTTGGAACAGGAACAGTTTGGACAGTGTTCTGCACAGGTCTTACGAACACACCCTCAGTTAAAGTTGCAACGCTTTAACCCAATAGCTGCGAGTTCGCATAATGTATGTGAGTTATATTTTACACATGTATGCAGACTAATGCACCAGACAGTTGCATCCATGGCCCCACCCCGGGGATTGACCAGGATTGTTACTTTTGGATTGTCAAAACTCCCACCCTTCGACGGCCCTGCGGGGGACAGCTGATGGTAAAAGCTCAGGTATTTACCCGGCCCCACTGACAACTAAATAAGGTTCCCGGGGTATTGATTCGGAGAAAAAAATCTCAAACATTTCCCCGGTAGTGCTGGAAGGTAAAATCACGACCGTTTCACTGGCTATCCACAACCCATCCCCGGGGTAGGGGGCCGTGTATGCAACTCACTGGTGTATAGCTCAATAGCCGCGAGTTTGCATAATGAATGTGAGTTATATCTTATACATGTATGCACAATCATGCGTATTTCTCAGTTACGAAAATGCTCGAGTAGTTACGATTGATGTATGCAGACTAATCGTGTAAGGTTTTATTGTTATCCATCATCCAGGCTGCTGGCAATGAGTAGGTAGATTATTACAGGAATGTAGATAATTATATTGTTACACACCTGTAATACTCAACTACTTGTTACACAGTGTCTGGTATGTAAGGCATCAAGTCAACTTATAACTGATATATGTCATCAATAGAGAATCGAACAATACGTACTTTACGCACTACAGGCATCAATACACATTGGTAACTGTACAACTCGTATAACTGCTGAGCCTGTTGTTCAGAGGTTATTGTTCAAGACAAAACTGAAACTCAAACATGATTCATGAGGTAAGCGATCCCAGACAAGGTCCGGATGAGGTGTTGTTTATGTTATAAGCACCCATGTGTTGTTTAAGCGCTCTGTTCAATACATCTATCCTTTTACATTTTACCAGCACTTTATATGTGAGTACATGTATGCGCTTGTTTGTGTAGAGGTATGTTTTTTGTACAGCTCATATGATTAATCCATGATTTACACTAATTATAAACCATTGACGTATACATGCAATTGTAGAACTTATTTTACAGTTGCAATTATCATAGAAGCCTGCAGTGTGACAAACCTGCCTGACATTGCATCTTGAATACGGATAACAAGCATGTATGTTACATGCAGATATAAATATGTTGAATAAATGGGTGAATAAACGCATGTTTGTTAACTGCAGAAAATCATGTTGCACATAACCCAGAGGACGAGTTACCATCCTATCACTCATAGTGTATGATAAAACTTGTAGAATACACGAATGGACCTTGCTGTTGAATGCTAAAGTGCTAAACAACATGATACTTAGGTGTCAAGTCGTTTAACACCACTTAAAATTGTTATTGACGTTTAGAGATCTTTAGATGCCTAATATCGGTGCATTACATAGCCCAATATGTTTCCTTATGTAACACTTCGTACTATATTCAAGATCGAAGTATTGAAGTTCTAACAAACTAGATGATTGTTGAGATACGCTTCGAGTGTGGGAGGTCCCAGATTTGATCCAGGCCGCGTCATACCAAAGAGGGAATAAAATGGTAACGTTACTAGAGATTCCCTTGATAGACGCTCAGCATAAGGGAGACTGGCTTCTCTTCTCAATACCCTCGTGTCGATGGATAACATCAGGAATGAGGTGTCGAGAGTGATAAATACAAGTTGGAAAAACTTGTTTCACAATCGACCTTAAAATAAATTTAATAGTATAAACTAAACTATTATGAGTGAGTTCGAGCCACAACTAGCCCACACATTTTCCTCAATGTGCAGCTCTATATAATCACATGATCATCCCAGTGAAGGGCCGCCAGTTCTTGGCATGAATATAACACAAAAATCGAGATAACAACAGACAACAAAAGTATGATTGCTATATATCTTTTTTATTTTCATATTGCAAAACTATAAATCTACAACTATATACGTAGGTATAATAACAACATTAAACTAACAAATATAGCTAGTATCTATACATCGTCCATTTATAACCTGATAAAATATACAAGGTAATTGTAGATCTTAAATGTAGATCTATGTTGAATTATGTTGAATGCACATGCATTCACTTTAAAACTACAAATGATGTAATTTTAACAACACATACACATATTGCTTTTATACACAATTGTATTACTAACGTTTCGGCATATATAGCCTTATTCAGAGTAATAATAACAATGGTAAACAAAACAACGGATGTGACGCCATGACGTTAACGTAACATGAAAGTCACACAATTTGCTATTTTTCATACTACACAGCTGTAGTATACATAAAATAAGAACCACACAATGTTAATTATACATATAACATCAAAGCAGGGATGTAGACTGATCATTTATCTGCAAAGTTTTGTCTCTACTTCATCATTCGGAACAACACCCACATTCTCACGAATCTCGTGACTTCCGGTGACGTCAGCAAATCACAACATCACACGTTTCGTCAGTTAAATCACAAGTTTCGTCTGTTCACAAATACAGCACACAGACAATATGTCTCACTATTCCAGACAAAATCTAAATGTCACAGATTAACACGATCGTAACTACTCGGGTCTTTCCGTGACGAATCCGGAAGATAATTCGTATTAGAATTGTCCGAGGTGCACCGATTGAGATTAACAATGAGCATTTCTCTGTTCATCAATCATTCCAAAGACCACATTGTTCCAGACAAGATTATCGCCCAATCTCGTAAGATTATCGCTAAATCTCGTGTTTCCAACACCATCAGGTATGACGTCAGATAAAAAAGATAGACACCTGAAATAACAAATAAAATTGTGGTTAATGATTTGCATTTTTTTTTTAAATGTCCTCGACTTAAGCCGTGTGCTCGTCTTAACGAAGTTGTACTGTATTTATTATCCCAATAGTGCAAAGGACAGAATATTCTATATCAGGATTTAATGAGAAATCTTATGACTATACATGTACTTAATAATTTGAATGTTATAGTTCATGAAAGAAACGAAACAAAGTCAGTTTCAAATCAGGATAAACATAATTACATGACTGTAGTAAAATCACTCTAATTTCTCAATATTTCCACCTATTGGTCTTTTACAGAGCTATGTTTAGGAATATTATTACTAGATAATTTAATGAAGTTAGTTTAGATGATGTGCATACAGAACAATCTCAACCTTTATAAAATGTCACCAAGAAGAAGACCGATGGCATTTCAAGGAATCATAACAAAAACTAGTGAACTTCTCCTGACAGGAATTTTGTTACATTCGTGACCTTTCGACTAAATATTTTCCATCTACATTCTAGAAATTTAATTCCAGCAAACAACTGTGAAAACCACCCAAGAAGTACAAAGAAATGGTTGACATTAAACGTGGTACTGTAAAAACATCTAATTTCGCTGGGATGAAATTTCGTTGTTTTGTTAGACAGGCCAATTTCGATGTGTTGTTAATTCGTGGATTGTGCATTTGGGTTAATAAACACAATGATCAAAATTAATGTTCTATGGGATTTGATTTCGTGGTTAAAGTGAACCACGAAATCCACGAAATTTACCACCCACGAAAATTAATGATTTTACAGTATTTTGTTTTGTATTAACTACATGTATATAGATCTAGACACTTACTGTATGTGGTATTAGAATCTGGTTAATAAGTCTCTCCTTTCAGTTCTATTTGAACTCTTCATAACCACTGTAACAGTAGTTAGTACAAAGTCGCGACTTTAACAGCGTGCTTCATACAGGCATTGTAGGTAACCCTGGAAACAAAACATCAACATTATAACAATACTTATTATTAAACAAAAGTAAAATTCAACTAAAAACTAATATAAAGCGAATGGCATTTATATATACTGTATACTTATAATGAGCACTCATATTAGAACAGACATTTGTGCATTCAATATGGTACTATATTCGTGACAAAATCTACCTGATGCAAGATGCTTGCTTCGTGTGCTTGAGTTTTTAATCATAACATAAATATTGCAGACGGTTGCATGTTAATAAGCATTATAAAAAAATTGTACAGCTAGCGTGTAGAACTACAATCTGACTAAAGTACTTGATCTTCCTTACCTTATAGCGTAGCGGGTTTGAGGATATGGTTTTAAATTACTATATACGGTTTTGAAAGATCTAAAAAGTGTGTTTTGTCACTAAGACTATCAATACTTGGTACACATAAATTCTACCTACCATAGTTAGTTTGGCTCCAGGCTCAGTGAGCAGCACCCGGATGTTTCAAACTGGCATTTCAACACAACCATGGGGAACCAGGCCTCCTAACATGAAGTTTTCACAATAGCTGCAGACGAACTCGTCATCCTTACTGAACCTCTCCGGGTTACGTATCAAAAGACAGCTCAAATCTGCCACCAGGGTGCGCTCTTTCACCTCCTTTGTAGCAGATGTCGTGAAGACAGTTGATATCTTTGTAGCACAATCGACCTGAAATTGAAATAAAGTACTTATAAATAAGCAATTAAGTGCAATTATACAGTTTTGAAACTGAACAATGACTGGAAAGATAAGCATTAACCAGAAGCCCCAAATTTTGGAAAAACGCCAAATATAAAACCACAAAATAAGAAGAAAGAACAAATTTTGACAAAGACCACTAGGATCTAGTTAAACGAAATAGCCGACAGAAAAAAACGCACTAAGAGTGAAACAAAGATGTTTCGGTGCAATCGTAACTACTCGGGCATTTCCGTAACTGAGAAATAAGCACGTTCGTTAGATAAACGCCGAGGAGTTCCGATTGGTTTCGTAGAGAACATTGGCATTGGTGACTAACTGAAAAGTTTGAATTACCTTAAGTACTTTTATTTCATTTTCTCGACAGAATGCCTCAATCAGGGTATGTTGGATCCTTAAAGATGCGTCCTTCACCTTGGAGTCTGGGAGTATGACAACCATTACACTTTCATGATCTCTGCAAAAAAGCAACAATAACAACATATTTATTTACACGTTGGTAAATTTGAAATTGCACACGTGAAAACATCTGCAAAACAATACTTTGAACAATAGCCAGATTACAAAGGTTACTGAACGCAAAGACGGTGCACTTTAAACCATGTACAGCTTGTATTATTTATTTAAGCTTTACATATCATTAAGCTTAGTATATGCACCTAGACGACTTATCGCTATGCGCAATAAATGCGTATCACCAAACAAATTGAACTGAAGGAATGTTGCATCAGCCCTGTTATCTAAAAGTACAAACACAATCATCCAGTACTAGGAACTGGCTATATTTAGACCAGGATGAACAAGATACAAAATATCCACCTATCTCACCTTTCTAGAATATCGACACATTCAAACACACCATAGTTGACCCTCTCTGTCTCCATGGCTTCTATGAGAACTTGTTTCACGGCTTTACCAATTGTAGATGGGGGCTTCCTGTAATAGAGAGAGAGGGAAATAGAACGTTAATAACTGACATTATATACTACTTGGTTATGACGAGCATCGATATTGCGAACACCCTGCCTATCTCGAGCAAGTTTTAAACCAATATCTGTTTGTATCATCAATACATTCCCTTTGGTTATTTCGAGCACCAGGGTTTTCTGGAGCATTTTACCTGTCCCGATCACTCCTCAAGATAACGATGTTTAGTAGGTTTTTGAACTAAGGGTGGACGCTAAACGAAAAAACGACTTGGTATGGCATATAAAAGCATAGTTTCCTCTTGAATCTCATATATAGTTTTTATCGGTCATGACTAATGTACGTAATGCCGCTTGTTGATTGACTTTTGTTCTAGCTACGAAAACCACACATCTTATAATGTCCGGAAACAGTCGCATATAGTGAAGGAATGATGAAACAAGTTAACGATTATATATCGCTAATAAAAACTACCTAGTTTGTTTAATAATGTCATTTAGCACTTGACACCTACTTGAATCAGTCACAATATCTATATAGTCAATCTGTTGAGTCAATTGTGCAATTAACTTGCACTATGAAGTGGCATGCACACAGTTACACTCTAATAAAGTCAGATTACACAATAAAGTGGTTGATAATATCTACAAAGGCTTGTAGCATAAACTGCTCTGTTAAACCGAATCAAAGTCATATAATGAGGTTCATAATAATGCTAAATATTATACTACGCATCGTAATCACCTCATATCACACAAAGAAAAGTTAAGAAATACGAGTCGGCAGTTTTTTTTTTATAAAATACTTTTAAAATGTCTTTCGGATTCAATCATTGTCTCGCTTAAGTTTGAATTTAACTCTCATGTAGTTTGACCTCTGCATACGTTTGAAAAGCTGGACTTTTAACTACACAAAATCAGGTGTTTTAGATTAGGGACCCAGCATGGAGTAAGCTGACCCTAAGATAAGGTCACGAGAACAGTCTCATGAAACAGTCCACGGTGATTAACACAGATCTACATCAGGAAATTATGAGCACATGTTCGTATTTAATTATACACGTTTCATTTATTGCTGGCAGACGATTCGCCAAATTATGAGTAAGACGTATCTCCTGCAAAAACACTCCCATGAACTGTATAAATGCATCAAACGGCAGACGAAAAATGTTCTGCTTCGTCAGCAGACGACAATAAAGAAAGGGCATTGAGGTCGCTTAACAAGTTGAAACAAGTCCTCAGTTAAACTTATAATTTAATGAAGCATGAAACACGTGGATTTAACAATTCAAACCAGACGTCTGCTCAACCCTGCCGTTTTGGTTTTAAAGCTGCTAAATGTCCTTGTAATTACCATTGTTTTAATTATTAATGCGCAGCAAAGAAATCTTTGCATTTATTAGCAAATCAGATATTCAGTTCAAACGGTACACGAAGTGCACGTCTGCTGCTGAGTACAAATATCAATAATGAAGCTGATCGGTATCGTAATGACGCAGTAACCGTTATACCTGACGCAGTAGATGAAAGGGGAAACTGAGAAATACATGGATATAGTGTAACATCTGGCGTGTTTACATGTAGGACCACGTCCCATCACGTTCAACCAGGTTTCACTGCAGCCGAACTATAGGCATGATGCAATGTCTCCTATTATCTTACATACGTGTTAATAAACAACGGGGATGGGGTACAAGAGCTGCTGATGGTAATGATTACGCTAAATAGCATGGAACAAATAGCCAAAATAAAGAAAAGTCTGATGCGGAGGACCCATAGGGACCTGCATCGGAAAACATATAAGTATCTTTAAGTATGTAATTGCACAATTGCACAGTCAAAAGCTACATATAGACATAACAGTGTTTGGAAAAAATACCAATTGACTTTTAAGTCGCATTTGCAACCTACAACGGTCCGAAAAAGTTGATTATTTTTATTGTCATATCTCTGGCTTGTGATACTTCTATATTTGACCCTTTGGTACTTTACTATAAGAAGATTAGACAAGGGTCCATAGTGATATTGTTCAGTCATGCATACCCCACGTTGTTTCTTAAGTCTTGATAAATGATCGTACATTAACACAAAATGAATGCAAAATGCAGCAAATGCAACTAATCAGCACGTGTATGAGACATCCAATTATATCAAGACAACTAACATCGGTTCCTTGGTTGCATTAGAAACATCCTGACCGACAAACAATGAACTCTGTGCATAATGGTTTGACAGCGTGCCAACCAAGCAACCAACATATTGTAAGAATAAGCATGCAAATAAAACTAAGTTTAAGTCACAAATATCGTATACATACCCTTTAATTTCTTCCATTCTTTGCATACGTTCCGTATATGTCATAATATAAAGATATATTCCAAGTTTTAATTCACAAAGTCTTTGTTAGCTTTAACTATCAGCGTCTGAACAAAGTATCCACCTCACTCGTATAACCCATACAGACTACAAACAGCTGATCGCTACTCGCTTCGGTTTTGTTAACGTGCGTGACCTAGTTTATGTTACAACGAATCTGATTGGTCCGTTGAGTTGAATCGATTCATTCGTATGGTTCAATACACTGTTCAGTTGGTTTTTCATTGTCAGCTTCTTTGTTCGCTGGTGTCTTTGTATCCTCTCCAGGAAAATGCTGATGTCACTAGGATATCCTTATTACTTTGTATCTAAGGGGACACTCTTCTTGCATTGTGTCTTTATTAACTTTGTATTGATGAAAGTTTAGTACGTTTAAACCTGAATTTGCTGAGACGAAATAATTTGAAACTGGTAGTAAATTTTGTGTGTGAATAGCAATTTAAACCCTTCCTTTAATATTTTGATATAATCAATTACCACGGGGGATATCATCATCACCACGACGGGTGTAAACATGTTTGTTTATTATTTTTAGATTTTAAGACATTTTGAATATACTACAACAACAACAATAACAACAACAAAAAAACAAAAAAAACAACAACATGAAGAATAATTATGTTATATCTATAGACTATGCCATTTGTAAATCAGACATAAGCACAATACATGAGATATGAATATATCACCATCTTCCACCCCTTTGTTCATACTATTTCCAACTTTTTTAATATCGATTTTAAGTTATAGAGTATTTTATTAAGTTGATATTTTCCAGTTTCACCAGTCAGCAGATTAATTGGTAAATTGTAAGATAAAGTCGAGTTAAGATACCATTCAGCGGTGTTATTCCTCAACCTAACTGGGTGTTGACCAACCTCTATTCATATACGGGGATCCACGGGGGATAGCCGGGGAAACTGCCGTGATTTTTACCTTCTAGTATCCCCCGCACAGCCGAGGAAATGTTGGGTTTTTTTTCTCCGCACCAATACCCCGAGGACAATAACAATTTGTGTGAAGCCGGGGAAATACCGGAGATTTAAACTATCAGCTGTCCCCGCATGTAAAATTCTCCGCCCATCACCGGAGGTGTGGGGCAGTGGGTGCACTATTCATGTACGTATAGATATTGCTTTGGGTAGCAAATGTGTAATATATGTTTTGAAACTGTAACCATGTTCCCAGTTTATTTGCAGACCCTTAGTAACTGAAGCGCCATGTTAAATCTAGCGTCTGTCACTCTGCTGCTAAGGACAATTATTCCTGAGTTAATGACGCATGTCGATTCTATTTCAAAATAAAAACACATGTATCCACCGGGATACAGTTCCAATTATTGTTTCCAAGGGACATATAGAGCCTACTGTTAGGTCCGTATTTTTCGTTGGGCTTAATTTGAAAGGGTTTCAGTTGATTCTGTCGTTCAATCCAAGCACGAAATCAGCTGCCACAAATTACCCGACCTCTACACTACGGAAACCATGTATTGTCGCACCAATTTTTGCAGTCCACAATTATACAATCCAACGAATTCGTATCATTAAAAATTCCACGAAATTAAGTACCTTTTAAAATAAGTGATTTTGCTATAAATTAATAAAAACCTTCGATGTGGCGTCAAGTTATTATGCACTTGTACGCTTTACATGCCTCACAAAGCTGTCTTCGTTTGTATCAATGAATTAGTTAGTTCTCATCCATAATACACAAAATATAATTAACATATTAGTCCATTGATGAATCAATAACATCACCAGACTCGTCAATCATCTAAAGTGAATGGCCCATGTGAGCTGGGCCAAGTTTTGTTAACATTTTATGAATAACAACACCTTACGATTGCTGTTTATATAATTAATCATTTATATTAATTGTAATGTATTTATTTTTTTGACCATTTCTTTGTATATGCATAAGTATGTCAGTGTGTCAGTTGGTCATTATTGTGTCTCATAATGCATCATCGTTATATTGACGACCTATATTTCCTGTAAATAATTAATCATCGCGTTGAATAACAACTAAAAATGACCACTTGGTTATCTTAATTAGTGTGCAGGTAAATTAATTCGGTTGAAAGAGAGTCAAATGACGTGCCGAAATATACATGTGGGTGTTTTTATACGTATTTCCTATTGCGATGCTGTCTCGAATTGCTCAATAAGAATAATAATCGCGAAATCATGTGACAACGACGCCAATTATCAATAATTGGTATCTCATTTAAGTACAATCTGTTCCTTTTGAAGCACTCGACTCAGATGACCTGACATTTCAAGTAGGAGCTGTGACTTAAATCAAATTGTATAATTGTTTAACGATTTTCAATTAAACAGGATTTCGGCTAAGGACGCTACGAAAAGCAAATATTTGTTGATAACGGTACTCTTCTATAATGAAAATTGATTTAATAGGATATGGTACGCGACTTCTGATTGGCTGGAAGCCATCCTGGCACGCGACAGATGTCCACGCGCCGTACAAAGACAATTTACCGTTTCATTTGTGATAACGGTCCTTCGCAAGTTTTTATCCACCTCTATTGAATATGATAAAAGGTGAGTGAAAAGAATTAGGTAAATTTACAGTTAAAATCCGGACTGGAAGTGTCGACCATCTGTCGTTTCACACAAGTTATAAATCAAACAAAGAAATGCAACAGGTTGAAAATCTACAAGTTTACGATGTTGTGGTCGGTTGTGGTTGTTGCTATGTTGTGCGGCATCAGGTGGTCCTAGTTTGTCTGATTTAAACATCAGATAACAACTTACGCTCCCACAATCCTAGAAAACTAACCGTGAAGACCATGCATCCATTAGATACATTCTATTTTAGGGACTGACGCTAAAAAATGTGTCTGAAGGGTCAAATACCATCTTGTATTGTCACGCTGATATTAGGGCCCGCAGCAACATGTTTGATCGATTTCTTCGTTAGTTGCTGAGGCAAGCAGTTACTGGGATTGAATAGATTGGTGATGTGTCGCGGTAACTCAATGATGTCGTCATTGTAAGCCCACTGTTTAAATAAACATCGTCCAGATTTAATTACATTCGTGGTTTTGTCAACAAATTTGTCAATGTAACATGTTGTATCTGGTTAGAGTACGGTAAATCATGTAGTAATGATAACCCAGGACACTAACCCTGTGTAAGCAACCACCCGTGTTAAGCATATCGCTGGATTAGAATGAAAAGGTCGTAACTACAATCAATATTTTGAGAAAACAAGAACAAACTGTCTTAAATTTAATCTTTATTTATGGTAAAACAAGGTTTTACAGCTTCATTTTGGTCAACATGACAGGTTCCGATTTTCATGGAAATAGGCTCATTAGAAGCTCCTTATGATGCAACTTTCAATTATGTATCAGTCTTAAAAGGTCGTAAATAGTAGTTGCCACCTTAAATAGGCTTCTCATTCTAAGCCAGTGATATGCTTTTTTCTTGAATAAGTTATCACATGCATCTATATCTAATACACATGCGTGGTTATCAACTATGTCCTTATCTGACAAGGGGATAATAAGGAGTGGAATAACTGTGTCGATAACAGTTATAACGTTTATTGGTGTGCATTGATCTCTTGTACAAAATGCATCAACTATGTCGTATCCAGCTCGCTCACACTGAGTAAGTATTGTATAGCATGCTAATAGATCAAGATTGGTATGCAGATTTGATTTATATCTCAACACCGCTTTCCGTCACAAACTAGTTTAAAGATCCACCCATCTAGCAGGAGGTTAAAGGTTCGATAACTGGTTGGTGGTCATTCAGTGATTTTGATAGTGTGAACGAGCGGCGAGATTAATTAAGGGTCACAGTGTGGCTACCTGCATGTGGTGTCGTTCTGATAGGAATCATAATAAATATAATAATATTGTGGGTATCCAGGTCGGATAAATATACTCACTAACATCCGTCCGTCAACAATGTTTTTAAAATTGCTTCTTCACCTAAACCACGTTGCAAAATTTGCTAAACCTTTGCAGGAATGTTCCTTGGGTGGTACTCAACCAAAGTTGTTCAGATGATTCCGGTTTGTTGATAAATCGCATTTAAAATCAATTTATGGGCGTGTTAAAATGCAAACGTAAAACATCATTCTTGTCTGAAACCACAAGACTCAGGCATTTTGTATTTGGTATGTAGCATCAACTAGTTGTCCACTACCAATATTGTTCAAAGTATGCCCTTGGTGTTCATATTTGGTATGTAGCATCATCTAGTCTTACTTGCTAGAAGGTGTAAATGATTTCTTAGGTCACCATAAGTGCATTAAGCCAGGTGGGCGACCTCTTGTTATTGATCCAAATGTAGTTGCCGTGAGTATGGACATGTTACTAGAATTTTCTTAACATTAACAGGTTACACAAGAGAAATATATTAAGCTCTTGGGAAATTTTTATTTTGCATAAACTTAAATATCGTATTATTATATAGTAAAATACTAAGTGACAAGTTCACTAAAATAGTATCAACCGTCTGTTTGCTCCGGCAGCTGTTACCGCCATCCACCTAGGATCAAAACATTACCATGGGCCATTAAACACACAAATCACCAGCACTGAGTGAGTATAATATACTATTATATTTAAATTCATATACAGATGTACATTATAACATATTGCCGACTACATCATCTCAAAATACGACACGTGCCGAATTTCAAATATTTGACAAGGTACGCGTGCCGACTGTACGGCCCTTGTTTCACCTGGATGTTGTTTTTTGAAATGAGAAAGTTTCATTGGATGTACGTGAGTCTGGGTCGTACGTTTACATATGTTTCTGTCTTGGTCCGATGATGATAGTAGTCCTGAACAAAGGATGGGGCAATGTTTTTTTTGAAAATTTGAACGCAGATGTATGTTAAATGGTTCAAAATGTCGTCGCTGCAGCCCAAGCGTTTTCAACGGACTCCAACTGGTGTGCGCCGACGGTAGGGCCTAACTTATTATACTCGTACTTGTTAGTCGATGAATGTATAGATGCTTGGTTGTCAAAATGTTAAAAAAGTTAGTTATTCTAGGGCTCTTTTCAGTTGTTAAGCCAATCAAGCACGCTTTGACATTTTCACTTCCCCTGGTCATTGGACTACCAATGGAAACCTACGTCCGTGTCTATAAAATAGTCGTACCGGCGGCATTTACAAGACGTCTGAATTATGGGGAATATTTCCACGAAAAAATGGCTCAGTGTCGGGATAATGTAAATAGTTGTACAGGGTGTACAAAAAGAAAGTATACAGCTTTGTGGTAGTTTTATCAAATCTCTACGTGCTGCTATCGCAAAGGAAACTAGCACATGATTAGACAGAAGATGTAAGTTACACTTTTCAAACTGCAGCCAGAAAAAACTTACATCTTTTGACTAACCATGTGCAAAATTTGTTTGCAATAGCAGAACGTTAAGATTTGATTAAAATACACGGAAACTGTATACTTTCTTTTTGGACACTCTGTATCCATGTGACTGGAATACTGAAATACTGTAACTTAGGAAATCAATTAACACTAAGTAATATGTCAAACGATGTTATTTGTCTTTCATGTGTCATTGACTCATTTCGTGGAGCTAATACATCAAGTATTTTTAGTTAATTAACCATAGTAACAGTAGCATTACTAGTATCTAGGTGGTTACAACGAAACCATGGAACTATCGGATACATGGTGTCCTTTATTTGTAAATAACTTCTCTGTGCGACGACAACCAATATTATTTCTTGACTCATGATATTCAAGTGTCCCCTATTTCAATGAGAAACACTATTACTGTCTGCTATTATTAGAAATCTACGATGCCATACAAGGCAGAAGGCATATTCTGATTCTGATCACCTCGGTTTTTATCCAATGGAAAATACAGAGCTTTCACAAATGGCAAATTCTAGGAAACTTTCATGAAGTGAGTTTAACAACACTCTACTGACTTCATCTTCGTTGTTGCGGGGGAGCTATTGTTGAACAGTATCGAGAAACACATTCTATTTGTGCACCATTGTTTAGAATATAAAGTGTCCCAAGAGTATATCAGTAATGGTAATTTCTGTCGTCGATGTCATGCACACCGACAACAACTTGTTTATTTCTAGGACCGTGATCGTAACTACTCGGGTCTTTCTGTGATGAATCCGGAAGCTCCGAATGATTCGTTTTAGAATTGTCCTTGTCCGAGGTGCGCCGATTGCTAGGAGCTAAGGACCACTGACTGGCGAGTACTAGGCGTGGTGATGATTAAATGTATGCATTCTACTCCATACCAAAACATAATTCATCATGATTTATACGATTATAAAATTATTAGATTTATTTTGAATGATGAATTTATGAAATCAACACAGAATTTGGATCGTGGTTTTAATATTTGTTGCAGACGACATTTTTATTGTGACCTTTTAAATGCATTCTTAAGTTTAACCCATGCTTTAGAAAGAATACAATATTGTCTAAACAGTCCGTTTTAACACAAATTCAGACAAATAACCATTTTTATCAAAATTCGTGATAAGTTTTTTGTTCAATTTATTAAATAGTATTTACATTAACTGTGAGAATAAGCATATGGTTTGAAAAGGTAAGCTATCTCGATATAAAGTTATAAACAAATTTAATCATCGTTGAATCATATATAGTTTAAAAGTTTAAAAGCAACACACTTATGGTAGTTGACTGTTGATATCCAAATTTAGGAGCACCTGTCACGGCGCGTGGGGAGCACGCTTTACCTGTCGTATAGAGCGGCAGCTGGTGATAAGTGAAATAAGCGTACATACTCAAACCATACAATCATGAAGGTTGAAAGTATTCAAAAATGTTTTTGATAATTTGTGTTTTATTGTCATTGTGTCGCTCTATTTCAAAGGGTAAACCTAAGATACAAAAAGCACGCCAATAAACGTGTGTACACGGCAGGTGCATTTTGGGGGGATTATTAGATTTTAGACTGAATAAAAAGATAACATACGAGACGAATACTAGTAAGACGACGTTTATTTCATATCAGTATACATAACAAATAAACATAATATTATTACGATTAGGTCAAATATTACCCATGACTTGTTATCACACACTCTAAACAGCACACTGTCCAAAACACTGCTGAACGAGGAAATGAAACTGAAACTATATCACCGAGCATCCGAATTTCTGCTATGTAGAGTCATCATAACAGAAAGATTATGTACATGTATTAAAACCGTACAGCAGCACAAATTATTTCCAATGACAATCACCAATAACCAATAACAACAACAAGTAAATGTCAGCGCATCAATGACATTTACACAGGTTTTTGTTAAAATGTATAATACGCATACTAAACTTAAACGCAAAACAAAACATGATGGCATTTCGCTAATTGTTTATTCCAATTTTATTTATCAGAGGGAAACTCGCTAATCCTTGATGGTAGAAATAGTATTACATATTCATCAGGTCTACGTGTATGGCTTTTAGAAATACAGGAATAGTTTCTGTGGACAATGATAGCAAATGTAAATATAAAATCTTCGCGGAGCAGAATCATATCACAGGCATTTTGTGCTGAGTGTATTGAATAAACTGAAACTGAAGAAGTACTGCAGGTTCCAGAGCACTTTGGTACAAACACATATAAAGCGACATTAAAACTATAATCGATGCTATAATCACATTCAATAAAACGCATGCGATCATGGGAATAACGGAACACTAAAAGAAGAGAACGCACTCGTGATATTTCATTATTGGTGTACCAGACGACATTGCGTGGGAGTATGCTACAGTGCCGTCAGATGGTGATGGGGTTCATGTAGCTTACAACGTGTTTCAAGGCACCGGCATGGACAAACAACAATGTGTTACCCATTCATAAAACCGCAACATGACAGCCGCTAGAGAGTTTATCATTCCGGTTCTTAGTTCATTGCAGCGTTTATGTCAAACAAGAAAATATTAATATATTACCCAACCCTTGTAACGTTATTCGACCTCGAGACAACAGAAAACTGTTTCTGACAGTTAATCGATCAAACATATCTTTAAAGATGCACTAGCTGATAATTCTACAAATGTCGTTAGGTACAAGACTTATTGCAGATTTTCCGTCGTGTCTAGGCTGATTGTACATGTAATTGTGTTTTCAGGACTGGCCTTATCCACTTTACTAATTAACTCTTCTAATTAACTCTTCCACAAGCAACTCTCAGCCACAAGACAATAAAACAGAATTTAAGTGAACATTGTACAGGCTGTACTTGTATTCGTTATGTTGGTATCTAACTTTATTATACGTGTTTTCGAAAAAAATATTACTATAACTAATGGTTTTAGTTAATCACAAGGTTCTCAATAAGTTTTAACCTAGCAGGCCGAAATGCTTTACCAACAGGCCTGATAAGGTCCTAAGTGCAACTTTCTTCAAATTGAGCATAAATTTCACATTTTCAGTCGGCCTAAAATGATTTTTAAGCAGTCAATTTGGCATGCAGCCTGCTGTTATTAAAAACCCTTAATCATGCAGTGACTGTCTGATATTTAGAGCATTATAATATTAACTAACGTCGCGGACATAATGTCAGACGTATTTAAGAATGATATGGATATGTCGGTACCCTTACATTATATCTATAATTGCTGCGACATCGTGTAGATCAATTATGATTTCATAAATCCAAAATGGCAACAGCTTTCACATACGCCCACATGCGCTTCTAGATGACAAGGACTGATTTAGGCATAAACAACTTGACATTTACAAATCGTTCAACCACACCGCCAGCATTAGTGACCCTTCTTGTTCAACGCGTTGATTACGGATTCCAGGGTTCCAAACACGTGGCCGTTATTACTAAAGTACAACTGTTCCATACACCCCTTGCTATAAAGGCCAAACTAGTACCTGAGTGTGCTTGCTTAATTTCAATCTTTTGTGGTATCTCTATTTTATTACAGTAAAACTTCGTTATCTCGAGGAGTGATTGGGATAATTAAAATGCTCGAGATAAACCGGAGGCTCGAAATAACCAAAATGCATGTATTGATGATACAAACGGATATGGTTTTAAAATTAATTCGAGATAGGCCGGGTGCTCGTGATATCGATGCTCGTCATAACGAAGTTTAACTGTATAATATTATTCAGAGAAAATTAATTTCATGAGAAAATACCCTTTGATCTATTAAATTCGACTACATGTACATCAATGTTGTAATTTATACCAACTTGTTACACATTCGCTGTAACCTTACACTTCGTTAGACTAAAACAGCACACAACAAAATGCGAAACCACGTGTAACTGTATCAGTGATAAAAAAACTTAAACAGACATTTTTTGTTAAATTAATATTTTTCTATGATTTTTTTTCGTTTTTTTTTCGTTTTCTTTTCATTTTTATTTCGATTTCAGCGATACCATTACCTTTGCATGCAACATTATGTACTAGTATATTTCATAAGTTCAAAAACGGTACATACATTAGCTTTATATTAATTACAAAGATCAGAAGTGGAGGCTATCTGACTGTCTATAGTTGCTACTTCCCACCAGGTTACTTCCCACTGATGCAAGCTGGTATAAACCATATACCCACCTGGAACAATCAACCTTTTCTCTCTCCAACTTCAATAATGGGAAATATGGTTTACTATTGCTTATACTATAACCACATCATGCAATATGATATGTATGAGAAAACTAATTGATATAGTTTTCCAACACTTCATGTGTAACTATAGACTCGAGTGATTCCCACGTACCACGCGACTTTATAGGATACACAAAATAGTCTTCAGGTAAAATGCATGATATGTCTGTGTTAAAAGTGAGAACTTAACTGGGTATCGAGAATTTCAGAAGTCTGGGAAGATCGACTTAGAAATACAGTTAAAACACGATTTATCTCGAGGAATGGTCGGAATATGTAAAATGATCGAGAAAACCGGGTGTTCGAAATAACCAAAGGTCATGTATTGATGATACAAACGGATATTGGTTTAAATTTGCTCGAAAGTGGCCGGGTGCTCGTGATATCGATGCTCGTCATAACGAAGTTTTACTTTATTGAAAGTGAGGTAGATACTTGGAAGATAAAGTTTGGGAGAAACGGAGTGTGAGTTTGTACTTTAGTGATGTGCAAACTATCCACGATGCTTGTTCAAGTATACAGCAATCATACGTTTACGTAGAATAGGGATTCTATATATATAATAAATGAGCCGTTCTCCAGGAAAACCGGGCTTAATGACATTGTATTGTAATTAGACAATAAGATTTTGAAAAATGTCTAAAATGAGAAAAAACTCGTGTCCTTTGATTTCATATTTAAGTAATTGGATAGTATATTACTATCCATTAGGTTCAAGTTTACTTTTAAATTGAGTTAAAATAACGTCTGTTGTTGCTATGGTGATCGTTTTCTAAACAGTACTCATATCAAGGAAAACAAGGGTTAAGTGGCTAAAAACACTTGCAATTTCTTCCCTGTAAGCAAACACTCACAAATTGGACACGTTTTCTTAAAATAAGAATATGATTCTATAATGTTCCACAATTTTAAAAGTTTACGTCAAATAATTATCCGATACTGGATCTTTGAAATGTCAGTTGACGTTACGTCAAAAACGCAGAGAATGACGTTCGCGACGTCACTCAAAAAGTAGGCGGTAGTGGTTGGTTTAAAAAGTTGTTCAAATTTGTAAGTGTATGAAATAATGTGTTCAAAATTTCCGAATCTGTTCACAAGAGTCTGTTATTTCTAACCATATATTCATCAACATTTTCACACTTTTGTCACTAAGCCCGGTTTTCCTGGAGAACGGCTCATATATAGAAGATCCTGCGTAGAATAAGTTATTTTTACCGTTAATTTCATTGAAGCCTTTACAAGGGAACAAGACAAAATCAGGAGTATTAGATACTTTTTGTTATTATGACGTTATATTTAATAATGCATTATGGTGTCAAATCTCAAATCTACTGGCTACAGAGCTTTTACTTTCGCTTTCGTTATTTTGATTAACAGTCAATTTAATGTGGTACGCGGTAGAACATTTGTGATTCGGCCGTGACGCTTGTCAAGCAGGATGAACTGATTATCGTAGAACTGCGCGTCGCCTCAGATACAGAGTGAATATTTTGGACAGAAACTTCCAAATTACTGAAACTATATTGTTAAGAAATACATAAACGGGGTATCTTAGAGCAAAGGCCTAAATTACACAGATTGGACACTCCACTGAAAATTTAGAGAAAACGCAAAATAACATGCAGCAGATTCAGTTATTGTGCTTAAAACTTTTTTTAGTCATCCAATTTTAATGGGCAATGTATCATGCTGAAGAGCTCAGTTTCTTTTTCTACATGAAGTAATTCATTTTTGTCTACCTTTCATAAATTACAGAAAGTTAGGATTTGAATGAGGCAAATCAAGTATTTTCTAATAAACTTGAAATTTACATTTATTTGATGAAAATGAGAGTAGGTCTGGCTCTTCGGGATATTTTGTTTCATTCCTTGACCTATTTCAATTAATCTATTGCATAGACTTATTATTTTTTTCATAAGTATATTAGAACTGGAGATATAAGGTATTAAAAATGGACGAGATTTCGCGAGATTTCAGAGACCTGCCACGAGATATCGTGAGAGTTGGTACATGTTTCCAATCTGTGTAATTTAGGTCTTTGCTTAGAGTAACGCGTAACACAATGTAGAGAGAGAATATTTTAGACAGTAACTCTTTCAATTGACTGAAACTATCTTGTTACAGTTACGTCCCTTTGTGACTGAAACTAACAACGTGTAGTATTTGGCAGTAACTCTTTCAACTTACTGAAATTATCTTGTTCGAGTAACGTCCCTTTGTTTGAAAGGCTAAAATCGACTATATTGTGTGATTCCTTCAGTGAGTACAAAGGTAGAGAAAAGCTATATTCGTTAGACCGCGTTGAAAATCTTCCACGGAAAGTGACTATGTTAACGAGAATTATCCTAGAAACATCCGGTAAAATCAAAATCTCTACCGGGCGGCAAACTGAAAAATCTTAGCGTTATTTATCGTTAATATATATCAATGGGAGTAACGTATGGAGTCGGAAGTGGATACACCGACTATTTAAATGGCCGTTTTACGTCTTGACTTTTCATTGCTTAGTAAGGCGTTTGAAATAAAAACAAGCTGTATCAAACGTATCAAATTACGTAAAATACCTACGTTCGGTTTTGTTGTGGCACCTGCATCCTCTCTGTGTAGTTAAGCTGATTGGCACGGGAATCTTCGCTGTGCTCACAGTAACTATAGCACAGAGATGGTGCCGGTGCCAGAACAGAGAGCGTTCCGGTGCTACAACGAAACGGAAAGTAGGCTGTTTTTAATGTTATTTCATGAAAGTTGCAATATTTAAAGCATTTAGAGGCCTGATTGGTTTAAGGACTTTCTGTATCTTTGGCAAAATCGTTGGTTTTCGTACCTCTCCTGTCGACTTGTGTCGTCAAAAACTATTGTTTTGCACAGAGAGGGTGCCAACACGGATAGACACCGTGAACTGTTCTCACACACAAGCATGTACATGTTATTATCAAAACAAAGTGTATTTTTATGGGGTTTTATTTGATATTTCTCATGTTAGTATAGAATTTCACACTTTCTATCGAACTCCATCATCCATGTCATTGTCAACTGTTTAATCGTTGAAATGCTTGATCCTATCATTGAATCCACTGTTGTAGGTATGTGTTCATTGTCAGGTTTTAGTAGGCAGCATCAACTACATCACGTGATCAGTCTACGGGCTGTTGAGAAAATACAAAACACTCTTAGAATAACCATGAACGTTGTAAATATATAATTTAAAATTTAACACAGTGGCTTATTAAATGTGTATGGCAAGTTGATATATGTGTATAGCTTGAAAACATATTCCTGTTTTTACATTATATAAACTTATCTAGTATTCACAATGTACGTTTTTCATCATTTGCGCGTAATATTCAGTTAATGATCAAGTCGCATGTTGTTTTTATTAAACCACATTTCTTACTTGTCAGGGGTGTTTGCCCAAAACGGCACTAATCAGGGGTATCATGGCGGATCTTTCGTGTGTTTTGCCTCAATATATTATGGCATCGCATGTTTTTTGCACATGCATACTTATAATCATATAAATAATGAAACTAGGCCCATAAACAATCCATAAACCATGAAAATCGGGAGAAGTAGGAAATATTGCAGATAAAAATATTCAATAGTAAATGTATCTGTAACCAAAACCGCACTTTGCGCGAGTGTTCTGCTTAAATATTGATTTTGTCCTTAAGACCTTCTCATTTTAAGCTTGCGAAATATAGCAAAACCAGTTCAAAATGTACTTCCGTGTCTGGTACAGGGAGTGTACGTGAAGTTCATTATTCGATGCCGCCAGGAGGCGGCATCGAGTATGAAAGGGTGCAAGCAGATGTCCCAGGAGGATACAAGATTTGATTGGTTATAACGCTGTTGGACTCGCCCGTCAGGGGTAAAATAGGATGATAAATGTTCGGTAGGTACTAAAGTCCAAGTCCCAGGAGGATACAAGATTTGATTGGTTATAACGCTGTTGGACTCGCCCGTCAGGGGTAAAATAGGATGATAAATGTTCGGTAGGTACTAAAGTCCAAATCAGTTCGGAACGGGTGTTTATATAACGGCTACATATGTTGCAATTTGCGGGTCTTAGCAGGGGCTATTAAAAAGTAAAAAAAAACTATTTGCGCGGAGCGGCGATTTTCCTTTCGAACTTTTATGGAACATGTTAAATACTTTCATGTCTGTCAGATATTTTTTAGTTATGATTTTCGATTTTTTCCAGTTCTTAGGTTTTGTCTTAATCTAAATTTGATAAATGCAAGTGTTTTTTTAATCTCTATGTTTCTTTATTTATGTATGTCAGAATAGTTTGTTTTGCCAAAATTTAAACGGGTAAATATAGCTTGCCAACATTGAACTGACACTTCTTATTTACAAAATATTCATATGCGCTCCTATACTCCTGCCAAATGGAACTAGTTCTATGCATATTTTAAACTATGTTGAACGTATTAATTCGCAATAAATTTACTTATCAAGCTCACAAACCACGAAATAACAATGTCCTTTAGTGTCAGTTTCACGTTGTCAGGCTATACCACGTTATTGGAATACACTTTGTTATTTTATGAAACATGCTAAATGCCATCTGTGAAGCATTAATCAATATTATAATGGTGCTCATATTTCTAAAACATGTTATGTTCATTTGAATAAATATTTCAATAGAAAATAGAATGTTTTCATGTTTTCTATTCTTTCCTGGTGTTTCACTGCCTTCAAGTTTTTAACCAGGTTTTCCAAAGGAAAACTCTGGTTATTAGATTACTGAATGTCGGCGGGCCTTAACAATTTCTTCTGTGCACAACTCCTCCTACATTTCTTCATAGATTTCAACCAAACTTTCAGAGAATGATTGTCATCATGTGACCTGGTGCATATTATCAGGGTTTTATGATTCAACCAATTTTGACGGAGTTATGGCCCTTGAAACAGAAAAAATTGGCCGCTTTCCTTATGTCGCACGGTACTCAAAGTACACGACATAGAGTCATGAAACCTTCACAGAAATGGTCAGGATGTTTTCTCTACACCTGGGGTTTCACTCCCCTTTCAGTTTAGTACATCCAGAGTTATTAGCCATTGAAATGGTGTAAAATAGCCATTTTTGACTTGTTTCACATGCTACTCAAAAAGTATTTGACCTAGGATCATAAAACCTTTATAGAAATGTTTGACAGCATGTACTCTAGTGCACCTGGGGTTTCACTCCCCTTTCAATTTAGTACAACCAGAGTTATTGCCCTTGAATTAGTGAAAAATACCCATTTTCAGCAATCTTAAGTTTTTGCAGCGTACACTCAACACATGAGAATAACTTCCCTTGTGCATCACACATCACGCCGGAATTTTAGTTTGTTTACAAGTTTCTACCAATACCTTTTACTAAATAAAAAGATTTACTTAAAAAGAACTAGCGGCATCTTTGATGCCCAGCATCAACATTTCACTTGTTTATTACATGTATACGTATTTCAGGCATTGATCCCGAAATATATTCAAACTTAATGTAGTCGTATTTAGTAGGTAATATTTAGTTTGAAAGAACAACCCTCCCGCCTATTGTCTTCGATTACTCGCATCGGGTGGTTTTGTGGGATATAGATCTAATATGTTATTTTATGTGTTAACTTTATTTGTGTGTGTAAGTGTGTTCGAAGGTAAGTTAATCTAATGTTTTTACAGTAATCAGTTTCAGCACTGTTTGAGTTGCAAATACATCAACTTTTTTTTTAAATATTTGAATTATAAAATACCATTTGGCGATGTTCGGTATTATTATATTCTGACGTTTTCTTTTATCCTAAATTGTAAAATTAGTTTTTGTTCATTTAAATTGTTTAGTATGCCTAAGTATGTTTATCCATACGGCACAACAAAACGTCCCAGTCCGAATCCTATTTCATAGTATTGTAAACTCGGGAACATCCAAGTAACGTTATCGTTATGTTGTATTTCAGATTTTATTCTAAATTTATATGAATTAAACTTTAAGTGGAAAAATTCGTCAATTATTGCGTACGGTTACCTATAATATGAGACACATTTCATTGATTTTATTATTTCTATTCATCTCGTTTTATTCAACGATGCCGCTTTGAAACACATTCGTTAAATCATTAATACTCGAGGGGGATTTCGTAGATTTCGAAAGAAGATCTCAACTAGAAATTAAATCTCCACGAATATTAATAATTTCTATAGTATATAACTTAGTGGATAAGATATCCTTGAAATTACGTCACCACGAAATGGTCTTTTTCACCAAAACCACGATTTTTCCCCCACTGAAATTGATTTTACAGGGTATAAAAATTGATTTTACAGTATTTCTGTGACGAATTTATTCGGAATGTATTTCATGTACATGTGCATTTTTCAGTGAGAAGTTATGAATTCACATTTCGACCAATTAACGAGAATGAGAATGAGGGCTATGTAGAAATGCAAATTAACAGAACATGGGGGATCATGTCTTTCCCGTATACCAAGTTAGATGAATACACTGCGAGGATTTTATGCCGATCATTTGGATTTGGGTATGAGGTTTTTTATTTGAAAGCAGAAGCATAATATATAGTTCTGTGTTATTCGTTGTGTTGATTTGCTTTTTCACGGGGGTTCTTTCGTGTGGACGGATAGAGGGTGTAAGGACAGTTTGTTTCGGTGGTTTTTGATAAGCTGTTTTACACAAGATATGTTTTCTTCGGTTAATGTACTACACTACATGTACTGCAAGGGGATAAAGCGCGAAGTCATCCCTGTCAATGACCAATTTTATCTATTTTTAGCATCAAGATCCCATATGGATTTGGAATTACGCTAACCTAAGGCTATAATACGATTGCTCACGCGCCCTGTTCAAAACATACTCTCTGATTTTCCGTTACGATATACTATATATGTAATAGAAAAGTTCTCCTAAAGTTACGGTTGAAATACTTGGTGTACAAAATGTTAAGGGTATGCTCTAGTATATTGTAGATTCTTTTTATCCTACATATTGGAAACCTGTTTTCGTAGCGCTATCAGCGCTTTGATTTGATAAGCTGTTGTACACAAGTTATGTTTTCTTCAGTTAATGTACTACACTACATGTTCTGCAAGGAAATAAAGCGCGAAGTCATCCCGTGAATGACCAATTTGATATATTTTTAGCATCAAGATCCCATATGGTTTTGGAATTACGCTAACCTAAGGCTATAAAAGGATTGCTCACGCGCCCTGTTCAAAATCATGACATTTCATACTCTCTGACTGTTTAAGTCATTTTGATGTATGTATTTAGTACAATTATAATCTATCACTAACCTGTATAATTTTTCTATTTATTTCCAGGTGGACCGGATTTAGTACAAGCTCCCAGTCTTCTTTTGAATTACGTAACAATGCTATCCTATGGTATACTGTTATACAATGTAATGGAACAGAAAGTGACCCTGATCAATGTGTGCATACCATACCCACTGGAGGGCCATGGGAATCAACAATACCCAAGGGTTGGACAATGCTTCATTGTTACGGTAAGATTTGAAACACGTGTGTGTAAAGCTGGCAGTTAGCTATTTGATGTTCACTCAGAAGGCAACCGAGTTCATAGCAGATAGAAGTGAACTAAGATGTCAAGTAAAAATTGACTGGTTGAATTACTAAAAATAGAATCAGTAGATATGTTTTATCTTATTCTAGAGCTTTTTCAAAACCCTGTTACATATATAAATAACATAATGTCAAAATAGCAGGTTTTTCTGGAGACTTGCTCAAATGTATGTGTGTTTATGTAGTTTCAACATTTGCATTGTCACAGATTTCGTCATTGAGGAGATTCGATTGTTTGGAGGAAATGTACCTAATGAAGGTAGACTAGAAGTGAAAGTTGGTGACAGATGGGGAGCCGTATGTGTACATCCATTCGTTGCGTTGGGAATGAATACAGACGCTGTATGTTCACTGTTAGGATATGCTGCAGATAGGTATGAAGTCTAATTTTACTTGTTCCGCTCATAGTTTTAGCAAATGTGTTTACTTCCATATGTGTTTTAGCCAATCTTGTTCTCCACGTTTTTTTACGCCGTTCAGGGTTTAGTAACTTTTTTGAACTCTTTTATTCTGTTCCGGCCTGAGTTTTAGCAAGTTATCAGGCTTGTTGTCATCTCGAGATTTAGCAAATATATTTTTATCCTTTTCTGGGGGTTTAGTTACAAGCTGAAGAAATATATCGTGTTCTATTTTATAACATTGTCTATTTCGCTCCGTGGTTTAACAAAGTTTATTCTATTTTTTGGATCTGTTTGGTTACGTTCTGTGTTTTAGAAAGTCTTTAGGCTTGTTTAGCAAATTTATATTATATTTTTGGTTCCATTCCGGGTTTCAGTTACCAGAAGCAGAAATAGATTAGATTTAGAAAAGGAGTTGCTGTAAAATAGTCAGGTTTAAAGAAAACAGCTACTTATCTACAGAATTTTACAGATACTAAAATTAATGTCATCATTTTATGTAGTTATGTATATATCATACTTTCAATTTTAACGATAATGTAGCGGAGTAACATAATTATAAATTTGTATTTTTAAAATGAAGAATAACTACAATTGTATTTTTATGTATTTATCTGTTATTTAAATCCAGTCGTAACGTGTCTCATCCAATCTTCGTTGACAATATTGGGCCTGTTGATGAGTTTTGGGTAACAGACCTCCGGTGTGCAAGTACCGACAAGGACATAAACCAATGCTACTTTGTTCATGGAGCTGATTCTTTTTGCGAAAGTTTAGGATATGCAGTAACTCTCCTGTGTGTGCGTAAGTATTTCCTAATGTTACAAACACTGATTTTGCGGTACTTTTGCACATAGATAACTGCATCATTGATAAAACATTCTTGGGGTAAAATTAGTATGTTTCTTACATAAACATGGTACATGGAACATCATAGTTATGATTGTTGATAGCTCAGTGACATCGATTTCATAAAAAACAAATACTTTTTAGAAACGAGAAAAAACCAATAGGTATACCAAAATGATATAACTATTGGACCGTTAGACTTTATTTATAGAGGCAACGTAGTTAGGCATTTTCCCAATCTTCCCTACGAACATGTTACGCCGTTAAGCTGGTGTACATTTGAAGATACTTGATATCATAATGACAATTGTATGGAAACATTACTAATGCAATAATACTTGTCTGATTTGCGTATTTAAAGCGGCACAACTCATAAATGGTACATTTCCGAATGTTGGTATTGTGGAAGTCGGACTGCTTGGGAAACAACAAATGATTTGTGGTGCTTCTACTTTCTACACAGATGAAGCTAATGTCGCATGTAATGCTTTGGGATATCGCAGGTAAGACTAACGAAATCACATCGTATCCATGCATAAGTTGTAGGGAACTGCCGAACTGGTGTCATAGTGTTGCAGGGCACATACGAAGGTCCTTAAGCAACTTCATGTGCTTTTGGTGGTGTCATTTACTGTTATAATACTAAGTTTGTGCCTTTCTCCTATTGAGCATATACGCCTATTCGATAACGCCTATCACCCCTTCTACTCGGATATAAGAAATATCACCCATGTATTCAACTGCCTTTGACATTCATAACTGTGCCGTGTGCAAACATTGGATATGTCAAGTATTGTTGAGCTACTTATCACAACCACCCCAATTCAATTTCACATTCAATCCTATAAATCACAATACAATCAATATCCAGTTTATACAAATAGTTGCTATTGCTGTTTGTTCTTAACGGGTAAATCTTCTACCTGACACAAAAATATTGAACAAATTACTCCATATCTGATCTGAAATCATTTTTAAATTCTTTTCGTTTACCATTCACCACTTCTGACAATACCCTTTTCTATGATTATAACAGTGTAGGAAGAGTATCAACAAGTAAGCTATCCCCTGACAATACTGGACATGTATTTAGTGGATCTATACAGTGTAATGGTACAGAGTTGTCGTTGGAAATGTGTGATATTGTACAAGAACAACATGATTGTCCTGTGTCGACCGTTATCTACATTGAATGTTTAGGTAATGCACTCATCATACTGATTCCTTCAATAATTCTATTACATTGTCGTAGCGCAAATTATGTTTTTGAATCTTTTCTTAAAACTCGTCTCTAAATCTGTTAGTTACGCTCGTAGAAAGAATAGTTGCATAGGGTCAATGTTAATCAGAGACACTTTTACAATGCTACAGACATTACAAAAGGATCGGACCACATGTTACTCCAACATTATCAGCCCTCTCCATGAATTATAAGGGAACATACAATGGACATAATGGTAGAGTGATATTGTGACCTCAATTCCCAACTGCCATGTGTTACAGCGTTAGTTTTTTCTTGGAGTCTGGGGGGCCTTATGCGTTTTGTAATACACGTATGGTCTACAGTTTTTTTCAGCTCCGTGAAGTTGGCAGCGGGTTACAAGTTCGTAGTTCGATATTCAATTTCTAACTGATAGCCAATACCGAACTAGCACAAAGTTCGTTATTCGACACCCTTTGGCCAATACCGAACTGGTGTCGAATCTGCTGCCAGCACCAAGTTCGATATTCAACCCAAACAAAAGGCGAATACCGAACTGTGGTCGAATCTGCTGCCAGCACCAAGTACGATATTCAACCCAAGAAAAGCCAAATACCGAACTGGGGTCGAATCTGCTGCCAGCACCAAGTTCGATATTCAACCCCAAAAAAAGCCGAATACCGAACTGGGGCCGAATCTGCTGCCAGCACCAAGTTCGATATTCAACCCAAAAAAAGCCGTATACCGAACTGGGGTCGAATCTGCTGCCAGCACCAAGTTCGATATTCAACCCCAAAAAAAGTCGAATACCGAACTGGGGTCGAATCTGCTGCCAGCACCAAGTTCGATATTCAACCCCAAAAAAGGCGAATACCGAACTGGGGTCGAATCTGCTGCCAGCACCAAGTTCGATATTCAAACAAAAGAAGGCGAATACCGAACTGCCTTCGAATCTGCTGCCAGCACCAAGTTCGATATTCAACCCCAAAAAAAGGCGAATACCGAACTGGGGTCCAATATGCTGCCAGCACCAAGTTCGATATTCAACCCAAACAAAAGGCGAATACCGAACTGGGGTCGAATCTGCTGCCAGCACCAAGTTCGATATTCAACCCAAAAAAAGGCGAATACCGAACTGGGGTCGAATCTGCTGCCAGCACCAAGTTCGATATTCAACCCCAAAAAAAGGCGAATACCGAACTGGGGTCCAATATGCTGCCAGCACCAAGTTCGATATTCAACCAAAAAAAGGCGAATACCGAACTGGGGTCCAATCTGCTGCCAGCACCAAGTTCGATATTCAACCCAAAAAAAGGCGAATACCGAACTGCTGTCGAATCTGCTGCCAGCACCAAATTCGATATTCAACCCCCCAAAAAAGCAAATACCGAACTGGGGTCGAATCTGCTGCCAGCACCAAGTTCGATATTCAACCCCCCCCCCCCCCAAAGGCGAATACCGAACTGGGGTCGAATCTGCTGCCATCACCAAGTTCGATATTCAACCCCCCAAAAAAGCGAATACCGAACTGGGGTCGAATCTGCTGCCAGCACCAAGTTCGATATTCAACCCCCAAAAAGGCGAATACCGAACTGGCTTCGAATCTGCTGCCAGCACCAAGTTCGATATTCAACCCAAAAAAAAGGCGAATCCGAACTGGGGTCGAATCTGCTGCCAGCACCAAGTTCGATATTCAACCCAAAAAAGGCGAATACCGTACTGTGGTCAATCTCCTGCCAGCAGCGGGTTTGGTATTCAACTTGATAATATTGCGAATACCGACCTGGGTTCGAATCTGCTGCCAGCTGTGGGTTCGATATTCAACTAAAAAAAGGCGAATATCGAACTGGGTTGGATTCGTCTGCCAGTAGCGGGATTGATATTCAAATTGAAAAGATGACGAATACCGAATAAGGGTCGAATCTCTTCTGCCAGTGCAATTTGATGTTTCAGTCGTACTGGTTATGTGTAATTGATCTACTTCTTCAGTTATGTTACTGATCTGATCTACGAGTCGAACTGGTCAAGGACAACCTGTTTGATTCACCAGTCGTACTGTTTACTGGGTAGATAATAGTCCAGGTTCAACTGAATTTACTGACCCAATCGATATAACAAGTAAATGAAAAAAATATGGATAACAGTAAATTGGTTTATTACTTGAGAATCTTACAATAAGTGATTGAAAGCAATACATGAAATATAAGTCAAGAATGGAATATAAAGACGAAAGCATTCTTATGTCATGTTTTATACAAATGAGAATACATTGCTTTATCGACTGTTCGACTCGTAGATCAGATCAGTAACATAACTGAAGAAGTAGATCAGTTATGTTACTGATCTGATCTACGAGTCGAACTGGTCAAGGACAACCTGTTTGATTCACCAGTCGTACTGTTTACTGGGTAGATAATAGTCCAGGTTCAACTGAATTTACTGACCCAATCGATATAACAAGTAAATGAAAAAAATATGGATAACAGTAAATTGGTTTATTACTTGAGAATCTTACAATAAGTGATTGAAAGCAATACATGAAATATAAGTCAAGAATGGAATATAAAGACGAAAGCATTCTTATGTCATGCTTTATACAAATGAGAATACATTGCTTTATCGACTGTTCGACTCGTAGATCAGATCAGTAACATAACTGAAGAAGTAGATCAATTACACATAACCAGTACGACTGAAACATCAATTTGCACTGGCAGAAGAGATTCGATCCTTATTCGGTATTCGTCATCTTTTCAAGTTGAATATCAATCCCGCTACTTGCAGACGAATCCAACCCAGTTCGATATTCGCCTTTTTTTAGTTGAATATCGAACCCACAGCTGGCAGCAGATTCGAACCCAGGTCGGTATTCACAATATTATCAAGTTGAATGCCAAACCCGCTGCTGGCAGGAGATTGACCTCAGTACGGTATTCGGCTTTTTTTTGGGTTGAATATCGAATTTGGTGCTGGCAGCAGATTCGACTCCAGCTCGGTATTCGGCTTTTTTTTGGGTTGAATATCGAACTTGGTGCTGGCAGCAGATTCGAAGCCAGTTCGGTATTCGGCTTTTTTTGGGTTGAATATCGAACTTGGTGCTGGCAGCAGATTCGACCCCAGTTCGATATTCGCCTTCTTTTTGGGTTGAATATCGAACCCGCTGCTGGCAGAAGATTCGACCCCAGTTCGGTTTTCGCCTTTTTTGGGGTTGAATAACGAACTTGGTGCTGGCAGCAGATTCGACCTCAGTTCGGTATTCGCCTTTTTTGGGGGTTGAATATCGAACTTGGTGCTGGCAGCAGATTCGACCCCAGTTCGGTATTCGCCTTTTTTTGGTTGAATATCGAACTTGGTGCTGGCAGCAGATTCGACCCCAGTTCGATATTCGCCTTCTTTTTGGGTTGAATATCGAACCCGCTGCTGGCAGAAGATTCGACCCCAGTTCGGTTTTCGCCTTTTTTTGGGGTTGAATAACGAACTTGGTGCTGGCAGCAGATTCGACCTCAGTTCGGTATTCGCCTTTTTTGGGGGTTGAATATCGAACTTGGTGCTGGCAGCAGATTCGACCCCAGTTCGGTATTCGCCTTTTTTTGGTTGAATATCGAACTTGGTGCTGGCAGCAGATTCGACCCCAGTTCGGTATTCGCCTTCTTTTTGGGTTGAATATCGAACCCGCTGCTGGCAGAAGATTCGACCCCAGTTCGGTTTTCGCCTTTTTTGGGGGTTGAATAACGAACTTGGTGCTGGCAGCAGATTCGACCTCAGTTCGGTATTCGCCTTCTTTGGGGTTGAATATCGAACTTGGTGCTGGCAGCAGATTCGACCCAAGTTCGGTATTCGCCTTTTTTTTGGGTTGAATATCGAACTTGGTGCTGGCAGCAGATTCGACCCCAGTTCGGTATTCGGCTTTTTTACGGTTGAATATCGAAATTGGTGCTGGCAGCAGATTCGACCCCAGTTCGGTATTCGCCTTCTTTTTGGGTTGAATATCGAACCCGCTGCTGGCAGAAGATTCGACCCAGTTCGGTATTCGCCTTTTTTTGGGTTGAATATCGAACTTGGTGCTGGCAGCAGATTCGACCCCAGTTCGGTATTCGGCTTTTTTTTGGGTTGAATATCGAACTTGGTGCTGGCAGCAGATTCGACCCCAGTTCGGTATTCGGCTTTTTTTGGGTTGAATATCGAACTTGGTGCTGGCAGCAGATTCGACCCCAGTTCGGTATTCGCCTTTTTTGGGGTTGAATATCGAACTTGGTGCTGGCAGCAGATTGGACACCAGTTCGGTATTGGCCAATGGGTGTCGAATAACGAACTTTGTGCTAGTTCGGTATTGCCTATCAGTTAGAAATTGAATATCGAACTACGAACTTGTAACCCGCTGCCAACTTCACGGATCTGTTTTTTTCCAACTACCGAAACACTTTACATGTTTTCACTGTCGTAGACTCACGGTTGTCTTTCAGGTGGTCCAATGGACATTGTACCGATTGGAAATAAATCTAATGAAGGTATATTTACCATGTACAACTGGAATAAACTATGGACTGTTGGCCATTCATTTTCACCTACAACGGCAAAGACATTATGCAAACTACTCGGTCACGGGTGAGTCAAATGATGCTATTTCTGTATTATTGACTGTTACATACTCATCTGGTATTTAGCAGAGTGTGATTTGATGGAATGGGATACGTATGTTAAAGTCATGTACTATATACTAATATAGGAACATCAACGCCATATTTTGATTTTGATCAGACCTAATGGGTTTTAGACATTGTTATAGTTTCAGCTTAGCAGATAAATAACAGGAACTTTTTTCTAGTCCATTACATGAACTATAGAAAGAACTTGAATTGGTTGAGCAAAATGACAAAACCCGTACTATGACGACTGTAAGAACCAAAGTTTAAACGTAATGAAGCATTATAACTCACTAATGTGCATGTGCTTGTATACGTAGATATAAAGGATCGTCACTGCGTTTGGATCATTTACCAGATAATGTGTCATTACCTTGGTACACGACATTAAAGGGACTCGATTGTCATGGATTCGAGACTGACATTGCACAATGTCAAAGAGACATTTTCTACCCTTGCGGACGCTGTCCACTTGTACCTCCATCCGGATTCGTACTGTTGTACTGCAATGGTAAAACTATGACTTTATTTCATAATGATTTTTCCGATGCGACTATCAATGCCAAACTTTTACATTCTTACTTTGTCTTCTTTGCACTCTTTGGGACTTAAATCTTCCAAAGCTGCTCTCCGCCTACGTCTATTTAGGACCTACCCCTCTGGTGTGATCCTGGTTATTCCCATTACTTTCATCTTAGACGCCATTGTTCTTTAACATAGTCCTTTCGGTCTCACTTTTTACCATGTTCGTGTGATGTCCATCCAATAACTGTTTGCGTGTATCAGTACCTTGTATTTTCTATTTACAAGCCATGTTTGATCTATCCGTCTCCATCGTCAGCATCTTATTTCTTTACTGGTATCCCCAACAGTTCCTTCCATCATTTATTTGATGTGGCCAATGGTTTCTTAAGAATCTTCGGAGACAGCTTCCATATGATTCAAGCAGTTCGGGTCATTTAGATATTTAGTCTTTTCTAGTTGGTGGCAATCCAAGCTGGACAGCTTCTTGTTGTATAGTTAAGGTTTTACTTTGCATATGTTGGTGGGAACTTCAATACAGTTAAATGCATGTAATGAGTCAATCCGATTGCATGGACTGTATACTTTATTTATTTCTGTTTTTACCAGAGTGTCCACCCGGTTACTATGGTAGCCATTGTACAGAGTGTACATGTAACAACAGAAGTACTGAACCATGTGATGTACATACCGGGGAATGTACATGTATGGATGGATGGTCGGGAACATCATGTGAGATGGATATTGGTGAATGTGAGACAGCTATAGCAGTATGTCCTAACAACTCTGATTGTGCAAATACACCTGGGTCCTATGTGTGTATTTGTAGAACGGGATACACACTGACAGAAGGGGTCTGTAGTGTCCTGGACGTTGGTAAATATATTTCTGTATACTAATACTACATATTTGTTTTAAAGTATTTAAAGGACCATTGTCACAAATCAAAAGTGCACAACTAAACATTTAACTAAGCCATTAGGTAGGCGTTTGAACATATACATCATTGCATCCAAATATCTCCATATTACACTACAAGTATAATGGTTGTCCTTCGACAGCAGAATATGGACTTGTTTGTTTAATGCTCAGAATCCCAGACCTCAATAAGTTCGAAGAGCTTTGGATGCCATTATATTATGACAGCAGCTAACACTAGTTCGTGAAATTCCCACTAGTAACTGGCCAATATAATACATCTGCAATAGATTTAGTTCGCGATCGAAACGAACCAGTTCCAAATTTCTATATTCAACACACATGACATATATAATTTTGGCATTCTGCTATTACTGCATACACACGAGCAACTTCTTTTGACTGCAGGTCTGTTTTTCTCAAATATAAATGCCATCATCTACAATAGGTTTGTCGGGAAACAGTTGAGGTGCATTTCGCTGTGTTGGTGGGAGGCAAGGTTTAGGGATCGGTTTATTGATACACTCAACCGCTTTATAAACGCACCACATATGAAATATCGGGTTTTGTGATGAAAACGTCAATCTATGGTTATTTATTTTCGGATTAGTAATCTTCAATTTATACACAACGAGTTGTGTGATTTCCATGCCATTATCATGAATTTAAAATAAATTATGATATAGATAACACAGTGACCCAGAAAAGTGAAAGTCACAATTTCAAAATCAATTAGTAGGTAGTATTTAGTTTTGAAAGAACAGCCCTGCTTCCTAGCGTCTTCGATTACTAGTGTCAGGTTTTGTGGGATATACGAGAGTATATCCAAAAGTAATGTCACTGATGCTGTAAAATCGTGCATAATGTCTTGTAAAACCACACAATTTTTCACACCGTAACTTCAGTCTATTTTGAATATGATGACCAAATTTCACAACAATGCAAGGAACAGTTCTTGAAATATGAGCATTTACATGAGACAAACTTACGAACATCGCCGCAAGTCCGACGTCAACGACGTCATAATGACTATAAGTGTCCTCTAGATAGTCACACAGCTAAAGCTTTAACTCACCACATAAAGGATCGCAGTTTTGAACGTCGAGTTTAATTGTCCGCGTTAAAAATACTCTTGGTGTTCTTTTCGGATCTACTACAGACCGTTCAAGTCACTCTCTGTTGACAATGATTTGGTTATACCTGTCTCTTAAAAGCTTATACTACATGTACACGAGACTACGTTGCCGCCGTGTGTAGCGATAAGTTTCATAAAGCGACTTTCATAACTTAAGGAATCAAAGCGCCGATGGCACTGGAAGAACAGGGATTGTTCCTGTCGTCAGAAAAATATTTGTCCAGTCACAAAGCATATGAGGACATATGCCACCCCAATGCCATATGTATTTTCCAGCATCTAGTTAATACATTATTACCTCTACTGCCTATACTACTCGCAGTATTTAAACATTGACCGGATGGTAACCTAGCTTACGTAACAGTCGCTGTCTCGATATATTTACCAAGCTTCCTGCAATAAAGTGCTAAGTCATAATGCAACATTATAAACACTGTCTCGGCTAAAGATTATGCGATAAAGTCCGAAGTCATCCCGCGGAATGCGCAATTGGAGCTATTTTTAGCTCGTAATCATGTCTAGTGTATTTTTAACGCTAACACAGAACAGGGTTAAGCACCCTGTTCAAAAAGTGAAGTACTACGCGCAACGTCTTTTTGTCACAAATCGGCCGTGTTTTCGCTAAGTAATCAGTGCGTTGAAAGTATATTGCGAGTTTCAAAATATAGCGACGTCAATGAATTTTTAGCAGCAGACACAAAACAGTTGTTTCATCACGCCACGAAAGTGTCGTCTGCTTTCTATAATTATTTTTTATAAAAGACGCATAAAAGAAAATTGTTAAGATTATGAAAAAAATCGGAATTTTCGCGTGCGGCGATATGACGTCATAGGTATATTTTAAATGTACATATAATCCAATTATGATAATCGAAAAATGCAGCCCGTTGTATATTGATCAGAATTGAATTACTGCACATTTTGATATCGTTTTTATACGTATCGGCCTATAAACAAATAAACCACGAGAGGAGTGACATAACTTTTGGATATACACACGTATAACTAATATGTTATTTTATGTGTTAACTTTATTTGTGTGTGTTAGTGTGTTCGAAGGTAAGTTAATCTTATCAAGGGGTATACCCTAAAGCATGGATAATGGTGGTTTAATGGTGGACATTCCATGAGGATTGGTGTCAATGGCCGATATTTTCTGTGTTTTTTGTCACTTGACGGACACATATTCAGCAAAGTAAGTTCATTTTCTTGTTTAATATGTGGTAACCACCTAGCCATTAGTTTAAGCCACATATCGACGGTCTGTTTAAGTACGTCAGTGCAGCGATAAAAGACTGAAAGAAGGGATGGTGACATCGGGTGTCCGTAGTCCCCATCGATTTTTATTAATTCTGAGGTGTCCGGGGCATTCTGGTTGTTTTTTCTGTGTTTGCTAGCTACTTTATGTATGATTTACCGCTTAAAATACTGTTTCTGGTTATTTAAGAGACTCCATGTGCATATTTTTAACGTTTGAGGCGATTTCATGGAGACTCGTCCACTTTAAGACCTTCTCCATTCAGACTTGTTATTATTTCGATTATTTTGTAAACCAAATGTACTGGTATTATGAACATGGAAGTAATCTCTATTTTGAACCAATTTCAGGGCTACCGTCTTACAGAGGATTTTGGCTTGATGTTGCGAGTACCACATTATTGGAACTAAATAAAGTGATAACACTACCACTGGCAGCAATAATTGTTGTGGTTTTCTTATTTGTACTCTAAAGATATGCATATAATAATAAAGGGTGATCTTATAATTGTGTGCTCTATTTACGCACCAGGCAAATCAAACCCTGGCACCTCAACACCGGGTTTTTACTTTTTTATGTCCCGCCACTGC
The DNA here is from genome assembly GCA_963678985.1 of Spisula subtruncata. Classification (NCBI taxonomy): domain Eukaryota; kingdom Metazoa; phylum Mollusca; class Bivalvia; order Venerida; family Mactridae; genus Spisula; species Spisula subtruncata. The sequence goes on along the minus strand of OY787662.1, from coordinate 12,663,924 downwards.
CGATTGAGAGCAGGACTTTTGCTCCGCACCTAAATACGCAGATTGAAAATACAGCAGGGAATATGTTTTCCTGGTAAGGGCGGGATTGTTACTTTTTGTAAAACCCTCGGGCAGGGATTTTACCAAGGATTAAAAATTCAACACCGCCCTGCCCCGGGCTAAGGGTTTCAATTGACTGGTGCATTGTGTATATGTAATGATATTCAGTTGGACTGACAAAAGGCCTAGTAGTAGCCGTCTTCTCTACTAGATGGATATTATCTTTTTTCCGAAATGTGTGCTTCAGGCTACATCAATTTGGTAGATTGTGGTTTCAAATTTATTTGAAACACCCACCATACTCTTCATATTATATAGCCTAAAGTACAATCCGTATATGTAAGAATACCCGGCAAGTACCGAGTTCGCTCTATCTTTAGCTGTTTTTAATTGATGCTCGACCAAATGCAGTTTCCAACCGAGTGTAATAACTTGGTCGAGCATCAATTAAAAACAGCTAAAGATAGAGCGAACTCGGTATTTGTCGGGTATTCTTATCCTAAGCATGTCTATTCATACGACACAACAAAACTTCCTAGTCTGGGTATTATATTTCATTGTAATGTAAACTAGACTACACTTGGGCACATCTATAGTGGATTCAAAGATCTCTGTCACAACCACGTAAACAAACATTCACCCCGGTCGATTATTAAAGGTGTGTAAGAATTAAATTCTACCATCAATAATACACTTAATTGATTAAAAAGCTAATGGTCCTATAGCATAGTGGTTATACTTGCTGCAATTAGCTATTTAGAAATGGAACATTATGGCAGTTTTGACAGACATCTTTGAATCGACAATAAGTATAGTTCGATTTCGAGCATTGAGCCGTGACTGCACTTTTAAAGTTTAATGCATTCGCCGATAAACTGTAAATCGATAAATTACACACAGTAGTAAGTAGCATATCTTTAAATAATGACTGTTAAATAAATCACGGGTTACCTCTTCTGCAAGTTCATGGCTCAGGGTTCAAAGTTGAACTATATCGTTATGTTATATTAAATGTGTAACAGCGTGTTTAAGCTACTAGTATTACATTTATATGAAGTAAACTTTATTTGGAAAATGTCGTCAAATATCGCGTACGGTTATATATCATATAATGTGATACAGCTGATTTAATTATTTCAGCGCATCTGGTTATTTGTAACGATACCGCTTTGAAACACATTCGTTAAATCATTAATATTCGTTTAATTTCGTAGATTTCGAGAGAAGATCTCAACTAACGAAGTTAAATCTCTACGAATATTAATAATTTCTATAGTATATAACTTAGTGGATAAGATATCGTTCAAATTACGTCTCCACGAAATAGTATTTTTCACCAAAACCACGAATTTTTGCCCCTTTGAAATTGATTTTACTGGGTATGAAGGTTGATTTTACAGTAGATAATTTCTGTGACGAATTTATTCGTAATCGCGAGTATGTATTTTATGTACATGTGCATTTTTCAGTGACAAGTAATGAATTCACATTTCGGCCAATTAACGAGAATGAGAATGAGGGCTATGTTGAAATGCGAATTAACAGAACATGGGGAATAATGACTGATAGGTATACCAAGTTAGATGATAACACAGCCAGGATTTTATGCCGAGCATTTGGATTTGGGTATGAGGTTTTTTATTTAAAAGCAGAAGGCGTATAAGTTATATAGTTCTGTGTGATGCAATTGCGTTGAATTTCTTATTCGTGTGGGTTCTCTCGTGCGAACTAATAAACGGTGTAAGGACAGTTCGTTTAGTTTTTACAGGGTGCTAACGCTGTTTTGAGTAGACTGAAATTTTGAATCTCGCAACTTGATTTTTAGCACACACACAAAATTAGCTTACATAATATTATAAAGAAATAGTTCAACGATAGTGCTTCTTTGCACGTTTCTCTGCAGATTGGAACTCAAAATAAAACTTAAATTAACTATGTCTGTATTCCGATGAATAATAATTTTTGCAGGCAAGACATTATGCTTATAATTGTAAATATTACTACACTGTGTCTTTTCACTAGTTCCATGTTCTATTTATAGCATAGCTAATATTTGTACCGCCGCATATTGTTATACATGAGAGACAAAAAATTGCAAACAATAAAGTAACCATTTTTTACAAGAAAGTATTATTAAGTTCGGATTCGCCAAAACAATGTTTTAAATCGGCAAATATTTTTTCCGGCGACCAGTTTGTTTAAACTGCAGAGTCATTCTAGGGAAGCAACTCGTATTTATAAAGCATGTCAGTCAACTGCAGCGGCGTCACAACTGGGGCGACAGGAGCGGCAATCGCCACCCTAATATTTGGGAAAACAAAGCAAACAAAGATTTTGTGAAAATAGGTATAAATTATTATTTCCAAGCTACAAATTGTGAATTTGAGCAGCAAAAACGGCAGATCATGACCGGTGGTTTCTAAGGCGATGTAATGACACCTATTTGTTAATGTAATCCATTCAAGCATGAAAATGTGTTGTATGATCTAGTTCACACTTGTTAATTGAATGAACTTCTGTACATATACATTTTGTCAATTTTGCCAGTATGTGTAGGATTTTTTTCTTCATGTACGTGTAAAATCCGTTACGCTATACTATGTAAAAGAAAAGTTCTCCTAAAGTTAAGGTTGAAATACTTTGTGTACGAAATGTTACGGGTATGCTCTAGTGTTAGCTATGTATTGTAGATTCTTTTTATCCTACATATTGGAAACCTTAAAATCCTGTTTTCGTAGCGCTATCAGCTTTTGGATTTGATAAGCTGTTGTACACAAGTTATGTTTTCTTCGGTTAATGTACTACACTACATGTACTGCAAGGGGATAAAGCGCGAAGTCATCCCCGTGAATGACAAATTTTATCTATTTTTAGCATCAAGATCCCATATGGTTTTGGAAATACGCTAACCTATAACAGGATTGCTCACGCGCCCTGTTTAAAACACGTTATGTCATACTCTCTGATATTTCAAGTCATTTTGATATACATAGTATATAATCTGTCACTAATTTGAGTTATTTGTATTTATTTCAAGGTTGACCGGATTCAGTACACGCGCACAGTCTTCTTTTGAATTACGTCACAATATTTTCCTCTGGAATACTCTTATACGATGTAATGGAACAGAAAGTGACCCTAGTCAATGTGCGCTAAACATACCCTCCGGTGGACCTTGGGAATCAACACTACCCAAAGGTTGGACAATGCTGCATTGTTTCGGTAAGATTTTAAACTCGGTAGTGTTTGTGTGTGTGAAGTTGACAGTCAGCAGCTAGATGTTCATTCAGAAGGCAACCGAGTTCAAAGTTGATAGAATTGACTTCAAAAGTAAAGTCAAAATAGAAAACATGTATTTGAGTTTACAGATGACATAATTACGCTCAGAACTTCGGAAGTGAAGTCAAAATTGACTACTAGTATTTCAATTACTAAATGTAGAATCAGTAGAAGTGTTGTTATTCTTGGGTGTTTTTTTTTTCAAAACATGTCATGTACAAAATATTAAGACGCGTCTATTATAGTATTGATATTATTTATATTAACCAGCGTATAATTTTGGGTATATTTTTTCCTGACGTTGGCCATTTTTTGGGACGTTCACTTATGGCACAAGTATGTAAGTGTGTCCAAAAAGAAAGTATACAGTTTCGGTCTATTTTAATAAAACCTTAACGATATGATATCGCAAAAAAAAAATTCACATGGTTAGTCAAAAGATGTAAGTTTTTCTGGCACCCGTTTGATAATTTTAACTTGGATATTTGTTTTAAATGTTAATTTTCTAAAATTATCGTATTTTTTCCGTGACGTTATATTGACGTAATTCACAACGTTTTCATAATGTCTGTATTTCTCAAGCTTTATGTCTTACACTCATTCTTGTCAAGTGTCAATTACATTTCACCAATGTCTAAACTGATTTCATATTGGCACCGCCACATAGCTCCTATCTGGACTGATACCCGGTCCCATGTATGAGACTGGTTTTCTTTTATTACTGATTACACAGAAATAAGTAGTTAATAGCCAGTTCCGGTTTAGGACGCACTATCGAAATAACCCTTTTGATTTGGGGTCAAAGATGTAATGTTTTGTAGCCTGTATTAGTCTTCGTTTTAGCCAGTTTAATTTGGTTAAGAGATGTGCGTCTTATTTCGCAGAATTTAACGGAAAGTGTTCCTAACACAGTGTTATTTTTGCTGTTTATGCTTATTTTAACGACTCTATCGTTTGACAGAGAGCCAACGATCACATGAACACCGGAAGCATATGAAAATGGAAAATTGGGAGCGCACAGAATCCATGCACAATTTAGTCAAGTCATTTTGGAGATATCGCGAGGATTTTACAAGTTTCGCGTTAATTTTCATAGCATGTCGTTTCTCAGAAATAATGTTACGTCCGGGATGCTCGACGGTGCGTGCCTGACCATGGTTACAAAAAAGTGACGTCATCAAGTAAATAATGATGTTATCATAAAGTAAATTTAAAAAATCGCGAGATAATTGATCGGTCTACAGCAGCTTGTAATTCCATTACTCTAGTTCCAATATTTCAAAATTGAGAAGGAAAGTCTTCGAATATATTAATCACCCCTCGTATATATATGACGTGTCTCATGAGCATGGGCATGTTCGTTGGCTTGTAATTGGCTATTCACTAGCGATGCAGATAGACAAATAGAAGAAGTAAACACATTATGTTACTTACCTTTGTTTAGCCAGTTTATTTCTGAACATGGTAGCAAATATTTCTTTTGAACGTTGCATGGTTCGTGCAAGTCACACAATGCAATACACGGTGTTGGGTGAATAAAACAAAACATTTGGTGTCAAAATAATTTCTAGGAAATACCACTGCGGCGTTGCCTTTGGATGCTTCTCATGATTTTTCCTGAGAAACACCAAAAGGCAATTTGAGAAGATCAGTTAGTAGAAATGTGTGCACAAATAGTCAACACTTTTAGAGTGGAATGATGGGAAACACCAGACAGACAGGTATTGTGAAAACGTCGTATAAATGAATTATGCCGAGCATAGCCTTTTTTGCTTTATTTCTACTGAAACATGGCAGGCATATATATGTACCTCCACCCGGATTTGAACCTGGGTCGCCAGATGAGACAACAAGCGCACTAACCACTGAGCTACGTATATTACGTCAAAATTATATCACGGACAAAAACAGACTTTTTTAGGAAATTGACATTTTTTAAAAAAATATTCAGGTTACGATTTTCAAACTGGACTGGGAAAACTTACTCTGGTCTTACCATGCACAAGGTTACTTTGCGAAAGCAAAACGTAGAGATTTGATAAAAATACCAAGAAACTGTATACTTTGTATTTGGACACCATGTATATAATCTACAGAAAATGTTATGTCAAATAGCAGGTTTTCCTGTATGTGTCTGTATGTACAATGTAGTAACAACATTTGACTTGTCACAGATTTCAACATTAGTGAGACTCGCTTGTTTGGAGGAAAAGTACCTAATGAAGGCAAACTAGAAGTGAAAGTTGACGGCAGATGGGGAGCCGTATGTGAGCATCTTAACGAAGCTTCAATATCAAACACTAACGCCTTCTGTTTACTGTCAGGATACGCTAAAAACAGGTATGTCGAAATAACGCTTCAAACTATCACTGCTTGCAATCAAAGCGCTGGTAGCGCTCAAGGAAAATAATTTGATCAGTAACAAAGTAAATGACGGAGTAGCGCCTGTCACGTGCGGAGTCACGTGGCATGAGTCTTATTAAGAAGGCAAATGCAGTTTTTATAACAGTTTTCGAAAATTAATTGTGTCACTGTACATGTAGACGGTATTCAATCCAAACAAACAATCCATCCTGTAATAGAAGATAGAAAAATAAAGTTAGATAATAAAAAATCTTAGATTCTTTTTATTTTGTCCTCCCTTCGTAAAAATCATAATTTTTGTTTTACGGATATTGACTGTTAATTTCCACCTGATACAATTATCGTTTAACACATCTAATCAATGTTGTAACCCTTGTTCCGTTTCAGAAAAAATAACTATGTCATCTGCGTATAATAAAAGGAACATTTTTAAAACTCCGATATCAACTCCTTCGTGTCCATCTAACATGAAATATTCTTTAATTTCATTCAAGTACATCGAAAATAAAAACGGGGATAAAGATTCCCCTTGCCTTACACCTAAAAAACAATTAAACTCATCCTTGCTTATATCATTATCATATTTTATCTTAGATTTCACACTAACATCCATTGATTTTATAAGATCAATAATTTTACCCCTTAGTCCAATTTTTAACAATTTATACCACATATTTTCACGTACAACGTAATCAAAAGCTTTTGTGAAATCAACAAACGCTGCATAAAGTTTTTTGTTTTTGTTTAACAGATGTGTAATTATCCCATGTAGAACCAATCGAGGGCTCAGTGCAAAACTATGGTTACTACGTTGATTTATAGAGGCACATACCATAGTTTTGCACTAAGCCCTCGAAATACATTATCGACTGTACTCATATTTTTCCGAAATCCTGCTTGTGATTCAATATAAACATTATATTTTTCTGCCCAAATAATTAATCTAGTATTGATTACTTTAGTGAATAACTTTCCGAGTGTACTAAGTAATGTGATGCTTCTATAATTATCCGCATCATCAATAGGTTGCGTGAAGATGGCACAACATACGACATTGGACATTGGACATTGAATTTTTCGAATGTAGTTATGAGAAATCGTCCATCGCTACATTGGACATTGGACATTCAAAAAACAGTTTTCGAATGTAGTTATGAGAAATCATCCATCGCAACATTGGACATTGGACATTCAAAAAAAAGTTTTCGAATGTAGTTATGAGAAATCATCCATCGCAACATTGGACATTGGACATTCAAAAAAAATTTTTTTGAATGTAGTTATGAGATATCATCCATCGCAACATTGGACATTGGACATTCAAAAAAAAAAAATTTTTTTGAATGTAGTTATGAGAAATCATCCATCGCAACATTGGACATTGGACATTCAAAAAAATTTTTTTTGAATGTAGTTATGAGATATCATCCATCGCAACATTGGACATCGGACATTCAAAAAAAAAATTTTTTTTTGAATGTAGTTATGAGAAATCATCCATCGCAACATTGGACATTGGACATTCAAAAAAATTTTTTTTACATGTAGTTATGAGAAATCATCCATCGCAACATTGGACATTCAAAAAAAATATTTTTGAATGTAGTTATGAGAAATCATCCATCGCAACATTGGACATTGGACATTCAAAAAAAAGTTTTCGAATGTACTTATGAGAAATTATCCATCGCAACATTGGACATTGGACATTCAAAAAAAAAAAATTTGAATGAAGTTATGAGAAATCATGCATCGCAACATTGGACATTCAAAAAATTTTTTTTTTGAATGTAGTTATGAGAAATCATCCATCGCAACATTGGACATTGGACATTCAAAAAAAAAAACTTTTTGAATGTAGTTATGAGAAATCATCCATCGCAACATTGGACATTGGACATTCAAAAAAAAAACATTTTGAATTTAGTTATGAGAAATCATCCATCGCAACATTGGACATTGGACATTCAAAAAATTTTTTTGAATGTAGTTATGAGAAATCATCCATCGCAACATTGGACATTGGACATTCAAAAAAAATTTTTCGAATGTAGTTATGAGAAATTATCCATCGCAACATTGGACATTGGACATTCAAAAAAAATTTTTTTTTGAATGTAGTTATGAGAAATCATCCATCGCAACATTGGACATTGGACATTCAAAAAAAAATTTTTTTGAATGTAGTAATGAGAAATCAACCATCGAAACATTGGACATTGGACATTCAAAAAAAAATTTTTGAATGTAGTTATGAGATATCATCTATCGCAACATTGGACATTGGACATTCAAAAAAATAATTTTTTTGAATGTAGTTATGAGACATCATCCATCGCAACATTGGACATTGGACATTCAACAAAAAGTTTTCGAATGTAGTTATGAGAAATCATCCATCGCAACATTGGACATTGAACATTAAAAAAAAAAATTTTTTTTTGAATGTAGTTATGAGAAATCATCCATCGCAACATTGGACATTGGACATTCAACAAAAAGTTTTCGAATGTAGTTATGAGAAATCAGCCATCGAAACATTGGACATTGGACATTCAAAAAAAAAATTTTGAATGTAGTTATGAGATATCATCTATCGCAACATTGGACATTGGACATTCAAAAAAATAATTTTTTTGAATGTAGTTATGAGACATCATCCATCGCAACATTGGACATTGGACATTCAACAAAAAGTTTTCGAATGTAGTTATGAGAAATCATCCATCGCAACATTGGACATTGAACATTAAAAAAAAATAATTTTTTTTGAATGTAGTTATGAGAAATCATCCATCGCAACATTGGACATTGGACATTCAACAAAAAGTTTTCGAATGTAGTTATGAGAAATCTTCCATCGCAACATTGGACATTGAACATTAAAAAAAAAAAATTGTTTTTGAATGTAGTTATGAGAAATCATCCATCGCAACATTGGACATTGGACTTTGAAAAAAAAAAATTGAATGTAGTTATGAGAAATCATCCATCGCAACACTGGACATTGGGCATTCAAAATTTTTTTTTTGAATGTAGTTATGAGAAATTATCCATCGCAACATTGGACATTCAAAAATTTTTTTTGAAAGTCTATTAGCACATGATTAACGGTTATATTGATTTTAAATTTGAAGCATTGCATTTGGTGACGAACGTCAAGGTATGAACTTACAAGTTAATACAGGTCAAGTTTTTTTAATTTATGATTTGCCGTGCTGCTAATAAAAGACCTATCGATTATGGAACACCCCACGTATAACTGTTCATTACACTACATACAACTGAATTATCGCCTTCCGACAGTACTTCAGTACTTTGATTTGCGAATGTAGTCGAGTCAACACCAGCGACATCCAATTGGTAGTTAGGTCTAATACACACTCAATCACACGGACGAAACGATTATTAAAATCGGGTTATCTCAGTGAGTGGAGGGACGGTCGAGGGGGGGGGGTGTGAATATGGCCCTTAGTCTGCTAACCCAATATCGTAAACAATAAAGCTATCGTTACAAGCTGGCAAACCGGAAAACCTGGACTCGACTCATGGACTGGACTCGTGGACCGGACTCGTGGACTGGACTCATGGACCCGGATATTTGGACTCCAAGCATGAGGTCATTGACCTTCTTTCAGGTCACCCACTTCTGGGTTTACTATTGTAGTATTCAACAGACAGGCTGTAGACATGTCATCACTCTGTACTCATGGGAGTTCAGATGGCCTGTTTCTGTTGTGAGTAAACATCTTCATGAGATTCTTTGTTTGACTAGAGAAGTGAATTTCTGTAGAATGTTGAAGCATTTTAAACTCAGTACTTTGTCAATAAATGTAATAAATGCTTTCATGACGCGCAATAACGTCGCGTCTTTTCTTATTTATGGTAGTTGTCTTATTATAAAGATTGTAGTAAATGAACGGTTTATCGTATCTAACTGTAGTATGTATCATTTTAACTATCAAATAATGGGCAATTATAGCTATATGTTTTTAAAAAGCCTTGTTAGCATTATTAATGCGAAAATAGCAAAAAACTCGTCCAAATTACGCCAAAAACGTCGTGTCACAAGTAACAACGTTTGCCAATCGAACCTCTATAAAAATGAGTATCTGTTTTGTTTGATATCCAAAACGCGTTAAATTTCACCATATAATGTCAATGACGTAACACAATAAAGTGCGAGAGATGTAACCGAAACGGGTGTTTGAAACAAAAATGGCAGCGGATATTGCTAAAGGTCAGAGTATGTCACAATTTATAGAAAATAATTTGCGTTTTTTTTAAATAGCTATAAAAATTATTATACGCTAATTATAATGTAGATATTTTAAATTTGACATACAGTTTGGATGAATTTTACAATATGCGTAAATGAAATATTTCGGACAACGCGTTTTGAAAAATCAGACAGTTAAGTAGATGCTGAATAAATGTCACAGATGAAAAAAATGCGTTGTATTTTTATGGTACTTTTTTTAAAATATCGATATTTCGTTTATTATTTTTAACATAAACATTTAATCAAATATTTGAGATACGTCTAGGCTGAAATTTAATTGTTTAAAATTTGAACCAATTCCAATCAGTACTTGCAAAGTTATTAACACCGATGTCAGTACTTACAAAATGTCACAAGGGCATAAAACGTGCGTCTAATCGGTAACATCATTTGAAACATTAGTTGAATTAACAACAGAAACCGCATATGTTTACTTAGTTTTAACAATGATCTGTTAACTTTAAAAGTATAGACATTTACTTATTAATCAGTAATTAAACTATAAATTCCACTTAATTAACAGTGCATCAAATCATTGGATGAAGCGCGTCCACTTATAAGTAAAATACCGACGTTAAATACATAAAATAACGTCGACGTTGTGTTACACTTTGCGACGTCACCTTATTGCGCGTCATGTATACACTTTCATATAGTGTGATATCTTCATTTGTTTTCTTTCACACAAAACCGAACCAATATGCTGGGGGTTAGGATCATAGCTAATAAACTATGATAATCTCTTGTATACGTTGTTATGAAAACAGTACTTGCCTACCAAAGCCTTACCAGCAAAAGTCATATTGGGGCAAAAAAACTGGAATTTTGATATCTGAGGGAGACTGAATGACATTCCTACATACGTATTGTGTCAAAAGTTAACATTTTGAACTTTAGCATGCTATTTACCAGGTAGTCCTATTATAAATATGAAAGTGCATCAACTGATAATTATCAAAGATGCAAATAGGATTAATTAAAATTAAAGTTTAAGCTTTATATTTTACTTATCTCTATTGATTGAATTCATTTATAGTTTATTGTCCTTTGAAGTAAATGCTTTAAAAAGATATGTTTACCATGAAAAGGGGCATAACAAGAAATGAATATTTTTGATACAAACTTGTAAAAGCAGATATACAATCCAACATATGAAGTATAACATCATTTGGGACCTGCAAATATTGTTGATTAGAGGTTGTTGCTATACAGAGGCTAATTTTGAGTACATATCATCTTAGAAAAAGTTTGAATGTGTTGTTAAAGAGAGGTTATTATTGTGCAGTGTGCCACTCTAGTGAGGCCCAGAGCAAATTCCATATTAAGATTGGAAAGAAAATGTGTCCCTTTTAACTGTGACAGTTCTTGGATAAATTTGTCTACTTAGGAACTCGGAACACTAAATTTATATAACTATGTATGCAATTTGTGAATATTTGAAGCAGCTATCTAATTCCAGAGCTCATGCAGACAGGGAGAAAATTATGTGCGTAAAATAAGCATAATTATCATGAAATACTGCAAATAGACTGAAAAGTTTAATTCAAGCATATTTAATATAAAATAATATTAATGTTAGCATATCCAGAACGAAATACAGGGTGCTGACAGATTACTAATGCGTGTAGGTCTATGATTCTAGGTGGCTGGGTTTATCCATGATGTGACAAGTCTGGCCACCCAATATGGCATGTTCGACACCCAGTACATTATATGTCATTGTTTGTATGATTGTTTATAAAATAGAATCAGGTATGAGCAGAGGTCTACAGGGAAGACTGGACTTTCCCAACCGAATTGTCTCTTAGAATAAATGTATTGCTGTTATATTATAATAATGACGCTACTAGCTTTAAATGATTTTAAGAAGACTCAACATGTAAGTACGTCAACAAGCCTTTTAACATGTGGTATAATCAACCATTCGGGTGACACTCAGGCTGTGGTCGCGTGGGTAATTCTCTAGAATACGGATCGACAAGCCCATCAAAGGTTTTAATCTCGACCGGGACTTATGGTCATTCGGAAATCATTTCATTGTTTCCACCCAACTAAAAATGGACTAGTTGGTAAACTCAGAGGTGGTCTACACCTAAAACGTTAAAGAACCAAGTTGTATATTCGACAAGGCTAGGGGTCCCACATAACGTTTAACATTCTGTCTCTTCCATCCTCCCGTGTCCGATGATTATTGATTATCGCGCAGACACCGACCGATGAGTAGCAACGTATATTTTTAATATACTTTAAATGACCCTGGCCGCCGTCACTCGATGTCCAACCGGTTATTTTGCTAGGTCTGACTAGAACAAGAACATAACATAACACAAGACGTACTCGTCTCCTAATGTAAGATGGCCATATTTTCCCAACATTCAAGATGCCTGGACCCCGGCCACCTCACCAAACCTGGGTCCGCTCATGCTCAATGTAAAATGAATTGACATGTCCGTGATTCGCGTGCACATATCTTATGTGTACACATAAATATTTGTCTATACATCTATGTGTTTCATGTACTTTAATGCATATACTCATCGTACTATAATAAACTCTATACACGTATATAGCCCTGATTGTTCAATGTCGATCAAGAAGTAATTAACGTTTTTTCCTTGCATTTATAAACATGACATGAAAATTCCATCATTCTTTAATCATCTTACATATAATAACAACTAAAAATAGGTAATGTCAGCTTCCTTGTGAGTTCCCTACTTCAATAATACCTACGAGCTCGTAGACTACTCGGGAGCTCGGTGGAGCTCCCGAGTCCTCTACGAGTTACGAAAATCCGTACGATGCTCGTAAGAGTTTACAATGTCTCCGTACGGGCTTGCTAAATTTCGACTTTCACGGAGCTCGTACGACTAATGTGACCAGGCGAAATTGAAATACATGTATGTCGAAAAATACTTTTCTTCTCGCACGCAGCTCGTACGGTCATCGTGCGGACACCTTACGGACACCGTACGGACATTGTAAGAGTGACTTGCGAGCTGTGATTAACCTACGTGTACCTTGCGAGCCCCGTACGATCTCCGTACGAGCGCACGAAGATTACGATGTCCGAAGGGACCTCGTACGAGACATCCTTTTTTAATCGCACGAGGTCCGTACGAGCTGTGAGCAGAAGCTAAGAATCTAAAATACCTTTAGGATTTGAAATATTTTGGACTCGTAGCCTACTCGTACGAGTTGATAAATCCGTACGGACATCGTAGGGCAAATGTGACCGTAGCATTAGATGCTTTGTGAATACCGGCCCAGATATAAATATAACGCTGACTTAGAATGGGAAGGTCGTCAGTACAAAATTAATATTTTGAGAAACAAGAAAAAATGTCCGAAAAGTACTGGTAAAACAAGCTGTTTCAACTTGAGTTTGGTCAAAACGAAGTTCCGATTTTCATGAAAATAGGCTCATAAGAAGCGCCAAGTACGTAATGCTGATTTTAAAAATTTATCCGTCTTATGACTTTCTCATTCTAAGCCAGCGATATACGGGTATATACGGTTATATATCGCATTGATATATTTTCTGTCACATATTTTCATAACAGATGATACTGAGAGTATTCAAGATTGTTTCCAATCTTTCCTCATTTTATGATTGGGCGGGGCTAAGGCGGAGTCTTAACAACGGGAGGCCTTGTTTATCGAAGGTCCATCATTTAATTATATAATTCAATTATCGGTATATATGACACGCTGCTGGGTTCGCTTTTAACGTTTATTGTCATATCCTTATCAAGATGAACTTGGTGAGACCAAAAAAGAAATGCTATGAACATTTCATAATTCGTATAAGTAATTAGTAAAACTTTTTCACCGAGCTCCCGAGTTGCCTACAAGCTCGTAGATGTTTTAAGTCGGACGTATTTCGCACAGGACTTTAACGGTCAACAACATAGGAACAATATATTGAAAGTTCGACATATTTTTAATATACAATTCATAATACAATGTACATGTTTATAACTGCTATTATAATCAATCCTGCTCATGTATCCAGTATCTAAGATCCGCTACAAAGATAATAATCCCGTAAATACTTAAACAAATAAAACACAAATTAGGTAATGAAATAAAAAATATATTTTATTATAATGATGCCAATCAATTTTAAAACCGTTTAACGTGCTATGTTATGTATGATAGAATACAAAACACAAATTTACTGTGATTATTAGTATTTTAATAAAAAGAAACCTTAATACTTTGGTATATATTGCCTATGTTTGTTTTGGTCAAGAAGCTGAGGGAATTAATGATTTAGCCAGAAGTAACCATAGGTAGTCGGATTCATCCGTGATGGGACAAGTCTTGTCACCAAACATTGCATGTTCGGCACGCAGAAACTTTATGTGTCATTGTTTGTATGGATGTTTATTGAAAAGAACCAGTCGGGTAGCCTCCTAAAATAAAGTTATTACTATTACTAGTATTATATCATAACAACAGCGCTACTAGCTTTTGAAAGTATTTGAATGAGTTTAAGAAAAGCCACGGCTTCAGTCCATTAGCTTAAATGTACGATGACCGATAATTGTTTTATTAGGTGTATTTTAAACAGTGTAAAATTCTCGCCATACTCTGGCCATTACTGGCGACACGTGTGTGACAGGGTCTTTACGGAATTGCTAAATTTCGACTAGCACAGAAAGGACCTTCAAATGTAAAAACGGTGACAAATGTGAAAATGGTAACATATGTGAAAACATTTTACCGTATATGTAAAACTTCCTTCAAATGTGAAACACTTTTTGTTACAAATGTAAAAACTTTAAATTTTGTTGCTGGTGACATACGTGAAAACTATTTGTTACAAAAGTAAAAACAAAAGTTTGGTGACATATGTGAAAACTATTTGTCACAAATGTAAAGAAGACATTTTGGATTACACATGGAATAGCAAAAATACATCTCTCACACACAAAATTCAGTTCTTAGATTTACGGTGCTAAGTATCAGCCTGTCTTGTCAGTGATTCCGATCCGTAGCAAACCGTTTTACTCACACATTGTTACCATCCGCGCACAGGTCCTACTTAACTCTACCTGTTCTTTCTGTTCCGATATCAACCATAGCATAGATGGCTAGTGGCTACACCTCAAAAGGGCCTTAGAAATGGGTGCACATGGTAGAACATTTCGCAACCTATTTTTTTATTGAAGATTGGGGTCTTGGAGGTAGCAAAACGATGGCTGTGAATCTGAGATCAATGTAGGTCATTATGAAAATCGACATTTCATGTGTGTGTTTTTAGTGCTTTGAGTGGCAATTTTATGACGTATTTTGTCTATGTACAGAACAAGGCAGGTACGATTTTGCCCAGGAAAAGCAAACCGCAGTCATTATTATCGTTGGATCATATTTTATTATGGATGGCTTATAACAAACTAAAATCTAATTACGTACTAGTGAAATCCTATTTCATTTTATGAATATGCGCATTTATTAAATGCAGAACACATTTTTTTAATGTTAGTTCAACACTGGGCAATGCCGTTTACGTCAAGAACGTGACGTACCGACGTGGAAGTGGTGAGAAAATTTACGAACTGTAATTTTATTTTCTAATTTTTACACTAATTTGGTCACTATTGATCTATTGATTTTTTATACTGTTGTAATGCAGAATATATATAGAAGGGAATAAAGAACTTTAGAGGCATAATATATAGTTATTCTGCACTTTTGACAGAATTATACGTCTTTGTTCACACCGCGCACCTAATTACACGTGCTATGAACGAAAAACGTTACCATGGCGACGTTAGCTAAAGTGTTAAAAATAAATACATTTTTAAATCTACAATGATCGGACTTCCAAAAATCGGACTAATAGATATAATATTTTGCCGACGAACGTAGCCAAGTACCGTAAAATGTTAAAGGGTGCTTGGCGGCAGCCGAAAAGAGCCCTAGCATAATTGGTGACTTAACTTTTTTCAGTGTAGGACAAAATTCCAACTATTCATTTTGTCAAGGTGGACAAAATTCCCTTCCTTAGTTGGACAAAACTCCCACTTTTATCTAAGGTTCTTGCATTATTGGTTATAATAAGAACCGAATTTACAACAAAGCAACCTCTTATTGCCTTAATTTTAGTAATAACATGAAAATACAAGGATAATTAATCAATTTTATTACAATTCAAGCAAAATGAATGATGGAAATTATGTCCACCAAAATTGCGCAATGGGAATTATGTCCACTTGGAATTTTATCCGTATCCCTTTTTGTATCAGCAGTTATTTCAAAACTGTCTTTCCGAATTATTATGAATGACAAAAGATTATTGAATATAAGATAATGGTAAGTTTGGTTTAAAATATGGTGTAAAACACAGGTCATACTAAGTACATGTATAGTCGAGTGTCGATACCGTGCGTGCTCAGCGGGAGTCTGGAGTAATATTTTGGTGACTGCGTTTTCTAATGCAATAAATGGACTCGAATGCTCGGTCATCTCTTGAAGTCAGCAATGTCTAGAATATTACGCAATTTCATCCGCATTTGGCTTAGAAGATGCGAATTTCTGCAACTGCAAGTTTTGGCAGAAGACATCCTTACTATGAGCAGCAAATACATGAAGTATTTCTGAAAGAAAATATCGTTGGACATGTAAGTAAATCTTTATCTACGAATGTACATGTATGTATGGTATACTTAATTGTTTTCTTTCTGTTATTGTTTTGTAATTATTTTGATTAAGTTTTAAGTATATATGAATAACTTGTTAGTTTGTCAATCCAGAGATTCTATATTACTAACAATATACGAGGGGTGATTAATATATTCGAGGACTTTTCATATAGCAATTTTATATTGGCAACAAGGCTCAAAACCATTTAACATCATTCGGAGTAAGATGTCTCCGACCGAATGCACTAATAAAATTATTTGATTCTTACAAGGGGCGCGTGACGTTGGACGTCACGCGACGTAATTCCAAGCGTCACCGTCGAAACAGATCATAGCTCCTTTCTGGACTGATACCCGGTCCCATGTATGAGGTTGGTTTTCTTTTACTACAATAATAAGTAGTTAATAGCCAGTTCTGGAAAGTGGGATTGAATAAAAAGAGTATCGATGCGTTATTGGAAACAAAACTCGTAAAAAGGCGGTTGGATTTAGAAATATAGATTATTCCAATTAAGAATGAAGCACGACCTATCAGATTTAGGACGCAATATCGAAATAACCCTTTTGATTTTGAGTCAACGATTTAATGTTTTGTAGCCTATAATAGTCTTCGTTTTCGACAGTGACATTTGGATGAGATATGTGCGTCTTATTTTGCAGAATTTAACGGAAAGTGTCGCTAACGCGGTGTTATTTTTGCTGTTTATCCTTATTTTATCGACTCAACCGTTTGACAGAGACCCAACAATCACACAAACAACGGAATGATATGAAAATTGCCAATTGGGAGCGCACAGAATCCATGCACAAGTTAGTCAAGTCATTTTGGAGATATCGCGAGGATTTTACAAGTTTCGCGTTAATTTTCATAGCATGTTGTTTCTCAGAAATAACGTTACGTCCGAGATGCTCGACGGTGCGTGCTTCACCATGGTTACAAAAAGTGACGTCGTCAAGTAGATAATGACGTTATCATACAGTAAATTATACAAAACGCGAGGTAATTGATTGATCTTCACCAGCATGTAATTTCATTACTCTAGTTCCAATATTTCATAATTGAGAAGGAAAGTCCTCGAATATATTGATCACCCCTCGTATATGCGCTAAAATACGTAGCAGTTAATATAGATCTATATAATCATCTGGCGTCGAGCGCAGGAAAACGTCCCTTATGACAAAAAATCACACAATCATTTTTTACATTATCTGACACCCACAACATTTTACTTTGTTCAAAGCTTTATTTGATGGATATAGTTATCATATTTCTTTAGTTATGGCCATTTGTGCAAGCTGCATGGTGCGTCGATATTTGCCAAATATCACAACGTCACAATCACGTCACAACGTCATTTCCAGGAGCATTAGAAAGACACATACTATTATCATTTGTATCGTAAATGAATACGAAAACTTAATTATTAGTGAAAACAAATTGTTAAGGTTTTGTCATAATACTTGTACTCTCTTAGCGCCATTTCTTTAAACGTGCGCATATTTCTGTTGCCTAGCAACCGAGAGGTATTTATTTGCTTGATAGTAAATATACGACAGTTATCTGGCAAAAGGTATAACTCTACCAAATGATATATTTTCTAAAAGTAATATAAAACATTACTGAAAAACGTGTTTAGATTTCTAACCTAACCTTAACTATTTTTAAGAATAGAAAGTACAATACGATAAAGCGATATTCGGAATTTTAAACAGCGTAGACGTTTCTAATTTGCAAATCAGTTCACTAGTTGAAACACATTCTAATAAAATTAACTACAACTAGACGGTTTCATCTGTATTGCTTTCGAATGTTCAAATGGTTACAGATATAATTCGAAATGGATACATGTACATAATAATATGCAAAATTTACAAAGACGAGAAGTGTAAAAACGGTCATGTTTCTGTTGCTAAGCAACAATGGAACATTTCTAAGGTCGATAATCTGATTATAGTTATTTGACTTTCAGGCTTAAAATCTTATCAAATGATTTAGACTAACGTGTTAGTCATAGATGAGTTTGAAAATCAGCAATTTATTAGGGGTGTAACGGTACGCTCACCTCACGATATGATACGTACCGTCAATTTTTCTAACGGTTCGGTATATTTCGGTATGATACATTATTCTCTAACAGCTGCTTAAATATTTCAATTTTTAAGTAATAAAGAATTTGTGGCTTCTATAACAGCAAATATTATGTGCCTATCAACTATTTCAAGTGAATTTAGACAATATGAAGCATATCTCAATACAATTAAAACGAGTGATACATGGTAATTACACATAATCAGAAGGCTGTCAAGTGTTTTCGTTGTCTGAATATGATTTTGCTCATAAAAAAGCTTATACCGAACCGTACCGAAATTTAGGAGTCTTGTATCGTGAACCGTGTGGGACTGAAGTCCGCGGTATTTCGTATACCGCGGTATACCGTTACAGCCCTACAATTTATGATACAAATCGTACATTGTAACTTTGCGGAAAGTTAAATTTCAATCGATCTAGTTATTTGGAAAATACAGACATTTTGGTCTTGATACGTAATGGTCAAAAGTAAGCCAAGTCTTGCAAGTCGAATTCCGAGAATTTAGTTGAAAGTTATCATTGAATTGAAACTTTTTTCGTGATCGCATTTGTGAACATTAGAGAAGTAGTCATTTAACATAGAGTGTTAAACAATGCAACTAGCATTACACAAATACTGCGATTTAGTACATCAATATATTAACTAGTTTACTAAAGTTATTGTGTTTCCTAGCAACCGAAGATTACTTTATATTTTCATGTTTTGAAAACCTTTAAAGGCTTATTAATACACACACGAAATACGAGAACTTCATAAAATTCAAAGTAAGCTCACTTGTAGCATTTCAGTGTAAATATGGTTATAAAATTGATTCTAATTAAATATTTCATCGGCATATATATATTGCTATACTTATCAATGCTACATTTATAGACAAAGTTTCAGACAAAGTTCAAGTGTGTGTTTAACGTACAAGTATCTTCTTCCAAATAGTTACATGCGTTCGTTACCTAGCACGGCGATCGATTTGGCAATGTTCTTCATAATTGACCAAAACGGTCACCAGTTCGAATTACGGCGCGTAAAAACATTTCTGTAAGTACGTTGCGCGTTTGTATGCAATAGAGGAATGAACTTTTCTAAAACCGTCACTTGTACCCGAGTCAATCAACAAATCCGACTGTAGTCCGATGATCGGTCGTTATTATTTCTGTCTATTCGGACCGGAGTGTGACTAAGAGTGTCGGACACAATCGAGACATTGAAGAGCTACAAAGAGATTATATTGGTCGATTACCATTGTGGCATGTGCTGACTGGTTGCCATGTACGGCAATCTTATCCACAATCCAATGTCTGTGCCCGCCGAGTGGACGATACTTAGACACTGGTTATACGTTATAAAGAGCATAATGCGACAAACAGCTCCAAACCGAACCTAGCCGAAATAGCTGCTGGCCAATTTGCTTCAACACATTGTAATACGATACTCTACAGATGGATTTGGATGTTTTGCCTGTATGTAACTAACTCGACTGAACTGTGGTGAGACCATGGAGTTAAGACTATTTTAGTGTGAATGATGTACAATGTATAATTCATATACATGTATATCAACACACGACTGAAGAGACTGTTGTAGGAACACATCAAATACTCGTATGCATATATATTTTTCAGATGACATTAGACCTATGTACCAAACGCCAGTGTAAATGTAGCCGGGGTATAGGAGTTAATAACTAATAGGGGAAATTTTTTATATAAGCAGCTGGCTAGCTCAGTCGGTAGAGCATTCGCCCTGTAAGCGTGGGGTTCCGGGTTCGAGCCTCGGTCTTATTGAACATTTAACTTTTTCTGTTGCATAAAGAACTATCTTCCCATATTTTGTCGAATGTTGTTTGTCGAACGTTTACTGCCAATCTATTAGATGATGTTACAATGTGTGCAATGTTTTATAACTAAGATTCAATCCTTCCATTCGTCAACGAATTTTCAACTTGTGTATTCCGTGCGGTCACTTTCGAGTGATCGTTGCCAGCGAGGTTGTTCATTTCTTAGCTTAAGTAGCATTATATGTTTACCCTACAAATGAGCTAGAGATGTCACAACCCGTTTTACTTTTTAATCACAAAGTGAAAATGTAGCGGCAATTACATTCACCCGAAGAGAAGCGTAATTAAACATTGGTTAGCTAGTAGGCTCACATTGAAAATTAAATTTACTTTTGGTGGAATTAAAGAAATCTGTTTCGAGTATAGAATTACTATTTCTTAAGAATGAAATACATGAGTTATTACTGTCGGTTCAATGAGTAATACTAATGGTCGAACTATCCCAATCCGATTTAAAAAAAAATAGCGGGTATTAGTGAACTCACATACGCCCAGTTTAACATTGAAAGAAAAACACCAAAGCTTACCTGACGGACGAACCAAATTCTATGACCATTATTAAATGACTTTGAACTATCGGTAGATCTTCACTGTCCTTGCATAATTATTGATCAATAACTTGAGCATTGTTATGTTTTCCAACTCTATGAGCAGTCAAATGTTCGCGCAAATGTCAGCTCCGTGAATATAAATAGTGATCTTACATCTTAAACTGTTTGTCGTTCATAGTTTTTTACAATGACAAATATTAGTTTCAAATATTTATTTCCCAAATTTCTACAACGTATATTTACAATCAAATATACATGTAAAAGAACAACGGTTTAAGGAAAATATTAGAATCCAAGACCCTAATTGGTCTTAATAAATTTTAGACGCGCATTAGTTTGATTACTAAACGACAAAACGCGATTTAATAGATACAAGTACCTGCTCTTCGACCATTAAGACAAATGTTTCCTTTTTTATTGGCATGTTTATATGAGATTTCTAATTTTAACAAAGCTGAAACCAATAAACGGACAGGAACGGTAATCGACATCGCGCACATTTTTACCCGAGATAATAAGTCATCTTGTGAGCACTGAGTCACATCCTCCGTTAGATGTATGGATAGCTCTAAATGTCCCCTCCACTAAACCCATTCATCTCCTTTACTTTTACGACTATCCATGCGATGGTGACAAGGCAACACAGACGAGCATGTGCCGAGAAAAACGATCAAAACAAACAACCTATAAGGCTCTTATATGGATGACCAAGGAATGTCCTGGATAGGCACTTCAGAGCAACGGAATAACTCGGTCGAAAGACACGGATTATCTCGGATTAGCACAGTATGTACCCGTGTATTCAGTGTAACCGCCGTACGATGTCTGGGGACAATCGTACCTCTGCCGTCATGTTCGTTGATATACCGGGGTCGGACGTGGCCGATATGTCCCCGGACGACAAGGTGTGGTCGAATGAACTTAATGTCCACGTTGGTCGCATAATTGTTCCTATCTAGTCAAAAGACAAGATGTTGATGTTAGTGACTAGAGTTTTGTTGGTGTAAATATCGCTGTGTTGAGAAAATATCCACGTATAGTTTTTATGCACCAGTCAGTTGCATCCACGGCCCACATTCTCTGGGATCCAGGGGGTATAGCCGGGAGACGCTCATTTTTTATCTTCCAGCTTCCCCCACAGGTCCGGGAAAATGTTGGGATCTTTCTGCGAACCAATACCTCGGGGACAATATTTAGTTGTCATGTGCCGGGGGAAATACCGGAGATTTTACCACCAGCTGTCCCCTGCAGGCCGTGGAAGGGCGGGGTTTTTGACAACCCAAAAGTCAAAATCCCGGAGATGGGGTGCCTTATAACGTATATTTAATTAGCATTTTAAAATAACGCTACTAATAAAGCTTTAGCCACTTTTATCAAGAAGTGCCCATTAGTGTCCAATTTTTCAATGTCAAGAAATATAATATACTCGAGTATAAAACGAACTCATACTAGTATGTTTTAAAAATATAGAAAATGGTATAGAATCAATGTTTATCATGCCATATATTACGGTATTCTATAGTTTGTCCAGAATGCACGTACCGCTTCGTAGAAATAAAAAAATCCAAAGGTGGAGCATGCCCCCGGACCCCCTAGCAATTTTTTTTTGAATGTCCAATGTTGCGATGGATGATTTCTCATAACTACATTCAAATTTATTTTTTTTGAATGTCCAATGTCCAATGTTGCGATGAATGATTTCTCATAACTACATTCAAATTTTTTTTTTGAATGTCCAATGTCCAATGTTGCGATGGATAATTTCTCATAACTACATTCGAAAACTTTTTTTTGAATGTCCAATGTCCAATGTTGCGATGGATGATTTCTCATAACTACATTCAAATTTATTTTTTTTGAATGTCCAATGTCCAATGTTGCGATGGATGATTTCTCATAACTACATTCAAATTTTTTTTTTTGAATGTCCAATGTCCAATGTTGCGATGGATAATTTCTCATAACTACATTCGAAAACTTTTTTTTGAATGTCCAATGTCCAATGTTGCGATGGATGATTTCTCATAACTACATTCAAATTTTTTTTTTTTGAATGTCCAATGTCCAA
The DNA here is from genome assembly GCA_963678985.1 of Spisula subtruncata. Taxonomy (NCBI): domain Eukaryota; kingdom Metazoa; phylum Mollusca; class Bivalvia; order Venerida; family Mactridae; genus Spisula; species Spisula subtruncata. The sequence goes on along the minus strand of OY787662.1, from coordinate 12,640,767 downwards.
TGTTGCGATGGATAATTTCTCATAACTACATTCGAAAACTTTTTTTTGAATGTCCAATGTCCAATGTTGCGATGGATGATTTCTCATAACTACATTCAAATTTTTTTTTTTGAATGTCCAATGTCCAATGTTGCGATGGATGATTTCTCATAACTACATTCAAATATTTTTTTTTTGAATGTCCAATGTCCAATGTTGCGATGGATAATTTCTCATAACTACATTCGAAAACTTTTTTTTGAATGTCCAATGTCCAATGTTGCGATGGATGATTTCTCATAACTACATTCGAAAAATTCAATGTCCAATGTCCAATGTCGTATGTTGTGCCAACTTCACGCAGCTTCATCAATATCCCCTTTTTGTGTATCGGTTCTATAAATCCTTCGCTCCATGACTTAGGAAAGTAACCAGCATTAAATAGTTTATTGAACAGGCACCTGAGTACTTTTAAAAATTGTTTGTTGTTTACTCCGTGTTTAAAAAATTCATTAATTACATTATCCGGACCCGCTGACTTTCCATTTTTATACGCCCGTTGAAAAACGGGACGTATTATGTGAACACCCTGGGCGGGCGGGCGGGCGGGCGGCGGCGTCCAGTAATTTGTCTGTACTCTAACACAAACAGTTTTTGTCCGATCATCTTCAAACTTGCTGACAATGCTTATGGGTGTTATATCTAGGCCAAATACGATTATAGGCCAAATAGGTGCAGGTCTTCTTGGGTTATGGTCCTTCTTTTACCAAAAAAAACGTGAAATTAGCCTTGTCTGTACTCTAACGCAAACAGTTTTTGTCCGATCATCTTCAAACTTGCTGACAATGCTTATGGGTGTAATATCTAGGCCAAGTTCGATTATAGGCCAAATCAGTGCAGGTCTTCTTGGGTTATGGTCCTTCTTTTACCAAAGAAATGTGAAATTAGCCTTGTCCGTACTCTAGCTCAAACAGTTTTCATCGGATCGTCTTTAAACTTTCTGACAATGCATATGGGTGTAATATCTAGGCCAAGTTCGATTATAGGCCAAATCAGCACTGGCCTTCTTGGGATATTTTCCTTCTTTACCCCAAAAATGTGAAATTAGCCTTGTCCATACTCTTACTCAAACAGTTTTCATCTGATTATCTTCAAACTTGCTGACAATGCTTATGGGTGTAATATCTAGGCCAAGTTCGATTATAGGCCAAATCGGTGAAGGCCTTCTTGGGATATTTTCCTTCATTTACCCAAAACATGTGAAATAAGCCTTGTCCGTACTCTTACTCAAACAGTTTTCGTCCGATCTTCTTCAAACTTGGTGACAACAATGGTAAACATTATAAAATATATAGTTTCTGATTAAAAAGATTAGTTTAAAGGTGATTGTTTAAAAATGTTTTGACATAATATGGGCTTTTATTTCATAATCAATATTTTTTGTCACTAGCACAACCAAGACGGGCGTATTTTGTGACATTTTGGCATCTTGTTTAGAGATTTACACGCTTTTAAGATGCGGTCTTCACTTATATCAATATTTAACACATCAAACATAACATTTAGTTCACCATTCAAATATCTATCATTAAAGTATATAACATCTTCGTCTGGTTGATAAAATACAGAATCTGGGTCATTGATTGATTTAAAATACTTGCAAAAATTATCTGTTGTTAATACATTAGATTTGTTTTTTGAATTGCATGTACTTCCTTGCAACAATTTCCAATACGATTTAGCATTAACCTATCTCATTTTTTCTAAATACTTTGTTTGATCTTTATCATAAATGAATTTCTTTTTTCTTAATGTACTTTTATATTTACTTCTGGCTTCTGACATTGACTTTCTGTTGTTACCACTCTTGTTACATCTGTATACATTTAACCTTCTATAATAATCGAATTTATTTTGTTTGCATTCATCGTTATACCATTTATTATTCTGATAATCATCGTTCATGCTTGATTTGTTGCTATCAGAACCATTGATATTTTTCCTAAATAACGATGTACTTACACTCTCATCCGTATCACAGAAACATGATAAACATTCATCTAATTTATTATTGTCGTTTGCATGTGTAATATCACAAAGTACATCTTGCAATGTCATATACATTATCATCGGCTAGTGTGTTAAGGTAAGTATCTCTTTTAAAATCATCCCATTTATAGACATATGTATTTTTATATGAATCATCTTGGCTACCTAACGCAGTATAAACACTGTCTATGCTAAAGATTGAATGGTCACTGTACTTCAAAGAGGATCGTGGCACCAGTCTAACCGAAATCATCCCATAAATCTATTTTAGCATAGATATGATGTGTTCAGAGTTGAGAACTGCATAACTAAGAAAACTAGATGGGTAACAGTTGTTCTTGTCGATCTACGTTAGAGTAGAGATAGAATATGTAACCCCTACTTTACTATTCGAAACACTTCTGTTTTTTCGGTGGTTAGTACTTTCTATGCGATAAATTCCGAAGCATTTTCATCTTGACCCTGAAATTTTAACGCCTGCTACGGAAAGAAATTTTCAAAAATAATTGAACCAATTGAACTCAATGTGAACATAGATACAAATAATAATTGCTCAAATTTCACAGATCGGTGCAATGGTGTAACTAGACACCTATTTATATATGATGTACGGGTTTTATCTCATGTCAATGTAGCGGCCTACATAAACTGTGCTAGAAGGTAGTTAATAACAAATTGAATTGTCATTGTTTAGTAAGAGAGTTGTGTATAGCTCAATAAATGTACTCGTAATCAAGTAAGATAAACTTCTAATTATCCCGAGATTTCACTTTAAATTTATTGTTCAAATACTGCAAAAAGTGCCTTATCAGACTCGGGGCATGCATCAAAGGCTTTGTGAAATATATGCCTGACTACAATTGCAACCCCTGTTCTTTCAGCGCTATCAGCAATTTGATTTTATCATGGCAAGATAACAAAACATTTCAAATAATGAACACCACAAATAAATAACATCATAAATTGAAAAGTCACAAAAGATTGCCGTGAATTGTTTTAAATGGCTGTAAGTTTACTTCACATTTTCTACTAACAATTTTATAAAATGATAATATTTCTATCCTTAATTGTATTTTAACATATTGTTTTAATGGTATTTTCTTCCGCGGTGTTTATGCTATCTATTTACCTCTGCAACATTAAACATAATACTATTAAGCGATCAATGTTGTTGAAGCGTATCCCAATTCTTAAGCAGTGATATGGATTTGACATAGTGATAACCACTAGTTTGCAATCCACATTGTCCTAATGCTCAAACCAGTTTGTTTTTTTATTTCGTACAAGAATGTATTTCTCCTGTAATAAGTTCAACATTTCTAAATAAATGTCCTTCTTGCTAAATCTGTTGATACATTGCTGCTGAATGAATTCCTTTTAGTATTCCGAAGATTCCACTTTTCCAGACATTAATACAAAACTTTTGTTTTTTTCACCTTCACAATAGACAATTTCAAATAACATCCTTCACTTTGATATAAAAATATAATTACTAATTATTCAACAACTAATGAAATTTAGTTAAAACAATTGACTGGTCAGTTTGACATAATCTCTTACTGAAAAGCTGAACGTATTACTACTTGCCATGTTTGATCAAATGAAAATAACTGAACGTTCGTATCTATATTTATTTGCGATTAACCGTTCTAATTCAGTCAAAATATATCTCATCCAATCTTCATTGACGATATTGAGGATAATGTTGATTTCTGGATGTCCAGCGTACAGTGTGGCGGTAATACGCACAATGATATCAACCAGTGCTTCTTTTACAAAGGAGCTGAACATTATTGTCAAGGAGACTTTGGATATGCAGTAACTCTCCAGTGTGAGCGTAAGTATTTCATAATGTTATAAATATTAGTAATGGTTTAAGGGCACATTTTGTACGTTTTCGGTGTCTTTCTGAATGTAGTCAAACGTGTTCGTCTTGTGGAAACATGAGCATACTGAACATATTAGGACCGCTTTTTCGCTATTTTGATTTTTAAAAAAAGTGTTCCAATGACTTTAGAATTTCGCCATTGTGTAATGAAGTGTTTTACTCATATGATAGCCATTGGTACTAACGCGATGATAACTAAATCAGAGTTGTAGGAAACCGGTTCCTAATTTTCAGTAGTCGCATGGTGGTACATCAGATCTCTGATGGTTGATAGCCCAGGTACGTTGGTTAGGTCGACTGATTTTCTTTAAACTCAAATATTTTGAAACGAGGGAAATGAAGGGTAAGTAAAGGCGATATAATAAATACCATCATTAAGTTTAAATTCAGTTTACGCCTTTAGGGTTGTATACATTTGTAAATACTTGATGCCAGAAAATTGTATCGTAATGCAAGTGATGTACATGAATTTATGATTTTATACCTGCATGATTTATTTAATGAAGCGGGACAACTTATTGATGGTACATTACCGAATGTTGGAATTGTGGAAGTTGGACTGCTAGGAAAACAACAAATGATTTGTGGTGCTTCTAGTTTCTACACAGATGAAGCTAATGTCGCATGTTATGCTTTAGGGTATCAAAGGTAAAAATAACGTGTCACTCAATCAATACATAAACACACCGTTCAACCCGATACATAGAAAACAGTTGGCATTTAGAAGACAGTTGTCAGTGTTTATGTACGCAAAACTCGCGAGAGTAAGTATTGCTTGTTTTTATATTCCTTTTGCAGGGTCTGAACAAAACAAAGTGTGTAAATTTATTCGCAGTTAAAAGAGGTATCAGTGCACAAAATTCTGAGCAAAACCGTGAATTATTTAGGGAGAAATCATGAAAAATGTATGCGATTTTTTTACAAAAAACGCGTTATTTGAAACTTTGATCCCCAAAAAGGTATTTTGTGACAGATCCTTACCCTTTGACTTATACCATGACGAAATTACATCCATCCCCTGTCTATATGCAGATTTACACACTTTTATTCGCCCTTTTCGCCGAAATATAAGAGTTTAAACATGACATGGTATCATGTTTTTGAGAACAATGGAGACAGTTGATGATTAAAAAAGATCACATAGAAATCAGTCGCAAAGTACAGTGTATATGAAAGCAAACATCTTACTACTTTACACAGGAAATATATAATATCAATTTATATGAAGTACGCTTATCATAGATGTGTCTTATTATTCAAATGTTGATATGATCTCATACCCTATTATCACAGGAATTATGTAAACATATATAATGTTTAAGACAGTACGTCTGTCCTTTGTTATAAAATAATTATATAACAATTTAAACAATTTGCACATCTGTGCACACGTGATAGTACTGCATGTATCAATAAACAGTTACTAGAACACAACTTGGTATTTCTTATTACCAATTAACCACGCTATTAAAACTTTTCATATGGAACATGCTTAAAAAGTCCTGGATTCGGTATAAGTTGGACTTTAACATACGATGTATGTGTAGCTTTTATCGAAGATTGTCACTGAAATACCAGGAATGTTATTTATCAGCAGCATGGGTTTGCATTTTCAGTTGGTGTCGCCGTAATCCAGAACGGTATTTGTACGACTTACCACAGTCAATACACGGGTGAACCAAATTTCGATGTTGAGCATCTGTATTATTATACCATATTTATATAGCCCTTTTTTCATGTATACACACGTTCAAAAGTGCTGTACAGTCCCGACTAATACATGTTTAAAACAATAGACAATGTACATAAAATATACAAAAACATTTTTATCAACGCTATTTAGTCTCCCATCATATCGTATCATATTGCCGAAACGAAATGCAATATTAAACTTAGGAGACATGGTATATAGAAATACTTTGCTACAATAAGATAGTGGTGTACAACGATTTGATTATCTGTAGGGGTATTAACTGAATGTAAACCTCAACTAGGACAAGGATAACGTCAAGTACCATTACCACATGTCCTTAACCCTTAAAGGAATAGTGATACTTCCTTTAAAAGGGGGATGACTCACAGATGACATAAAGTTACTATCATCATATGAGTTACAAAGGTCGAAGAAATAACATACTTTCTTCAAGACCTTACCATAAAGGTCGAAGAAATAACATACTTTCTGTATGTCAACTTAAAGCACTCAAATCACCAAACGCGGAACGTACTATCATAACCTGTATATGTATGAGGCTTCATACCTGAATGCTGGTTAAGGTGATCCTGAAATCGATTTTTGATGGGAAAAGTCTTCACGTGGTGGACTTGCTTATGTCCAAATCATGACAAATCGTTGTCAATCGGAGAGAATATTTGTGAACGTGGAAAAAACGTGACAGAATTGCGTTGGTCAGGAAGCTCTCCGACCTTAGCACGTTTATTTTAAACATGTCCAAAACAAGCATATATATTGCGTCCCGATTCATACTTTGAGTCAGGTCTGTGATGATGAACTTGGTCAGTAAGAGTGTGAATGGGGTTTAAAAAAAATCATTGGTAGTTTGGTATCGCATTATAAAAATCCAGTTATACACATTGGCACTTAAGTATACCGTAATTATTTCAATGTTATTGCGCTCCAAAAACGGTGCGTTCAGACTGTCTTCATTGTTATCATCTATACACTTGCGACTGATTTCTATGTGATCTTTTTTAATCATCAACTGTCTCCATTGTTCTCAAAAATATGATACCATGTCATGTTTAAACTCATATATCTCGGCGAAAAGGACGAATAAAAGTGTGTAAATCTGCAAATAGACGGAGGATGGGTGTTATTTTGCCATGGTATAAGTCAAAGGGTAAGGATTTGTCACAAAATACCTTTTTGGGGATCAAAGTTTCAAATAACGCGGTTTTTTTGTAAAAAATCGCATACATTTTTCATGATTTCTCCCTAAATAATTCACGGTTTTGCTCAGAATTTTGTGTACTGATACCTCTTTTAACTGCGAATAAATGTACACACTTATAATATAAAAAACAAGCAATACTTACTTCCGCGAGTTTTGCATACATAAACACTGACAACTGTCTTCTAAGTGCCAACTGTTTTCTATGTACCGGGTAAGACGGTGTGTAAAATGTAAGGAATAAGTAAGTAAGTGATATCTTTCAATGTAACAATACTCCGTGTAACAGGCCTTTCTCCTATTGAGCATAATGCGCATAGTCTGAAAAAGGGGTTCGATGACGCCTTTCGTCCTAATAACTCGGACATGTGAAAGATAAAATCATCCATGAATTCGCGGACTTTGACAGACAACGTTTTGCATAGTACAAACGGGGACGAAACCAATAATTGTGGAGCAACTTATCAAAACTACCCAATTCGAGTTCAAATTAACTACAGTATATGGGCACTGCGAGTGATACCGGTTACTGGGTTAGTGCAATTTTCTTCCTCCTCCTCTCGTACTGTATATTGTCCGCTCTGGAGCATCATCGTTCAAAGTGCTGACTATTTACAAGGTGTATGTCGGGCTCAAACAAGTACTGGGTTAAAACAGTATTGAAGTATTTACATTATGCTGTGATGCCCGTCTTGATGGCTTCAGTGATGGGGGCTTCTGTCAGACGAGTGGGCAAAAGATTCCAGAGCCGGATGCTGGACGAGAAAAAGGGAACAGGATATGAGTATGTCCGGCAAAACGGTACCATGAACCTGGAAGTGTCGATAACGATGGGGTGTTTTTTTATAAGGCTGCTGGGTTGATGTCGATCAGCCTATACACTATCCTGTAAGCCATGTTGGCTATGGCGCAATGTATGCGCTACTGCAGGGGTTTCCGGCCCAGTTTTCTGCACCGTGTTACAGGTGCTACTGGTGGTATGGTAGTCATTTGTCACGAAGCGGACATCCTGTCGCTGGACAGCTTCAAGCTGTTGGATGCAGTTTTTCGCACGCGAGTCCCAGGCCCGGGCAACGTAGTCCAATATTGGTGGGATAAGATAGTTACAGCATTTGTCCTTGTTGGCGCTAGGCCACTTAACTAGGTTACAGCGTATGAAAACAATGCTGCTATTTGCTTTCTTAGTGACAGCTTCAATGTGCGTCTTCCACGGGAGCTGTTCAGACAGAGTGACTTTCAGATATAGCTCTTGGCTACTGTCAATGTCTGGCCATGTATTGTGTACGATACATATGTGGGTTTCTCTTCCTGCTAAACCGGATGGCATTTAGTGGAGTTGAAGGACACCTACCATTTCCTCTTCCCACTTTTGTAGACGGCCTAGGTCCTCTGGCAGTGATGTGGTGTCTTCCCGAGTCTTGATTATCCTGAACAATAAACAGTGATGAGCGAAAAGTCTTGATGTTGATGAAGCTTTTGCTGGGATGTCGTTTATGTACAGGAGGAAGAGGGCTGATCGATTTATTTTGCAAACTTCTTTAGTAATCGAGTTGGAATGCTGTTTTGTGTGGGTTCATGTTATCAAGCAACTTGGAGACACCTTCCTAACGGATATCTAACTAGTGGATTGACGTAATTCGTTCTAAATCCATCTTTGGCATTTGGAACTCCGTGATGAACACGCGGCATAATTGTCTGTTGAGCAGTGTTGCCTTCGTCTTAGGGTCACTATGCGAAATGCCATTGCTGCTAAGGGAGGAAACTCCACTTCTATCACAGCGCCTCCCTTTTACGAAAGTGTACAGTTTTTGTCTTCAATTACAATATCGTTCACGTAAGCATGGTATGCTTAACGACATTCAGCCATATAGTGTTTTTTTTAAATGAAGTCTCTTGTATTCTTCTATGTCTACACTGTTGTCGGTTTGTTTAGCCTTATGATGGGCTCTTTTCTTCCGTCGATTAAGACTCTTTATCGTTCTATTTTTCCATGGTTGACTTAAGACTGTAGATGACCACTTAGATGGAACACTAGTTTCAATAGCATTGGTACAAAAGTCACTGAATGCTGACATCAGTAGAAGCGCTGTTTGCACTTGCCTGAGAATGTCTTGATTGAGTCACTAAGCTGGATGGTATCAGCATTATTCAATAACCATAGTTTGCATCTCGGGGGTCTTTGTAGTGGCACGACGCAATTTGAGTAAGACAACATTGTGATCGCTATTTGGAGGTGCTGTCTTAATCTTGTCAACCAGAGAAGGCCTGTTTGTGATAAAAAGGTTAAAGGTATTCTTGTCTCCAGTCGGAAAAGATACCATTTGCTCTGATCCAATGATCGTAGATCGTGTTGAGCAGCTCATATTTGATTTTTGGAATTGAATTGGCTTCATCTTCCAGTCAATATCAGGCAAGTTGAGATCTCCTGCTATCCAGATGGTAGCAGTTGGATGACTGCTACGAACAGTTTTCATCTCGGCACACAGGTTGATCTCGAGGGACGCCTTTCCTTGATATTCAAAGTTGGCAGCACAACTTTCACTGTAAGTGTTTATATGTCATTTTGGTTATGATGATAACGCAACCATAAGGGATGTTGGGGCGATCACGTCTAGCAACGATTTGATAGTTTGCTGGCACAACATCCCTCTCCTGAAAAAACCTGGATGAAGCCAGTTTTCAGTTCCAATCACTATGTCAGCTTTAATCTCGTCAAGAGTAAGCCAATATCTACTATCTTTCCCCTCAGTGACTGGAAAGAATATTCATAACCCAAAGGACGACTTCACACTATCTAAACACTATCTAAACTCGACTACTACCATTTTCTGGCACTTTCAAATTGGTGCGTTTACTATAATAGTGGTTCCGTGTAGGGACCTGAAAGATCCGTTTCTTACTTGTTGTTTTCTATAATGAAGGGACCAAACGTTTAGATTGTCAAAACTCTTAATTATGTGATATGATAGATATGGTCTGGTGACAATTTGGCAAAAAAATCAAGGGGGTCTGCCATGAAAGGCAACAAGAGATGTTATATACCAAAATGTTCGGGAAGGTCTGCTGCTTCAAAAAAGGCGGGAGCCTTTCATGGGACGATATAGCATTTTTCGTAATCCAAGATGGCGTCCAAGATGGCCGCCATAATTTATGAACACACATGATAGTATATTATGTAATGTGATTTTTTTATTTATGTATTTACTGACAGGTTTTAGCCTGGATATTATTCATTTGATGATGTACATCAACTGGACATACTGAACTGACCACTAAAAGGTCAAGGTCAATGCCATTTCAAGGTCAAATCATGAAAAATAGCTGAAAAATAGATATTTCCTCTTTATCTTTCTTGTTTTAGCAAATGTTTTGTTATTAAGTGGGCATTAAATGTGATAAAATAGTTTGTAAACATATATATCTTGATTATCAGTTCAGTTTTCAATTCAAAATACTAAATCTGACATTATTATGCATGTACACGTTGACTGAGTTGGTATTCTTAGGTAACTGCATCCGTAATTTAAAATTCTAAGTTTTCTAATAAAAAGTTGTCATTCTAATGGTACATATATAAATAAGTGTTTGTATCAACATTGCTTGTATCTAATTTATAATTTACTTTAAATGAACTTGAAACTGACCACAAGGTCAAGGTCATTTCAAGGTCAAATTATGAAAAATAGCATGAAAATGAATATTTCCTCTCTAACTTTCTTGTTTTAGCAAATGTTTTGAATTCAAATTGGCTTTAAATGTGATATTATAGTTTGTTCATATATTATTTAATTATTAGTTCAGGTTATTATTCAAAATATTAAATCTGACATTATTTTGCATGTACACGTTGACTGAGAAGGTATTCTTAGGTAACTGCATCCATAATTAAAAATTCTGAGGTTTCTTATATAAAGTTGTCATTCTAATGGTACACATATAAATAAGTGTTTGTATCAACATTGCTCCTGTCTACTCTATATTTTTTTCTAAATGAACTTGAATCCGACCACAAGGTCAAGGTCACTTCAAGGTCAAATTATGAAAATTAGCGAGAAAATTGATTTTTTCTTTCTAATTGCCTTGTTTTAGCAAATGTTTTGGATTCAAGTTGCTATTTAAAGCGATAAAATACCTTATAAGCAAATATTCTGTAATAATTAGTTCAATTTGTGATTCAAAATATAATAAACTGACATTATTATACAATGACACGTTAGCTGAGATGACCTTTTTAGATAAAAACTTTCATATTTAAAATTCTAAGTTTCAAATACATTTGTATGGTTCAAAGTTTTCATTCTAGTAGCATTATTGATTTGATTATTGATTTGTAAAAGCATTACTATAGCGATGTTATAAAATGTACTCTAAATGATATTGTAACCAACCACTCAAGGACAAAGTCAATGCCATTTCAAGGTCAAACTACAACCTTTGAAGTACTTGAATATTTGATATTTTGTTGCAATGAAATGAGGTATGTTGTAGATCTACATTGCATTTTTGTTAATGGGATAGCAGGTATATTTTGTGTAATTCATTTCATTAGAAGACACATATTTTAATAGAAATTGAAAATCAAATCAAATTTTGTGACTGAAAATTATTTGGTGGAACATATTTAACGCAATTTTTACACAAATATACGTAATGTACAAACAAGTATCAATGGATAACTTATTTATCAGCCTGGAAGAACAGTGTGTGATGTTGAGCGGCCAAAATAATGCTAGTTTTACTATGACAACAGCACATTTATAACATTTAAATAAAATTCTTTGGATGGGTTACAAACTGGGGCCCGAATATACCATACTGACCCATTTCGGCACAGATCTGTAATTATCAAAAAGTTGTTTTTCAATTTGTAAGTGTGGAAATATACTCGAAATAACACATACTGGTAGTTTGTTTCTTTTAAAATTATGAAGTATTTTGTCAGTGTATTTTGTTGTAGATTACGATAGGCTAAGTGTACATACCATTTCATTCGCAGTTTGAGTAATAGAAATTTATGATTAATATTAATTTCACAAATCAGCAAATTCAATGGAAATTTCAATATGGCAATCAAACATTATTGTTTTATCTTGAGAAGTGCAAGTATGCTTCAAAAATATTTTCAAATCATGTCTTATTATACATACTGTAAATAAGCAAAAGTAACAAAACTGCATAGAGCAATATCCCCTAACCCTTGGGGGACAAACACAAGCACATCATCCTTTCCCAAAAGGGGATTCTATACACTAAAAGGTACATGTATAGGCATCCCAGACCCTACTTACCAGTTCCTACTACCAATAATTTAGCCATCATCGGCTGTAAGGTGTACTTACATCAACTAAATACAGTCGTACCTAACCCTACATGGTATTAATCACGCCGGATTACAGCAAAACCAGCTTGCATGCCCGAATCACCACCGAGTACACCTATTTCAGGATCTAAATGTCCTCAAACCACTGCATAGTGAACTCAGGCCCTATATTAACTTTACAATGGCGCGTCCAAACAGTTCGTACAAAACAGAGTACTTAAAATTGTCCATTAAAACCACTACTATAGGGCTTTAAATGCCACCAGCAATATCTGAAGACCTATGGGATACTGAAAACGAGAGTACAGCCGTCATATGCCGTACATGTATGCGGTACTCTCATCATTAATATGATTGGATTTCACATTAATTTTATAGTATTGAATTTCTCCCAATGGTTTCTCAAAATATCCAAATATAGCCATACAGCTGTATGGCCATATAAGACCGTAAGGGTTACTCTGTACCACTAAATACAGTCATATTGGGTCCAGAGGGGGAACTGTTCCAACTGAAGTGGTGCTCACAACCACTGAGTTCAGCCATATTAGATCATACAAGGTACTCACCACTACTGAATTCAGCAAAACAAGGTGGTTTGGGGGAAAATATGGTTCAAAAGTACAGCCATTCAAGGCTCAACACCACCAACAGATACAGTCATACTATACTCATACTATTGAGTATAATCATATTAGTACATATACCTGGCCCGATGTGGTACTTGCCACCACATGTAATAGCCAAATGAGTACATACACCAACTGACTACAGCCATTCTAGATCATATAAGGTACTCAATGCCACCAATTACAGCCACACCAGAATTTAGGGACAGTCATTATGTGCTCTATTGAGTAATCACCCCCACTTAGTGAGATGTTAAGCTGGAATGGTAGTTTCATCCTCTAAATGCAGTCCTACCAGACCCTACCTGATACAATCCATTACCAAGTACAACCATCCTAGGCCCTATTAAGTGCTCACAACTTTTGTGTACAGCCACACTATGCCATAGATATACTCACATACACTGAGGTAAGTCATCCAATGTCCTGTCTGTTACTTAACACTGTAAAGTCCAGCCATCACATGCCATATAAAGATTTCAACTCCACACCTTTCAGCAATTCCAGAACCTTGTTGGTACCAACCATAAGCCATTACAGCCAAATACAGCCATAGCAAAATTAGGTACCTACCACTACTAGTTACCAAGCACACTAGTTACCAAGCACATAGGGATACTCAACCACCACAGGGTACAGCTGTGTAAGGCCCAATAGATACTTACCTGTAGTCTCATCATGTCCGAGTTAAGTCAGATCAGGCCCTTACTGGGTCTCATGGATATATGCAATACTTGTCAACCCTGCATGCGATAGTACCTCACACATAATCAGGTCCAAATATATATATGATACACCAATTCATACCCTGGTAGCAATGGATAACATTAGGAATGGGGGTATTAAGAGTGATTAATATAAGTTGAAAACGTGTTTCACAATCGACCTTAATAAATGAATATAACCTTGATCTGTAGTTTCATAAAGTTGACTGGAACAGCCTTCGTGGCTACTAGTTAACTAGTCTCTATTTGACGGAAGTGTCCTAGTTGCTATGTGTACAACAAACGAACAAGTTTCTTTATAAGATGTGTTACACACACAAGCATCACTGACATATATATAAGGGTTTAAGACAAATGTCGAAAGCAGACATGGAAGGCCGCACTCAACTTAACCAGCCGACTACAGAAACAGTAAACAGTACTTCCAGGAAATAATGTTCTGTCCCGATATTGTTTATATATTTTGTGTTTCCCTTAAATATAGACTTCTTCTAATGAAATAAATTACATTTAGTGTACCTGCTACCACATCTATAGTAAAACGATAGATATAGATCTACAACATTTTGCATATATGTATAATTTGCCACTAAATATCAAATCTTCACTCTTCAGGTACGTTTGTAATTTGACATTGAAATGACATTGACCTTGAGTGGTCCTTTTCAAGTCAGTTTAGAATACATGTAAAAGTTTATAGGAATAACATTTTAACAAACATTTAATAATATCATTACAATGAAAAATTAATATTTGAAAACTTGAAATTTTAAAAATGGAAACATTTGTCTAGAAATGTCATCTCGGCCAACGTGTCAATGCATAATAATGTCAGTTTTTTATTTTGAATCACGAATTGAACTAATTATTACAGAATATTTGCTTACCAAGTATTTCGTCGCATTATATACCAACATGAATACAAAACATCTGCTTAAACAAGAAAAGAAGAGTGAAATATCCAATTTTCATCATTTGACCTTGAAGTGACCTTGACCTTGTGGTCGGATTCAAGTTCATTTAGAAAATATTGTAGAGTAGATACCAGCAAGGTTGATACAAACACTTATTTATTCATGTACCATTAGAATGACAACATTATATAAGAAAACTTTGACTTTTAAATTATGGATGCAGTTACCTAAGAATACCTTCTCAGTTAATGTGTACATGCATAATAATGTCAGATTTAATATTTTGAATTGTAATAAAAGAATATATGTTTACAAACTATAATATCACATTTAATGCCAATTTGAATACAAAACATTTGCTAAAACAAGAAAGTTAGAGAGGAAATATCCATTTTCATGCTATTTTTCTATAATTTGACCTTGAAATGACCTTGACCTTGTGGTCAGTTTCAAGTTCATTTTAAGTAAATTATAAATTAGATACAAGCAATGTTGATACAAACACTCATTTATATATGTAACATTAGAATGACAACTTTTTATTAGAAAACTTAGAATTTTAAATTACGGATGCAATAACCTAAGAATACCTTCTCAGTTTACGTGTACATGCATAATATTGTCAGATTTAATATTTTAAATTAAAAACTGAACGGATAATTAAAGAATATATGTTTACAAACTATTTTATCACACTTAATGCCTACCTGAATACAAAACATTTGCTAAAACAAGAAAGTTAGAGAGAAAATATCTATTTTTCAACTATTTTCATTATTTGACATTGAAATGGCATTGACCTTGACCTTTTAGTGGTCAGTTCAGTATGTCCAGTTAATGTACATCATCAAATGAATAATATCCAGGCTAAAACCTGTCAGTTTATACATAAATAAAAAAATCACATTACATAATATACTATCATGTGTATTCATAAATTATGGCGGCCATCTTGGACGCCATCTTGGATTACGAAAAATGCTATATCGTCCCATGAAAGGCTCCCGCCTTTTTTGAAGCAGCAGACCTTCCCGAATATTTTGGTATATAACACATCTTGTTGCCTTTCATGGTAAGGTAAAGTTGAAAATAGAGCACTTTTATCCTAATAGTCACCAGACCAATATGTGACTCGAGTTACACAACGCAATTTGTTCTTACCTGATATATCTCGTTTACCAACTTCTGAAAATGTTTTATTTATTTTTGATAGTGTAGGGACAGTATCAACAAAGGAGCTACCCCTGGGCAATACTGGACATGTATTTAGTGGATCTATACATTGTAATGGTACAGAACTGTCGTTGGAAATGTGTGATATTGTACAAGACCAACATGATTGTCCTGTGTCCACCGTTATCTACATCGAATGTTTAGGTAAGGCACTCATCATACTGATTCCTTCAATACAATAAATCATATTGATTGGGGCCATACCCAGAGACAGGCTTCCTACTGCCCCTTCTACAGTATTGGGGTAAATATAGTGTATACTTCGTTTAAAAAAAGGACAAAGTTGAAATTTTGACGTTAAATCGAGGGATTAAAAGGAATTTCTACCATTTTAGCTAAATATTATCATACATGGGAATATACAACGTTCAAGCGTTTAAGGAGCCTAAATATATTAAATTCCGATTAATTATCTTAGATTCTAACAAGGTAGCCTTCGGGCGATAATTTTTTTAAAAAGTTTCAAAACCTGAAAAACAATTATGCTTTCATATCTATTAGATCATTTTCGCTTCAGTTTTAACCGAAACTCTCTCTGTGATTTATTGGACATGCGAACTGTTCATTTTCATACGAAAGTGTTCTAGAACACCCTATGAAATTGTAAGAATCGTCAATGTTTCGTCGATTGAATCAAAGTACACGAAACCCATCCATGCTCCATTTGGGCCCTTGGGTGGGGTCACCGTTTTTTGCATATATTTGTGAAACTCTATGTTATCCAGCTCTATTACGGTGGGGCCTTTTGATTTACTTTGATGCTTTAGGTTATGCATGTGCAACGTTCCGTATATTTGTGTAATGTTGTGTTGCCTTCCCCGTCCGATTTCCCGTTATCTTTTTTGGTGTCCAGTCAAATGATTATTATGGGAAAATATTTAATACGGCTTGACATTTAAACACAGAGTTGGTACATTTATTTTGTAAAATAATTAAGTGAATTTAGTTAATTGCACAATTACAAAATATTTTAGGTGAACGCTGGTCCGATTGCTAACTGGCTTTAAAATACAATATTGAAGCAAATAATTATACCAAACGTTTTGTGGTCCGATATATTGCCTTATCAACATTACATGTTTTCTCTGTTATACTGTTGTCTTTCAGGTGGTCCAATGGACATAGTACCGGTCGGAAATAAATCTAATGAAGGTATATTTATCATGTATAACTGGAATAAACTATGGACTGTTGGAAAGCAGTTTTCATCTGCAACGGCAAAGACATTGTGTAATCTACTGGGACACGGGTGAGTCAAATAATGATATTTTAATTATCTACTGCTAGTGTTTACAGACGCATTCTATAACGCATTATAAAACTGTGACTAACTTAGAATAGTTAAATATTCGCTAAATAAATTCACATCTGAAAAAGATCAAGAACATTGTGGCCAAGATGCTTATTATAGTAGTATAACCATATTCTCACTGGACGTTGGTATCGATTGCCGTGGTTACCAAAGTTCTGTATAAATATCAATTGTTTAGCAATTTTTAGAAAGGACAATTCAATAAGCATTATTACCAGTCTGTAATTATATCTAGTCATGTTGTTCTAATGATAGATATAATGTGTGTATAGTGAAAAACGTATCATGTGGCGGTCATGGTGTTTGTAAATAAGTATATAAATGTTGCCGTTTAAAGTTTAAATATTTTAATAAACCTGTGTATCTGATGATTTATATTTTTTATATCTTGGGTCTCATTGTTTGTCAAATGGGGTTAATTTGGTAATAAGAAACATGGGTGCTACTTTTGAGAGGTTATTATCTCCATAATATGCGCTAAACAATACGGACATGTTTTGTATACGTAGGTACGAAGGAGCATCACACCATCTGGCTCGTTTACCCTACAATGTGTCATTACCTGAGTACACGACATTAAGGGCACTCGATTGTCAAGGGAATGAGACTGACATTGCACAATGTCAACGAAACATTTTCTACCCATGTGGACCCTGCCCAGTTGCACATCCTTCCGGATTCGCTTTGTTGTACTGCAATGGTAAAACTTTATCTTAAGTTGATAAGTTTAATGATTTTCAATGTCGATTTTCTTTATTTATTTACTAGCTCTTTTCGCACTTTTCTGTACTTAATGCTTCTACAACTGCTCTTCGTCTACATCTGGTTTGGACCTACCCTCTGGTGTGATATCCTGCTTATTCCTATTCCTTCCATTTAAGGCACCATGGCTCTTCAATATACTAGTAGTCATTGCGGTCTCACTTTTTACTCTGTTCGTGTGATGTCCATCCTATTACTCTTTGCTGTGTATACTGGTACATTGCTTTTTCTATTCACATGTCATGATAGTTCCTTCCATCACTTCTTTGATGTGGCCAATGTATTCTTGATATTCTCCGTTGACATCTTCCTTATGATTCAAGCAGTTTTTGGTTATTGTTTGTTTATCATACAGTCATGTATATTGTACTTCTCAAGGGGATTTCATTTCAACATGAATTGCTTGTTGTTCATTTCGTAGATGGTCATGTAAATCGTAAGTCTTTTCTGGTTGATTGTAAATCCAAGCTTAACAGCTTCTTACTGTATGTTTAAATTTTTACTTTGCATATGTTGGTGCGGACTTCAATACAGTTTAATGCATATAATGAGTCAATCCAATTGCTTGGCATGTATACTTTATTTATTTATGTTTTACCAGAGTGTCCACCCGGTTACTATGGTAGCCATTGTACAGAGTGTACATGTAACAACAGAAGTACTGAACCATGTGATGTACATACCGGGGAATGTACATGTATGGATGGATGGTCGGGAACATCATGTGAGATGGATATTGGTGAATGTGAGACAGCTATAGCAGTATGTCCTAACAACTCTGATTGTGCAAATACACCTGGTTCCTATGTGTGTATTTGTAGAACGGGATACACACTGACTGAAGGTGTCTGTAGTGTCCTAGACGTCGGTAAATATATTTCTGTATACTAATACTACATATTTGTATAAAAGTATTTAAAGGACCATTGTCACAAATCAAAAGTGCACAACTAAACATTTAACTAAGCCATTAGGTAGGCGTTTAAACATATACAGCATTGCATCCAAATATCTCCATATTACACTACAAGTATAATGGTTTTCCTTCGACAGCAGAATATGGACTTGTTTGTTTAATGCTCAGAATCCCAGACCTCAATAAGTTCGAAGAGCTTTGGATGCCATTATATTATGACAGCAGCTAACACTAGTTTGTGAAATTCCCACTAGTAACTGGCCAATATAATACATCTGCAATAGATTTACGTAGTTCGCGATCGAAACGAACCAGTTCCAAATTTCTATATTCAACACACATGACAAATATAATTTTGGCATCCTGCTATTACTGCATACACACGAGCAACTTCTTTTGACTGCAGGTCTGTTTTTCTCAAATATAAATGCCATCATCTACAATAGGTTTGTCGGGAAACAGTTGAGGTGCATTTCGCTGTGTTGGTGGGAGGCAAGGTTTAGGGATCGGTTTATTGATACACTCAACCGCTTTAAAAACGCACCACATATGAAATATCGGGTTTTGTGATGAAAACGTCAATCTATGGTTATTTATTTTCGGATTAGTAATCTTCAGTTTATACACAACGAGTTGTGTGATTTCCATGCCATTATCATGAATTTAAAATAAATTATGATATAGATAACACAGTGACCCAGAAAAGTGAAAGTCACCATTTCAAAAGCAATTAGTAGGTAGTATTTAGTTTTGAAAGAACAGCCCTGCTTCCTAGCGTCTTCGATTACTTGTGTCAGGTTTTGTGGGATATACGAGAGTATATCCAAAAGTAATGTCACTGATGCTGTAAAATCGTGCATAATGTCTGTAAAACCACACAATTTTTCACACCGTAACTTCAGTCTATTTTGAATATGATGACCAAATTTCACAACAATGCAAGGAACAGTTCTTGAAATATGAGCATTTACATGAGACAAACTTACGAACATCGCCGCAAGTCCGACGTCAACGACGTCATAATGACTATAAGTGTCCTCTAGATAGTCACACAGCTAAAGCTTTAACTCACCACATAAAGGATCGCAGTTTTGAACGTCGAGTTTAATTGTCCGCGTTAAAAATACTCTTGGTGTTCTTTTCGGATCTACTACAGACCGTTCAAGTCACTCTCTGTTGACAATGATTTGGTTATACCTGTCTCTTGAAAGCTTATACTACATGTACACGAGACTACGTTGCCGCCGTGCGTAGCGATAAGTTTCATAAAGCGACTTTCATAACTTAAGGAATCAAAGCGCCGATGGCACTGGAAGAACAGGGATTGTTCCTGTCGTCAGAAAAATATTTGTCCAGTCACAAAGCATATGAGGACATATGCCACCCCAATGCCATATGTATTTTCCAGCATCTAGTTAATACATTATTACCTCTACTGCCTATACTACTCGCAGTATTTAAACATTGACCGGATGGTAACCTAGCTTACGTAACAGTCGCTGTCTCGATATATTTACCAAGCTTCCTGCAATAAAGTGCTAAGTCATAATGCAGCATTATAAACACTGTCTCGGCTAAAGATTTGGCGATAAAGTCCGAAGTCATCCCGCGGAATGCGCAATTGGAGCTATTTTTAGCTCGTAATCATGTCTAGTGTATTTTTAACGCTAACACAGAACAGGGTTAAGCACCCTGTTCAAAAAGTGAAGTACTACGCGCAACGTCTTTTTGTCACAAATCGGCCGTGTTTTCGCTAAGTAATCAGTGCGTTGAAAGTATATTGCGAGTTTCAAAATATAGCGACGTCAATGAATTTTTAGCAGCAGACACAAAACAGTTGTTTCATCACGCCACGAAAGTGTCGTCTGCTTTCTATAATTATTTTTTATAAAAGACGCATAAAAGAAAATTGTTAAGATTATGAAAAAAATCGGAATTTTCGCGTGCGGCGATATGACGTCATAGGTATATTTTAAATGTACATATAATCCAATTATGATAATCGAAAAACGCAGCCCGTTGTATATTGATCAGAATTGAATTACTGCACATTTTGATATCGTTTTTATACGTATCGGCCAATAAACAAATAAACCACGAGAGGAGTGACATAACTTTTGGATATACACACGTATAACTAATATGTTATTTTATGTGTTAACTTTATTTGTGTGTGTTAGTGTGTTCGAAGGTAAGTTAGACCACAGCTTACTGTAACTGACCAATCAACGAGCAGAAAAAGTGTTGAATAAATCCCATAAAAAATTTTATACAACACTTTTCTGTGGTATATAGAAAAAGTGTTGTATATAAACTTACATTTATTTATCCAATACTATTTAGGCCAAGCAAAATAATCCATCAAGTCAGGAATTTATAGCTTTATTGTAAACACAATCCATCGACAAGTGTGATTGTAACAGTGAAGTTCAGCATTAACAATCACTATACATGCATATATCCAATACAAACATCAACCATAGAGTTTAAAGAGGATGAAGCGGCGTTTTCAATGACTTAAAATTGTTACTTTATATCTATATTTTGTGTAACTAGAGTAAAGTATCATTAAAATACAGAATATTCTATTGCTGAAGCAGTAAGAATTACAATAGTATCGATTATAAAACATATACATGCACTTAAATACTATTTAAGCAGTTAAGTATATCTAAAAAAAAATTAAATCATTGTTAATTAATGAACTATTCAGTTATAACATAAGAGTTTTCTGCTTTTTTACAAAATCGGTATGCCGATGGCGTTTGTACGTAGTTTGGATGATAAGTTACACTGCAGTGCCTCTAACGGTTGTTTATAATAATACACAGCAGTGCTTCTATGCCCACTACGTGCCATTATTGCTTGTTCGTCAAAATTGTTTTCATATAGACGGATACCCTGTACATTTAAATGATGAAAATGTAGTCCTGGTAATATCTTAGAATTGCGTCATTGTGCATCTTGCTTGTATGCTGAACATGTCAAAGAATGTTGCTTTCTGGTATCTTTCGGCAGACGCTGTTCTGAGTGCGGTTGCACGTCCTTAAACCTTTGATTTTCATTCAGATCTTTGACTAAAAGGTCTCAGGATGGAAGATGCTTGATTTGCGTAACCGCGGTTACGTCCTCAAATTCCAAAAACATACTACATGTCGATGGCTTAGAATGAGAAGGTCGTTACTACAAAACCGAAAACATCATGCATGCAAGAGAAAACTTGTTTGTAATTTACTCTTTAACTATAGGAAAACAAGTTTTTAAAATTTCATTTTGGTCAACATGACAATTTGAGATTTTCATGAAAATAGGCTCATAAGAAGCAGATTTCAAATATGCATGAGTCTTATAAGGTCGTAAGTAGTAGTTACGACCTTCTTATTCTAAGCCATCGATGTAGTAGTTTCATCAAGTGAATCAAATTCCACTACTTGGTTTTAAAAGCACATGCATGTACACTTGCTTTAAAAAAGATATGTAAAATATGTACGATACAGATAGAAAGTTGACCAATGGAATGTTACCAACATAAAAAAAAAATACCCGTGCACCAAACATTCCTTGATTTTATTTTATGAATGGCTAATGTAAACGATTTGGGGATATTGTGTTTACTAAGTATTAATCATAGTATTAAGTAGTTGATTGTTGTGCAAATTGTATCTGAGAAACTAACACTTTTAGCTGTGGTCTAAGACAGATAGATCTCTCGTAAGTGTTGGGTATGAAAACATAAAATCTCGCAAACTCGATTTAGTTTTCATACCCAACACTTACTCGTGTTCTATCCTATACTTAATCTTATCAAGGGGTATACCCTAAAGCATGGATAATGGTGGTTTAATGGTGGACATTCCATGGGGATTGGTGTCAATGGCCGATATTTTCTGTGTTTTTTTTGTCACTTGACGGACACATATTCAGCAAAGTAAGTTCATTTTCTTGTTTAATATGTGGTAACCACCTAGCCATTAGTTTAAGCCACATATCGACGGTCTGTTTAAGTACGTCAGTGCAGCGATAAAAGACTGAAAGAAGGGATGGTGACATCGGGTGTCCGTAGTCCCCATCGATTTTTATTAATTCTGAGGTATCCGGGGCATTCTGGTTGTTTTTTCTGTGTTTGCTAGCTACTTTATGTATGATTTACCGCTTAATACTGTTTCTGGTTATTTAAGAGACTCCATGTGCATATTTTTAACGTTTGAGGCGATTTCATGGAGACTCGTCCACTTCAAGACCTTCTCCATTCAGACTTGTTATTATTTCGATTATTTTGTAAACCAAATGTACTGGTATTATAAACATGGAAGTAATCTCTATTTTGAACCAATTTCAGGGCTACCGTCTTACAGAGGATCTTGGCTTGATGTTGCGAGTACCACATTATTGGAACTAAATAAAGTGATAACACTACCACTGGCAGCAATAATTGTTGTGGTTTTCTTATTTGTACTCTAAAGATATGCATATAATAATAAAGGGTGATCTTATAATTGTGTGCTCTATTTATTACGCACCAGGCAAATCAAACCCTGGCACCTCAACACCGGGTTTTTACATTTTTATGTCCCGCCACTGCCGATTGAGAGCAGGACTTTTGCTCCGCACCTAAATACGCAGATTGAAAATACAGCAGGGAATATGTTTTCCTGGTAAGGGCGGGATTGTTACTTTTTGTAAAACCCTCGGACAGGGATTTTACCAAGGATTAAAAATTCAACACCGCCCTGCCCCGGGCTAAGGGTTTCAATTGACTGGTGCATTGTGTATATGTAATGATATTCAGTTGGACTGACAAAAGGCCTAGTAGTAGCCGTCTTCTCTACTAGATGGATATTATCTTTTTTCCGAAATGTGTGCTTCAGGCTACATCAATTTGGTAGATTGTGGTTTCAAATTTATTTGAAACACCCACCATACTCTTCATATTATATAGCCTAAAGTAAAGAGCGAACTCGGTATTTGTCGGGTATTCTTATCCTAAGCATGTCTATTCATACGACACAACAAAACTTCCTAGTCTGTGTATTATATTTCATTGTAATGTAAACTAGACTACACTTAGCGGCACTTCTAACGCTGCCATTTATATATTTCAGTTTCCTTGGAAAGTCCTCGATCATTTTTTATGAAATTTGGCACACGTGTATAACAATATTTGACACAAGTTCTGGCGAATTTTCCGCTCGATCCGACAATAGACTATTGCATGATATGTCTTCAACAGACTGAATACTAAAAATGAAAGTCGCATTTTTATCGCGCAATACCGGTCACCTGGTCGTTATGTGTGCGTCTAGATGTCCTTTCTTCCTATAATAATTGTGCGTGTTGACATTTTATTTGCTCATGTCTTTTAATAATCATAAACGATATTTACCAACTATCTAAGAAAGGAAAAAGTTTGGTTTTGCTTCAAAAAAGAGTGTTTACCGTAACAATAGCGTGTCGGTTGAAAAATACGATTCCTAAGAATAACGCGGGTTAGTCTCAACTTGAAATTTAAATCTAGGGTGACCAAAATTGCATTAAACTGAATAAATTTAACTCTACTACATACTATGTACATTCATTATTTAGAAGAAATTTATGTTTGATCATTCAAACAGCCTCATTTGAGGTTAAACGTTTATTTTAACCCGTCGGCTTTACATTTATAATACGAGTAGATTTTCTGCTATTTCGTTTCCTCGGAAATTGTAATGTTGATGAATTTTTTAAATATTTTTTATTGTGAACACTTATGATATAACATTTGAAGTATTAAAGAAATAAAATCTTGAAAATACTCGATTTACCCTTAATTCTAACACGATTCGCGGATTAATCCAATACACAAAGGACGAACCGAACCATGTTTTATTGCCCCCATAAAAGATACCTATCAAATTGGCTGTTTCTATTTACGCCCAGTATCACTTGACATATTTAAGAATGAATGAACGTAAACTTTATTGTAAAATTTACTACGAGTCACGATGACAAGGCGAGCTGCACGAGAATCCAGTGTTACATCTATGACGCATCTATTTTTAGAAACTCCAATATACTCTAGAAACCAAGTTTTATTAAAGCTTCTGATAATCAATCCATTTATATTTTTCATTTTATGAAATAGATACCATATACTCGTGTTATTAAAATTGTTTCAATGTTTAAATTGTGGTATTTCCTTCAGAAAATTACGAAGGTCGTTTTCATTAACGAGGGGGGGTAATTGTACCAGCAAATAAGCCACTCAATTTCATCGTGGAATTATGTTCAATGTCAAATGGAATGCGCGCAGTTAAATAGTGCGGGATATTATCGTATTTAGAATCGAAATAAAAACTCTGTTCTTGCATATTGTCGGTGAATAAAACACGGGCACTCGTTCGGATGCGGAAAATTAAATCACTCGTGCTACGCACTCGTGATTTAATTTTTCCGCAACCGAACTCCTGCCCGTGTTTTATTCACCGACAATAAACGCGCACAGATTTTTATTTCTTAATTAATACGCTATTTAATTTTGTGACTTTATAATATCGGGTGACGTAAATTACTTATTTACCGCGAATTTTCATACCCATCAATTTCCAAAATTTCAAAAGCAGTAAGAGGCACATGCTTTAAACTAAAACTGGTGAAAATTTGATAAAGTTATCTTGATCGGTTCTCGAGATATTAAGAAAATTCAAGTGGCAGCGTTAGAAGTGCCGCTAAGTGTACACTTGGGCACATCTATAGTGGATTCAAAGATCTCTGTCACAACCACGTAAACAAACATTCACCCCGGTCGATTATTAAAGGTGTGTAAGGATTAAATTCTACCATCAATAATACACTTAATTGATTAAAAAGCTAATGGTCCTATAGCATAGTGGTTATACTTGCTGCAATTAGCTATTTAGAAATGGAACATTATGGCAGTTTTGACAGACATCTTTGAATCGACAATAAGTATAGTTCGATTTCGAGCATTGAGCCGTGACTGCACTTTTAAAGTTTAATGCATTCGCCGATAAACTGTAAATCGATAAATTACACACAGTAGTAAGTAGCATATCTTTAAATAATGACTGTTAAATAAATCACGGGTTACCTCTTCTGCAAGTTCATGGCTCAGGGTTCAAAGTTGAACTATATCGTTATGTTATATTAAATGTGTAACAGCGTGTTTAAGCTACTAGTATTACATTTATATGAAGTAAACTTTATTTGGAAAATGTCGTCAACTATCGCGTACGGTTATATATCATATAATGTGATACACATTTCGCTGATTTAATTATTTCAACGCATCTGGTTATTTGTAACGATACCGCTTTGAAACACATTCGTTAAATCATTAATATTCGAGGGGGGTTAATTTCGTAGATTTCGAGAGAAGATCTCAACTAACGAAGTAAAATCTCTACGAATATTAATAATTTCTATAGTATATAACTTAGTGGATAAGATATCGTTCAAATTACGTCTCCACGAAATGGTATTTTTCACCAAAACCACGAAATTTTGCCCCTTTGAAATTGATTTTACTGGGTATGAAGGTTGATTTTACAGTAGATAATTTCTGTGACGAATTTATTCGTAATCGTGAGTATGTATTTTATGTACATGTGCATTTTTCAGTGACAAGTAATGAATTCACATTTCGGCCAATTAACGAGAATGAGAATGAGGGCTATGTTGAAATGCGAATTAACAGAACATGGGGAATCATGTCTGTGCCGTATACCAAGTTAGATGATAACACAGCTAGGATTTTATGCCGAGCATTTGGATTTGGGTATGAGGTTTTTTATTTAAAAGCAGAAGGCGTATGAGTTATATAGTTCTGTGTGATGCAATTGCGTTGAATTTCTTATTCGTGTGGGTTCTCTCGTGCGAACTAATAAACGGTGTAAGGACAGTTCGTTTAGTTTTTACAGGGTGCTAACGCTGTTTTGAGTAGACTGAAATTTTGAATCTCGCAACTTGATTTTTAGCACACACACAAAATTAGCTTACATAATATTATAAAGAAATAGTTCAACGATAGTGCTTCTTTGCACATTTCTCTGCAGATTGGAACTCAAAATAAAACTAAAATTAACTATGTCTGTATTACGATGAATAATAATTTTTGCAGGCAAAACATTATACTTATAATTGTAAATATTACTACACTGTGTCTTTTCACTAGTTCCATGTTCTATTTATAGCATAGCTAATATTTGTACCGCCGCATATTGTTATACATGAGAAACAAAAAATTGCAAACAATAAAGTAACCATTTTTACAAGAAAGTATTATTAAGTTCGGATTCGCCAAAACAATGTTTTAAATCGGCAAATATTTTTTCCGGCGACCAGTTTGTTTAAACTGCAGAGTCATTACATTCTAGGGAAGCAACTCGTATTTATAAAGCATGTCAGTTTAATCACACTCAACTGCAGCGGCGTCACAACTGGGGCGACAGGAGCGGCAATCGCCGCCCTAATATTTGGGAAAACAAAGCAAACAAAGATTTTGTGAAAATAGGTATAAATTATTATTTCCAAGCTACAAATTGTGAATTGGAGCAGCAAAAACGGCAGATCATGACCGTTGGTTTCTAAGGCGATGTAATGACACCTATTTGTTAATGTAATCCAATCAAGCATGAAAATGTGTTGTATGATCTAGTTCACACTTGTTAATTGAATGACCTTCTGTACATATACATTTTGTCAATTTTGCCAGTATTAGAAGGATTTTTTCTTCATGTACGTGTAAAATCCGTTACGCTATACTATGTAAAAGAAAAGTTCTCCTAAAGTTAAGGTTGAAATACTTTGTGTACGAAATGTTACGGGTATGCTCTAGTGTTAGCTATGTATTGTAGATTCTTTTTATCCTACATATTGGAAACCTTAAAATCCTGTTTTCGTAGCGCTATCAGCTTTTGGATTTGACAAGCTGTTGTACACAAGTTATGTTTTCTTCGGTTAATGTACTATACTACATGTACTGCAAGGGGATAAAGCGCGAAGTCATCCCCGTGAATGACAAATTTTATCTATTTTTAGCATCAAGATCCCATATGGTTTTGGAAATACGCTAACCTATAACAGGATTGCTCACGCGCCCTGTTTAAAACACGTTATGTCATACTCTCTGATATTTCAAGTCATTTTGATATACATAGTATATAATCTGTCACTAACTTAAGTTATTTGTATTTATTTCAAGGTTGACCGGATTCAGTACACGCGCACAGTCTTCTTTTGAATTACGTCACAATATTTTCCTCTGGAATACTCTTATACGATGTAATGGAACAGAAAGTGACCCTAGTCAATGTGCGCTAAACATACCCTCCGGTGGACCTTGGGAATCAACACTACCCAAAGGTTGGACAATGCTTCATTGTTTCGGTAAGATTTTAAACTCGGTAGTGTTTGTGTGTGTGAAGTTGACAGTTAGCAGCTAGATGTTCATTCAGAAGGCAACCGAGTTCAAAGTTGATAGAATTGACTTCAAAAGTAAAGTCAAAATAGAAAACATGTATTTGAGTTTACAGATGACATAATTACGCTCAGAACTTCGTAAGTGAAGTCAAAATTGACTACTAGTATTTCAATTACTAAATGTAGAATCAGTAGAAGTGTTGTTATTCTTGGGTGGTTTCTTTTCAAAACATGGCATGTACAAAATATTAAGACGCGTCTATTATAGTATTGATATTATTTATATTACATAGCGTATAATTTTGGGTATATTTTTTCCTGACGTCGGCCATTTTTTGTGACGTTCACTTATGGCACAAGTATGTAAGTGTGTCCAAAAAGAAAGTATACAGTTTCGGTCTATTTTAATAAAACCTTAACGATATGATATCGCTAAAAAATTCACATGGTTAGTCAAAAGATGCAAGTTTTTCTGGCGCCCGTTTGATAATTTTAACTTGGATATTTGTTTTAAATGTTAATTTTCTAAAATTATCGTATTTTTTCCGTGACGTTATATTGACGTAATTTACAACGTTTTCATAATGTCTGTATTTCTCAAGCTTTATGTCTTACACTCATTCTTGCCAAGTGTCAATTACATTTCACCAATGTCTAAACTGATTTCATATTGGCACCGCCACATAGCTCCTATCTGGACTGATACCCGGTTCCATGTATGAGACTGGTTTTCTTTTATTACTGATTACACAGAAATAAGTAGTTAATAGCCAGTTCCGGTTTAGGACGCACTATCGAAATAACCCTTTTGATTTGGGGTCAAAGATGTAATGTTTTGTAGCCTGTATTAGTCTTCGTTTTAGCCAGTTAAATTTGGTTAAGAGATGTGCGTCTTATTTCGCAGAATTTAACGGAAAGTGTTCCTAACACAGTGTTATTTTTGCTGTTTATGCTTATTTTAACGACTCTATCGTTTGACAGAGAGCCAACGATCACATGAACACCGGAAGCATATGAAAATGGAAAATTGGGAGCGCACAGAATCCATGCACAATTTAGTCAAGTCATTTTGGAGATATCGCGAGGATTTTACAAGTTTCGCGTTAATTTTCATAGTATGTCGTTTCTCAGAAATAATGTTACGTCCGGGATGCTCGACGGTGCGTGCCTCACCATGGTTACAAAAAAGTGACGTCATCAAGTAAATAATGATGTTATCATAAAGTAAATTTAAAAAATCGCGAGATAATTGATTGGTCTACAGCAGCTTGTAATTCCATTACTCTAGTTCCAATATTTCAAAATTGAGAAGGAAAGTCTTCGAATATATTAATCACCCCTCGTATATATATGACGTGTCTCATGAGCATGGGCATGTTCGTTGGCTTGTAATTGGCTATTCACTAGCGATGCAGATAGACAAATAGAAGAAGTAAACACATTATGTTACTTACCTTTGTTTAGCCAGTTTATTTCTGAACATGGTAGCAAATATTTCTTTTGAACGTTGCATGGTTCGTGCAAGTCACACAATGCAATACACGGTGTTGGGTGAATAAAACAAAACATTTGGTGTCAAAATAATTTCTAGGAAATACCACTGCGGCGTTGCCTTTGGATGCTTCTCATGATTTTTCCTGAGAAACACCAAAAGGCAATTTGAGAAGATCAGTTAGTAGAAATGTGTGCACAAATAGTCAACACTTTTAGAGTGGAATGATGGGAAACACCAGACAGACAGGTATTGTGAAAACGTCGTATAAATGAATTATGCCGAGCATAGCCTTTTTTGCTTTATTTCTACTGAAACATGGCAGGCATATATATGTACCTCCACCCGGATTTGAACCTGGGTCGCCAGATTAGACAACAAGCGCACTAACCACTGAGCTACGTATATTACGTCAAAATTATATCACGGACAAAAACAAACTCTTTTAGGAAATTGACATTTTTTAAAAAAATATTCAGGTTACGATTTTCAAACTGGACTGGGAAAACTTACTCTGGTCTTACCATGCACAAGGTTACTTTGCGAAAGCAAAACGTAGAGATTTGATAAAAATACCAAGAAACTGTATACTTTGTATTTGGATACCATGCATATAATCTACAGAAAATGTTATGTCAAATAGCAGGTTTTCCTGTATGTGTCTGTATGTACAATGTAGTAACAACATTTGACTTGTCACAGATTTCAACATTAGTGAGACTCGCTTGTATGGAGGAAAAGTACCTAATGAAGGCAGACTAGAAGTGAAAGTTGACGGCAGATGGGGAGCCGTATGTGAGCATCTTAACGAAGCTTCAATATCAAACACTAACGCCTTCTGTTTACTGTCAGGATACGCTAAAGACAGGTATGTCGAAATAACGCTTCAAACTATCACTGCTTGCAGTCAAAGCGCTGGTAGCGCTCAAGGAAAATAATTTGATCAGTAACAAAGTAAATGACGGAGTAGCGCCTGTCACGTGCGGAGTCACGTGGCATGAGTCTTATTAAGAAGGCAAATGCAGTTTTTATAACAGTTTTCGAAAATTAATTGTGTCACTGTACATGTAGACGGTATTCAATCCAAACAAACAATCCATCCTGTAATAGAAGATAGAAAAATATAGTTAGACAATAAATGTGTCGAAACAGAGAAGCGAACTGTAAATCTCTCAAACAGTCTGTGAATCTAGCCTTTTCCACGTAAGGAATATATGCCATAGAACTCCGCTGTATGTTATCTTTATCACTAGCTGTCATCTATCCTTGTTTACGCAACATTATACGAGGGGTGTTCCAGAAATAATAGGACTTTTCTCATTACTTCTTACTCAACACTTACATTTTAATGAAATTTGTCTCATATGCTTAGCAATGTATGCACTATGTACTGGTAGCATCAGAATGTCGTTGTTGCTGATGATGCTCATACAAAGCGTTGTCATAGAAACCATGTAACACAAAGGCGGGTCACACTATTATTTGTCATTACCATCCTTATCAAAAATGTGAATATCCCAATTACCATTTGATAAATATTAAAGCCTACTTTTAAGACATTGCGTGGATGACTTTGACATGCGCATGAAAACTTTCGAAGAAATCGGTCCGTGTTTGTTATCATACGGCATTATTCATTGGTATATATCTAAGCGCGTCATGGATGAAAATGACGTCAACGCCACTAAACAGAAGCCGCGCGATTGTCAAATAATGGTATGCATTTGGAAAACCAACAGTGCTAACCAATGAAATGATTAAATGGATAAAATGTAGTGGCATTAAGCAATCACTTGTATTCTGTTGGCTCAAATTGTTAACAGGACGCGGATTTATAAACTTACAAAAAAGCACAGTTGTGGTCATAGAAAATAAAGTTGACGTTAATAAAAAATGTTTATACCCTGGTAGACGCTCCAAGGTTTGTGCAATTTCTAACATCATCGCAAGACATTTTTTGTGAACAGGGATTCGTAAACACATTGAGGCAATAGGAACAGTGTTATAAAATCTGTTTGGAAAGTCAGGACGACTATAAACAAAAATATGACATGTTTCTTTATGTTAAAATAGTGTGCTTGAAATGCGACGTCATAATAACGTCACGGTGCAACCCGCCTCCTTGATACATAGCGTATTTAATGTTTAATATATTTCTTATTTTTCATCCAATGACTCTGACATTTCGCATATTTGTCAGTGAAAGATCAAAATTTAATTATATGCACTAAGTTTTCTTAATTTCTGATTTGCTGTTCTGCTATGAAAAAAGTCCTATTAATTGTGGAACACCCCACGTATGTATGGTTTATTTCGAGAAACGTTAGGCATTATGCCCATGAGTTTACACTCAATACAATACATACACACATAATACAATTACAAAAGTATAATAGCATACTATCATTCACGCACACATCACGCATTCAGACAAGCACACCCACACATTCACACACGCGCGCACACACGCACGCGAACACACATGTATACACATGTCACACGCATAATTATGTATATTTTTGTCATTACATAGTGCACAGAATTCTTTTAATATCTTATATATGCGATTCAAATATTGAACAATTAAATTCTCAAATTCTTACAAGTTTATATGCCTTAAGTGAGGAGAAGATAATGCTACTCATAATAAGTATCTCCTATTTCTTAATTCAAAAGACTTATACATGAACATTGAAAGGTTTTTGATAATAGTTCTATTTTCTGAGGATAATAATTCAATAAATTTAGGTATATTGTAATTTCTTCTGTTATACTGTTTTATATGCTGTTTTCGTATATCATAGTATAAAGGGCATTCAAACAGGAAGTGAAATTCATCTTCAGTGACATTACATTCTTGACATTTTCTATCTTGGAAAGGTATTTTATTAGGCTTGTGCCATCGCTCCGCTTCTATTTCTAACCTATGTGAAGATACTCTTAATTGTGTAAAAGATTTTCTGAATTTTTGAACATGTATCATATCAAGGTAAGGTTGTAATCTAAAATCAACTAACAGCACATAACATTTTGCTCTGGTAGAATAATGGAGTTCAGATTTCTAATTTTGAATAAAAATATCTTTCAATCTTTGCCTTAAAGCAATTATAAACATGTCTTTGTCTCCCACCCCTTGAAACAACCACACATCATTAAAACCTAGTCTTTCTAAAATATGTTGTACTGATTTGGCCCAATTATTGCTCTCTGGATAAACCTCTAAATCGTTTAACATCATTTTATATACTATTATAACATATTTATTATTATCATCACACTGTATTATTTTTAGCCAGTATTTAACTACATTTTCAAGACGTTTGGTAATCAAGGTTGTTCTTCCTAGCTCCCCATACACAAAATTGTTTTGGGTTTGTGATTTTACTCTAAGCAAATGCTTACAATACTTTCAATCTTCATACAATCATTAAAACCCCATATTTTGCTACCGTAATTTAAAATAGGAACAATAAACTAATAAAAACCGTATTTAATATACTTATCAATAATCTTAATACACAAATTAAACAAACGCATAATATAACCGATACTTTCTAGTGTATACATGCATAAGACTATGTTTGGAATTCAGTAGAGTACTGATCTCTGACCAGTTTTATGACCCTAGATATACAATGATAGTGATCTCCTGTTGAGCAGATGCTGTGTTTTATGATTAGGCATCTCCTGCTGCTATCATGCTGTGGCGTACATTTAGGGTCTTTAATAAGATCAGATCTAACCTGGTTAGGGCAGCCCTAACTTCAGCCCTAACCAGGTTAGGGCAGCCCTAACTTCAGCCCTAACTTAGTAAGACCTGCCCTAACTTATGGCCAAACATCTGACCAAACGTTTCAAGCTTACCCCGTATATAACGGCGCTTTTGATTGGATTGAGTTTTTCGCGTGACTGGTACGAGTTAAAGTCGATATATCCGATAAGTTAGGGCTGGTTAGGGCAGGTCTAACTTAAATCAGGTATAACTTCACGCGTACGGAGAGGGTCTAAAATACCATCTTAAGTTAGGGCTGCCCTAACCTGGTTAGGGCTGAAGTTAGGGCTGCCCTAACCTGGTTAGGGCTGAGGTTAGGGCTGCCCTAACCAGGTTAGGGCTGAAGTTAGGGCTGCCCTAACCAGGTTAGGGCTGGTTAGGGCTGAGGTTAGGGCTGCCCTAACTAGGTTAGGGCTGCCCTAACTTAAATTGACCCTGAATGTACGCCATACCAAACAGTGACTTATATTCATACAAGGGAATTTTACCAGATTTGCCTTTAATCTATATAACGCATTTTGTGCCTGTCCTGTTAATGTGTCATAAGTACTTGAAAACGAGCCCCCTACTGTAAATACTATCCCTAAATATGTAAACATGTTGACAATTTCAACGTGTTTACCATCAAACATAAATCTTAGATTCTTTTTATTTTGTCCTCCCTTCGTAAAAATTATAATTTTTGTTTTACTGATATTGACTGTTAATTTCCACCTGATACAATTATCGTTTAACACATCTAATCCATGTTGTAACCCTTGTTCCGTTTCAGAAAAAATAACTATGTCATCTGCGTATAATAAAAGGAACATTTTTAAAACTCCGATATCAACTCCTTCGTGTCCATCTAACATGAAATATTCTTTAATTTCATTCAAGTACATCGAAAATAAAAACGGGGATAAAGATTCCCCTTGTCTTACACCTAAAAAACAATTAAACTTATCCTTGCTTATATCATTATCATATTTTATCTTAGATTTCACACTAACATCCATTGATTTTATAAGATCAATAATTTTACCCCTTAGTCCAATTTTTAACAATTTATACCACATATTTTCACGTACAACGTAATCAAAAGCTTTTGCGAAATCAACAAACGCTGCATAAAGTTTTTTGCTTTTGTTTAACAGATGTGTAATTATCCCATGTAGAACCAATCGAGGGCTCAGTGCAAAACTATGGTTACTACATTGATTTATAGAGGCACATACCATAGTTTTGCACTAAGCCCTCGAAATATATTATCGACTGTACTCATATTTTTCCGAAATCCTGCTTGTGATTCAATATAAACATTATATTTTTCTGCCCAAATAATTAATCTAGTATTGATTACTTTAGTGAATAACTTTCCGAGTGTACTAAGTAATGTGATGCTTCTATAATTATCCGCATCATCAATATCCCCTTTTTGTGTATCGGTACTATAAATCCTTCGCTCCATGACTTAGGAAAGTAACCAGCATTAAATAGTTTATTGAACAGGCACCTGAGTACTTTTAAAAATTGTTTGTTGTTTACTCCGTGTTTAAAAAATTCATTAATTACATTATCCGGACCCGCTGACTTTCCATTTTTATACGCCCGTTGAAAAACGGGACGTATTATGTGAACACCCTGGGCGGGCGGGCGGGCGGGCGGCGGCGTCCAGTAATTTGTCTGTACTCTAACGCAAACAGTTTTTGTCCGATCATCTTCAAACTTGCTGACAATGCTTATGGGTGTTATATCTAGGCCAAATACGATTATAGGCCAAATAGGTGCAGGTCTTCTTGGGTTATGGTCCTTCTTTTACCAAAAAAAACGTGAAATTAGCCTTGTCTGTACTCTAACGCAAACAGTTTTTGTCCGAGCATCTTCAAACTTGCTGACAATGCTTATGGGTGTAATATCTAGGCCAAGTTCGATTATAGGTCAAATCGGTGCAAGCCTTCTTAGGTTATGGTCCTTCTTTTACCAAAAAATGTGAAATTGGCCTTGTCTGTACTCTAACGCAAACAGTTATTGTCCGATCATCTTCAAACTTGCTGACAATGCTTATGGGTGTAATATCTAGGCCAAGTTCGATTATAGGCCAAATCAGTGCAGGCCTTCTTGGGTTATGGTCCTTCTTTTACCAAACAAATGTGAAATTAGCCTTGTCCGTACTCTAGCTCAAACAGTTTTCATCGGATCGTCTTCAAACTTTCTGACAATGCATATGGGTGTAATATCTAGGCCAAGTTCGATTATAGGCCAAATCAGCACTGGCCTTCTTGGGATATTTTCCTTCATTTACCCCAAAAATGTGAAATTAGCCTTGTCCATACTCTTACTCAAACAGTTTTCATCTGATCATCTTCAAACTTGCTGACAATGCTTATGGGTGAAATATCTAGGCCAAGTTCGATTATAGGCCAAATCGGTGAAGGCCTTCTTGGGATATTTTCCTTCATTTACCCAAAACATGTGAAATTAGCCTTGTCCGTACTCTTACTCAAACAGTTTTCGTCCGATCTTCTTCAAATTTGGTGACAACAATGGTAAACATTATATATAGTTTCTGATTAAAAAGATTAGTTTAAAGGTGATTGTTTAAAAATGTTTAGACATAATATGGGCTTTTATTTCATAATCAATATTTTTTGTCACTAGCACAACCAAGACGGGCGTATTTTGTGACATTTTGGCATCTTGTTTAGAGATTTACACGCTTTTAAGATGCGGTCTTCACTTATATCAATATTTAACACATCAAACATAACATTTAGTTCACCATTCAAATATCTATCATTAAAGTATATAACATCTTCGTC
This sequence comes from Spisula subtruncata, assembly GCA_963678985.1. Taxonomy (NCBI): domain Eukaryota; kingdom Metazoa; phylum Mollusca; class Bivalvia; order Venerida; family Mactridae; genus Spisula; species Spisula subtruncata. Next base: position 12,604,646 of record OY787662.1, on the reverse strand, counting down.
TGGTTGATAAAATACAGAATCTGGGACATTGATTGATTTAAAATACTTGCCAAAATTATCTGTTGTTAATACATTAGATTTGTTTTTTGAATTGCATGTACTTCCTTGCAACAATTTCCAATACGATTTAGCATTAACCTATCTCATTTTTTCTAAATACTTTGTTTGATCTTTATCATAAATGAATTTCTTTTTTCTTAATGTACTTTTATATTTACTTTGGCTTCTGACATTGACTTTCTGTTGTCACCACTCTTGTTACATCTGTATACATTTAACCTTCTATAATAATCGAATTTATTTTGTTTGCATTCATCGTTATACCATGTATTATTCTGATAATCATCGTTCATGCTTGATTTGTTTCTATCAGAACCATTGATATTTTTCCTAAATAACGATGTACTTACACTCTCAACCGTATCACAGAAACATGATAAACATTCATCTAATTTATTATTGTCGTTTGCATGTGTAATATCACAAAGTACATCTTGCAATTTGTCATATACATTATCATCGGCTAGTGTGTTAAGGTAAGTATCTCTTTTAAAATCATCCCATTTATAGACATATGTATTTTTATATGAATCATCTTGGCTACCTAACGCAGTATAAACACTGTCTATGCTAAAGATTGAATGGTCACCGTACTTCAAAGAGGATCGTGGCACCAGTCTAACCGAAATCATCCCATAAATCTATTTTAGCATAGATATGATGTGTTCAGAGTTGAGAACTGCATAACTAAGAAAACTAGATGGGTAACAGTTGTTCTTGTCGATCTACGTTAGAGTAGAGATAGAATATGTAACCCCTACTTTACTATTCGAAACACTTCTGTTTTTTCGGTGGTTAGTACTTTCTATGCGATAAATTCCGAAGCATTTTCATCTTGACCCTGAAATTTTAACGCCTGCTACGGAAAGAACTTTTCAAAAATAATTGAACCAATTGAACTCAATGTGAACATTGATACAAATAATAATTGCTCAAATTTCACAGATCGGTGCAATGGTGTAACTACACACCTGTTTATATATGATGTACGGGTTTTATCTCAGGTCAATGTAGCGGCCTCCATAAACTGTGCTAGAAGGTAGTTAATAACAAATTGAATTGTCATTGTTTAGTAAGAGAGTTGTGTATAGCTCAATAAATGTACTCGTAATCAAGTAAGATAAACTTCTAATTATCCCGAGATTTCACTTTAAATTTATTGTTCAAATACTGCAAAAAGTGCCTTATCAGACTCGGGGCATGCATCAAAGGCTTTGTGAAATATATGCCTGACTACAATTGCAACCCCTGTTCTTTCAGCGCTATCAGCAATTTGATTTTATCATGGCAAGATAACAAAACATTTCAAATAATGAACATCACAAATAAATAACATCATAAATTGAAAAGTCACAAAAGAATGCCGTGAATTGTTTTAAATGGCTGTAAGTTTACTTCACATTTTCTACTAACAATTTTATAAAATGATAATATTTCTATCCTTAATTGTATTTTAACATATTGTTTTAATGGTATTTTCTTCCGTGGTGTTTATGCTATATATTTACCTCTGCAACATTAAACATAATACTATTAAGCGATCAATGTTGTTGAAGCGTATCCCAATTCTTAAGCAGTGATATGGATTTGACATAGTGATAACCACTTGTTTGCAATCCACATTGTCCTAATGCTCAAACCAGTTTGTTTTTTTATTTCGTACAAGAATATATTTCTCCTGTAATAAGTTCAACATTTCTAAATAAATGTCCTTCTTGCTAAATCTGTTGATACATTGCTGCTGAATGAATTCCTTTTAGTATTCCGAAGATTCCACTTTTCCAGACATTAATACAAAACTTTGTCAGTTTGACATAATCTCTAACTGAAAAGCTGAACGTATTACTACTTGCCATGTTTGATCAAATGAAAATAACTGAACGTTCGTATCTATATTTATTTGTGATTAACCGTTCTAATTCAGTCAAAATATATCTCATCCAATCTTCATTGACGATATTGAGGATAATGTTGATTTCTGGATGTCCAGCGTACAGTGTGGCGGTAATACGCACAATGATATCAACCAGTGCTTCTTTTACAAAGGAGCTGAACATTATTGTCAAGGAGACTTTGGATATGCATTAACTCTCCAGTGTGAGCGTAAGTATTTCATAATGTTATAAATATTAGTAATGGTTTAAGGGCACATTTTGTACGTTTGCGGTGTCTTTCTGAATGTAGTCAAACGTGTTCGTCTTGTGGAAACATGTGCATACTAAACATATTAAGACCGCTTTTTCGCTATTTTGATTTTTAAAAAAAGTGTTCCAATGACTTTAGAATTTCGCCATTGTGCAATGAAGTTTTTTACTCATATAATAGCCATTGGTACTAACGCGATGATAACTAAATCAGAGTTGTAGGAAACCGGTTCCTAATTTTCAGTAGTCGCATGGTGGTACATCAGATCATCAGCCCAGGTACGTTGGTTAGGTCGACTGATCTTCTTTAAACTCAAATATTTTGAAACGAGGGAAATGAAGGGTAAGTCAAGGCGATATAATAAATACCATCATTAAGTTTAAATTCAGTTTTCGCCTTTAGGGTTGTATACATCTGTAAATACTTGATGCCAGAAAATTGTATCGTAATGCAAGTGATGTACATGAATTTATGATTTTATACCTGCATGATTTATTTAATGAAGCGGGACAACTTATTGATGGTACATTACCGAATGTTGGAATTGTGGAAGTTGGACTGCTAGGAAAACAACAAATGATTTGCGGAGCTTCTACTTTCTACACAGAAGAGGCTAATGTCACATGTTATGCTTTAGGGTATCAAAGGTAAAAATAACGTGTCACTCAATCAATGCATAAACACACCGTTCAGCCCGATACATAGAAAACAGTTGGCATTTAGAAGACAGTTGTCAGTGTTTATGTACGCAAAACTCGCGGAAGTAAGTATTGCTTGTTTTTATATTCCTTTTGCAGGGTCTGAACAAAACAAAGTGTGTAAATTTATTCGCAGTTAAAAGAGGTATCAGTACACAAAATTCTGAGCAAAACCGTGAATTATTTAGGGAGAAATCATGAAAAATGTATGCGATTTTTTTTACAAAAAACGCGTTATTTGAACATTTGATCCCCAAAAAGGTATTTTGTGACAGATCCTTACCCTTTGACTTACACCATGACGAAATTACATCCATCCCCTGTCTATATGCAGATTTACACACTTTTATTCGCCCTTTTCGCCGAGATATAAGAGTTTAAACATGACATGGTATCATATTTTTGAGAACAATGGAGACAGTTGATGATTAAAAAATATCACATAGAAATCAGTCGCAAGGATATAGATGATAACAATGAAGACAGTCTGAACGCAACGTTTTTGGAGCGCAATAACATTGAAATAATTACGGTATACTTAAGTGCCAATGTGTTTAATTGGATTTTTATAATGTGATACCAAACTACCAATGATTTTTTTTATAAATCCCATTCACACTCTTACTGACCAAGTTCATCATCACAGACCTGACTCAAAGTATGAATCGGGACGCAATATATATTCTTGTTTTGAACATGTTAAAAATAAACGTGGTAAGGTCGGAGAGCTTCCTGACCAACGCAATTCCGTCACGTTTTTTCCACGTTCACAAATATCCTCTCTACTCCAATTAACAACGATTTGTCATGAATTGGACATTTTTAGATCTATGTAGAAGCGGGGCCCAGTGTGAGCTCAATTTAATAGGATGAACGGAATTAATAAGCAGCTAAAACGCACGTCGACATGATTTAACGAACTAACAACACGTTTATGTACAGCCAATGGTTGTTAATAGTATTATGATTACGACTTTTTGTAGTGTTCTTTATGATTAAGTTCTCTTAGGTGCTAGTTTTTGAACTAGTATCAATGGGGATATACCAGTTCTATATCTGTTGATGAAAAAGATACGTTATCTTTGACGTATCATATTCATTTGTTCTTCCTGCATTGGTTATAAAACATAAATGTCAATAAAAAATTTTTTTTTAAAAATATGTAAATTTTAATTGATCACAGATTAACTCGAGGGTCTTGAGGTCATACAAGCATCATAATTATTTTAAAAGGAGTAATGGGGCACTAATACAAATGGGTAATGTCAGAAATAATGAAGCCAAGAATGACATGGAGTGAAAATTTTCAAAATGAAATGAGTCAATAATGTTTTGTTCCTTGCAAATGGATAGTATTTGCAGTTTATGTACCATAATATGGTTTTGTGATAAACCTGCACGTTTTTAATTATTTACAATTTACTTTAAACTAATTCATAAAAAATGCAAACTATCCGGAAACAATGTAATCAAGTTAAGTACTTGGTCAAAGCCAGTTATTATGTATTTATGGTGTATTTTTACTAAAATAGTATAAAGGTTTCTAAAAATATCATTTTTACATCGATTTTAGTTATTGTTTGAGAAAAAAATGGAGTTTTGTGTCTTTTATGACCCTGACATTTTGGTTATACTCACAAACTTTTTCTCTGAAGACACATTTTTTACACAAAATTAATAGCAACTTGTAACAACCTTTATTGATGATAACTGAACAGGTACTGAACTTTTCTAAATACTGCTAGTTTTCAAAAGAAAATGACAGGGAGTCAAATTTTATCTTAAGATTTAAGAAAATGTTACACTCATGACACAATAAAGTTGAACTTAAGACTTTTCGAAAACTTATATGAACTACTGTCATTGACCATTGTTTTGTTGTAAAACATCATTACAAATATAAAATAAGTGTAAGAATCGATGTACATAGCCAAATTGTCATTTTATAACAAATAAGAAACATGAAATTGTGCACTTCGTTATTTCAAATTACCAGGGTAACAATTACATACATTTTTGTATATAATATAAATCAATAATTTGATGTAACCTTAACGTTTTTTCTGTATTGGTAGCTTTTAAACTGATTTTAAATATCCAATGTTAAAAATAATTTAAGTACATGATTGTATTTATAAACTTTGAAACTTACTTTGTAAGCATGTAACTGGTACACTCATGACACTTCAAATATGAAATACGCAAAAATGATATTTTTGGAATGCTTTGCAAACCAAACATGTAAAAGACATAATTTAGTAATCAAACATTTTAATTTGATTTCTGACATTTTGTACTTGGATCTTTACATGCATAATATTTCAAAATATAATATATGCCCAATCTAAATGTTGTTGGCATTTAACCATATTTTGATAAGAACAAAGTATTGATGCATACATGTTTTAATGCAAAGCACTTTAGAACGAACACTTAGCATTTTAGAATGTGTTCATATGCTTAGCGTGAGTTAAAATGTCTAGCAAAATACTGTATGTAATTATGATTGTTTCATTTTAACTTTTTAACTTGAGTTAATGGTATATTTAGTATTCTTACCAAAGTTCTAGTTTATTGCATTTATACCATAAGTTGTGTTTGGTCAACACCAATTCGTTTTGTGGAGTCATAAATTGCCTACCAGAGATGTAATAAATTGCTGTTGTGATGTAATCAATGACATGATGTCATCAACACTTTAAAAACACTTGTGTGACCGTTTGGTTCTGGGTCAAACTATGTTGATAGGTGCTGTAACTTTTATGGCTTGGCTTTTATCATGCAGTTATAGTTTTGTATGTAGAGTTCCTTTATAGTATTTCAAAGACAGTGGCACTTTAAATTAACATGGTTAAAATGATGTCGATAGTTTTTGCAGATGCCTGTTATGTGCTAGTGTATTAGAAAGTGTGACTTGTTTGGTTGATGTTGATGCTATTATAGTTATTCAGACATGCATTCACCAATTTGGCCATTGGTGATCCACCTGCTGATAAAATTAAAATGAATATTTTGTTATTGGTTCTGGTACATTGTCAGGGTTGCCACATTCTCAGAAAAAATCTAAAAGTATGGTTACTATTTTATGCCCCCCCCCCCCATCTTTGATGAGGGTTTATAAATGTACTGCTGTGCTCATGTCTGACGGTCTGTCTGTCTCTAACTGTATGTCCGTAAATAGTTCAAATGGTTTCCGTTCAAATACCCAAGACTGATTTGACCTAGGATATTCAAACTTTCCATGGATGTTGGCTAGCAACACTACATAACTCCTATACATTTGAGGTCATTAGGTAAAAGGTCAAGGTTTATTAGATCTATACCATATTTAGACCAAGTGTTTTGCTCAATAACCCAAGAACGCTTTGTTCTAGAATCATTAAACTTTACAGTTTGGTCAGCAAGAGGATGATCCCTATGTATTTTTAGGTCAGTAGATCAAAGTCATTGTGACATTTACCATTTGAGACTATTGGGCTGCCATGTGCATACCTGTATGAGTTTTATAAACGTCTCTTCCATTGGAAAATCTGGTCAACAAATCCATTAAGGAAAACATTATACAATTTCAAAATTGGGCAAAAATCAGGAAATTGTCAGGGTTTTTTATCAAAATTCAAAGCACGTGATTATGTTCTACTGGTAGCTTATTCTCATGCCTTTATAGAATAGATATTTCTTCAAGATACTGTTAGCAACATGTATGAATTGTAAGATACATCCTAAATACCAATAATGAGTTTTGTAATGATGGTATGATCGTAAGGCGAGGTCAAATGTAATATTTTCAGGTGTATCTAAGCTGTGAACAACTTGAATAGTCAGGAGAAATCCCTTTTCAGTCGGAGAAAAATCACGGAATCATCGATGAATTTCATTTTCTGTTATCTGTAAATTAATGTTTGGTTTGTTATTGGTACTGAATAAGTAATTAGATTTGGTCCATGGAAGCAGTGTTACACTTATATATCTATAGAAGTTTGGCTATTGGTGATATTATGACTTTTGAATAGCGGAAAGAGTATGTCTTTCTTCAACCATCCTGTTGTAGTTAAATGTTAAAATTTGCAGCCTTAAACAAGTTTAAATTTTTGCAAACACAGAAAGTTTAAAACAATGTCATGAGTGTAACACTTATGGATAGACTAAGAAATGACATCATGACAGAGAAAAAGTGTAACGCTTTCTGTTTCCATGTGCGTTTTTATGTACACTGAACAACATTTTACCAATCCAGTTACAACAATGGGAAATTTTTCTTTAAAAAATCTCATTTTTTCTCGGTTGTTCGTTGTGATAATGGGCATTTTTATTTTAAAGTGCCAAATAAAATAAATATATATAACTCAAGCATGTTTTTATCATGAATTAATTGAATTCCCATACCTCGCCTGATAAAAAATGCAGAACACCAAATGCTAATCGAAAAAGTATAAACAGTAGACAGGCATAAAGAAACAACACAAAACTTCAAATTCAGCGTTTCACTCATGACATAACCTAAGACCATGTTAGAAAAATATCTACAGGGTAAAAGCATGAATAATTGTTACTGATAGCATCTCTGGGATACAAACTACAATGTCAGGAAGCTGAAAGTTGTAAAAAGAGTTGTCTGATTTCAACATAGTATGTTAAACTCAAAATGTTACACTCATGACACTCCCATGTACAATTATGTTATAAGTCCCCTACTCGACAACGACAGTCCAACATCAAAAATATTAACGTTTCTATATAGAAGATACATCAAATACAATGTTTGAAACATGCTAAGGATTAACTTGTACATTTATTAGAAGAAATTGTGATATTAGTAAAAATGCAAAGCAAAATTTAGGTGTTTTTCCCGAAGCAGCAACTTTATAATCATGTCGCTTAAATATTATATATTACTATCTGAACATGGAAATGGATATGTAGTAAAAGCCAACATATTCCACAATGCAAAACAATTGCAATTTTCATGATTGAAGACCTGGAATTTTCTTAGTTAGTATTACAAAACAAGGTTTTTCAAAAATGTCACGGAAATTTGTTACACTCATGACATTTTTTACCTCCTTTTTTGTCATAACTTTTTTTGAACTCATTCAAATTTCACAAAACTTAGCAATTTTATTCTCATTTACTAAGTGAATCTTGTGGACACATTTATAAGGAAATTTAAGAGTATATGTTGATTGGGGAATGGTTGAAAGGTAAAGCTTCATTATTTCTGACATTACCCAAATGCATCATTCAATTATATTTTGCGAAACTTGCGAACGAATCTGTAAGTATTCACTCTTCATAAGACCAGCAAAATGTCTTATTTTTAATTGCCAGAGATTGCTAGTTTCAATAGTATTTCTCTGTGCTATAATTATGATTTATTTAGGTCATATTGTGGTAACCTATCTATTTTCAAAGTACAGTGTATATGAAAGCAAACATCTTACTACTTTACACAGGAAATATGTAATATAAATTTATATGAAGTACGCTTATCATAGATGTGTCTTATTATTCAAATGTTGATATGATCTCATACCCTATAATCACAGGAATTATGTAAACATATATAATGTTTAAGACAGTACGTCTGTCCTTTGTTATAAAATAATTATATAACAATTTAAACAATTTGCACATCTGTGCACACGTGATAGTACTGCATGTATCAATAAACAGTTACTAGAACAAAACTTGGTATTTCTTATTACCAATTAACCACGCTATTAAAACTTTTCATATGGAACATGCTTAAAAAGTCCTAGATTCGGTATAAGTTGGACTTTAACATACGATGTATGTGTAGCTTTTATCGAAGATTGTCACTGAAATACCAGGAATGTTATTTATCAGCAGCATGGGTGTGCATTTTCAGTTGGTGTCGCCGTAATCCAGAACGGTATTTGTACGACTTACCACAGTCAATACACGGGTGAACCAAATTTCGATGTTGAGCATCTGTATGTCCACTTAAAGCACTCAAATCACCAAACGCGGAACGTACTATCATAACCTGTATATGTATGAGGCTTCATACCTGAATGCTGGTTAAGGTGATCCTGAAATCGATTTTTGATGGGAAAAGTCTTCACGTGGTGGACTTGCTTATGTCCAAATCATGACAAATCGTTGTCAATCGGAGAGAATATTTGTGAACGTGGAAAAAACGTGACAGAATTGCGTTGGTCAGGAAGCTCTCCGACCTTAGCAAGTTTATTTTAAACATGTCCAAAACAAGCATATATATTGCGTCCCGATTCATACTTTGAGTCAGGTCTGTGATGATGAACTTGGTCAGTAAGAGTGTGAATGGGATTTAAAAAAAAATCATTGGTAGTTTGGTATCGCATTATAAAAATCCAGTTATACACATTGGCACTTAAGTATACCGTAATTATTTCAATGTTATTGCGCTCCAAAAACGGTGCGTTCAGACTGTCTTCATTGTTATCATCTATACCCTTGCGACTGATTTCTATGTGATATTTTTTAATCATCAACTGTCTCCATTGTTCTCAAAAATATGATACCATGTCATGTTTAAACTCATATATCTCGGCGAAAAGGACGAATAAAAGTGTGTAAATCTGCATATAGACGGAAGATGGGTGTAATTTTGCCATGGTATAAGTCAAAGGGTAAGGATTTGTCACAAAATACCTTTTTGGGGATCAAAGTTTCAAATAACGCGGTTTTTTTGTAAAAAATCGCATACATTTTTCATGATTTCTCCCTAAATAATTCACGGTTTTGCTCAGAATTTTGTGTACTGATACCTCTTTTAACTGCGAATAAATTTACACACTTATTTTGTTCGGTCCCTGCAAAAGGAATATAAAAAACAAGCAATACTTACTTCCGCGAGTTTTGCATACATAAACACTGACAACTGTCTTCTAAGTGCCAACTGTTTTCTATGTATCGGGTAAGACGGTGTGTAAAATGTAAGGAATAAGTAAGTAAGTGATATCTTTCAATGTAACAATACCCCGTGTAACAGGCCTTTCTCCTATTGAGCATAATGCGCATAGTCTGAAAAAGGGGTTCGATGACGCCTTTCGTCATAATAACTCGGACATGTGAAAGATAAAATCATCCATGAATTCGCGGACTTTGACAGACAACGTTTTGCATAGTACAAACGGGGACGAAACCAATAATTGTGGAGCAACTTATCAAAACTATCCAATTCGAGTTCAAATGTACGACAGTATATGAGCACAGCGAGTGATACCGGTTACTGGGTTAGTGCCATTTTCTTCCTCCTCCTCTCGTACTGTATATTGTCCGCTCTGGAGCATCATCGTTCAAAGTGCTGACTATTTACAAGGTGTATGTTGGGCTCAAACAAGTACTGGGTTAAAACAGTATTGAAGTATTTACATTATGCTGTGATGCCCGTCTTGATGGCTTCAGTGATGGGGGCTTCTGTCAGACGAGTGGGCAAAAGATTCTAGAGCCGGATGCTGGACGAGAAAAAGGGAACATGATATGAGTATGTCCGGCAAAACGGTACCATGAACCTGGAGGTGTCGATAACGATGGAGTATTTTTTATAAGGCTGCTGGGTTGATGTCGATCAGCCTATACACTATCCTGTAAGCCATGTTGGCTATGGCGCAATGTATGCGCTACTTCAGGGGTTTCCGGCCCAGTTTTTTGCATCGTGTTACAGGTGCTACTGGTGGTATGGTAGTCATTTGTCACGAAGCGGACATCCTGTCGCTGGACAGCTTCAAGCTGTTGGATGCAGTTTTTCGCACGCGAGTCCCAGGCCCGGGCAACGTAGTCCAATATTGGTTGGATAAGATAGTTAAAGCATTTGTCCTTGTTGGCGCTAGGCCACTTAACTAGGTTACAGCGTATGAAAACAATGCTGCTATTTGCTTTCTTAGTGACAGCTTCAATGTGCGTCTTCCACGAGAGCTGTTCAGACAGAGTGACTTTCAGATATAGCCCTGTCTTGGCTACTGTCAATGTCTGGCCATGTATTGTGTACGATACATATGTGGGTTTCTCTTCCTGCTAAACCGGATGGCATTTAGTGGAGTTGAAGGACACCTACCATTTCCTCTTCCCACTTTTGTAGACGGCCTAGGTCCTCTGGCAGTGATGTGGTGTCTTCCCGAGTCTTGCTTATCCTGTACAATAAACAGTAATCAGCGAACAGTCTTGATGTTGATGAAGCTTTTGCTGGGATGTCGTTTATGTACAGGAGGAAGAGGGCTGATCGATTTATTTTGCAAACTTCTTTAGTAATCGAGTTGGAATGCTGTCCGGACCTGCTGTTTTGTGTGGGTTCATGTTATCAAGCAACTTGGAGACACCTTCCTAACGGATATCTAACTAGTGGATTGACGTAATTGGTTCTAAATCCATCTTTGGCATTTGGAACTCCGTGATGAACACGCGGCATAATTGTCTGTTGAGCAGTGTTGCCTTCGTCTTAGGGTCACTATGCGAAATGCCATTGCTGTTAAGGGAGGAAACTCCACTTCTATCACAGCGCCTCCTTTTTACGAAAGTGTACAGTTTTTGTCTTCAATTACAATATCGTTCACGTAAGCATGGTATGCTTAACGACATTCAGCCATATAGTGTTTTTTTTAAATGAAGTCTCTTGTATTCTTCTATGTCTACACTGTTGTCGGTTTGTTTAGCCTTATGATGGGCTCTTTTCTTCCGTCGATTAAGACTCTTTATCTTTCTATTTTCCATGTTTGACTTAAGACTGTAGATGACCATTTAGATGGAACACTAGTTTCAATAGCATTGGTACAAAAGTCACTGACTGCTGACGTCAGTAAAAGCGCTGTTTGCACTTGCCTGAGAATGTCTCGATTGAGTCACTAAGCTGGATGGTATCAGCATTATTCAATAACCATAGTTTGCATCCCGGGGGTCTTTGTAGTGGCACGACGCAATTTGAGTAAGACAACATTGTGATCGCTATTTGGAGGTGCTGTCTTAATCTTGTCAACCAGAGAAGGCCTGTTTGTAATAAAAAGGTTAAAGGTATTCTTGTCTCCAGTCGGAAAAGATACCATTTTCTCTGATCCAATGATCGTAGATCGTATTGAGCAGCTCATAATTGATTTTTGGAATTGAATTGGCTTCATCTTCCAGTCAATATCAGGCAAGTTGAGATCTCCTGCTATCCAGATGGTAGCAGTTGGGTGACTGCTACGAACAGTTTTCATCTCGGCACACAGGTTGATCTCGAGTGACGCCTTTCCTTGATATTCAAAGTTGGCAGCACAACTTTCACTGTTAGTGTTTATATGTGCTTCAGTCCCAGTTATGTCATTTTGGTGATGATGATAACGCAACCATAAGGGATGTTGGGGCGATCACGTCTAGCAACGATTTGATAGTTTGCTGGTACAACATCCCTCTCCTGAAAAAACCTGGATGAAGCCAGTTTTCAGTTCCAATCACTATGTCAGCTTTAATCTCGTCAAGAGTAAGCCAATATCTACTCTCTTACCACTCAGTGACTGGAAAGAATATTCATAACCCAAAGGACGACTTCACACTATCTAAACTCGACTACTACCATTTTATGGCACTTTCAAATTGGTGCGTTTACTATAATAGTGGTTCCGTGTAGGGTCCTGAAAGATCCGTTTCTTACTTGTTGTTTTCTATAATGAAGGGACCAAACGTTTAGATTGTCAAAACTCTTAATTATGTGATATGATAGATATGTGACTCGAGTTACACAACGCAATTTGTTCTTACCTGATAAATCTCGTTTACCAACTTCTGAAAATGTTTTATTTATTTTTGATAGTGTAGGGACAGTATCAACAAAGGAGCTACCCCTGGGCAATACTGGACATGTATTTAGTGGATCTATACAGTGTAATGGTACAGAGTTGTCGTTGGAAATGTGTAATATTGTACAAGAACAACATGATTGTCCTGTGTCCACCGTTATCTACATCGAATGCCTAGGTATTATTTTCATGATTATTCCTTCAATACAATAAATCATATTGATTGGGGCCATACCCAGAGACAGGCTTCCTACTGCCCCTTCTACAGTATTGGGGTAAATGTATAGTGTACACTTCGTTTAAAAAAAGAACAACGTTTGAATTTTGACGTTAAATCGAGGGGGAAAAAGGAATTTCTACCATTTTAGCTAAATATTATCATACATGGGAATATACAACGTTCAAGCGTTTGAGGAGCCTAAATATATTAAATTACGATTAATTATCTTAGATTCTAACAAGGTAGCCTTCGGGCGATAATTTTTAAAAAAAGTTTCAAAAACTGAAAAACAATTATGCTTTCATATCTATTAGATCATTTTCGCTTCAGTTTCAACAGAAACTCTCTCTGTGATTTATTGGACATAAGAACTGTTCATTTTCATACGAAAGTGTTCTAGAACATCCTATGAAATTGTAAGAATCGTCAATGTTTCGTCAATTGAATCAAAGTACACGAAACCCATCCGAAGTTTTAATTTGCAATTAAGGTAGTCTAGTAGCTTACTAAAAACGATGCAAGTAATTATTTTGACATGCAATGACTGTTAGAATACAGCTCTATACACTATAAATAACATTATGACTGTCCAAATTGTTGAGGAAATTGAGGAATGCGAAAAGTATTTAAACCCTCTTTACAACGTATTCTGATATGCTATGAAGTATGTTTGCTTTGATATCCCAAATAATAATACCATTTACCACCACACCCCTTTCTTCATATTTAGGCTCTTTGTATGATGCTCCAACTGGGATCCTTCATTACCTTTCAAACAAACTAATTTCTTTCAACATTAACTAACACTTACAGTGGGGGCTCAGGTACCTTCGTCGGGTGGTAGCGGCGCCTCATTTGGATACTTTGGGTCACCGTTTTTAGCATATATTTGATAAGCTATGCTGCCCTGCTCGTTTGCTACGGGAAACTTGGGGAAGTTGCAGTTATGCTTCATTCGGGCCCTTGGGTGGGGTCACCGCGTTTTGCATATATTTGTGAAACTCTATGTTATCCAGCTCTATTACGGTGGGGACTTTTGATTTACTTTGATGCTTTAGGTTATGCATGTGCATCGTTCCGTATATTTGTGTTATGCTGTGTTGCCTTCCCCGTCCGATTTCCCGTTATCTTTCTTGGCGTCCAGTCAAATGTAAGTTAAATAAGGGAAAATATTTAATACGGCTTGAAATTTAAATACAGAGTTGGTACATTTATTTTGTAAAATAATTAAGTGAATTTAGTTAATTGCACAATTACAAAATATTTAAGGTTAACGCTGGTCTGATTGCTAACTGGCTTTAAAATACAATATTGAAGCAAATAATTATACCAAACGTTTTGTGGTCCGGTATGTTGCCTTATCAACTTTACATGTTTTCTCTGTTATACTGTTGTCTTTCAGGTGGTCCAATGGACATAGTACCGGTCGGAAATAAATCTAATGAAGGTATATTTATCATGTATAACTGGAATAAACTATGGACTGTTGGCAAGCAGTTTTCACCTGCAACGGCAAATACATTGTGTAATCTTCTGGGACACGGGTGAGTCAAATAATGATATTTTAATTATCTTCTAATAGTATTTACAGACGCATTCTATAACGCGTTATAAAACTGTGACTAACTTAGAATGGTTAAATATCCGCTTAATAAATTCACATCTAAAATAAATCAAGAACATTGTGGCCAAGATGCTTATTATAGTAGTATAACCATATTCTCACTGGACGTTGGTGTCGATTGCCGTGGTTACCATAGTTCTGTATAAATATCAATTGTTTAGCAAATTTTAGAAAGGACAATTCAATGAGCATTATTACCAGTCTGTAATTATATCTAGTCATGTTGTTCTAATGATAGATATAATATGTGTATAGTGAAAAACATATCATGTGGCGGTCATGGTGTTTGTAAATAAGTATATAAATGTTGCCGTTTAAAGTTAAAATATTTTAATAAACCTGTGTATTTGATGATTTATAGATTTTTTTATATCTTGGGTCTCATTGTTTGTCAAATGGGGTTAATTTGGTAATAAGAAACATGGGTGCTACTTTTGAGAGGTTATTATCTCCATAATATGCGCTATACAATACGGACATGTTTTGTATACGTAGATACGAAGGATCATCACAGAGTTTGGATCATTTACCAGAAAATGTGTCATTACCTTTGCACTCGACATTAGAGGGACTCGAGTGTCATGGACACGAAACTGACATTGCACAATGTCGACGAGACATTTTCTACCCTTGTGGACGACGCTGCCCACTTATACCTCCATCCGGATTCGCTATGTTGTTCTGCAATGGTACAACTTTATCTTAAGTTGATAAGTTTAATGATTTTCAATGTCGATTTTCTTTCTTACTTACTAGCTCTTTTCGCACTTTTCTGTACTTAATGCTTCTACAACTGCTCTTCGCCTACATCTGGTTTGGACCTGCCCCTCTGGTGTGATATCCTGCTTATTCCTATCCCTTTCATTTAAGGCACCATGGCTCTTCAATATACTAGTAGTCATTGCGGTCTCACTTTTTACTCTGTTCGTGTGATGTCCACCCAATTACTGTTTGCTACATGTATACTGGTACATTGCTTTTTCTATTCACATGTCATGATAGTTCCTTCCATCACTTCTTTGATGTGGCCAATGTATTCTTGATATTCTCCGTTGACATCTTCCTTATGATTCAAGCAGTTTTTGGTTATTGTTTGTTTATCATACAGTCATGTATATTGTACTTCTCAAGGGGATTTCATTTCAACATGAATTGCTTGTTGTTCATTTCGTAGATGGTCATGTAAATCGTAAGTCTTTTCTGGTTGATTGTAAATCCAAGCTTAACAGCTTCTTACTGTATGTTTAAGTTTTTACTTTGCATATGTTGGTGCGGACTTCAATACAGTTTAATGCATATAATGAGTCAATCCAATTGCATGGCATGTATACTTTATTTATTTATGTTTTACCAGAGTGTCCACTTGGTTACTATGGTAGCCATTGTACAGAGTGTACATGTAACAACAGAAGTACTGAACCATGTGATGTACATACCGGGGAATGCACATGTATGGATGGATGGTCGGGAACATCATGTGAGATGGATATTGGTGAATGTGAGACAGCTATAGCAGTATGTCCTAACAACTCTGATTGTGCAAATACACCTGGGTCCTATGTGTGTATTTGTAGAACGGGATACACACTGACTGAAGATGTCTGTAGTGTCTTAGACGTTGGTAAATATGTTTCTGTATACTAATACTACATATTTGTATTAATACTACATATTTGTATTAAAGTATTTAAAGGACCATTGTCACAAATCAAAAGTGCACAACTAAACATTTAACTAAGCCATTAGGTAGGCGTTTAAACATATACATCATTGCATCCAAATATCTCCATATTACACTACAAGTATAATGGTTTTCCTTCGACAGCAGAATATGGACTTGTTTGTTTAATGCTCAGAATCCCAGACCTCAATATATGCTCGAAGAGCTTTGGATGCCATTATATTATGACAGCAGCTAACACTAGTTCCTGAAATTCCCACTAGTAACTGGCCAATATAATACATCTGCAATAGATTTAGGTCGCGATCGAAACGAACCAGTTCCAAATTTCTATATTCAACACACATGACAAATATAATTTAGGCATCCTGCTATTACTGCATACACACGAGCAACTTCTTTTGACTGCAGGTCTGTTTTTCTCAAATATAAATGCCATCATCTACAATAGGTTTGTCGGGAAACAGTTGAGGTGCATTTCGCTGTGTTGGTGGGAGGCAAGGTTTAGGGATCGGTTTATTGATACACTCAACCGCTTTAAAAACGCACCACATATGAAATATCGGGTTTTGTGATGAAAACGTCAATCTATGGTTATTTATTTTCGGATTAGTAATCTTCATTCTATACACAACGAGTTGTGTGATTTTCATGCCATTATCACGAGTTTAAAATAAATTATGATATAGATAACACAGTGACCCAGAAAAGTGAAAATCACAATTTCAAAAGCAATTATAAGAGCCCGCAACATTGGTGCATGTATGTGGTTTCTCCACCTAAAGAATAACATACATTACGTAATAGGATATAATTATGTTCGACGTGATGTTTCTATCCATTCAAGCAAAGCTTAACTTGAATTATTAATATTATATGACTTTGGCTGTCTGGCTTATACCATTCGACCGAGTGCGGTCCAGATGTGGCCATTGTGTGAACCTAAGATGGATTCTAGCCTTATTTAAACTTGAAATTTGGGTATGAGCATCAGACTGGCAGAATATTTCGTGGTGCTTATGCGGCACCTCAAATCAACACTAAGAAGGAGCTTGAAGACAAAACGTTGGGACATTCGGCTCTAAACGGGAGAAAACTCGTTAAAAGTGCACTAAAATGATTTTCCATTATTGACAATTATGACAAGAATAGTTATGAAAATGCAATAATGTACTTTTGGCTTGTTTATTGACACTCGACAACCGTGCAACCATGCGGAACCAATTACAGTGGTACAAACTGTGTCATGTTTCCTCATAGCTCGTGCTCAATACCTTTAGCTTGGTTCATCCAGGTCGGTCTTTGACTGTGTCTTTCGCTAGGAATCGTTGTGTGGAGGCAGCTGAACCGCCATGCTAAGGCACCGATGCTCTTTTCAGTTAGAAGCGAAGGCACAATCATCCGAACAAATATTCGAGATATTCGCAGCATAACAATACCATTAGCAAATTCTGTTTCTATTGTTTGTTCAATGTGTAAACCAACAGCGTACAGTTTAAAGTCAATATTGACCACATAGGTCGACGAGATCCAGCTGCACGTGCAAACCATGCAAAATAAAAAAGGTCTTTGGGTGGGGTATTCCGAATGAAAACACAATCATTTTCTTTAATTAGGTCAAGCTTATGAGCTTTTTTTGTTTTTTGGGGTTTTTTTCCGGGCCCCAGAAGGGTAACCCCATTTATTTTCCCCGTCCAATGGTTTTATGGGGGTCGGAGAATAATCCCCCACAAACCTTACAACCTTTGCATATTATATATATTATAAAGAACAGAGCAAATATAAATCATACTATAAATGAATATACTTATCTACATAAATTTGATATTTTGGGGTAATAAAAGGGATTGGGACCTTTTTCGCCAAAGAGTGACGAGTAGAGAGAAGAAAAAAAAATGTTGTCAGAGATGTTGATTGTTTTGTTTTGTTATTATTTGTATGTCACAGAAGTCGTCAGGTGTTCATTAATTGTTCCCATGTTTTATTAAAATTGTCTAGGTTTCCGTGATCTAGGGCTAGTTTCCGTTGTAGTTCTAATCTAATCTCAAATTTAATTTTGAAAGAGGTAAATGAAGGTAATTCTTTTTTATATTTACTTGTAAAGATAAATTGTTTTCCATATAGATAGATGTGTGATAAGATAGGATTCCTTGAAATACACATGAAAGCGTTGGTTTTATTTATCTCACCATTTATGTGCTTTGTATCGCAGTATTTTTTTATTTTGTTCCAGAAAATTTGTGTATAATGGCATTCCCAAAAAAGATGATCCATTGTTCCTATCGATGCATTGCAGAAGTTGCACAGGCTAGATTCAATCATCTTACATTTGAATAAATATGCATTTGTAACTATGTTTCTATGAATGAATTTATATTGAAAGTTCTGAATTTTGCTGTCCTTCGTCAAGTTAAAAGGAGTTATATTATTCTGTTCCCAATCAAAGTTATTTTCGGGATTAAGATTTTCTGCCCACTTTATTTGGTATTTCTCGTTATGGCAAGGTATATGTTTTATTTGGGTTTTGGATAGAATTTTGGTTATGCTCCTTCCTTTTATATTATTTATTTTGTGATGTAATGTTTAATTATCAGCATTTATTATTCTGTACTGTCTATTAATTACGTCTTTTATAAAGTATTTTACTTTTTGATGATAAATAAAATCGTTTGCAGTCAGATTATGTCTTATTTTGAGTGTTGCAAACGTTATAAATGTTCTATTTTCTATATCATATAAATCAGAGAGTGTCATAATTCCGTTATTCATCCATGTATTATTGTTTAGAATTTCATTTTTAAATTTTAGGTGACTGTTATTCCAGATAACAGTGTTTGAATATAGTGTATTTTCTTTTTTGTAATTTAATTTTGACCACGATTCTAATATATCTTTAAGGAATTTATTTTTTATGCGTATCTTTTGTAGATCATTTTTGCTTAGATTCGATAAAATAGTGTCGTATTTCCAAATGGTTTTAATTATTCTGTATAGATAACAGTAACTGTTGCTAACAATGGATGTATGGTAAAAGTTCGATATTCGTAAACTAATTTCATATCAAAACCTTGTTTTCAGAAGACACAGAAATGAGTTCAGACCTTGTTGTCATTGTGTTAACATCAGTGATTGTTGGTCTAACACTGGTATCTATTATCGCCATATGCTGTCTGTGCAAGTATAGGATGAAAGGTCAGTTATACTATGATTGTAGAAGATTATATTGTAAATTTATTTTCATACAACCCACCGATTGCGTATGCACCGCCCAGTCATATGTTTTTTACCAGTAAATACATGCTTATGGTAATCAAAGAAAAAACAAGAGGATTAATGAAAAACAATTAACTGATTCATGAAGGGATTTTATATTAGTTGTACATGTATAAACATTGGAAACAATGTACATGTTTCTCTAATGCAGTAGGAATCTATGGGAAACGTATTGATATTATTTAATATTATTCGATGTTATTGTCCATTGTTCATAGTATCACAGAAAAAGTCCAAGCAATATATTTTAGTGCATCAGTTTTACGATGTTTTCAAGTTTCTAAAAACATGTGATGACATTAATTAAAATGTTGCATGATACTGTGACACGTGCAATGAATTCGCTAGATCGCATCCGACACAAACCTAAGATAGACAAATAAATTGTAGTTATGTGTCTTATAACCGTGATATTCCTTGTTAAATAACGGAACCACCAAATTGCCTATTTGTTACAGGAAAGAAAAGCAATCCTGATGCGAATGAGGATGCGGCGATTACCTACCGGTATCTATACGATAATTTGTTTTATAGCTATTTGTAAAGTTTAGAAACAGATATATGATTTACTCTACTTACATGTATGTGACGTATAACTATTCAACATATACTTTTCCCTTATGGCATCATGTTCAGAACTTATATGTAATATATATTTTTGCATTCATCTCCTTGGTCGACACTTTTCATACCGACATTAATATATTATATTACTTGAACTTCAGTCGATGCTTATCTAATGCTATTAATTGCAGACCCGGAGATGATTGCACTTTAACATCACAGACCACAACTGATGACTACAGTGCGATTGATGATCGTTTCGTTCGTACTGGTCAAGACTTATCCAACACTGAATCTAGACATGAACCTTACGATACAATAGATAGTTCAACAAATGGAGAGAGGAGGACAGTCACTGACAAAGGGCTTCAAGTACCTACACGTTCGGATATGAATATGAACAACAAAGACTCGACGCGAATGGCCTCTGTCAATGAGTACGACTATACATACACTCGTGCTTTACCTAATGACGAAGAAGGTTATCTAAAACTAGACGAGCCATCCCCGCGTGTCGAACCTACAGACGATGACGGTTACCTTAAACCAAACCCAGTCAGTAAACTACAAACAGAAGGTGGAAATATGGTTCCAGACAACCATATTTACAACGATTATCGCCCACTTCAGAATCGGAATCAATCAGAACACAAGTATGAACACATGAAACAATGAACACATGCTTGACTTATTTGTGAGCGCTACCTTCAGCTTAGAGGTGCATAGTTTTATATTAATTAAGCAGAATATCATTACTTATATTTGTTTAGCACGACTTAAACAAAATATATATCTATTATATGAAGCAATTGCCGAACAATGAATTCGATATCTGACAAAGACAATGTTTATTTAAAGATGTCATTTCTATTTTAGAGTATACATGTTTATATTCCTTGTTAAACGTTGTTTTATATCAGTTTGTTAAATTGGATGTTACTTCATGTACTGTTATTGCTGGTGTATGTATATTTTTATGTAAATGCTTGTATATAATAATATACATACCTTTTATTGCCCCCATTTTCTGAAGTCCCTACTATGACTGCTGCCAACATCATAGCCCTTAGGGAGGTTGGTGACTACTTCGAAAAGTCTTGAGTTATTCTAATGGCCTGGCCACAACCCGACGTGCGTGTTTTTGCAAGGCTGTGGCCACTACGTTTTTTATCGAAAAGGAAGGAAGTACGAAGTAAGTATGTTGATGCTCATTGCATGCAAAGCTTTTCCTGACTGTAACAAAAAAAACTGTGTGAATCGTGCGTTGCTCACTTGACAAGTATGTTGCACATGACTACAACGTGCGCACATTGTACACTCGCCTGACGATTGTCAAGTTATTGTGTAAGGAGACAGTACTTGCACGTACTGATCATGTGCGTTGTAGTTGACAGTAGAAGGCACACATTTTGCAAGAGCGTCGCATGTGTAGGGGCAAATACGTAAACAGACCAGAATGTTCCAGATACACAAAAGTACTGCATCGTTTCTGCGTGCTCAGAAAAACTAACGAAAGCCATACTGACCGTCCACGTACGTATTTCTATGTATCACCTGCGTTTTGCACACAGACACCACATACTTGCACGCATGTCCAGTTATAAGCACCGTTTTAAAGATAATGCCTGTGAGTCCCCCATAATTCAAGTTGCCTTGTTTTCTCAAATGATAAAATGAGCTCTGCTGTGCGATTT
Organism: Spisula subtruncata; assembly: GCA_963678985.1. NCBI lineage: Eukaryota > Metazoa > Mollusca > Bivalvia > Venerida > Mactridae > Spisula > Spisula subtruncata. The sequence continues at coordinate 12,582,914 of OY787662.1, read as the reverse complement.
CCAACCTGATGTCAAAATTTCACATCTGTACATTTTGGTAGGATTGTGTAGAGCAATGTTTATGGATTCCAAAAAGGTATACATTTTAAAAATCGACTAACTTAGTGACATGCTAATACAAAATGAAAACTAGAGGCATGAAATTACAACTGACGTTCAAAATGACGTCATTGACGTCACAAAAAATGAACAAATATGGTAACTTCATATAATAAACACAGGTCCTATTATAAGCACCCAATAAGAAGAAGGTAATAAAATATACATATTTAATTTGTTGGAACATGGCACTTCAAGGATGTTTTGTAAACTAATTTGATATTTAATGTTTTGAGTAAACACAACTAAATAATTAACCAATTCTCAAAATTGTCACTTTTCGTTTACGTTTTACACCATTTTACCCCAAAAATACTATCATTTCGCAAAATATTCTGGCACTATAATTTTGAAATCTTGAAATACAAAGCACTATGTACCTACCACAATTTAAAAAATTCAAATATATTTTTTTATGACATTGTAATCAACCAATTCCCAAAATTCACACTTTTGTATAGATTTTGACAGGTTTTGCCCCAAAATATAGGATTTTAGGCAACAGTATGGAAAATTATTTTTAATATCGTAAACTACAAGTTACAACATACCTATCACAATATAATTGTATCCCATAAAACCTTAAATGGTGACGTGGGTTACTGATTCCAAAAAATCATGCTTAGCTTTTATATTTTGTAAGGTTTTACCCCAAAATAATAGACCTTTACAAGCATGTAAGGACCTAGATTTTTAGTATGTTACAGTACACCCATAGTGTGACATCATCAGACAAAAAATATTTTTTCGCAATTTTTCTCAAAAACATATGTGCTCTTAACTTAATATGGGTTTTCCAAAAATCAATATTTTATCAAGCGGTTGGAAATCGCACAGCAGAGCTCATTAATGTAGATCTATGATGACTTTTCCCTCCATGGCATGTTCCAAAATACCACTTAGGATCAAAGTTCCCTACACTGGTGAAAGTACTAGGGATGATAGTTCCCTACGCTGGTGATTATCACAAATTACTAGAGATGAAAGTTTGCTACTCTGGCGAGAATCTCATAGGACTATGGATGACAGCTTCTTACACTGGTGGGTCCCTCACTAAGTACATACCTAGGATTCATCAGACAGTTGAGATAATAGTGATCGCAGCTTATGACCACACAGCAATGAACTTGACAAACAAGTTTATGGGTGCCACTGTAGACTGACCAGTCGTTGTTTAAAAGGGCGTTGAAGTATCTCAAAGTATAGCCATCCCAGACCATGTTTGGTTCCCATCATCTCCAAGTATAGCCATTTAAGACCATGTTTGGTACCCAATACCTCTATTACAGCCTTGCTAGACTATGCTTGGTACCAGTCACCTACAAGTACAGCCATGCCAGACCATGTTTGGTATCCACCATTGCCATGTACAGCCCTAACATGGCATGTTTGGAACCCAAAACCTCTAGGTAGAGCCATCCTAGACCAATTTTAGTTCCCACCATCTCTAATTACATCTATCAATGACCATGTTTGGAACCCACCACTTCCATTTGCACCATACAACCTCTATATCCAGCCAGCCCATTTCATGTTTTGTATCCACCATCCCTATTCACAGCAATACTATACCATATTAGGTAACCATTTCTATGAGTGCAGTCATCCCAAACCTAATGGTTACCCTACACCCTTCCCAGACATGTCGTTAAAGACTACAAACACACAAGGCCCTTCGTCCTATAACTTCTAATGAAAGAATTTACTCTCTGAACCTAAGATAACACACCTACATCGAAATACACAGTACAATGAATTACAAAATGATGTTTTGACCTTGAAATGACCTTGACCTTGTGTGGTCAATGTTTGTCTGTAAAAAGTACAATAAAAAAATATTTATAATAGAGGAAATGGTACTCGCTGAAACAAAATCAACTAAAGATTTCTTTTTACAACGTAAAAACGTGACTTGAACCATTTTCTTGAATTTGCACCTTGTAATGACCTTGACCTTCATGACCTTGGTAGACAGATCAATTTGAACGCTGGCCTAGACATCAGTTTGTAATAATGTTGCTCTTACTTGGACATGCATTATTTTCACATATGAACCCGGTGATAGTAAATGCAACGCATACAGTTATTTCATAATAATCAAAGAATTATGAAATTTTCAATTGTGGTGGGGTACCGAATTCCTTCTTATTTTTTTCATTTTTCAGCTCATGACCATAAAATTAATGTTGTTATGCGACTTAGTGATGCCACATTGTGATGACGTACATCAAACTTATTTTTGCCATAAGTGCACCTATAATTACAGATAACCTTTGGGGGATAAAACACAAATTTTACACATTTTTTTGCCTTTTGACCTTCAAATGACCTTGACCCTGACATTCACTAACCTTGACACACATATCATTTTGGAGCAATATATATGTTCTTTAACTATTGTACAAACTTGTATACAAGTGTACATACTTAGTACGAATGATTAGATAAAGATGGGGTGTGTGCTTAAAGTGGCGGGAAATTTGGATGCCATCTTGGTTTCCATGGTAACCTGCATGATGCCAGCTGTCCATACTCGCTGAAATCAAACTTCAAACACCCCTCTACACAAATAAACCAAAAAACCCTCTGGAACGCTGCACACAAAGAAGTCAGGATACTGGACTACATGAAAATTGTCTGAAATATCCGGAAAAATGTCAAAAGTTGACCTTTGACCTCTGACTGTGACCTTGACATCAAGTGTTTGCAAATGAGTTATATTTTCATCATTGCTATGATATTGTGAGGTATAATTCCAAGTTTCATTAAAATATGTTAACTAGTTAAAAATATATTAGGTGTTATCGTATACAGTGAGAAAATAAAATATGTAGCCACATGGTTGCCATGGAAACGCTGATTTAAGTGCTTTATAAATGACCCTCAGTGCTGCTCCCATCTTTTTTAACATCACCAAGACATATGCTTACATATCTGAAAGTATCTTTCCATTGTCACTCGGGTAACAAATTTTCGAAAATTTTCCCCTACTACCACGACGGTAACGAAGTTCGAACACATTTGGGACCGGTTGAGACAAAACGACCTATTGTCGATTCAAAGATGTCTGTCAAAACCGCCATAACGTTCCATCTCTGAATAGCTAATTGCAGCAACTATAATCACTACGCTGTAGGACCATCAGATTTTTAATCATTTAAGTGTATTATTGATGGTAGAATTTAATCCTGACACATCTGTAACAATCGACCGGGGTGAATGTTTGTTTACGCGGTTGTGACAGAGATATTTGAATCAACTATACTACCGAATACACTAAAATTAAGCAATAAAATATGGGGCTTTTACAAAAATTCGTTTTTCTAACGACAATTACCTGATTTAATTTAAACCATACGATCAACGGCTATCTTTGAATTTGGTACTGGCAATCGCGCATGCGCGAAAACTAGACTGGAACGCAAACGGGACTGTCTAATTTACTGACGTATTCTACTGACAACATAGATATAGAGGGATTTCACTGACGGATCTACTGACGGGTTAAACAACGAAGGATTATCGAAGCGTAGATAATTATGTGATACTTTTTATGCGGCAAAGGTGTAATTTAATATGCAAACAAATATATTTATTATTTGTCAAACTTTTATTGTCATTGTGTCGCTCTATTTCAAAGGGTAAACATAAGATACAAAAAGCACGCCAATAAACGTGTGTACACGGCAGGTGCATTTTGGGGGGATTATTAGATTTAAGACTGAATAAAAAGATAACATACGAGACGAATACTAGTAAGACGACGTTTATTTCATATCAATATACATAACAAATAAACATAATATTATTACGATTAGGTCAAATATTACCCATGACTTGTTATCACACACTCTAAACAGCACGCTGTCCAAAACACTACTGAACGAGGAAATGAAACTGAAACTATATCACCGAGCATCCGAATTTCTGCTATATAAAGTCATCATAACAGAAAGATTATGTACATGTATTAAAACCGTACAGCAGCACAAATTATTTCCAATGGCAATCACCAATAACCAATAACAACAACAAGTAAATGTCAGTACATTAATAACATTTACACAGGTTTTTGTTAAAATGTATATTAAATACGCATACTAAACTTAAACGCAAAACAAAACATGATGGCATTTCGCTTATTGTTTATTCCAATTTTATTTATCAGAGAGAAACTCGCTAATCCTTGATGATAGAAATAGTATTTCATATTCAGCAGGTCTACGTGTATACGTGTATGGCTTTTAGAAATACAGGAATAGTTTCTGTGGACAATAATAGCAAACGTAAATATAAAATCTTCGCGGAGTAGAATCATATCACAGGCATTTTGTGCTGAGTGTATTGAATAAACTGAAACTGAAGAAGTACTGCAGGTTCCAGAGCACTTTGGTGCAAACACATATAAATCGACACTAAAACTATAATCGATGCTATAATCGCATTCAATAAAACGCAAGCGATCATGGGAATAACGGAACACTAAAAGAAGAGAACGCACTCGTGATATTTCATTATTGGTGTACCAGAAGACATTGCGTGGGAGTATGCTACAGTGCCGTCAGATGGTGATGGGGTTCATGTAGCTTACAACGTGTTTCAAGGCACCGGCATGGACAAACAACAATGTGTTACCCATTCATAAAACCGCAACATGACAGCCGCTAGAGAGTTTATCATTCCGGTTCTAAGTTCATTGCAGCGTTTATGTCAAACAAGAAAATATTAATATATTACCCAACCCTTGTAACGTTATTCGACCTCGAGACAACAGAAAACTGTTTCTGGCAGTTAATTGAACAAACATATCTTTAAAGATGCCGCGACTAGCTGATATTTCTACAAATGTCGTTAGGTGCAAGACTTATTGCAGATTTTCCGTCGTGTCTAGGCTGATTGTACATGTAATTGTGTTTTCAGGACTGGCCTTATCCACTGTACTAATTAACTGTTCTAATTAACTCTTCCACAAGCAACTCTCAGCCACAAGACAATAAAACAGAATTAAAGTGAACATTGTACAGGCTGTACTTGTATTCGTTATGTTGGTATCTAACTTAATTATGCGTGTTTTCGAAAAAAAATATTACTATAAGTAATGGTTTTAGTTAATCACAGGGTTCTCATTCTCAATAAGTTTTAACCTAGCAGGCCGAAATGCTTTACCAACAGGCCTGATAAGGTCCCAAGTGCAACTTTCTTCAAATTGAGCATAAATTTCACATTTTCAGTCGCCCTAAAATGATTTTTAAGCAGTCAATTTGGCATGCAGCCTGCTGTTATTAAAAACCCTTAATCATGCAGTGTCTGTCTGATATTTAGAGAACATTATAATATTAACTAACGTCGCGGACATAATGTCAGACGTATTTGAGAATGATATGAATATGTCGGTACCCTTACATTATGTCTGTAATTGCGGCAACATCGTGTAGATCAATTTTGATTTCATAAATCCAAAATGGCAACAGCTTTCACATACGCCCACATGCGCTTCTAGATGACAAGGACTGATTTAGGCATAAACAACTTGACATTTACAAATCGTTCAACCACACCGCCAGCATATAAGTGACCCTTCTTGTTCAATGCGTTGATTACGGATTTCAGGATTCCAAACACGTGGCCGCTATTACTAAAGTGCAACTGTTCGATACACCCCTTGCTATAAAGGTCAAAGTAGTACCTAAGTTGATTGCTTAAGTTCAATCTTTTGTGGTATCTCTATTTTATAACATTAAAACTTCGTTATCTCGAGGAGTGATTGGGATAATTAAAATGCTCGAGATAAACCGGGTGCTCGAAATAACCAAAAGGCATGTATTGATGATACAAACGGATATTGGTTTTAAAATTAATTCGAGATAGACCGGGTGCTCGTGATATCGATGCTCGTCATAACGAAGTTTTACTGTGTAATATCATTCAGAGAAAATTAATTTCATGAGAAAATGCCTTTTGATCTATCAAATTCAACTACATGTACATTAATGTTGTAATTTATACCAACTTGTAGTAACACATTTGCTACAACCTTACTCTTCGTAAGACTAAAACAGCACACAATAAAATGCGAAACCACATGTGACTGTATCAATGATAAAAAAACTTAAATTTACATGTTTCTTTGATTTTCTGTTGTTGATTTTGTTTCGTGTTCATTTCGTTTTTATTTGGTTTTCAGCGATACCGTTACCTGTGCATACAGCATTATGTACTAGTATATTTCATAAGTTCAAAAACGGTACATACATCGACATTATATTAATTACAAAGATCTGTAGTAGAGGCTATCTGACCGTCTATAGTTGCTACTTCCCACCAGGTTACTTCCCACTGATGCAAGCTGGTATAAACCATATATCCACCTGGAACAATCAACCTTTTCTCTCTCCAACTTCAATAATGGGAAATATGGTTTACTATTGCTCACTATAACCACATCATGCAATATGATATGTATGAGAAAACTAATTAATATATTTTTCCAACACTTCATGTGTAACTATAGACTCGACTATTTCCCACGTACCACGCGACTTTCAATATAGGATACACACAAACGTCTTTAGGTAAAATGCATACGATGTCTATGTTAAAGGAGAGAACTACGGAATCCGGTTAGTGTCATATGAATTATCGTGCCTCGCATCAAGAGGTCGATAATTCATATGGCACTAACCGGATTCCGTGGGTATCGAGAATTTCGGAAGTTAATGCATCAAGTATAATGCATCAAGTTTAATAAAATAGAAGACAAACTCCGGTTTAGCTGATCCAATATTTCGATTTTAATTCTTGTCTTCATCAGGGATATATACAAATTGCTATAAGAAGTAAATGCATACAATGTCGCTGTTAAAAGAGAGAACTAAGTGGGTATCGAGAATTCAGAAGTCTAGGAATATCGACTTAGAAATACAGTAAAACATCGTTATCTCGAGGAATAGTCGGAATATGTAAAATCATCGAGATAACCGGGTGCTCGAAATAACCAAAGGCCATCTAATGATGATTCAAAGCGGAAATTGGTTTAAAATTTGCTCGAGATTAGCCGGAGGCTCGTGATATCGATGCTCGTCATAACGAAGTTTTACTGTATTGAAAGTGAGGTGGATACGTGGAAGATAAAGTTTGGGAGAAACGGAGTGTGAGTTTGTACTATAGTGATGTGCAAACTATCCACGATGCTTGTTCAAGTATACAGGGCATACAACACGTACACTGTTAAGTTATTTAAACATTTCAATTAAAACTGTTCTAAAGAGATTTGAATAATGTAATATTTGAATATTTGAATAATGTAATATTTGAATATTTGAATATTTGAATATTTGAATATTTGAATATTTGAATATTTGAATATTTGAATATTTGAATATTTGAATATTGAGTGCCTCCGTAGCTCAGTAATTACGCACTTGCCGCCTTATCTTACGACTCGGGTTCAAATCCGGATAGAGGCACGCATATGCCTTACACATTTCACCAGAAAGCTCACTGGCAAATAAAGGCTAGGCTCTGCATTTTAAGTGCTCTTAGAACATATATAACAAATACATTGTATTTAGTTGGGATAATGAATAAATGAAGTTAGAACAGCACAATACATGTAAATCTTTCCTTAAGCAAATCTATGGTTATCTTTTTACTTCGTTTAATGACGAAATTATGCTAATGCAGCCTGCAGCATGCTTATAACGTGAGCGAAATTTTTCTGATCCTAGTTCAATATTTCAAATACAATGGCTAAATTTGAATAGATCTAAATCATTTTTTGATTGCAAGTAATATCACAGGTTCTGTATCACTTTAAACAAATTTAACATCGATTCATTTTTATACATTTTTAGTAGGCCTACCAAACAGAAGGTGGTCGTTCATAATAAATTAATAGTGCATTATTGTATTACAGTTAGCTCCTGAATTTGTAATAGTGTTCAACTTATTCTGATCAATCAATAAATAAATCGATGAAACTGAACAAGCTCTGAATTATGTTGTCGTAAATACAACATGTGGATATCCATACGGATAATTTTTAGCAACACTCGACCTTGTTAAACTTAAACACTAACTCGATGTCGTATCTTAAATTTGTAGGACAGGTATTGAACTATTGCGTCAGAAAAACTATTTTAAATTTAATAAAATTCACAGGAAGTTTTCATATAGCAGAGTGGCGCAGTGGAAGCGTGCTGGGCCCATAACCCAGAGGTCCGAGGATCGAAACCTCGCTCTGCTAAGATTTTTTTTCTTTTATTATCATTTTTTTTCACGTAATGTATATACACGTAAAACCTGTAATTTGACCCTATGAAAACGAATTTTAATCATTAAAATTTTAATATTCACAGACGTGACGACACATGTGTGAATTTCTATCGGCCAATCAATATGCAATGAGGTTGAATTCTTACTTGGTTAAAACATATCAAGTCAATTGCAAAGGCTACCATATAACTCGCTTGATAAGTTTTTCTAACATTGCCTTTAAAATAATTGACATGTACTAATAAATAGTTTCGATTAAAGTTCAAATAAAATTTAATTTTCAACTGCAGGGTGGCACAATGGGGGCGTTCTGTGTCCGTAATACAAAGGTTCAAGGGTCGAAACTTCACCGTCTGCTAATGGAATATGGCTAAGTTTCAATTTTATTTAAATTTCCTTCAAAGAGTATACATTTCGTTTTCAAGATAGTTTTGGCAACAGCATACTAAGCTCGCAGACGAAACCTAGTAGGCCCATACAAATATTGGAACGGTTAATTGTCGACTTTTTAAAGTGTTTTGTGAAAAAATATTCACAAAATGTAAACAAGACATGGAAAACTCATTAAATTGTTAATTTCTATTTATAAAAAGTGTCTTTTTAAAAAAAATATTTTCCATTATTCAAGGGAGGTAACCTATGCGTATTTACGCAAACAGTGTCATGGAATATACGATTACCTCCCTTTAAACGGTTTACTTATTTACAAAAATACAATAACCATTGCTATAGCATTAATTTGAATGATTTATTTAATGTGTTGGGATGTTTAATTTACTGTTTTGATTTATATCTGAGAAAATACGACGCAGCTTCTTAAAACTAAGAAGATGGTATAGAACTAAGTGTAGACTACATTTGATTATCAACGTTCTTATTGCTAAAGGAGTGCAATTCAACCAGGCTTAATGAAACATTGGAGTTTAATCACGTACTATTTTTGAAGTAGCCTCCCCTTAAACAGCAAATTATCATCATTTTTTGTTCGACGTTTTCGTGACTAGTGAGTATATATACATGCCATATCTACATGCCATCATCCTGCATTTGAGACTACTCCTGTATGATTGGAGGCAAATGATCAAACCTCACGTATTTCACCTCGACATTTTTGTTTGCATTATGAAAATGATTTTTTTCTAATTTAATTGGCCATATGAAGATCATGGTAATGTCCTACAAGTAAAATAGGTAAAAACCGCATGATTATTAACTTCGTTTATTTAAGTTTAAAGTTTGAGCAAGAAAAAATCTCCTGCATTTCATTGAACTCTTCTGCATTTCTTTTACCAATCTTCAGTACAGGCTTCAGGAAAATATGGCATATATGGGAATACTTTTGCATTAAACCTATGAACCACTGAAGTTAGTCAATATGTTTTCAAAGTCAACGCAACAGCCAGTATCCTAAGGAAACAAGCGATAAAATCATTTCAGACTTAATCATACTAGTATTTGAAAACAATATATACAATGACTAAGGCATTTTCTGTAGCATGTATGATTCACACGGGTGACGTATTTTCAAGTCATTAAACTTGTTTTTAAATTCAAACATCTTCAACAACTATTGGGGGTGACTCAATCGCTTTTAGTCCATTTTTGGTGATGATAATTTTGTTTGTATGATGTCGTCTGCATATTTTACCCCAGCGTTTAAACAACACGCCACTATACCCAACGGCTGATACATCGTAAATGGCTTGATTCGCCTTATATACTGACTTAAAATAACCCGATATGTCACGTGATGCTACCGGGTGAAGATTTAAATGATAGTAAACGTATGACGTCAGCAAGCTGTTGATCGATCACGATTTGTATTATTAGCCGTTCTAAAACTTTGTTCGGGATCTGAACATGCATCACGGATCTTAGAATAGCAATTTATACAATTTATACGGGTCAAAGGGTTGGTATTTGTTTATAGAATTATCTAAAAATATCCGCAACACAAAGTGAAAACAAATAGTACTGAATCATTGACGTACATAGGTAGCTTTAAACCCGGACATGCCACACTTCAACCTTGAACTAAGTGTCGCCTATTTGTTAAGTTTCTCCTAACTAATGCAGCAAACAGACACCCAATTTAAGAAACGCATCCGCCTCTGCAGCTTAAACTAAAGATTAAACAGCTAGAGCGCATACAGAGTTTAAACAACGCAATTACGTCTGGCTATACTTTGATTAGCGTTATTTATATTAAGAAAGATCTATAATTTTCAATTTGGTGCTATTTTTGTTTTATTTATAATCAGAATTCAAGTCATGTACTGAACATAGAAGCGACAAAGCGACATTTGCATAAAAATGCTAGATTTATTAATACTCGAAGATCAGTGGTTAGTGCGCTTGTCGTCTAATCTGGCGACCCGGGTTCAAATCCGTGTGTAGGCACATACAAACATGCCTGCCATATTTCAGCAGAAAGCTGACAGGCAAATTAAGGCTAAGCTGCTAGGCATTTAATAACATACTCGTACAATGCAATGTGTTTAAGCAACGTGGGAAGAGGAGGCGGTGTGCTAAATTTACTCTTTGACCACATCGAAATAGTTACGTTCTAAACAGGTTCCATATGGTCGACAAAGTTTGCGAAGAATGTTTGTTATGTGCCGGTTCCTGGTATAATCGCATAGTTGAAATAGTTTGCTGCTTTCATGTACTAAAAGTGCATAATGTGGGAAGATAACACGCATAGGCTTATCTAGCATGAAAATGCTCAAATATTTAAAACACTTCAACACATTGTGTACAAATTGTTCAATGTTTTGACCGTTTAATACTGGTTGTAGCCAGCCATTCTCGTTCAACCAGCGTATTATTTTCAATATATATAGTCTAGAGACTTGACTATACACTGATTCATGAGAATGTAGCCAGCTAGCTCTACTATGAAATAATCCGCACCTTCATAATACACTGAATAACCTATAAAGGGCAATTGTTTACTGTACAATATCTAAATGTAAATGGCAATAGGTCATTCATGGAGCAAGGTGTATAAACGAGTCGATTTAGAGAATTTGCAATAATGAATACAATGATCAGATCTTACACGCATGTATATTCATGTATTTATATATAGATAGATACATGGATCTTAATACATGTGCTTTTAATTGCAATAAGTCATACTATATGAATTTTATAGTATCCCGACAAGTCATACAGTGATTTGGTTTATACGCTATGTGGAGTATACCGGTGCCTTACCTGCGTTTATTTTGAGTCTTGACAATAAAATAAAATGTATTTAATACTTTAACCTATTAATACTTATTAGTCAAAACAAAATATACTAGTCCACATTAGTCTTAGTCATAAGCATACACACATTACTATATTCGACTTAAACTTATACTTGGTATAAGTATATTTATGTCAAACACACATGCACATTTTTAAAATTGAAAATTTTATAATATGCTCATACATTGTACTAAATGTCGCTGGTTTAGAATTAGAAGGTCTTAGTGCCACTTACGACCTTATAAGACTAATGCATAATTGAAATCTACATCACGCTTCTTATGAGTCTATTTTCATGAAAATCGGAATTTGTTATGTTGACCAAACTGAAGATGAAAAAAGCTTGTTTTACCATAAGTAAAGTTTTTCTTGTTTTCTCAAAAAATTTATTTTGTAGATACGACATTCTCATTCTAAGCCAGCTATGTGTAGTTTCTTTTGCAACAGAAAGCATTTATAGTTTGAACCGATATTTTATCTCTATGTTATGATGGTCTGAGTAGGTATTGCATAGTTTATTGTAATCCTAGAGTACAGTCGTTTCGGGTAATTCTGCGCATCGGGTAATTCTGCGCACCTTAACTTTCTATTTCTTACAGACTTTGCTGGGTCGTTTTTCTTCGGTCTTCCAGTGTTTTTGTAGATGTATGTTACTTATGTAAGGTTTTATAATCATTTCAACGAAATCGGAAAAGTATTTCTACGAAAATTTGACCAAAATGAGTGTCAACGGCGATTTTCGTTAAATTGACATACCACGTGACACATAATTGAATAAAAGCACTTTTGTAATGGATGATGGCTTTTCCTTTTTTGTCAACATTGTCTTAATGACTTATTATTTAGATACTGTGATAAATTTCTTATGAAAAAAATCTTTGAAACAGACTATACAAAAAAACAATCCACCTGCGCAGAATTAGCCGAAAAAAATTACGTCATGAAAACCGGGAGTCATCTTGTTTCGTGACGACATTTGACCTAGTTTAGCGAAGGTACGATGTTTTGAATTGTTTACATTTGTCAACGAAGGTTCCGTCTATCCAAACAGCTCCATAATTTATTCTAAAAATAAAATAATCTCAAATGTAGAAAGCCAATACCCGTTAGGTGCGCAGAATTACCCGACAGCAGTGTATAGCTATGAAACAAACTTCAAACATAGCTTTTGCTTTTTGTAACTGTATATTATCATGTCACGATTGTCTATGTTATAATAATTATGAAACAAAGACTGATTAAACAACGTGCTTACAAAATACACGTACACAAAGTTAAGACTGCTGGTAGCATCTGAACCTGCACGCTATATTTGTTGATTGAATAATCTTTTTTACCAACGTTGACATTTACTGTGACTTATTGTCTTGGAATCACATTATTTTACCGCGTGATTAAGCACGTTTCCTATGCTGTGGTACTTGATACACATAAATACATATTTACAATATCTACATTGTATATGGAAAGCATTACAAAGCTTTAGCAAATGGCGGGCATATGAATGCATCCCGGTACCCAGGCTTCAACCCCAGACAATCGCGCTAACCAATAGAGCAACAACAAAAAGTGTGCTTCCGTAGCTCAGTGGTTGTGCGCTCCCGTTTAATCAGGCGACCCGGGTTCAAATCCGGGTGGAGACAGATACATAATTATATGCCTGATATATTTCAGCAGAAAGCTGACTGGAAAATAAAGCATTTTAAAAACCCAAATATATCTGTAACCTAGCAACAAGCTTCTGTCTGTATTTGTTCAGTGCTAAATGCCAGACTTATATACTATATTACATGTTCACACAAAACGTGCCTCATCGCGATGCTCGTGTGTTTCCTAAGTTGTTAATTTGGACATCACACCATTTATATAATCTTGGTAAATATACTTACATGTGCATTATATGTCAAGCGGTTCCATTATCGAGTCTGATATATCTGTACACGATTTCAAATCGCTTTTGTTAGTCATTTACGTATTATTGGTGATACATAATTATATAACCAGATTTTTCGAAAAATATGGACGTGAATTCATTATCAACTACGCGAGTACCTTCTTACTTTTCTCTCGTGACAAGTTCTCAACACGTGGCTAGGGACCCTGTGTTAATACTGGCCCAGACTAGATGGGAACAAATGTCAAGGGAGGACATACAGCTGGCTTAGAATGAGATGGTCGTAAGTACAAAGTCGATATTTTGGGAAAACAAGAAAAAAATGCCCGAAAGTGTCTCTTTACTTATGGTAAAACAAGCTGTTTCAACTCTAGTTTGGTCAACATAGGTTTCGATTTTCACGACAATAGGCTCATTAGAAGCGCATTGTGATGCTGATTTTAAAAAAGTATCAGTCTTATAAGGTCGTAAGTAATTACGACCTTCTCATTAAATATACTCCGACAATGACCAATAATACGTTGGCTAAATTAACAATTTCATGAGAGCTAGAAATCTATATTTGGGGAAATTTTCATGTGTGTGAAGTTAGCAGCCAGTTGCCAGTTGCCAGTTGCCAATTCAACTTTTTGAATCGGCAACTGGCAACTGTCAGCTAACTTCACAACCCAGCAGCCGATTCGTCGATTTCGAAAGTTGAATCGGCAACTGGCAACTGTCAGCCAGCTGACGATTCAAATTTCACTGTAGACTCGAATTGGCAACTGGCAACTGTCAGCCAGCTGACGATTCAAATCTTTCGGGAAAATCGAATTGGCAACTGGCAACTGTCAGCCAGCTGACGATTCAAATTTCACTGTAGACTCGAATTGGCAACTGGCAACTGTCAGCCAGCTGACGATTCAAATCTTTCGGGAAAATCGAATTGGCAACTGGCAACTGTCAGCCAGCTGACGATTCAAATTTCACTGTAGACTCGAATTGGCAACTGGCAACTGTCAGCCAGCTGACGATTCAAATCTTTCGGGAAAATCGAATTGGCAACTGGCAACTGTCAGCCAGCTGACGATTCAGATTTCACTGTAGACTCGAATTGGCAACTGGCAACTGTCAGCCAGCTGACGATTCAAATTTCACTGTAGACTCGAATTGGTAACTGGCAACTGTCAGCCAGCTGACGATTCAAATCTTTCGGGAAAATCGAATTGGCAACTGGCAACTGTCAGCCAGCTGACAATTCGAAAAAAAATATATTTTGTGAAAAATCGAATTGGCAACTGGCAACTGTCAGCTAGATGACAATTCGAAAAAAAAAAATTTTTTGTGAAAAATCGAATTGGCAACTGGCAACTGTCAGCCAGCTGACAATTCGAAAAAAAAATTTTTTTTTTAGAAAATCGAATTGGCAACTGGCAACTGTCAGCCAGCTGACAATTCGAAAAAAAATTTTTTTGGTGAAAAATCGAATTGGCAACTGGCAACTGTCAGCCAGCTGACAATTCGAAAAAAAAAATATTTTTTTTAGAAAATCGAATTGGCAACTGGCAACTGTCAGCCAGCTGACAATTCGAAAAAAAAATTTCTTTGGTGAAAAATCGAATTGGCAACTGGCAACTGTCAGCCAGCTGACAATTCGAAAAAAATATTTCTTTGTGAAAAATCGAATTGGCAACTGGCAACTGTCAGCCAGCTGACAATTCGAAAAAAAAATATTTTTTTGTGAAAAATCGAATTGGCAACTGGCAACTGTCAGCCAGCTGACAATTCGAAAAAAAAAATATTTTTTGTGAAAAATCGAATTGGCAACTGGCAACTGTCAGCCAGCTGACAATTCGAAAAAAAAAATTTTTTTTTTAGAAAATCGAATTGGCAACTGGCAACTGTCAGCCAGCTGACAATTCGAAAAAAAATATTTTTTTGTGAAAAATCGAATTGGCAACTGGCAACTGTCAGCCAGCTGACAATTCGAAAAAAAAATTTCTTTGGTGAAAAATCGAATTGGCAACTGGCAACTGTCAGCCAGCTGACAATTCGAAAAAAAAATTTCTTTGGTGAAAAATCGAATTGGCAACTGGCAACTGTCAGCCAGCTGATAATTCGAAAAAAAATATTTTTTTGTGAAAAATCGAATTGGCAACTGGCAACTGTCAGCCAGCTGACAATTCGAAAAAAAAATATTTTTGGTGAATAATCGAATTGGCAACTGGAAACTGTCAGCCAGCTGACAATTCGAAAAAAAAATATTTTTTTTGTGAAAAATCGAATTGGCAACTGGCAACTGTCAGCCAGCTGACAATTCGAAAAAAAAATATTTTTTTGTGAAAAATCGAATTGGCAACTGGCAACTGTCAGCCAGCTGACAATTCGAAAAAAAAAATTTTTTTGTGAAAAATCGAATTGGCAACTGGCAACTGTCAGCCAGCTGACAATTCGAAAAAAAATATTTTTTTGTGAAAAAATCGAATTGGCAACTGGCAACTGTCAGCCAGCTGACAATTCGAAAAAAAAAAATATTTTTTGTGAAAAATCGAATTGGCAACTGGCAACTGTCAGCCAGCTGACAATTCGAAAAAAAAAATTTTTTTGTGAAAAATCGAATTGGCAACTGGCAACTGTCAGCCAGCTGACAATTCGAAAAAAAAAATTTTTTTTTAGAAAATCGAATTGGCAACTGGCAACTGTCAGCCAGCTGACAATTCGAAAAAAAATATTTTTTTGTGAAAAATCGAATTGGCAACTGGCAACTGTCAGCTAGCTGACAATTCGAAAAAAAAAGTTTTTTGTGAAAAATGGAATTGGCAACTGGCAACTGTCAGCCAGCTGACAATTCGAAAAAAATATTTTTTTGTGAAAAATCGAATTGGCAACTGGCAACTGTCAGCCAGCTGACAATTCGAAAAAAAAATATTTTTTTGTAAAAATCGAATTGGCAACTGGCAACTGTCAGCCAGCTGACAATTCGAAAAAAAAAATGTTTTTTGTGAAAAATCGAATTGGCAACTGGCAACTGTCAGCCAGCTGACAATTCGAAAAAAAAAATTTTTTTGTGAAAAATCGAATTGGCAACTGGCAACTGTCAGCCAGCTGACAATTCGAAAAAAAAATATTTTTTTGTGAAAAATCGAATTGGCAACTGGCAACTGTCAGCTAGCTGACAATTCGAAAAAAAATTTTTTTTGTGAAAAATCGAATTGGCAACTGGCAACTGTCAGCCAGCTGACAATTCGAAAAAAAAAATTTTTTTTTGTGAAAAATCGAATTGGCAACTGGCAACTGTCAGCCAGCTGACAATTCGAAAAAAAAAGTTTTTGTGAAAAATCGAATTGGCAACTGGCAACTGTCAGCCAGCTGACAATTCGAAAAACAAAATTGAGTGAAAAATCGAATTGGCAACTGGCAGCTGTCAGTCAGCCAGCTGACAATTCAAATTTTTCCGTAGAATCGAATTGGCAACTGACCTCAGCTGACAATTAAAAGTTCACTGTTATATCAGATAAATAGGAAACTCAACAACTAACATGATTTTGAGGCTTGTTGTAACTTTATTTCTCTTGTCCGAATAATAGCTTGTTTCCAATATTGTGCGGATGTGTATGCAGATTCGACCCTAGAAAAAGTATATGTTTATACCCGATTGTATATATTGCGAATTTTCAATTATTACATGTATTCTTACTATTTGACCACCCGTGATTAATAAATGTTGTGATTATTATAAACCCAAACATTAGCAAGATTGCCAATTCTACAAGTTCGCAAAAAAGGCTTGAGAATGGCACTAAAAACTAAAAATAAATTAATCAAATTCCTAAAAGTACCGTATTGAATGGTAGGGTAACTCCAAAAATAGAGGCCTAAACTGGCATTTGTTCCTCTACCACTTGTGGTCGATTCAATAAATAATACTAATGAGGGAACTATCCCATTCGAAAGAATAGCGGGAATTACCGTTAACTCAGACACATGATGTATACCCAGCTAAAGCTAGATAAACAAAGTTTACCTGACAGACGACTCGATGTTGACCAACGATTCTCAATTGACTTTGAAAGTACTGTAATTGGAGGAATATCTATTCTTTGTTTGGAAATATAAGCGACAGTCACAACCCAACGGACGTGTAACTACGTGAATCCGAGTCAGTAGGCATTTGCGATTACGCAGACATAACACTTGTAGCATTTGGCCAGCGTTCGGCCAACCTATTCATTCCCGCATTTGCGAGCCTTTTTCTGCCACCTTAATTCGTAAGGACAACGCATGGGAGCAGTTTGTACAAATAGATAACCTGGCCATAGCACGGAGATCGTAGGCTGTTAGAACTTTATAAACACGTAAAACTCACTTGTAATGTGCGCAACCTACAATGAACTCAATCACTCACGATCAGGGCGTACTCATATCCTCCGTATTTCAAACCTACGTTTTCAAAAGTTCGTAGTGACCTTAAGGTGCTTATAGCTTGGCCAATTTGACACAAGCCTGATCTTTTGATAAGCATAATTTAACAGTCGACACTGATTGTATGTTTTCATGATCGGTGAGTATCATGAAGACGCTCGAGATTTAATACAAACACAAATTTGAAATACCGATATCGCACGATTTGCTTGCGGAAATTGATATATTCAAAGCAAGAACCTTGTAATATATTCTTGCATAAAGGTCAGGCTCATGTCAAAATAGCCAAGCTATACACACAGTAAGTTTTGATGTATAAGTCGAGGATGTACGCTTTGCCACTAGGTAACAACGAAGGCGTACATCTTGAGAAAATGCACGACAGAGGCGTACTTCACCTTACTACAAATAACATATTGACTTATAGGTCAAGATGTATACATCAAAACTTACTGTGTGTACGCATCTTCCCGAAAAATACTCACGTCTGGTTATGATCCGAGTTAAAGGCATCAGCTTTCTTTTGGCCGTTATCACATGTCGTTCCTCCACTCCAACTTGACTCACCCTAACCTAAGGGAGCCTCAAGTGTAGCCGTAGTGACGGTCGAGTGGAGATTTGGTAGATCGACCTCCACTTTCTCGAGTGGGTGACCGTTATAATATATGGTAAGATAGTAAGATAGTGTAAACAAGACATGTTTAATTATTAAATCGGTTTTGGGGGATTCGGTGCATTTGCATGATATTAACAAAGTCAAATTTTAATTTTGATTTTAATTATTTGAACTCCAAAAAATAAGACCTTAGTTTGAATACACACTAATAATAATGATCATAAGATAGTAAAATAAGTTTAAACTTAGATGTAATAATATGTAGCGTTAATTAAACGCATGCTAATTATCTTGACAATAATAAAATAAACATTAAATTAAATGTATGACAATGCACACGAGTTTTAAATGATACCGTGACATAACCCAGTATTGTTGTGGAAGCAGGCTCAATAGTATCATATCAATATGAATTCCACAGACCGCTGGGCAGGTAGTTTCAGATTAATAATTTAGAAATCATATGAGCTCGGTTACTGTTTTTTATCAGCAGCTCACTGTCCTGTGTCATTTTGTGAGCAACTTACTACAGATACAACGCAGGAAAGACAGGTCACTTGAACGCCATACTTCCTAGAATATCATTTTGAGAGCGACCATGGTGTATAAAATAATTAAATACATACCAAGTGTGCATATAGATTATGCATGTACTAATTTATTTTAAGTTGATTGCGAGGCAATTTTTTACAATTCATTTCAATCATTCTCGACACACAATTCCTGATATCGTCAAAATTGTATCGATTAACAAAAAATAGAAGAATTCCAAGTTTTTGCCTATTATACTGAACGTCTTGTATGTGCAATATTTATTACCATTTATATCTAATCTTTGGTATGGCGTGACATGAGATCGAACCCGTAGCCACACACGCGAGCAATCTACCACTAGGATATCCAGGCGACATTCTTGCACATTAGTTATTGCAGCATAGTAAATAACATACATGTTTGTGTTACAGATGACCACGTTTTTATTTTAATAAAACTATTTCAGTTATATTCACGGGATTAAAAAGCAATTATTAAAATCAATATATAAATATACATGCATTTCCGTATTCATGTTCCTTATACATGTATTATTTACACGAATACAATGCAGCATGCAATTTATTAACATCGCAGTGAAACTACTATATTTAAATTCCACGTATTTCAGACTGTACTGCAACTTAACTTTATTTGTTCACAAATATACTTTAGGATTACAAAATGTATTTTACAAAATCTGCATTGATGGTTTCAAAACATTCTTTCAAAAGGGTTCGTTGGTTTATTTATTTTGAAAATACAATAACTTTAATAGTCCAACGTTCGTGCGCTAAATCGGTATTCACATAACCTTACTTGAGAGTAGCTGGAGTCACTGTCAAGTGACCGTTTCGCCCACTCGAGAAACCGCACTCCGTCGAGTCAACTCCAGCGACACTTACCGTTGCGAATACCATTTTCTAGTTAGGTCGGATACCCACTCAAACGCACGGACGAAATGATATTAAAATTATCTCAGTGAGTGACAGTGGAGGGACGGTCGAGTAGAGGAAGTGAATATGGCCGAGGCATTTGGAAATGCCGTCACGGACCAGTTTACAGACCCTTTAAAAGCCTTGACATTAATAATAAAAACGAAGAATTAAAATGAAATTATACCATCATAAAGAGGATGTGTGAAGTTTGAAACTGTCGATTTTCAGTAGGCGGCTTTATCGGCGGGATTTCCCTTCTACCAAGCCCTTCAAAATTTCACCCCGGGGAAAACTTTTTCCCATGAGCTCCGATACTAGCAAGTGTTGGTGCGTTGGGAAGCTCTTTTCGTGCTTGTTCATTTAACACCAAACTCAACCGGCTAGCTTGCCTTTGAACAAAAACTGTCATCCAGCGTCTAACGGCCGATCTTCTGAAGGTTGTTCATCGGCAGGATTTCCCTTCTACCAAGCCCTTCAAACTTTCACCTCGGGGAAAACTTCTTCCTATGAGCTCCGAACCGGCCAAGTTTGGGTGCGGTAAAAAGCTCTTTCCATGCTCATTTATTGAACACTAAACGCAACTGACTAGCTTGCATTTTGAAAAAAAATGCCACATCGCGTCTATCGACCGAGCTTTGCAGGCGGCTTTTCGGCGTGATTTCCTTCTGCCAAGCCGTCCAAATTTTCACACCGGGGAAAACTTTTTCACATACATTCCGATCCCTACAAGTTTGGGTGCGTTAGAAAGCTCTTTCCGTGCTCGTTCATATAACACCAAACTCAACCGGCTAGGTTGCCTTTGAACAAAAACTGTCATCGAGCGTCTAACGAGCGAGCCTCTGAAGGCTGTTTATCGGCGGGATTTCCCTTCTGCCAAGCCCTTCAAAATTTCACATCGGGAAAAACTTCTTCCGATGAGCTCCGAATCGGCCGAGTTTGGGTACGTTAGAAAGCTCTTTCCATGCTCGTTCATTGAACACTAAACTCAACTGGCTAGCTTGCTTTATAAAAAAAATGCCACAGGGCGTCTACCGACCGAGCTTTGCAGGCGGCTTTTCGGCGTGATTTCCCTTCTACCAAGCCGTCCAAATTTTCACACCGGGGAAACCTTTTTCTCATGATTTCCGATCCCTACAAGTTTGGGTGCGTTGGAAAGCTCTTTCCGTACTCGTTCATATAACACCAAACCCAACCGGCTAGCTTGCCTTTGAACAAAAACTGTCATCGAGCGTCTAACGAGCGAGCCTCTGAAGGCTGTTTATCGGCGGGATTTCCCTTCTACCAAGCCCTTCAAAATTTCACCTCGGGGAAAACTTTTTCCCATGAGCTCCGAATCGGCCAAGTTTGGATGCGTTAGAAAGCTCTTTCCATGCTCGTTCATTGAACACTAAACTCAACTGGCTAGCTTGCTTTATGAAAAAATGCCACAGGGCGTCTACCGACCGAGCTTTGCAGGCGGCTTTTCGGCGTGATTTCCCTTCTACCAAGCCGTCCAAATTTTCACACCGGGGAAAACTTTTTCACATGATTTCCGATCCCTACAAGTTTGGGTGCGTTGGAAAGCTCTTTCCGTGCTCGTTCATATAACACCAAACCCAACCGGCTAGCTTGCCTTTGAACAAAAACTGTCATCGAGCGTCTAACGAGCGAGCCTCTGAAGGCTGTTTATCGGCGGGATTTCCCTTCTACCAAGCCCTTCAAAATTTCACCTCGGGGAAAACTTTTTCCCATGATCTCCGAATCGGCCGAGTTTGGGTGCGTTAGAAAGCTCTTTCCATGCTCGTTCATTGAACACTAAACTCAACTGGCTAGCTTGCTTTATGAAAAATGCCACAGCGCGTCTACCGACCGAGCTTTGCAGGCGGCTTTTCGGCGTGATTTCCCTTCTACCAAGCCGTCCAAATTTTCACACCGGGGAAAACTTTTTCATATGATTTCCGATCCCTACAAGTTTGGGTGCGTTGGAAAGCTCTTTCCGTGCTCGTTCATATGACACCAAACTCAACCGGCTAGCTTGCCTTTGAACAAAAACTGTCATCGAGCGTCTAACGAGCGAGCCTCTGAAGGCTGTTTATCGGCGGGATTTCCCTTCTACCAAGCCCTTCATGGTGGCTACACGGAATACGCAGGTACATACTGTGTTGATCAGAGATTATCCGTGTCTCTCGTCCGAGTTATTCCGTTGCTCTGAAGTGTCTATCCGGGCATTTCTTAGTCATCCGAATGGGAGTCTGGTAGATTGTGTGTTGTTGTCGTTTTTGCACGCGCTCGTCCGTTTTGCCTTGTTACCACATCATAGATGGTCGCTAAGTGTATGAATAGTACCGAATCTTGATAGGATGCAGACCTGTCCATTCTTGTGATTGAATATGTGACTCAGTGCTCGCGATGTGATATCGTGCGAAACACGAAGCAACGTGCGAAAATCGCGCGACACACCAAGCGAGACACGATATTTTACCGCGAAATAGCATGGTTTTGATACTGCGACAGAGCGAGATCTCGTGTTTGAATATCGCGCCTGGCTTCGTGTGTCGCCCGATTTTCGCGTGTCGCCTCGTGTCGCGCAATTCTCGCCCCTCGCCCTCTTGATGCGAGGCACGATAATTCATATGACACTAACCAGATTCCATAGCATACACAATGATGGATTCTATGACATGTTTATATATGTATATATGTTTGTAGAATGATAGGCTAACGACCTTTTCTGAATAAAAGCTAGCTATCTATCTACGAGGGTCATTCAATATATAATGAATACTAACAATTATCTCTAAATCCAGTCAAGATAATAAAATGAAACTTTGCATGATTATAATATACGACAATTTCTATTTGATAGAACATTTTAAGGACACCTGACGTCGATGGCGGCACCAGCGCACGACCTCATTCGATATAACTCGGAACGTCATGGACGCGGTAACGTCACATCTAAAAAGTAGTAAACATTTAATCAAGTGATCATGCAACAAAAACTCAATTGATATTGTACTACCTTACAAGAAACATGTTTCAAAATGTCAGCAACAATAATTATCCTAAAATGGCGCTACTGTTGAATGAAAATACAAACGGCAAATATAGAGTTAAGGGCTACTGGTGTGTGAAACTGAAAATGTGTGCAATGGCCCCCATGTCTTATCGAAACATTGAGAAAACAATTGAAACTAGACAAAATATCAACATACGTAGAGATAGCCCAGGGACTTGGCAGTAGTTTTGGCTAATTTAATTTGAAATTCCAGAACAGAGTACACATGTTACCGGGTTCCGCTCACTGAATGTCGTATATTTTTGACGTCAGAGCCGTTCGAACGTCGCACCGAACTCATCGCAAGCTTAATTTAGGGCTTAAATATAGAAGGAAAAAACTTTATACGCAAACTTGTAGTGATATGTGCTATGTAGATACCATATTACCGGTCGAAAATGATACAACGATTACCTGGGAATTCGACATGCCACTTCACATTAGGCTGACTAGACCGTGTCCGTGCAGTTATGAGTGTATGTACGTAGTTGCCTAGCAACGGGAATAAAATAATGACCGAAAGGATGAACGTTGGTCATTGAACTCAAGGAAAGGTACTTTGGACGATTATGACATTATTTAAAAGATAAATATTGTATCAAAGAATTTATATGATAGTTTGCATTATATATTGAATTACCCTCGTATGTTATCACGTAGCTGTTGCATTATAGAAATAATTACAAGATAAAGTTTGTACTAGCTCATTATATTATATACAGTAACACCTCTCGGACGACAACTAATCGGAAACACACATATTGTTGGTCATTCAGATACTGTTGCTGTATGTAGGTAAGAGATATATTATAGTGAGAGACAACTTCTGCAATATATGATAATGCTCATACTAGAGTTGCTAAATATGCATAGGTTGCACTGCGTATAACTATGGATGCGTTTGTATCGGTTTTAGGTAATTGTTTAATACATGTCCTTGCTCTATATGGTCATAGAATTTTAATTTGTACTAATATATAATTATATGTATGATATTGTAGGCAATCCCATTGTAGACACGAGAGCGCTTTCATGTGTGTTTCTCCGACTCCGGCATGTATCATTGCTGTATAAAAGAAATGATTCCCGCTGATTTATGTTTAAATGACATGCTTGAAGCTACACGGTACTGGAGATAGCGAAAATGTAGGCCTATCATGAATATTCCCATGTACCTAGTGATCAGTCCATGTGATAGAAAGTGTACATACCCGACAGGCTCATGCACTGAAACCGCACTTGTTGATTATCTTTACCTCGCCTATGGTCGGGTGATTTGAGCGTTTGCATTGAAAGGGAGTCGATTGTTCGAACACAGGCAGATAGAGTTGTCTATATAAATCACATATCATCACATGTTAAACATGCCTCACCCGGGCTAGGCATTGCTATTTATTTCTTTTTACATCACTTTAATTTTGTCAGTTATTCCAACTGCGTACGTATCTTGCGTATTTGCGTATGCTCAGCTACGCCCCTGCACACTTTTAATGAGTCAGTTTATTGGTATGAATTACATGGTGTTGCTTATAATGACCTATTATGCTGAGACCAGGGAGATCATAGGTAGCTTCACTGGAGCTTTTTCTAGACCAAAGTAGCTGGGAGTATCAACAGTGAAATTCGAATTGCCAGTTGCCAATTCGAGTTTGGAGTAAAATTTGAATCGGATGCTGGCCGCCAGTAGCCAGTTGCCAATTCGATTCTACAGAAACATTTGAATTGTCAGCTGGCTGGCAGTTGCCAGTTGCAAATTTGATTTTTCACAATTTTTTTTTCGAATTGTCAGCTGGCTGACAGTTGCCATTTGCCAATTCGATTTTCTGAAAAAAAAATGTTTTTTCGAATTGTCAGCTGGCTGACAGTTGCCAGTTGCCAATTCGATTTTTCACAAAAAATATTTTTTTTCGAATTGTCAGCTGGCTGACAGTTGCCAGTTGCCAATTCGATTTTTCACAAAAAAATATTTTTTTTCGAATTGTCAGCTGGCTGACAGTTGCCAGTTGCCAATTCGATTTTTCACAAAAAAATATTTTTTTTCGAATTGTCAGCTGGCTGACAGTTGCCAGTTGCCAATTCGATTTTTCACAAAAAAATATTTTTTTTCGAATTGTCAGCTGGCTGACAGTTGCCAGTTGCCAATTCGATTTTTCACAAAAAATTTTTTTTTTCGAATTGTCAGCTGGCTGACAGTTGCCAGTTGCCAATTCGATTTTTCACAAAAAAATATTTTTTTTCGAATTGTCAGCTGGCTGACAGTTGCCAGTTGCCAATTCGATTTTTCACAAAAAAATTTTTTTTTCGAATTGTCAGCTGGCTGACAGTTGCCAGTTGCCAATTCGATTTTTCACAAAAAAATATTTTTTTTTCGAATTGTCAGCTGGCTGACAGTTGCCAGTTGCCAATTCGATTTTTCACAAAAAAATTTTTTTTTTCGAATTGTCAGCTGGCTGACAGTTGCCAGTTGCCAATTCGATTTTTCACAAAAAATTATTTTTTCGAATTGTCAGCTGGCTGACAGTTGCCAGTTGGCAATTCGATTTTTCACCAAAGAATTTTTTTTTTCGAATTGTCAGCTGGCTGACAGTTGCCAGTTGCCAATTCGATTTTTCACCAAAGAAATTTTTTTTTCGAATTGTCAGCTGGCTGACAGTTGCCAGTTGCCAATTCGATTTTCTAAAAAAAATATCTTTTTTTTCGAATTGTCAGCTGGCTGACAGTTGCCAGTTGCCAATTCGATTTTTCACAAAAAAATATTTTTTGTCGAATTGTCAGCTGGCTGACTGTTGCCAGTTGCCAATTCGATTTTTCACCAAAAATTTTTTTTTTCGAATTGTCAGCTGGCTGACAGTTGCCAGTTGCCGATTCGATTTTCTAAAAAAAATTTATTTTTTTCGAATTGTCAGCTGGCTGACAGTTGCCAGTTGCCAATTCGATTTTTCACAAAAAAATATTATTTTTTTTTCGAATTGTCAGCTGGCTGACAGTTGCCAGTTGCCAATTCGATTTTTCACAAAATATATTTTTTTTCGAATTGTCAGCTGGCTGACAGTTGCCAGTTGCCAATTCGATTTTTCACAAAAAAATATTTTTTTTTCGAATTGTCAGCTGGCTGACAGTTGCCAGTTGCCAATTCGATTTTTCACAAAAGATATTTTTTTTTCGAATTGTCAGCTGGCTGACAGTTGCCAGTTGCCAATTCGATTTTTCACAAAAAAATATTTTTTGTCGAATTGTCAGCTGGCTGACTGTTGCCAGTTGCCAATTCGATTTTTCACCAAAAATTTTTTTTTTCGAATTGTCAGCTGGCTGACAGTTGCCAGTTGCCGATTCGATTTTCTAAAAATTTTTTATTTTTTTCGAATTGTCAGCTGGCTGACAGTTGCCAGTTGCCAATTCGATTTTTCACAAAAAAATATTATTTTTTTTTTCGAATTGTCAGCTGGCTGACAGTTGCCAGTTGCCAATTCGATTTTTCACAAAATATATTTTTTTTCGAATTGTCAGCTGGCTGACAGTTGCCAGTTGCCAATTCGATTTTTCACAAAAAAATATTTTTTTTTCGAATTGTCAGCTGGCTGACAGTTGCCAGTTGCCAATTCGATTTTTCACAAAAGATATTTTTTTTTCGAATTGTCAGCTGGCTGACAGTTGCCAGTTGCCAATTCGATTTTTCACAAAAAAATATTTTTTTTCGAATTGTCAGCTGGCTGACAGTTGCCAGTTGCCAATTCGATTTTCTAAAAAAAATATTTTTTTTTCGAATTGTCAGCTGGCTGACAGTTGCCAGTTGCCAATTCGATTTTTCACAAAAAAAATATTTTTTTTCGAATTGTCAGCTGGCTGACAGTTGCCAGTTGCCAATTCGATTTTCTAAAAAAAATATTTTTTTTTCGAATTGTCAGCTGGCTGACAGTTGCCAATTCGATTTTTCACAAAAAAATATTTTTTTTCGAATTGTCAGCTGGCTGACAGTTGCCAGTTGCCAATTCGATTTTTCACCAAAAAAATTTTTTTTTCGAATTGTCAGCTAGCTGACAGTTGCCAGTTGCCAATTCGATTTTTCACAAAAAAAAATTTTTTTTCGAATTGTCAGCTGGCTGACAGTTGCCAGTTGCCAATTCGATTTTCTAGAAAAAAAATTTTTTTTTCGAATTGTCAGCTGGCTGACAGTTGCCAGTTGCCAATTCGATTTTTCACAAAAAAATTTTTTTTTCGAATTGTCAGCTGGCTGACAGTTGCCAGTTGCCAATTCGACTTTACAGTGAAATCTGAATCGTCAGCTGGCTGACAGTTGCCAGTTGCCAATTCGATTTTACATTGAAATTTGAATCGTCAGCTGGCTGACAGTTGCCAGTTGCCAATTCGAGTCTACGGTGCAATTTGAATCGTCAGCTGGCTGACAGTTGCCAGTTGCCAATTCGATTTTCCCGAGAGATTTGAATCGTCAGCTGGCTGACAGTTGCCAGTTGCCAATTCGAGTCTACAGTGAAATTTGAATCGTCAGCTGGCTGACAGTTGCCAGTTGCCAATTCGATTTTCCCGAGAGATTTGAATCGTCAGCTGGCTGACAGTCGCCAGTTGCCAATTCGAGTCTACAGTGAAATTTGAATCGTCAGCTGGCTGACAGTTGCCAGTTGCCGATTCAACTTTCGAAATCGACGAATCGGCTGCTGGGTTGTGAAGTTAGCTGACAGTTGCCAGTTGCCGATTCAAAAAGTTGAATTGGCAACTGGCAACTGGCAACTGGCTGCTAACTTCACGCACATGAAATTTTCTCCTGCAAAGATATTTTAGGGAAAACTTTTATGGCGTATATGACAACTGGGGAATTCTTTGTTAACTTATACCAAAATAAGCAGACATTTAAAGAATGGCCCGTTATCAAATTGTTGGACTATATTTGGCAACTACATTCCGACTTACTTACATATTTCATTGTACTCAATGACTTCGTCTTAAAGCCGTGATGATCCTTATAAATAGTTTAAGCCGTTGAGGTAAGGGCGAGTTCATAAGTGTTATGAATGTAAATATTTTGATTAAAGCTTTTGTACTGAAATATTGGCGGTGATCAAAGCATCGTAATAATCGTTGATCTAGGTCCCTAGTACTTTACCCTTAAATAAAAGGTTTCCTGTCCAGACACTTCAGCATCATCCCAGTAAGTTAGTACGACACTTTATACTATAAGTGAAACACTCCGCTGCACGTACCTAAACATAATTATATTATATATTTACAATATCTACATTGTATATGGAAAGCATTCGATCAAGTATCAAACCTACAAAGCTTTAGCAAATGGCGGGCATATGAATGCATCCCGGTACCCAGGCTTCAACCCCAGACAATCGCGCTAACCAATAGAGCAACAACAAAAAGTGTGCTTCCGTAGCTCAGTGGTTGTGCGCTTCCCGTTTAATCAGGCGACCCGGGTTCAAATCCGGGTGGAGACAGATACATAATTATATGCCTGATATATTTCAGCAGAAAGCTGACTGGAAAATAAAGCATTTTAAAAACCCAAATATATCTGTAACCTAGCAACAAGCTTCTGTCTGTATTTGTTCAGTGCTTAATGCCAGACTTATATACTATAGTTCATGTTCACACAAAACGTGCCTCATCGCGATGCTCGTGTGTTTCCTAAGTTGTTAATTTGGACATCACACCATTTATATAATCTTGGTAAATATACTTATATGTGCATTACTAGTCTAGCAGTTCCATTATCTTTCACCGAGTCTGATATTGTTGTACACGATTTCAACACGATTTTGTTAGTCATTTACGTATTATTGGTGATACATAATTATATAACCAGATTTCTCGAAAAATATGAACGTGAATTCATTATCAACTACTCGAGTACCTACTTACTTTTCTACAAGTTCTCAACACGTGGTAAGGGACCCTGGGTTAATACTGGCCCAGACTAGATGGGAACCAATGTCAAGGGAGGACATACAGCTGGCTTAGAATGAGATGGTCGTAAGTACAAAGTCGATATTTTGGGAAAACAAGAAAAAAATGCCCGAAAGTTTCTCTTTACTTATGGTAAAACAAGCTGTTTCAACTCTAGTTTGGTCAACATAGGTTTCGATTTTCACGAAAATAGGCTCATTAGAAGCGCATTGTGATGCTGATTTTAAAAAAGTATCAGTCTTATAAGGTCGTAAGTAGTTACGACCTTCTCATTAAATATACTCTGACAATGACCAATAATACGTTGGCTAAATTAACAATTTCATGAGAGCTAGAAATCTATATTTGGGGAAATTTTCTCCTGCAAAGATATTTTAGGGAAAACTTTTATGGCGTATATGACAACTGGGGAATTCTTTGTTAACTTATACCAAAATAAGCAGATATTTAATGAATGGCCCGTTATCAAATTGTTGGACTATATTTGGCAACTACATTCCGACTTA
The DNA here is from genome assembly GCA_963678985.1 of Spisula subtruncata. Lineage (NCBI taxonomy): Eukaryota > Metazoa > Mollusca > Bivalvia > Venerida > Mactridae > Spisula > Spisula subtruncata. The sequence goes on along the minus strand of OY787662.1, from coordinate 12,553,432 downwards.
CTTACATATTTCATTGTACTCAATGACTTCGTCTTAAAGCCGTGATGATCCTTATAAATAGGTTAAGCCGTTGAGGTAAGAGCGAGTTCATAAGTGTTATGAATGTAAATATTTTGATTAAAGCTTTTGTACTGAAATATTGGCGGTGATCAAAGCATCGTAACAATCGTTGATCTAGGTCCCTAGTACTTTACCCTTAAATAAAAGGTTTCCTGTCCAGACACTTCAGCATCATCCCAGTAAGTTAGTACGACACTTTATACTATAAGTGAAACACTCCGCTGCACGTACCTAAACATAATTATACAATTTAGTATACTATTAGGATTAAATAATATAATGTTATGATTATAATAAATAATCTTAATTATACAGTACAAAATGTTTACTATTTTACGGATAGGAACATTAGACTTTCGCATATAGCATAACCGCAATGATGCAGACAGTATCAAGACTGCCTGGTTATATCGCTGACTTACGACCTTACGAATTAATTAATGAGTAAGTACTACTTACGACCTTATAAGACTGAAACAAGAAAAAAACTGTCTGAAATTTACTCTTCACTTATGGCAAAACAAGCTTTTACAACTTCATTTTGGTCAACATGACAAGTTCCGATTGTCATGAAAATAGGTTCATAAGAAGCACCTTATGATGCAGATTTCAAATATGTAACAGTCTTATAAGGTCATTAGTAGTAGTAATGACCTTCTATTTCTAAGCCAGCGATATATTCGAGCACTGGAGCAAAACGATAGTGATACATCTCTCGTACGTTTATAGTGAACGTTTCTTGGAATGATTGAATGCAGTCTCCAAATGACGTTGATTATGTCGATGAATTCGAACACCTAGAGTCATGCCTGTTCGGACTGATAAGCCATCAAGCAAATAATTATTGTTGTCCATGTTTCCCACTTGATATATGTGACGAAAACCTGGGGCTCAATCATGTGTGTGACATACACCAACCAATCAGCGGGTACGTATGTAAAAAGGTGTCTATTGTAAAGAACAAGGAACAAGGAAGCTAGCAAGTGGGAACACACTAAGTTAATAACAGCCAAAATGTTTACAAAGATATCTCTACAACTACGATGTTGTTCCCATGTGCTTTATGTCGCAGTAAATTGGTGTATTGAATGTATACAGTCGGGTATATACTTATGTGTAGCCTACTTGTTTTTCGGTCGATCGTAACTACTGGGGTTTTTCCGTGATGAATCCGGAAGCTCGATGAATTGTCCAAGGTGCGCCGATTGGTCGTTTGGTGCCAACAATGTAGGAAGCTAGCGAGTGAAAACCCACCCGCATAATAGCAATTAACTGTATATCAAAAATAGAACTAAACTACGGCATGGTACCCCCATGTGCTTTCCAAACATAAATACAAAAAATCCAAGATATTTTTGATGGTGTTTCACATTTTATTATCTGATCGTAATAACAACAAAAGATTATGCAATCAAAACCATAAGTTAGCATTCAAATAAATATGTAACATTCGATGAACGGTTTCATAAATCGAATTTCATAGTGATATACATAGTGATATCTTAATATATAATTATAAATATGATTTTATGACACAAAACATGAAATATGCATAGATATGCAGAAATAATAAATAAATACATTATATACAATTGAAATAATAAATAAGCTTTGCTCAGCAAAATTGTAAAAAATATGTTGCAGAATGAGATACGAGATTTATATTCTATCAGTTAATTATAATTTTTTTAACTCATTTTGTTTTTGCATTTTTCTATATAAATATGAATAACGTTATTAATCTGTGGAGAGTAAAGAAATAAAGAGTTGTATATACACAGCGCAACCTCTTACAGGTGCCTTATTCACACACATTGTAAGACCAAAACTTACAATTTACAACATTTGTAATCACTACTTTGCAACTAGATTTAACCATATATGATTATTTGTTGTTACCCACTGAATATATATACCCATTTATAACAAAATCTGTACTTTTATAACAACATGAGAGTGAATAGAACATGTTTTGACAATGTAAAGTCTAAGTCTGATGTTAAAGACTTACAATGTTGGTGAATAAGGCCCCAGCTCGTTGGCTCCATATAGGATACAAACATTGGTATCTATGTATACATATACAATAAATAAAGTATGCATGTGTCATGTGTCATGTGACAATAATGTCATGTGACTTTCAAAAACATGTGACCTGCACATATCACTATTCATAAATAAAGAAGAAATTACATCTAACTGACGTAGCATGACAATAATAACAAACTATATACATATTCCATACACACACTACTACACAGTTCCAACGCTTCTTTTAAAAATAAATGTTCTGTTATTTTATATAATTATTTTTAATCACTGCAAAACACTTTATTGAAAGTTGAAACATGCATTTCTTGGGAACAATATAACTACTAGTGCACTAATATAACCGTACCATAACTGTAAGTTGCATTTAGATACATGTAATAAATAGATCATACATGACAACAGAAATCACAATTTTACTGAAAATATAATTTATTAAAAATTACGAGGCGTTGGAAGTGTTGGGTAGTGAATGTTGATAATAAATATGTCATGTACATGTATAGGTATTTTTCGGCTTCGTTATAGCTTCTTACTATATATTTGTACCGGAAAAGCGGAAATTTTTTGCAGTAAATTTAAGACTTTCGCACAATATAATTGCAAACATCAGCATGCTTTCAATTTAGTTGAAGTTGTGTTAAGAGCAGAGCCTCGTTATACATGTACATATAGCATTTTATCAGGTAACCTCAGCGATCGTAACTACTCGGGTCTTTCCGTTATGAATCCGGAACCTCCGTCTTAGAATTGTCCGAGGTGCGCCGATTGGTAGCATCAGCTGGTGGTGTAATGTCATGGTGAGTCGTTCATTTGTACCAGTTGTTTTGTTTTGTTATCTCACGCCCTATTGCATCCAGTGTTTTGGCGATTTTATATCTAGATTCTAGCATGTAAGTCTGATGCAATGCCTCCGCTCATGGTATGTTTTCACGTGACATTGATCCAGGTTTTATAGATGATGTAATAATTTAACAATATATCGTGCATAATTGTGAGTACATAACGTGCACAGTAGATCACATATCATTCAGATATTCTCGCATCAAAGCATGTACACAAGTACTCCTCTATATGAGCGTGTTATAATGTTAACTGTGCACAATATACAACCAGTATGTACATCGCAATCATTTTGATGTTGTTTGGACGTTTGGTGCCCGCATCTGCAAAATACAACAATCGTTATAATATCAATAAAATAAATTTATCAATAAATTTATAACAAAAAAAGAATAGTCGGATATAGATGCCAAACAGTAATATTAACCAATACAGTATAACTGTGTTATGAAGAGCATCGATATCACGAACACCATGCCTATCTCGAGCAAGTTTTAAAACTTTGATTATCATTACATGGCCTTTGGTTATTTCGAGCACTCGGTTTATCTCGAGCATTTTCACATAATTATGCTGATCATTCCTCGAGATAACGAAGTTTTACTGTAAAAGATGCAGACAATTTTTTTTCTCTATTCTGATTTATAATTATTTCAGTAAAACTACAAATTCGTGAGATTGAAAACCCAGGTGGCATGCATGTACATTGTGGTTATGGCATTTTAAGGAAAGTTCAAGTTATATATTAAGAATATAGCCAAAGTCCTCGCTTTCAGCATTCTTTTCAAATATTAATTAAAATAACGAATGCTTTTATATGTTTATAGACATATACTGTAGATAACGTTACTATAAACTGATTGTATTTAATAGAAACATAATATTATCGGGCTTTCAGCTTTGGATGAACACCGTCGTCAGTTGAGCAAATTATTTCCTTCTATATTTCTTTCCTATTTTTGAAAGCAACGGGTGCCGTTCATCCTCACGACTCAGTTTTACTACAATTTTCCACAAAATATGAATTGCATTGTTCGTAAGTACAAAGAGTTCATAGTAAATAATGATAGTGATAGTTAACAAATAATTACACAGACACGTATTGAAGCCACAGGGGATGAAAATTGGAAAAAAAGTCTGAAAAGTATATTTATGTGCTCGTATGTAGGCGAGTTAAACTATTTGAGACAATCAAATGTAAAAAAAGTACGAACATGTATAATGTCGAACCTTGTAGTAATAGCCACAAACAACATATCGCTGGCTTAGAATGAGAAGGTCGTAACTACAAAATCAATACTTTGAGAAAACAAGAAAAACTGTCTGACAATCACTCTTGGTAAAACAAGCCTTTTTAACCTCAGTTTCGGTCGACAACTGGCACTTACGACCTTCTCATTCTAATATGTATATTGTTTTTGTATTTATGAATGTGTTTTGTACTACCATGTTTGTTCGATTATCATTGTATAGTTTAGTTTTTAACATGACTTGATACTCCACGAATTTAACATGAAACACGACAAGGAAGGAAAAACAGACACCGAGGTGATTGAAACAAGGAAGCGTATATCAACCAATGAGAACAGCTTATCAAATCAGATAAAAACTGCATACATTTTTGTATTTTCAATAACACAGAAGTTTAAAAAGTTGATATCAACTTTGTATCGAAACAAGAATACATGAGTTGGGCACCGTTCCATTATATTGGGTTATCTGCACTGTAGCAAAATGAACAATATGATGAATGTTTGGGTTGCAAACAATTCAAATACAAATAGAAACCAAATAAACCAAACATCAAGATCAGATGAGGAACATGTTGTCATTTGATGGACACACACAAAATTGGGGGAAAAACGCAATTGCGGATCAGGAAATTTTGCTTTAGGCCATCAAGAAGCAGATTCATTCAATGACATTGTCATTCCTTAACAGACATGACATTGAGCTGACGTACCCGGTGTATGAGTACTGCATGTCGTGAAAGTGACAGACTGCCCAGCAAGAGTTTGTACATTGTATACAACTACATCATATAAATACAGAAACGAAGATGGAGATGGATAGGACACGTCAGCCGAATGAAGCCAGACTCAATCCCTCGGGAAGCTATGAGATGGACACCAATAGGAAAGAGAAATAGGGGAAGACCAAAGGAAACCTGGCAAAAATCAAAATACAACAAATCGAGAGCTGACAGAGAAAGACTTGACATAGGGTTAAGTGGAGCAACTAGCTGCGGATAGAAGTCATTGAAGTTCTTTGGTCAAATGCATTTCACATGACGATTACACCAATAAAATTTGAAACTGGTGTTCTTTGGTGATAGCCTTAGGGACAAACCAGCCCGAAGAGGATTAAGGTTGTTAGGCAGGTACATACCGTTTTGATGATGATCTCACTTGTAGTGGCGATGGTTCAATCAGGTAGTGGTATAACATCAGTATCATTGTCTTGGAATAAGTAAGAATATTTCGTCATTTGATAGTCATCGTCACTCATATCCTCCATAGGGAACCCGATCAGTATACAGCTATAATCTAGACTTCTATCAATGTTGGAGTTAGCATCTGGTGTGGAAAGTAGAGTCACCAACTTGTCCATACTATCAACCTAAATAATATAAATGCATATATTACAGTTTAATGTTGGTTTCAGAAATCAAGACATAACCCGCATATGTCACAGTCACACAGCTGGCTTAGAATGAGACAGTCGTAAGCACTACTTACGACTTTAAATGACTGATAAATATTTGAAATTTGCATGTGAAAATCGGAAATTGCATGTTGACCAAACTGAACTTGAAAAGGTTTGGTATAAAAAAAGCAAGTAATTTCCGGCTTCTTGTTTTCTCAATACATGTATATTATTGATTCCATAATTACGACCTTCTCATTCTAAGCCAGCGATATGGTAAGCCCATCTGCCGTCTAATTTGGCAATCCGGGTTCAAATATTGGTGGAGCACTCATATACCTCTATATCAACCTCCAAATAACGGCTATGCTCGCGACAAAGGCTATGCTCGCGGCAAAGGCTATGCTCGGCATTTGTTTACAACCATTACAATGCATTAAAAAGCTACTATGTACGATTTATCTAGTATAATATACAATATATTATATGTATTAAACTTATCACAACAAAATTTAGCCGCCTCCGCTTGAAATCGAATTGTTATACAGTGTAATCGGAGCAAACCAAACACATTCGGAACTCCCGATTTGTTCGGATTTCACACAAGTTCGGTTCGTATAAGTTTGTTGTCAATACAAAACAGACCTTTCCCCAGCCACCCATTACAACAGACCAATCCCTCAAAAAGCATAGCATTACTATTTTTTATAGGCCATGTTAGCATCTTACACCTACAATGTCTGTAGCAAAAAAAAATTGTTACCACCTTATAGGCGAAACAAAAAAGTTAAGTTACCAATTTTCTAGGGCTCTTTTCAGCTGTAAGGCCGTTCAAGCACCCTTTGACATTTAACTTCCCCTGATCATTGGGCTACCTATGGAAGCCTACACTCGTGTCTCCCTAGGGACACTAGGGACACTATTTCTCTACTGTGGGTGTGGCAGCCAACATCGATCTGTGGCGCCCAGGAATAGACACTGCCCTCACAGGTACCATTTTACACCATGGTGGTGTGGAGCGTCGTGCAGTAATAAAGTTAATAGTATATTTTAGTTTAATACGTGTTTGGTGGTTATTTTCCTATTCGTGTACCTAATCAAGTATCAAGTTTCACCAACCAACACATTAAATGATTAACGCCATTAACGCATTCCAAAAATAACAAGCAAAGAAAATTCGAGAATATTCGCAGCATTAGCAAACCCAGAAATAGACGGCAGTTATTTTGCGATGTTCAAGTTCTCGAAGTCTTTGTTAATTGTTTATTTATAAAATAGAAAGTTTTCTGCACAAGGTGAATGTCAGGTATCGATATCTCTACAGGTGGTTTCAGACACACGTGATTGTGTATAGTTATATAACATTATCATCAACACCTGCTGAACACGCGATCCTCATCTCATAACAGAAATTTGTGACCTTTCTCACAGAACCTAGCTATTGTCTCAATAGAACATGCTTCAGGAATTAGATTACAATATAGAAAACAACTGGAAACCTTAAGTTGACATTCAATATCTTCGGAATCCTCAGCCAACGTGAAGGTTGAATCAAAGGCTGATCGAAGCATGCAAATGTCAACACAAATCGAACTGTTCAGAATACCCTTGAGAAATCATTGTCATTTTGCGAACGTTATTGTCGTCAGATTGTTGAAACGGGTAACACCTAATTTCAGTTACTCAAACTTGAATGTCAGACACACATGTCTACCCGTGAATCAAACCAGATTTTCGTTGAATGTATCGCAAGTTCGCAACACATATTGACTGACTTGTTCTTTCACTGGCAACCGACATAATGTCAATCTTGAAGTTCAGACTGCCAGGGTGTTCAGTGTTCTCAATACGTTTTAACATAGCCTGATATTAATAAAATAACTTAAAGCATCCATTTCCTTCAAATTGTGTAAAAATTTCACATTTTCAGCTTGCCAAAAAATACATTTAAGCAGTCAATTGGACCCGCAGTTCAAATGAGTGACGAACTGCATTGTGATAGAATTATAGAAGCAATGAAAGGTATGAATAATACCCATGCATTATATTCGCCCTTGTGATGGGTACTGACTAAGCGTACTGCAAATAATGTACATGTATTATACAAACCTTGACAAGATTGACAGTATTCTCCCAACAATGTGCTTCTATCAGTTTATGTTGGATGTTAATCATCGTGTCTGACATAGTATCTGACTCAGACACCTTTGGTAGAACACACAGCATCACTTGCTCTGGACATCTGTAAACAAGAGACAGTTTAGTATTCTAGTATAAATATATCCCTGAAAAGGGACCACAATATAGTTTAATATAGACAGGTCGACATTTGAGTATTAGAGTGGTTCTGCTGCAAACTAGATTAGTATTGCTAAATGAATCGACATTGATTGATTTAACATTACTCTCAAAATTGATCTTTAAAAAATCACCGTGGAATATACTAGTACTTGTACAAGACACAAATGCACACTACAAAGCATCATCTTCCAAACGGTAACCCACAAACAAAGACCTTTCCAGAACGGTATCCCACAAAAGAACGACCTTTCCAAAACGATACTCCACAAAATAACGACCTTTCCAGAATGGTATTCCACAAACAACAACCTTTCCAAAATATTATCCCACAAACACGGACCTTTCCAAATTGGTATCCCACTAACAACGAACTCTCGCGAAATAGTTTCCCACAAACAACGTGCTCTCAAGAAGTGTATCCCAAAAAGAACGACCTCTCAAGAATGGTATCACACAAAAAAACGGCCTTTCCAAAATGGTATCCCACAAACGACCTATCAAGAGTGGTATCCCAAAAACAATGTGCAGCTATTCACAGAATGGCATCATATGTACAAACTAAAGCCTTCCAGAACGGTTTCCAACTGAAAACCCCATTCCAGAACAGTATGGCACAAACCAAACCCTTACAGAACCGTATCACACAAACCAAAAACATTTTGCAACAGCAGAATCAGTAATATAATGACATCTCCATTCAGAAATATGCTTCCCAAAGGATGGTGTTTTGAACAAGTTGTACGGTATTGTTCATTAGAAATGGAAGAGATCAAGTAATCTATTTGATCTTTTACACACATTCTCATTTGTAATCCTTACTATTCTTATCAGTCAGTTTATGATCTGCTTGGACCACCAAACACCTTAAATATCTTTAAAAGAACAATTCTAATTGGATCCAACTTTTGCACATCTACGATGTTATTGAGGGTATAGGAGTGATGCGTCTAGACATAACTATTTACCAACCAGAATAACTTAAACGAATTAATACTTTCTTGAAAGAAATAACATTTTTAATTAATAACGCCTATCAGAACAAAAAACACGAGCATTACATACACGAATATGTAACTTTGACAATAGTTGCAGCTTTGTTTTGTTATCAAAGTTTGTGGCATTTTATTAGCAGACGACAGCAGAAAATACCGAGATCGTGCAGCAGATGTAATTGAAACTCATAATTATTAACCGAAATAATTAACTTGGAGGAAATGTTTCTTGATTGTTATCTGGTATAGTAGGGAACAAATCTCATCAAAGACACGAACCAAAAGTTCATATAGCGTTCCAAAGATTGCTCAATTCTTGTTTGTGTCGGCGAAGACACTTGGGGGCGCTCGTAATCGTGAATCTAAATTTCGTCTGCGGCGTGATAATGTCATTTTTTCTTGTTTACAAACAATAACATTTAAACAAAAATACAAAACTAAACACATGAATATGACATTAGCAGACGACAATTCCTGCATGAATATAATCATAGAACTACAGAAACGTTCATAGCTATTGGCAATCAATAGCGTTAGTCTGCTATTCGTAAACACTCGTGATTTCTACGCTACTGTTTTTTGCTACCATATATGGGCATCAGACTCCGGAAATATGCAAATTAGATACGGTAATTCTCAGGGGCGGTAGCAATGGTTAGTTTTGAATGTCAACAAGTTGAAGGTCTCGGTGATATGAAAATTATTTAAACAGACGCTGCGGGGGAGTGCTATCTGACGCTAGGATGGTCCATGTAACAGATAATGAAGAAGAACACATACACTCAAATTTTCAATTTCCTGTCACTTACTGTCGTCTGCTAGCGATTATATTGTAACTCTTTGTGTGTTTTATATTCATTACTTGATGCACAAGTCCTGACTAGATTAATACTGTGACCACAAAACGTTCCAAATAATCAACGAACCGTGACCTTTCCCGTAACAAAGAGACCGACATTAGCGGGGGTGGCTGTACCATTAATATTAATGGGAACATTCTTAAGAGCAAAATATTTGACATTTCATTTAATGTAGGATAAAAGTACACTTACTCCTCCAGAACTTCTGCACACTCGAACACACCCAGTGTGATTCTGCCCTGTGAAAGGGCTTGTTTTAAAACCTCAACCAGCGCCTGACCCACGTTCACCACTGACCTGAAAGTAAAATAGAACACCAGTGTTAGATAAAGTATGCTATTTTCGATCTTTGTGTTTTCATATGATAATCATTTCTTTGTTCGATTGTTGTCAATGGAATGTACATGCATGTTTGTGGTGGTGAGCAGTTGGTCTACATGTGGAAACAACGACTGTGTCAGTAGCCACGTCTGTTCAAGTCGGACAAGTCGAGCAATCATTCTATCGCCCCACCCATCTTCTGAGCCGGGACGACCGCCAGGTTATTGTTTTGCCCTAGCCGGTACGCTTTCGACTATTTGTACGCTGATTAAGTAGCATTTTTGGTGAAGTATTATCTAATTGCGATTTGGAAAATTTGCTAATCAGTACGCGGTCAATAGCATCCGAGTTAACTATCGTTCAATATTCACTTATATTAGACAATACATTCATATGAACATCTTGATAACATATCACATGATCAAGTGGATCGTATACCATGTGACTGGTCCGTTATCATGTGACCACATCGGGTATAATGTGACAATGTGCGACTTTAGACAATGGTCTAGTACATCACACGAAACTATGCTACAATATTATGTACATGTGATGCTTACATGTATAATTCGCCACACCCACGTGTTGTTTAGGTCTTTTTTGTATCTTTTGGCACTGTGCATAAATGCTTAAATGAAATGTTTTAAGTTTTGTTCCCAGTATTGATATTGCAATCATTCAATTCACTTCACGCATTGCTATATATACATGTAATACACTGCATATTGCTATACAATACTCTGAAGAGTTCTATAACGTTATCTTACACTTCATACTACTATAGAAATACGTGTTTGTAATAATTATTTCAACAACAATTTAAAGTCTTTAATCAGTCAGCAGCCTGGCCTTTGATATTCACTCAAAGCACTACAAAACAACAGTCCTACCAAGGTCGTATATGAAAGTACAAATACAAGGCCTATAATGATGCTGCAACGATCAATAGTCTTATGCTATCAAGTGCAATGATCAAAACAACTCATTGAATCTGATAAACATTATGTAATATGCAGATTATATTGACAAATACAGTACTTAATATTTTATTCACATTTTATTCAAGTACGGTTTAGTTTATTCGGGTACAGTTACAAAACATGTTACTCAAATTTAAGTGCAAAATCATACATTCATTGCATTTCTTTGAACATTTTTCTCATTTCTGCGTGAAAAGTCATTAAACGAAAGTAAAACGCTTCTATTGTTTCAACTTACAATTACTGATCGTCTATATAAAGAAATAAACAGTTAATTAGAATCTACTTAAGTACAGTTTCTAAATACCGCACAAATAATTATACCACTTGATTGACTGCACCTGATTAATTGCTCTATAACAAAGTTAAAATAATACTCACTTCCCCATTAACTTCAAGTATTTCGTCCAATAAATGTATTATTTTATCCCACAAAAATTTCACAATTATTTCTATTTCTCCTGGATAGAATTTAGAAAGGAATGCAGCAGGTTCAGCACATGTACCGATTTACCGCCACTGTGGTTACTAATACACATGAGTCAACATTACTATTCGTAGTTATGAATCAGTTTCCAAAATCCAAATACCAGTTACCTCCCTTTTATTACACCAAAGCGTAGGACCTCTACCAAAACTCGACCTATTAAACTGAATTCTCTCCCTTTAATCGTACTTTGTCTACGATGTACTACAATATGACCCAATAACCGTATTGTCCCAAAAACAATAAATCCAAGTGAATCATACACTGATTGTAAAGGGACTTTTTAAAAGTTGAGAAAGAGCTTCTTTACTTTAATATAATAGGGTAGTGTCTAACGTATTGTCCGACTAATCCGCTGCTTGTCGTTGTGGTCATGATCTGGTGTTTTGTGCAGCAGATCTATGCAGTTTTTGCGATTGATTAGGCCAATCATTGCTCTCATACGATAGTTAGTCAGACGTTTTGTACTAAACGGAGATGATTCACACCGTCAGTATCAAGGTCGTCGGCAGCAATTGTTTAACATATAGTAAAACACGAATAACTATGAGATCATAAGACGATGTTACGATCCACGGACAGGTTAATAAAGGCCCCGTATATCACATGTATCAGCCGATTGTCAAACTACAAACGTGATTAGTCATGGGCATATATATAAAGTTATAAACTGTCACTGTTAACATGAATGGATCGTGAGAAAAACGTCATCGTCATTTACAACTTTTCTCGTTTTAATGATTCAAGGAATACACGTAGTTTTAGGCTACATTCGTGTCTTTTTGTAACGCACAGGCGTGCAAGCGTGCAAATTGCAACAGGTGATGACGTCATAGGCATCAGATAGTTGACTGGTCACCAGTATTTTTAAAACAAGTTGCATTAAACTGATATTTTCACCAAAATGAAAAAATAATTATACATTACATAGCTGTCATTAAAAATTGCAATTTACGTTACAAAATTTTATCTATTTATAGATATCTAAAAATAGCATTTTTATAATACAATTCGTGGTATTAGGCGTGAATATTGAAAAATGATAAAATAATCGTGAAATGTAGATATTCCAGCTTGCACGAACAGGTGCAATGACACAAACTTAGAATTTTGTCAGGTATGGTATACCAATGTAACTTCCAAAGGCTGATAAATTGTTTTAATCTGCTGGCATGTATATGTCACTCACAAAGTTATTAAATTTAATAAATATTGACTGTTTGAGACAGATGGGTGAATATTTCTGGTTACCATATCGCTAGATTAGAATGAGAATGCCGTAAGTACAAAATCGATATTTGAGAAAATACGAAAAAAAAACCTCCAAAAATTACTCTATACCTATGGAAAAGCGAGCTGTTTCAACTTTGGTCAAAATGACACGTTTCGATTGATATGAAAATAGGTTCATAAGAAGGGCCTTACGATGCAGATTGCAAATATGTAACAGTCTTATAAGGTCGTATGTAGTAGTTACGGCCTTCTCATTTTAAGCCAGCGATATATCGAATGTTTGACTGTTTATGTTAATATTATTTCTTAGAGGTTTCTTGTGGCATTCTTGTAGGAGGTTGCTGGATTCATATTACGCCGTTAAGAGGACATATTTTGCATTGATTATAAAACCACAATATCAATAATTTCAAATATCAATAACAATACTTCACACGCAAGATAATATAAAGTTCAAACTACAAAGTGTATATCGTTAATATTTAAGCAATATCGGCCCTTAGTTCAATTTCAAAATAAGGGGAATCAATACAAAGCTACCTATATTCCGACTATTCGGCATATTTAACTGAGTTATTCATTTTGCATTACTTAAACGAGTTCATTTAAATGCCAATCTCCTAGAATGATCAAATGATCAAATGATCAAATTTAAAACTCCCATACTGTGCAATCGTAACTACTCGAGCATTTCCGTAACTGAGAAATACATAACGCCGAGGAGTTCCGATTGACTGTAGTGTGTGTGCTATTGATCCGTAAGCCGGCAGACATCGGGGTACTATAATGTTTATATTGGCAACAACATAAACACAGGCATCTAAGATTCTCGTTGTATCGTATGTTTGCTATATAAGTTACTGCAGGTTTGTGTGACTAGCAACCAAGTAAACAATGCATATATTAATTAAGCGTTAACACTTTGCACGATTGTTGAGATCAGACAGTTGCAACCATTGCAGCCATATGGGGGAATACACCTTATCGTATAAGCCATCATTGATAATCGCGATGGTTACAGACCCGTTCTATGATTGCAGCGATATGCAAATTGCAGTTGACTTCAACCTGTTCAAGAGGTCACATGAGTTAAATAGCTACAAGCCCTCGGCATCTGCCAAGTGCAGTTGATCCAATTCAGCCCCTATTGTATTAAATGCCGTCCATGCACATGTAACGCAAATAAGAAACCACCTTTATAAGAATGCCACATTATGTGCATTCTTTGACTGATAGGTCACCTTCAGGTTTCTGAAGTTATGAGGAGGGTGGTTGCTAACACATATTTGAGGAAAACTCAATAGGAAATTGTAGGTGTTTGTGAAAGCGGTAAAATCGTTTATTACTTTTGGAATGTATCATATAATAATAATGTATTATAGATGTATATAGATGCATGGTTTATCCTGTTTTCAATCGAAACAAAGTGATGATTCAGCGAAAGTTTCCGAAAAAAAATGTTAAGGTGACATTATAGTTCATTCTGATATTTCCTCTACTTTCGGTTTAACAAAGGACTTGACTATGGAGGACTGGTTAAGGTATTCCATTGATATCGGTTATACCACATTCTACACATACTTAACTTAAATTGCTCCGATAACCACAGTTAAGGTTATTCGGCGGAGTATTTAAACTATGCGTTAGGTATGCGGCTAATTTGTATACCGCTATAACTATTGTCGAATACTTAGAACGTGACCTTAAATGTCTTTCTTACAATAGTATCAGACAAATCAAGCAATACTAATTACTATTATAACCTCTAACGATACCTTCCTTAAACGGAAAACTTGGGAATTCATGAATTGTTGGGTCTGATTTAACACGCGATAATGGTAATTACCGACCGATATTTCATCATTGCTGGGTAAGTATTTGAATAAATGCAGCTATACTTATAGCTGATTTGCAGAAAGTTTCTATTTTACTAAAACTTCCTGTATTTCAGGTTATTGTGCATTTTATCGGACTTATTTCTTGCTTTATTATTCACCAAGAATGCAAATATGTCATCATTAACAACAGAAACTGTTACTAAGTTCGATACATGGGTTGCATTTAGAGTCATGTTTTATTAGATGGCCTAGTATGATGAAGTCCAGCAAACATACAAATGAACAGCAAGTGTCAGTTGATCATTGCTTACACTATGAATCCCATGATATGCTGGAGTTGTGGTTAGTCGTAGTCAGTTAACCTAGAGCTACTTGACCATTGAAGGTCACCTACAGGTCCTAACTCGTCTCTTCCGCATGCAACATAGTGCTCTTAACAACTTCCCCATGCATGTACTGAGAGGTTTCAATAATCAAGGATGATTAATTATTGTATGAGACAATACAAGCGAGTATCACGTCATGTGACACTTAAAACCTGTTTTATCATATGACACTTTCCTCCAACGATATAAATATCTGAATTCTTGGTACGAAACTTTTTCGCGTAATCAAGAGTTTAGTTTTTAGTAGATCAAACAATACAAGCGCGTGTAACGTTTGAAGTGATCGAGTTTCGCTAAATTTGCATACAATTATGGTAGACAATAGCTGTACATGTTTTATGTGTGATAATACAGGATAATGATACACGTTAGAGCAGTTTAAGCATGTACATCATCGTGTTAAAGGAACACGTATATATGAACTATCCTGATTCTACCAGGGGTATAATGACGCTAGTTGTCAATGTCATAACTGGCACGAATTTGCACAATTTTGCACCACTTGTCCGCGTCATAACTGGCACACATTTGCAACAATTGCTCAGGTCATAACTGACAATCATTTGCACAAATTGCCCACGTCATATCTGAGACACATTTACACAAATTGTCTTGATATTTGCACAATTGCTGCAAATCCACGCCATAACAAGATCAAGTCTGCATGGGTTACCATTACAATTGTTGGACAATTAAACTGCAGCAGTCTGAAGTAAGTCGTTGCCTTTGCAGTAAGCCACGTTTGTTTAGTAGGCTAATGCTGCAAAACGATTAATGATGCAATACCGAAAACTGATTACTTCGTTTATTTGATTGCATTTAGCTTTGAGTATACAGGCGTTACGCATTAGTTATGCTCCCGTCGTAATGCATACTTCACCTATTTCAACCTGTTGCATAATGGTAACACTTCTGCTTATATACTTACATACCTACGCATGTATATAGCTACAAAATGTATGTGCAGAGCATTCACACCAGACACATATCCTACACATGTAAATAGCTATGTTCAGATAGCATAATATACACTAGACGGATTATATCTCACATATCCTGCCACTAAGTAATCAGACCGCAAATTACGAACCCCACCCTACATATTCGTACCGTAACCCTATGCATACAAAATATTAGACCATGGTTGTACTGGGATCGTTATGTACAAAGACTGTACTAGCAACAAGGTAAATATCGATAGCAGGTAACGTTTGCAACCCGCACAAAACCTAAGGTAACTTGGTACATTAGTCGACCTGATTAAAAACAACGCCTGACAAATGTTTGCCAATGTGTCTGAAATGTACTTTAGGTTATACCTCCACCTAGTTATTCGGTACGTTTTTCGAAGATAGCTAGGACTAAGGTATATACATATGTCCTTATGGCTCCACTGTTAGTACAGTTTATATGAGTAACAGTATGATTGTATTTCGTAATAATTAACTTTACAGTTTGAGCTAAATAACAACATTTTCGACATTTTGCAATATTATTCTTCTTAACATAAACACAAATATTTTGCAATTTCCAGCCTATTGAAGATAAAGTAATACAAACTGAACTGAGCATGCACTTAATTCAAGGTTGTTATGTTGTCGCTATCTGAGGTAACATGTGTAAGTATAAGCGAAACCTGAACTTACTGGTCAGTTGACTTCGAGCCTGTCTCGGACGTCTCCTTTAAATCCGTTAAGGTCATTGTTATTTTAGTTATTTCATGCACAAGTTAATAAACACACTTAAACTTGTAAGCCAGTTACGATCCGGATCATTACTAAAAATAAATTTGTCACGATCATACTACAGCCCAGTGAGTAACAAAGAAAATCCAGTTTATGACGGAAGCACACGAGTGACTTCGGTCTTTTACGTAGCGTAGCGTACGGTATAGGTCGTGTCTTTCCGTATATTTCCGGCATTTCACCGGATTATAACCATATGCATCACATGATAGCGAGTCAATATTCAGGACTGCGTACCATTCGCTGCTTATTGCGCTTAAATTGACTTATACTCCGATTTCTCCATTATTAAACTAAATATATTATGCATAATAATTATGCTATTCGTTCAAGTTTATACAGGTGCAATAGTTTATATACATTTTTAGTTACTCTGTGTCATGTTTTGAAGAGAATTAGTAATTTCGTGAGGGGATACTGTCCGATAATATTAAAACACCACAAGTCAACCCTACAACACTGATTTTAAGACCATTTATATAAGTTCACGATAAAGGGCACCAATGCCATGCCAGCAGGCACATAGGGGACTGCCCCACCTGAATGAGAGTTGTCCATGTTTATTATGGTTATGGCTACCTGGCTTTGCGAATTTTATTCGACCTACTAGATATGTTATTATTTTTTAACAGGTCAAATTATTTTAAAAATACGTAGAAGTATAAATTTTGTATGGCAACAAAGAATAAAACATTTATTTTAAGCAGACGATGTAGTGACATGGATAGTGCGTCTCAAACACTGTGCTAGTAACATTGAAAAAATATGACGCAGTATGTTCGATTTCTAAATTTACACTTAATCATGCTGACTGGATACAGCATGTCGTGGGCACAATAAGTTCACAAACAACTTTATTATTATGCGGAAATACTCCGCTTGCTTTAAAGATGGAAATATACCTTTTACGTAAATCCAGGATTTTGCAATGGGTGAAGCGGGGGGGGGGGGGGTACAATAAGTGAGGGAATATTGCAGTCAGTGATGTGAGGTTTTTTTTACAGTGAGTGTGGGTGTGCAGTGAATGAGGGGTGCAGTGTGTGAGGGGTTGCAGAAGGTAAGGGGGTGCAATGAGTGAGGGGGTTGCAGTGAGTGAGGGGGTTGCAGTGAGTGAGGGGGTCCTAGTGAGTGGGGGTGCAATGAGTGAGGGGGTTGCAGTGAGTGAGGGGGTTGCAGTGAGTGAGGGGGTCCTAGTGAGTGGGGGTGCAGTGAGTGAGGGGGTGCAGTGAGTGAGGGGGTTGTAGTGTGTGAGGGGGGTGTAGTGTGTGAGGGGGTTGTAGTGTGTGAGGTGGTTGTAGTGTGTGAGGGGGTTGTAGTGAGTGAGGTGGTTGCAGTGGGTGAGGGGGGTGCAGTGAGTGGGGGTGCAGTGAGTGAGGTGGTTGCAGTGAGTGAGGGGGTTGTAGTGAGTGAGGGGGTTGCAGTGGGTGAGGGGGTTGCAGTGAGTGAGGTGGTTGTAGTGAGTGAGGGGGTGCAGTGAGTGAGGGGGTTGCAGTGGGTGAGGGGGGTGCAGTGAGTGAGGGGTTTGCAGTGGGTGAGGGGTCCTAGTGAGTGAGGTGGTTGCAGTGGGTGAGGGGGTTGCAGTGAGTGAGGTGGTTGTAGTGAGTGAGGGGGTGCAGTGAGTGAGGGGGTTGCAGTGGGTGAGGGGGGTGCAGTGAGTGAGGGGTTTGCAGTGGGTGAGGGGTCCTAGTGAGTGGGGTGCAGTGAGTGAGGTGGTTGCAGTGGGTGAGGGGGGTGCAGTAAGTGAGGTGGTTGCAGTGGGTGAGGGGGGTGCAGTGAGTGAGGTCGTTGCAGTGTGTGAGGGGGTGTAGTGTGTGAGGTGGTTGTAGTGAGTGAGGGGGTTGCAGTGGGTGAGGGGGTCCTAGTGAGTGGGGGTGCAGTGAGTGAGGTGGTTGTAGTGTATGAGGGGGGTGCAGTGAGTGAGGGGGTTGTAGTGTGTGAGGGGGGTGTAGTGAGTGAGGGGGTTGCAGTTGGTGAGGGGGTCCTAGTGAGTGGGGGTGCAGTGAGTGAGGTGGTTGCAGTGGGTGAGGAGGGTGCAGTGAGTGAGGGGGTTGTAGTGAGTGAGGGGGTTTCAGTGGGTGAGGGGGTCCTAGTGAATGGGGGTGCAGTGAGTGAGGTGGTTGCAGTGGGTGAGGGGGTGCAGTGAGTGAGGGGGTTGTGGTGAGTGAGGTGGTTGTAGTGAGTGAGGGGGTTGCAGTGGGTGAGGGGGTCCTAGTGAGTGAGGGTGCAGTGAGTGAGGTGGTTGCAGTGGGTGAGGTGGTTGCAGTGAGTGAGTTGGTTGTAGTGAGTTAGGTGGTTGTGGTGAGTGAGGTGGTTGTAGTGGGTGAGGTGGTTGCAGTGAGTGAGGTGGTTGCAGTGGGTGAGGTGGTTGCAGTGAGTGAGGTGGTTGTAGTGAGTGAGGTGGTTGTGGTGAGTGGGGGTCGCAGTGAGTGAGGGGGTTTTGCAGTAGGTTGAGGGGGTTGCAGTAGGTGAGGTGGTTGTAGTGAGTTAGGGGTTGTAGTGAGTGAGGTGGTTGTGGTGAGGGGGGGTCGCAGTGAGTGAGGGGGTTTTGCAGTAGGTTGAGGGGGTTGTAGTGAGTGAGGTGGTTGTAGTGAGTGAGGTGGTTGCAGTGAGTGAGGTGGTTGCAGTGAGTGAGGTGGTTGTAGTGAGTGAGGGGGTTGTAGTGAGTGAGTGAGTCCTAGTGAGTGGGGTGCAATGAGTGAGGGGGTGCAATGAGTGAGGGGGTGCAATGAGTGAGGAGGTTGTAGTGAGTGAGGGGGTTCTAGTGAGTGGGGGTGCAATGAGTGAGGGGGTGCAATGAGTGAGGAGGTTGTAGTGAGTGGGGGTGCAATGAGTGAGGGGGTGCAATGAGTGAGGAGGTTGTAGTGAGTGAGGGAGTCCTAGTGAGTGGGGGTGCAATGAGTGAGGGGGTGCAGTGAGTGAGGGGTGCAATGAGTGAGGGGGTGCAATGAGTGAGGAGGTTGTAGTGAGTGAGGGAGTCCTAGTGAGTGGGGGTGCAATGAGTAAGGGGGTGCAATAAATGAGGGGGTGCAATGAGTGAGGGGGTGCAATGAGTGAGGAGGTTGTAGTGAGTGAGGGGGTTCTAATGAGTGGGGGTGCAATGAGTGAGGGGGTGCAATGAGTGAGGAGGTTGTAGTGAGTGAGGGAGTCCTAGTGAGTGGGGGTGCAATGAGTGAGGGGGTGCAGTGAGTGAGGGGGTTGTAGTGAGTGAGTGGGTTCTAGTGAGTGGGGGTGCAATGAGTGAGGGGGTTGCAGTGAGTGAGGGGGTTGTAGTGAGTGAGGGCTTGCATTTTGAGTGAGGGGGTTGCAGTGAGTGAGATGGTTTTGCAGTGAGGTGTGGGGGTTGCAGTGAGGTGAGGTTTTTTGCAGTGAGGTGAGGGGGTTGCAGTGAGGTGAGGGGGTTGCGGTGAGTGAGGTAGTTGCAGGGGGTTTTGCATTGAGACGAGGGGGTCACAGTGAGATGAGCGGGTTTTGCAATGAAGTGTGGGGGTTGCTGTGTGGTGAGAGGGGCTGCAGTGAGGTGCGGGGGTTGCAGTGATGGGGATGCAGTGAGGTGAGGGGGTTTTGCAGTGAGATGAGGGGTGTTGCAGTGAGGTGAGGGGGTTGCAGTGAGGTGAGGGGCTGCAGTGAGGTGAGGGGGTTACGGTGAGTGAGGTAGTTGCAGTGAGTTAGGAGTTTTGGTAGTAGGGTGAGGGGGTTGCAGTGAGTAAGGTGATTGCAGTGAGTTAGGGATTTCGCAATTAATGAGGGGTTTCGCAGTGTGAGTGAGAGGGTTGCAATAAGTGATGGTATTGGCTTTGGGTGAGGGGTATTTTCGTAGTACTTGTAGTTTATAGCATTTAATAATTCCATTATAAGAACGCTTATAAAGTCGACCAATTTATTAACCATAAATACTGTCCTACTTTAATTAGAAGTAGATTGTAGACGAATCTACTCGTTTTCTATCCAATACATAATTGCATGAGATCATCCTTTGGGAAGAAACCGACCGCTTACAAACAACTACGTGCACTCTATCGGTTCTTACTGCAAGTGACCGACTTAATATGTAATCTTCCAAAGTACTTCAGATGGCAAAGTTCATTTCTAAACGTACTTTTACAACTAACGTTTCGTTCTTTTTATTAACACGCACGATGCATGTTATTCTTTTTAACCTTTAGATGTACGGTATTCGATCTTAATACACCAGCAGGAAGTATTCAAGAATTGAACTACAAATCGTATTAAAACTGATTAAATCTAGCATACTGGCAAGTTTTGTTGTAGACACAAGCATGCTATTCTAACTTCCGTATATTGATTAAGGAAATTCCTCCCTCACATTTCCACGAATAACAAACCGATACTGCAACCGACCACTGGAATACGACCATAACTTCATGGAGTTTGATGGACGGCTGTTATCAGTTGGACTCGGTTCGATTCCTGGCTTGACAGGTTAGCTATAGTCATGTCCCCCTTAGGGGTGCTGGAGCTACTGTTTTGGGAAATATTATGTCACTGAGACATCACATACTAGTATATAACGTTTTATATTTATTTAATATAAAGCAGTGTATAATAATAGTGTGATCACGTGACAACTATAAGAAATTCTGGTAATGTCTTGCATAAACGGCGTCAATACAATCGGATGGAAACAAACGCACAAAGCAATGATATAACTGTTGTTTTTGAAACCACGCCTGTAAAGGTTGTTGCACCGATTCTCACGATAATTATCTCGTGAAACATGCACGTGTACGCTGCTCGTTATCATTCAATTATCGAGTTCTAGGAATCTGACCGAGTTCTCATCTTGTAGAGAACTGATGCGCTTTGTATTAACGTTAGGTGTTTTCCACAAATTCAGCGCAAATCCTCTGAAATGCGTACGTTTATGTTTTTTTATATCCTTTATTGACATACATGTTCGTATTGTTATAACGAAAACCAACCTTAGTCGCAGATTGACATCATATTCAGGATATTATTAATATCATTATTATTATTATGTAATTATTATTATTATTATTATTATTATTATTATTATTATCTGACGGATCTGAAAAGCGGTGTATCACGTTACATATCGTGGTTAGGTTCGAGAAATAAAATGTACGACATTATTGAAAACGTGTCTGATCTTATGACATACTTACGTACATAACATACTGCTACTTACAGTCCAGTCCCTTATTGATAATGGATTTTTTTCTGGGCGATAAAGTCGATACGATAATTAACCAAGCGTTGAATGACGTATTCAGGTGATAATAACAAAAGCCATAGTACTAACTATGCTTGCTTTATGTGATACTTTGACTTACTTTTTGACTTAGTACTCTTCATCCCGACTGGGACATAGGGCCAACACCACAGCTCGCCATTTGGAACGATCTTGTGCCGTCTGCTTGGCCTCTCTCCAAGACATCCTGTATCTTTGGAGCTCTGTGTTGAGGGTTCTTCTCCATGTCATGTTAGGTCTGCCTCTTCTCCTGTTGCCTTGTGGATTATGTCATAAGGACATACTTTTCAATTTTATATGGTTCCGTGTTTTCAAAGACATAAATAGGCAGTAGTTGCTAAGTTTTGAACAGGGTTGCTTGCAGACTTGTTTTTGTTTTAGCATGTTAACGAAGGGACAAATAGCAAAGGTGAGGTGTACATGAATATATTATATGTAAGCTTTATACCGTTGGCCTTATAATTAGAATTGACATTGACATTTAGTCACGTCTATTGACCTACTGGCCTTATATCGTAGAATAAACATTGTCCTACTGGCCTTATATCGTAGAATTAACATTGTCCTACTGGCCTTATATCGTAGAATTAACATTGTCCTACTGGCCTTATATCGTAGAATTAACATTGTCCTACTGGCCTTATATCGTAGAATTAACATTGTCCTACTGGCCTTATATCGTAGAATAAACATTGACCTACTGGCCTTATATCGTAGAATAAACATTGTCCTACTGGCCTTATATTACATCTTAGAATGGTAATTGGTAATTATCACATAAATAACGTGATATTCTATGTGCTAACAAATGACGGAACAATGTTCTCCAACACGTGTACAAATTCGCAAAAAATTGTACTACGTCGCCGGCTTATATTGTTATTTCTGACGTTGTTTTGACTCTGTAACTATGGTCACTGCGGTATAACGTACACCGGATATTGCTAGCAAGATGAGTAATATTATCAATTTTCGCGACATTCTAGTGTTGACAAGGGTAAGTACAGAGATGATTTTTAGTTTTTCTGAGTGTGTTTAATGTACATTTTATACAAAAATATCTCCTCCATAAATTTTCCTAGCCTGTGCAACCGGTACATTGCCAGAAATTGCTTTAAAAGGTGATTAAAAGACCAAACTCGTATCGTTACTCACACAGAAAGTAAGCTCGATCTGTCGAAATAAAATGTTTTTGTTTATATTTTTCGTTAAAATACTCAACTTGAATCGAACGAATTGTCATTTTTGTTACAAAGATTATATTGCAAATGTAGTATCCGAAACTAATCGAAAATGACGGCGCATTGCGATAATAAATGCAGGTGTTAGTGTACAGAGTATTGCTATATAGTTGCTCTCTGGTGTACGGAGTATTGCTGTTTGGTGTACAGAGTATTGCTTTTACTTGCAGTGACTATTTGTCACTCAAATCGAATAAATACAAGGTATAAGCAGCGTTATTTTATAAAAAATAACTTATATCATATATATATGTACCTAGATTGGATTGTATGGACTGCATGAAGCAATTAATGTAACAAGCTAATCCTAGTTCCAAGTCCTCCCTGAATTTTAACAGAAACTTCTATTAGTAACCGTGTATTTCACATACAGTAAAGAGTCATAGCTGAGCAATTGCATTTGACAAACACAAAACTACTACAATGTCCAATACTTTGAATTTGAAACGTTGAACGTAAATCATAGCAAAGGAACCTCATTACAGTATCTGAAATAGTTGAGAGATTATAAAATAAACCTTGGTGTGTACATTTTGTATACATGTATATGAATGCCCTTATTTGCCATTTGACCATAAGTATGACTCTCAAAGAATTGCATATATCCAATCTAAATATCACATTTGTACTACTCACAAGAACACTTCATGCATAAAATTCAGCATTCTATATTGATAATCGCATTCATCTGCCTGACGGTTGAAATATTTTAACATAATCATTTAAGAATATTCTTATTGTATCGTATAACCCATAAAACATGACCATATTTGTGAGCAGACGTAATAATACGATAAAACTGTCCATTTACATACTTTATTTACTCATTCTATTATGCCATACTCTCCATATACTAACGTTGAGCTTATGTGCAATACTCCGTACACTAAACAGCAATACTCCGTACACGCACACGTATCTGTTTTGGGGTGTATCTTAGTTGTTTTTCGAACAATATTTATGAAATTTGGTCACAACATTTTGGAGTTCAATATAAAGAAAATGGCCAGTTAAAAAATCTACAATTTGGTATTACAGCCGTTCCAAAAGCTTGTAAAGTCCTGCTGTCAATATTTGCGAGTGAGTAACGGCATAATACTGGTTCATTTTAACCTTTCTGTGAATATCTGATATACGATAGTGTGCTATAAAGTTACCAAAATGCCCGAAGAAGTTAAAACTCAATAAGGATGTGCATAAGAAGTCAGTAATTTGGAAAATTTCGTCTCTAAACTCACTCTGGTCTCCATTTCATGTCCTTAAAATTGATAATATTACTCACTTTACGAGCAATATCCGGTGTACGTTATACCGCAGTGATGGTACTGTGATAAAAAGAATTCGTCATTCGATGTCTTTGAGATCAACATTTCTTAAACGAGTCTAGAAGAAACAAGTTATTTAGCTCGCTAAAAGCACCCTTCTTTCATTTAAGAAATGTTGATCTCCAAAGACAATTCATGACGGATCCTATATTTCTGTATCAACTTGTACTTTGGACACCTTGTAGTAGACTTAGTTGTAATAGACTTACAAAAAGCTATTCAACAAACCAATGCCACTGCCGGGATCAGTCATTGTTTGGTATTGCAATGTGGATCTGTCACTGTCGGGATCAGTCATTGTTTTGGTATTACGATGTGTATCCGTCACTGTCGGGACCGGTCATTGTTTAGGTATTGCAATGTGTATCTGCCACTGTCGGGATCAGTCATTGTTTGGTATTGCGATGTGTATCTGCCACTGTCGGGATCAGTCATTGTTTGGTATTGCGATGTGTATCTGCCACTGTCGGGATCAGTCATTGTTTGGTATTACGATGTGTATCTGTCACTGTCGGGACCGGTCATTGTTTACGTATTGCAATGTGGATCTGTCACTGTCGGGATCAGTCATTGTTTTGGTATTGCAATGTGGATCTGCCACTGTCGGGATCAGTCATTGTTTAGGTATTGCGATGTGTATCTGCCACTGTTGGGATCAGTCATTGTTTGGTATATTGCAATGTGGATCTGTCACTGTCGGGATCAGTCATTGTTTGGTATTGCGATGTGTATCTGTCACTGTCGGGATCAGTCATTGTTTAGGTATTGCGGTGTGTATCTGCCACTGCCGGGATCAGTCATTGTTTGGTATTGCAATGTGGATCTGCCACTGTCGGGATCAGTCATTGTTTGGTATTGCAATGTGTATCTGTCACTGTCGGGATCAGTCATTGTTTGGTATTGCGATGTGTATCTGCCACTGTCGGGATCAGTCATTGTTTGGTATTGCAATGTGTATCTGTCACTGTCGGGATCAGTCATTGTTTGGTATTGCGATGTGTATCTGTCACTGTCGGGATCAGTCATTGTTTGGTATTGCAATGTGGATCTGTCACTGTCGGGATCAGTCATTGTTTGGTATTGCGATGTTTATCTGTCACTGTCGGGATCAGTCATTGTTTTTGTATTACGATGTGTATCCGTCACTGTCGGGACCGGTCATTGTTTAGGTATTGCAATGTGTATCTGCCACTGTCGGGATCAGTCATTGTTTGGTATTGCGATGTGTATCTGCCACTGTCGGGATCAGTCATTGTTTGGTATTGCGATGTGTATCTGCCACTGTCGGGATCAGTCATTGTTTGGTATTACGATGTGTATCTGTCACTGTCGGGATCAGTCATTGTTTGGTATTGCGATGTGTATCTGTCACTGTCGGGATCAGTCATTGTTTGGTATTGCAATGTGGATCTGTCACTGTCGGGATCAGTCATTGTTTGGTATTGCGATGTGTATCTGTCACTGTCGGGATCAGTCATTGTTTTGGTATTACGATGTGTATCCGTCACTGTCGGGACCGGTCATTGTTTAGGTATTGCAATGTGTATCTGCCACTGTCTGGATCAGTCATTGTTTGGTATTGCGATGTGTATCTGCCACTGTCGCGATCAGTCATTGTTTGGTATTGCGATGTGTATCTGCCACTGTCGGGATCAGTCATTGTTTGGTATTACGATGTGAATCTGTCCCTGTCGGGACCGGTCATTGTTTAGGTATTGCAATGTGGATCTGTCACTGTCGGGATCAGTCATTGTTTTGGTATTGCAATGTGGATCTGCCACTGTCGGGATCAGTCATTGTTTAGGTATTGCGATGTGTATCTGCCACTGTCGGGATCAGTCATTGTTTGGTATATTGCAATGTGGATCTGTCACTGTCGGGATCAGTCATTGTTTGGTATTGCGATGTGTATCTGTCACTGTCGGGATCAGTCATTGTTTAGGTATTGCGATGTGTATCTGCCACTGCCGGGATCTGTCATTGTTTGGTATTGCAATGTGGATCTGCCACTGTCGGGATCAGTCATTGTTTGGTATTGCAATGTGTATCTGTCACTGTCGGGATCAGTCATTGTTTGGTATTGCGATGTGTATCTGCCACTGTCGGGATCAGTCATTGTTTGGTATTGCAATGTGTATCTGTCACTGTCGGGATCAGTCATTGTTTGGTATTGCGATGTGTATCTGTCACTGTCGGGATCAGTCATTGTTTGGTATTGCAATGTGGATCTGCCACTGTCGGGATCAGTCATTGTTTGGTATTGCGATGTGTATCTGTCACTGTCGGGATCTGTCATTGTTTGGTATTGCAATGTGTATCCGTCACTGTCGGGATCAGTCATTGTTTGGTATTGCAATGTGGATCTGCCACTGTCGGGATCAGTCATTGTTTGGTATTGCGATGTGTATCTGTCACTGTCGGGATCAGTCATTGTTTTGGTATTGCGATGTGTATCTGTCACTGTCGGGATCAGTCATTGTTTGGTATTGCGATGTGTATCTGCCACTGTCGGGATCAGTCATTGTTTTGGTATTGCGATGTGTATCTGTCACTGTCGGGATCAGTCATTGTTTGGTATTACGATGTGTATCTGTCACTGTCGGGACCAGTCATTGTTTGGTATTACGATGTGTATCTGTCACTGTCGGGATCAGTCATTGTTTGGTATTGCGATGTGTATCTGCCACTGTCGGGATCAGTCATTGTTTTGGTATATTGCAATGTGGATCTGTCACTGGCGGGATCAGTCATTGTTTGGTATTACGATGTGTATCTGTCACTGTCGGGACCGGTCATTATTTAGGTATTACGATGTGTATCTGCCACTGTCGGGATCAGTCATTGTTTTGGTATTGCAATGTGGATCTGTCACTGTCGGGATCAGTCATTGTTTGGTATTACGATGTGTATCTGTCACTGTTGGGATCAGTCATTGTTTTGGTATTGCGATGTGGATCTGTCACTGTCGGGATCAATCATTGTTTTGGTATTGCGATGTGTGGCTGATCTTATGTTGGTGCTGTATTTTGAAACTTCTCAATTAAACACCAACAAACACGTAATTATCAGCACATCATTCTAAACCATACCATGCAGTCGTAACAGCAGTAATATTAGCTTATACTAGACAAATTACATGTTATTATAATATTAGGTTTTACCAGACAAATTACATGTTATTATGTCTTATTATAATTCCGCATCACGTTGTGGAACTGTATGTCGTTCTGATTGTGGTATAAAATGTGTTAGTAGAATTAAAACAACACATGTTACAAATGCATGATCAACGTTATAGTACAAGTAAATATATAAGCAGCAAAAGAAATCTAGTATAGTGCACCCAGGATATTGCAAAAATGCGGGAAAATGTGGAATGAGCCACGGAGGTTGTTTACTCAAGTATGCACGATTTATCAGTGTTATTTTAGTACAGAACCGCAGTAGGCTAAACCGGTCAATTGTTTCTTTGGTTTATGTGTGGGCATTGCTCGGTGTTGTTGTTCTGTGGTGTTTCTGATTTCTGTGCTCGGCTGGCTAGGTTGAGTGCTACCGTCCCTGTCTTATTTCCTCATACCTTTCTTTTTATAAACGTCACATTATACTGGGCGTACTATAGCAACCTACTACAGAATTACACAGTAAATATTCAATTAATAATTATATTTATTTAGTCTTATTTGATGAAAAACCTATTTCAACATAATAATGTATAAGAGAAATGTAATTTTTGAAACAACACTTATCGTCTTTGGATGAAAATAGTGCATGTGTTGGAAACCACCACTAGTAGTATGATCTCAGTGTTTGGAAATCAAACATTTTTGTAGACATTAGGTATTTTAGTATAGAGTTTGAGCTCCCTAAATGAACAATAAACTGTCTTATAAATAGTAAGACACAGACCAATGCCACACAGCTACGGCGGCAGCGCCTAGTCACACACGCAAGAGTCAGACATAGTACAAGCCATCCACATCACCAAAAATGGATGCTTCAAGCGAGCCTTTTATGCTAACTCCAAATGAATGACACACTTTGGACTTCGTATTTTGTGCATAAGACGCACTGAGTGAATAACCGAATCCCATTGCTGATATTTCGAATGGAATGTGATTTGCTTTTCACAACCGATGTGTTCAATAAGATAAAATGGAAAATGAATGTTAAATAAAACGAGCCATACGTTTGCCAATATTTAATTTGTATTGTAAAGTTGCCATGTTTTGTTTCCTTGAAATTGCGATTATTAATAGCTGAGCTCTTGTTTAATTAAATTGAACCATCGTTGGGTTAAAATTAGAATCATAAGATAACAACACGATTGATACATTAGGTTAATTATAATAATGTATTGTCATTTATGTTTTCAAACATAGTTGATGACACTGCATATTTCAGATATGTTTTTAGATAGACGAAAACATGGTTAAATTAGGCGACAGTGAAATACTACTTGGTGACACTGTGTATTTAAGCTATGTTTTGAAGACAGACGAAAACATCTATGGCTAAATTAGGCGACAGTGAAATACTAGTTGGATACAACTTAACATTTATTATTTCTTAATTTGTTACCTAATTAATATAGAACCAGCATTCCAACCATATAAATGGTATTTAATTAAGGTGAAGACGACAAAGCGGTTAAAAGCGTCTCC
Organism: Spisula subtruncata; assembly: GCA_963678985.1. Taxonomy (NCBI): domain Eukaryota; kingdom Metazoa; phylum Mollusca; class Bivalvia; order Venerida; family Mactridae; genus Spisula; species Spisula subtruncata. Next base: position 12,524,234 of record OY787662.1, on the reverse strand, counting down.
ACAATAAGCGCCAATAGACAGACAGAGCATGCACTTTTATCTAATTGAGTGAAAGGAATGAACATTATGTAACAATTTGTAATTTGAGATTAAGTTTAAATCGACATAATTATCTTATTTGACGAGAAGCAACTTTACAAAAGTGCATATAAACAAACTTGTTTTTACAGCGCAGCGTGCATACCTACGCCGACGCGATATCTTACACTGGCGAATACATTTACATATTTACCATATTTGTAAATAAAACGTTCACCGAAGTGGTAATGAAACTGCATCAAATCTGAAAGTGACTTTAATCTGCATAATTGAGAATGATTGACTAGAGTACATGCACAAATTCAAATGACACACCCTATATGTTTACTATTTTCGTATGTCAAACTAAATAATAAATATTTTCCCTTAAAGCGATATATTATTTTTTGAGGACTTTATGATTATTTAAATAAATTAGGTGTCGGCACTGTCGATATCGGTGTTGGCGTCATTATGGCGTCACAGAAAGTCCCAAAATGATCGTTTAGAAACAAGAAAACTAAACTGAGAGTACGCATTTATATAACGCTTGCAATTTGGGTAGATTAAACAATATAATAAAGTCGTCTGGGAATAGCTTAATTGATAGTGCGTCAATGCAACACACACTTTCTGATTTTCAATAATATTTGTTTTCGCATGTTACGTCACAGTTGCTAGAACACTCGATACTATGCATGTGAAAACAATCATATGATACCAGAGCATCATGCACTCTGGATGAACTTGTGTGTGCTTGTAGTTGATCACTCTCATACAATCGTGAAAGCTCGGTAATTTCCGTTTGTCTCCGGTAAATACACGTATTGCAACGAAAAACACACCGAAGTGCAATCGGAACTCCTCGGCGTTTATCTAACGAAAGTGTATTTCTCAGTTACGGAAATGCCCGAGTAGTTACGATTTTCTGCGGTGATCAGAATGCACTCTCTGTTTGTTCCAAGCGTCTGTTTGTTCCAAGCGTCTGTTTGTTTATTCGTCGAGCATTGAAGCTAAATTAAAACAGACAGTAATTGATTACGTTGACCTTTCAATACCAGAATGCATTATCATAGCAGTGTATAATCTATGACGAAAGCTCGAGACGACGTTCTGTAAACAAGTGTTTCGTGGAACAGTGTTTGGTATGTACTTGCTTACACTTGAACACACTTATATTTCGTGTTTATCTTTGATGACCTCAATTTCTTGTGTTTTGTACAAAGGTTTCGGCAATTTCACAAAAAATGTGTTTCCTATCTGTTTCCTCGTATTTATTCTGTTTTACTTAGATATGTTTATCAGAGTTGTTTCTACAGCAGACGATAGTTGGCTATGACGCATACTACGATGCCATGATTAATAGCTACGCACTGTTGTTCACGGTAATACATCACACTAGTACCGTTTGTACATTGGAACCAATTCCAATATATCGTCCGCTTGTTTTCCAACATTTTCGTCTGCTACACTGAGGTCATCAAGTACATCAGCGAAATCTTCTCTCTGAGAGTGAGTGAGATTTGTTCATATTGTTCGCAACCTTCGCACCTATTGACTGTGTTTGTGTGTGTTTGTTTGTCCTGTTGCGACTTGTCTGCTTGTCGTTTTGCATTAATCCTGAGCCTTTTCGAATAATCGGAAGCGATTTGCATACTAATCGAAATGCCAGCGTAGAGTCAACAAGGTTATGTCGTGCATTAATTCAAATAATTGCATTTTAACGGTTATTATGTTTGTGCACCCCTGCCTTGTTTGATGTCTACACGGATAATTTGTTTAAAAAAAGAAAAAGAGATTATGTGTAGGATGTAATGGATTATAAATTCTGTCTCCCGATGGTATATGCATTATTTTCAGCAACGAACAAACAACATGGCGATAAATAAGCCGGATTTGTCTGTAGCTATGTGCCATGTCTTGCACTAACATCGTCAAAATATGCTAACTTGACAAAAACTACATAATTATGTTGGCGTTCTTGTTGAAGATCCTTTTAAGTGATCATGTACTGTCATTCGGTACACTCTTGTTTTTACTGACACCACATGTATTCCTTTCTCGTAAACACAAATAAGTTATACTTGAATGTCACTGCTCGCCAAAATGCTTTATCCTGGTGGCGAGGGTAAATAAATCTAAATTCCCATTTCACTGAATGCTAAAGCAAATAATTTTAATGATACTATCAAAATGCAACTCAATACAGTTATTTAATACTATATGACATATAACCGTATGCAAATCACAAAGTGGCCAGATGAGCTTGTCTATTAAATTTTATTAATTAGTGTGATCACTTCCATTTTTCTAAATGTGAATTAGAAATACTGTTGCTGGTCTGTTTTTTTGGTGTTGGGGCTTTATGAAACGAGATTTAGGTGCCATGATAGTGGGGCAATGATAAACCAATTACTATAAATAATTCGTTCATAAACAAATGTACAAAATTAATGCAAATGTACTAGTAATGGGTATAACAGTACTGCAATTGTCCAATCAGTTAATTTTGTATTTTATCCCCCTTTCGATGAATGTTATATGACTGTGTCAACTACTTGACCACCTTCTTATGACTGTAGCATTTAAAACCCCCCGACATTTAACCTCGCAGACTACTGTAGGTCACTCTTGTGCTTAGATCGATTGTTTTTAAGTGCGAGTATTGCTACATACGTCAAAGTGTTATCGTTGAAGCCAAGTCATCAGGTACACATCCCAGTCTGAGAAGTCAAATAAAATATGATGATATTACTAACAAGCTAACTTAACCTTGAACTGACAAGTGAACTAAGTACTGTAAGCTATTAATCAACCACCAACCTCCAATCTATCTGACAAATTGTTTTTACACTCCAGGAGAATCTCTCATTTCATTTTCAACCCATGTCTGCAGTACTGTGTGAGTAATCCTGTTTATTGGATGCATTAGTTTGTCAGACGAAGTCAGGATTCCTGTAGATGGCACATGTCGTGTTCAATTGTCAATATATTGTATTATTCAGCTACGTTTGTCACATTTGATTATATACACTTCAGGCCCATGGTTAGTAATTCTGCCTGCCTCGTCATATTGGAGGTGAGTAACCTATGCTAAGTATATTATACAATAGATCAACTAGGCGTATCGCTCAATTAGAATATAGAACAAATTAATTGTTGAAATGACTTGTTAAAGATATTTATGTCAAATGCACGCCAAATCTAACGCTGGGGTTCCTAATGCCTTTAGTAGTAATGTCCTTGCTACAAGACGAAACAAAGCTAAGTATGTAGATCTAGATGAAATAATTGACGTACGGGGGTTGAATGAACGCGAGGGAATAAAGATGGTTGTAAAAGTCAATGGACGAGTAGTAAGCGAATACGATATGTATTTCTCTCTGTGTATGAAGGTTAATGAACTTCTACAATGATGATAGACGCCCATAAGGTGATTTTGAGATTTGCATATCATTGAGACAATTATATTCGCCTGCTACAGGGGATATAGTGATCAATACTTGCAAAACTAAATGCATTTAAAAGTACTTGCGCCTACATTCCAGCCTGCAATGTAATGAAGTTTAGTTGCACTTCGGTTTCTATGTATGCAAGCTGTACTCTTGATCTAAATGGAACATATTCTGCTTGGTTACCGGACCATTGTTAATGTTAAGATACATGACGTTTGCAAAATACGCAAGCTGAAACGTTACCTACAAGCTGTTAGAGTTTATTTCAGCTCATTTTAAACATGGTAAATTGTAGTTTCTCTCATGCATGCATACTGCATCCAGATGGTCTTAAACTCCGTACTGTTTTTGTGGGTGTAAACAGTACATGTGTATGTCCATGTCCCAGGTCTTGAAAATTGAAGATCCATTACCAAAGAGGTGAACAGATCCAACAATGATTTTCAGTTAGCTTGATATCTATGCTGTCCGAAATCAGTTGATGGACTTGCGGGACATTTTGCCAAATGACCTTTTGGAGGCCATCTTTAAAGATGGCCGCCGTTATTTTAAGCAAGCAGAGGGTTTAGGAAAACTTCGATTATTCCTCACTCATATGGGCTATCGGCTTGTAATATGTCTTAAAATGTTTGCAATTGAACCCCGCATCTGGCAATATATAAATATAAATATTATAATATGATTATTAATTAATAATTATTGATTTTTTAAGGAAATTATGATATTTTTCGATTTTTGTCGTTAATTTTTCTCTTTCAAATCGGATCTGAGTGTGTATTTGACCATTTATTGATTGTTATATGCAGAGGTTGATTCTAGGCGTCCATAATAAACATTATATTGACAGATTTTCATTTGAAAATCCTTCATTAGCCAGGAATATTGGATAACTGAAAGTTGATTAATAGTCAAGTCTATAAATGGGATATTTTGGTTATACCCAACATTGGATTGTATAGTAAATATTTTTTGGTTTTCTGTATGGGAATTTGTTGTAATTGAAGAATATGAATAATGCCTAGCTTTCATCATTGAGCATTTTGTGAAAATCAAGATGGCGTCCAAGATGGCCGCCAAAATTCAGAAAAACAATCAGAGGTGCCAGAAATTAGGATCAAATCGCTTTTTTGCCGATTGGTTGTAGTTTAAACGTTTTAAACATAATTATTTATTTATATTCAATATTATTGATTGAGTAAGTGAATGTAAAAAGGCATCCGTGATGGCTGGAATCAACATGGTGGCTAAAAAATGACAAGATGTTAGGAAAATAATTTGTTTTATCACAATTTAAGTTGAAGTGATGTAAAATAAATTGTTGAACTGTAATATGTAATGAATACTCCAAGAAATATTTGAGTTTTTAGCATTGAACAATAAGTTGATTCAAAATGGCTGACAAAATGGCTTCCAAAATCAATTAAATATTGTGTTAGTGGTCCAAGGAAGTTACAAATTGATACTTTTGTGATCGATAGCAGTGTAAGTTTTGCAAACATAACTAGGACTTAAATGCACTGTATAAAATATAACATTATATCTATTTGGTGATCGACTTATCCCATTTAAAATGGTATCAATGTAGGCTGAAAGCATAATTGTGACAAAATGGCCGCCGATACAGGTATGTCAAACTGAAAAATTGCATTAAAACATGTATCGTAATGGAATGTGTTAATATGAATACTGCTATAGGTTAGAAATAAAGATCTACTGTAACATAAGAACACTTTATGTGCAGTATATTTGATATGACTTCTAAGATGGTTGCCAACCATGTATGTTCAACTGGGAGTGGAATTCAATACTAATCTTATCTAATTGGAGAATAAGGATAGCCACATAGTCACATCGCCTGTAACTGACCAAGTGTTTACTACGGTGTTATCTGGTTGGCTGTTATTATCCTTAAGTCAAGTATGATCAAGATTGTGTACCACCGATACTGATTGTCCAATGTATGTTGGGTTGGTAACGTGGTACGGTATATGTATAAGATATTCTTCATACATAGTTGTACATGTTTTATCTACACATTGCCGTCAAAGAATAGTAGTAGCTAATCAGCACATACATCAAACTCGACGCATACACCAAATAAACAGCAGCACCATCAATATGCCACGGAAGCGATCCGCTCATCAATACACTAATCTACCGATCACCCAGCAGTGACCCACCACCATCAGCAACCCAGCTTTTATGGAGTCAACCATCTCCGCCCTACCTACCCTACATTGACAAAATGGCTAACAGGCGGCATCAACTTACCAGATATCGACTTGGAAACTGGCATGATTACAGGCAACACCTACCATCGCCATACTTGCCCAATATTTTTAGACACGGTCACAAAAGCAAGCTCAGTATTTATAGTGGCGAGGACCACAATGGCCAGATGGAATAACCCGACAAGAATGACACTTTTGTGGAAGAAGGCTGATATTACCATCATAAGCATGGTCCAGGGCGTCAGCATTGACCTTGCCTAGCACTTTTCTCATACCACTGATATTGACACATTATGAATGTTATTTCAGAGACTATGCCAACGTACCATATACAATTATAAACCCATATACCATCCCAGTTATTTCCAACCATTGTTAGTAGTAATCAGAAAAGTCAAACGTCTATGATGAAGAAGTGGGTATTTTGCACAACTAAGTATGGACAAACTGGATACAAACAGCCAAGCTATCGACAAGATCCAGAACCAAGCGTTGCGCATAATGACTGGTGCTACGAAGTCTACACCGATTGAATTCATGGAAAAGTTCACTGGTATCCAGCCATTATACAAACGAAGGAAAGCCAAAGTCATGCTTCAAGCGGAGAAGTTCAGATCAATATCAAAAACCCCATGGCAACAAGATTAGCTGGATTTACCAAAAATCGGATCAATCGAAGCAGCTTTGTACACGAAACCACGAAGTTAGACAAATAATTTGCACCTGATTTGACCATAGCAAGTACACCTCTTGTCAGGGATGATATAGTCAACCCATTAACAAATAATCTGTCTGCAGTAACTGTAAGACTCCAAGTCCCTCAACTCGAGCCAGGCAAGCAAGAAGATGAATGTGTTTTAAGGAGCCTGACACTAGCCATGTTAAGCCAAGACTACCCTCCTGATATATGGATCCATGTCTATACCGATGGCTCAGCCACCAAAGCTATCAAAGATGGAGGTGCTGGAATCTTCATCCAATATACACCAGGCAACAAAAAGAGACATCGCAGAGCCACAGGGAAGCACTGCAGTTACTACAGAGCGTAGACCGAAGCTCACAACAAAACACCAGAACTAGCCAAAATACTACATAACCTTAGTACTCACTGCAAACTAGCCCTACAGTGGATTACTGCCCACTGTGGAATGCCTGGAAATGAAACAACAGATGAATTGGCAAAACTGGGAGCACAGACAGCACAACAACCAGTACATGTGAGATATAAAGAGAAAGTTACCATTATCAAGAACTTCACAAGACCAAGACAAGATGCTAATCCTTACCATCGTCTTAACAGGTCAGAACAAGTGATTATGGTATGACGACTACGCTCAAGGCACAACAGGCTGAACCATCCCATGTACCGGAAGTACAAATTGGTGCCGTCTCCGATCTGTCCATGCGGGGAAGAAGAACAAACTGTCGAGCATGTCCTTCAAAGATGCAGAAGACACAACCAAGATCGAACTGCAACGTGGCCCACAGACACAACTCTTCAAGAGAAGCTCTATGGAGACGCTGATGATCTGCAGAAGACCAGAAAGTCCATCGCAGACACTGGGATGATAGTGTAGGACGAACAACTGAGGTGAGATGAGGACAAACTGGATGTGAGAAAGAATAAACTAGTAACTGGTCACGGTCCACATGAAGCAACGATTCAAAACAACATCCGCACAAGTTTTTGGAATAATATACTCCAATCAGACTAGAGCGTCACATCCATCATCAAAACGGGAGACCAATTTATAGCGACCTAGCAACTACTGGTCCATCTCAATCAAGTCTGTGTGAAGTGAACTGGTCGAGCACACACCGTTACTTCAAAGCCAGATCATGGCCCTTCTTGACACGTTTTAGATACTAGCTGACTAACAACATGGTTCAGAAAGATATTCACTGAGAGCCAGCTGCACTCCATAACCAACTACAACTGTTACCTAGATGGTGGAGATCAGATTGGCCCGTCATTCGGGACTTCAACAAAGCCTTCGGTCTAAGGAGAGGCAAGTCATCAAACTGAATTATTACAATATCAGTGGAACCTGCTGGGCAGGAATAGTACTTGCACAATTCTTGCTATCAGAACCCAACATGTACTGGTCGGGGGAACAGTCCACCAACACAGCACAAGCCACACCAGGCGTACCCCAGGGATCAGCCATTGGACCACGTTTTTCTGTTGTATATCTACCACCTTCTTATTCAAGCAACATCTACTCACCATGGCTTGCTGACAACAACCTCATGAACAGGGTAATTACTGAAGAAAATGCTGAAGCCTATGAAGATGACATGGACAGACTACTGCAATGAATGGGAGTGTCCATAGGTGATGTCATTTAATCCTTACAAGTATATGGCCACCCGTATCACTAGGAAGAGAACTCGTGTTAAGACTTCGTTTTTCATCCACAACATCATGACACGTTACAAGTTGTGGCAGAGATAAGTACATCGGGTTATAAATAGATGAGGTATCCATGAGTACCAATGTCGCTACCATTGTGAGCAAAGCCAACAATAGCATCACCTTCTTCGGGACAAACTTAACAAACTATCGAAACAGATTAGGGTACGATGTTACCAGACACATGTCAAAGCAATCCTTGAATACGCAAATTCGGCAAAGGATCAACCAGGGCAAATATTTGTCATCTGGAGGCAGTTCAGCATATTGACGCAGTTCGTCAAACGGTTCTATAGCACAACAAGCAACATCAGGCAGATCATTGGTGACTTTGGTTGGAAAATCTCTAGAACCAGATACATGAGCATTGTCGACAGCGATTATGCCTTCTCGATGGGTCTTATTTATAGTGGATAATCATGATTATTTGTTTTTAACAAAAATAACTCGCCGATCACACGATCTTGTAACTAAATATCAATGGTACGATAATGCCCAAGAGGAAGACCATATATACTATACAGAAAGAAGAATAATCTACAATTTATTCCCCACTTATGTAATGTTAAGTGGCCATCTTTGCTGCTACTTTGAAGTTAAACCATAATGCATGTCTTATAAATATAATGTTCAATACAAGTAAAAACGTTTTGAACACACTATACGATTTTATTAAAATATGCTTATTCAGCAATTATGATGGCAATTACAGCTGGTCGCTGATTTCTTAGTATGATATTTTAGATAATTACAAACAATAATAATGCTATGATTGAATAGATACCATGTTTAACATCTACACAACTGCCAATTAGCAACAATAGTAATTTATGTAACTAATCTCTTGCACCATCGACATATTTCCTGATTTTACCGGCCATCTTGGACGCCATTTTGAATAAGGCAACGGGTCAATTGAGTCGGATCGAACTTTTATTGGAATGTTAGTGAACTATTTTAATTCCAATATCAACAAAAATCATTTAAATAAATGTTTTAATAGAATATATCAATATGTCAATTATTACGGCCGTTGTAACCGCCATTTTTATTTCAGCCGACATGGATGCCATCCCACAATATTTAAATCGACGAATAACGATAGATAAAATATAAATACATGTGTTAAAAACATTTTAACTACAACCAATCGGCAAAAAAGAAATTTGTAACTAATTTCTGGCATCTCTGATTGTTTTTCTGGTTTTGGCGGCCATTTTGGCGGCCATTTTGAATTTCACAAAATGATCAATGATGACAGCTGGTCATCATTCATATTCTTCAATTGCAACATATTCCCTAACAGAAAACCAAAAAATATTTACAATACAATCCTATGTTGGGTCTAACCTAAATATCCCATTTATAGACAGGACTTTTATTAAACATTTAGGTATTCAATATTCCTGGCTCATGAAGGATTTTTAAATGAAAATCTGTCAATGTAATGTTTATTATGGACGCCTAGAATCAACCTCTGCATATAACAGTCAATAAATGGTCAAATACACACTCAGATCCGATTTGAAAGAGAAAACTTAATGACAAAAATCGAAAAATATCATAATTTCCTTAAAAAATCAATAATTATTAAATAATAATCATATTATAATATTTATATTTATATATTGCCACATGCGGGGTTCAATTGCAAACATTTTAAGACATATTACAAGCCGATAGCCCATGTGAGTGAGGAATAATCGAAGTTTTCCTAAACCCTCTGCTTGCTTAAAATAACGGCGGCCATCTTTAAAGATGGCCGCCAAAAGGTCATTTGGCAAAATGTCCCGCAAGTCCATCAACTGATTTCGGACAGCTTAGATATCAAGCTAACCGAAAATTATTGTTGGATCTGTTCACCAATTTGGTAATGGATTTCGGTCTGTCACATGGACTATTCTGAGTATATTGACAGCAGGGAGGACTTATATGACTACAGTAGAACCTCGATGCCTCGAACAGTACTTGCCTCGAGCACCCTCAGATAACTCGAACTAGTTCTCAGGGCACTGTTTTATCAAAGCATTTACGGAAATCTTTAACTTACGATCAAATTCCATTTGTTTATAATTCTTTTACAACTATAAAGTGTGGTAAATGGAGCTGTAATACTAGCAAAGATTCAGTTAATGAATACTGACAATCAATATCCCTCACTAGTTTGTGGTTGTTAAAGAAGTGTTCAGGATTTAAATTTGAACGTAAGTTTACGATTTCCGTAAGTACATTGATAAAAAAGTACCCAGGTCCCTTTCCCGGCAAAATATCTTCATTATTCATAATTAGAAACCATAGATGACTCGGACGTGTATGTAAACCAATGTTGCCTGAATGTTGTAAGAATACATTTTATGATACCTGCGATATGAAGACTTGAGCTACTGGCAACTGGAGCAGCTCATCGTTATGATTCCATTGCAATATACAGCTTATATCTGCCGGAGTTTTCACGATTGGTAGCTCATCTGTAGCCATAGAGACGAAATAAGTCAATTAAATGTGTGCAACTGACGATGGTCTCTGTTCTCCCATTATCACATTATATACATTATAAATCACAACTTACATTGTCTAGATGTCTGAACTTATATTTATTCTGTAAAATGTGTTGCTCGCATGTAGCAAGCATCATACCTTTGGAAAAAGCAACTGTACACAGGCAGTTGACGATTGACCTTATTCAATATAAGAATGCTATAATAATTCTAAGAAGCTTTGTGTCTTAATACTACAATGTATATCGGGGATCTATCACGGGTTGTCAATTGATATTAATTTATATTAAACGAGTTTTGAAAATTTTATTAATCGAGCCTCTGGTTTACTATAAATAAATCGATTGACAGCTCGTGATAGATTATTTATATCAGATGACACTTACAACGCAAAATACGCATTGATTTATTGGAAAAACTCAATTCTTTATACTACACGTGGTACGTATAACTTTATTTGAACTGGCTACACTAACCTGGATACAAGGAAAGTCATGTGATATAACACAGTTCGTGATATGGATATTTTCTCATTGTTGTAGATTGTTTATTATCTGGTTCATTGTTCTGTAACCATGACACAATGTTGGATATATGTCAAACAGCCATCAGTAATGATGAGAGGAATACGACATAAAGTTATCATACATCATACTAGGGAGGTTAAAGTCGCCCCTAATAAAATATGAGATTATATTACATCTTTATCATACAACAAACGTCTTTCACTAACGTCAACCAGGGCTATGTATCTTGATCAGATAGTATTACGACAAAACATATTATATGTAAATATATGTGATCTATCTAATTTACTGCTTTTTGTGATACTTTCTTAGTTCACTGGCCCACTGACCCACTGGCACACATATCAAAACACAACTGGAGCAAATACACATTTAACACCTCCGCTAAAATACATGTGAAAGTGTATAACCTTTACCGTATAGAGTCAATGTTCAGTAGGTCAGAATTGATTCGATATACGTATGTTACTAGGCCGGTGACCGCTATACCGTCTAGAGTTCACTATATTGATATACGAATAGATACTCTCATTGTCGACATACTACCGTAAAATAACAATCATCGTAGCGTAGGTAGTGAGCTAGTAATGGTTAAACGTTGATAAAGCGATATGTACGTATCCTCAGACAGTAACCTTGTAACCTCGACTGACCTCCAAACAATGGATTGAAAGACCAATAACCATGACTAACACAAACATTTCATACAATGGTGTATGACAAACATTGTGAAAGCAAACAATGACTAGGATGTTTATTAGTATTACGCGAGTTCTGCAAAACAGTTACTAGTATGCAGGAAATCTGGAAATTTGGCAAACTTCGCAGACTGAATTGCAGACTGATTTGCCAGCTGAAACTGCATGCACCGTAGACGATGAATGGCAGAGAGCATCAACTTAGTAATTGTTGAAAACTGGAACAATAGTTAGTTTTGAGACAACTACTTTGTTTGGTTTGTTTTTAGCATTAAATCAGCCAATGACAAAAAGGTATGATGAAATCGAACAGGGAAGGCTGCACTCAACATAACCAGGCGAGCACAGAAAACAGTACCCCGGCAACACAGCTACACTGAGCAATGCCTACACATAAAAGTACAAGTCCCCGTCAAGGCAGCTATAGAGACAGGTTTGCACAGATTCAAGGACAATGTCATTGAGGTTTTTAAGCCAAGCTTATAGTACGAACATTGTCATCATCCGACAGGTCATTATCTGTTCTCCACTTGATCGCATTATGTAGAGACAGGTTGGAGGGGAAAGAAATTTATCGAATATCCAGACAACTTGATTATAAGCACGAAACCTTTTCTGCAAGAAAATCTTGAAATGTCGTCTCGTAGGTCATTGAACTTGGCAATCGTGAAAGCTCGGCCATTTCCGTTAGTCTCCGGTTAATACATTTCCATTGGATAAAAACAGAGGTGATTAGAATGTGAACCTGGGTGGTATAAAGATCGATGCGTACCGTTATTGGCGAGATGACGGGATTCACAACAGTACAAGATAATATGATCTATTTAAACTTATTGAGTTGGAGATATGACAAGACGCAGTCATTGCGATGTAAAAAAAGACTAGCTATTCACTCTACGAAGTCAATGACCCAGTATTTATTTAAACTTCTACTATTCTTAGGACGTAATTCAGAGGAATATTGCGTCTGAACGGATGCAGCAAAGGAATCGTTATAGTCCAGGAGCCAGGTTTCAAAGAGGCCTTAAAATGGATTTTTATTTACCCCATTTGGTAGAAAAAGTCCATTGGTATTTTCGAATAATAGGTACATTCAGGCTTCAGAAAAAGGTGGATGCCAGATCTGAAAGTGGTGCAGATTTTTTTAACAGGGGCAACAACTCTTGCTTCCGAGCTAATTTACGAATACACATTGCATTCTTAATTCTGATGTGAATTTTTTGTTTATGTATATATTGCCATATATGGGAGTGGGTATTATTCAGTTAATGTTATGCATCAAATGGACATACATACCTGACCAGTTTGATGTCAAGGTCAAGGTCATTTCAAGGTCAAAGTGAGAAAAACAGCTAAAAATTGATATTTCACCTCAGTTCTTTCTTTGTATAGCATATGTTTGGAATCAAATTTCATTATTTAAATGATAGACGTGTTGGTAAGTGCATATTCTTTCATTATAAGCCATTTGTTTAATGAAAATAGTCATTTCTTTGTCCTAATGGCTATTCAATACATATGCATGCTGGCCGAGAAGGCATTCTTTCGGCCACCCCTGGTATTCTATTTACTAATATTATTAAATTGTTCATGTATATATTGCTACATATTTGCATGGATATTATTTATTTGATTATGTAAATCAAATGGACAAATATAATTGACCTTTCTTGGGTCAAGGTCAAGGTCAGTTCAAGGTCAAATCGAGAAAAAAGCAAAAAATGGACATTTCCATTCTGTGTTTCTTCGTATAGCATTTGATATGAATGTAAGTTGCTTATTAAAATGATAGCTGAGTTGGTTAGTCATATAAGTTAATTATAAGCCATTTGTTCAATAAACAATTGTGTTTTTTTGTGCAAATAGCTATTTTGCATATGAAGCTTACGAAAACCTTGCACGAGAACCCCTGACATTCTACGATATAATGTGATGTATGGGTTTGTGTATGTAGTGAGACATACATGTATATTCAGGGATGCTACCAGTATTCATTGATTATGAACATCAAATGTACAATCATCTTCAATAAGTTTGTGGTCAAGGTCATTTCAAGGTCAAATTTAGAAGAATGGCTTCAAAAATGATATTTTTTGTCTCAGATCTGTAGTTCTTTTTCGCATGTATGTTTTAGTGTTAGTGGATATATGTATGAACATTGTAATATCAATATCGTATTGAAAGTTGTTTAAAATACTGACCATTACAAGTTTAGTATCAATGTCCTTTCAAGGTAAAACTGTGTTTTGTAATGATCCAGTAAAAAATTATGTGTTTGCTCATGCAATACGGAACATTTTGTACCTGTGTTTACTTGTAGACTTATTAATTTGGCTGGGTGTGTAATAATGTATTGAAATCCATTCTATTAGCTGCGAGTGTTATAGGTTAAGTTACCAATTTTCTAGGGCTCTTTTCAGCTGTTAGGCCGCTCAAGCACCCTTTGACATTTCAACTTTCCCTTGGGCTACCTATGGAAACCTGCACTCGCGTCTCCCTGGGAAGACTATTTCTCTTCTGTTGTTTGGCAGCCAAAATCGATCTGTGGCGCCCATGAATAGACACTGTCCTCACAGGTACCATTTTACACCATGGTGGAGTTGAGCATGTGGGTCTTGCTCAGACAGATTAACCAGTGGGGGTCGAACCCGGGACTTCTCGATCCCGAAGCGCGCGCCCTACCTCTAGGCAACCGCTCCACACATTATGAAAATCTTTAATGAGAAAGTATGCTTAAAACACACGTTAATCTGCGTGTCGGCCTGTCGGTAGATGAAACGGTTTCCGAGCAAACACCTTCCCAATGATTGATCCTATTATCCTTAGTCTTTTGGTAAGTTGGTTGGTATGAAACAGCAGATAGCAATGATCCTGATATCAGCATGTCAGGACCACTATTGTCTTCATTCATTATGACAAATGAATGAACACACCAAGTGGTTTCCGACCAATAAATCCAAAACGATTGGACTTTGGATATTAAGTAGAGTTTGGTCACCATCATTAGATGCCCCATTAATTACAAATTTCTTTGTACCAAGAATAAGGAATGTAATGGATGTACCAAATCTGTTAGTCAATCTATATGGACTAGGATAAGTAAACTGCATGGTAGTGAGAACCCCTTAAAGTCGAATATGGATGTGGCGGTACTTGATTGTGGTGTATATTCGATGGAGCATTGACTGACCGATCTGGCAGATGGTAATGCTTACCTCCTAGGATAAGGATAGCTGCACAAAGTAGCGATTGGTAACCCGCTATGGTCAAGTCTATAATGGTTTACTTGGTGGTGAGCTTTGAATAACTGTACAATACAGTAGTGATTACCAAATGTGGTATGAGGTAGCTGTACTCAAGTGATAGTGGGTACACTCATAGGCCATATTAGTAGGGCCTGTATTTTGCAGTGAAGCATATCAGATAACGCCAGATATGACTGTACTAGTTGAGTATCCATTTGGAATTCAATAAAATAATTTGAAATCCAGAATGGCTTAACCAATGATAGATACTCGTATGTACCCCACTAAGCGAAGTTTGCTCTGTGAAAGGAGAACGAAGACATTTGGTTAATAGGCAAAGAAACTGTTAAAGTACTATTTAGACACCCTGAGTGTCCCAGAATGCTTTGTGTGTTAAGTATCATACAGTATCAAATGATAGCTGGCTCAAGACCTGATGATTTGTGACATTAGCTATACATGTACTTGGCAATGGGGAGTACCGCATATAGTATAACCTGAAAATGGCAGTACACCGCGGAGTGGACCAACCCGTGTGGCCTGGTATGGACATGCAATGTTGTGGTATCTATTCCCAAGGGTCGGGGGTATCTGTATCTTGTAGCCATGTCTATCTATTAGGAATTGGAAGGGTTCTACTTTGTATTAATGGGTATCCTGTAGAACCAGGTATGGCTAAATTATGTGGTGGTGCGTACAGCGTGTGATGCCGTAAGGCTTCTAAAATATTATGTCGTAGTGGATACATGTACGCTATTAGGCCTGAGATGGTTATACACAGTGCTGGTACTAATTTGTTTGGGGTGCCTGTATTCCGTTGTGTTAAATGCACGTATCTGTGGCATTATATACTTATTGCAGTGCTAAATCACTTTGGTCATTGCAGTGGTGACTACACTGTAGGAGTTATGTTGTACTAGTATTTTCCATAGGACCAGGACTGTCTGCCCTTAATGGTTATGAGTACCACATTAGAATCTAGTGTGGTTTAAAACACTGCCAGTTACAGCTTTCACAGGATCTATGACGTACACATTACTACTTAGTACGGGTCCCAGATGTCTATGTTGGTACATACCACTGTAAGGAATATACATATCATAACCAATTAAGTACTAGCTACCACAAATGAAATATCTCATCACAGACCGTAATGATACTCAATAGCACCATAGAGTATAGCTATACAGGCATCGAATGCTAAGTTATGTGTTATGCACAAGTCAATATTTTGACTAGGAGTCGATGATGTTGTCCAATTCCCACCAGTCAGGATGCGTCTGTCTAATCCCCCTGTGTCCCCGGGCGGGCAGAACATTGACTGGTGCATTATTGCGCGAAACAACTGCCATCCTATTCCGATGCTGTGCTCATCACCATGTTATTCAGTCATATCATGCCTGATATTTTAAAACTACCACTGGATACACCTGTCATAGGCCATACGTATTGCTGTATAATGTGTTGGGGGTACGCCATATTGTCCTTGTGAATGTGAACAACGGTTATTGTGCCCTAGAGAGTTACAAAAAGTAGCTCATAATGGGTCTCTCCTGATGGATTTAATAATGATATGCATATACATGAGAACACTTCTAAGCAGTGCCCTGTAAAACAACGGCGTATATAAATAGTCCGGACTGGCACAAAATTAATGGTCGTTTAGGCAATATTGTGTACAGTCCATTTAATAAAAAGTGAGACAAATCAAATTTGCAGTTTCCTAATAAAGTTGAATTAAAGCATACGTGAGAATTACAAATACAGAGTGGACAAATCAATTTTTACCTATTTTCTCGCTTCGATCCTGAAACGACTTTAATGCCAAAGAGGTTTAGATGCTTGTCCATTTGATGTCCATAATATAATGAATAGTATTCGTGAATATATGACTCATATCATAAATAAACACATAAATCACATTAGATCATAGAATCCCAGGGGCTGTCGTAAAAGTTTTCGTAAACTGTCGCATGCACAAAATGGATATTTGAACAATGAAAATGAACATTTTCATAAGGCAAATGAGTTATAATGAAGGTATATGAACCAACACATCTATCATTTAAATAAGAAAATTAAATTCATATCATATGATATACGAAAGAAAAAACGAGTGGAAATGTCCATTTTTGCTATTTTTTCTCGATTTGACCTTGAACTGACCTTGACCCCAGAAGGTCAATTACGTTTGTCCATTTGATGTCCATAATCAAATGAATAATATCCGTACAAATGTGTAGTAATATATACATGAACATTTAAATTATATTAGATCATAGAATACAAGGGGTGGTCGAAAGAATGCCTTCTCGGCCAGCATGCTTATGTATTAAATGGCTATTTTGACAAAGGAATGATTGTTTCTTTAAACAAATGGCTTATAATGAAAGAATATGAACCAACCAACACAGCTATCATTTTAATAAGCAGCTTACATTCATATCAAATGCTATACGAAGAAAAACAGAGTAGAAATGTCCATTTTTTGCTTTTTTCTCGATTTGACCTTGAACTGACCTTGACCTTGACCCAAGAAAGGTCAATTATGTTTGTCCATTTAATGTCCATAATCAAATGAATAATATCCATGCAAATATGTAGCAATATAAACATGAACAATTTAATCATATTAGAACATAGAATACCAGGGGTGGTCGAAAGAATGCCTTCTCGGCCAGCATGCATATGTATGAAATGGCTATTTTGACAAAGAAATGATTATTTTCATTAAACAAATGGCTTATAATGAAAGAATATGTACTTGCCAACACGGCTATTGTTTAAATAACAAAATTTGATTCCAAACATACGCTATACGAAGAAAGAACTGAGGTGAAATATCAATTTTTAGCTATTTTTCTCACTTTGACCTTGAAATGACCTTGACCTTGACCTCAAACTGGTCAGTTTTGTATGTCCATTTGATGCATGACATTAATTGAATAATATCCACCCACATATATGGCAATATATACATAAACAAAAAATTCAGACCAGAATTAAGAATGCCATGTGTATTCGTAAATTAGCTCGGAAGCAAGAGTTGTTGCCCCTGTTAAAAAAATCTGCACCACTTTCAGATCTGGCATCCACCTTTTTCTGAAGCCTGAATGTATGTATTATTTGAAAATACCAATGGACTTTTTCTACCAGATGGGGTAAATAGATTTTGAATTTCTTGCACCAGCTCCTAGACTATTAATTATTCCAAGGCAAAACTATCTAAATAGATTTATCACATACTCCAAGATGCTAAATATAGTTTTGTTTGGATAATGTTTGAAATGTCATCGACCAACCTCCTGCAATTTCACACAAGCAGAAGTTCTATTTCTTCTGCACAATTCAAGACTGTTTGGAATTTCACGCAATCAGAAGTTACATTTTTTTGCACAATTCAAGACTATATGGCAATAGTTACTGATGAACCTAAACATTCCGGGAATCCAGGTCCCGATCTCCCGATACATCTGAAGGTTCAGCAAGATCTTGAATCTCATTTAAAATTGAGACATTTTCCTTGGGAGGCCAGGACAGGAGTTGCATGACAGAGCAGAAAACACTATATTCTAAGTTTATTAAATGTACAGAAAAATTGAGAGATTTGAACTTCAAATTAATTCTCAAAATTCAGATATTGATTTGATCAAAATGTCAATTTGAGATGAGATTTCTACTTGAGATCTTTCGGGATATCAGGGCCAGGTTTGCAGGCTGTTCTACTAGAGCGCTAAATCAACTGAAGAAACCAATCACACCCTACAAAGAGAACAACTCGGCACTGATGTCAGAGCAATTGATCTGTCATCAGACATTGCTTTGCATGTGCTGATTTTGTTCGTGTTTCGGTTGCAGCCAAAATGCTGATACCACCTTTTGTCATTTTATGCATTTGGATGCTTTCGATGACACGTATGCCATTCTATACCCCTTATTGTCTAACCAACCAAATGCTTTTCATTGAGTTCCGTCCTTGCAAAAAGTAATCTTGACAAATTTATTATTTACTGTTAACCGTGACGTTAGAGGTTAATGGCTTAAACTATTTGAATGGTGTTCATTGAGTGCATAAACGCCTTTAGTAGCCAACTAATTGCAACAGTTTGAAACGGGTATTACCAATAGAACTGAATAGAACTAGAGAGTATATGAGCTGACACAAGATAGGTCGGTACATAATATAGGTCGGTACATAAGCAGGATGTATACTTTCTCCAATAAATCAACTAAAATTACAGAAAAATAAGGAAATAATGTTTCAAACTTTCAATTGTGTCAAATATTGAGTAGCTTCAGGAAATTAAAACTTATCTTTCGTTGACATAAACGATAGCTGTATTTACAAACAATACACCTGAGCAAGTGACCCCCTGTGTGAGCGACAAGCCCTTATTACAGCCTTGAAATATGTCATAAAACATCACAAGGAAAGTTTAGATTTATTGGAACAAAACATAATTCAAGGCCTCGCACTTAACCAATCACATTGGATAATCGATTTTCATGATTGTAGCATGATCCTTGATTGTCTCGTTGTCCCGGTGAAAGGAAGTAGAATAAGCTCGAGTCGTGACTTTATTGTTATTACAACTTCAATGAACTTAATGCTGACGTCAGCGATATGTTTAAATCGTGCAAGATTGTTTGAATTGCACCTTTATACAAAACACCTTTGTACATGTTTTATTAGACCGAAACGAACAGATTCTGGTAACATGCTGAAAGTATAGGGTACAATCCTATCAAAGTCAAGTGATACAGGTTGTAAATATACTACCGTCCGGTAGGTAAACTATGTTTATCTAGGTTTAACTGAGTATACCTGAGTTAACGGTTTTCATCGCTATTCTTTCGAATGGAATAAGTTCCTCATTAGTATTACTTATTAAATCGACTTTTATAGGAAACAATATGTTATTGACTGTTTAAAATTGTTTTATTGATTTCATGGACTGGAAAGTATACTATCGATCAGCGTATATGTTACTCTATGTGTTCTTGATTTTAACCTCAACAGCATAAAACACTTGTAGTGAACCTGTTGTTAACAATGCATGTTTATGGTGGTGTTGGTTCGTATCGAGTCCAATAAGATGGTGGATGTCGTGCTGATAAGCACGGTGTTAGGATTGTTTGTTATATCCCGATCGATATCGTCAGGAACAACAGATAACTATCCGCTGATTGGCTGTTTATGTAAATATTTTACACTGATTTATTATTTAATACTTCCTACTTTAAGCCCGGTCTAATTACCTATCTTAAAACTAGTCCAATGTCAACGGATTTATCTGTCAACTGTTTATAATTAAATATGTTGTTTCGTGTATTTGGCACGTTATGTTGTACTTTTAAACAATATGAATAGTATTTATTTTTTTGGCTCGAGGTCGAAAAATAGTTTTGAAGTCATTTATGCAACATTGCTGCTATTTGCATGTACGCGTACTTTGTCCATTTAGGTATATTGTTTTCATTCGACCGAGTCTCTTATTTACGCAACATGTCCAGAATTAAGACCTTATTTTTAGATTTAAATTAAATACTAAGGGAAAATAACAATATTGCACGACTGATTATATAATGAGAGTTTTTATGTTACATAACCATTGACTTGACTATTCAAATAAAAAAACATATCTTACAGACAACAACATTACTTTTAATTTATTTGTTTTATTTGCGTATTGACAGTAGCTCTACTCAGCCATTTAATTTCATTTAGTTACCCTAGCATACATTTAGTACATCGACACAAAAATGTCGTTGACCATCTCATAACAATAATGATCAATACAGATCGTTGTCGATAAGGTGTACAATTAACCCCAAATGCAAACATTGAGCGTATTAATTGGAACTTAATATAAATGGCATACTAACTTAAATTAAATTTAATCCAAAGTTGATGGGAACTGACGTTTTTATACGAGACTTTTGTTTCTCATCGTTGTAAGGACGTGATATACGCCGAGCCGAGCATAGCCTTTATATGCCAGTCAGCTTTCTGATGAATATGGCAGGTGTATATGTGCCTTCATTCGGATTTGAACCCGGGTCGACAGATTAGGCGGCAAGCGCGCTAACCACTGAGCTACCGAGGCAATATTGTCCCGAAGAGAATTCGTATTTATGTTTTATATTTGGCTGGTATAACGTTTATTATATTACTACAATAACTGGTCAAGCATGTTTCAATAATTATGGTATAGGGCACTGTGCATCAAGTTTGAATTGACATTACGCCAGAGCAGAGATCGCTGCACCTGCATGTTTGTCGAAGGTTACTTGGCGAATGTTTTCAAAGTAATCCATTTGCCCAAGTGATTATAATTTACCGTTAAAATTTATTTAAAGGGTAATGATTGACACCTGGCATAATGTCAATTTGTATCATGTTTGTCAGCAACGTTGTATTGTGGAACGGATATATCAGAACAATGTAAAACTTCTCAATCTGCAAGTGTTTTGCATAGTCGTAGTGCTTATTGTGTGCCCATTCAGTTTTATATCTGCAGCAAAAACAACAACAAAAACAACAACAACAACAACAACATCAACTACCGTATTGGTCAATGACCTCATGCTTGGAGGGAGTATTTGTTATTAATGTTCCAACTATTTAAATTTTAATTGTTGTTGTGATGTATCACTATAGCTATGCTGTATAGTATGGTATAAATTTCTTATCTATCCAATGTGTCATTGACATATTACGACAATCGTGAAAAGTTTACCGACCTATGTGAACATGCTTATACATCTGTGCGGCCATACACCCTCACTGTGCACACAACATACGTATAGTCTACCGACAATAATACCAGCCACATTTACAAACAAACAAAAATCACCACTGTGTGACAAACAAATGCATTTTGTTAGATTGTCATTTTTATTAGTTCATAATCACGTTTTTAAAAATCACCAACCCTTTCAGACTTCACCAAAGACAAGCAATCCGTCGACCTTGCAGTGTTTAGACTATCATTTTTGTTCATAAAATATGCAAGCGCTATCCTTAGCCAACTCAAACTTAGCCAACTCAAACTTAGCCAACTCAAACTAAAAGCCAACTCAAACTTAGCCAAATCAAACTTAGCCGACTCAAACGGGCTTAAAAGGTATAAACTGTACTTCAACTTACCAGCAATGATACCATGGATCTGCAGTAATTAACAAAAATAATAAACATGTTTAAAATAAACTTGGTGTTCTAATTTGGAATGCTGCATGCTATTTTTGGATGTTTACAACTGTATGCATTATACGGTCGAAATACAACAACAACATCATCTGCATGTGTGTATTTTTGTACATAGCTGTTTAATATAGTTATTGATAAACATATTTACGTAAAGTGAACGAAGTAATAATAAATATTACATTCAATGTACAGTGCTTCCGCCAGCGTCCGGTCCTGTTGTCTGAAGACAATATTCGTCCTGTGCTATCAACATTTGCACTATGAGTGTTTATATGAAGTAACACAACAAGCAATAAAATAAGATAATAACCCACTGGACAGGGAAAGCAGCATCCAACAATTACATCAGATCACACAAAGTAACACACAAAGGAGCACACAAAGGAGCATACAAAGGAACAAACAAATGCGAACACAAAGGAACATATAAAGGAGCCTACAAAGGAGCACACAAAGGAGTACACAAAGGGCATACAAAGGAACATACAAAGGAACACACAAAGGAGCATACAGAGGGGCACACAAAGGAGCACACAAAGGGCATACAAAGGAACATACAAAGGAACATACAAAGGCACACACAAAGGGCATACAAAGGAACATACAAAGGAACATACAAAGGCACACACAAAGGGCATACAAAGGAACATACAAAGGAGCACACAAAGGGCATACAAAGGAACATACAAAGGAACATACAAAGGCACACACAAAGGGCATACAAAGGAGCACACAAAGGAGCACACAAAGGGCATACAAAGGAACATACAAAGGAACACACAAAGGGCATACAAAGGAGCACACAAAGGAGCATACAAAGGAACACACAAAGGGCATACAAAGGAGCATACAAAGGGCATACAAAGGAGCATACAAAGGAGCATACAAAGGAACACACAAAGGAACACACAAAGGAGCACACAAAGGAGCACGCAAAGGGCATACAAAGGAACATACAAAGGAACACACAAAGGAGCACACAAAGGAGCATACAAAGGGACATACAAAGGAGCATACAAAGGTGCATACAAAGGAGCACACAAAAGGCATACAAAGGAGCATACAAAGGGCATACAAAGGAGCATACAAAGGAACATACAAAGGAACACACAAAGGAGCATACAAAGGAGCATACAAAGGAGCACACAAAGGAAAACACAAAGGAGTACACAAAGGGGCATACAAAGGGGCACACAAAGGAGCACAAAAAGGAGCACACAAAGGAACACACAAAGGAGCACGCAAAGGAGCACGCAAAGGAGCACGCAAAGGGCATACAAAGGAGCACACAAAGGAGCACACAAAGGAGCACACAAAGGAGCATACAAAGGGGCATACAAAGGAGCACACAAAAGGCATACAAAGGAGCATACAAAGGAGCATACAAAGGAGCACACAAAAGGCATACAAAGGAGCATACAAAGGAGCATACAAAGGAACACACAAAAGGCATACAAAGGAGCATACAAAGGGCATACAAAGGAGCATACAAAGGAACATAAAAAGGAACACACAAAGGAGCACACAAAGGAGCATACAAAGGAGCATACAAAGGAGCACACAAAGGAACACACAAAGGGCATACAAAAGATCATACAAAAGGCATACAAAGGAGCATACAAAGGAGCATACAAAGGAACACACAAAGGTAACACAAAGGGGCATACAAAGGGGCATACAAAGGAGCACACAAAGGAGCACACAAAGGAACACACAAAGGAGCACACAGAGGAGCACACAAAGGGCATACAAAGGAACATACAAAGGAACACACAAATGAGCACACAAAGGAGCACATAAAGGAGCATACAAAGGGGCATACAAAGGAGCATACAAAGGGGCATACAAAGGAACACACAAAAGGCATACAAAGGAGCATACAAAGGGCATACAAAGGAACATACAAAGGAACATACAAAGGAACACACAAAGGAGCACACAAAGGAACACACAAAGTAACACAAGAAGGAGCATACAAAAGAGCACACAAAGGGGCATACAAAGGAACATACAAAGGAACATACAAAGGAACACACAAAGGAGCACACAAAAGAGCACACAAAGGAACATACAAAGGGACATACAAAGGAGCATACAAAGGTGCATATAAAAGAACATACAAAGGAACATAAAAAAGAACACACACATAAAAACCCTCAAAAATCCTAGACCACAAGTAAACGTCACAATGACCAACATAACTAAATTTTAAAACCCTGCATCTGCATATGTATTTTAATTATAATATTCATTGTCAATTGAAAGATAGTAACGGAAGCGAACAAGAACGCACTAGGATCGTAATAATTTATATTTGCTATTTTATTGCAAAAGAGCTTCGTGAAATTTAGCCCCACAAAAGTGTATTCGTATGTTTCAAAACTGTTAATACGAACTATAACCGTAGAAACGTAATAGCTTAATGTACCTCGTATTTGTCTTTATTTGTCTTTATTTGATCGTATAAGAATAGTATGCAAACCACGCAAAATAGTGAAAACTGAAAACAAATATACTAGTACCAAATATAAATATTTCAATTAACGCACTTCTAAAAGAAGAGTCAAGTTTATTACGTATGTACTACGGGGATTGTGTTCCAAATATCCATACACACAGCGTTATTACCTTCATGAACAACCATTACAATCTTTTATGTCTCCTGTAATTCTAAGCATAACAGATAATCTGTATTCGTAAATAAACTATAGTATCTAAATATAGCAAACATTGTGTCTGAGATCACTGTAATACGATACAATCCTATTTTAGATAGTTCTGCTACTTTGACGTTAGAATGTGTACTGAATCTGATACTGAATCTATGAATGGCTTCAACTGTCGCACGTTGTACAACATGTTTTGAATATTTTCCCCTGTCACAGCTGGTGGGCTTACGTATGTTGTGTGTAGACTTAATTTGTGTTCGTGGCATATGTATACGTAGCCTACGTGGAATGAAGGGTTCGGAATACAAAACAACCAAGTAATGCATCAATACTAACTAGATTAATTACGCTTGTAATGAAATAGACCTACCACTTTTTTATACGTCATTATCAGGTTTGTTTCCCGTGCTGTTCTGTCATAAATATTCGCCCCCGATTCAAAAGTCTAACTTGTTTTGCAGATACTAATAAGCAACAAGAAATAAATTATTCTGCAGCATTTAATGCCAACGTCACCACATCATCTTGCAGCCATTCAGTGCAGTATTAGTTGTTCAACTTAAGAACAATAAGTTTACAATCTCATTAAAATCTAACTTATATTAAATGCTCTTCATTACTTCACGCTGATACCGGATCTGACTACATCCCATATGGGGTCATGACGATGTGAACTTTACACCATCCAATCAAATCGCTACTTTCAGAAATGTGAAAGTGAAGATAACATCGCTGATGTACTATCAAGCTTAAGAGTGAAAGATATGGTTAAGCGTTCAACACAGATATTACTAGACAAATGTAAGTCCACGCAAACAGGTGAATATCTATACTTTAGAACGCATTTGAACGTAACCTTTTATGTAGTATTGTCAGATCTAACTAACAGCGAGCGTAATGAAATTAATTGAGCATAATGTTAGAATCTGATTTTAAGGAGATTGATAGGTTTAGTCAAACCAACTGTGGTTTCAATAAATTGAGGATAAAACACCAATGTGTTATGTGGTGTAAATGTTCTACCGGGGACAACTTGTATCATTTTGGAAACAACATCTATAATTATATCTGTCAGAAATTTGAACCAAATGACCAAAATAAAATTTATAAAACGCAGTGCTGCACTGTATTTGGGATACTCTTATACTGTGTGTCCATTTTCTGAAATTCTAAATAGGTTTGCAATTGGTGTTTCTCTATTGCAAACCGTTAAGATATCTTAAATACTTCCACTATACGTTGACACAATTTCATTAGTATTGTCATATCAAAGTCGTTACCAGTAACAGGTCTACTTTTCCTTTACCACCATCGACTCGCCGTAAGCATTGCATCGATGGTTTTTTTGAATGTTCAGTTCCTGAACAGAAATTATCTGGAGCTGTTGCTACACGTATATTGTTGTGTCGGTGTGTATAGTGCAGTGTGTTGCATCACAATATTATTTTACACAACTGCAGGAGAAGAGAAATAACGATCGTTCGGGCACTGGTACTGTTAGCTTATAGGTCCCATACCAGTATTTAGCATTTTCAAATCCAAATACAAGTGTGCCAAGTATGACATTTATTACATAATGGGCAAAACAACTCATTCTTCGTTACGTGGGGAGCGGTGGCCTAGAGGTAGGTCGCGCGCTTGGGGATCGAGAGGTCCCGGGTTCGATCCCCCTCTGAACCACTGGTTAAAATCTCTGAGCAAGACCCACAGCTCCACTCCAACATGGTGTAAAATGTTACCTGTGAGGGCAGTGTCTATTCCTGGGCGCCGCAGATCGATGTTGGCTGCCACACCACAGGAGAGAAATAGTCTCCCCAGGGAGACACGAGTGTAGGTTTCCATATGTAGCCCAATGACCAGGGGAGTTAAAATGTCAAAGGGTGCTTGAGCGGCCTAACAGCTGAAAAGAGCCCTAGAAAATTGGTAACTTACATTTTTTTTTTAACAACAAACCTTACGTTTTGAACTGACTGTAAACTGTATTCACTCTCGTCCGAAAACAATTGGCGCACCTCGGACAATTCTAAGACGAATCAGCTTCCAGGTTCTACACGGAAAGACCCGATTAGGCACACGATCGGCCCGAACAATGCAGTATTTGTGAGTGGTTGAATGTGCGTTACGAGGAGTTGTTTTTGTGCATAGTTTATGTATGGATGTCGTTGATGTTGTTTACAGTGTTCCCGCCCTTACAATGTATATATTGTTCAATCACATGTGCAGTCGCTAAATGCTACCTTATTGTTTTAGCGGTGAATACACCAAATCAGAGACCCCTACTTTGTTGTCACCTCTCAGTGTTACCCCCCGAACAACGAGCGAAAGTTACGCCCAAAGGTGTGAGAATTGGGTGGGCATAAAAACGAAGCATGTTTCTCTGCTATAGTCAAGTGTCACCACTCCAGGATCAGATATCAGCAATAGCAATCAATACACTCACCATTCCTACTTTTATACTTGTATACTTCTGTAATACTTTGCTTTTATTACCATATTTTCCTGTTTATTAATAATATGTTATGACAATGTAGCATAGTGCGCCAATGATATTGTGAAAAGTGGGAAAATTTGGAATGAGCCACAGAAGTCGAATCCTCAAGTGTGCATAGTGTTAATGTTAGTTTAGTACAGAATATGGCTACAATAGGCTAAACCGGTCATTGTTTATAGACACCAAATTATCCTTGACGCACTATACACGTATGACTCTGGACGCTAACTGGGTACAAACATGTTTACATGATAGCCTTGTTGGCAATATTGGACCTGTCTTTAATTACCCGACTTATACTCCAATAAACACCATTAGCAATCTACTTAAATGATGTGTTGCTTGGATACCTTGCATCAGAATCTAGTCTATTGTTCAATCAGCTTTTTATTGAATGTGATAAGTATGTATGCGTGCGAGAAATCATGCATACACCTTTCTCTAAAGTGTGCAGAATTCCCTAGAGAGAAATATTACATGGGATAAGGTCATAAAACATAATAATTAATAACGCACGTGTTTGTGTACATTGCATTTAATTATTTCTGAAGCACTAACAACATACAGTGTAAATATTCTTCAGAACACAAAGAACAAACAAGAGTCGATCATATAGATTATATCACAATCTGAGAACAAGGTGAACATTGTAAACATGCGGAAAGAGAGGTTCCGAACGGGTGACGTCATTGAATATGACGTCATCTGCACTAGCTGTCTCTCTGCAATAACAGAAATACTTTGAGAAGAAGTTACTATGCCATCCACTGATTATTAAATGGTCTGCAAGACGTATATCATTTAGAGGCTGTTGAAACAGTCACCAAATGGTAACATTTCTGAGTATAGGAAACTATAAAGAAAATAGTCACATGCAGGCAATGTGAATCAAAAGGAAAAGGAAGAAATAAGGACTCTTAAAATAAGTGAGAAGAGCATTTAGAAAAAACCTATGACTTTATTTAAAGAAAATTTAAGAGAGTTTTAACTAAACAATTTCAATGGTCATAATACGGTGTTTTAGAAATTTCAGAAGTCTAAGTGCCAATATAAAGTGGTCAAACAACTACACTTTCAGTCGCTATATTAGCCTTATATTAGCGTTACTTAACAAGAACACCAGCTATTAGTCTTACTGTATCACATAAGACAACAGAAGCACATTCCTTTATAGTGTCCACAGAGTTCTGTCCACAGTCACGTGTTTGTTTTAAGTCTTCCTGTCTTATACAATACATTTTATACAACGTTCTACACTTATTACATGTCTGTCTGTAACTATTTATTAATATGATAATTGTCACATTATATCTTTTGTAATTGCACCAATTCACAATTGCTATAGAAACAAACGAATACGCATAAATTATGTACGTAACTGCAACAAATACCGACTAGCACTAAGTTGACATCACTGTTTCTTGATTGCAAAACATTTCCTCACTTGATGTACTAGTAGTTTACATTCTTGGCAATGTCAAGTTTGCACTCATGACGAATACTCATTATGTCCAGGTTTGTAACAACAATCACATGTAAATTTTGCCATATCGTCGGCAAGTATCTCCTTGTCCAGGAGGGCATGAGTTCAGATTTGTCACAACAATTGTATGTATAATTTGCCATATCGTCGGCAAACATCGCCATGTCCAGGCGGGTAAATCTGGTATATCTTTGCTGCATCTTTGCATAGACCATCGCACTGGGCATTCAGTCAGTGTCTGGAAGAAGTCTGATTTAGACATCCTGGTTGATAATGATGGTTGGGATCCATACGTTCATAATGGGGGTTTGGTTACCCTGAAAATATATCAAGAAAACTGACATAAGTAACAATAAATGGTTAATTGTTGTTCTAACGTAAGTTACACTGAATGGTTATAAGCAATTACAATAATTGCATGTGCAGTATGTTTAATTGGCTCCTTGCCTGGTGAAATTGAAAATTTTAATGCAAATTAGATTACTAACTAATATGTTGAACAGTGTAATGCAAACTATATAACCAGCAAATGTATTCACAGGCCAATTGCTAGTTTTTGCTACCAGTGGCCATTTCAAATACACCGGATTCCACATGTATAAAGCTTGTGCATTGATGGGATGCATTGCAGTCGTTCTATGCCTAATTAACTCAGTGACAATACAATGGTATGTAATGGTCTTCATTGGACTGAAATATAGTCGGGGTAGAAACTTTATGTACACTAAATTATTGAAAAAATATAATAATAATTTCATGCATACCATTTGAATGCATAGTGTAGTCCTATGTGGATCTTCACCCAAACTTTTCACTAAGGTCATCTTCCTTATCATCTGCTTCAAAATCTTCAGTTTTAACTGGTTCAGTTGTAACAAGCAGGCAACCGTCATCATTTGACTGATCAGTTTTAGATTTCAAAGTACGGACGATGGAGGTGAAGTATGGATGGTCCACTTCGAGGATCTGGATGTCATTTTCCAGACAAAATGCGTGTATAAGTTTGTGTTGAATGTGCGAAGCAATGTTCTCATTGACACCACATGGTAGTATAACCATCTCGACAACCTCGGGACACCTGTAATGAGATATAAAGAACACACATGAGCTCACTAGTCAACCTTACATATGATTATCATATGACAAAGAAATAAAAGTGTGTTTAGCCACGTGCCGGGTAGATTTCTATTTGTAACAGTAAGCCTAATACGATAAGCTATTTACTATACCCGCTTGCTTTATCTGATGATCTACATAAAGAAAAAGCGCGGCGCTACGGTTGAATACAATATTTTCATTTATTAATTTAAAGCTAACCACATTTAACCACATTAAAGATGACATTTCCGTTCTACTGAGGAAATGTGGACAATGTAAACTTACATTTCTAAAGCGTGTGCACATCTGAATATTCCTTTGATTAGCCTATCCTCTCTCTCTGCTTGGTGGGTAGCATCTAGGAATGTATCTGAACTCTCGTCACCCGACCTGAAAACAGTGTAACAAGTACAGTTAGTCACAGTGGCATTGGGTGCTTAAGATATTAGTAAGTCATACAAACGAATGTAACATAATTATAGTTATACCTTATAGTGTTTACAGTAAAACTTCGTTATGACAAGTATCGACAGCACGAGCACCGGGCCTATCTGAAGCAAGTTTTACACCAATTTCCGCTTTGTATCATCAATACAAGCCCTTTTGGTTATTTCGTGCACCTGGTTCATCTCGAGCATTTTACATATTCCTATCATTCCTCAAGATAACGAAGTTTTACTGTAGTTACTTGTATGTTAAAGCAAAGATTGTAGTTTTGTACATGGAACATAGTCTATGCTTGTAAATTAAAAAAATGTTCTTAAGGTTAAGTAATTAATGATAAACTAGCAAATGCAATAAATGATCACATCAACTTTAAAATATAATCGCCTTATCAGTATCCATTCATTCAATTGTTTGTTGATTTTTCTATTTTTGAATGGTAGTCAATTGAGCAAATATTTTTTCTTTTCTATAATATATGCAAACAATATTGCAACATTCACAATCATAAATGCATCGCAGTTCTTAAACAATTATAATATTCAAACATTTCTAGTCGAAAAAACATTAATATACCATGTATCACCGTATATTTTTTCATAAATATTATTTTGCAAAAATGTTTTAAGAAAATACTTACATGTCGGTGTCAGAATCAATAGAAATATTCCTATTGTAACATTTCATTTTAATAATTTTATCCATCAATTTCACTAAAGTATCCACCTTTTCTTTTAATACTTGCACAAATCAGTAGCACTTGTAACGTTATTAACTTCAACTGTTAAATCAGTATCGGCTAGTACGTGTTTACTGTTCGACGTATCTGGTAGTTATGAGCTGTCGATAGTGAATAACGAATATAACGTATAGCTAACGGTTTGTGTTTAAGCTGTATGGTATCTACAATAGGAATTCGACATCTGATTGGTTACACAACATGTGTTTGTTAGATAGTCAGTCGCATTGTAATACCATGCCACTGTTGCATTGCCACTAGATCTAGGCATGGAAATATCCTCCGCCTCTAAGGTCATTGGAAATCAGAATTGAAATACTATGAATATTTCTGACATTGCGGAGGATAGAAAGGTGCGCCAATAACCGAGCCGTCTGACATTAAGATTGAAGCTCTTCTAGGATACAATTATTAATTATTTTATACAAATTCCCCGATTGTGGGAGGGTGGTTGGAATCACAAAGGGTAATTTTCTCTAAATCATGTATATGAAGATATAATGAAAGCGAAAACAAAATAATAAATTATCCAACACCTTCTACAATGAAATGTGGTATTGAGATGGCGTTTGTATATTGATAGCTACTATTTCATCTACGGGGATTTATTCCTTGGTTCTCGAGATCTGGAGGGAAAGAAGACAATACGATACGATAGTCTTAAGCAAGTATGTGCTTTTATTGCGCCTCTTACGTTCTGTTATGTTTAGATGCCGTTTTACAGTTTTTGTCATAAGTATAAGGAAGCTTCATGGAGCATTCAGTAGATGCTTTGCAACTTCTTAAACATTCCTGGAGATAACATGGCATGACGCGGACTCTAAACCACATGGGTTTTCCGGTATCACACAGGACATGCCACCTACAACTATTTAAAACTGTTCTGCTGAGTCAGTTAGCACATTCCTTTCTGCATAGTGGTCCTTCGGTTGTTTACCTGTTGCGTCAAATTCACTAACTAGTTGGTTAATTAATCTCCTACTAACAATTGCAGTTTACTTAAATCGTAAAGTCGAATATAATACCAAAAGTATCGAAATTCCATTGTGGTAATTTATATACTTTTTAAACTGATCATAGTCATTTCTGATCGGTAATCTAACTCAAGTAGGTGAATTTATGGTATTAATAACTTACTAATTGTGGGTACTTAAACTCGTGGTGTTAAACATTCCCCTACTGATTGATATGAGACGTTTAAGGAAAGGAATGTGAACTATAACTGCACGGTGTACTACCATATTTGGGGTATATGAAGGACAAGCAGGAGGAAATAATACCCGGGAGGTATATGGTTTCGGGTAGTAATCTAAACGTGTGGTGGGGCCCTATATTCGTTTGTTTAAGATTGTAGGAGACAAAAATACCCCCTGCTATAACATTTTCACGCAGGTTTTTTGCTAATCGTGTGTGAGGACGCCTATCGACGGATCATGGGCGGTTGCCCACACACCTGGTCGTGATAAGGTAGGCGATAGGTGATTTTACTTCTGATCGCCTACCGTATATGGCACCTACGGGGCGAGAGTTCCTGTTGATATTTTGGTACTGCATGTACCTTTAGACGATAAACGTGTAAATTCAAAAATTAAATACCCTTTATGAAGACAAAGTCAATATTACATACATGTAGATAGTCCTACGCTATTCTTCAAGTGTTATTTTTCTTCATAACCACTACATTTAATGAGTGAATTCACTAAACATACCTAAGGTATTTAAATACATGCATTTAACTTCAGCAATTTCAGATCAATGCTCGTTGTCATTAACATGATTTTGCTAGAAGATATTCGTTATGACTAGATGCGCAAATATTCATGGACTGAATATGTCTAGAATGTCAGAGAAATGTATGGATTCTCGAATGCTCTCGGACATATGGGATTCATGTTACCTTGACTTAGTATTGTAAACACGTTTAATTTACAAACAAACAAAAAACATTTTCAAAACCAAATAGAACACCGATTCTATGCTTATTATAACGGTAACACCGATACCATGCTTATTATAACGGTTATAATAAGCATGGAATCGGTGTTCTATTTGGTTTTGAAAATGTTTTTTGTTTGTTTGTAAAACATTTGTCTGTTCTGTATATAAGGTGTGCATGCACTGGTATTATTAGTTACATGGTCATCTAGTGACCAGGTACGGGATGATACCTGGTCAGTAAATCATCGTACCTGTCGAGGCGAAGCTGTTTAAGAAGATTTGAATGCACCGTCCAAATTCCTCGATTGTTCTGTTTTACAACAGTTTCTTATGAGTATATTGACCCAATGCTTGAAGTGTTCGTTTGGACAAGATTTGAGCGTACTGGTCCAGTTATAGTCTCGACATGGATACGCTCATTGAATAAGATAGGACGTTAAACCCATACGACAAGGATAAAATGATTAAAATCATAAATGATTCATTATTTATTTGGCTAGTGTTCGTTCGTATCGTTCGTAAAAAAACTAAATGCTAAACGTTGGACGTTGACCCACCAACAACACATAATGTGCAAGATCTATTAAGATGTTAATAGATGTCGCATAAAATAGTAAACATTAAAAAGACGTTAAATACCAAGGGACAATATCATATTAATGTACTAATAACAACGAACGTCCTCTTTATGTCCTCATTATGGACGTATTAAAATTATATTCATATTTGATTTCTCCTTCCGTGTTTAATTGGACAATCGGACAAAAAGTTGAAGTACAGTCGGTTCAAAGTTAATTGATAACGATTGTAAACATTAGCTCGTTCGTAATGTAAACTGTGTTTTTCTATCTTTAACTGGGTATACCTAAGTTAACGACAGTCCCGCTATTCTTTCGAATGGGATAGTTCCCTCATTAGTATTACTTATTGAATCGACAGAATGTTTACATACGTTTGGATGTTTGCAGGATATTGCAAATAGTCCCCTCCCCTTGGCCACGTGTCTTTAGCTATAAACATTGCATATCCTCAACTCCCGCCATTATCATACTATGCTAGGGATGGTAGGGGCAATGCCCTCCGCCCTGTCCAATCATTATAATGATCGTATCCTATTTCGGATAGATGTACATTTGTATCTTAAAACAATTTTTTTATTGTAGGAGTGATTGGGGAGGGGTATGCCTCACGTTGCATTATCGAACTTTTTGAGTATTGTTAGTAACTAACTTAGACATTTCACACGTGGGAGTGATTTTTCTTCTGATAACAAGCATCCCTTTACTTTATTGTTACTCTGACGATTTTTCTTGTTGTCATTGTTTTTTTTTAATCGGGCTTCACCCAAATATCTACCATACTGTATTTGATGCAAATCGCAAGCCTGCATCAAGGAATATACACTCCGGATATCTAAATGCATTTTCCTCCTTCTGTAGGCAATTTATTTTTTCTCATGTTCACAACATCACATACGCCTGGTATGTAGTTAGATTTCGCGGTAAAGTTAAAGTAAACCCGGATGCTACGCGGAAATAGAGCACGCGACCTAGTTCTGATCAGTCGTGGTACAAAATGTTCAAACTTCATAATTTGATTTAACATACATATGTTTACAGTTATCAGAAATGCAAGGTTATTATAGGCTCTCCATCTTGTAAACAATTCGGAAGCGTTACTCTATTGTTTCACCGAAACTTAAACAAAAACGTTAAATGTAAAGAGTGTTATAATTGTTTATCTTTTAATTGTTTATCTTAATTTGTATGTACGTCAGTGAAACAATTGTTTACATCCGTAACTTTATACAAATATACACCTACATTTATACCAATTTAATTATTACATACGCTTTATTTACTTTTCTGTGTGTTTTTTGGGGGGTGGGTGGGGTGGGACGTATGTTCATTACTTTATCCTTATATCCACAGCACCAAAAACTACTTGTATGTATACCGGCGGTACATTTAGACCAGTGTTACGTACTTGCTATGTTTAAAAAAGTATAAGGAATTCAGACATAGAAGGTAGCACTCAACCTAACCAGCCGAGCACAGAATTCAGAAACACCACAACACAACTACACTGAGCAATGCCCACAAACAAGCCAAAGAAACAATTAATCGTCCAAGTCACCGCCGCAAATAGGCAAGGGCTTGTACATATATACAACCTATTCTATCAGAATTACATCCAGTAGCCATTATTCAGCTTCGGTTGCAGTATTAAATTATCACACGCTCACAAACATCATTAAGAGATATTACGTCTGTCATTGACACGAGGTCTACGCCATTGTAAGTGATTATGCGACAGAGACAGAGAGAGTCTGAATCATCCTCGAGTAGAGAAAAACTTAGACGGAGGTTAATGTTCTATCAGATATCCAAGTCGTTCCAATTAGTTCTAACTTGTGGATATTCTCGTACGCAACATTTGATTACGCATGACAAGCTGTTTATTCGTATGTGAAAATTGCAGTTTTATCTAACGGAGCAACAAACTTGCATCGATTTGTCAGGAACTTTATTCCATTGTTAGCACCGCATTCTGCAAAGTCTTATATCGTTCAACGCATATCAGTATTGCATACCTTAGTTATGAAAAGTCTGGCACGCATTTTAGAACAAAGAATAATCATGCACTGTGGATTTAATACAGTAAAACGAGCATCGATAATACAAACACTTGATCTATGTCGAGCAAGTTTTTAAGTTCCGGCGAATTTGCACCTGTATGACGAGCATCTGTATTACGAGCACATGGTTTATATCGAGCATTTTACCTGTTTCGGTGTCTCCTCGAGATAACCAAGTTATACTGTACTAAAGTACGTAACCTGGTTATGCAGCTAAGCATAGGTAAATTGTATGAAACAAAGATACAAGCTATAAGTTAGAACTGTTCTGTTCTGTTCTGTTCTGTTCTGTTCTGTTCTGTTCTGTTCTGTTCTGTTCTGTTCTGTTCTGTTCTGTTCTAATGAGAGGGGCGATATGATTGGAATGTCGGGTGGAATGTATGCTATTTGATGGTACCTGTTATATACCACCAGATGGGTTCAAACTAAGACAAGTCGATAATCTATATCAAAGAACAAGTTTTGACGTAGGTACAGTATATCGTATAGCTAGTTGTAAACTACGTGTAAATACTGAAGTTATTTGCCAATAGGTACAAATGGGTAGGAATGCATGTTTTATGAATCAAGTCGGGTAGTCAACAAATACCAATAATGCCTCTGAATACAAGCACATTTGTTACCTGAATATACGTTTAAATATGTGTTCAAGGTCAACATATTTAAGAAATATTATCGCAAATTTATGAACTTTGTCGAATTTAAACCTGAATGCTTTTAATTTTACAAACAATCGGTGGTCTTTTAATGAGGTGGTCTTAACATTGGCACGGTCGTTAACAAGAGGTATTGTATTCTTAACATTGAAGTGGTCGTATTATTGAGGTGGTATCAAAGTGAAAGTGTAAATTCTTTGAAACGTCCATAAGGAGGGCATAATTATGTTCACCTATATTATATCAACGTAGGGTCATTGATGTCAAATCAGAAAAAAGGTCAGTGTAAATAGAGGTTGAAAAGCCATACGAAGTTCAAAAACAAAATAATCGCGGACTTTAGACTTGAAACTAAAACTTGTTACATAAATGGCCTTGACAAATTTATCCGTAAACAAGGTACTGAAGTGGCATAGTATACGGATAGGCCTCCACCTTGTATAACTTTATTTATAAGACCTTTACTATTATTTTGTCACGTTCGATGTGGACGAATTTACAGACGCCTTAAGTGATTTGTCACCGAGAGCATTTTATGTAATCACGTATACCATGGTAAGGCTAGTATTAATCGGAACTCATCGGCGTTTATAAAACGAAAGTTATGGAAGTGCCTGGGCTCGTGTATGAAGTAAACGTAGTTTGATAAGCCCCGCCTCATATTAGAGCATATGAGATAGGGCTTCATTTCCTGGTAAGGGCAGAGTATGTCCTCCCCACATACATACGTGGGGAGCTTCTTGAAAACCCAGTGGATGATTAATTCCAGGAAAACTGGTTAGGTATTTTGTCTTTAGGTCTTTTGTCCAGGACTCCAGATATAATATACACGTGAAGTACTGAATTGTTAAAGGAATAATCAGAAGTAAACAAATACTTGATATAATTACTATCACCTTTATGGTAAATATATCATTTCAAATGTGCAGTGAAAATTACAGTTAAACCTCGTTATCTCGAGGACTAATCGGGACAAACCAAATGATCGAAATAAACCGGGAGCTCGACATAGCCGTGTGATATATATAATGATATAAGTTTACAGCATATATTTAGTAAATTAGCCGATTCTTTGGAATTTGCTCCAAATAATCCGGGTGCTCAAAATATCGATGCTCGTCTTAACGAAGTTTACTGTATATGCAATAAATATTTTCTTCCTTGCACAATTAACCTTGATTAAAGGATCTCCTTATATGGTCATGTACATGAACATATTATTTATTTCCACGTATCATGTAGTCTAATCAGCAACTTTAAGTTATCCGGTCGTTCGAGTGGAGATAATGTTTAATTAAGTTCTCGTATAATTTGCACTTCCGAGAAATAGTTTTGTCTTTTATCATAAGTAGCCTACATTAAGTTATACAACTATAACTACATATTTGCACTCACTACGTGTTCATGAGTGACCTGGACCGGGCAGCACAGTATACTGCCTCCATGTAGTTGCTTAGTGGATAACAAGCATACTTTGGCTTGATAACGGTAATTGAAAGTTGGAAACCCATAGGTGTCCGTTCCGATATATCGACGGTGCCAAACCAAAACCCCGTAACTCAATTTTGGCGTTACTTAGATGGCGACTAGACAGAAACGCGCGGGACGTCTAGAGCAGATGCGGATGCTGCAAAAAAAGTTTTCGCGCCAAAATTGAGTTACGGGGTTTTGGTTTGGCACCATCGATATAGTGTATTGCTTCACTGAGATGTGCGACCTGAAACGGTCGTTATAATATGAGTTATTAAACACTTTTAAATAACACTATCTTATCTTAATAAAGGTCAGCAAAGGCTCTATCACCGGTCCCTGGTCATTCATTAAAAAAAGTTAACTATCGTGCGCCCATGATAATGTGATGTTTACAAACATTGACCGGATCGGCCTACTGTTGCAAAAATGGTTATTTATATTAACACACATGGTTTATTATATTCTGAAATAACACGGACAAATCGTGCACGCTTGTTTTCCACCTGTGTGGGCTATTCCAAAATTCCCCCGCCTTTCACGTTATCCTGGACGCGCTATAGAATAAGCTTGCTTAAGAGTACTGAAACCTCCCCGAGATAGAGGAAGGTAAACACAATAATACGCAGTTGATGTAGTTGACCGTATTCTATGTAAAAATAAGGTCATTCGTAGTATAATAGTGCTTGGTCAATTGATCGCATTATGTTAAACTCTGAACTATATCGAAGTATAAAAATAAACATGTTTATGTACTTGTGCCATTGTATAAGGCATTTTTGTTTTTAAAAAATAGTAAACAAACTAATCATGACTATGTTTTTGACATTTCACTACATATTTATACTATTTAATAGCGTGGTTTTGACTTTGCCTATTTGCTTTACGTCATATCTATCAAAACAATACAAATGGTATTGTTTGATTTGGTCTGCACCAGTCGGATGCAGCGATCAGCTGACCCATTCATATTTTCCCGGTTGTAATTACTAGTACAAATCAATGAAATGGTCATTCAGGTCAGTTAAGGACCATTTTCTCGTTTACTCGCTTTTGTTTTTTCGCCATTATTTTGTTCGTCTTCGTCTTCCGTAGTTAAGTCAGGAGTCCGACTGTAAATGTTGACCTCGGAGGGTAGGTCTTGTTCTTTCAAGATCTGGTTAAATCAGTAGTTGCATAATTTATATAGTAAGTAAAGACTATATTTAACGAGGCTACACACATTTGGTTACCCAATCTTCCATGTAGGCCTCAACTTTCAAAATATTCCCCACTTTTAGACGAATGATTTTAAACCAATCAGGCCTTGCTAACAACTCAGGTCCAATACCTACAGAAACGTTGAATAACTTTATCCAGTTCGTTTGTGTCATTTGACAAAACTCATCAGGTGCATAACAATAAACTGTATTTGAAATTCAAGATGTAGTCAGTGTGTTTAATGACTTCATCATTTAGCCATGAAAACGTCTCACTTGGTTTTTTACATTTCAGCAAGTCATTGTGTGAAATTTAAACTTCAATAACAGGTGTCAACGATGCAGATGTCACGAATGTTTATACGAGATCCAACAAAGACTCCTCACGTATTTGTCTTATAAAACATTTATGGTATATAGGTATGGATTGTCTGGATATAAGGTCTACATAAAAATTAATATCTTAGTTTTACAAAGAAGCAAACATGTAAAATATCACATATTATTCTTTACTTTGCATATATATTTTTTCTAGTTCACTGTTCATTGTTGAGGATCTTATGGAAGATTGATTTTAGTCTTGTCAACTAAGTTTCTACTTTAAATAAACTCTTATTATTATTATTATTGTTACCTAATATAAGGTTAAGACATTAAAACAGCCGCCCTGATTAATACCCCCAGTTGAAGTTAAAATATAACAAGTTAAATAGTTCCTGCGGCCAATTGTTTTACAGACCAGTCTTGTGAGAGACATTTTTTTTATAATTTTAGAAACTAGAACTTTTTAAAGTGTTTATAAGGCTTGATAAAAAGGTATGAGGAAATCGGACAGGGGAGGCAGCACACTTTAACAGCTGAGCAAAGACTCACATCAGTAACATCACAACACATGTACAATGAGCAATGCCTTCACGTAAGTCAAAGAAACAATTAAAAAGTCCAAGTCCCCGCCGAAAAATGCGGAATTTTACAAACCTCTCTGATTTAGTGGGCTTATGTGTGTTTGGGTATATTTATTTAGTATAATTTACCTAAAATTGGTGTTATTTTCATTTTTAGTAATTCAAATGCGTAATATAGTTTATTTACGACAAATAGTTTATTAAATACAAGTATTTGCGTAAAAACGTTCATACTTGTGTACATTTTGGTATGGGTGCACGCAGAGCGTAAGAATGTAAATAAAGCGATTCTCACGACGTGCAAATAGTATGGCAACGCTGGTTCGAAATGATACTGGGCCGAGTCTTGCCGAAAAGCTTGCTAGTTTACGTTTATTTAGTCATCACTGGTCATTAAAATGCGTAATATAGTTAATCAACCCTATATTGTTAGTTAAATATAAGTATTTGGGTAATAGCGTTACTATTTGGGTAAGATTTGGGTATATTTGGGTGTTTCGTGCTGCCGCGTCGGCCTGACTGACCTAGTTAACGTAATGACCTAGGGGAGGTAATCCAGACTACAGGTGCACGTCAAAACGCATATCGAAACACATTTTTTTCTTATTTTTAATTTCTTAAAGGGGTAAAAGAAATAATTATGGTTATTAATGTACATTACTTTATTTTAAAATATTCCAATAGAAATAAATAGAAAAAATAAAAAAAATAATGGTGTTAGTCTGGTTCACGACATTCTTAAAAAATGCTTATTTTTTCGTAATTTTTTTTTTTAAATGGTAAACCATCCAGAACAGGTCACGTGCCCCTCCTTAGTCTGGTTCACGACATTCTTAAAAAATGCTGATTTTTTTTTGGATTTTTTTTTTGAAATGGTAAACCATCCAGAACAGGTCACGTGCCCCTACATGGAAATTTTTCTTGTTGCATACAAATATAACCTGCGGCTTATATTGAACTGGTTTATGCACTTGGTCGTATAGGTTACTTTGTAGTCTACCTTACTTGATATATCAATAGGTATACCATATAGTATCTATACCTACTTCTGTAGTAGACGGATTAATCGAGTTCAACGAACGGAAATAGAGTGTCAATGTTATTCATAACATGCCTTGTTTGTTGTATACCAGCATACCTTGGACTTATAACTGACACAGATGTTTGAATCATTACAATCAAGTTCAATATTTTACCTACTGGTGTCAATAATCCGACGGATACATTTTTGTATTTTGCTGACTCTTCATTTTTCCATCAACACCCCTCCCCGGATTATTCCCGGAGTCTAGACTGTTCTGGAAAACACCGTAATGCCAATATTCAGTTGTTTCTGCGAGTATATGAAACCCATTTGCAGTAAAAATTCCATTTGACTTTTTTGTATAATTTAGTATTCGTTCGCAAAATGCAACATTCTGTATCGTGCGTCCTTTCTAGAAATGTGTATAACGTTAGTATGAATACTACCTGTATTAAAATACATGTATAATCTACGTCAAACAGCCGCATTATATGATTATTTATTGTATCCTTTAACTCGCTGACTCAGACAGATTGGTCTCATTAACCTCTTTCGAATATGTGACTCAACTGAACCGCACCGTTAGTGAAATAAACTGAGGTACATGAGTATGTCATATTCCATTCTTAAATATCTTTACATATAGATATATATATATATACTAGTTTATACCACCAATAAAATATATATCATACCACACATTCCTATCTGTGAACCACGTGGTTTACATGCAGGAAAGCAATATTTCACTCACTGCACCCAGTGACACTGTCCCAGTCATCACAAAGAGTCTTACTGAAATATCGGATATCGATAATCCATAAGCTACTGGGTAAGATCTTCCGATGGTGATATCTTCCTATGACTGGTGAATCACTTCCAGCAGTGTCTTAGTTAGTCAGAGGTATATATACACATGTACAAGCACTTGTTGGATTAGCTTAGTCATGTCATGTGGCCTTTGATTTCACTCAGCTGACATTTTTGACTATGTTCTTTTTCTGGGATCAAAAAGCTAAGAGCCAGTACGTCGTGAGGTGTGCACTCCGAACGGTGCACTTTTGACCTTTGTTTTACCAGAGTTACAAAACCATTACACCAGCGCCGCTTACAAAGAACATCGCCCACTCCGATGAGCGTTTATTTGACCAAGTTACTTCATAATGTTTTTGATGTGTTTAACAATGTTACTGCACATCGTTCACCCACGCGGGGAGAGCTAGACGGTCACTTTGTGGACTACGCATACATATTTCATTAAACCAATCGCATTTATCTCCTGATTGTTTTCCACTCATTGTATGTGCTGCAGCATCACTAGTAGGGTTTACCTGTAATTAGTGTTTGTTTGTTTGTTATGGTAAACAAAGGAATGTATTATCCATGCAACGTTTGTAAACATCCAAGCCGTCCATTGGAATGTTCATCGTGTTCAAAACTAGAATCAAAACGAGATTGTTTTGTTGCTTCAACATGTTAATGTTCATTGTTAACTAGGTCATTAGATTCTATTCTAATTTGTATAAGGTCGATTGTGAAAATTTTCCCAACCTGTATTTAATCACACTCGACACCTCATTTCTGATGCTATTAATCGCCACGAGGGTATGAGAGAACAGAAGCCAATTTTCCTCCTATATGTTAATAATAATTTATGCTGAATGTCTAGTAAGGAAATTTCTGGTACTATTTTTATTTCGTCTCTGGTATGACGCGACATGGGATCAAACCCTGGACCTCCCGAACTCGAAGCAAACGCTCAACCACTAGGTTATCTACAGTGTAGATAGGTTGGTATGTGACCTCATCTAGTGCAGGGTCATATTCTTAAATATTGTTCACTCGTGCATAGAAATACCAATAACCATTTTAAAGTTCTTCTTTTATCAATGTGTTATGTAATTAAAAACAACCCCATTGTTTTAAATGAAATAAATTGTGTCGTTTTCTTTTTACGCGAATATTTCGTTGTGTTGTTTGACCTTGAAAATTTTCAGAAAATCCTCTGATCACCGTGCATAACAAGTTTCTCTTTATGTTATACGTTTTCCACGAGTTGATAAACCACTTGTATTTTAGCTGTGCATGCAGTTATCTAGACATGGGCGTAGGAGAAGGGGGGGGCCAGGGGGGGCCAGGCCCCCCCAATGTCTGGACAGGGGGGGCCAACATATCTTTTGGCCCCCCCAATAATTCAGACGATAAATTATGATTTACGACCTAATATATCTCGTTATAGGCGATTTGCCTTCAGTTCTTGGTAAAAACGTATCAAAATTTTTTTTGCTCGCTTCGCTCGCAAAATAACTTCCTTGTATTCAAAAACGTCATCACCCATTCTTTACAAAAATACACTTGTGCCATAAAGTGTACTCTTAACGTCCACCAACCCTCCTATATGACTTTGGGACGTTGTCATTATATATAAAACCTTTGAAACAAACGTTTTCACCTTAAGCTAAGCCCCCGGACCCGCGGACCCGTGTATACTTGAACGGATTAACTTCCAGTTACGACGTAATTACTTAACCAAATGACCACAGAACCATAAACTGACAGTTAGTATATAGATATAGGAGTGTTTTGGACGTTTAAGAGTACAGTTTGTGTCTATAACAGTTTTGTGCAAATATTGCGTGTAAGGAAGTAACTTTGCGAGCGTAGCGAGCAAAAAAAATTTTTGCCCCAAGTTGCCAAATGTTTGGCCCCCCCAATGTTGAAGACGCTCCTACGCCCATGCTAGATCATGTAGTATGTAGTATACATACGCCTGCGTGACGTACGTCCGCTTCACCGAACAGGATGTCTTCCTATCGATATACGCGCTACCAGGAAATGGTTAGAGTATTTTCTAAGAAGTGAAATGATTATCAGACAAACATGTCTATTAGCTCTGTTGTGTGTAGTCTGTACTCTTACAGGAGTGCACGCTTGTGTAGGCTGTGAAACCCTCACATAGTGGCAAGGAACCTCACATCGAGCGGTAATGCATCCAAAATCCCGGACAGAGAGATCGCCATTATATCTCTCACACATGCACAGAGGGTCAATGACTCTCACACCGAGCGGTAATGAATCAAGAATCCCGGACAAATCGCCAAAGTTTCCCGCACAGAGCGATGATAACCTTGGCTTATGCAAGTCGATCCTACTGATTTATTCAGCAGATTTTCTTGCAAATTAAATATTCAGCAACTTTGGTGTGAAAACACAGCGCTGTAACCACGTGGTTTGTGTTGTTACTGTCTGGTATGTGTGCATCTCCATCGATACCAAGGTCGGCAATATCTGATACTTGTTTGATAAACACAACTAGGAAACAACATCATGTGCCAGGTACTATTTCAACTCTGGCTTTCAGTATTCCAACATTATATTCCTGATCAGTATTATTTATATGTTTGTATGTTTTTGTGTTTAATTAAACTTTGGATTGCATTTATGTAAATATCAAAATTGTATACCCGAGAGGGTCCAGAATTTGGAAAATAAACTCTATTATTATCATTATGGTATTTTCAAGAATACAGGTTATTGTGTGTCAACATCAGCTTTTAAAGTTAAAACAACATGAGGTAAACATTGAGGTGTTCATTCTGACAGTGAGACACGAGTAAAAATAGCACCAGACATAGGCCTACTCTGTATATCAACAGTTGCCTCATTACTGGGATGTATAGGAACATTTGTATTTCAATAACAAAATCTATATACAATTTTATACATTTTATTAAGTTATTATAAACAAATGAAATAATCAATACATCAGTTGAATGCATATTAGTGTATACAAGTATGGTGCATGAGAACATTATGAATTCATCAATGAATAAAACTTTGAAGTCAATATAGATGAATGATATAACACTATACTAATGATATAACACTATACAATCAACATTAAATGATT
This sequence comes from Spisula subtruncata, assembly GCA_963678985.1. Taxonomy (NCBI): domain Eukaryota; kingdom Metazoa; phylum Mollusca; class Bivalvia; order Venerida; family Mactridae; genus Spisula; species Spisula subtruncata. The sequence goes on along the minus strand of OY787662.1, from coordinate 12,479,275 downwards.
GGTTTATTATAACTCCATAAAGTTAACATTCAACTTTGAATAATACTTGTCCAATATGTCCCATTTGGTTTGTTATGTAACACAATGAAGACAACATTGTTGATTGATTGAACTGTTCAGTGTTTAACATAAAATAAGGTCATTGCCATATTGCAATTATTCCTCTCATAACTTCCAAGTCACGTTGCTAACGCCCATGCAACACATGCACGTATCGTAATATCCATTAAACACACCCAGTAGTATAAAGACATCCAGGTAAATGTCATTCACGTTTCAGCCATCTGTCTGTTATATATATTTACATATATATATAAGATTTATATAAGTCCCAGCTCGGTGTTCTAGGACAATGAACTTGTAAATGTCAACATATGTGAAAAGTATGTAACATTTGTATCTCTCCAACTCGAATCCACCAGAAATTACAACCATGATATTTAGGTCATCTTGTGGAACAGGTTCCGCTCTAGGATGACTTTGTTGTTATGGCTTTCCAGCTATGTCTGGACCGAATTTGGTTTTGGTTTTGTATTGGATTTAGAGAAACCCTGAAAAGATAAATAAAGAACAATGGTAAGAATAAGTCTTTGACAATGCAATTTGCAGGTACATATTAAATAAGCGGAACATTTACTGGTACTATGGTGATTAACAATTTGAGAATTGCATTACATGTTCTTTGTTCGAACCACTTGATAATGATATGTACTAACAAACAAGGCGAAATTATACACTATAAATAGAAATTACAATACTTCAGTGATAATTGATATTACTTCTGTTGTTGATAATATGAACAGATATTTACCATTTTGGTAGGTTCATGAAATGGTACATGAATGATGATTTCAACCAAAGTCTTCTCTTAAACCATCTTCAATATCATCAGCTTCGACTTCAACTTCTCCAAGTGGTTTTGACGTCACGAGGAGACATTCCACACCACGTGTTGTGTCTGATTTACTCCTTGCTGCTTTGGCAAGATCGCCAAGATCGTCTTTGTCGACTTCAACAATTTGTATATCGTTCTCCCAACAAAAGGCTTGGATGAGCTTATGCTGGATATGAGACGAGATGTCTTGACCTTTGCTCATTGGAAGTATGCACAAGTCAACAATTTCTGGACATCTGGAAAAATACAAAGATAAAAATAATAAATAACATGCTTATTCGTTTTGAAACAAATGTTATAAAAAATAATCAACACTTATTCGTTCGTAAACAAATGTTATAAAAATAATCAACAAAGAAAACCAATACAATGAATTCTTATTTTTAAAATGTTTAATCATCTACTATTTATCAAAGTCAAGTACTATTATGTCTAATTTATGTCCTAACATGTTTCGTGAAACTATTGAGAAACCATCCTCGAGATAAAAATCATTGAACTAAAAAAATATGTCAATACTTACAATTCAAGAACTTGTGCAGATTCAAATATGCCTGTAACCAGCCGATCCTCTTTACCGGCAAGGTATGCAAGATCATGGAATGTGTCGGTATACTCATCACCAGACCTGAAATACAGAGACATACAACTATAAGTTACAAGTCATTCAGTACATAAAGTTACCCAAGTTAAACCAGTAGCAAAGAATATAAACAAAGACGTTACATAATATTATACTATTAAAAAGTTTAAAATTGCTTTGTATTTATTTATATATTTCACAAAATGATTATAATTATTTTGCAGATTTTTTGTTTTTTAATTAAATATTTATTATTATTATGACGGACCCGATGCAACAAAGGAAACTAGAGGAGTACAAAGAAACGAGAAAAGACGAAATAAGAAGACTAAATATACTTACGAGTATCCGTCAGAATCAACAGAAATGTTTCTTTGGTAATCTCTCATGTTTAATGTATCCATTCACAATAATATGCGTTTTTGTTTAAATAATATTTTGTATTCAGTATTCACTATACAATCCAATATTTGCGACTGCTCTGCTCGAAGTTAACGTTAATAATAATGAACAACCTCGTGACTAGTTGGTATATATCGAACCATGCACTGAATAGCACGTCGAACTCTATTCTGATTGGTCGAGAGTTATAAACAAACCTCACGTGGTCTAGTTGACTGATTTTGCGTTCTTTGACAGACGACAAACCGATTTAAGGTTATTTACTCGGACCTAGACCCTGAAAACATTGCCTTCTTGGTGAGGGGACGTATTCAGATGGACTTAACACGAATATATTTGTTTATTGACCGAAATTATTTGTTTATTAACATTAATTGTTCGCATTGCTTTCTGCACTGACCTAAATAACACAAAGAAACAGTAGCAACATATAAACATACAAACAATATACTAGCGCTTTAAAAGGGCCTGGACCGGACTCCCTGGTCCCTTCACACACGATGATGTTTTGACATATAGCATGGAAACCCGTTTGTTAGCTATAAAACATATATAATATAACCCAGACTGAAAATTCAACATGAAGGTTCTGAAAACAAGGTTAATGTTCGCTTTCTTGTACGGACCAATAGTCCATGTCCCAGGTCTTGAAAATTGAAGATCCATTACCAAAGAGGTGAACAGATCCAACAATGATTTTCAGTTAGCTTGATATCTATTCTGTCCGAAATCAGTTGATGGACTTGCGGGACATTTTGCCAAATGACCTTTTGGAGGCCATCTTTAAAGATGGCCGCCGTTATTTTAAGCAAGCAGAGGGTTTAGGAAAACTTCGATTATTCCTAACTCATATGGGCTATCGGCTTGTAATATGTCTTAAAATGTTTGCAATTGAACCCCGCATGTGGCAATATATAAATATAAATATTATAATATGATTATTAATTAATAATTATTGATTTTTTAAGGAAATTATGATATTTTTCGATTTTTGTCGTTAATTTTTCTCTTTCAAATCGGATCTGAGTGTGTATTTGACCATTTATTGATTGTTATATACAGAGGTTGATTCTAGGCGTCCATAATAAACATTACAATGACAGATTTTCATTTGAAAATCCTTCATTAGCCAGGAATATTGGATAACTGAAAGTTGATTAATAGTCAAGTCTATAAATGGGATATTTTGGTTATACCCAACATTGGATTGTATAGTAAATATTTTTTGGTTTTCTGTATGGGAATTTGTTGTAATTGAAGAATATGAATAATGCCCAGCTTTCACCATTGAGCATTTTGTGAAAATCAGGATGGCGTCCAAGATGGCCGCCAAAATGCAGAAAAACAATCAGAGGTGCCAGAAATTAGGATCAAATTGCTTTTTTGCCGATTGGTTGTAGTTTAAACGTTTTAAACATAATTATTTATTTATATTCAATATTATTGATTGAGTTAGTGAATGTAAAAAGGCATCCGTGATGGCTGGAATCAACATGGTGGCTAAAAAATGACAAGCTGTTAGGAAAATAATTTGTTTCATCACAATTTAAGTTGAAGTGATGTAAAATAAATTGTTGAACTGTAATATGTAATAAATACTCCAAGAAATATTTGAGTTTTTAGCATTGAACAATAGGTTGATTCAAAATGGCGGTCAAAATGGCTTCCAAAATCAATTAAATATTGTGTTAGTGATCGAAGGAAGTTACAAATTGATACTTTTGTGATCGATAGCAGTGTAAGTTTTGCAAACATAACTACGACTTAAATGCACTGTATAAAATATAACATTATATCTATTTGGTGATCGACTTATCCCATTTAAAATGGTATCAATGTAGGCTGAAAGCATAATTGTGACAAAAAGACCGCCGATACAGGTATGTCAAACTGAAAAATTGCATTAAAACATGTATCGTAATGGAATGTGTTAATATGAATACTGCTATAGGTTAGAAATAAAGATCTACTGTAACATAAGAACACTTTATGTGCAGTATATTTGATATGACTTCTAAGATGGTTGCCAACCATGTATGTTCAACTGGGAGTGGAATTCAATACTTATCTTATCTAATTGGAGAATAAGGATAGCCACATAGTCACATCGCCTGTAACTGACCAAGTGTTTACTACGGTGTTATCTGGTTGGCTGTTATTATCATTAAGTCAAGTATGATCAAGATTGTGTACCACCAATACTGATTGTCCAATGTATGTTGGGTTGGTAACGTGGTACGGTATATGTATAAGATATTCTTCATACATAGTTATACATGTTTTATCTACACATTGCCGTCAAAGAATAGTAGTAGCTAATCAGCATATACATCAAACTCGACGCATACATCAAATAAACAGCAGCACCATCAATATGCCACGTAAGCGATCCGCTCACCAATACACTAATCTACCGATCACCCAGCAGTGACCCACCACCATCAGCAACCCAGCTTTTATGGAGTCAACCATCTCCGCCCTACCTACCCTACATTGACAAAATGGCTAACAGGCGGCATCAACTTACCAGATATCGACTTGGAAACTGGCATGATTACAGGCAACACCTACCATCGCCATACTTGCCCAATATTTTTAACCACGGTCACAGAAACAAGCTCAGTATTTATAGTGGCGAGGACCACAGTGGCCAGATGGAATAACCCGACAAGAATGACACTTTTCGTGGAAGAAGGCTGATATTACCATCATAAGCATGGTCCAGGGCGTCAGCAATAACCTTGCCTAGCACTTATATCATACCACTGATATTGACACATTATGAATGTTATTTCAGAGACTATGCCAACGTACTATACAAAATTATAAACCCATATACCATCCCAGTTATTTCCAACCATTGTTAGTAGTAATCAGAAAAGTCAAACGTCTATGATGAAGAAGTGGGTATTTTGCACAACTAAGTATGGACAAACTGGATACAAACAGCAAAGCTATCGACAAGATCCAGAACCAAGCGTTGCACATAATGACTGGTGCTACGAAGTCTATATATACCGATTGAATTCATGGAAAAGTTCACTGGTATCCAGCCATTATGCAAACGAAGGCAAGCCAAAGTCATGCTTCAAGCGGAGAAGTTCAGATCAATATCGAACAACCCCATGGCAACAAAATTAGCTGGATTTACCGAACATCGGACCAATCGAAGCAGCTTTGTACACGAAACCACGAAGTTAGACAAATAATTTGCACCTGATTTGACCATAGCAAGTACACCTCTTGTCAGGGATGATATAGTCGACCCATTAACAAATAATCTGTCTGCAGTAACTGTGAGACTCCAAGTCCCTCAACTCGAGCCAGGCAAGCAAGAAGACGAATGTGTTTTAAGGAGCCTGACACTAGCCATGATAAGCCAAGACTACCCTCCTGATATATGGATCCATGTCTATACCGATGGCTCAGCCACCAAAGCTATCAAAGATGGAGGTGCTGGAATCTTCATCCAATATACACCAGGGTACTGTTTTATCAAGGCATTTACGGAAATCTTAAACTTAAGGTCAATTTTAGATTCTTTATAATTCTTTCACAATTATAAAATGTGGTAAACGGAGATGTAATACTAATCAAGATTCAGTGAATGAACTCCTACAAACAATATATGTCCCCAATTTGCAGAGCTTTTTAAAGAATTATACAGAATTTAAATTGGAACGTAAGTTTACGATTTCCGTAAGTACGTTGATAAAACAGTACCCAGGCAACAAAAAGAGACATCGCAGAGCCACAGGGAAGCACTGCAGTTACTACGGAGCGTAGACCGAAGCTCACAATAAAACACCAGAACTAGCCAAAATACTACATAACCTTAGTACTCACTGCAAACTAGCCCTACAGTGGATTACTGCCCACTGTGGAATGCCTGGAAATGAAACAACAGATGAATTGGCAAAACTGGGAGCACAGACAGCACAACCACCAGTACATGTGAGATATAAAGAGAAAGTTACCATTATCAAAAGCTTCACAAGACCAAGACAAGATGCTAATCCTTACCATCGTCTTAACAGGTCAGAACAAGTGATTATGGTATGACGACTACGCTCAAGGCACAACAGGCTGAACCATCCCATGTACCGGAAGAACAAATTGGTGCCGTCTCCGATCTGTCCATGCGGGGAAGAAGAACAAACTGTCGAGCATGTCCTTCAAAGATGCAGAAGACACAACCAGGATCGAACTGCAACGTGGCCCACAGACACAACTCTTCAAGAGAAGCTCTATGGAGACGCTGATGATCTGCAGAAGACCAGAAAGTCCATCGCAGACACTTGGATGATAGTGTAGGACGAACAACTGAGGTGAGATGAGGACAAACTGGATGTGAGAAAGAATATACTAGTAACTGGTCACGGTCCACATGAAGCAACGATTCAAAACAACATCCACACAAGTTTTTTGAATAATATACTCCCATCAGACTAGAGCGTCACATCCATCATCTAAACGGGAGACCAATTTATAGCGACCTAGCAACTACTGGTCCATCTCAATCAAGTCTGTGTGAAGTGAACTGGTCGAGCACACACCGTTACTTCAAAGCCAGATCATGGCCTTTCTTGACACGTTTTAGATACTAGCTGACTAACAACATGGTTCAGAAAGATATTCACTGAGAGCAAGCTGCACTCCATAACCAACTACAACTGTTACCAAGATGGTGGAGATCAGATTGGCCCGTCATTCGGGACCTCAACAAAGCCTTCGGTCTAGGGAGAGGCAAGATATCAAACTGAATTATTACAATATCAGTGGAACCTGCTGGGCAGGAATAGTTCTTGCACAATTCTTGCTATCAGAACCCAACATGTACTGGTCGGGGGAACAGTCCACCAACACAGCACAAGCCACACCAGGCGTACCTCAGGGATCAGCCATTGGACCACGTTTTTCTGTTGTATATCTACCACCTTCTTATTCAAGCAACATCTACTCACCATTGCTTGCTGACAACAACCTCATGAACAGGGTAATTACTGAAGAAAATGCTGAAGCCTATTAAGATGACATGGACAGACTACTGCAATGAATGGGAGTGTCCATGGTTGATGTCATTTAATCCTTACAAGTATATGGCCACCGTATCACTAGGAAGAGAACTCGTGTTAAGACGTCGTTTTTCAACCACAACATTATGACACGTTACAAGTTGTGGCAGAGATAAGTACATCGGGTTATAAATAGATGAGGTATCCATGAGTACCAATGTTGCTACCATTGTGAGGAAAGCCTACAATAGCATCACCTTCTTCGGGACAAACTTAACAAACTATCGAAACAGATTAGGGTACGATGTTACCAGACACATGTCAAAGCAATCCTTGAATACGCAAATTCGGCAAAGGATCAACCAGGGCAAATATTTGTCATCTGGAGGCAGTTCAGCATATTCACGCAATTCGTCAAACGGTACTATAGCACAACAAGCAACATCAGGCAGATCATTGGTGACTTTGGTTGGAAAATCTCTAGAACCAGATACATGAGCATTGTCGACAGCGATTATGCCTTCTCGATGGGTCTTATTTATAGTGGATAATCATGATAATTTGTTTTTAACAAAAATAACTCGCCGCTCACACGATCTTGTAACTAATTATCAATGGTACGATAATGCCCAAGAGGAAGACCATATATACTATACAGAAAGAAGAATAATCTACAATTTATTCCCCACTTATGTAATGTTAAGTGGCCATCTTTGCTGCTACTTTGAAGTTAAACCATAATGCATGTCTTATAAATATAATAAACACGTTTTGAACACACTATACGATTTTAATAAAATATGCTTATTCAGCAATTATGATGGCAATTACAACTGGTCGCTGATTTCTTAGTATGATATTTTAGATAATTACAAACAATAATAATGCTATGATTGAATAGATACTATGTTTAACATCTACACAACTGCCAATTAGCAACAAAAGTAATTTATGTAACTAATCTCTTGCACCACCGACATATTTCCTGATTTTACCGGCCATCTTGGACGCCATTTTGAATAAGGCAACGGATCAATTGAGTCGGATCGAACTTTTATTGGAATGTTAGTGAACTATTTTAATTCCAATATCAACAAAAGTCATTTAAATAAATGTTTTAATAGAATATATCAATATGTCAATTATTACGGCCGTTGTAACCGCCATTTTTATTTCAGCCGACATGGATTTCATCCCACAATATTTAAATCGACGAATAACGATAGATAAGATATAAATGCATGTGTTAAAAACATTTTAACTACAACCAATCGGCAAAAAAGAAATTTGTAACTAATTTCTGGCATCTCTGATTGTTTTTCTGATTTTGGCGGCCATTTTGGACGCCATTTTGAATTTCACAAAATGATCAATGATGACAGCTGGTCATCATTCATATTCTTCAATTGCAACATATTCCCTAACAGAAAACCAAAAAATATTTACAATACAATCCTATGTTGGGTCTAACCTAAATATCCCATTTATAGACAGGACTTTTATTAAACTTTAAGGTATCCAATATTCCTGGCTCATGAAGGATTTTTAAATGAAAATCTGTCATTGTAATGTTTATTATGGACGCCTAGAATCAACCTCTGCATATAGCAATCAATAAATGGTCAAATACACACTCAGATCCGATTTGAAAGAGAAAACTTAATGACAAAAATCGAAAAATATCATAATTTCCTTAAAAAATCAATAATTATTAATTAATAATCATATTATAATATTTATATTTATATATTGCCACATGCGGGGTTCAATTGCAAACATTTTAAGACATATTACAAGCCGATAGCCCATGTGAGTGAGGAATAATCGAAGTTTTCCTAAACCCTCTGCTTGCTTAAAATAACGGCGGCCATCTTTAAAGATGGCCGCCAAAAGGTCATTTGGCAAAATGTCCCGCAAGTCCATCAACTGATTTCGGACAGCTTAGATATCAAGCTAACCGAAAATTATTGTTGGATCTGTTCACCAATTTGGTAATGGATTTCGGTCTGTCACATGGACTACAAGGGAAGCAACTCATGGTAGAGTACAACTTATCGGGTTTCTACGCATGACCGGTCTAGTGGAAAGTGCAGTATACGCCCAATATTTCTCGTCGCCTGTTGAAATGTTAGGAGGGAAATGTACTTTGATTAAATCAATATCTGCACTTTTATTTGTGCTTTCTGCAATATAGTGCTTTATGCACCGGTTATGCCTTAAAAATATCCTTTACATCCTTTCTGAAATGTTTTTTTTAAATGTATTCATGGATTGTGTTTTGGTTCCCAGCTGGTTCTAAGAAAGGTGTAAAACCGAAAAGAAAGACATGCTTAAATACATATTACTTAGTTCAGTTTTTTGTACAACATGAGGATGCTGCATAGACGAACAAACAATAAAGCACGAGAAGCCTTAGACAAAGACAATCCAAACGTTTATTCAGGAAGCACAATAAGCGCCATTTAAAACATGCGACCGCGCTGATTTGGATAATTGGGACAACAAATTATGTTACGTTCCTATTTATACTAATTTATTCATCAACCTAAATATCTAAACATGACAGAGTTGTCGTATAAACTCTACATCATAATGTCTTTATAAAGTTTTAAAACAGCAATTAAATTGACATGCTATTGTCATAATTATAATAATTATCTAATTAATAAACTTAAATAATTATTACAGTCGGCTGATGACAAACTGCATTGCCATGACTCATCTGAACACATGGAGCATTTAGGTTCCAGTAATTACATAATCGGTGCGTTATCCGCTAATATGTTCCAACTAAATAACGTTACATCTAAATGTATTTTACATAACTGTGGTTTTCTCAGAAAAGTTGTACCGAAAACGAACTGAGTACTAAAGTATTGAGTAGTACTACATTAACAATACCGAACAAAGGAACAAGTGGGATGTGATACATTTGCTACATATCCAATATATTGATCATACACTAAATCCAGTGTTACACTCATAATGTTACATAGTCAGAAATTACCGCAGGTGCAAAAGAATTCGAAATATTTACAAGTATGTTATATGCCTACCGACTGAAAATAATCCCGTTCGTGACCTTGATCAGTACATACTTGGTTCAGGACACATACTTGGTTCAGTACATAAACTTGTTTGTGCATGAGTAATATTCATTTCCTATCTTACTTAGTGTAATTCGGTGTCAACTCAGCTACAATATTGTACATTGTACAAAGAATGACCACAAACTGAGATAAGATATACAAGTATGTAACATCAACCACTGTACACCATAACACTGTTGGAGGTACGAATCGTTACAATATTTAAGTTATTGTTGAACTATTTGACCCCCCTTGAGAGGCCATTGAGTACTGTAAACAAATCAAGAGGATTTACAAGTCGCTCCAGACACCTCTCGATATACTAAACATGTTATGATCATTTTATGTCGAAGAAACGAATATGTCGTTATGATTGCTTTGCCAAAAATGCACTGAAATAGGCAAGCGTCCTATTGTAATGTAGATATACGTGTATATACATACAGTGGAACCCGCCATATATAGGCGGCCAAACAAGAGACGCATCTAAAGTTTCATTTCAAGCATAATCACTGGCTTAGAATGAGAAGGTCGTAACCACAACTTACGACCTTATAAGACTGTTACAAATATGAAATATGCATAGTAAGGCGCTTCTTATGAGCCTAGATTTTTTTAAAATCGAATTTTGTCATGTCGACCAAACTGAATTTTGTCATGTCGACCAAACTGAAGTTGAAAAAGTTAGTTTTAACATAAGTAAAGGGTGATTGTCAGACAGTTATTCCTTGTTTTCTCAGAATATAGATTTTGAAGTTACGATCATTTCATTTTAAGCCAGCGATATATACCTAGATGTTTACAACCGGTGCATTCAGTTGACTACAGTACTAGTGTACTCAGATGATATTGCAAAAACTGCCCTGGAAATAATCTGTTCATGACTTTCTTGTAGTACTTACTAACCTTTGTAGGGAGGTTTGCGTGTGGTAAATGTTATTTTGCCGGAACAAAGTACAAGACGTAACAGTACCTCATATCATGGCCCTTTCATGATACCGTGACATACTGTACGTTCACAGGAATACATGTTGTACTACGAATAAGTAACTGTCGAGTACCAATCATAACGAGAAATACGCACTTTCGTTCCGATTGTGTTGAGTACATTGGAACAATTCTACGTAGGTCTGAAAATTTTCTCACGGCTTGAGCATTCACCATGCACCAACACAGTGTAGAAGAGTCACCGAGTTTGACGAGTATTTCCACGTAGTGATCATAAACAATGCGCAGTGAAGTTGTTGATGCATTTAAAGATGGTAATCTGTAGCTAGTTTCTCGTGCTTTGAGCAATATAGCTATAATTGCTACCAACACAATATGAATCTAGCGGATTTAGTAGATTCTGGTTTATCCTTGTGTGTTATCTTAGTTTCATGAGCATTATGTTATGCAATGAATTGTTGTTTTGATGATGTTGTAATAGATTCGTATATTTACTTAGGACCGGTTATGAACGGTTATGAACAATTGGGCCAATGGAAGCATGTTTCATAAAATCCGATTGCTCAATACAAATAAGATACAAATGCTACCAATTATTTTGTTATACAGAAACCATTTGCTTCAATTTTACTTCAAACCGGCAAATTACCGTAATTTTTGTTCTAACGTTATTAATGCTCATTGTTAAAATGCGTAACGGGGGACATTTGTTTATTTTTAAACACTATTCTAATTACGTCTTTGTTGCATTTGATCTGCGTGTTACCATTTTGAATTATAAAAAACTGCATATACAACAATTTGTACATGTATTAGAAATAGAACAGTGATCAGTTAATTAAACCGACCAAAGCTACAATCATATAATTTAATACCGACCAAAGCAATGAACATTTATGAAATTATCAAATGTATTAACAACAGTCATCTATATAGGAATCGTGAGTGTTGTGCACCAAACGACCGAACATGGTGCCAATCCCTTTCCTCAGCCCTTTTCACTATCAGGTCTTTTCTGTGTAGTACTAAAAGTATTTCACGGTCCAAACCCTGAAAAGTAAATTCCTTTTAGCAGAAAGCACATGTTTGAGATATTTATCAAAACATGCTATGATAAGAAGTGCAATTCTATTGGACGAGTGCTGTTTTTGTACTGAAAGGAAAGGAGCAGCATTGAAAGTGTTGAATAGAATGTTTGTGTCAGTATTTTAATAAAAATTCACCCTGCTGCGATCACAGTTCTAAATGGAGCTCATGTGATAATATGTATATCATAGTATGTCAATGGCGATAGATAGGAGTGCTGTTCTGATACAGAAAAGAAAGTTTATGCACTTAAAATGTTACACTTAAGTGTTTTTGATCAGTACATTGCAAAGCTAACCACAACACATTTTGAAGTTGTCGCTAAAGAAGCAGAATATCAATTCAAATCAAAGTGAATTTATGTTTTGAACTTGATCTTTGAAATTAAGCAGATTTGTTTAAAGTATTAAATAACTTGCTGCAACGTGTGTTAAAAGCGTAAACATGCGACGAGGCAGGATTTGATAAGATTTAAAGTAACTAGGGAAATTTAGAGCAACGGGTGATATTGCATTCTACGGAGAAGAATATGTGGTCAACAGCATATTGATTCTTGGTAATTTGGTTGATTTGCTGGGGATTTTTTTGCGTATGAAGATATCTGCCTGATATTACTTCCTGCAATAATCAACTAGTATTACCTTGTTCGTTCACAAGCCACCACGATTTTCTATCATGATTTGATTTCTAGGAAGGCACGGCTGTCCAAGACAAGTTCTAGTTCTGACGTTATTACCGGATAGCAATCGCGTTTCATTTAAGTCTAGTAACAGTCATGATTGTTTTTCATATACTAGTAGTTTTGCTATAATATGATATGCACGTATTGTCATGTATTTATAACACGATGAATGCTATCGTGTAATTGAATCATTATAATATGAAATTGAAACGTGTATTTTGGAAACAATTTATGTAGTACATGTATACTCTTTAATTAATATTTTATCATATCATGTTACATATTTATGATTATAATTGTATTTTTGGCCGGAGGCCTCTCATGACGTTGAATAAATCTTGAATCTTGAAATCGTGAAGTAGGTAATTTCATGTTCATATTAGTGACATATTTACATATTTCAAAGTAATACATAAATTATCTTCTTTCACGCCTTAGTTGTCTGTATTATATGTATACGTATAGATGCTAAATATCAACCAGCCTCGTATTGTATATCCGTACACCTAGCCACAGTTTGTATATAATTACATAGGTGTGGCTAATTATATGTGATAATATATATCATTACAGTTTACGTATCAGATGCCTGATTATAAAACGCAAAAGATTGTGTTGTGAAACAAAGAATGCACGCCATTAGAAGAGCACGTGTTTTACAGATGTCAATGTACTGTGACTGAAGTTACGAAACTTATGTGTGGACGTTTGGATGGTGAATCTGAACTTATATATCGCATGGGTACGCATGCAGTTATTACATGATGACTTAGGTCCACAAGACATTACTATTGCACCTGATCGCGCTTGTATAACTAGAATAATTATCACTTCCAAATGTGTGCAATGGCTGCGTCGTATCTAAGTACAGTTGATCAGCTATCACGAGGAACACCTAACTTTGAAGCTCAAGTTTCAACTTTGAAGCATGGTCATTTGGGTAAATGACCATGCCGACCAGAGTAAGATATCACAAGGAACACTTTGCTTTAAAGCCCGGGTTGGGTACCCAATGACCATGCCGACCAAGGTATGCTATCACGAGGAACACCTAGCTGGGTACCAAATGGCCATTTACATGTTGACTCATGTAACATGTTATTTCAGTGCAGCTGAAAACGGTCCGCTGTAAAATTATTGAGAAAGGCCATTAAAGCAGGCCGACAAAAAGACTAAAACAAACAAAGTTAATAGATAAAACACAAGTGTGCAATGAGTACTTAGTACAGTGCAATCATTTACACGCTCATCCCACGTATTGAATGGTTATTCCACGCCCTGAAGCGTTTAAACTTTTATAGCCCATTCAAGGTGCTTCTAGCCAAGTGTATTAGAGATTGCAAAGTGAAATAACAATGTTATTGAACAAACAGAAATTTAATAAATGAGTACGGTCTTCAAGGATAACGAGCAGGCAGAAAGGAGGCTGGAAGATTCAGAAGATAAAAGCTATATTATTGCTTATTCACAGTTGCATAAAACATCGCGGTTATTTGGTGCGTACTAACGACATGAATATATGTTAGTAATGTCTGCATATTTATGTAATTTTATTTTCAAACTTCTACAAGTACGTCTCGTATTCGTCGATAATAAAATAATTGCGGTTGAACACAGCACGCTATTGATCATTTTGAGTGTACTTTTCAGTTCAAACTAGTGTAGATTTTAAATAGCACTTAACAGTGCGTTTGTAAAGGTTTAAAATCTTTGATACGTTTTAAAAGAATTCATGATATTTTTTCATAAACATCGCTTTCATATTGATTATCACTGGTTCTGTTGCTACGTTGGGGCATGCGATGGAACCCGCGACCTCTCGCAACAGATTCAAACGCTGGAAATTATTAAAGTACACATAACTTAAAGTACTCTCTTTTAAACAAAATTAAATTGAAGTTTAAACATGCTTTGAAACTTCATGACGCAAGTTTGTATTCCACTTGACTTGAATCGTTATGTTTGTTCTTAATGTTTAATCGTGACATAAAGTGGAATGATCGGAAGTAAATATCGAACCAATAAATGAATGAATGAATGAATAAATGTACTAGTATTCTTGAGCTGGGTGGCATGAACTGAAATGACTCGATACCTCGTACTTAAGTACCCGTATTATGTCCAGACATACCCCTTGTTTGTCATAGCTAGTATATAGACATAGTTCGCCGTCTGGATTTCAAACTTAAGTCAAGAGGTACACTTAAAGTAAATAAGACGATTTGAATAGTATTTAAACACCTTAGTCATTTATTTAAATATTGTCAGCAGATTTAAATAAGCCATACTTTGGCTAGTATTTGGTCGTACTTTATGTTTCTTTTCAGTATCAATTATGAGAAATTATTCATGCTTAAACATTAAATAATATAGTATGCGATAAAAACGCGGGTTTGTCTCCATTTTGTAAACTTATTAATCAGTTAACCATGACATGGTCGCACATAGAAAAGTAATGAAAAGTAATTAATACTGCATACTATGCATAATACTTATCAATGTGTTTGGTTGTTCGGTCGAAACATATAAAGGAGATTAACACGCCCATCTTAGAGTGCTATTCGAAATATGCATGTGTGCCTCTGTACCTCAGTGGTTAGTCGCTTGCCGCCTTATCCGGCGATCCGGGTTCAAATCCGGGTGGCGACACATACATGCCTGCCACATTTAGCAGAAAGCTGACTGGCAAATAAAGGCTATGCTCGGTATTCGGCATTTTTATAATTTTCTGTTTCGGTCGCCTATATTTTGTTCTTTTTTTAGGTGCATGTTATGGGTAGTCGCTTATCTGTATTTTATGACGAAACACGCGGGTCACAAATCAGCGCATATGTCTTTGTGTGTTTTGCAATATGCAATGAAAGCATTTTATTACAATTGAATAGAATTTATATGTATGACGTAAATACGATCGGACGGTATAGTCAATAGATATGTCAGGTATCAGAAGTTACCATGACGCAATGAGAACAATCTGTCTTTATTAATGGTCTGGATTATACGATAGCACTTCAAGTGATAGCAGTCTATTATAATGTGTCGGGTAGATTGTTTATCCACCTTGTAAACAAAACTGTTAATCGGGTAGGAAATATATTGCCCTCTTACGTCAGGCGAACGTTAATGCGTTGTGAACTGAACGAATTACCTGACACCAGACGACGGTGTATTAAGATTAAAGGGAAAATATGTATACTAATATAATACATACATTTATTATATATATTATATAATTAAGTTTCGTTTTATATTTGGAACGATTTAACTATAAATACTGTCTAACTATATTAAGCAATGTGGGTTCCTAGAGCAGAGATTGGTTAACCAAATTGACCGGTTTTAACTAGCCTAAATCAGTTACCTTGTTGTATGAATTGTTAACATTCCAATCATTCTTATGGGAACTAAGTTTCGTACCAGAACGAGTTAGCAAGTTTCGGAACGTTCTATAAATATAATACAACGTATGTGTATATAATTATGTAAGCCTGGTTTGTTCAATACAATACGAACAAGAACGAGTACTCCGTAGCTCAGTGGTTAGCGCGCTTGCCGCCTAATCCGGCGACCCGGGTTCAAATCCGGGTGGTGGCATACATATGCATGTCATATTCAGCAAAAAGCTGACTGGTAAATAAAGAATATGCTCGACATTTCTCGGCGGAGGTGGTTGTTAGCCAGAGGTTCACACTGTAGCACACACGTAGTCCAATGTTGTAAGCTATATCCAGAGATCTGATAACATAAACTTCTCTGATAAAATGTACGTATTTATAGTATCAACCGCCTCCTCGATAGCCTATCGGTTGAGCATTCGTTTCGAGGGCGGTAGGTCCCGGGTTCGATCTACCAAAGACGAAATAAAAATGGTTCCAAACATTCCCTTGCTAGACAGTCAGCATATAAGTGAAACTTGCTTCTCTTCTCTCATATCCTCGTGGCGATGGATAACATCAGGAATGAGGTGTCGAGAGTGAATAATACGTATAAGTTGGAAAAACTTGTTTCTGAAACGACCTTAAATAACTTAGTATAAACTACGTGTAAGTCATCATCGTAAATTGTAGTGGTCATGGGAAAACGTCTGGACTTTTAAATAAATGCTCCAAATATACCGGCAAGCAATCAATTAATGATTCAACAAGTACCTACTTTGGTATTTGACCTACTGCTATGACCTAAATTTGGGAATTTACTCACCACATATATGTGCATGTTATTTGCTGATGAAGGATTGTTAATACGTACAAATATTTGCAGTAATATTTCTATATACGAGCTCGTACATCCAATTGTTCCGCACTTGTAGTAAGTGAGTGTATCCCACTTGATATAAGAGTTTGTGCTATATAAGTGTCCCACCACTTTACCAAAACTGGACTACGTGAATTGAGTAAGGAACTTAGAGGTGACAAACCAACCTTGATACATTTTTCACTAGACATAAGCTCGTATTATTATATCATTGAATCATTTTTTATTGGTTTGGGGAGGAATGTAGGTTCATTTTGAGGTTTAACTCAAACTTGACAATGATATTTAAGATTATTTATAACCTCATTAGATAATTTTTAACATTATTTGTAACCTCACTAGTTGGAATGCTCCATCAAGTGTAATTTCAAAGAGCTTGTCATAAGATTTAAGGCGGACACCAACGAGCCATTTTCAAGGTGTCTAAAAAAGTATACAGTTTCGGGGTAGTTTTATCAATTCTTAATGTTATGTTATCGCAAAGGAATTTTGCGCATGGTTAGACAAGAGATGTAAGTTCTTTTTCTGGTACCAGCTTGTATACCAGTAAGTCTACTGATTTTACAGTAAAGGAAATATGAATGGAACATATCGCTGACAACATGTTTCTAAAGTTACATGTCCATTTGCAAGCAAGTCTCAATGACACATTACTTGTTGGTTGTTAAGTACCGGAACACTTTGTGCGCCATAAATTGCACACGCCGTCTCCGGATGGCTAATCGAGGACTGACAAAATTATCACTGGTCTTCGCAACTAGTTTTATGACATTCACATTTTAGGTTCCAAACTCTTTGATTAACATTCTTGTACAAGTGTACAAAGTGTAGACATATATATCTGTAAGATATACTTTCCACGTTGTATGTTCAATGTACTTCGTTTGTCCTTCTGTATAATAACCGATTTTTTATTGGGAGAATATCGCGACAAAAAACCGGGCATTTTTCAATTGCATATAAGATTCAAATTCAATTAGAAGAGCACCTGGAATATGGTTTTAGTTTGTCTTTCAGTGCTGAATATCAAAATCTATACACTGAAATGCCGAGCATAGCCTTGATTTGCCAGTCAGTTTTCTATTGAAAGGTATATATATGTCTCCGTCCGTATTTGAACCGGGTTGCCGGATTAGACGGTTAGCGCGCAAACCACTGAGCTACGGTGGCATATCGATGAATAGACCGTTTGAGCAACGTAATAGTAGGCCCTAATGCAGGAAGTTTTTTGAGACATGTAAACCGAAAGTACGTCGTTTCAAAGTATATATTTAGATGATATACGTAGTTTTATATCATCCCTGTTGGGATTCTACTGTCCAATTATAAACGTTTCAAATTTCTAGAATATCATCGTTTTTACGCACAAATACTGCATGGTCAAATATAGACCCAGAATATCATTGTCATTTACGCACAAATACTGCATGGTCGTCAAATTCGACAGTTCCATAAGCATTGTCTGTCTAGCTAGTTACATGCAATCTGAAACAAAAATCACCAATATCACTTTCTGAAGTACGTATTTAATGCAATACCTTTCCCACATAAAAAGATATTGACACATTATGTTCTGCGTCATATGCGCACACAGTTGAAACAACGGGGTTTCTATTTTTACTTTCAAGTTCACGTGTTAATGATGCTTATGTAGGTAGGCCTATGTATTATATCATTCATATAAATGTACTAACAATAGCTAAACCAGAAATATGATCAACTCTAAAAACTGCCAGGTAAATCTATATCTACAACTAACGTAGAAAGACAACGTAAATTGATACCATTATGTGGGTTTCTTTATTTTTCCTGATACTAGTATATATATGTTACCTGTTCATGGAAATCTGAACTGCAAACAATGAACTATCTCGTATTTCGTTCCGACGTGTATGATATTGTATATGAATGAGATAATACATTTGATCCCCGTGTAATTTGCCATCTGTACGGGGGATAAATATCATATTGAAGGTTGGCATTATAATTTTGTACCATGAACTTGTTCAGCACAAAGTGCCATTCCTTGAAATCTAAATAATGCGTTTAGAGCGATTGCGCTGAGGGGCGCAATCGGAAGTCCTTGGTGTTTATCTAATGAAAATGTGTATTTCTCAGTTACGGAAATGCCCAAGTTGTTACGACTGGGAGCGGCGGTCAGTAGGTGTTTCTGCTTGGTTATTTCTTTTCCATATAAGTTCCAAAGATCATGCCACACATGCAGGGACCAGGTCATGCAGTTCAAGGGAACCCTCCGTGAGTTGTGTTGGATTCTATTAGCCCCTAAGTGAAAATATAACGAACTTAAAATAACGAATCCAAGGTTACACGGTACTAAGGTGTTATTATACAATTTCATTTGAAATTTTCGAACATCAGGTACATTTGTAACCACAGATATGAACAAAATGTTAGCCAAGTAAAATATACTGTCTTAAACTGTATGAACTCACGGTGTCATCTACTAGTTTACAAGAAATTATTTTTGCAAACAATTAAACTTCATAATTTCGTCTACTAATTGTTATCCCAAACGATCAATAGAAAGCTGACTGTGGTGTTGCAAGCAATTCTGTTTTAGCTCATTTTGTACATCCCATTTCCCTAGCACATTTGCTATAATATTTGGTGGTCATGTATTAATGGTCAGTCTCGGTTCGAGTTATATGGTGATCAGGTTATGTTCTTTTATGCCGAGCTTAGCCTATATTTGCCACTGTTGAATATGGCAGGCATATATGTGTGTCTCCACCCGGGTTTGAACCCGGATCGCCGGATTAGGAGGCAAGTGCACTAACCACTGAGCTACGATGGCCATCTAAGTGTTGGCATTTAAAAAAGTGGCTATATGTTCACCGTAGACTGAATATAGCGGCCATATCCTCCACATCCATGATTGTGGGGGCGTTGCTAGTTCCATCGATTAACGTTATGATGCAATTGACACTGTAGAAGATGTGGCTATAGAATATAATCTAGTACCTGTATTGGGAGCGGCGTATCCATTGTATGCTGATTTATGTTTAAAATACCGGTAGAGACAAACACAGACAATAAATATGACATCGAAAGTTAAAATGTAGCTCACGTATAACAAACTACACGACAATATTTAGTGTATTAATAGGTAGTACATCAATATACACATGTAGTGTATGGATTCGCACGGAGACGGAATGAAAGCGGACTTAAAGATAACTGAGGACGATAGGTATTGGTGCATTGTACTTATACTTAATCTAGTCATTGTCCACCAGTCAACTAACAGTAAGCATAATATTTGTATAATACAACCACGTTGTCTGAAAACCACAACATAGCCGCATACCACACTGTTTATAAATATGAACGTCTACTGCCTGGTTATATACATGAATAATCAATTAATTTTCTATCAGAAAAACAATTCAAAATTTAAAGGGCAACGCGGTACATTTTTACTCTCCTATGCCGACGACAGAGTGCGAAAGTGTCACTTGTTATCTGGAAGATCCGGGTTCGATTGTTTAGTTAGGAACGTTGTGCTCTTCCGAAATACAGGCTATTGATATGCTATCCTCATGTGGAGCAGTTGTTAGTTAGACATTGTTCCCACATATGGAGCAGTCGTAACTAGAATGTTGTTTCGTAGTAATTTAGTAATTGTGGAACGAAACCCTTCAATTAAAGTTCAAATGCGTTCTACTAAATAACTTGTGCCAAAACAATGCGGTGCGAACCCGACGTTAATTGCATAAACCAGTTATATAAACCAATTATTATTCATACGATATGGAACGATGTTTAAATAGCCTAAAATCTTTAACCTTGCGGATTAAAATTTAGAACGCATCATTTGTCGTTTCTGTATATAGGACTGTTGTCTATATATGGCGCGTGCTACAAATCGACCCTATCTCGGTAACAGGTTTAATAAAGAATGATACGGTCACATGGTTGGGTGAATGAAAACTAGAAATTAGAACAACCAGAATGTAGATCGGTGTGCTAAAAGTTAAACTAAATTATAGTAGTTGGTGAAATTATATCATTTTGCACGTAGAACATTTATTGAACTTAGTGTAATATTGTTGCTGTTTTCAATGAATTGTTAAACGCCACTATTATCAATTCTGGAACTTACTGTTCTGTTTCCATTAGCAACACTTGCATTACATGCACCCTGCAATATCTACATTCAGCAGTCTAAAGTCTAACACAGCAATAAATTAACCCTGTTTCTTGAAAACGGATCCAGGACGCTCAATTATTTTTGTTGTGAAGTAATAAAGGTCTACGTTCTATTTTCCAGGAACTACTCTAGACGTATCCTGGTGTTGTTTGTGATAGCTCTAGGTTACACGCTGGGTGTTAAGGTTAATGATAAGATAGTATTGCTTGGTCAATTTGACATGAGCCTGACCTATTTGATTAGCATAATTTAACTGTCGATAGATTGTCTACGTATACAACACCGATTGTACGTTTTCATAATCGGGGAATATCACGAAGTCGCTCGAGATGTAATATAAACACAAATCTGAAATACCGATGTTGCACTAGTTGCTTGCGGAAATTGATATATTCAAAGCAAGAACCTTGTAATATATTCTTGCATAAAGGTCAGGCTCAGGTCAAAGAACCTTGGAAGATATCATTCCTCATAGACTGGTATGTAAGACCATCTTAGTGCCAAACATTGAAATTGCCATGTGTGTGAAGTTAGCAGCCAGTTGCCAGTTGCCAGTTGCCAATTCAACTTTTTGAATCGGCAACTGGCAACTGTCAGCTAACTTCACAACCCAGCAGCCGATTCGTCGATTTCGAAAGTTGAATCGGCAACTGGCAACTGTCAGCCAGCTGACGATTCAAATTTCACTGTAGACTCGAATTGGCAACTGGCAACTGTCAGCCAGCTGACGATTCAAATCTTTCGGGAAAATCGAATTGGCAACTGGCAACTGTCAGCCAGCTGACGATTCAAATTTCACTGTAGACTCGAATTGGCAACTGGCAACTGTCAGCCAGCTGACGATTCAGATTTCACTGTAAAGTCGAATCGGCAACTGGCAACTGTCAGCCAGCTGACAATTGGAAAAAAAAATATTTTTTTGTGAAAAATCGAATTGGCAACTGGCAACTGTCAGCCAGCTGACAATTCGAAAAAAAAAATTTTCTTCAGAAAATCGAATTGGCAACTGGCAACTGTCAGCCAGCTGACAATTCGAAAAAAAAAATTTTTTTGTGAAAAATCGAATTGGCAACTGGCAACTGTCAGCCAGCAGACAATTCGAAAAAAAAAATTTTTTTTGTGAAAAATCGAATTGGCAACTGGCAACTGGCAACTGTCAGCCAGCTGACAATTCGAAAAAAAAAATTTTTTGTGAAAAATCGAATTGGCAACTGGCAACTGTCAGCCAGCTGACAATTCGAAATTTTTTTTATTTTTTTGTGAAAATCGAATTGGCAACTGGCAACTGTCAGCCAGCTGACAATTCGAAAAAAAAATTTTTTTTTAGAAAATCGAATTGGCAACTGGCAACTGTCAGCCAGCTGACAATTCGAAAAAAAAAATTTTTTTGTGAAAAATCGAATTGGCAACTGGCAACTGTCAGCCAGCTGACAATTCGAAAAAAATTTTTTTTTGGTGAAAAATCGAATTGGCAACTGGCAACTGTCAGCCAGCTGACAATTCGAAAAAAAATTTTTTTGTGAAAAATCGAATTGGCAACTGGCAACTGTCAGCCAGCTGACAATTCGAAAAATTTTTATTTTTTTGTGAAAAATCGAATTGGCAACTGGCAACTGTCAGCCAGCTGACAATTCGAAAAAAAAATTTTTTTTTCAGAAAATCGAATTGGCAACTGGCAACTGTCAGCCAGCTGACAATTCGAAATTTTTTTTTTTTTTTTTTAGAAAATCGAATTGGCAACTGGCAACTGTCAGCCAGCTGACAATTCGAAAAAAAAAATTTTTTTGTGAAAAATCGAATTGGCAACTGGCAACTGTCAGCCAGCTGACAATTCGAAAAAAAAATTTTTTTTTTAGAAAATCGAATTGGCAACTGGCAACTGTCAGCCAGCTGACAATTCGAAAAAAAAATTTTTTTGTGAAAAATCGAATTGGCAACTGGCAACTGTCAGCTAGCTGACAATTCGAAAAAAAAATTTTTTTTTCAGAAAATCGAATTGGCAACTGGCAACTGTCAGCCAGCTGACAATTCGAAAAAAAAAAATTTTTTTGTGAAAAATCGAATTGGCAACTGGCAACTGTCAGCCAGCTGACAATTCGATTTTTTTTTATTTTTTTTAGAAAATCGAATTGGCAACTGGCAACTGTCAGCCAGCTGACAATTCGAAATTTTTTTTTTATTTTTTTGGAAAATCGAATTGGCAACTGGCAACTGTCAGCCAGCTGACAATTCGAAAAAAAATTTTTTTTGTGAAAAATCGAATTGGCAACTGGCAACTGTCAGCCAGCTGACAATTCGAAAAAAAATTTTTTTTGGTGAAAAATCGAATTGGCAACTGGCAACTGTCAGCCAGCTGACAATTCGAAAAAAATTTTTTTTGTGAAAAATCGAATTGGCAACTGGCAACTGTCAGCCAGCTGACAATTCGAAAAAAAAATTTTTTTTCAGAAAATCGAATTGGCAACTGGCAACTGTCAGCCAGCTGACAATTCGAAAATTTTTTATTTTTTTGTGAAAAATCGAATTGGCAACTGGCAACTGTCAGCCAGCTGACAATTCGAAAAAAAAATTTTTTTTTCAGAAAATCGAATTGGCAACTGGCAACTGTCAGCCAGCTGACAATTCGAAATTTTTTTTTTTTTTTTTAGAAAATCGAATTGGCAACTGGCAACTGTCAGCCAGCTGACAATTCGAAAAAAAATTTTTTTTTGTGAAAAATCGAATTGGCAACTGGCAACTGTCAGCCAGCTGACAATTCGAAAAAAAAATTTTTTTTTTAGAAAATCGAATTGGCAACTGGCAACTGTCAGCCAGCTGACAATTCGAAAAAAAAATTTTTTTGTGAAAAATCGAATTGGCAACTGGCAACTGTCAGCTAGCTGACAATTCGAAAAAAAAATTTTTTTTTCAGAAAATCGAATTGGCAACTGGCAACTGTCAGCCAGCTGACAATTCGAAAAAAAAAAATTTTTTTGTGAAAAATCGAATTGGCAACTGGCAACTGTCAGCCAGCTGACAATTCGATTTTTTTTTATTTTTTTTAGAAAATCGAATTGGCAACTGGCAACTGTCAGCCAGCTGACAATTCGAAAATTTTTTTTTATTTTTTTGGAAAATCGAATTGGCAACTGGCAACTGTCAGCCAGCTGACAATTCGAAAAAAAAATTTTTTTGTGAAAAATCGAATTGGCAACTGGCAACTGTCAGCCAGCTGACAATTCGAAAAAAAATTTTTTTTGGTGAAAAATCGAATTGGCAACTGGCAACTGTCAGCCAGCTGACAATTCGAAAAAAAAAATTTTTTTGTGAAAAATCGAATTGGCAACTGGCAACTGTCAGCCAGCTGACAATTCGAAAAAAAATTTTTTTTGGTGAAAAATCGAATTGGCAACTGGCAACTGTCAGCCAGCTGACAATTCGAAAAAAATTTTTTTGTGAAAAATCGAATTGGCAACTGGCAACTGTCAGCCAGCTGACAATTCGAAAAAAAAATGAGTGAAAAATCGAATTGGCAACTGGCAGCTGTCAGTCAGCCAGCTGACAATTCAAATTTTTCCGTAGAATCGAATTGGCAACTGACCTCAGCTGACAATTAAAAGTTCACTGTTATATCAGATAAATAGGAAACTCAACAACTAACATGATTTTGAGGCTTGTTGTAACTTTATTTCTCTTGTCCGAATAATAGCTTGTTTTCAATATTGTGCGGATGTGTATGCAGATTCGACCCTAGAAAAAGTATATGTTTATACCCGATTGTATATATTGCGAATTTTCAATTATTACATGTATTCTTACTATTTGACCACCCGTGATTAATAAATGTTGTGATTATAATAAACCCAAACATTAGCAAGATTGCCAATTCTACAAGTTCGCAAAAAAGGCTTGAGAATGGCACTAAAAACTAAAAATAAATTAATCAAATTCCTAAAAGTACCGTATTGAATGGTAGGGTAACTCCAAAAATAGAGGCCTAAACTGGCATTTGTTCCTCTACCACTTGTGGTCGATTCAATAAATACTACTAATGAGGGAACTATCCCATTCGAAAGAATAGCGGGAATTACCGTTAACTCAGATACATGATGTATACCCAGCTAAAGCTAGATGAACAAAGTTTACCTGACAGACGACTCGATGTTGACCAACGATTCTCAATTGACTTTGAAAGTACTGTAATTGGAGGAATATCAATTCTTTTTTTGGAAATATAAGCGACAGTCACAACCCAACGGACGTGTAACTACGTGAATCCGAGTCAGTAGGCATTTGTGATTACGCAGACATAACGTTTGTAGCATTTGGCCAGCGTTCGGCCAACCTATTCATTCCCGCATTTGCGAGCCTTTTTCTGCCACCTTAATTCGTAAGGACAACGCATGGGAGCAGTTTGTACAAATAGATAACCTGGCCATAGCACGGAGATCGTAGGCTGTTAGAACTTTATAAACACGTAAAACTCACTTGTAATGTGCACAACCTACAATGAACTCAATCACTCACGATCAGGGCGTACTCATATCCTACGTTTTCAAAAGTTCGTAGTGACCTTAAGGTGCTTATAGCTTGGCCAATTTGACACAAGCCTGATCTTTTGATTAGCATAATTTAACAGTCGACACTGATTGTATGTTTTCATGATCGGTGAGTATCATGAAGACGCTCGAGATTTAATACAAACACAAATTTGAAATACCGATATCGCACGATTTGCTTGCGGAAATTGATATATTCAAAGCAAGAACCTTGTAATATATTCTTGCATAAAGGTCAGGCTCATGTCAAAATAGCCAAGCTATACACACAGTAAGTTTTGATGTATAAGTCGAGGATGTACGCTTTGCCACTAGGTAACAACGAAGGCGTACATCTTGAGAAAATGCACGACAGAGGCGTACTTCACCTTACTACAAATAACATCTTGACTTATAGGTCAAGATGTATACATCAAAACTTACTGTGTGTACGCATCTTCCCGAAAAATACTCACGTCTGGTTATGATCCGAGTTAAAGGCATCAGCTTTCTTTTGGCCGTTATCACATGTCGTTCCTCCACTACAACTTGACTCACCCTAACCTAAGGGAGCCTCAAGTGTAGCCGTAGTGACGGTCGAGTGGAGATTTGGTAGATCGACCTCCACTTTCTCGAGTCGGTGACCGTTATAATATATGGTAAGATAGTAAGATAGTGTAAACAATACATGTTTAATTATTAAATCGGTTTTGGGGGATTCGGTGCATTTGCATGATATTAACAAAGTCAAATTTTAATTTTGATTTTAATTATTTGAACTCCAAAAAATAAGACCTTAGTTTGAATACACACTTATAATAATGATCATAAGATAGTAAAATAAGTTTAAACTAAGATGTAATAATATGTAGCGTTAATTAAACGCATGCTAATTATCTTGACAATAATAAAATAAACATTAAATTAAATGTATGACAATGCACACGAGTTTTAAATGATACCGTGACATAATCCAGTATTGTTGTGGAAGCAGGCTCAATAGTATCATATCAATATGAATTCCTCAGACCGCTGGGCAGGTAGTTTCAGATTAATAATTTAGAAATCATATGAGCTCGGTTACTGTTTTTTATCAGCAGCTCACTGTCCTGTGTCATTTTGTGAGCAACTTACTACAGATACAACGCAGGAAAGACAGGTCACTTGAACGCCATACTTCCTAGAATATCATTTTGAGAGCGACCATGGTGTATAAAATAATTAAATACATACCAAGTGTGCATATAGATTATGCATGTACTAATTTATTTTAAGTTGATTGCGAGGCAATTTTTTACAATTCATTTCAATCATTCTCGACACACAATTCCTGATATCGTCAAAATTGTATCGATTAACAAAAAATAGAAGAATTCCAAGTTTTTGCCTATTATACTGAACGTCTTGTATGTGCAATATTTATTACCATTTATATCTAATCTTTGGTATGGCGTGACATGAGATCGAACCCGTACCCACACACGCGAGCAATCTACCACTAGGATATCCAGGCGACATTCTTGCACATTAGTTATTGCAGCATAGTAAATAACATACATGTTTGTGTTACAGATGACCACGTTTTTATTTTAATAAAACTATTTCAGTTATATTCACGGGATTAAAAAGCAATTATTAAAATCAATATATAAATATACATGCATTTCCGTATTCATGTTCCTTATACATGTATTATTTACACGAATACAAGGCAGCATGCAATTTATTAACATCGCAGTGAAACTACTATATTTAAATTCCACGTATTTCAGACTGTACTGCAACTTAACTTTATTTGTTCACAAATATACTTTAGGATTACAAAATGTATTTTACAAAATCTGCATTGATGGTTTCAAAACATTCTTTCAAAAGGGTTCGTTGGTTTATTTATTTTGAAAATACAATAACTTTAATAGTCCAACGTTCGTGCGCTAAATCGGTATTCACATATAACCTTACTTGAGAGTAGCTGGAGTCACTGTCAAGTGACCGTTTCGCCCACTCGAGAAACCCCACTCCGTCGAGTCAACTCCAGCGACACTTACCGTTGCGAATACCATTTTCTAGTTAGGTCGGATACCCACTCAAACGCACGGACGAAATGATATTAAAATTATCTCAGTGAGTTACAGTGGAGGGACGGTCGAGTAGAGGAAGTGAATATGGCCGAGGCATTTGGAAATGCCGTCACGGACCAGTTTACAGACCCTTTAAAAGCCTTGACATTAATAATAAAAACGAAGAATTAAAATGAAATTATACCATCATAAAGAGGATGTGTGAAGTTTGAAACTGTCGATTTTCAGTAGGCGGCTTTATCGGCGGGATTTCCCTTCTACCAAGCCCTTCAAAATTTCACCCCGGGGAAAACTTTTTCCCATGAGCTCCGATACTAGCAAGTTTTGGTGCGTTGGGAAGCTCTTTTCGTGCTTGTTCATTTAACACCAAACTCAACCGGCTAGCTTGCCTTTGAACAAAAACTGTCATCCAGCGTCTAACGGCCGATCTTCTGAAGGTTGTTTATCGGCAGGATTTCCCTTCTACCAAGCCCTTCAAACTTTCACCTCGGGGAAAACTTCTTCCTATGAGCTCCGAACCGGCCAAGTTTGGGTGCGTTAGAAAGCTCTTTCCATGCTCGTTCATTGAACACTAAACTCAACTGGCTAGCTTGCTTTATGAAAAAATGCCACAGCGCGTCTACCGACCGAGCTTTGCAGGCGGCTTTTCGGCGTGATTTCCCTTCTACCAAGCCGTCCAAATTTTCACACCGGGGAAAACTTTTTCTCATGATTTCCGATCCCTACAAGTTTGGGTGCGTTGGAAAGCTCTTTCCGTACTCGTTCATATAACACCAAACCCAACCGGCTAGGTTGCCTTTGAACAAAAACTGTCATCGAGCGTCTAACGAGCGAGCCTCTGAAGGCTGTTTATCGGCGGGATTTCCCTTCTACCAAGCCCTTCAAAATTTCACCTCGGGGAAAACTTTTTCCCATGAGCTCCGAATCGGCCGAGTTTGGATGCGTTAGAAAGCTCTTTCCATGCTCGTTCATTGAACACTAAACTCAACTGGCTAGCTTGCTTTATGAAAAAATGCCACAGGGCGTCTACCGACCGAGCTTTGCAGGCGGCTTTTCGGCGTGATTTCCCTTCTACCAAGCCGTCCAAATTTTCACACCGGGGAAAACTTTTTCACATGATTTCCGATCCCTACAAGTTTGGGTGCGTTGGAAAGCTCTTTCCGTGCTCGTTCATATAACACCAAACCCAACCGGCTAGCTTGCCTTTGAACAAAAACTGTCATCGAGCGTCTAACGAGCGAGCCTCTGAAGGCTGTTTATCGGCGGGATTTCCCTTCTACCAAGCCCTTCAAAATTTCACCTCGGGGAAAACGTTTTCCCATGATCTCCGAATCGGCCGAGTTTGGGTGCGTTAGAAAGCTCTTTCCATGCTCGTTCATTGAACACTAAACTCAACTGGCTAGCTTGCTTTATGAAAAAATGCCACAGCGCGTCTACCGACCGAGCTTTGCAGGCGGCTTTTCGGCGTGATTTCCCTTCTACCAAGCCGTCCAAATTTTCACACCGGGGAAAACTTTTTCATATGATTTCCGATCCCTACAAGTTTGGGTGCGTTGGAAAGCTCTTTCCGTGCTCGTTCATATAACACCAAACTCAACCGGCTAGCTTGCCTTTGAACAAAAACTGTCATCGAGCGTCTAACGAGCGAGCCTCTGAAGGCTGTTTATCGGCGGGATTTCCCTTCTACCAAGCCCTTCATGGTGGCTACACGGAATACGCAGGTACATACTGTGTTGATCAGAGATTATCCGTGTCTCTCGTCCGAGTTATTCCGTTGCTCTGAAGTGTCTATCCGGGCATTCCTTAGTCATCCAAATGGGAGCCTGGTAGATTGTGTGTTGTTGTCGTTTTTGCACGCGCTCGTCCGTTTTGCCTTGTTACCACATCATAGATGGTCGCTAAGTGTATGAATAGTACCGAATCTTGATAGGATGCAGACCTGTCCATTCTTGTGATTGAATATGTGACTCAGTGCTCGCGATGTGATATCGTGCGAAACACGAAGCAACGTGCGAAAATCGCGCGACACACCAAGCGAGACACGATATTTTACCGCGAAATAGCGTGGTTTTGATACTGCGACAGAGCGAGATCTCGTGTTTGAATATCGCGCCTGGCTTCGTGTGTCGCCCGATTTTCGCGTGTCGCCTCGTGTCGCGCAATTCTCGCCCCTCGCCCTCTTGATGCGAGGCACGATAATTCATATGACACTAACCAGATTCCATAGCATACACAATGATGGATTCTATGACATGTTTATATATGTATATATGTTTGTAGAATGATAGGCTAACGACCTTTTCTGAATAAAAGATAGCTATCTATCTACGAGGGTCATTCAATATATAATGCAAACTAACAATTATCTCTAAATCCAGTCAAGATAATAAAATGAAACTTTGCATGATTATAATATAGGACAATTTCTATTTGATAGAACATTTTAAGAACACCTGACGTCGATGGCGGCACCAGCGCACGACCTCATTCGATATAACTCGGAACGTCATGGACGCGGTAACGTCACATCTAAAAAGTAGTAAACATTTAATCAAGTGATCATGCAACAAAAACTCAATTGATATTGTACTACCTTACAAGAGACATGTTTCAAAATGTCAGCAACAATAATTATCCTAAAATGGCGCTACTGTTGAATGAAAATACAAACGACAAATATAGAGTTAAGGGCTACTAGTGTGTGAAACTGAAAATGTGTGCAATGGCCCCCATGTCTTATCGAAACATTGAGAAAACAATTGAAACTAGACAAAATATCAACATACGTAGAGATAGCCCAGGGACTTGGCAGTAGTTTTGGCTAATTTAATTTGAAATTCCAGAACAGAGTACACATGTTACCGGGTTCCGCTCTCTGAATGTCGTATATTTTTGACGTCAGAGCCGTTCGAACGTCGCACCGAACTCATCGCAAGCTTAATTTAGGGCTTAAATATAGAAGGAAAAAACTTTATACGCATACTTATAGTGATATGTGTTATGTAGATACCATATTACCGGTCGAAAATGATACAACGATTACCTGGGAATTCGACATGCCACTTCACATTAGGCTGACTAGACCGTGTCCGTGCAGTTATGAGTGTATGTACGTAGTTGCCTAGCAACGGGAATAAAATAATGACCGAAAGGATGAACGTTGGTCATTGAACTCAAGGAAAGGTACTTTGGACGATTATGACATTATTTAAAAGATAAATATTGTATCAAAGAATTTATATGATAGTTTGCATTATATATTGAATTACCCTCGTATGTTATCACGTAGCTGTTGCATTATAGAAATAATTACAAGATAAAGTTTGTACTAGCTCATTATATTATATACAGTAACACCTCTCGGACGACAACTAATCGGAAACACACATATTGTTGGTCATTCAGATACTGTTGCTGTATGTAGGTAAGATATATATTATAGTGAGAGACAACTTCTGCAATATATGATAATGCTCATACTAGAGTTGCTAAATATGCATAGGTTGCACTGCGTATAACTATGGATGCGTTTGTATCGGTTTTAGGTAATTGTTTAATACATGTCCTTGCTCTATATGGTCATAGAATTTTAATTTGTACTAATATATAATTATATGTATGATATTGTAGGCAATCCCATTGTAGACACGAGAGCGCTTTCATGTGTGTTTCTCCGACTCCGGCATGTATCATTGCTGTATAAAAGAAATGATTCCCGCTGATTTATGTTTAAATGACATGCTTGAAGCTACCCGGTACTGGAGATAGCGAAAATGTAGGCCTATCATGAATATTCCCATGTACCTAGTGATCAGTCCATGTGATAGAAAGTGTACATACCCGACAGGCTCATGCACTGAAACCGCACTTGTTGATTATCTATACCTCGCCTATGGTCGAGTGATTTGAGCGTTTGCATTGAAAGGGAGTCGATTGTTCGAACACAGGCAGATAGAGTTGTCTATATAAATCACATATCATCACATGTTAAACATGCCTCACCCGGGCTAGGCATTGCTATTTATTTCTTTTTACATCACTTTAATTTTGTCAGTTATTCCAACTGCGTACGTATCTTGCGTATTTGCGTATGCCCAGCTACGCCCCTGCATACTTTTAATGAGTCAGTTTATTGGTATGAATTACATGGTGTTGCTTATAATGACCTATTATGCTGAGACCAGGGAGATCATAGGTAGCTTCACTGGAGCTTTTTCTAGACCAAAGTAGCTGGGAGTATCAACAGTGAAATTCGAATTGCCAGTTGCCAATTCGAGTTTGGAGTAAAATTTGAATCGGATGCTGGCCGCCAGTAGCCAGTTGCCAATTCGATTCTACAGAAACATTTGAATTGTCAGCTGGCTGGCAGTTGCCAGTTGCCAATTTGATTTTTCACAATTTTTTTTTCGAATTGTCAGCTGGCTGACAGTTGCCATTTGCCAATTCGATTTTCTGAAAAAAAAATGTTTTTTCGAATTGTCAGCTGGCTGACAGTTGCCAGTTGCCAATTCGATTTTTCACCAAAAAAAATTTTTTTTCGAATTGTCAGCTGGCTGACAGTTGCCAGTTGCCAATTCGATTTTTCACCAAAAAAATTTTTTTACGAATTGTCAGCTAGCTGACAGTTGCCAGTTGCCAATTCGATTTTCTAAAAAAAATAATTTTTTCTTCGAATTGTCAGCTGGCTGACAGTTGCCAGTTGCCAATTCGATTTTTCACAAAAAAATATTTTTTTTTCGAATTGTCAGCTGGCTGACAGTTGCCAGTTGCCAATTCCATTTTTCACAAAAAAATATTTTTTTTCGAATTGTCAGCTGGCTGACAGTTGCCAGTTGCCAATTCGATTTTTCACAAAAAATATTTTTTTTTCGAATTGTCAGCTAGCTGACAGTTGCCAGTTGCCAATTCGATTTTTCACAAAAAATTATTTTTTTTCGAATTGTCAGCTGGCTGACAGTTGCCAGTTGCCAATTCGATTTTGCACAAAAAAAATATTTTTTTTTCGAATTGTCAGCTGGCTGACAGTTGCCAGTTGCCAATTCGATTTTTCACCAAAAAAAATTTTTTTTCGAATTGTCAGCTGGCTGACAGTTGCCAGTTGCCAATTCGATTTTTCACAAAAAAATATTTTTTTTCGAATTGTCAGCTGGCTGACAGTTGACAGTTGCCAATTCGATTTTTCACCCAAAAAATTATTTTTTCGAATTGTCAGCTGGCTGACAGTTGCCAGTTGCCAATTCGATTTTCTAAAAAAAAAAAATTTTTTTTTCGAATTGTCAGCTGGCTGACAGTTGCCAGTTGCCAATTCGATTTTTCACAAAAAAATATTTTTTTTCGAATTGTCAGCTGGCTGACAGTTGCCAGTTGCCAATTCGATTTTTCACAAAAAAATTTTTTTTTTCGAATTGTCAGCTAGCTGACAGTTGCCAGTTGCCAATTCGATTTTTCACAAAAAAAATTTTTTTTTCGAATTGTCAGCTGGCTGACAGTTGCCAGTTGCCAATTCGATTTTTCACAAAAAAAATTTTTTTTTCGAATTGTCAGCTGGCTGACAGTTGCCAGTTGCCAATTCGATTTTTCACCAAAAAAATTTTTTTTTCGAATTGTCAGCTGGCTGACAGTTGCCAGTTGCCAATTCGATTTTCTAAAAAAAATATTTTTTTTTTCGAATTGTCAGCTGGCTGACAGTTGCCAGTTGCCAATTCGATTTTTCACAAAAAAATATTTTTTTTCGAATTGTCAGCTGGCTGACAGTTGCCAGTTGCCAATTCGATTTTTCACAAAAAAAAATTTTTTTTCGAATTGTCAGCTGGCTGACAGTTGCCAGTTGCCAATTCGATTTTCTAAAAAAATATTTTTTTTTTCGAATTGTCAGCTGGCTGACAGTTGCCAGTTGCCAATTCGATTTTTCACCAAAAAAAATTTTTTTTCGAATTGTCAGCTGGCTGACAGTTGCCAGTTGCCAATTCGATTTTTCACCAAAAAAATTTTTTTTTCGAATTGTCAGCTGGCTGACAGTTGCCAGTTGCCAATTCGATTTTCTAAAAAAAAAATTTTTTTTTCGAATTGTCAGCTGGCTGACAGTTGCCAGTTGCCAATTCGATTTTTCACAAAAAAATTTTTTTTTTCGAATTGTCAGCTAGCTGACAGTTGCCAGTTGCCAATTCGATTTTTCACAAAAAAATTTTTTTTTTTCGAATCGTCAGCTGGCTGACAGTTGCCAGTTGCCAATTCGATTTTACATTGAAATTTGAATCGTCAGCTGGCTGACAGTTGCCAGTTGCCAATTCGAGTCTACGGTGCAATTTGAATCGTCAGCTGGCTGACAGTTGCCATTTGCCAATTCGATTTTCCCGAGAGATTTGAATCGTCAGCTGGCTGACAGTTGCCAGTTGCCAATTCGAGTCTACAGTGAAATTTGAATCGTCAACTGGCTGACAGTTGCCAGTTGCCAATTCGATTTTCCCGAGAGATTTGAATCGTCAGCTGGCTGACAGTTGCCAGTTGCCAATTCGAGTCTACAGTGAAATTTGAATCGTCAGCTGGCTGACAGTTGCCAGTTGCCAATTCGATTTTCCCGAGAGATTTGAATCGTCAGCTGGCTGACAGTTGCCAGTTGCCAATTCGAGTCTACAGTGAAATTTGAATCGTCAGCTGGCTGACAGTTGCCAGTTGCCAATTCGATTTTCCCGAGAGATTTGAATCGTCAGCTGGCTGACAGTTGCCAGTTGCCAATTCGAGTCTACAGTGAAATTTGAATCGTCAGCTGGCTGACAGTTGCCAGTTGCCGATTCAACTTTCGAAATCGACGAATCGGCTGCTGGGTTGTGAAGTTAGCTGACAGTTGCCAGTTGCCGATTCAAAAAGTTGAATTGGCAACTGGCAACTGGCAACTGGCTGCTAACTTCACGCACATGAAATTGCCCAGTGTAAATGTCCGGGCGCCAATTTTAACGTCACTTTTTCATCAACTACGCGTAAATGTCAGGGTAAATTTGATATTTCCACTTAGAATGACATTTTTACATTTGAATTACTTAGTTTTTAATAATTGTAAATGAGTTTCTAAGTCGTATCATTTTCATTAGTGTAAATTTTATTAAAATACAGACTCTTTATAATCAATATCACTGTACTTGTCTCTACAAATTGGCCACATGAAGAACAATTGCTGTTATTTTCCCCCAAGAAAACTATTTTCGCCTTATCAAACATTATATCAAAATAAGAACATGTATATGAATTTGAAAATGTAATCAACTTACCGTCATCGCTTTAAGTCATGTAAGTAACTTTACGCATTTGTAGAAAACGACATCGACCCGTAAAAGTTGACGTTTTTGACACAACGTTTTATGTACCAGTTTTGTGCGTAACGTCCAAGCTATAAGTTAGATAGTATTGATTGTCGGTGATTATAGTATTTGTTTGTAGTGTAAACAATCAAGCAGTAATTATATGATGAGTCACATGCTACTATGTATGATATACTGTATGTACCACGTGAAACTGAGTCATTTACTAGTCATGTGGAGACTACCCGGTCATAGTATCCTCCTGACACCGGCTGAGAACCAGCAGTTACCGGGTGAGAACCAGCAACTAACCGGGCGAGGACCAGCATTTTTAGGGCGAGAACCAGCAGTTACTGGGTGAGAACCAGCAACTTACCGGGTGAGGACCAGCGTGTTGCCGGGTGAGAACCAGCAGTTACCGGGTGAGAACCAGCAGTTAGCGGATGAGAACCAGCAGTTAGCGGGTGAGAACCAGCAGTTACCGGGTGAGAACCTGCAGTTAGCGGGTGAGAACCAGCAGTTACCGGGTGAGAACCAGCAGTTAGCGGATGAGAACCAGCAGTTAGCGGGTGAGAACCAGCAGTTACCGGGTGAGAACCTGCAGTTAGCGGGTGAGAACCAGCTGTTACCGGGTGAGAACCAGCAGATACCGGGTGAGAACCAGCAGATACCGGGTGAGAACCAGCAGTTAGCGGATGAGAACCAGCAGATAGCGGGTGAGAACCAGCAGTTAGGGTGAGAACCAGCAGTTAGCGGGTGAGAACCAGCAGATACCGTGTGAGAACCAGCAGTTAGCGGGTGAGAACCAGTAGATACTGGGTGAGAACCAGCTGTTAGCGGGTGAGAACCAGCAAATAGCGGGTGAGAACCAACAGATACCGGGTGAGAACCAGCAGTTAGCGGGTGAGAACCAGCAGATACCGGGTGAGAACCAGTAGTTAGTGGGTGAGAACCCGCAGTTAGCGGGTGAGAACCAGCAGTTAGCGGGTGAGAACTAACAGATACCGGGTGAGAACCAGCAGTTAGCGGGTGAAAACCAGCAACTTACCGGGTGAGAACCCGCAGTTAGCGGATGAGAACCAGCAGATACCGGGTGAGAACCAGCAGTTAGTGGGTGAGAACCCGCAGTTAGCGGGTGTGAACCAGCAGATACCGGGTGAGAACCAGCAGTTAGCGGATGAGAACCAGCAGTTAGCGGGTGAGAACCAGCAGATACCGGGTGAGACCAGCAGATACCGGTTGAGAACCAGCAGATACCGGGTGAGAACCAGCAGTTACCGGGTGAGAACCAGCAGATACCGGGTGAGAACTGGTAATGTAGTAGATATCATTGAGTGTTGTCTCAAATACTGTACTAGTCCTTACTGCAGATGTTTTCAGCACCCCAGGCAGTCCTCTAAAGTCTTGCCTTTCTGCATTAATTACACCCGACTGAACCACTTGCTTTATTAACACTATCTAACTTGTGAATGCAAACAATGGGTGTTCCATTTGCACCAGACGACGTGTTTCCTTTTGCACCGAGTATGTAAGTAACTTTTGACAATGTTCTGCTCAAATAGCGTGTACAACATTGGCCAGTTATGGATTGCAAAATCTTCAATACCACCTCCTCGATATCCTAGTATTTGTGCGTTCGCTTCGAGTGCGGGAGGTCCCAGGTTCAATCCCGGCCACCTCATACCAAAGACGAAATAAAAATGGTACCAGAAATTCCCTTGCTAGATGCTCAGTATACAAGGGAAACTGGCTTCTCTTCTCTCATACTCTCCTAGTGATGGATAACATCAGAAATGAGGCCAGTGACAAGAGTGATTAATATAAGTTGGAAAAACTTTTTACTCCTTAATACATTAGTATAAACTAAATTGTCCAGTTATGGATTGCAAAATCTTCAATGATACAAAAACAAAGGTCATACATACGTTTTTATATTTTTATTTCAAACATTTACATATCAAAAAACTAATATAAGACACAATAAATTAATATAATGCACGTGTACATACATGTTCAATTAATAAAGATTTAAATCTTAACAACATAAACATAATGAACTGAATACAACTAAAAACAGCAGAGAACACTATAAACACAGTTATTTAAACTATATTTAACATCTAGAGCAATCTAACATCATTAACAAAATATAGGAATGAAATATGTGTGCTTGTTATTTAAAGGAACTAAACTTCATTTCAATGATAAAAGCACGTTTTTTTGGATGTTTTAATCACAAAACTATGTTTTACTAATACATAAAGTATTCTTACAACTTACATGCG
This sequence comes from Spisula subtruncata, assembly GCA_963678985.1. NCBI lineage: Eukaryota > Metazoa > Mollusca > Bivalvia > Venerida > Mactridae > Spisula > Spisula subtruncata. The sequence goes on along the minus strand of OY787662.1, from coordinate 12,441,972 downwards.
ATTTTAAGAGAGCTCTTTGATAAATTTTACAATTCACCAACTGGAGTTTAGTCCCTTTAAAACAATGCATGAATATTTCATTTGCAGCTTTAACATACATGTCAGAAGTCATTAAAACACTTTGATTTGCAATAATAATGGTTTTGTTCTAACTTCATAAGCATAATATGATAGCAAATAATACAAGAAATGTAAACACTGCAAGAATAATGTTTACAATCGCCAATGTTATCACTGCAAACATGTACGGTTAGCTCATTAACACACAACACAATTTAGTTTTCGACACATCAAAAAACATTTCAGAATATCGTTATCTATACCGAATAAATTATAAACCTATTCAATAACACATAACACGACATCTCATGAAACATTTAAGTTTCATTTAAACTTTCCAAGAGACCCGACACTCAACACTGACTAAGGTAGCTGACCAGCTCCCCGCCCTCATGCTTAACACCCCTCCCTTCTCACAGCCCATTACAAAAATATTATGGTATCTTATTAATAAAACACAAATAATTTTTTTATTGTTTTTCTCTCCTCCACTTTTCTCCAAAACTCAACTCCACAAGTCCACAAAGTGGCATAATAGTCGTACTGAGTTCATGTTCAGACCATGTTGGTCTTTGCACTAGGACAAAAAGTCCTCAACTCCGACTGCAGGTACATGTATAGACAAAAATATGTCCATAGTCTGACTGATAGTCAATGTTTAGACCATAAGTCCATGTGTAGACCGTAAGTCCAAGTTCGGACCGTAAGTCCATGTTCGGACCATAAGTCCATGTTCGGACCATTGATCCGTTACAACCAGAATCAGGCATCTGGTTGGTAAATGTGTAAGTCCATGGTAACGAGTCCAAGGTACACACCAAGTCCATGAAATGAATGAACAATATATTCAAGTAGCCCGGATGAACGATAAAATCCATGAAGTCAAGCGAAATATACACAATGATGTCCCGAGACCTTATGAACGCAGTTGATCCCTTTCCCATGACGATGATGAAACGCCTATATACATTTGGGCGATGATGAAACGCCTATATACATTTGGGCGGGCTTCACTTTTTTGTCATCATTTTATAGATTTACCATTTTTTTGGTATTTTCCTGAAAATATAAAAATTAAGACGGTTAGCATATTTATTCATATTAAATCGCAGTACATATATATTCTGACATTTCAAAATAGAGTTATTATAGCTTTTAAAAGCACTATTATAATATAAACAAGTAGATAATCATAGAATAAGATGGAGTGTCTAATTGATTTTATTAATATCAATATTATTAATATTATTATTATTATTATAATTATTATTATTATTATTATTATACTGACCTCCTGTATGGGACGCAGTTGGAATGATGAACGTTGGGGTCAAACTGGGAACTCGATGATTTGATTATGCCATATCTCCTCCATTAGTTTATTCTCATGTTTATTTTTCTCCAATTTCGGTGGCCAGCCCACCAGTAAGCAGGAACAATCCAAGGATGGTGTGGTTACTGGGTTGTCATTGACAGTCTTCTGACAATGTTCCTCCTTTTTTCCCAACAAATCGTACAGTCTTTCCACATTCTTTATCTATAAATAGAAAAGAAAAAAAGAAAATTATAATAAGTTCTAGAACTATCATCATCATAAGTTGATGAGTCATGAGCTATTTATAGAAAGGTGTTTTCCAATATATAGGTAATTTCCGGATTGTAAACTGTCCAATCAAATTACTTATCTTTACATCCTGTTTTGGGATTCCTTGTTAATGTACATCAATTCTATGAAAATGTATAAATAGCAACCGAAACCTTTTGACATAAGAAATTAATTACCGCATTGAAACTACACTATAAGTTTGTTATTTTTCTATATCTACTTCTTTTTCGTTTAAAATTAAACTCATTTTAAAAATACCAACCTTAAGCACTGATATGTCATTCTCCAGGCAGAAGGCTTCAATCAGCTTATGCTGGAAATTCATTGCTATGTCGTTAGGTGTGGTTTCTGGTAGTAGACATAACATCACATTGTCCGCGGATGCTTCCAGATAACTAGCACACTCATATATACCACTCATTGTTCTGTCACCATCTCGAGCTCGAACAAGAACCTTCTCCAGCCTTGTTTCAACTGGCATACACTTCTCCGACTTTTCGTTTCTGAAATTACAATAGAAAAATGAATTAACTTCATATTCGTATTCAAATAATTGGCGCCATTCTGTGATGCAACATTTCGCGCCATTTTCAGAGCGTTCCAGAAAGGACTTATTCTGTATCTATTTAATTATTCCTAATATGACAAATACTTACGCAGATTGGTATAAATTAATATCGAATGATCACCAATAAATGCAGACAAGTAAATCACAATGTCCGATACATTAACTCCACAATAGGGTAGATCTAGATCTAACCAATCAACGTAATTGCAACGTATGGTGCAATACGACCTTGACCTTTATAACTCTCGGACACGTTGTTTAGTACCTTCTATGGCAACGTCTAACAGTTGCAGAACTAAACAAGTCATCAACTGCGAGTTAACAAATGTGTTTTAGATGTCACAAATAATTAATTATCAAAACATTTAGAAATCTACGCTAGTTAATTATATATATTATGTTCTATGTACTGTACTTCAATATTAAACACCAGTCTCAATCACATTGTAAGAACTTTTTAGTTAATTTAACTCAATAAAAGCAACTTACTGTTTGTTAGGCATTGTATAAATCTCGTGTTGGTCCGGTAGAGTCATTTTGTATCCAAAATATGTATTTGATTATCAACAAGCACTGTTAGAATATAAAATATCCGTCTGCACTAAAATTAACGTCTGCTCTGTTCGATGTGTAAGATAGGAATGTCCCGATGAGGTATGACTCGTGACTTCGTTCAATATTTAGAACAAGTCCGGTCACGTCTCGGGGGTTTCCTAGTAAGACGAATCTGATTGGTTAAAATTTCGGGCGGAATTCTCCCTGACGACCGTGCAATATTTTGATTAACAGCTTATATTTAAGTTATTTGACTTATTCTTCTCTTCTGTATACAAACTATCCTTATTGTGACAATACAAATAAAGAAATAAAGCCCTATGCTATATAATCTGGCGAATTAATTAGATATAGACGTATGTTTACATTTTCAACTATTCTCCTAACTATGGATATTGTAAGGTCATGTGACTCAGGGGGATTTCCAATATTCGAACGTACTGAAATCGTACAAAACCATTTCAAAACGTGGCTTTTACGTAGATCTACAGACCAAAACTTAATACCATTCTTTCATATTTAGTAAAATTTCATAATATAGTGCATTTTAAAATTCCTTTTCATTTACACATACAGTCTACGGTCACGGGCATTCAGGTATTTGGGGATTTAAATTCAAATGTCACACCCAGATCGGTAGCAACCGGGTTGAAAATCTATAAATAGATATTACGAAAACTTCCACGCTGGAAGTTGTGATGAAAACGAAAGACGTGTCCGAAAATGCTCCAGATGGAGAAAATGATGCAAACTTACAATAGACAAAACAGCACTAGGCAAAGTCCACGTCAAAGTTACTAGATTAAGAAATATGTTGGCAAAACATGCTACGTACTACATACGTGACTGAATTAAGTAGGGTCCAAAGTTTAACTTGATTTGGGACGAATATTATAATAAGGGCGCCCTACTTAGATGTAACGTTCCTGTTGATTACAATTCCCCAAAAATTATTCATGACCTGGTGGGAAAATCAGGAGACTTTGTCTTTCTATGGGCGAGGAAGCCGACATAATTTGAACCGATCAGCTTATCATGGAACCGAACTAAATTACGTGGAACAGGAACCTATATAATTATTTTCCTACGTGGAATCCCGGCCCAGCTGCCACCATAAAAGTAATTTACCCACTGCATTATCAGTAGCGTAGCTGCCGCTAGGCCATTAGGCCTGTGCCTACACATCATTTCGAGAAAAAATAACATATAATATATATATTAAGTTTAACTTGGAATTTGATCTCCTAAATACACCTCAAAACGCACCAGTACCTTTCAAGGAATAAAAAAATCCGGGGAGCATGCCCCCGGACTCCCCTATTTTTTCATCTTTGCCTACGGGCCTACACATTGCTATGGTCCTAGCTACGCCCCTGATTATTATACTCATAAGGAATATGTTGATATACTTTGTGTATAATTTTATGGATTCATATTTTAACTAGTGCGCTTGTCGTCTAATCTGGCGACCCTGTTCAAATCCGGGTAGAGGTGCATATTATATGTCTGCCATGTTTCAGTAGAAATAAAGTAAATAAAGGCTATTCTCGACAACCTCAATCGACAAATCACGTTATTGAATCCATATAAATTGACAGCGTGGATTAACAAATGCCAGCGCAGCATTGCCAGGCCTGACGTAGGGTCGTACTGTCAACTTCCAATTATTTATCTAATAATATCATTATTTCAATGCTTAAAACATAAAAAATGGCCAAGTCGCAGACAAGTTGGAAACGTGGAAAGAATGTTAAAATTGCAGGTATGTTGATAATAATTCCACAGGACTAAAGTTCATGGTAGGTATGTGCGGGATTGGCAGAGTTCCCGGTCTTGTTCCGGGTTCTCAGTATTTAAACGCCCATACTTGCAATTAATATTTTAGGGCAAATTTTGAGGGCGTTGTTCTTGATGTAAACAGTAAAATGTATGCAATATACCTATGGTACTTTCTGAAGTTACGATACACACACAAATTACATCATAATGAATCAAGTTGCTCACAATAAGAAGTAGGCCCTGTGGTTATAATTATTTATATCCAATTAGTTTTTATACATCTCGCTGTAAAATATAAGAATCTTAAAAGTTACTTTCACCATCTGGGACGGACCGCAACCCTTACCGAAGTCATTGTTCAAGTTATTACGCAAGTTGAAATTTCGGCACACCATTTCTTATTTTGTTCCAAATAGCCGTTAGTTCTATTTAAAGTTTAGCAAGTATCAGCTCATTGTATTCCGATCTTATCTGTCTATAAACGACAATCCTTATAGGGTAAAAATTAGTACACCTTAGCGGCGGACCAAATCTTCGCATAAAGTACATCTGTTTTAAATAATGGACCTAAATCGACCAATGTCACAATAAGGTAATTTTGACTTCTGATTTCATCAATTTTCGAAAACCAAATTAACGGGTTTACCTTAAAAGGTGCGTATATAAACCGATTGTCCTTAATGGGATAAAAGTATATAAATGTACTATTTATATTGTAGTACACATCCCAAGGTTAGTTTGCCTTATATGGTAATGTGATAGTATCACGGATACCGATTAAAGGGAGACAAATCTTAAATTATAAATCAGTCATATCATTAATATCGTTGGAGAGAATGGAAATAATATTGTGTCAGTCATCATACAAAATTGTGTATACATCGACGAACTTAAAATTGAAAACAAAAACACCAATAATGATTGTTCCTCTTTAGCTAAGTGGTTAGTGCACTTGCCGCCTAATCTGGCGACTCGAGTTCAAATCCGAGTGAAGGCATGCATATGTCTGCCATATTCATAGAACGCTGACTGGTAAATAAAGGCTATGCTCGGCATTTTAACAACATCTTCAAGTGTTTCAGAAGGTCATTAACATGATCAAACAGAAAACAATGTTGTCATTGATATTAAAGTTAGACGTCTTTCCACACGGAGTTGTACGTAGGACTATTTTAAATATAGCAACACTGCTCAATGAAACATTACATTTAAACAACAGTGCTGTCTACTGGCTCTATAAGTGTACAAGCCTCGCTAATGTATATACTATAAATAAATGTCGTTAATGTATCGCTAATATACATTAAGACACCAGTGTCCTATACAAATTATATAAATGTACACGTCTCGCTAATGCATACTATATATAAATATGTCTTTAATGTTTCGCTAATAAAAGTTTTCGGAAAATCTTCTCCGGAGGGAAAACAACAGCAACAACAATAACAACAATAACAACAACATACCCACTTGAATGGACCACCTTATAGTATTGTTGTTATTCACAGTCGTTTTAGAAGCAAGTTTACGCGCCATGTTTAGAATACAGGCCTTTTGTAAAGCACTAAATTCTATTTTCAATATTTTGACCGTATAAGGAAATCAGTTAATCTGATGGTATCAGTTTGGCCTGGACTTGTTTTCAGTAAATACCAAATAAAAATCTAGTCATTGCCCGAATTTTTGGTCGAAAAAATGTAACGTTATACATAGTGACCCAACCCGGAACAACATTACCGTACCAACACAAGCATGTGATAGCTACTCGGAATGATGAAACTGGTTGAAAGAAGTTAGTAGCACATGGTTAGTATACTAACTGGTGATAGTTAACAAAAGGCACACGATTGAACATATGTTATTACTGATAACGCCGGTGACACCCGGTTATATACACCGATATACGGTGATATCACTATTTACTTATCTGTTATAATAAGTACAAGGTCAACTACACTTTGTTGTAACAAGCACAGCCTCTCTTCATCTACATCCTAGATCTTAACAACGTCCTCTAGTCAACGACTAAATCCTGGAAAAGAACGCCAGTATCAATTAAAACCTACTGGAACACGCCTTTAACAAACGTACAAAATACTTCGATAAGACCGCCTCATTGGTTAAGACAGCACAGTGCCGCTAAAGCCAGTTGCAATTGATATGTTAAGCCAGGAACACCCAATCAACTAGTCGGATTTGACTCTCCAATGCCACGACACGATTTGTACGGCAGATCCGCAGTCAGTACCTGTCAGTGGCTTCCAAAGCCTCTCTTCTCTTTCCGGACCACAGTCAGCTGGGTGTACTTTCTGGAGTTTTCCTAGTTCCCCGATGGCCAACCAGCGAGATGCACTTTCAATGAGCTTTTCTGGGACACGCTGCATGTCACCCAACGTGATATAGTTATATATACCTTTCTCCCGGTCAGATTCATTCCCTTGTCAACATATACCCCAACATGGTCCAAATATAGCTCCTGTAAATATTGTCACACATAAATACACGAATCCGGACCTTTGCAGAAAGGTTAGAACTAAACAACATTAGCAGTAAGCAGATACTTAGTTGAACCAACCCCAATCCACAACTAGATGTACTTTCTGAGACTCTACTCATCTTTCCGAAGACCTTCTCCTGGTCAGATAAATAACCACCGTGGTCTAAATATAGTTAATAATATCACAAATACACAGAACTTCGCAAAAAACTCGTCAAATGTCTGAATCACGCTCGGGGTGGCATACTTTCTGATGTTTTATACCGATCTCCCGGAGACCTTCTATTTTACCCACTATGGTCACTTGACTGTCATTGTAGTAATTCGTTCTCTCGTTCAGATTCATCTCCTGGTCAGAAAAATGCCCCGCCATGGTCTAACTATAGTTCCGTTGATGTATATAATGTCACAATAACACGGACATTTGCACACAACTCTGACACATGTCTGAATCACAACCAGCTAAATGTACTTTCTGATGTTATCCTGAGCTTCCATGAGACCTTCTTCCAATTCACGTGTGATATAGTTGAGTTCCACGATTGCACTAATTCGTACTCCCGGTCAGATTTCCCACCTGGTAAGAAAAATGCCCCACCATGGTCTTAAAACCAGACCAGCAGAACTCTGACAACTATTTGAACCACATCCAGCTGCATATTCTAAAAAAATGTTTAAGTTACAAATTTTCTAGGGTTCTTTTCAGCTGTTAAGCCGCTCAAGCACCCTTTGACATTTTAACTTCCCATAGTCATTGGGCTACCTGTGGAAACCGAAACTCGTGTCTCCCTGGGGAGACTATTTATCTCCTGTTGGTGTGACAGCCAACATCGATCTGCGGCGCCCAGGAATAAATATTGCCCTCCCATACCATTTTGCGCCATGGTGGAGTGGAACATGTGTGTCTTGCTCAGATAAATTAACCAGTGGTCCAGTGGGGGTTGAACCCGGGACCTCTCGATCCCGAGCGCGCACCCTACGTCTATGCCACCGCTCGGTTCCGCTCCCCACATAGTTGGAACTTTGCTGAGGTTTTGCTGAGGCATTCTTCCTATCCCGTGGCGTTGCTCTAATTTGTTCTCCTGGTCAGATTCATTCCTTGGTCAGGAAAATGCCCCACTGTGGTCTAAATATAGTTCTAGTTAATAGTGTCAATATAACGTAGACATTTACCAAAAGGTTAAAACAAACAACATCAACAGTAAACAAGCATTTACTAGTATATCAGTGTTTATCAAAAGGCTGTACTTTTATATTTCATGATATAGACCGTTTGTGAATCAGTGTTTCTCCGTTGAGTAGGTAAAGCGACAATCAGGCCTTAGACCCCAGTTGGATTCCTTGATCGTGTAGTTTATAGTTCCACTGGCGGCTTGCTTTTCGTCTCTCAAGGCAGGTCGGCACTGTACTGGTAGGCACTGGTTGGTGTAGGTTGGCACTGGTTGCCAATATTGGTACTGGTAGATACTGGCTGCACTGGTTGCCAATATTGGTATTGGTAGATACTGGCTGCACTGGTTGCCAATATTGGTATTGGTAGATACTGGCTGCACTGGTTGCCAATATTGGTATTGGTAGATACTGGCTGCACTGGTTGCCAATATTGGTATTGGTAGATACTGGCTGCACTGGTTGCCAATATTGGTATTGGTAGATACTGGCTGCCCTTGTTGCCAATATTGGTACTGGTAGATACTGGCAGCACTGTTTGCCAATATTGGTACTGGTAGATACTGGCTGCACTTGTTGCCAATATTGATATTGGTAGATACTTGTTGCACTGGTTGCCAATATTGGTATTGGTCGATACTGGTTGGCACTGGTTGCCAATTTTGGTATTGGTAGATACTGGCTGCACTGGTTGCCAATATTGGTACTGGTAGATACTGACTGTACTGGTTACCAATATTGGCGCTGTTTGGGACTGGCTGGCTCTGGCTGGCTCTGGTTGGTACTGGTAGAAACAATAAAAGGTTATGTCAACTTACTGTCCATGTCCAAGTATATGACTGGGGTATTAAAACAAACGTCAGACACATACAAACAGTTGGCACGTATTTAGTTTAAAATATCTTTCAAACACTTGATATATGCAATTACACAGTCCGTATCTGTCGTAGCTAGAGTCAGTTCCTAAACAGTCGTCACTGACTTCCAAAGTGGCTAAATCAACTATCGCATCTGTATGACCTGAAATCATATACTCAATTTTCTAAATTTCACAATGATTTGAATTTCATTTTGTTTGTGTTTAAACTTGTGTTGTTACGGCGTAACAGTACGTTGTAATGTCGTTTAGTCGGGTAGTTTAAGGAGTGCTGCATTTGTTTTTAGGATGATAGGGGTGTACGTGTATTATAATAACTGTGCATTATCTGTTTCAAATATAGATATAACCCACTAAACTGTGAAACTGTGTCAAGAGGAAGGACAAAGTCAAACAGCGAGTTTACAAATGATAATCTTACTCTTTATGCTGCAGGTTTCACAATTATCATTATATTTGTATCATACACCCACTCTTAGCTGGACTCTGAAGTTGAAGTGACATTGTGGTTATTGGTAATAGTCAGGTGAAAGCAATTAGGGTTCAATTTAAAGTCAATCCACCCTGTAGAGAGTACTACAAACTGTCACCTACGGCCGCTGAACAAAGAAAGGCAGCCTACGGCCGCTGAACAAAGAAAGGCAGCACCGGTACAAAGACCTGACCATCCCTTTGTGAAGGTGAAAATGGCTGTCTCAGTGTGGTTAGCAAATCCGTTCTAACATAACTTGTTTTTAATTCGTTAGATGAGGCGACGGACCGGTTCTGGTCGGTTATGTATTTTGCCCACGCAGTTTGATGCGAGTGTGTAGGTTACAACTCTCACTGGCATTTTATTCTTGTCAGACTCATTATCTTTACACTGGTCCAACCTGTCTAACTCATGAAAATGCTCTTCCAATATATGCACCAAGGAGGAAATTCCAATCTTATTTATTTAATTGTATCCTATCGCTTTGAATAGCACGACCATGTTCGGTTATATAATAACATAGCTTATGGTACCATGATAGATGGATGACACAATAGGAATGTCTGTCGAGTTCGATACAGTCTCATGGGATCACCGCTATTTTGTAAATTTCTTTGTTAAATTGGGCCATCCTGCAATTTTGCGGCGGGGACTTGGACTTTTAATCATGTGTTTGGCTTATGCGTGGGCATTGCTCATTGCAGTTGTGTTGTGGCGTTAATGATCTAGGTGCTCGGCTGGTTTAGTTGAGTGCTGCCTGCCCAGTCCGATTTCCTCCTACCTTTTCGATACATTAAGTCTTGTCCCAATTCCGCCGGTTTGTGTGTCGCAGGGGACTGTTTTCAGTCTCTCGCCACATTTAGAGATATTTTTAGAAATATTTGGAAGAGAAGTTAGTACAAGTACTGACTGCTAACCAAATCTAGAAATTTTAGCTGGCTAAAGGTAACTATCCTGTCCGATTATGAAAACGAAATGTTCAGCTGATCACTGCTTAATTAAATCAACGTTGTTTTGTAATCGACCTTGACTTGTATCAGTTGTAAGTGAATGTGTTTCCGAACTAGTTATACAATGGCCCGAATAAATACCTTACCATGTACGTATCCGGGTCTAACCAAGTAGATATATATTTATGATACTTGCAACTACCGACACGACACACGACACACGACACACGACACACGACACACGACACACGACACACGACACACGACACACGACACACGACACACGACACACGACACGACACGACACGACACGACACATCTTTATTTTAAGTCGGATTTCATTTACAACAAATAACATTACCGTGCACGCGTTTTGTAACGTTTAAAGGGAGGTAAAAAGAAATACTTAACATACTAAGATACATATTTGTTGCTTCCCTTGCATAAAGATAACAAAAAAGTCAAACGTTCGATCGGGAGCCATTAGCTAGTGAGATCACTTTTCTGTTAATGCTTCATGATAAAGAGGCACGATGACATACACGACATAATTGCAACATTATACAATTTCCGTTAGGGATTGTCCGGTTCATATCAGGATTAACATTATTCAATCAGACCTGAAATGTATAAAATTTATTTTAGGTTTTGAATCTGCAAACAATTATAGTAACAATCGTGCATACGTTTATATTTTGCTGTCCGGTAACGAAATAATAAAGAGACATTGTATTCAAACTATGCACACGATTCTTACACTGACAATTCTAGAAAGTAAAACTGTAAAACCTTATTTCTTGTTCCAATAATAATTAGATTGAGTTCGCCTCGCTAACAATAATTAATAAAGAACAATACTGAAAATGGATTTGAAAATTTGAGGTGGTCCAGTTAACGAAGTGGTATTTATGTAAGGTTTAACTACATACATAAATAAACGTCAATATAGTCGATTCAATAAGTAATACTAAGGAAGGAACTATCCCATTCGAAAGAATAGCAGTGAATACCGTTATATAGCTTATACCCAGTTAAACCTAGATAAACATAGCTTGTCTGCCGGACGATAGTATATTTGTAACTGTTCTCGATTGACATTGAAAGCACTGTACCTCATCATAATGTAGTCAAATACAATTCATATTCAAGTTCATTTAATTCATATTTAATCACTGATTACATGTCGAGGTCTGTCCCTAGTGTTCTTATCTTTACTTCATTGACAGGTTGGAGAACAATTGGTGCCACCTTGTCTGTAATAACATATTAGTACCAAGTGTTCTGAGAATTATAAATAATTCCAGCTAATGAATTGGTCAATGGTGTGATCATACGATTGTTATTTAGTCAATCAGCCGTAGATTCATGTTGGTTTCTTGTTTAATTAACGTTATTATCATCACTAAACATCGACACGTATCTCTGGACGGAATCTTCTGTGTAAAACATGTATTGTTACCGATAGCTTGGTATAATGCTTCATTAATTGCCTCCTTTTAATAATTTAGTGTCAATCAATGTAACCTCTTAATAAGTCATAAAGTTCAAGCTTTATTGTTGAATTGTCTCGATAATCCAGTCTTCCATTTGATGTTGTATCCTGGTTGTTATCCATCGGATATTCTTGAAGTGAAAGGTTCGAGTAATGATATGGCTGTTTAGTGCGCCAACAGCTATAGTGGTTCACCATTGAACGTTACCGATTTGCTACCACACTGATGATTGGTGTTGATTGGTAAGACTCGGGATGTACTGCAATCAGGAACGAAGTTTCTGATAGGCACATTGGCTGACTCTTTCAGTAGAAGTGACACTTTAATAAACACGCACGTTATCCCTTACATAGCAAGGGTTAGTTTTAGATAATGTCACATTAATGCAGACTGTGCTATTTAGATCAACAAGATAATCATGTTGAACAAATTGCCAATTAATCTGAGTTCACTGTAGAAATATGGTGTTACTTGACACATTGACGAACATTCTGAGAATTTCATAAATGTTGAAACAATAGAAGTCCTTCAGAAATTTGCTTAAATCTAACATTTAGATACCGAGGCGCAATTTACTCATTGACTGGGTTGATTCCATGACTGATAAACAACCTGTCTCAAATCCCCTAATTAGGGGACAAGACGGCTAGTATCGATCCTTTCTGATAATGTTTGTAAAATGTTGACAGAAAATCCATCGTAAAATTGATACACATCGCTTAATTTAAGTATCAATAGAACTGGCATTGTCACCAATAATGTGGCCAACTGTTTATGCATTGTGCATCTCAAATCATTTATCTTCATTTCAAATAGAATCGCTTAATATTCCATGGAATGATTGAATATAATTGACGTAATTACGTAATAATGGTACCACAAATGTATGGATTGTTTTGTATCCAAACACAATGGCTATTTGTTATCTTCACCGTTGACATTAATTTTTGACGACTTTACTCAGTAATAAAATGATTGAAGTATGGAACTATTATAAAAATGAAAAGAGTGTTCCTTATTGATGTTTCTAAATACCTCGACAGACGTGACCTTGTTCAGTTCATTATATTTGTTATTATTCATTTATATCATTGTTTGATGTTTTTATTAATAAAAAAACGACACCTCCTTCTATACCGCTCAATGTAATTTGCCAAGACTTCACACGAGTTGTCACCGGGCCCCGATCTCCCGAAACATCTCAATCTGAGCTAAATCTCATCTCAATGTGTCGTTTCTATTTCTGTATGATTTCTATCTGAGGAATTATTCAGACTTAGCATCAAATACAGCAAACCTTGTTCAGAGTTTATTACAGTAAATTTTAAGAGGCCCAACTTCAGATTTGTCTCAATTTCAGACGCTGGTTAGGACAAAATCTTAATTTGAGATGTGGTTTCTAATTGAGATGTTTCGGGAAATTGGGGAAGGATTGTCAACTTTTTAAGTTCCCCAAAGAAGCTCAAATACACCCCTTTGCTGGTAGAGATGTGTCAAGCGCGTTTATGTTTTGTTTGAGCCATCTTCGTTTTCTCAAAATATTGATATTGTAGTTACAACCTTTTCATTCTAAGCCATCGATATATTATTGATCCTTGTTATTGATGCTTATCCAATCAAAAAAAGCCGAGCCATGCATGTTGAACCAAAAACAGACAAAAACGTATCTCATGGTATCTGTTTAAGACTTCTCAAGATCCATTGATATTTGGGACAAACTACGTAGGCCTAATATAGTAACATTTGTCTCTTTTACATTAACGTAAAAAAACGTATGGTGTCATTTTTAGCACTGTTTCAGGTCCATTCAATACCAGTAAAGCAAGACAATTTAACAGATGAAAACTTCCGATAAGGACTATATTAACATATAGCACAGTAATATCAAAACCGGGATTTCACCAGAGTCACGGTATAATTGTAGGCCCATTGTGATATTTGTTGGTCGTCCCTGTAGATTCAGGATGGCATGCAACCCAGGGATAATTGGTTCACACACAAAGCCACTGTTGCCAGCAGTTTGTCCCAAAAGTCATGATATTATAACAACCCGTTTCAACAGCTGTGCAATCTAATAAAGGCATTATTGGCTTGGAGTCGTTATTTGTTAATTGACAATGGCAACCAAAAGTACCAAGGGACGTAATTTTTGTGATAAATGTTTCAAAAATGTGAACTGGATTTAATATGGCTATCGACGTTTGATACCATTTCACCATGACAACGGTTTGGTAAATTATGCCTTTGTTTTTGATATACGTCAAACTTAATTCGATGTATAAATGCCGATTTTTGTCCGGTTAGCATGTGCGCGTGTGCGAAATGATGTCTCAGAGCTCCTCACAGGGTTAAGCTACCTCAAAAGGAGCAACTGGATAGGTTTCACGAGCCATGATTATAGCGCATCGCATTGTAATGGACCTACCTACATAATCCTCTTCGGGCTGGTTTGCCCCTAAGACCATCACTATAGAACGCCAATGACTTCTATCAGCAGCTAGTCACTCCACTTGACCAATGTCAAGCCTCTGACAGTTCTCAATTCGTTGATCTTCACTAGGTTTCCTTGGGTCTTCTTCCATTTCTCTTTCCTGTTGAAGCTCATCTCATAGCTACCCGTGGGATAGAATCTGGCTTCATTCGACTGACATGTCCTATCCAGCTTCGTCTCTGGATTTCTGCAGAGATTGGAGGTGTGTTGGTTCTCCATTGTAGAGGAACTCTTGGCTGTTTTTACCCTGTATATAATGTATATGCTAGTTGGCTTATCACTACATATGGCGCCATGTGCAGGGTGATGTCACCAAGGTTTGGAATGACGCCATGTATGTGGTAATGTCACAAAGGTTTGGTATGATGTCATTCGCAGAGTGATGTCACCAAGGTTTGGTATAATGTCATGTGCAGGGTGACGTCACGAAGGTTTGGTATGATGTCATGCGCAGAGTGATGTCACCAAGGTTTGGTATAATGTCATGTGCAGGGTGACGTCACCAAGGTGTGGTATAATGACATGTGCATGGTGACGTCACCAAGGTGTGGTACAATGACATGTGCAGGGTGACGTCACGAAGGTTTGGTATGATGTCATGTACAGGGTGACGTCACCAAGGTTTGGTATAATGTCATGTACAGGGTGACGTCACCAAGGTGTGGTATAATGTCATGTGCAGGGTGATGTCACCAAGGTTTGGTATAATGACATGTGCAGGGTGATGTCACCAATGTTCGGTATAGTGTCATGTTCAGGTTGACGTCACCAAGGTATGGCATAATGCCATGTGCAAGGTGACGTCACCAAGGTTTGTTATAGTGTCATGTGTTTACCACATAATGTCACAGTCTGACGATAGCTACCCTGAGTGAATAAGACAGTGTCTCCAAGTCGATCTCTCAACTATTTGTACTTAGTTAAGTTTTCAAAGCACTAGAAAGCATCGCAGCAACAATTATATCCTTCGGGACTATCTATATATTGTATTTATGACAGACAATCTTCATTATAACAGCCTACATTTAACGATAAACGAATTTCGAATACCCTAATGTATACTAGATTTAAATGCATTACTTTTATGATAAAACTTCCAACCACTGTACAAAGTCGGCAGGCAGTTGTTAACATTTTAGTGAAACATTCGACATGTTTTATATGCCTGTTGTACAAATACAGACATCTTGGGGACATCCAATATCGTAAAACATGTTGCAACGTAATTACATATGTTCTCATTCTTTCTAAATATATATTTATGTCATACTTTAACAGTATGATAATGGCTTGCTACTTGTGCAATATGGATACCAATGTTATACGAGCTATTGGAATATTACATAAAGTGCCATTAGGGAATGCTTTAAGATTCAAAGAAAACTTAATGTTATATGTATTGCATGTTGTGTTTCAGCAATGATGTTTTTTTTTATGTAATTGAACAAATGTTTACAAATGTATTTTGATATATATCTGTATTTCCCCGAACGCTTACATTTAGTTTTTTTTACCCAGTGAGCACTATTAGTGATACATAAATTTTCTCCTCTGTTTAATGAAACATAAAATATCACTTACCATGATAATTATATTGATGGTTATTAATGTCAACCTTTTGTTTGGAGCAATCAAGTTACCAATACGTAAATGTGACTATGTTTCAATGTTAAAACACTTTTAAATAACACGCACCTAATTTTGAAGCACATATTGAGACCAATCGTAAGAGCTCGGCCATTTCCGTTTGTCTCCGGTAAAAAAACCGAGGTGATCAGAATGATATTGAGATGTTTAGGGTGACTGTGGCCATGGCATAGACGGACTATGAGTTTTTGATAATTTTGGTAAGGATTGAATATGAATTTGTTAAGTAATCCAACAGAGCCTTTACTTCTTCATACGGTGTTATAAGTTGGGACTGATTGTGACATACGGGTAGATCTCTACTCCGAACAACCCAGGTTGCAACTTTTATGTAACTGGCAACCACTGTTCATGTGTTCAGTTTTCATAAATGTGGACATTAAGTCAAGTCAAATATTTTGTTTGTTATTTGTTTACAAGGTCTTGTGTTTTATTTGATGCGCATTCGGATAAATTTTGTTTTAATTTAGATTGAAACTGAAACTTAATCCATTTTAGATTAGTTTCCTATAATTGGGAATGCAGCAGAAATGCTTTTACCACTGTGCACGCGCAGTGAAATATTGCCCGTTTCTTCTTGTTTCTTTCTAATTGTCCAACAGAATGATTGAAAGTGTTTTCGGACCTGACACACGTGTGTGATGAACTCCAATACGATGTAGAACGGAAGTATTCGCTGCTTGTTAGTGTTATTGAAATGATTTTGTTCTTGTTTGCGTGAAGTGTGCAGATAGAAGTATAGTTAAGATCTCTGTGTACACCTGGACAGGAAGTCAGGCTATCATACCTAGATAATATTGTGTAATCTATCAATTATCATATTTTTTGATAGCTTCGTTTTATTCTGGGTTTGATTATCCTATGTTTGCGGGTGCAAAGGAAACAATTTCATGAGAAAAGAGCAGATTTGTGAGTTGTCTTTATTAACTTAAGGTATGTTTGACAGACTACTGGAATGCCAGTCAGGGTCCAAAACACACATGGTTGCCCTCATAAATAATATTGATAATATGCAATGCAAAAGGACCAAAAAGTAACATTCCATAGCAACCATATGTGTGTCATATTTTCATTGTATGCATATGCTAAATCCAGAGGTGCTAGGTGTCCTGGGCATGCTCTACCGGAATGAGGCCTATGGACATTGTTTCTTGGCTGTCTAATTTTACATGCCCAATAGATTAAACGGTTCGCGATATTTTTGGATTTGAACATCGTTGTATCAACATAAGAGTATGCAAGCCCTCTAGATACCGGTGGAGAAATCAATCTACGTCGCTAGGCTGCATTCATGCACGCGTGGGTGAGTCCGTAGAGGGAGGCAATGTGTTAGTGGATGCGGGCGATTGTTTATTAAATCCCTTTAATTAATTATTGATGGATTAGAAAGATGATTCATATATATAGAGCCTACAGTCTTGTACAATCCATTGCTTTCAATTGGCAATTCTTCCATCAGGACAGTGTCGCCCGCTGCGCTTTCCATTTCAGAGTTCTCAGGAGTTCTATTACAACCGTTCCAAGCTGCTAATATCAATAAACAACAAAGTGTCCCAGGAGGCATCACGTTAAAAGGTAAAGTCATAGTGCTTTACTACAGTTTCTCATGCATGGCACAATCGTTATGGATTTGTAAATCATACTGAAACTAAACTGAGCAACCAGGCATGCTGAGACCCATGCGTTGAAAGGACGTTTCACGCTGAAACGCGCATCTTGAAACTAAGACCTCTAAAAAAGCAAGTGGTCCCGAAGGTAGTCACAGAATGTAACAGAACAATTGAGCAGCTTGCTGGTTTTGGAATCGGTTATTACACAATTGAAGAGTCGACTAAATGCTGCGTTATCAATCGAATATATTTTCCATGTAATCACATCGAATTAACTTTCTTTCTTATATAATTAGTCTACATACATATCGTCTACCATTTATCTGCACATCTAACATGATTTATTGTCAAGTATATTTTCCAACCAATTGTCTCAGAGTACACACTCACTCAGTCGGAACGGAACGGCTACAGTATATTAGCCAAAACCATACGTCACTTCCGTAGCGGAAATAAATGTATGCCCCCCATACTTTTTATATCTTAAGGTACGTAATGTCAGTGACTGATGCCGAGCATAGCCTTTATTTGTCAGTCATATTTACGCTGAATATGGCAGGCATATAAAATATGATGTGTCTCCATCCGGGTTTGAGCCCTGGTCGCCGGATAAGGCGGCAAGCGCCCTAACCACCGAGCTAGGAAAAATCATTATTGTACACCCAGTTGAAACCCAATGGCTATGACCATTGGCTGAACGTACGGATAACCAGTGCATGTCGATGATTCACATAATTGTGACAGAGCACGGCATATGGACCTGGCCATTATATCCCAATCAAAGAACGACAGTAGGAGGGGTCGCTCTGTCAACGACCATCAGAATAATTAACTAAGTGTGCGATACGACGCAATAAAAAGAGGGGGACAATCAAAAAGCATTATCCACCGTCGGACACAAAGTAGTGAAATGTCACACGTATGTCTGAAACAGAATCCAAGCGATGTCAGGTTTTTGTTTTGTTTCTCAACTGTTTTAATGGATTTTAAAGCTCCATTAGTTAGTTAAACAAACACGGGTGTCAACACTTTTCCCCAA
This sequence comes from Spisula subtruncata, assembly GCA_963678985.1. Lineage (NCBI taxonomy): Eukaryota > Metazoa > Mollusca > Bivalvia > Venerida > Mactridae > Spisula > Spisula subtruncata. The sequence continues at coordinate 12,423,158 of OY787662.1, read as the reverse complement.
GACTGAAACCTAATATAAACGATCTTAAAATCCTCAGAATACGTTGTAAAATTTAATATACTACTACGTTTCCGTGAAATCGCATCTGGAGTTTGAGCTTTTACCATGTCATTTTAATAAACTGATCTTTTTGCTAATAAAGTTATATTGATGTTTGTGTGTGTATATGTATAATTAATTATTTATTACCATGTTGTATAAAATTTGATTTATAGGGGGCACAGATGTATGATGCTTAACAACAACAACAATTCTTAGAGAAAATAAGTATACAAACGTACTAATTTTAATCGTTATTCCTTAAAGAGTAGATACCAGAATATTTTGACTTCAAAAGTGTTGTCAATATTTGTAATTTTTATATCGCAATGCTATGAACTCTACCCAAGAATAACTTGTTTGCAAAAGTGAAAACGTACGCTGATAACTTTTAAACAAAATCTACATTAACTTCTCATTCTTTAACCGAATAAGAAAAATGTACATTTAGGTAACATCTATCGGTGATAAGGGCAAAGTGTAAGTGCTATTACTAGGAGTCAAGTAAACGACCTTAATTATTATTAACGTTCAAAGTAATGACTTTAAGGAAATGTTAAACGTAGTTTCACAATTGTCAAAGTACTTTAAAGGTCGTCAAGGAAATGTTAATCTATCATTTATTTTCTGTCCTACGGATCCCATAACTGTTCAACTCTGAGAGTGAATAGAATTAAACAGTGACCGCAGTCAAGCCAAGTCATAAACATCTCTTAAACAGGCCACATTGATCGCTTGTCATTGTTGTCCCATGGCGGCATAATGGCTACAACACGTGTCTGTCCCGTAACGCCAACTTGATTTCCATATTACGCGTACTCGATTCTGAACGTTCTCGGATTAAAATTATGGAAATCGGTGGAAAACAAAAACAAACCACCAAGCGTTTCCGTAATCATGACTAGGTCTGCATTATTTTTGATAAATGCATATTCGATTTCAATAGCAAATGACTTTCTGCAAACTATTAAACGGACAAAAATGGAACTTATGACACAAATATTCTACCTTTGAATAAACTGTTCGGTTGGAAATAGCTTTTGTGACGCAGTTGGTTTAAGAACTCCCCATTGAAACTTTAATACTTTATTTAATTATGTTGGTCCGTTGACGTTTGTGTAGTGGTTAGAACGTCCGCCTCGGAACCTTGAAAACAGACGTTTGTAGTATTTTGTATTTTTTTTTACCAATTTAATTACCTGTTGAGAGTTTTTTTTCATTGATGAAAATTCGGTCGGCATGTCGCCAGATTGCGGATTTCACCCAGTGTCTCAACTTTCTCATTTAACTGGAAAAAAGCGAAAACATACAAACTGTCTGTCAGAGATTGATGAGTCTCAGGCTAATTGTGTTTACCAATATCAGAAGATTAGAAAAAGTTCTTAAAAAAAAAATTAACCGAATTCCGAGTTAAACATACGTTAAATGAATATTTGAAAAATTAATTTCTCTTCTTGCCGCATAAAGACAAACTGTTCGTAGAATGATAAAGGTTGAATTGTGGGAACTAAATAACGTTTTATTTAATTGTAGTTTTCTCTACGGACATAGCTGCCTTATATCTCGCGCCAAATTGTAACAAATGATGAATGACATGCGCTCTGGGCTTACTGTTTGAATGTCGACATGAGATGTTGCTTTTACAAAGCTCAGACAATGGCGAGAACAAATGACGGTGCAGTTTTGTTATTGTGAATATGAATATTCGCTTTAATACCGAATCCTTGGTTTATTGCAGTGAATGAGTTTAATAAAATGGACATTTACTATGTATTCACTTGCTATGGAATCTGAATAATAACATGCTTGTTGAGCTATCAGCAGTTACATCCACTGTACAGTGTTTAAACGAACCAACTTTCGTTTGACCACGTACGAGCATATATAATTAAACTACACTAAATCATATAATTTACCGGCAATTACAGACAGTTTTGCTCGCAATAAGTCATATAAGTTGATTATCACTTGTGCACATATACATGTATAATCATGTCATATAGCTTCGCAAGAAATGATACATTGATTTAGTGCATAAGCTGTGAACTAAGCAAAACAAGCAAACAAGTCAATAAACTTCTGGCAGTGCACCTTGTAAAGAGAAACAACCTCTGTGTGTATCACAAATTAGGTTAATTATGAAATGTTGATTTTTGCAAAGACCTTAGGTCTTCGATTTTTGTAATTATTTAAATGCGAAATTGATCGCTAATATATGTCCTTATCGATTCTTGAACATTGTACTCCATAACTTTCAAATCCATTAATGTTTCACTTATTCCAGTTTTAGATTGTGTCCGTAATAAGTTTGTGACATCTTCATCAGTTGATTCATATAGAATCCTCAGACAGGATCGATAGGTGATTAAGGACATAATGCCAGTTTTAGTCTCCACTTATTTGCCATCATTGATTTCATTACTTGTTAATTGAATAAGGATCCTACGTAATCTGTTCCCTATAATACCCAGATCTTATCTGATTTGTAACCAATATCCTCCAGTGTGTCGGATGTGTCCCCCGGGGTATAGCAGCCATAGTATCCATATCAGCGCTGTAAGGGGTCGCTGCTCGCTCGAGTAATCCATTCTATCTAGACATATGTTGCATACCTGTTTCTTTCAGTTATATTTACGATAACCAAGTCTGGTAGCAGGCTATATAGCATTTCCCATCAGTATTTTATTGCACAACAACTGTGTGAAAACAGACTTTATTATTTCCTCCGCTATGAAAAATTCGTAAAAATCATAATCTCAATGGCATGCACTTAAGATACTTACAGCAGTATATCAACTGGAATGAATTTCAAATGTTTATATCCTAAGGAATATTTCAAACACATAATAATTTTATACTTGAAGGTCACAGATAAAGGATTATGCATTTATGTTTGAGAAAAAAATAAAAAAAAATACTATGACGAAAACTAGATTCATTGTGTTGTAAAATACTGACCACAATTTAGATGGCCGTTTGACTGTTTTATATATTTACAAAATATAAGTATATACCATTTACTTCTTAAACCACACAACAATGACTATTTCTTACATGCAGGGGACTGACATCATTTCAACATTTATACAATTGTAAGCCTGGTAACACTGAACTCAATAACGCTAAAACTTTAAAGTTATTTGTATTAAACTTAATGACGTAACATGTGTGTTTGTTTCTCGTCAAAACGATGTATGTTGTATTGTAAAGTAGGTAATGGCTGGCTTTCTTTCAAAGTTAAAACATGGGAAGAGTATAAATAATCGAGATCATAACTTAGACAGTTCTTGGAAATTGTTGAGATGCAAAGATATCATTTGTTTCAATTATCGGCGGCAGTTATCTATTTTCTTTCTTCAAAATTGTTTCTTTTAATAAAATTGACTGTTAACGGGCTTTTATTACCGAGTAATAATTTAATATGATGCTAACTCACTCAGTATCCGATATTCCGCTCTCTTCCAATTCCGCGCATGCGCAGAGGCGAGTTTGATTCTCATCGCTGTAGCAGACGAACAACGAGTTTAACTCATAGATGCTAAACTTAGCTGCTGACCTTACAAAATATGTGACCTCTCTTAGAACAACCGTTATTCTTGGTCAAAATGGCCTATATTTGGATATTAAATGGATATTTATTAATTCTTTGTGTACTATGTTCGGTTTGGATACCTACTGAAGCCGGTAAGTCGGTTATTTCAACCTTTCTTGTTACCTTTAAACTAAGAAAGTTTTCCCAACTTTCTGAGCAAGTGCCAAGAACTTCTCTTCTTCTCTTCGCATCTACTGTGAGAATTTATAAGAAATGTTGTAATGCTTACATGTTGTATCTTCCAGTAAACTGGAACCCATATAGACCCGCATGCTGTACGAATGCACAATTTATCGTTTGTCAAAATCTGTTTTACTGTTATTATTTATAAATATGTGCATTCATACTTACACCAAAGTGGAGTTTATATCTGAAGCAACATTCCATTCATGTTTTTTTTTGCTCCTAATTGCCGGGTATTTATAGAAAATTCACGTATGATGGTTTCTTTCTCAACATAGATTTTAAGCTACGAGTATGATTCCTTGTGCAATATGTATACTAGTATATTTTAGTGGAGTATTTTTGGAGTTACAAGTTGTTTTGTTGGCCAGTACATACAGGTACATTGTTACCTATATCTTTACTCAGTCCAAGACCTGCTGTTCTGATAGTATATAAAATTCATAACCAGTTCCATGTAGGAATACACGTATTAATCTGATGGGGGCTTTAGCTAGTATTATTTCATGCTTTTCGACACCTGGATTATAGACCCACCGTACATACATAAATTTACTTCAGTAGTTTCACAACTATGTTTGTGGTACCACAGATAACTGTATCGCTGAAAACGAAAACAAACCCCGAAAAATATTTTTTTTGTTGAAAATTTATATTTTGTATAAATACCGATATATTTTATAAAACCTTTTTTCGTTTTCAAATTGTCTTTATCAATGGTGCAGTTACCTGCGTGGTGTACTATTTTTAAATCAAAAGCTGATTATGAGTTCAAAACCGATCTAGTTATATGGTTATAATTATAAAGAAAATAGTGGAGCTTTTGTTAGCATTCTTATATTTTGATGTTTCAAGACGTTTGAGCCATATTCAGTTTTCTAATTATCATACATTGAGTTGGAATTATTTGACGTGACATTAGTGTGCTTTATGACGAACTGTGTTACTTAAGTATAATGAAGATGCATTTAATACGCAAGAGTATGAATGTATTTGTACTTAATTTTTGTTTTGAATATCCTATCTTCTCATTTTATAAGACAGTGGCGTCTAGACTATTTAAAATGTGATAACTTATAAGTGTGGGTAATGTAATCATAACTTGAATCTATTCTCGTAGAAGTTTCTGCAGAACTGAAATACTGCAATTTGCTCTTTGTCCCAACCGGAGAAACAAGTGGTAAAACTGAAGTTGATATTTCGCTCAAGTGCTTAGATTCCAAGATATGTAGATATGGAATTATAACTCAAGGCGGGGTCTGCGATAAAAACGTAACCTGTTTCCTGTTTCAGCATACATCATAAAAACGTGTAATTATTCTAGATTAAAATCTCCTCTGGGAAGATTCATTGGTATGCAAGTTGTCGAACTCTCCTAACTCGCCTTCTGAGGAGGTGCGAAAATTGAAAAAGCGCGCGTTACGTTTTCCGAATTTTCCGAATTAGCATGTAAAACAATATCCGACTTGATTTAAAGTGAATATTTGGGACTATGTATGGTAATATCTGTCATAAATCATAGCTCAGGGTTTTGAAAAGTCAAAACAGAGTTAATTAAATTGGAGAGAAGGCTCGTGACTCATTGAGCGCCTGAAACGTTGGATAACTTCCAGTATACTGTATAATCTAGGCTATTTCGCTGTGCTCTTTCCTGTTTTTCAGTGATAAATCGTTTCAGCTAACACACATGTTCTTCGTTTGTTTATCATTATCGTACATAATCTGTAGCATACGAGTGTATTCTACTCGTATGTATGTTGTATCATGAGAAATGTTTCTTACATACGACCTACATTCTCGATCAGTTGTATACCGACTGTCTGAAGTTTTGACACAAATGGAATAGAACTTGTTTTCAAATTATTTGAATGGATTTGAATATCTGATTGTTAATCCATTTATAACATTTCACTTGAGCAATATAGTATGTTTTTATGCAAAATCAAAGAGGTTCTTTGGACCTGTTTGGCAAAACTATGGCATCATTGGTTTACAATATTAAACTATGAATGACATCAAATTTGTATTTACACGGAAGCTCATCATTGAGCGTTTAAGACTGACAAACGACTGCTCTGGTTACTCGTCTAATAATGATAGTTTTATCAAAATAGTGTGGTTTGTAATAGATCTAGCCGGAATTATCATTAAATACCAAGGATTCGTAGGTAGTTCGTTCAAGACATTCTCTAGTTATCAATATACAAACAATGGTTCGAAGTAATTATTATTCAATGATGGTTAAGTTACCTTGTTTAGTTAATAAGCTATCTTAGGATACTCTGTGTACTATCCGTATCATTTATTCTTTACAAGGTTTTTGGACTTTAGTTGAGCAACATTATTTAATCATTTAGCTATCTTAGAATACTATCCATATCATTTATTCCTTACTAAGTTCAAGTTCCTTTGAAATCATCTTGTTTTTATCTTATGTATATATCAATTCTACTTAATACTTTAATATAGTACCATTACATGCCTTCCAATTTCTCCCCAGTCTCTAGTCAGCTCAATTATTCCATGATTAACAACACGCCATGTTTTCATTTGTTTGGTTTTTTTTCTGGAATCGTGAGGTAAGATAGAATTGATTACTGTTCATTGTGTTCAGTTGGATCACGGTACAATTAGATTAGTTTCTCAATGTTTTGTTTAATTAAGAACATAGCTATTATCTGATCAGCCAGTTGTCATTACATTATTTAGATTATACTCGATAGTTAGAAGGATACCGATGTTTTAAATCTTATACAGTCGCGTGAGAACGCGCTATGAAAACTATAACGTCAAGCTTATTAAGCAAACATGTATTCAAGGGTCCCATTGGCTATTTTATCTTCATCGATGTCATCATCACCAACGTCATCATTATCATCATCGTTATAATCATCATCAACATCATCATCATCATCATCATCATCATCATCATCAACATCAACATCATCATCATCAATATCATCATCAATATCGTCATCATCAATATCATCATCAATATCATCATCAGCATCATCATCATTATCATCATCAATATCATCATCAATATCATCATCATCATCAATATCATAATCATTATCATCAACAATATCATCATCAACATCATCATCAACACCACCATCATCATCGTTTTCATCGTCATCAACAACATCATCAATATAAGACATCGTGAAAATGAACATCATCGATGCAACCAACGCCACCAATATCGCAATCATCATTATCGCATCAACAACAACAACAACAACAACATATGACAACCACATGTGACACCAGAGGGCTGGTTTTGTAAGAATGATTTAACTTATACTTATTTCTACCAGAAATCGATGTTAATGAGTGAGTTTACAGAAAGACGTGGAACATATAATACAACTCAACTTCTTGTGAACTATATAGAGTTCTAGTATTTCTATAGACGATTATACAATCAAGTCTGGTGTTATTGTCCGTACCATCAATACATGCTGATATATATCGTACTCTAGTGACATGCTAGCATACATAATCTAGTCTCCGGGCTAGATTTCGTCTCAGATACTATCAATTAAAAGGTAGTGAATAATACCACTTGTTCGAGGAAAGTTGGCTAGATATATTGTCTGCCATGAAACGACCACACGCGAGTTGTGTACTTTATAAGTTACGTGTGTAAAATTGCGAAGTTACTTCATTTGGGTCAATAAATGATGATAAGAGAAGTGTACATGTAACCATATTTGTATACAGGGCTTTTCCCCAACAGTTGCATGTTGAAAAGTGCTTTATAATGCCACACATGCCATATAGAGAACTCTTTTAGAGACAACGTAAATTTATTGTGCAAGTAGGTGTCATACAAGTATCATTTAGTCGTAGCCTACAAGTATACATGGATTTTATCATAAGTAAATCGTACCAGTGAAGGTCTTATTATCGAGGTGGTCTAGAAGTCTAAGCGAAGGTACAGTGAATGGAACATTGAACGTATTGATATCAGCTATAATTCCTGACCTTCAAGTCCAGTGCACCCTAGCAATTTAGAGTATAAATGCATCAATATATCCGGGGAAAATTAACTCTTAAAAGCGCGTTTTGAAAGCAATAATTTTCTACCATATTAATAATTTACCACCAGTTGACCTGGCGTTTCTGATGAGTAAAGCATTTAGAAATCTACCAGACTATGTATTATGCCGGCTTAGCTGGCTTTAGTAAGCATTATACAGGATGTATATCAAGGCTAAGCATACATATTATACGTAAATGATAGATTAATTACAGCCTGTATGTAGGATCAACTGCTGATTATATCTCATGTATTATAATGATACCCATCTATTTGTCTTCTCAAGCTGAGATTTATTCATGCCAAGTACAAATGGTTTCCAAGACATACATTTGTAGCATATTTGCTGTACGGTGTAACCCCAACTTACCAGTACTTCGTACTGTTATTCGGATGGTTTATATGTTGTGTGTTGCTTGTTAGTGTGGGTTTCCGTACTTCGTCGATTCTGCTGAGAGTTGCCTTTCCTGTCTGCTTTGTAATTGTCGTTTTGAAAATGCAGAAAAGGGAATTGCGATAACTGCAAAAGTAACTGTTGTTTAAGGCAACGGAATATCTGCATTGTTGTATCTGCACATGCTCAGCTGGCCAAGTGGGGTAGTTTTTTTTATCATTTATATTATATGTATAGTCACTCAGACGATCTAATTAAGTTCTAATACGTTTACTCATTCGTCATAGAAATATTTAATAAAGCTTATATTGTTTGATGTTCTTGGAACTAATTCCTGTAGTATCACGTTTTATACTTCCGCTATACTGGCGCTGTGTTTGGTCGTTAGACCAAAACTCATGGGGTCTCTGTTTCTCGTTATATGCTGAAAATATGGACGGGTACGATTATCTTTAGCTGTATTATTAATTTAATGCACTGCAACGTCAAGGATCCGGTATGATTCCAGCAAAATGCTTATAACATGCTTAGGATATATGGCCAATATATTGTACGTATGCGTTACAGAACCACTATATCATTTTGATTTGGCCTTGTGCATGTATAACATATGATTGCAGCAGTTTGAAGTAAACTTCAAATGACAACATCGTAAAACAATGAGAGTTGAATGATTAGTTGTCTGGTGTTACCTACATATAGTGCGGGTTCAGCTGCATATACAGTATTCATTACATCAACAATTTATGAGTTGAAAATATGGATCTACAATATGGCAATATTCTCAGGAACTGACTCTGAGAGTATCCTGGTCCCAATACTGGTTCAACATATAACCCTGTGGCTCTGTGGAAATATATCCTTATTGCAATAAAAAGCAATTCTACTAGTTCTATGTGGCTGCATAACATCATGGTCTACAGAAGAAGGGCATGAACACTCAAGTTTATATCCCACATGTGTTACAGTATACACTGCCCTTCAAAAGTTCATTAACACTCCTAAAATTAAATGATTTTCTTAAATTGACAACCGCGAAAATTTAAATGTTTTATTTCAGTTAAATGCTGATCAACACTACATGGTTTGGAAGAGACCATGGCATTACACATGTGTTTGTCAATGTAGATATATCGAATCTTTTATAATTTGAGACGTGTGAAGGAACTTTTGGAGGGCAGTGTGTTGCGTTTTAATTTTATAACATTACAGACGCACACATCCTTGGGCGTTGCCTGTTTTAACACGAGCAGTGTTCTTTGTAATACGATTTCGTTTTGAGTTGCAGTGTCGTTATGGCGCCGGATAAAATTACACCCATTAAGGAAGCACGTTTTAATAAATCATTGTGTGCTTAATTAAACAAATTGTTTCGCGAGGTTGTGTACAGTTACAGTGTTCTAAACAATGAAATATTGTCGCATTAATTATATAATGTCATTTATTAACCCATGAAAAATTAAAGTGCGATATTTTGTATCTGACTCGTTTGTTTAGGTCACACATCTGTTTACATTGCAAAGGTACATACATATTGAAATTTAACTTTAGAATTTTGTAAACTTATAAACTTATAGTCGATTTAGTAAGTATAAATTCTAACGAGAGAACTAACCCATTAAAAAGAAAAGCGGGGATTACCGCTAACTCAGGTACATGTTAGCTAAACCTAGACAAACACAGTTTACCTGACAAACGACTCGATGTTGACAAACGATTTTCATTTGACTTTGAAAGTACTTTTTCACTCTCTATAGTAACCGGAAGAACTATCAGACGCATCCCACGCAGGCTTTCACTTTCATTCGCCAAATTTCCGTCTGATAGTCGTCTAAATCTCTAGTAATTAGAGACAGTCGACAGCTCCGTCTGGCGCATTTCTTGTTTCACATCTTGCTCCGTAGTTAACCAATTAACCCAGACGTACTCAAACAACATGTTCTATTGGCAACAGTTTCTGCTGTTTTTGTGGTACAGGGCTTTTATTTGACTCTTGAAACCTATTTTGTCTTTGAATATGTGAGCTGAAGTGTCAAATTGATTTAATATACTTTTAATACAAATTTCCTTACAATACTTGATGATTCTTGAAAAAATTGAGAGTCAGGAGTCAATTTGAATCTTCACTTTTGGAGGATAGTGAAGCCCTAATGGTACCAACGGGTATGTTACACTTGATATCTTTTGAGGCATTATCCTGCATTAGAAAACCTTTGAACAAGTGTATCTAAAGTACATAACCGTATGTCTGAAGGTGTAGGGGTTTATGTTTTCTAATGACTGGCTGTGAATACATGTGGTTTTCATTAGCAAAGCCTGCATAGCTATCATCGCTTCTTTCACTTTGTTGTTCTGTTCTCATGGCGCATTTTAAAAGACATTTATACCCGACGTTGCTAAGTTCAAACTCAGTTATTTCCTTTAATGTTTTATAATTAACAACACACTTGCATGCGCTAAACACTGAAGTATTGTACTAGTCTTGTATTGTGCAAGTTAAACGGTATTACTGTTATAGCTTGACCAGATTTAGTAGGCACTCCGGACATATTCCGTGCATATTTCGGAATAAGTCGGTGCAAAAATAAACACATATTTTCGATAAGTACCGACTACGCTTACGGAAAATAATACACGCTTCCGAAGTTTAATGAGTGCCTACTAAATCTGGTCAAGCTATATATGACCGATTGTTATTGTTTTTACCGATCTTAACATGAAAACACCGGCTTGGTTTTGCTCATGCGAAGACAAGACGCACAAGAAAGCTATGAACAGCTTGTGGGATCGCCGTGCTTCTACACCGGAGCCGTTCCACGTCCATTCATGGTACTGTGCATGCGTAACCTGGGATATTTCATTGTAATTATTATCACAACATGACGTATGATTGTTTCTAAGAATTGTGTAACTCTATTAAAACAAATAGTGCGTTGCAATTAAGCATGGACATGTGCATTGGTTCCAGCTGTGCAATAATATTCGTTCATTCATTCAACAGCACGTTCCTGTTGATTTGAAAAAATACTCCACACTTTGCCTATATACTACTAGAATCACTAGCATACTACGTTTGGTATTGCGATATTTGAGCGTGACATCGTATCCAAAGTTTTTATCGAACGACAGACATCTATCTACATCACAGACAACGGCAATAAATTCTTCATGAATACCAAATCGCTTTTAAAGTATGCTTGAATCAACAGTAACATCTAAAAGACATTTCCCAAACTGTTGAAAGAATATCTAAGTAACGGATCACTAAAGGATGATATGCGGCCCTCACTAAATCTGAAGTAATGATTGCCAAAGAGAATTCGTTCTGTTATCCAATCGTCTAACGATCGCAGGGTCTGTAATACTAGTATCACAATCGCTGTGGAAAAACATTCGTGTATTTGTTTTTCTATGAGGGTTTATACAACGACTCATATTGCAGTCTGGTGGCCAGACAGAATGAATAAGGTGGCCTAGAGGTAGGGCGCGCGCTTCGGGATCAAGAGGTCCCGGGTTCGACCCCCCTCTGGACCACTGGTTAACATCTCTGAGCAAGACCCACAGCTCCACTCCACCATGGTGTAAAATGGTACTTGTGAGGGCAGTGTCTATTCCTGGGCGCTGCAGATCGATGTTGGCTGCCAAACCACAGGAGAGAAATAGTCTCCCCAGGGAGACACACGTGTAGGTTTCTATATGTAGCCCAATGACCAGGGGAAGTTGAAATGTCAAAGGGTGATTGAGCGGCCTAACAGCTGAAAAGAGCCCTAGAAAATTGGTAACTTAACTTTTTCTTATAAGCAACTTGACAGTCCCGCAATGTGAGCGTGGTTCCTGAACAACTAGGCTGCTAGGCTACTAATTTCATGCGTATTGTGCTCAAAAAGACAACATTCAACGTCTACAATCGTCAGTACAGTAACGGCTGAATCAATTACTTTATGCAGTACTTTAAATTTCCACTAAGCAAACCACTTACATGCAATTGTTAAAAAAACAACGTACCGGTATTCAGTTTAGAACGTAAATGGTCTGCCGATGATCTTCGTATCGGACATGTACTGTATGAGTGCAGTGTCGTATTGTAAATAGCTTAATCTATACTAAAACTGTTCTATATTCTTCTATTCTAACCCATTCGTACCCATTGCTTAGCCAATGTTTCACTTAACATGCCATCCATGCATTGTTAATAATTAATGCACATCTGGAGAAATGTCGTGTCCCTGAACTAGCCTATAGGCGGCAATACACACAAAAACACAGAACGCCAAGAACGGCTGATTTCCTCATTAGAAGAATTAAAGAGTGCACGAAGCGATCAGTTGATTTATCATTTACTGTATTCAGCCAGAACACATGTAGAATCATGCTGCACGCGCTGCACGCACTGCACGCATCCTTGCTGATTCAGGCTTTCCAATTTATATTGCTAGAGGCATTCGACCAAACGTCTGGTAGTTCTGTTTCTGCACTCTCATTTTCTCATTTTCTTCTAGTGCAGAAATAAGGCATCAGCTGTGTATTTAAGACAGTAGATGGTTATAGTATATCATACATCAATGCTGATCATTACATACCTTTCCTAGTGCACTTTATCATGACCCCCACAAATGCTAATTTGAAGGACATATCTACTGGAAACGACTGTTATTCTAATGTACTTGACTTTTTTAAAAATACTATTGGTTTAATAACCTTTGATGAAAGACTCCGATAGACCCACACATTGTCATGTTTCAAAGCTAGAATCTGAAATAAGAATAATCTACGTTTGAGCAGGGATATTAATTTGGTGTATTTTCGATGTTTGAATGTGGATTTGTTTATGTCAACATTTGCAAGTCGGTTGAAATAAAATGAACAATATAGACAACTAGAGTATTTTCAATGTTTTGATGTTCACAATAGCACCATTACGTTACCCACTGATTTCATACATTCATATTTACAAACAGCACTGACATCGGAGAGCTGTTTGTTGCACCTTATACGAGATATTGCATGCATGATATTTTCTATCTGGCTTTTATACGCATAAAGATTGTTGTCAGGTTTAGGTTTGAAGTAATGTTTTTGCTAAAATGTCTCAAGTTCTCTTAAGGCGGTACGAAGAATTATATTCGGATTGCCTGACATTCTGCTTATCACACATTTGCTACATAAAACGTATAGAATCAATTCCAAAATCCAGCTCTGATTTTATCCGAAATTGCCCGTAAAACAGTGAAATATCCTGCTTATATTCGTGTTAACATGAACTGTATTACATGACAAATACAGACATTTGCATAACCTTTAATCTAATACAATTTTATAGAAGTTTATTGAACAATCTACTACAAATGTACACGACACATACGAATGGGTTGTTAAGTTCAAGAAAAGTCCCAATTTAGATGGCTTGATTTGGATCTTTTACAGTGATAGCGAGATAATTGCCCCCAGCAATATGTGTGGACACTTTGTTCTAATTAGGGATCGTCACTACGCCTTCTGTGTAGTTTCTAGCATCAGTTATGATCTTTCGCAACTCTCCCTGTCAAGTCTCGACTAATTCGGCGGAATAATTGTGTTTTCTTGCCAATTTGCACGACCAAGTCTCCAATCTTGTACATACGTATTGATCTATACTTATTTTTTCTCACGTTTTCGTTCAGTTTCCGTACGTTTCCTGATTCATTTTTACGAAGCTTTCAAATATACTAAATGTAACGTTTGTATAACACAAGTTTGGTACGTTACAAGTTTCATTTGTCAAACTGCAAAGCAGGGTGTGGAGATACAACTGTCAATAGTAACTTTTCGGTACGTGACTTTGTTAGTCCAATGGATAGGCAACAAGTTCATATGATAGTCATTTATTCCAACACGTCTGTACCAAAATAACTGTCCCTATTTTACTTGAATTGTCTCCTACACATACAGTCTTATCTAATTATATACTCAAAAATGTTCCATTATCTTGTAAACATCCTCGTACTGTCCAAAGTCTTTGTAAGATACAGCTTGTAAAATATATTACAACAGCAGACTGATTTTGGGCTCAGTTAATATGGGCAAAGATCGATATAAAAACACGAGCCCAACTCTCATTCATTTTCTTATTTTTGTCTGGTTTCTGACAGCTATACCACTGGAGTTCAAACTTCACAAAAAAGCAACAACAACGCTCTTGCAAATATTCGATTAAACTTCTTGGGCAATTTGTGATGAGTTTATTGCATCTGGTGTGTTATAGAGCTGATCTAACGAAAACTTGAATGGAGTTGAACAATTGGTACGACATGAATGCACCTTATAGTTGATTACTGTTAACAAATCCTCGGCAAAGAATATCTTGGTAAGAATTGAATAATATTTCTGAATCTGGAAATTCTTCAGAACAGATAACCTCGTCAATCATGACTCGCCCTGCTGGCGAAGCTGTTCTAGTGAAAGTGTATTACACATTGTTCGATTGTCGTGTTGTACAAGTGTTTTTGCTTCGGTCAAGTCCTCTTTATTCCAGTAGTTGCCGGCATCTTGCAAAAGGGCTATTTAGAAATAGTTGACAATTAATTCTTCAAAAAGCTAGCAACGTCATCCGTAAGTCTGAAAAGGTGTTGAACAACGCGCTGAAAACCAATTTCAGTAACATTCTTGCTTAGTGAAACAATTCATAAAAAACAATACCAATTCAAACGGAACTGTAGTTTTAATTATAGATGCAGTTGCGTCATGCTTGTTGCATACAATCATTATGAATCATTCATTGGCCCCTTATTGTGTTATGACCTGTAGCTGTCATGCACATCACTCCTGATATTGATAGCTGATAAATGATGTTAACTAACTATCATTAATATTCAGGGTGTGATCACGTGGGTGCTTTGCTGGCGACGAGGCTAAAAATCAATCCACGGGTAATCATCGGATATTTAAGTCCCTATACGATTGCACGCTTGGTTTCTTTTTTAATGAAAGATTAATTTATTCCAATGAAATATTAATAGACGGACAGGAATTTGATATGGAAATTGTCGCGTTTGTTTGTTTCGGGCACTTTCAAGTAGGGATATTATTCCGGCTCCTTTACGATTAGCAGACATGTTGTGTTTGAAGCATTGATGTATGGTTGAATGGTACAATACGGGCTAGTTATTTGTAGTAACTACCAAGGGACTTATAGAGGGGCGGGCTAATCAGAAATCATTCTCATCACGGCATGGGTGATTTTAAATACTGTGTCATTTTATGGACAGCTCGTCGCTTCAATTACAAATCTTTCTAGTGTTGAAATTAGATTTAGTAAAACAATTGTTTGCTCTGGGACGCAGACACTTTTTGACAAATAGTGTCATGGAATCAACCAGTAGGGCCAACTATATTTGTAACATTCTGAAAGAGTCCAGAATTCTAACACATGTTGTAGTGAAAATTTGAAATCCAGTTGCTATAAGGATCGATGTTGCAATTCACATGAGCATAACGTACTAGATGGTTAGCCAAAATTATAATAGGGGTCGTTCGTCGTCCGATGATCTCTGCCAACACTTTCTTTAATTGAATAACTAATTTTGTTCAGGGCAATTAACAAAATTCGTTCTCGCCTGAAAACACAGGGCCAACAATTTGGATAGTTTGCAATGGACATAATTTACAAGACTTAGTGCTATACCGTGTACCATGATTGGTAGATCTATACTCCGAAGTTAATTTCTAACAAGGTTAATGATTAGTAAAGGCACATCTGTGGATTGCTCTCTAGCTGGGGAAGATAACGTATTATACTTTGAACATGTTGATGCTTATAAATCATACTTCAAATAAGACATATAATTGGTGTGGAATGTTTAAAAACTAGCCCAAACCGTACTACCATCATTTCCGGATTATTAGCCTACTTTAATATGCCGCAGATACTGCCTTTTCGACGGAAAATAGTTGTTTAGTTGGTGTTAATGGCTTGCAGAGTCAGAATGTCTTCTTCCTATCCTGATCTGTTTCTCTGATGCATAATTGTATATTACATACAGATAGATTGTTTTGCTATGATGTCTATGATGTAGCGGAACGCAATTCAAAGTCGCTTAACATTGCATTTGGAGCAGTCTTTGATAAACCTGCTTCTATATTTAGATCACCATCTGTGTTTGCATTAACGCACCTGCTGCTAATTCTAAATATAAATAAACATACTAGTAATACTGTTTTACTGCCAAGCGATTATGGGAGAGCAAATAGCGTACACATGATTGGATCGTGATGTACGAAGACTGATAGTACTGTTGAATGAAAGGAATCTATAACAAGCGGTGATACCTGTATTAATAAACAGAACCGAACAAAACAATATGTGATTGTTTCTTCTAATTGCAAAATGAACACACATGTCGCACACCGTGAAATGACCACTTTGTTGGATTTTGTTGAAACTTGGTACATAATTTATATAAAACGTCTACTGTCTACTAGAGACACTGCAGGTCAAACGTTTATTCAACGTCCAGTGAGTATGTTATGCTCGGCCGTTAATGAACCGCCGTATTGTTGAACAATACATGACAATCAAATTAGAAATTGAAATGCAATTGTACCTGTCCGTTACAATGGATTGCGGTTTTAATGTACGGTTAAAGTATGAACAATGGTGTATGAGGGCAATTACTTCAGTAAGTAATAGGTAGTTTTTGCATGTATTCCTTTTGAAAGTGAAAAAACGCATACCCCATCGATTATCATTGGGTTTAGCGACACCCCTTTAGTTAACACCACATAGCCATGATATAATGTATCAAAGTATATGCAATAACAATGTCCTTTCATTTACGAATCGTTTGTCTTTGGTAATATTATCTTTGTTTATACTATCATAATGTCTGGTTTCAGTAGGCGGTACTATTGTTTCAGTAAAACGGTGTACTTTATGATATTGCCATATTTGGAATTGTTGCACAATATGCATCACAAATGTCTATATAATTGAATAATGTCATTGTCGCAGACGATAAACCAATATAAGAAATAAATGTTCATGATATATCACGAATATATTTATGGGTTTAAGTTATACACTAAACAATGAAACAGATCGAAACAAATCTTAACAAATTACTACGTAACATACTGGGAGAGGGAATGGAGATGCGGATGCTACGTGTTGTTCTGTCTGGTGATATTTTATATTCCCCAGACTGGTTTTGTCGTCTCCGTCACGCTACACGATGATAAATCAGACAATTAAATCTCAGTACCTTATTATCCTAGTAAGTATGGCCATATATTCAATAACATGGGGTAACTTACTGAGTTTTCTGACGGACTCTAAACAAAAGTACGTATATAGCACCTTCAGTTGAATAAGAGTACCAGCTTATACCGATTTTAACTTAAAAACACATCGCCGAGTGATAATTGACATTACGCTAGTTGTCAATCAATACCCTTTAAATCAATTTTAACGGTAAATCATAATTACATGGCCCAATGGATTAACTTGAAAACCTTCGCCAAGCAACCTTCGACAAACAATCAGACGAGGCGATCTCTGCTCTGGCGTAATGTCAAGTGGTCGATGAGTTTTACCAAGCGCCAAACCCGATAAATAAAATATATTACATGTACAGTCCAACGTGTTACAACAGCAGAAACGTCCAATTATGACTGTACCAAAAAGACAAATGGTCCAACCGTAGCTTGGCGTTCTAAATTAAGACATGGAAACGGTCATGGCTTCGTTGCTCGCGTAACCTCCTGCTGAATGCGTCCAACAGTAATCAGGTGACAAAAACTAATAAGTACAAGTTATGTAACTTATTTTAGATTCGAAATTAAGCAAATGAAAATTAAAATATACAAATGATGATATAAATAAGGTGGCTCATGTGGCTGGCTTAATAAGGAGTGCTGGATATTCAATGTTCAATCTACATGCTCACTGTGACAGGAATGACTTTATGTCTATGGACAGTAGTTTTACATTCCCAGTATTATGAATCTCATATTGTTTGAATTAGGGGAGACTTTTCAATCAGTAGTCACTGGATTGTATCGCTCAGTGATCGGCCTTGTGAAGTCCCGAACAATTAATAATTTCCGTCGACTGTCCTTGGTGTAACGATCTCAATGATTTACTTTCCTTATTTTATTTCCCCAGTGAGCTGATGTTCTAATCAAACTTCTACAGCCTAGTTTATTTAACATCTAGTATTCATGATTTCCCAGTGACCCTTAGGCTATCTGTCTCGTCCTGTGCGTTTGTTCTAGTCACGTGGTCATAATTTACTGATCCCCGAATGATAACGGGGATGCTTTGGGATGCGTTAGTTGGTCCGGTCGCTGCTTGGAATACTAGTATGGTATTAGATATTATAAACGGCCAGTCTTTCGTTGCTGTTAGCACTAAGTAATTACCAGTTAGCCGTGGTCTGACAGTAGAGAAATGTCATTAACGTTTTTGTTAAGGTCCTTGGAGTGTTAGTGTTAAGTAGATCAATATGATACGTATGATCTTATTAATTCTAAGCCCTTGGCTTCCTGATAGCATGTAACTATGTACCATATCATTGGAGTTCAATGATGAAATCGTTACATACGAGTCATGATGTGGATCGTATGTAACGATTTGATCATTGAACTCCTATGATATGGTATCATACCCTCGTGGCGATGGATACTATCAGGAATGAGGTGTCGACTGTGATTAATATAAGTTGGATAAATTTGTTTCACGGTCGACCTTAAATAGAATAGTATTAACTATGATGTGAACATACACCAATGCATTGGTGAGTGTATAGCTCTCTAACTTAGGTCTTATGGTATATAACGATAGGTGCAGGTCTGGATGGTTTAGCGTCAGGTTTAGATGGCGAACTTCTTATGACTGAAATAAAGAGAAAACAGGTCCCCGTATTTGGTCATATACCATTTTAATATAATATTCTGTAATAACACATTTTAATCAAATTGTTGAAAAATATCATACGGACGTCAAGCGTTGTGACTATATTTTTTCTTCTGTCAGTTGCGTTTATATAGCAATATCGTTAATGGTATGACGTTCCATCTGCATATTTGATAAATTTATATAATAACGTCTCCCTTGGGAACGTCTACGTCCAATCAGTGTGCTTTGATTACGTCTGATGTGTCGATCATCATTAATAATTAAACACCAGTTACTCGACTAGAGGTGTTGTCATTATTCAATATTATTTTTTTTATTTTCCCGACTGTTTGAAGTTTCCTGGAATCCAACCATTATCTTACAGCAAATCTTTATGATCATTGTGAAATAGCCAAGGGCTAGTCAGTGGTAGTAACTACTGAATAAAACTAAATAACATACGACTGGCAAAAGTGCGATCGACTTTCATTTAGGTGTGGTTCTTCGGGAAGGTGGAAAATAGGAAATTTCCAATTACATAAGCTTGAAAGCGTAGCTCAGTTTCAACTTATTTTCCAACAGAAAAATGTCACGTACACGCGGTTTCAGTTCATGCTTGATATACATGGTTACAGCATATCAAGGTTGACTGCACAAAATAAAAAAGAAATAGTCTCTTAAGAGAGACTCAAGCGCTGGTTTTCTTAGGTAACCGAATGACAAGGAAAAGTTAAAATGACAAAGGGTTGGAAAAGACAGAACTGCTAAAAACGGCATTTGAAATTTGATATTGCTTGATACTAGTAACTTTGATGATACCAAACTTAGGCATTATCTATCAATGTTTATAGTGTTCAGGTTTGATTAATTGACTTAGCAAACTGTCTGACTGCCATATTTGGTATCAATGACATTGGTAATTAGAAATAACGGATACACACGTAATGTTTGGTACAAACTGGAAAGGTCAAACTGTAGTCACTGAAGGATTATAACATAGTCATGGTACCCACACCAGGCAATCAATGTTCTATAAGCAGTCTGAGTGTTCTTAGAATGTAAGTAATATAAGTACATAGCAGCAGGGCTTTATATCGGGATGTCATTCTGGTTTTAGCTCACCTTAATATTTGTACTTTGCAAGTGCTTTGCAAGGTGAGCCATGGTGATCGTCCTTTGTAAACCTTCTATAGGAAACCTTTTTGACTTAGTACATCTGAACCTTGGCCAAAGTGTTTGTCAATGTAAAGTCTAAGTGAAGCTCGCAAGGTCAAAATGCATGTGACAATGACAGATCAAAGCATGTCCTTGCAAAATTTTAAAGGTCACATTTCTTGTATCTAATTGTAGTAACTTCATATTCATATGCTTCAATTACATACACTAGATATGTGGGCATTCAGTTACCATTGTTACACTCGATGGTGGTTCACCAACGACTTTGTATTGACCTTCCATTCTTAATGAATGTGGATGCCATAACACTCGATCACGAAGCCATTCCTGAAAATATAATTGAAGTTCAGAAATGATTCCGCTTGAATATTGTCAACTGCGCATGTGTGAACACGTGACTAACGTTCTGTTCAAAGTGTGTGATTGCTGCATTTGGTGTGATATTTACTGCCGTATAATGAACGGCTTACACCATCGTCTTTCATGATTCTAATTATATGAATAGAGTTAGTGTTTTATGACATATGACGTTTAGTACACCCTTGGGTCCTTTAGTCTGCGGGCTGAATATATATTTAATCAACTTATAAAGGGGCAAGTAAATCAGCATTATCGTCTGATGACAAGCTGAATGTACGGTATGCGCCCGATCTACATATTCTGTCCATTATTATTTGATTTAATACTTCCATGACTCTTGTGTCTGCTAGAAAATTATCAATAGTTATTGGTGCCTATTGTATGTGTCCATAAATGATTGTAAGCGTATTATTGTATTATTGCATATTTCGAGCAGACATTTTTAAGTCTGAATTTCTGATAATTCTGTAGTTAGAATTACTGGAATTGTACTGTAATAAACTGTGAATAATGTTTCTGTTCTGTCTTGATACATTAACAGTTAAGCATGTCAAGCACTTCATTTATTTTGAAGTTTTATAATGTGTCCCAAATATATATTTTACCTTTTTTCGCAAAGCCATGTAACATTTACGTTTATTTTTGTCTGTTCTGAAGTCATAAGCATAACCTTACGCCCATTTCAAGCAAGTAGGCACATTGTTATATGAACTTGCAGGCAACTCACCATCATGTAATATCTAAACGGGTTCCTCGTTAAGTAACTGGTTTGCACACACGTTCAAGACTAAGTTTTAAATTCATGCAAACTGAACAAGGAAACTCATGTGAGCGACGAAGGTTTAATAAGTCATTCTATCTTTGGGGTTAAAACTCTGATGATGCATATTGGTGATATTATTATATCGTCAATAAGAAGTGTGGGCTGTACTGAATTTTCATAGAAAGTCGGTAACTGAACCAAGTTGCTACCGAGAGTCTGCTTCCAGGTACAATGTACAGCAATAAACGAACTAATAAATCATTGAATTCGATATTTGCACAAGCATGCTTTGTGGGCTGCAAGCTGAACGACCTACGTTATACGTCTTGGTAAACTTAGGAGAATTTCGCTCCCACTTTGTTACTCTGTTATATATTATTCATATTTGCACAAAACATATGGTCGGATGAAATATTTTGATTCTAGACGATCTTTTTTATTATATTTATGTTCATCCGTTGCCCTGGTAACCAATTGATGTCAGAGTTGCTATAACATTTTGAAATTAAACAACGCCTAGAGTCAAACAGTATACAGACTGCATGATAAATTCTTTCTGCAGGATGATTGCAGTTCAGTACTCGGTGGGTAATTTATATGGTCGGGGTCTAAATGAATCAAAGCACACGGATTGTGTTGATATAAATACGGGTTAGTCATGGCTTAATGCGGGGTCTTGTTTCAGCTACTGGACATTTATTAATGGTCTGTCGTCCGTCCATGTTTGGTCAGTGTCCATGTAACTAATGGTCATTGTACTAACGCACGATACACGATGGATAGAATTGGACATCCTGTGATGGACAAGTAATGGGACGTCCATTCGTGATTTGCAGTATGGTCACGCGACGTTGTGTTCCATAGAACATTTCAAGTTAGTGTCCAGTGGTGCGAATGTTTCGGATTCGCAAATGTTTAAGACGAATCTGTTGTCTTTTACTAAGTAGGTAACACGAATTGTTTGTTAGACTCCAGTTTAACCTGAATAAACTATTCACCGAATTGGATTCAAATATGCGTCAACATTCAATCACCTATAGATACGTAATATAACTGCCAGGTCGACACCCTACTCTTATGTAGAATGTGTATGCGAAAAGGCTATCAAGTTAGTTGTCGATATTTCAATGGTCTTTTTGTGGCATTTCTTTATGATTCGAGTGAAAATCCCTTTTCCGGTTTTGTGACAATTTGGAGCATTACTTAGTATGATGATTGGACCCAAGTGCAGAAAATACTATTCAGTTATTATGCAGATCTGTTATACATCTGTTGTACATTATATCAGCCAGTGTGTGTGTGGTTGATATTTCCTGTGAAATACTGGATAGTCGTACTGTTTGTTCTTGTACAGACACATTATGGTGCATGATGAACTTCTCTGTCAAAATATTCCTGCGAAACAATGCATCTATATTGTTGTGTGTTTGTGTGTTCTTATTGCGTAACTCCCAACATTATTCTTTCCTTATCGTTCATCGTGAGACGCGATCAGTATGAGAAGGAGAAACGCTATATATCAATTAGTACAAGTGTTGATGACATGCTAGAATATTAATTACATTCAACCATGCATTTGTATCTACTCTAATGGCTACAGGAGTGAAATGCTCTCACAAACTTTGTTCCGATATATGTGAATTATTGATACATTGGTATTAGAGTGCAAAGGAATTCAATACATTCAGCTGATGCTATTTAAGAAGACAAATGAAGCGGCTACGCATACCGACAGAAGCTCTCTATTACAATAGACATTGCTGTCAGAATATGACAGGCAAATGGTATAAAAGCTTATTGAAAGCCATTCTGCAGTATACACTAGACGAAAGAATGATTATTGCTGCCAATAGTTCCGTACAATGATTGTGTATATGGGGCAAACGACATTAATGTGGTTTATGGGCATGTTTAAGAGAAGATAAGAATTTATGTACATGATATTGTTTTAGCCGATGACAGTTTTATACCAAATACTGTAAATATCGGTAGTAAAATCAGTAGTATTCGTAGACCATTCGTAGATTCTCATTGGTTTCGTGAATGACATAGAATACGAAATCTTTTTCCAAGCAATCAATTTACCTCCGAATAGTTTGATTCAGTTCAAATCATTTGACCTAATTCCATACGACGATGCCAATTAAATCAATGATTTTACAAAAGTTGTTTTGACCCCGTTAATGTCCCATTCCACATTATTTGAAATTTAGGGGATATAGTTAAGCGTGGTAGTGAATACTTCGCAAAGAATGGTGTTGAATTATTCAACGTCCAGCTATAGTAAGGGTATATATAGGGCAACATAGTGACTGTAATTACGAAAATGTTGACCACATGGTTTGGGCAGTTTTGTTTTATTGTTACACAACTTGTGTTGCCACAGTGTAAATACGCAAGGAGAACATTTTAAAACATTTTCTGTACATCTACTATTTGAACTTCCCGCAGATACTTGTGCAATACATACTAGTATCTTATTAAACTTACAAAATGTGCTACCGACCATCTGGCATGTAACATTACTACTGATTAACAAATGTATTTTTTTCTTTTTAATAACGTAACAAGAGTCCTATGGTGTTGTACATTGTTGCCATAAGCAAATTATGCCAGCGTTCCTCACACCTCATCCATTCACCCTGGCTTATATCAAATCCATCATTAACATGTGGTAACGTTATCAATATGACACTATGAACCATTTGTCTAGCATGTTTAATTATCAGCGATCATCAAATATCGATAAAACATTCTATGGATGCTCTTGGTGGATGTTATTTTATGGACTATTCTTTTATATTACATCCATGATATTATATTGGAACTTGGTTGTTGTGTATTTTGAAGAAGAAGCATAGGCAGCAAGTAATTGTGACTTAAAATAACCCATACCCTTCTCAAATTGAGTAGTCTAAAGGGATACATACGTTGGTTTGCAGAAATCGATATTGAAATGCAAAGGTTCCGATGTCCCTTGTGATGTTCCTGAATTAGATAAGGTAAACTGGCACTGCCTAAGAAGACAGACAAAACTGCATTTATAAGCGTTCTAATGGGCATTTCGTTTAAACATATTGATTACAGCTAAGCTTTGGGCGATATGTGTTCGTATTGACCTGTAAACACCTGGAAAGTATAGTGGGCAATAGTAATAGTTTGCTACTCAGCAGATTCTATGTTGACTCCGGGGTTTGCCATGTCGTGTTCTTCTGAGACTATTAGCATACCACTTACACCTTCGTTTGTGTCCATTGGGTGTTTTCATCTCCTCCGCACGTTGACCTATTTTCAATTGGTTGCGGTTAGATACAATTGGTATCAATCCTTCATTCCTAATCCTAGAAAACTTACATGAATAGAATCATCGGACAGGGAAGGTAGCAATCTTCATAAACAGGCGAGTACAGAAACCATGAAAACACAGTACGAGTATATGGCAAAACTAATTGAAACACACTTTGTAAACTTAAAATACAACCTTATAAAAACCTCTATAGCCTTATCAAAACAAAACCCTCCGCAGTGACCAAATGCAGGTTGACCTTTTAAAACAGGAACACTGCGTTTCGACCCGATGCGTTGTTGTCCGAAACATGTTTTAATTAGCTAGGCTTCTAAAGGAGGACAAAACAGTAAAGTATATTGACCCGTTGATACCTTACCAAGAGCAAAATGTCGTCTCTAATGGAAACACTTAGTGAGCATCGTAAAATGTCAGTTATTAAATTAGCTTGATTACCCGAGATCTCCAAGGCGGTAATTTATATTATGGATGAATTTACACGCTTAAAGCACACCGACGTTATTAAGCTTACGTACTACTGACAAAAGCTTTTTGTCGTAATCATAGGCCATACTTGTTTCTCTATATTCTAATACCTCTCGGGTGACGATGAGCGCCACACTTGCTTCTCTATATCCAAATGCCCCATTGGCGACAAGGCTTGTTTAATGGTTCGTTACTTGATCAATTATAAAGGTTTTATCTAGTTTTCATTCGTCTGATTTGTTCTTCGTTTGACTAAAATGATGTTTTAGCGGCCTATATGTATGTGTCATGTACTGCGACATTGTTGGCGCATTTATTGAAATTAATTAATTAGAACTTTTCATAACATGTGTTTTTTTAGTTAAAATGTGTTAGGATTTTACATCATCCGTACCTTACATCTTTCATTCTACTATCAGGTCGTCAACATGTTTTATCATTTTTTTTACGATTTCTGCAATTATTTTAAACAATGCATTCCTCAAACTCACGTGTTGGTACACAATCAAATATCTAACCGGGGGCGCCTTAAAGTATTCGAAATTATAGATACGAATAAAAAGATATTCCTTTGGGGCGTTGGTGCAAACCACAAGTTAAAATGAAAATAGCATTGAATGTTATATCCATTATTTTCCCATAAACCATACATGAAATATCGTCTATTGGTCGGGACTAAATATGATAAATGACGGCCTTGGGCCAAAGGGTTTGATGGAAGTCAACAACTTTTGACATCTTCCAGGTCATTGGAATTTAAAGCTCTACCAATAATTGCATAGACTCTCTTGTGGGCCACGAGGCAAATTCTCTTGAGCGTAATAGGAATTTTTAGTCAACTAATTTAAACTCCTTATTTTCTGGAGTATTTTTCTGACTTTCCAAAACGGTTTAAAACATGGTAACCAACATCCATCATTGTATTGCTCAAACAAAATTTACAAGTCAGCAAAATCGTAAATATATAAGGGATACCGGCATAACGCCATAGATGCAATTACATATTTTTCATATCACTCGTAGTTGAAAACAATTATTGTTGGTGATGGGTGGTGGACAAACATGGGGATATGATGGTTCTATTTGGACGTTTATTGGACGTGCATCTTTGTTGTTCTGTTTGCGTTTGTCGTGCTTAGTCGTTAGATCTTTCTATGTCCGATCAATTGTGTTGAAGATAATACGCTTGGCGTCATATCAAAGGCCCTATCAATGTGCAATATTATTAAGAACTCTTTTCCCAAAAATGATTGGACCAACACTTTTGTAAAACTATTAACTGCTGCATTTTCCTTCCAAAGTGTCTACCTGCTTGGTCATGGGTCACTTGCTAGTAGTTCGTATATGTTGATGATGTGTTTTAAATGAACAGACCACAGTGTGTGAGAGAATTAAGTCAAAACAAATAGATGTATGTAACAAAGCATACATATATACACATTGACAAACGAAAGTGTTGCTGAATATTGCATGGAATATTTCTCGAAGACAATTGAAAAACTGAATATATTACAGACTACATTGCATATTGTTGTTCTCTTCCATTCTATTCTTTAAGTATAAATGTTATCCCTGTGGTGTTAATGTCTAGTAATAATTTCAATGCAATTTCATTTCACACAATGCAACCGATAAATTACCTAAGAGCCAATTGTAAGTAAATTGTATGGTTAGAATACAAACTAACATCGTGCAAGTCAACACTGGATTCCAATTTCATTCTACAAATTTGTTTATTACATCGCTAAAGCTATACGTGCCTTTTCCAAGAGAGCATTTGATATTTTATTGTTCCTCAGCCGTACAAGAAAATTAATATTTTAAAGCTTTGCGAGCTTTATAAAGGGGCGATACATCATAAAAACTCTTCCTTGTGTTCCTAGATTGTTGCCAAATTTCACTTAATCAGTAAAACTCTGCAATGTTTATGATATGTTTTCACGCTGGTTTGCGAGATAGGTTTATGTAATGATTTTAAGTTATCGCGCATCTAGGAATCTACAGCAAGTTGTTTGTAACAGTGTGTTGTAATGAAGGAGCAAATTAGTGGTATGATGGCGTAAGTAACAATAACACTTTTCAATAACAGGGAGTTTATGCTCATTGTAAACGAAGTTAAAATTAAAAATTATTTTCTAATTTAACCATGTTAATGTTTCATTAGTCAGATGAAAAGTTCTTATTATGATCCATATAATCCTCATCAAAGAAACTAACGGAATATTCATGTTTTGCATGTGTGTAATGTGCTGTATTAATTATATATTTGTACTGAGAAAATGAAATTGGAATTTCATAACGTAAGATGCAGAATGTTTGATATTGTGCCTTGTGGCTCACTTTGATTGTATATGAGATAATATGCTGGATTCGCGTTAAACATCATGTAATGTTTCGCTATTTTGCGAATTATTGTCCCGTCTGGTTCCGTAGAACTACTTTATAATTTAAGCTTCAAATTATTTACATTCGAGGACGAACAATTTCGCTGGCTTTGGTGTACATCTTTTTACTGATAGAGTTATTGATTTGAAACTTTGAAATAATAATAAAAAAATACTCCATGAGAGTGTTATGAACTAATAAATAAGGTTATCGTTTTGCAAAATATGTGGGTGTACTATTTTGTAAGCATGAATATTCGAGTTAATAAAACAAAGTCTCCCGAAATGTGTAACCCAAGGCGCAATGCTGAGCAATGTTTTGAAGCTTATGCTTGATTTCGACATTAATACTTAACTGGGACACTTTGAAGATAAAGTGTCACAAAAGGTATGTTAACACACAGCTATATATACAACTTTCTGGCATTGTATCAACCGAGTGCATATCCTTCTTTGTTGAGGGTAACTCATACATTGCATTCCTGACTGTTGCTGGTTCGCACCGCTTTAGTGTGAATTTCTGGGTTCAGTCCAAACAAATACGTTGGTCCTGTGGTTAGTGCGCTGGATTTGTTACCTTGCGATCTTGGTTCGATTCCCGCTGGCGGCATGTCTAACCATTATACGAAAATTTAACAGCAAAACGACACGCGTTGAGGTTGCAGGTTCCTTGTGAACATTCAGGCTCATGTTTTTGGTATTGACGTTTCTGCTTCTGATATGTTATCATTCATTCTGGGCACATTGTTGCTTCTCTCCAATGTATTGGTATTGCTCGTAAATCTATCTGAATAAACGTGTTTTAAGATTACGAAGATCTTATTATATATTTTATTGGATTGTAACTCAATTGTACTATTTCGGTCTAGTGATCACAAATTTATATCTCCCTAAATACAACACGTACTATCGTTTCATGTCCGTGATTGTATATGTTTTCAATTTCTAGCAGTATGGCATTGTCTTTGTATTATGTCCTAGATGGATTATATTGAATTACGTCGCTCCTGGAATGACTTTACGAAACGAGTTTCTATCAATAACCAATTGGGTTACTAATGTTTTCGAAGACACATATAATTGACGGTAGGAGGTTGTAAAGTTGATTACGAGAGGTAATGCCTCTCATCGGTTGAATGGTTCAGTAACAGGTTTTTGAAATATAGAAAGAGTTACGACTTTGTTCTTCGCAGTACATACATATGATGTGACTGAGTTTTCTCTGTATTGCTGAAGTTGCGTTTAAACTACCCATCTCACATAGCCTTCACACTTTTTTTTTCAATATTTTTGATTTAGTTTGTTACTTTTGCATTAAATGTTCCTTTTGTTAAGATTGGGGCCATCCTGTCTTGGTAGTTCTTTCTAAGGACAATGTAAAAGTACATTATCACTTTAGCAATGATTTGAGTTTGTCAGCATATAACTAATTGTTTTAGAACTTCGACATTTAAACAATGTATTCCTCACAATCACGTGCTGTTAATCAATTAAATCTCTAACTGGAGGCGCCTTAAAAAATCTAAGATATGAAAACATACTTGTCCTTGGGGTATTGGCGCAAACAAAAAGAATATTATTTACTGTTATATCCATCTTTTCCCAT
Organism: Spisula subtruncata; assembly: GCA_963678985.1. Classification (NCBI taxonomy): domain Eukaryota; kingdom Metazoa; phylum Mollusca; class Bivalvia; order Venerida; family Mactridae; genus Spisula; species Spisula subtruncata. Next base: position 12,393,974 of record OY787662.1, on the reverse strand, counting down.
ATACCATACAGGAAATATCGCCTATTGGTCGGGACTAAATATGATAAACGATGGCCTTGGGCTAAGGGTTTGATGGAAGTCAACAACATTTTACATATTTTAGGCTTGGAATTTAAAGCTCTACCAATAATTGCATAGACTCTCTTGTGGGCCACGAGGCAAAGTCCCTTGAGCGTAATAAGAATTTTCAGTCAAAACATTTAAACTCCATATTTTCTTTGAATATTTTACTGGTTTTCCAAACGGTTCAAAACATGCTAAATAACATTTTAATTGTATTGCTCATACAAAGTGCCAAGTCAGCAAAACCGTTAACATGTGAGGGATACCGACCCAACGTCATATCAACATTTACATATTTTTCATATCAATCCTAGTAGAAAACAACTATTGTTAGTGATGGCAGTGGACAATCATCGGTTGAATGGTTCAGTAACAGGTTTTTGAAATATAGAAAGAGTTACGACTTTGTACTTCGCAGTACATACATATGATGTGACTGAGTTTTCTCTGTATTGCTGAAGTTGCGTTTAAAATACCCATCTCACATAGCCTTCACACTTTTTTTTTCAATATTTTTGATTTAGTTTGTTACTTTTGCATTAAATGTTCCTTTTGTTAAGATTGGGGCCATCCTGTCTTGGTAGTTCTTTCTAAGGACAATGTAAAAGTACATTATCACTTTAGCAATGATTTGAGTTTGTCAGCATATAACTAATTGTTTTAGAACTTCGACATTTAAACAATGTATTCCTCACAATCACGTGCTGTTAATCAATTAAATCTCTAACCGGAGGCGCCTTAAAAAATCTAAGATATGAAAACATACTTGTCCTTGGGGTATTGGCGCAAACAAAAAGAATATTATTTACTGTTATATCCATCTTTTCCCATATACCATACAGGAAATATCGCCTATTGGTCGGGACTAAATATGATAAACGATGGCCTTGGGCTAAGGGTTTGATGGAAGTCAACAACATTTTACATATTTTAGGCTTGGAATTTAAAGCTCTACCAATAATTGCATAGACTCTCTTGTGGGCCACGAGGCAAAGTCCCTTGAGCGTAATAAGAATTTTCAGTCAAAACATTTAAACTCCATATTTTCTTTGAATATTTTACTGGTTTTCCAAACGGTTCAAAACATGCTAAATAACATTTTAATTGTATTGCTCATACAAAGTGCCAAGTCAGCAAAACCGTTAACATGTGAGGGATACCGACCCAACGTCATATCAACATTTACATATTTTTCATATCAATCCTAGTAGAAAACAACTATTGTTAGTGATGGCAGTGGACAATCATGGGAAATTGATAGTTCTATTTAGACGTTTATTAGGCGTGTATCTTTGCTATTCTGTTTGTGTTTTAGTCCAGACTAACTCGTAGTGTTTAGTAGGTACAAAAAGGTATGAGAAAATCCGACAGGGAAGGTTGCACTCAACCGAACCAGCTGAGCACAGAAATCCGAAACACCACGATACAACTACCCCGAGCAGTGCCCACAGAAACCCATGCAAAAACGGCGACCAAATTAGGCACAACAACCCCGGGCGTGACCAAGGTTAAAACACTAAGGACAGTGACCTAACGTTATGCGACATAAAGAGGTACAACTATGACTTGAGCTAGTTAAAATATGGTCAAGGTAGGAATGGGGTGAGAAATAATTTTACATATTCCTAGCAACTACAATGAGCACTTTTCTATGGCGAACCGATTTGGTTGAAGATAATACGTGTGTCGTGATACGAAAGGCCCTACAACTGCACACAAATATAAATGTCTATTTTGCAATAAAACAATTGGTTCAAAACTTTGGTAAAACTCTTAACTGTTGCATTGTCCTTCCAAAGTGTCTGGCTGTTCAGTCGTGGGACAGATACTAGTATCTCATACGTGTTTATAATGAATTACAAATCTAACTGCCAAAGTGTATGACAGAATTAAATGAACACAAATAGATATGCGTTACAAAGCACACATACCTACAAATTGGCAAACAAAAATGTTACTGAAACTTATAAAACTGATACATATTACAGATAATATTATGGTATGTTGTTCTCTTCCATTATAAACTTTGAATAACGCACGTAGTATTAATTTTACCCCTGTGGTATTAATGTCTAGTAATAATTTCAATAAAACCCCATTTCATACGACGCAACCGATAAATTAGCTAAGCCAATAATTGTAAGTAAATTGCATGGTTTGAATACAAACTAGCAGCGTGCAAGTCAACATAGAATTCCAATTTGATTCTACGAATGTGTTTATTACATCGCTAAAGCTATACGTGCCTTTACAAGAGAGCATTTGATATTTTATTGTTCCTCCGCCGTAGAAGAAAATTAATATTTTAAAGCTTTGCGAGCTTCATAAAGGGCAATACATCATAAAAACTCTCTTCCTTCTGTTCTTCGATTGTTGCCAAATTTCACTTAATCAGTTAAACTCTGCAATGTTTATGATATGTTTTCACGCTGGTTTGCGAGATAGGTTTATGTAATGAGTTTAAGTTACCGCGCTGTTTGTATTCAAGAATACATAGCAAGTTGTTTGGAACAGTCTCTCGAAATGCAGGAGTAGTGTGACGGCGTAACATGGTAAGTAACAATGACAGTTTCTCAGTCACACGGAGTTTATCTATAGTAATCTACATCTACACCTACCAGAGCTGAAACCGCCCGCATATTATCATAAAGTTAGTACTAGTGTAACACATTCTGTATGTCCAACCGTTCTCCCGTTCCAGTTGACCTGCCACAGGGAAAATTGCATTTCTAAACAAAACATTACGAATTGCAATACATATGTGACGGGAACATTAGTTAGATGAGCAAGGACAAAACTATCCATGAACGTTGAAACAATGAACATTTGTCTGATCGACTTATTATGTCATGCGAGTAGATAGAAGGGGTGATGTGATACAATACATGACATACTATAACGTCAAAGGGACATACTCTGGAAGGACACATGAACTAACTGTCTAGCGAAGAAACATAACAAAGAGGAATGCGAGCATAACCTGTATGCCAATAATGTACTTTCAGATGATAATAAACTGCATACAGATCTAATTTGGCGTCAATTTAATTGCCATATCCGCAATTATCATATAGGTTTCGCTTCTTATGTTCCATATATTTGATAATTTTTAAGATACATGAGTTTATCTTCTTTGTAAATAAGGTTAGAATTAAAAATTAGTTTCTAATTAAACCATGTTAACGTTTACTTAGCCAGATGAAAAGTTCTTGTTATGATCCGTTTAATCCCCATCAAAGAAACTAACGGCATATTCATACTGTGCATGTGTGTAATGTGCTGTATTAATTATATATGTGTACTTAGAAAAATGAAATTGGAATTTGATAATGTAAAATGCAGAATGTCTGATATTATGCCTTGTGGCTAATTTTGATTGAATATGAGATTATATGCTGGATTCACGTTAAACGTCCTGTGATTTTTCGCTATTTTGCCAATTCTTCCTTCAGGTTCCGTAGAACTACTTTATAGTTTAAGCTTCAAATTATTTACATCCGAGGACGTAAAATTAAGCGGGCCTTGGTGCACATCTTTTTGTTGATATGATTATTGATTTTAAACATGACAATATTTCAATGTTTTGAGAGTTTATTTGATTTAAAACTTCAAGAAAATACTTTATGAGTATGCTATGAACTAATAGCTTAAGTTTTCGTACCGCAAAATACGTAAGTGGGTGTATTATTTTGTATGTAATCGAGTTAATTTAATTAACTGGGAACATTAAGAACCAAGTGTCAAAGTCATGATGACACACAGCTTGATATACAACGTTCTGGCACCGTATCAAATGAGTGCATATTCTAGCACTATTAATTATATACCTGTTCATCTTTTTCTAATGGACTTTTCTTTGTTGAGAGCCGTTCTTGTGGTTAGCGCGTTGAATGTATCATGGCGATCTTGGTTCGATGCTCGCTCGCGACAGGTCAAACCATATCACGAACAACTATAAGCAATGTCATTTTTTTACGTGTAAACATGTTACTTGTAAACCGTCAGGTAAAGATTTAAGCCTTGACTACTGTATCCTGCTTCTGACATGTTATCATATATTTTGTTCACACTGTTGTTTCTTCAATACATGGGAACGTAGCTCGTACATCTAAATGAATAAACTTGTTTTGAGATTACGAAGAAGATCTTATTATATATTTTATTGGATTGTAACTCTATTGTACCATTTCGGTCTAGCGAACACAAATTTATATCTCCCTAAATACAACACGTACTGTTGTTTCACGTCCGTGATTGTATATGTTTTCAATTTCTAGCAGTATGTCACTGTCTTTGTATATTGTCCTAGATAGATTATATTGAATTACATCGCTCCTGGAATGACTTTACGAAACGAGTTTTTATCAATAACCAATTGGGTTACTAATGTTTTCGAAGACACATATAATTGACGGTAGGAGAATGTAAAGTTGATTACTAGAGGTAATGTCTCTCATCTGTTGAATAGTTCAGTAAACAGAAATTCGTAAACAGGTTTTTGAAATATATAGAAAGAGTTATGACTTTGTACTTCGCAATACATACATATCGCTGGCTTAGAATGAAAAGGTCGTAACTACAAAATCAATAGAAAAATAGAAAATTGTCTAACAATCACTCTTGATTTATGGTAAAACAAGCTTTTCAATTTCTGTTTCGTCAACATGACAAGTTTTCATTGTCATGAAAATAGGCTCATAAGAAGCGCAGTATGATACATATGCCAAATATGCATCAGTCTTATAAGGCCGCAAGTGGCATTTACGACCTTTTCATTCTAAGCCAGATATATGATGTGACTTAGTTTTCTATGTATAGCTGAACTTATGTTTAAAACATTCAGTTAGGCTCTCTTATTTGAATACATTATACAATTATATATATATATGCAAGACTATAACCTTCAGTATTTTCACCGTGTTTGGTTAAGTCTGTTCCTTTTGCATTATTTATTTTTCCTATCCTATTCCGTGGTATTCATATTATGCACTTGATCTTCTGGAACGGCGAAAGAACAAATCTTCTTGACTCTGGTTGGTGTACTTTGTCATTTAACCAAGACAAATACAAAAACACCCTAACACCCAAACGAATGAAAATTCTGAATTAACAACAGTAAACGTTCGTTATAAACGAACATCGTGGTGTGTGTTATGTATATCAATTGTTAGGTTCCAACCTGTAGTGTTTTTTAATTGTCTAGTTTAATGCTTTCTTTATATTTTCATATTTTGATAGCATGACTATCCCTGGGCCTATAAAAGATACATACGGACCATCGCCTTCCTGTCTGACTGGTACATATACATAAAGATCTTCATATCATATTTTAAAACATTCCAAATGAGAGTTTATGAAAGATTGGAACTCCAGATATCAACCACTGGAGGACAGATAACGAGCAATACGAGTATGCCTTACCTGTATTTTGGCACACATATATATATCACTGGCTTAGATCCAGAAGGTCGTAACTACTACTTACGACCTTATAAGACTCATACGTATTTGAAATCTACTTCGTAAGGCGCTTCTCATGAGCCTATGTACATGAAAATCTGAAATTGTCATATTGACCAAAATGAAGTTTTAAAAACGAGTTTTCCCACAGGTAAAGAGTAAATTACTGACAGTTTTCTCTTGTTTTCTCAATAGGTCGATTTTGTACTTACGACCTTCTGGTTCTAAGCTAGCGACATATATGTGTATGTATGGTTACTGTTCACCTGTATGAGAAAGTTATACCGCTCAGGTTATTGATGAGGCTATAACCACAACCGCTGTACTCCCAGTAGACAAAGAGATGTGTAAGAACAACGATAAGATATAGGTGGGTTTTAAAACCTTACCAGCATAACCCAGCATATAAATCTAAAACGTCTGGGAAGATGCACCTGTTGTGGAATTTATCTGCCTACAGGAAATTGTACTTGTCTTGGTTAAATAAACTAATACTCAAATTAGATGTTTCGCTGGTTCTTTTAAATAGACAACTATTAATTTAGATGATATAGGAACGGACCTTGGTGTTGAAAACCAAAGTACAAAAGTTCATGGCTTCAAAAATCACGATAACTATGATAACAATTTAACGTGGTATATATGTCAGGTTGTACCTGAATTAGGACAGTTTTCATATCTGGCTCTGGTCGATGGCAATATAATATAACGGGATGTTAGCCGTACCTCTACTAATTTTCTGAAAGACAATGTGATTAATAAAAAACAAGACTACCAATTAGATATTGGACCTGTAAATGTTTACTCATATGTGCATGATACCAGAGCGATCTCTGACCACCTTTGACATAATACCACACTTTTCAGATTTTTTGAAAGTAGATTGAAATCTTAAAAGCACTTTCAAATTGACATTTTGCCAACGTTTAAAGTGGCAGTCTGATTGATGGTGCAAACAAAGGTTGCATCTAACTCGTGGTAGAACGCGAGGAGTGCTAACTGATTGAAATAACGCGGCAATTAGAAGTATACAGCACCATGGTATATATACTTAATTACTTATACTTAATTATGAGGTGTACAGGAAAGAATGAGTGTCCCAAACTGTGCTGCCTCTAGAAATAATGTATCTTTAATTAGTCAAAACAAAACAAACAAATGAAAACGTCAGAAAAAGGCACACCTCCAGTCTTTGTAAAAGCGTTTGAGAGAAAAAACATTTATAATGCGTGTACATGTACATATGTATATTGCCAGATCGTTTTTCGATAATTTAAAAGAGTGATCATAGTGAAACATATTACAAAAAGATTTGTCTTCATTTCTGTATTTTTAAAATAAGTTTTAGATGATGTTTTTTTTATTATTCAAGAGCTTTTCAAACCCCTGTTACTTATGATAAGTACATACTGTCAGCATATAGCAAGGTATTCTGGAGACTGGTTATTGTATACTTTAACAAAGCGTAACGTTATTTTCTCATTAAGTTGAAAACAGCACGTATGACGTACGCCTTGAAGAAATACCTAACCATTGATCCACTTCAGCAATCTTACTTGAGTCTTGACGTTTTACTTAGAATTAGGCAGACATAATTGACAAGACAAAGTAACAAATCATGTGTAATTGACAACTGTATACATACATCTTGTTACTGTTGTCTTACCTACGAGCACTTCCTGACGGAGCATGTTTTATATATATACCTCTTGGTCGGCTTGACACTGTTGTCCCTCCTTCTCTGTGACGTCATTCATGCCCCGTTTCCGGGTTCTGACTATCGAAGTTTAATACGTGGTTCTGACTCTCCATTATCAACATGTTCACTTTTGTTCAACTTTTGTCATTCCTTAATACTAACTGGGTTGCGATTGTTGTCATTACTGCAAATGTTGCATAATTGGAGGTGATTGTTTACCCTATAAATTGAGGGATTGGTGGTGATTACGCCAAATCTTAACAAATCCAATTAAGCTTGATAATACCCCTTGATACGAGTACTTACGTTATGGCCAGTAATAAGGATCGGCCCTAGATGTCAGTCAGTGACTGACTGACTCTACTGGCAAAGGAGTGATGACCGGACACAATTGGCCTAAAATACGTCGTATGAACTTAAAAATCGACTTTTCCTATAAAAAATTGTGTTGACACATAACTGTGTTCAAGGTCGTTGCTAAAAATAGATTACCCAAAAATATGACGTCACGTGAACTACCAAATTCGGGACCGAAACATGTGTACTTTTGGCGCCCTTTTCAACGATGTACAGAAGTAATGACCGGACAGTCTGTTACGAATATTTCTCGATTAATATTGTGAAAAATATGGCCAGGAATGTTTAGAACAGTGTCCTTATTTCGCATGCATGCAAAAATATTCATGATTTACGATATAACAACACGTGACACACAATGTTTTCCTGATAGGGGGCGTTCTGAGACAGGCTAAAATCAATAGTATACCGTACCGTGTTTATTGACCAAAAAATCGAGTTGAAAGTAATCAAAATGTATGGACATGATATTAAAATGTTTAATTTTCCGATATCCGAGAACACATTTTATTAACTGCGGTAAAATTAGTGTTGGATAGAAATTTAAAAAAAAATTAAAATTAAAAAAAATCAGCCGCCGAAGAGATTCGAACCATGGCCTTCAAAGTGAAATTTGGAAAATATTTCCTACGTCGTTACCACTCGGCCACGGTCTCAACAAGAAATATCCAATTTAATAATTTTACCATAGAAAATCATTGGCGCACGCGCTCTTTCGCGCATGCGCACACACAAATTATTTTCCTCGGCGCTGCTAATGTCAACATCAAAGCAGCGGACGATATTTTTGATAAATAAGTAAAGCTTTGTTGATTTTGATAATTTTTTTCTACCAGAATCCTTTTAAACATGATTCTGAGTGTTATGATACAAAAATATACGATCAAAGCGAGGAGACCGTTTGTCCGGTCATTACTAGCGGCCGGTCATCACTTTTTTGCCAGTAGTCTGACTTACCGATTAGATGATATATTTATCAATAAAATAACATAACATGTTTTTTTATTTTAGCTAGATTTTATTTTGGGCTTGATTAAGGGTGAGGGTACAAAGGGACATAATTTAATAAGAAAATAGTAGATTGAGGAGTTGTCTTTATAAACATATTGTATGTTAGACAGACTGATTTCATAAATGTTCGACTTGATGGTAAGATATGAATATCAGTATGATGAAAAAGCAGTTGTAATAAATGAAAAAGGATGCACCCACTTGTCAAGTCGTTAAAAGTACAGTTTGAAGAGATAAAGCTTAATGGTGTTTAAGATTGGTGTTAAGTTAATATTCTGAAAGTGTTTCAGTTTCATTGTTGAATATTGGAAGTCAGATAAGCCAATGTTACTAACTGTGGGCTGCAGGTAAGTAAAAGCATACAGGTAATTCTACATCTTATGTTTCTATCGGATTCTATCAGGGCTCTACCTGGTCTACCAGACTTGTATGGAGTTTTTAGAAGGGGTTGTGTCTCAACGACTCTTCTTTGGCTATCGTTGAGATGCAACCACCGCTGTAAAGTCTATTAGAGAAGGACGTTGGGATTACCAGCACAACCATTTCAGTCTTATTTTCTGATACTATGCTGTCAAGACAAATGCAATGTCATAACAAAATGTGTCTATAAAGATCATGCCATGCGGATTGATTTTGTAGTTTCTCATCTTCTATGGACACAGCATGTCAATCAAAATATGACACGTAAAAATGATGCCATGATAGTTTTTGATTAATCTGTATACTTTATTTAGGCCCATTACTTGATGGCAAGTAATCACACATTTGGGTTTTCTTGAAATCCCTAGGGTTCAAATTATGCCACATTATATTCGGAAGCAATTCATCTTGAAGACACGGATTATACTAGAAATATCCACAATGCACCAGGAATAGTTGTAGGCCATTTGTAGCAGACTTATTTATATGATTAGATTGTAGCAAACTGCTATTATATAGTGCATACTCAATATTATACTACACAGATGTTTGTCGGCACGCGATAGACACATACTTTGTGAAACGGACAATCCAGGAGAAACAAATAAATAACCACTGCGATGAGCAGACACATACAAAATTTCTACAAGAGACTTCTAAACATTGCTGATGCGTTGCTTTCCGTCCTTTGCATTCTAAATCCACACTTCATTGTCAGATAGGTTTATCCGGCTTAAAGCTGCGCCACAATATCAAAAGTGGTATTGTCAAGTTCCACCATTTCTTCAATTACTTAAATTGCTCAAAGACAGCGTAGATCAAATATTCTATGTATTGGTATTTATACAAACGATTTGATGTAACATTGTAGTTACCTTCTAACCAACCTGATTCCATAGAGTGCTGTACTGTAATTCTGAGGAATACACATTTAATCGAATCGGTTTCTCTTCATTATTTTAATCAAATTTATTCGAGAGAAAGATTCATTTTCCAAGATGTGTGCTTTATGTGTTGGCCTGCTGACAAGCAACAAGCGTCTTGATGCGATTTATATATCTCCGAAATGATTCAAGTAACAATTCCGCGGAAGAAACTGCCATGTCGACGTTTCTAAATTACTTAATCAAAACACAGCCCGTTTGAAAAATAGAAAAAAACTGCCACCGTGCAACATCTAGAAAACTTAATAACGAAAAATCCACAAAAGACTGTCGTTGTTTCGGTGTGTATTATATTTTATTGTTATGTTGGTGCGTTTTTATGATTGGGGATTTCAAAAAGTGAAGCTACGAGATTTATTTCCGGGTTGATCACGTGATGTTCTGCAGGAGTATTGTCAATACCAATCATAATAATATGAACTAAGGCATGGCTTATACCTTGGCGATCATCATTCATCCATGATCCTGAGACAATAATTAAAATAACTAGTAATGGGATACTGGTGAAACATTATAGCATAGATCATTTCAAATTGGGATGCAATGGAAATACTGCATTGAGATAGCATTATTATTAATTTTCTCTAAAATATTAAGAGTTCATAATTCTGGTTACAAAGAAGTAACGTTAGTTCCACCCGGAAGACGTTGGATGCACATGAAAACGTTGCTAGTGGCTTGTTCGTTATTTTCTGTGGTTTATGATTAATGCCTACACCGTGTTAGGTCGACTTTTCCGCCGTATTTTAGCTGGTTACTCCTCTAACCTTTTACATACAAAAGACTAATCCGTTTTATGTAACAGCCAATACTACAGTCATCGAATACAATTTGTCTTCAATACTTGTATTGTCCTTTTAGCTCGGGTTATATAAGTGCTTTGACACCGGTCATTTATTCTAATCCATTGAATATCCGGGAATCGTTTACAGTCTACCGATATCCGTGGTTGCTGGATCTTTAAGTTGACATGTTATATGGTGTGTATGTCACTGTGGAATTAGGAATTAATTTACCATTACGTGAACATATTTTCTCGATGACTTACGACAACCAATATAACACAAAAGTTAAGTCTAATGCTGTTCTTCTGGAACTTGGTCGGATCTTGGCTGCGTTTCATTTGGTCTCATGCAATAACTGTCATTCTATAATTTCTTTGTGAAATTGGGCATCCTGCATTTTTTCGGCGGGGACTTAGACTTTTGATTGTTTCTTTGGCTAATGCGTGGCCTTGCTCAGTGTAGTCGTGCTGTGGTGTTTCTGATTTCTGTGTTCAGCTGGTTAGGGTGAATGTTACCTTCCCTTTCTGATTTCCTCATACATTTTTTTCTCTGTGATTAAATGCAGTAATAAAAGCTGATATTTAAAGCACTACAAAACATTCGGATTTATGAGAATCCCGGATTATTCACCACCCACGGAAACGCTTTCACCACCAACTTGCACGTGTCCTTTGTTTTAATGCTGGTCATAATGGGAACACAGAGCTCTCTCCAGCGGGACTTCAGGACGTGAGAATCGAACATAATGCAATGCTGGAAACATAATCTGCACTTCCGAAACTGACTCTTTTGTATTAGATTTGACAAGCAGGATGGTACACGCATCCTGTTTCTGAAATAAGATAATGATTTATATCGATTGTGTCTATGTAAGCAAGATATATTAGTCATTTATTATACTGCATGTTTAATTATCAAAATGTCATCCTCATTTTAACGTCCTATCAATATAGCGAGACGTCGTTTCTCACTCGTTGGGTAATTTGATTAATTCGATTTATTGCAATGTGCACCTTTATTAGGAAATTTACCATGGTGATATGCTTTATTATCTGTTTAATTTGTTCTTGGATAAGTAATTATATTTTGGATGTCTAATTTGGCATCCCTTGTCTGCCTGTCTTAAGTAATTCGTACCATAAATACTGATGATATATTAGACAGGGAAGACATATTATTGAACAATAGTGAATTGAATAATTAAAGACAATGGGTTTGATGACATTAACATGCCTATATGGTGGGCGTTAACTTTTTGATTGAAACGAAGAAGAACATAATGCATGTAATATGGAACAATATGAACAATATTAAAGATGCAATGCTTTAAACTTCAGTCTCATCTTCAGGCATCTCCTCGCTGAAAGACTGCAAAGATCCAGCTGCTTGGCTAAGTGATTGCTATGCTGCTACGCTCATGTTACTTCAGTGTTAGGCTTCTATGTTGCCAAGTAGCCATGGCATTTGAGGAGCTAAATTCATGTTGCTTTCCTGTCAGGAAGAACACTTCTCGATGCTAGGCAACCAGGCCGCTTACTAGACCATTCTATAGGCATGAAATTCTAAGACGCAACATAGTAACGTCTATCCCGTTTAATCGAATGACAAATCAAAGTATTAACCACGCATGCTCTTGAGATGATCATATCGTTTTTTAAAGACAACATCAAATGCAAACGAAATTATAGTACATCGTACTTGTTCAAAACTGATATCATGATTTCCGGGATAAATATAAATTCAATTTCTATGATAACCACTCTGCACAACACTTGCTATTATCAAGGCCATTTTATTACAAACACTTGAAAACTTGAAGACATCTGATTGATTCCGGTTCATAAAGATATTCTTAATGTCGCTGTTTGTGGCTAAATTCAATTAGATTTCACCATCAATTTCACAAGGGTGCTATATTCCTCTTTCCAATACACGCAATGAATGGCAGTCGATGGTGATAATGCAGAAAAATCCAAGCCAATATTATATGAATAAATAACACATGACTGACAGGCGTGGTAACTAAGATTGCCATATTTGACGCCTATCTTTAATGTATTCCCGGATAAAACCCCCAAGATTGTCAGATACTTTTTATATTAAACATAAATCTTGCAATGCGGTGTCGTGTTAAGTCTGAATATTCAAGCGTTTTGATATAGTAATTAAACTTATCATATTTTAAATATCCTTTTATGTACATTGTTCTGAAGTAGATGGTCACGGCCCCGTAGCGACTACTTGTAAAGTCCGATTGCTACATGTATTAATCGACACAGGAACAGCGCTTTGAAAAAGGTGAAAGCGAAAAGAGTCATCTTTAAATGGTCCATTAATTCTCTGATACGACTACATCTGTCTCTTTTTGTGACTGGAACTGTCCTCACAAAGGCAAACTGGACGTTATACCACGAACATGTTCAAGATGTGCAAACGTCTTCCATAACGACGATATAACAATCCCCGTTATAAGAATTGTAAACAAAATCCAAAATATACTTTTTCATACTAAAACTTATAAAAGCTTTGATAGGTTGTTTTACCTTCGTTCCTGTCATTTTCATTTAACAATAACAGGCTCTTCTAAACCCAATGGTGGATATAATACGAGAATTGACAACATAGTTCTTGATCATTGTATTATCCTCAGTACCTTTATGCCCGTTATATCAATTATTTGTTGAACCTTTAGGGTATTCAACTAAATTTAGTTAATTGCACATCCATTAAACGATTGCACATAATAACTCTCAAGACAAATAAATATAATAGATTCTCCGATAACGAAATTTCTTCGCGCTATTTTCTAGAATTTTTGGAATTAGGTTGGATAGCAGAGCGTATGGAAGACCTAGAGGGAATTGTAGAGACCTATAGAGAGTTCTAAACGGTGTGAGTAATTTCATACATACGACCAACCCTCCATGGTTTGCCAGATCAGCCATGTGCACGAGGCTGTACTAATAAACCGCATAATTAAAAATGACCGCTCGGAAATTTTTCATTAACGTTATTGTCTCAGAGCGAAACCTTTATGATAGTAGGGAGCTAATCATTTCCGTCCCTTCTGATACGGAAAAACACTTTGCGTATTGTCCCGGCCAGAAAATAACCAACTGATAATTGAAACAAGCACGGTGCAGTGTGGTTATTATTTTGTTTTAATTACTCGCCAAATCGAATCCTTTTGTATCAAACTTCCGCAAAGGAAATTGCAAACCTAATTGCACAGACGTCCGACATTATTTTAGAACATGTGCGATTGACGAGACTTTGCATTGACCACTGACTGGCGGTATTGGTGTGACTTATTGTATTTATAAACTTTATCAAGTATTGTGAACTATGTAGCTGTTGGTGATAAAGCTGGTGACCTTTCTAACCATCGGACGTTACAATGCGTTTGTATGGATTATTTCGGGTTTGACAATATGTTCAAATATTTGCATTCACACGTTATTCAACAGCCACTCAAGACTAAACAACACATTTTTCCTAACTACTCTTTTCTAAATTTAGTAAGGATTGTTTTAATGCACTACATGAACCATTATTTTATCACATAAGTAGATATTAACTGCTCCCTTATTATTAAATATTGCGATGTAGAGACAATTCCAAGCCATAAAGAATCGGCGAAGGCATCTAGCCACCCACACAGAAGACATACTCTGGTCATTACAACATAAACAACATACAAAATAACTACATCCTAAACTTAGTCTTGCTCTTTGCATATACATGTAACTTTAAAGGTATTACAATTCATATGTATGCATAGGTCAAATGCATTTCACATACTGATTATAACATTGAAACTGTAAAACTCGTAATGCGATATTTTGAGAGTTTTGTCTCTATGTTGACTGGAAGGAAGTGACCTTCGTGTATGTACTTTGTCTGCTCTGGATATCGTCCTCAAGACAAGATCTGTGAATGTCATATAGTTAATCTAATACAGTATTATATAATTAGTATGGCCAGATAAGCAAGTCAATAAAGCTATGTTACCAAACTGGGGTAATTGAACAAAGACAGGACTTTATTGGTATAACTGAACATTTCATTTGCTGAAGACCAGCATGGTATAAAAGAAGACTGCGATGTCTGTAAAATCCATAATTGCCTCTTGTTGTTTTCGAATTTCAAACTCAAACATCATATATACAAAACTAATGTCAGAACTAAAAAGGGTATGAGGAAATCGGACAAGGAAGGCAGCACTCAGCACTCAGACAGCGGTGATTCCATGAGACCGAATGAAACGCAACCAAGATCCAACCAAGTTCCCAAAGGCCCCGCTGCAGGACGACACAGTACAACACGGCGACCAAACGAAACATAACCACCCCTTGACCTAGTTTAAAACACCAAGGACAATGACCTAACGTTAAGTATGTATTACTCCCATTTCTTGATTAGTTCTGACACCTTGAATTGGCAATATTGATGTAAAAGTAGGTCCTGCATTATCCCACCAAAATGAACTTCACCAAATCAGTGGTTAAAATGTTTGTATCAAAAAGTTGATTAGTAACTAATCGAGTTGCTGACGTCTCTAATTCCAGACTTACCTACTGCTAGTTTTTTGTACATGCATCTCAATCAGCACATTAATCCGTTTACTTAGTGAGAATCTTGTACCGTTCATGAGTGTTGATGGGAAATAGTTAAAATAAAATGTTGTTTTGGCTCCGTCGATTCCCATGGGACTCAGTAAGTGGTCGATTGGTATTCTTATCACAAGTCTGATTTTGTTCTGGCTACGAGCTAGTGTTGTGATCTCATTTAATTAAACATTGAAGCTCTCTGATTTGCGCCAATCATTAACCAAGTTAGCAATTCTCCAGTACCGTACAGACAATCTGCACACATCTCGTTCGTGTGCCTCTAAAATACCGACAGTAGCTACAAGATTTTCATCAATATTTCATCTGTGTTTCTAAGCCATCTTGTCCGTTTATTTCTGCAATAACATTATTTTCAAAACACGACGCATATTTCGTCAAATTTAATAACTTCAGACCATTGCAATTCCGTTTCGGTAATACATCTAGCATTTCTGTATAATTGAGCTATCACTTCATGCGCCTGACAGATAGATTTATCTTTTATTACCGTGATGTATGGTGGTTTCTGGACAAGATTGAAACTGTAAGAAATCAATCAAACGTCCTTCTCCCTAACTGCAATTCTTATAGTTTTGTCAATATGATTTAGAGTCTGCAGAGGAATGATAAGCAGCTATAGATGAGATATCCATTGCTTTTTCTTTCATTTACTAACATTGGGTAAATGTTTACTCTGTGGCTGAGTTCTATGATTATTCCATGATTGGCCTTGTATGCATTTCCGCATTGATGCCTTAACATATAAATGGAATATATTTATTAACATTGTATCCATGTCACTTTTGCTGAAAGAACGTGTGCTAAATACTGTTTAATTTCGGAGAGGAAATGGTTCGCCATTACCTTACTTTACCCAACCATCGACTCAAAATGACTAACCTAGTCTTGGTCTTAGGAAGTGATCGTCATTGTAAAGACTCGGCAAAATTAATAAACTAAACACAATTCAAAGAGAAACTTTATAGTTACTGAGTATAGTAGTTTCCCATAAGTTTGTTGTTACACCACATGTTAACTAGTTCAGTAACCATAAGAAATAGTTCATGTTATCACTGAGTCGTTGTCCTATTATCTAGTAGATACCATTTTCTGAGAGCAAAATGGGACATACGAGTCAATAGAAATATATCATCAAATCAATTGTACCAGTTATACCTTAAGAATACATGCATCACATACCGGTGTCGCCGTGTACTATTACATCTTCCCCGTAGAGCGAGTACATTATCTAATTACTTATATATATCTCTGTCTTTTCCCAGTTCAATGTTTTCTAAAACAGACCCACAAACCGGTCGCATATTCTAGTCCATTCAATGCTTTATTTGTCCCGGCAATTTGATAAATACTGTTCTGCTTGGCGTCTGGCATTTACTTGTTTCTTTTTAATCATGGGATAAATTGTACCAATTGTAATACCAATACCATTATCAATATTTTTCTTCCCAGGGAAGCCAGAGTTTCTAGTATTTTTGTCTAGAACCATAGGCATCTATATTTCACATTTATCTAATGGTTGCTAGTCTGAGTATGTCAACACCTTGTCACTAAGTGTTCAGAACCACATGGGGAAACAAGAATATTCAGTAGTTGATATATTACACAAATAACCGCGTCATAGACAATATTTGGGAACAGGCTGTCTACCGTCCTGAATAACATAATACATGTGTTTGTGAATCTTGTCTTTATTACTTTGTATTGTTTCTCGTCCGATTTTATTGCATCAGATATTTATGGTTTGTTTACGACCAACAGTCTCTTTTTCCAACAGATTAACGTAGGTACTGGTCTTAACTGATTCCCATATATGTTTGCGTGGCAGTAATTTCAGATTGATTAATTTTTGCAAATGTCTTTTTTCATCAATACGGTCTAGTGTCCTTTTTCATCATGGTTAACTTGGCAATATAAACATTTGTGTATATTCTGTATGCTTTATAGGTACTAACCAATGATAAAATGTGCTTTAGAAATGTACTTGTGGTAAGGGTTTCTACTATTATCAAAAAAATACAATAATAAAGTTCATTATGAAGTTTTACTGTTTTGCAGTTTATTTTTCGAGATTTAAGACCATTGTCCCATGAATTCAAACAATTACAAACATGTTATTTTGGAGATTTTAGACCATTGTCCAATGATTTCAAACAATAACAAACATGTTATTTTGGAGATTTTAGACCATTGTCCAATGAGTTCAAACAATTACAAACACGTTACAAGTACAAACCTGCGTCTTGTCTACGTTTCAGTAGTTTCATGTTCAAGACTCATGCAAACCATATTCTGTATGTTAAGACGTGTTCTTGTCTTCTACTGAAAGAAACAAACGCATTCTATCCTGGTTAAGACATACATTTGTTGTTATATATGCTCTATCGGAGCATATTCTGAATTTCGTTTTTACAAGTATCGCACAGAACATAATTGTAGTTTCATTTTCAGGACTCCTATATTACCATATTCTGCATGTAAGACATTTTCTCGTCTTCTACTGAAAGCAACAAAGCGGTTCTACCTATGAGGTTAAGACATACATTTGTTGTTAGACATACGATCTGTCGGTATATATTCCGAATTTCGTTTATACAAGTATCGCACAGAACATAATTGTAGTTTCATTTTCAGGACTCCTGCAAACCATATTCTGCATGCAAGACATTTTCTCGTCTTCTACTGAAAGCAACAAACCGGTTCTACCTAAGAGGTTAAGACATACATTTGTTGTTATATACGATATGTCGGTACATATTCTGAATTTCGTTTATTCAAGTATCGCACAGAACATAATATTAATTATAATACCCATTAGTGGTTTCAAGTCCAATTACATTTATTCTGTTATATCAGTCATCGTGGTAACAGGGGACTCTGGAATAAATGGAAATATGCCTCTGATATCAACAATACAATGTAGAGTATTGATAATGACAGTATATTGAGGTCGTATTGTGACTTTCTTTGAAGCGTTGAGTGTTGAAAAGGTTACAATGAAATTACGTTCTTCATTCGTTTTTCCCTGAGGACATTCATGTTTTAGCGTCTATCTAGTCCTATCGGCTCAATATTTTTGAAAATGTTAGTAGTGTGTGAGGCCGGTTGAGATAGAACTTCCATTTATCTTTCTCGTCATCTGTCCAAGTTCATATCTCAGTATCTAGCACAGCATTGTCTGTATCAATCTAATGTAGTATGAATAATTCATGACCCTTCTTCTTGTTTTATTCCCTTTTCATTCTATAAGCATGTACACATGCGTGAAAAAATACCCATGTGTATTTTAAATCGTTGTAAAACAGCCTTTTTGGGGGATGGTGTGAAGCATTTGTTGATTGTGTCAATCATTCGGTGAATAAATAACTTGACGTGAGTGTAACTATGTTATAATGCATCTGTATCGGACATCTTTGTCCTACATACTTTGTTAACTTAATCATCATCTGCTTTGTGCTTTGAAATTCCAACACGTTGGTACTTAAGTAGTTGTTGACAGTATTAGCTGATAAACGTTTACAAGATCATAATAAGTAATGACACTCTGTGATAGCTTCTAACAGAACAATTAGAATGGGTGTTTGTTTCTTGTTGAACTCTCCGTGTTTTCTAAACTATGTTACAGTTTTATACGGCGGTCTGTAAACTGGGCATTTTGGGATATATATTTAAAAGTACATTAAGTAACATCATGCTAAGTAATCGAAGGAGAACCGGAGACAAATATTATTGTTCTTATTTATGAACACCTATGGTTGTCTACAGTTTGTATCTATCTACTGCTCTGAACCTGATGTGGTGTCTGTGGCTGATAAAGGGAGGCAAACTTGATCGTGGTAAATGGCCTGTTCATTAAAAAGGGGAATATTGCGCATGGTGTTGTGGGTGTCTGTATCAAAGTTAAAGAAAATAAACAATGTCTAAGTTGAAAATGTAACATTGCTTACATGGCAACTCCATGCTGCCATGTCGGTAGGCTGCCAGTTTCACATAATCAGAATGCCAACTTCACACTTGGAGGCTACTACGCTGGCAATATCCCGTGCAAGGCAGTTAAAAACACGGTTACGTCAAGGACAAAATCAGATCTTATTATTTCTCTGGTGTATAATTTAATAGACATTCTGTCATCTTCAGTTAAATATTAACGTGATTATGTTGGTCTCTGTGACAAAGCTTATGACAACATTAATTCTCCGAATGCCACCTGGAGATGTATCTCAATGAACTCATTACCAAAAACGCTGACAATTCTTGGCTTTAGGTTCTGTTTTGAGAGAAAAAGTGCTTGATTTGCAAGTCAGCATAATCCCAAGTATCTGTTATAAGGCGTTAAAGGAAAACTAACATTTAATTCTGCTTCAGATGAGATTGACAAGATAGAATAATAACTGGCGGACTTTTAGAACCATAGCAATTAATCGGGGATTTTGATTGTATGGTACTTGACGCTAAGGGTCAATGGGTCTAATCTAAAAGTGGTCTAATGCAATGAAGCAAATGCATGTAATTAATACTCCCTAATTAACTTAGAAAAGAAAATGGTTCTTTATACTTGAAATCTATCATCGAAATTACGATAAAAATATGAAATGTACAGGGATTTCTTAAGAGTTATTTTGAAAGAGATACCGAATTTTTTCTGATTCTGTTTGTGGTTAGCACATACGTTTCTCTCGTATCAGCGTACTGTCATATCAGCTTCCAGTATCAGTTCCAAGTACGTATTATTCTAATACCATTTCTTTTTCATTAGTACAGATTAGTGAACGAGATTAATTCTCTCAGATTTTCGTAAGAATTTATCTACGGTTATAACCTGATCCACACAACCCTGACCAATCATGGAATGATAAACGAGCCACTAGCTTATTAGGGATGGGAATAAGCGAAGATTGAGATAAACGCTATCTCTCTTCGTTTATTTAGGACTCACGAAACCGTACCAAAATCGTCATTATGTAGTTATGTCAGTGGGAGAATTATCTGTTATTTATATGATATGACTAAAGGTTACGATGATAATTGTTTGGTATTATTTCATGGTGTTCATTTTGGAAGATGTCACTGTCTTATTTATAATTTAAAGTTTTCTCTGGTAGGTTTTCATCAACTGATAGTGTTCCAAGATATTTTGGCTGAAGAACTGATACATCAAGTGATTTTCTCCGATTGTACTAAGCAATTGATGAAAATGGCGTCAAACGCGATGGAAACATTGATAAAATTAACCCTTCTACATTTTATATCATAGAGGCAACTTGTTTTATCCATATGTATTCGCCAAACCACAGAAACAGTAAAATCTAAAAATGTCTTCAATTCAGCTTTTTATGTGGTTACACAATTAAGTTAAAGCCATTTTGAAATTGCCAATGCATTTAATGCGAGCATTGTTACTGCTCCCGTTTTAATAATGCACCCCGTAGATTATTAATGGTTTGCCTTAATTGATGTGTTTCCTAATGCAAACAAGTACCGATTACCACTGACTTGAGAGTTATTTATTACATGTTATCTAGAAATGCGTTATATGACACTAGATTAAGCATTAGACTGCGAATGTCGCGTGCCTATTATTGATGAAACGACAGTTAGTGAGACCACAATTTTACATTTTCACCAAATTTTCGCAAAAATGATATTCAATTGAATTTAATCTATTTCATAGAAGTCATTTAGGTGTTAGAAACACTTGCTATGACCGATGTTACCACATGTTCGGTACAGACGATATTGACATTTGCAATCAATATGAGTTGATACGTTGTATTGAGAAATGTAATGGAATCAAGATAGAAACGTGTTTGACTGGTTGACATCTTTCTAGTTTTATTGTTTGAATTATTGATGTCCTTCAAACTCATTCATTCGGTTCGGTACGGTTCACTTAGAATTGATACATTGCATTAATAGAATCATATATAGACTACTACGTCATCGATTTATTTCATTTAATTAAATTGATAACAACTACCGCTAGTTTGTTTCATAGTAAATGAAAATCCGCTCCAAAAGTCACGTGGCCAATTAACTGTTTAAATAGTTAATAAATTTTGAGCACACTTGTCCATTTAGATTGATGGTAAAATTTGTTTCAAATCAATATGGTCTAGTCAATCTCCGATTAGTAGACTGTCCGTGTCATTTTGAGACATAGTTACTCACTAAGCCAGTTATTGAAATGCTAAAACTTGCTTATACAATAAGTGAATGATCTTCGGTTACCTAGTCGTGGATGATTGTATTGCTAATTTCAAGTAAAAGTTTATGTTGAGTAATTATTATCTATAGTCATTGTTCACTCAATTGTTTGTTGCAGACTTGCTCCCCTTCCTGGTGACATTTAATTTATTACCATTCCCTTGCTACTTTGCACCATTTTCTGACAACTTTGCACCCTCCATGTGATTATGGTGTTGATTTACACAACTGTCTTTTTCCCTGCGCGCAGCACTGTTTGACACATCGATATAATCATCATCATCGCCATTTCTACAGCCGTTCCTCTGTCTCTTCACAATCATTCGTTTTGAAACTTGACGCGCATGAATACATCATCCGTCGTGTAAACGAGTTTTTTTCCTTTTCTAACGCCTTCTCTTTTACAACTGCAACACATTCTCCAAATACTCCCGAAAATTAAAAGCAATCACTTCCAATTTTGTGTAAATCTATATTAAGTCAATGAGTATCATTCTAAATCTAAAGCGATTTCTTCAAAGTTGTTGAAACTAATTTCTGTTTCCATGTATTAAATTTTTCTCTTGGGTCTTGAAATTATAATAGTTTTTGTTTTAACCTATATCATTTGTTGAATATACTTTTGAATGGGTTTGTGTTGCGCTAACTAGTTTCTTCTTGTTTTCGTGGTCATTGTGACGCTAGCGTGTTGTCCTTTTGGCGTTATCTGTACTCAAAAAGGTACCTAGAATATATTTTGAAATTGTTTCCAACTTTAACGTCATATGTAACATTACAGTTATTCCATACGCTTGTGTATTAAATACACATTTTTAAGAAATTTTCTTCATATTCAATGAACAATGTGCTTTGCCATTGATATTGTTTTATGTTACGTAACATTCCGGACAAATTGTTCTTTATTATCTCTACACATATCGCATCCAATTCAAGAAAATCTTGAACTACAATTACAAACCTTGAATGAATCTTTGCAGATTTTTTGTTTGACAAATCACGGCAGTTGCTGAGCTTTCTCAAAAATCAATCAACTAGAATTTCACATGATATCGTTTGTTATCTTTCTCATGATACCGTGTTTCATTTTTGTGTGTTTGTGAACTGACTCACATAAAACAATTGCGAGAAAATATCAACATCTTATGCCAA
This sequence comes from Spisula subtruncata, assembly GCA_963678985.1. NCBI lineage: Eukaryota > Metazoa > Mollusca > Bivalvia > Venerida > Mactridae > Spisula > Spisula subtruncata. The sequence continues at coordinate 12,371,254 of OY787662.1, read as the reverse complement.
CAAAGTCGATGTGAAATACATAAAGAGTTACGTGATACATTCGCACAATGCGCATTTTCTTTTGATAAAAAACTTAGAACATTAGCTTCAATCCAATTGACCTGTGCAGTCGGAAGATCCAAATGTTTCTTTCGATTCGACCAGGGTGTTAGGAGACGACCATTTAATGTTCAGGAGACCTGGAAGTTTACATTAGGACAAACTACTTTTCCTCCCGGCCATGCGACAAACTATTATTTCCCTCCCGGTCAAGCGACCCACTATTTCCCCCAACATAATGGGAGACAGACTTTTCAGGGTGGATACATGTTGCGGACTGGATTTTTCTGGGCTGTCAATTAGCTCATGATATTCACTGATTTGCTGATATAAAGAGTGATAGTGCGAGCAAACTATTTGTTTCGAAACATTTTATGTTCGTATTTTTTATTGCCATTGATATCAGTCAATTTGTCTACAATAATACACGATGGTTGAATATCATTATAACCATGCACATTGGCGTTGATACATTACACTTTACATGTGTTTAATCTAACCATTAATACGGAAGTAAATCCGAGACATTTTCTCTTCTGCATACCGGTTGTGATGATGAAAAATCCAGCAATTCATTTTGTTACGTCGATACAATCTCTGATAATACGATTAGTATCTACTCCATTTGCATAAAACGTTACCGCTGTGTTCCTGATAGAAATCATAATATTAAGTGATATGAGTGACCAACGTTCACTGTTGAACATATTCATCAAGCAGTAACTGCTTTTATAATAATTATTCCACATGATCGGCAAACTCTTGCTCAGGTTTTTATTGTGTTTGAACGGTGGGTTTCTGATTAACTTTCACACCATGAATCAGTTTTGTGTCAACAGATATTGAAACATTTATGACTTTATCCTGTGAATTGATACGATTGGCGGATTCAGCCTAATCAAGCAACACGCAATATTTCCACAATAAATATTATTGAGTAGAAGATTTGATTGCCGGGTCATTGGGAGAAAATGGATGCTAGATTTGTTACAATTGCAGGGTTTATGCATTTTCAATTATGGTTTCGTATTTTCTGTTGATTCGTTTCAATATTGTTCAATGATTGACATGCATTCATTATAACCACTTCTAATACATTCTATAGTATAACAAAGAGTTCGTCTTTGTATATTAAGGTTACGATTTGATATATTTCTGGAAGTCTTGGGTGTAGCATTTGTCGTGTATTGCGGTTTTGTTGTAACGAGACATGTCGGAGTCTCATTTTTTAGTTTAAGTATTATAAATATATATATGGTATTGCATTAGTTTGTCTTGATAATTATGTAGGAAAATGCTGCTTAGTCGTTTTTAAAAGACATATTTTAAATTGTATCGTAGAAGTCCGTCTGTGACGTACACATCACTTGTACAACGAAAGCTTACTACAGGGCTCTATGGTATTTGTCTTTATAATTGATGTAGTTACGATAGGTTTGCACCAAGCCTAAAACGTAATGTAATTAAAATTTGAACATTTAATACTACTGCGTCTTGTTCCAATAAACACCCAGTGTGTATTATTCTCTCACCTTCTGCTTCTGTATCTAACTCTTTCTCATGAATTGTACAACTTGATTAGTAGTATTCATTCATCGTTAGTACATGTAGTACAGTCTCCTCATTGATCACCACTGAGTTCCGATATCACACATTGTGAGTCATTTCTCATATCATACAATAATATTTCTGTGTTTAATTAACTCTCAGACCATATTGGCATTTATACAAATTACCCCGTCTCTTCCATCATTGTTGACTAATGTATCAATTGTTTACGCCAAGATCCCCCATATCCATACGGTATGCGCCATTCCACTCCTACATGTCGATCTGTCAGGATGATTTCATCCTCAGTGTGTGTGTTCTCAGAGCTAGATAGGATCGGGCTTATCTTACGCCGAGGCTTCAAAGCAAGAAATGAGTCAATACTGATATGATGTTTTCGTATTGTTTCCAGGAGCCATTTGATTACAAGTGTGTGTAAATTTAAGATACACTGATTGACTTGCGGTGATTATGAAAAATAAGTTATTTACACACACTTGAACTCAAATGCCTATGCTTGGTCCTCTTCAAAGATCGAATTAAGTTTAACCGGGTTTCGTAATAAGACAACGATATCTTACCTAGTTATAGTCTCATATACTTGTACTGAAAAAAAGAACAAGTAATTTTAAATTTGCCATAACTAATGTTCACCCCGGGAATACAACGTTACTTCTTGAGTTTCTTCTTGACGACACCGTACGGGATCTTACAGCAATAATGCCTTATCAGATGTTATGACATTGTTCTCAAATTACAGACATGATCCCCATCCGTGATGTCGCTGAGATTCAATATATTGTAAAAGTGTTTACTGGGGATGACGATGGTTTCGTTCAGCGACAAATAACATAGTCCCAGACAGACTGTATCCTACGATGCTTTTTTGCGCATATTGCTTTTTCATAATGTAACGTCGTGTCAACTTATTTGTTCTACTGATTTAATTTCCCCATATTCAATAACATTTGTTGATTTGCTCATTTCCATAAGGCTAAAAGCAGTTCGTCTCTATAGACTGTTTTCCCCATTCAATACAAATTATCGCTTCCTAAACTGTTGTTTTATCAGAAAAATCACTAGAACGTATTTCAATATTCTCTCCAATTAATTACATGATCAAACGTTTGAAATGTTATTAGAATCATGCTTCAAACGGAACTGGTTACTGTTATTAGAGATTGGTTTGTTATCTCTGATCAATTATGAAATGCTACCTCTGTGATATACTAACGTTTTATGATGGGGACGTACGTGACCATCTGTTATATTTTTTGGCAATGTTGTCTTAAGTATCTCGTAATGATCAGAGTTGTATGACAGATTGTTAATGATGTCCTTATATTGGCTAGGGAAACGTTATGCTTTATTAATCACGAAGATAGGCCCTCATTCATCTTTATTTTCAAGAGACTTTCTATGATAGTACTTGCAATTTTGACAGCCATTGTTCAAGGCCGTCCCAAGAGCCTTCCACATAAAGCAATATGGAAAATGTTCAGCTGAAAATGTCAAAAGTATTTCAGTATTGTTTTCTTGTTATATTGTTTGTTCTTAGTTCTTTGTGGTGACTGTTCATTGTTCTATTTATGGCACAACTCGTTCCTTGATCGAAATTTACATTTCGTGTGTATGTACATGTATATGTGTGTGAATGTTTTCTTGTGTTTTGTTAAGCGTTTCTATCGCATTCTGTGATCTATCTGCTTGTCAAACCTTCTCGTTTTAATCCAATTGTCCATGATTAATGTCTAATGTAGCCCTGTACTTGTTACCAATTGGCCATGATTGAGATGTATGCAGCATTGTTCGTTGTTCGTTTATTGTTTGGAGTGGTACTTCTCTAGAAATGCTTTCTTGTTATCGGATTGTTTTCAATTCCTCTTTGTTGTATGATTATAAACATCTAATGCTTTATTGTGTTTCCAGGTCAATCGTACATTTTAATCATTATGTGATTATAATATCGTAGAAAAGCTTAAGCATGGGCTTATGTAGCCCATCGTCCTTTTCCCTGCCTAATTAGCCAATGTCTTCCGGTTTCATGATAGTTTTATTAAAATATTTCAAGATATCGTTATTTTATAAAATGTAGAAGAGACAATGAATTAACATGTAATTAAAAATTTAATAAAATATTTATGATTTAGGATGCCTGTACATGTACATTTAACTAAATGGAAAATAGAATGAAATAAATTATTATTCAAAGAATGTATAACTAACTAAACATGTATGCTCTATGCCCACATGGTCGGCTCAATTTGAGCTTCTGTTGCCAATTACTGAACCTCTTTCTAATACCAAATGACTTATGGGATTTCGCATCAAAAGGGAACAGCCAATGTAAAATTGAGAAATCTAATTAGATTAGCATTGCTATTGTCTGACATTTGATAAAATCAATTTGGACTATTCATGAGTTGCAGTTAAAGGATGTGACCCCTTAGGGATGTTCGAGGCTTACCATTTATAAAACAGAACGTCTCTCTGATCCGTCTCCCTGAGGTCCGCATTCTTCAAACCCCTGAGTGGGAATTGATGTATTAAAGTACAAACAACTTGAGTTATGAAAATTATGGCGAAATATAAAATTGGCGCTAAATTGCATAATCAATGACAGCGTTTTCTGTCACATATGGCATTGAAACTAACCAATTCTGTCACGATAAAATGTCAGTTCGACAGGAACTACCAGAAAGCTGTGTTCCCCAAAGCAAAACCTCTCAGCATTTTTGAAACTCAATCTGTTTGTGCTTGATCTTCTGGGCCGAAAACATTACCGACTTTGATATTTTAATGATGTTTGGATTTAAAGCTTTGCAAAGTTGCAGAGTTTATACAACATTCCAAGATAAAAGGGGAGATTAACTACCGTCCCGTAGCACTTTGGCATGGTTGATCTTGTTTTGATAAGAAACCTAATTTGTTGTTCGTAGTTTTAATGAGCGGTGCGGAACAACATTCTTGAACATCGTTTTCAGCTATGCATCTGTACATATTGTTGCTAAAATCATGATTGTGTCGTCGTGAAGTCTTGTGTTTTTCGATGGCTTAGAAAGAGAAGGTCGAAACTACAAAATCATTATTTATAGAAAACAAGAAAAACAGTGTGACTATCACTCTTTACTTATGATAAAACAAGCCTTTTCAACTTCAGTTTGGTCAGCATGACAAGTTCCGATTTTCCTGAAAATAGGCTCATAAGAAGCGCCTTGTGGTGTAGATTTAAAATTACGAACTTCTCATTCTAATCCAGCGATATGTGATATTTCTATTGATTCATATCAATTTACTAATTTTAAAATTACTTCTCTATTTTCCAGGCGATGTACGAGACCTTATGCAAAGATGTCCTGATGGGTCGTTTGGTTATAGATGTAAATATAGATGTCGTTGTTATAACGATGAACCATGTGACAAGGTTACTGGTATGTGCTACAGAGGATGTGGACATGGTTATTGGGGACCAGGATGTCAACTAAGTAAGTAAAAAACATTGATCACAACAACCATATTTGTGAAAACCAAATCCGGCGGGCAAGATACTATATAACAGCTCATGCCAGCAAAAAACTTACCAATCTCCTATGGCTCTTTTCAGTTGTTAAGCCGCTCAAGCACCCTTTGGCATTTTAACTTCCCCGGGCTAACTATGGAAACCTACGTTCGTGTCTCACTAGGGAGACTTTTTCTCTACAGTTGGTTTGGCAGCCAACATTGATCACCACTCCTATACTGTATACTAGTCGTCGTAGCAATATCTTAAATCAGAACGATTGTATTTTGTAACAGTGGGACAAATGTGTTACGGGCTTATGTCTTGACCGACTTACATTGGCTAGTTGATGCTTTCAGCAAAAGCAGTTTAACTTAATACTGGTTCCCAAAATCCAGGAATGATAGTAATTTCTATCGGATGCTGCCCTTCATGAAATAAACGTTGTTAGCAGATACTGTAAACCCTGGTTAAAGCAAACACTTAAAGTACCAAATGAATCAAGGATCTAGATTTATAGACTATTGTATTAGCTACGTATACGTTATAACGGCCTAAGCTAATATACGCTCTTATGAGATACGTAGGTCAGACAATTATGCTCCATTTCATATGACGATTATTAGTTTCGTATTAGATTTATTGTGTGAGTTATGTCTTGATAAGCTCCTACAGACTGCAGTAGTGTTCATTTGTCTTCGTCCTGTAGTTTCCGCTCGTACAACAGAGCAGACAAATTGTGCTGACATGTTTGGGTTGGCTTGTAATGGTTTCTAGGAAGAAAAATGATTCTATATTTCCTGTAATTGCTTAGCTATAGTAGGTAATTAATATTCCTTCTAATGGACCAGTCTAGTACTCTTAGATTACGTAATGTTTCTTTTTCAGCTAATAATTGCTTTTATAACGGCAAACCACATCAGTACCAAGGTCGTGTATCCGTCACTGCTAGCTTGCATATTTGTCAGCGTTGGGACTCACAATTCCCGCACCGCCATTCCTATGATAAAGATGAATTTCCGGACAAACGGATTCCGGACAACTATTGCCGGACCACGATGGATTCCTCCAGGCCTTGGTGCTATACCACTGACAAAGCCATCCGCTGGGAGAACTGCAATGTTAATAACTGTAGTAAGTTTTTATTCCTTCATTTGTTGCAATTATGTCATTGGTGTGTAAAGTAAATTATAATCTTAATTCGTCAACAAATGCTATAATGACCTTATGATACTTTTCTAAAGTAATTTTAGTACAATGTAAATACGTTAAACCCGGTCAGAAAGTTGAAATTTTCAATTATATCATTGTATTTTAATGTAACCGTATAAATATATTCTGGAATTATAAAACGATATTAAAGCAGAACTACTTGTATCTAAACCTCAATAACTACGTATACGTATCTTTCGATGGTTCATTTTAATGTTATACAAGTGCTGAAAAAATTTGCGAGGACGCTATAGAGCAATAGCCGTCGTTTGTATTTAACAGAATGGTCTTATTGTATGCACTTTTATTGCGAAATTGTAATTCTTGGAACTGTTCATGATGTTAACCACTATTTGATAGATGTGTCTGTCTCTCTTTTGTGAACACCAGACTGTCCAATGGGAAGATTCGGTCATAATTGCGATATGGAATGCCATTGTGCAGACAGTGGGGAGGCGTGTGATAGCATTATGGGGATTTGTAAGTCCCAGTGTGCACTTGGTTGGAAGGATTTCGATTGTCAAACACGTAAGAACATATATCCCTTTCCTCTAATCATAATGTTTTTCTTGTCATCTATTCTTCAACTTCAAAAGTTTTGCATGGCTGGTGATTTTAAGTATACTGATTAACGGAAATCACAGTTAATACGGTTCCCATAAATGGATTCGCCAGACAGAAGTGATCGCTTAACACGAAGCTTCTTAACAAATATAAGCCCAGACGCTTCAGGCGCTTTAGACGTTCAGAAACCAGGTAATACTTATATTGTGACAAGCTAACATTAGTTGGCTGTTTCTAAACATTTCTACGCGCCTATACGACTATAAGTGTCGTGTTTCATGTCATAGCCAAATGACGACATATTAATATTACAAGTACTAAGAGTGATACACAAACAATATTATTTGCTCTTCCGCGAGAACAAACAGCCATTTTCTCAAAATTAAGAAGACTTAGTTCTTACCATAATCATAGAAGAACAAAATTCATCTAGATTTACCCCAGACATTGAACTCTTATAAACCATGAATTTAAATTGCTAAATTTTGCGAACATGGTTGATGCAACGTAGAATCTGAAATCATGTATCATGCTGATAAAATTGAATATAGCATGTGTGTATCTACGAAAATTTACACATAAACGGTTAATATGATTTTGATGGCTGAAATGATTAACACAAGCACTTTTGCTCTTATTTTTCATAGCCGTATTATTTTATGGTACCTAATATATTCCCCTTTGAAGTAAAACTGTAATTGACTTTAGCATGTTAAATATGCGTTACATTGTTGAAGCCATGTCCTCCACTCGTAGAAAGGTTAATAGTATATATCATAGCAAATTAATACTGGTCAATAATTCATTCCAAATGGATAAGTCCATTGACTTCCATAAGTATGCATATTTTAGTTTTATTCCTTCGAGTATTATTATTAACTTATTATTATTTTTTTGTAAACGGTACAGGAATCAAACGAATCAAATCAAATCCGTGGGTCAACTATGAATGACCGTTTTGAGGTTATTATGATAATTGTGTTGAGTTATTTTATTTCCATTTTTTTCAGCTGACCGATGTCCAAACAACACATATGGTTGGGCGTGCTCGGAGAAGTGTTATTGTCAGAACCCTGATCATTGTGATAGGTTTACTGGCCCTACACCATACTGTCAGTGTAGCAAAGGTTTCTTCAATGCTCCTCATTGTGAAGCAGGTATGATATATTACTACATTTGGTTACTAGTAATACATCACATTCAAAAGGTACACACTTGAATCGTGTACGTAGTCTGTTTTAAGATGCTCAAGTCTATGGTAATACAGTAAAACTTTAGCATCGAAAATACGAGCACTTGGTCTATGTCGAGCAAATTTGTAAGTCCCGGCGAATTTGCACCTTTATGATGAGCATCATTATAACGAACACATGGTTTATATCGAGCATTTTACCTGTTCCTATGTCTCTCCGAGATAACAATGTTATACTGTATTAGACAGGTACCAGTATCACGTAATACATTGCAGTCGAAACAGATAAACTTCAAAATTGTTTAATGTTCCAAATGCCAGGAAAATATAAACCTGAATGTTGTAAATATAATTTCCTTGACAAATATAGGTTACTATTGTAAATTGCTGTGAGATGAGTTATGGTTAGCTTTAAACTGGGAACAACTCACTCTGGGGACCGGTTGTTCTCCAGCTAGAACTCAGTTTCAACTTGTAAATATCGAGTAGATGATTTGAACCGTACAATATCATCCTTAAAGCAATAATTAAATGATGTCATCATTTCAGTGACTCCACCAAGGATTATAAGCTTCAGTAACAACAGAGTGAATCAAGGTCGGGCCTCAGTGTTTAACTGTACCGTGGCAGCGTATCCCACACCACGAGAGGACGAGATCAAACTGATTGTACCGCCTGGAAAACTGGTCACCATTATACAGTCGCTTGTCTTAGATGGTTACCTGTACAAACGATCCAGCTTATTTCAAGTAAGTGAACGATTGTGTCCCACATTCCCAGAGTCTCTAAAATCTAAATTAAATCTAAATAAGTAACTTCAAATGGACATGTTTTCTTTCTCATCATCACATAAACTCACCACTTGGTGTCATGTTTTGTAAAAACCCTGTGTTGCAATAAACGAAACAAGTCGGGCGAAATAAAAACCACAGGGGCCTAATTATTTCCTTTGTCTGAACGTACACTAATTGGTGTTTATGTATTAGTATATGAGAGGCTAAGATACGTGACACGACCCCCTATATATAAGCAAGAATTATAGGCGAATTGGCTATACGCATTTACCATATTTATTTCTATATTCACAATAACATATTTTTAATAAACCAAAAACAATCGCTTTGAAATAGTCCCTAATTATTTGGGTACATAATGTCGTACTTTACTAGACAGATTAGGAAAACAAATGACCATATGCACGAACAAAAACCCAGAGCAGGGGAAGCAAACTAGCATTTTGTCATCGCAGTCATCGCATTAATTAAAACAATTCACTTTGATTACCTTAAAACAAACGATATTGCTTCTGTTGTTGGCAAAAATCTTGCAGATGTTTAATTTGTATACGTGTTTGTAGTTGCATCTGCATGCTTCTTTGTGCTTTTGTTTATCTAAAACAGCATAGTTTACATGTGTTCCGTGCTATCTTTTCTCACAGGTGAATGTGGTAAACGATGACGAGAAATATAGCTGTGTGGTGAGGGCCATTGCAGGAGAAACTTCCATTACTAGAGAAGCTGATGTTTACAGTAAGTAGACAAGAAAAATAAACTTTCAAACGTGCATTTTGTGGGTTCAAACTAGGGTTTTTATGTGTTTCTTTGGCTTATATGTGGGCATTGCTCATTGCAGTTGCTAGAAATATGGAATATTATTTCCCGTCGCATTCCTACCATGCCTATTATTTTAAACTAGGTCAACCGCTATTCTATAATGTCTTTGTGAAATTGGGTTATCCTGCATTTATTCGGTGGGGACTTGGATTTGTGATTGTTTCTTTGGCTTATGTGTGGGCATTGCTCAGTGTAGTTGTGTTATGGTGTTTCTGATTTCTGTGCTCGGCTGGTTTTGCTGAGTGCTACCTACCCTGTCGGATTTCCTCATACCTTTTTTGCATGTTCTGTATTTATAACGGATTCTGAATGAATGGAATGCTTGAGGTCCAACAGTAAACAAAAATCATAAGTAAATAATGTCTGAATGTTGGGTAATTCAACAAAGTTTGGCAAAATTAGATTACTATTGTTTTAACACGAATGAATCGTTGGCCTAAAGGAAAATACGTTATTTTTTGTTTTAAGTTAAATTACTCGATCTCTTGACGTATTTCTTGGTGATTTGTTTTATCTGCGTAAGAAAGTTTTTGTTTGCTCTTGGCTTGTCACAGTAACATTTGTTGGGAAGATTGTTGTTTTTATATCAGCGTTATTAAATGCACTGGAGGGTTGAATAAAAAGAAACAAGTAGTATCAACGGGAACATTTCTATTACTTCTAAACGTTTTAACTGAATCAAATATTGCTGATACAACGCTAAGTCGATGACTATTTGTTTACATTATATGAGAGCTTACTTGTTGACGTTTCATGGTGTTCGGTATATTGTCCGTTACAAGCGTAGAATGTTGATGGACAGCATCGTGTGTGGTTTATCTGTCTTGTTTGATGATCTGTGTATATTTCAATTCCTAATGATAATTGGATGATTGGTTGGCCCAGTTTCTAATGATATGTATTCCCAGTGTATGTGAAAAAATGCACAGGTGGCCTACTTGCGAAGCCACTGTCAACCATTATGAACAATAAATACAGATCTGGAAATATTAATTGTACATTTTTCTGAAGTTCCCCAAGGTTTATACTTCACATTGGTGCTTAATTAATTACTTTCTGTTGCAATTAGTTCTAGGTTCGGTCGATATTTTTTGCTAGAATGACTCGACTATTGTTCAGGTTGGAGAAAGACTGTTGTTGAAAGTCAACTTCATTCACTTTTACTTACTTTAGTCACCATTTATAGCCTAGTGTCTTCATCTGTCACATTCTCTTCCTCGTACATGCTGACACATAAAGTCACCATTAACTGTTCCTAATTATGTACTGTCTTTCACTGACTTTTCAATTTCTCTGAGAGTCCTTCGCAAAGTTTTAGTTTCAGTTTTGATGGTCCTTCGTCAAGTGTCTGTCGGTCTTTCTGTGTTGCCTTTTTTAACCTGCTTATGTATATTTTAGTAATATCTAGATAATGATGCCATTGTCTTTTCTGACTACATGATCGACCTAACCATCTTAATCTTAGTGTTTTGATTAGAGTTGCTGAAGTTCTTTTGTCTATTCTTTCTGTATAAGTCACCGTTTGAGATTTTATAGGCAAATAAAATTAACATGTACAGACAGATCTACATTATGTTGACCAATTTCTTACATGTTTTTATACAGTTTATTTTCCAGAATTTAGGCATTATGCCCATGGTTCGTATTTACAATTACAATTACATGTATGATTGGTTTATTGCGTTCCTTTGATGTTACATGTATGAGGATAATTATTTGTTTTATATACTTTTTTTAGTTCGCCCAATGTTGATAAATCCACCTATCATTGTGAAGAACGGTGTTTCTGGAACAAAGATACCCCTAGAGTGGTTGCCATGGAGTAGGTCACGTGGTGATACGGGTGATCCCAAGATCATGTGGTACAGTGTATGGATTCGTTCTCTTGATGAAAAGTCATTCAGGTATGGTGTCATTTTATATGTTATATCTGATGTAGCTAACCATAAGAATGTAATTAAGGAGTAGACTTAATCATTCAATGAGCTTTTGAAACGGATTTCAAACGCCGTAATTTAGTTAGATTACGTGTAAAGTAATATTGAAAAATGAAGAATGGTTTTTAACAATTCACAACTAGCCTTACAGTTACTGTACAATTATCTATCGAATTCGATGGTTTGTCATTGCTGCATCGTATATGCATATCATAAAAAAACCGAAGTGATACTATGATAAAATAAGTTGTAAGTACATGTAACATATTGAAATTTTATCATATTGTAGTACACTACTTTCCTATGAGAGACAAACACTATTTATATATATTATCCAGACTCCTGGAATTATGAAACGTGTCTAACTTATTTATCATATGAAAACAAGTGTTCATACTCTATAGATTTGGGCTTTCATTGGTATTTCAATCAGATTCTGATTGAAGTGGTATTTTTAAACGATTAAAATGACTGAACTAAACTCTTTGATTATGATTTATAGTGCTTTTACTTCATTTATAAAGTATCACTGCTAATATATTTGTGGAACAATTTTTTAGAATGTTAAGTGTGGTACCGGATGTGAAATGCCAGGAACATGCGAGATGTAACTTCACTATAACAGATCTAAAACCATTTACTAATTACGTCATCTACTTATCTGTCAGAAGAGAAGGGGATTCGATGGATGGTCCCCCTGGACCAATGTTGCATATTAAGACAAAGTGTGCAGGTAACTAAATTAAAATTATTTTCAATAAGAAGAAATGAAATGGAAAAAAGTTACTTTAAACAAAAGCAACAACATTTTGTGTGCCTATTTATAAATACAGTGGAAATGTTGTTATTGGAAAGTCATTTTTACAAGAAATTCGATATTATATTGAGCAGTAGTTAAATGTTCCTATAATATTGGTAAAAGATTCATATTAATAATGTATATAGAATTTTACTGGTCCACAAAGTAAGATATTTCTGTTTAATTTGCGAATATTAATAAAAAAAATAGAAGCGACATTATTAAGTGACAAATTACGCATCGGACATTATCTACAGAGGTATACTTTAGACAAAGTACAACATTTGTCTATAAAAACTCTAATGCGGTATCAAAAACTTACATATCAAATGATTCAATTACAGTCTTTGCATCACATAAATTGAACGTGTGAATGTATTGCAAATAAATACTGTCTATCTTTGTAGGAAGTGATACTGTGTTTGTAGACATTTTTTTGCATATGGGGTACTAAAGATAATGCTATTTATGTAGCATTTAGTGCTTACATGTTTTTATATACATACTGTACGAGCGGTAGGCTGCTTAAATGCCTCCAGTACTTCATTGCCACCTTCATAGTTTATACTGTAAGCATGAACAAGACACAACATTTTCCTTTCAGATCCTACCGAGGGACCAGAAATTACTTCAATCAATGGAGAGTATCAAGTTAATAACACGTTTCCCAAAACGAGGCTTACAATCATTTGGGAGGTAAAGCTTGCAGAATATTGTCTGCATATTTATAGATTTAGATAATCACATCAGATATATTACATAATGCATATTGCATGCATGATACATAATGTCTATCAAATACTGGATAATCCTTTTACATCACTCATGGAGAGATTGCTTTACAAATCGACCAATCAGCATATGGCATGTCTCTCATCTGTAATTACAAGACTTCAAGGTTAATGTATCATGCATTTTAACATCTGAGCCCTAATCGCTGGAACCAACAAACTTAATCTCAGTTCTACTACCATGGATCATTTTTAATGTGAAACCAGAGTCAACGTTGTTATAACAAAACGAAAGGAAATTGCACTTGAACTGTATGCTCTCAAAAGCATTTTCTGTAAGCCCTCAAAACATGTTCTGTATAATATTTGCCTAAGTTTAACTTTATTTTGTGATGTTGAGATGATTGTTATATTGCAGTTAGAATAATATCCCCCAGAACACAAATATATACTTCTATGGCATGTCAATGTCTCTTTTAAAACGGATATGATTGTTTTAATTCTAAAGGTATCGCAAGGTCTGGACGCTCCCGTGTCAAGATGTTTCACCTAGGTTATATATATTACCTAACCAAATAACAATTGGTTACCCTGAAGAAGACTGATTAAAGTCGAAACGTTTGATTGACTTTCATTATACTTAAACCACGTAAGCAAAGACGCCTATTCAGATAATGCAGATTTCATTCAATTTAATTGTGTTCAGAATACATTGTTATGTTTTATTATGCTCTCCAAAATTGGAGTATGAATAAAATATATATCTATATATCAACAAACACGTATAATCCATGTTCTGTTGTTTGTATTGACTAGGATCCACCACGATTTGCTTGGAGTTGTGATGGTATCAGAAAGTATCAGATATTGGTATCAGAGTCCGGGGAATCAAATGTCATGGTGACCCATGTAGCTGGTGGTCGAGCTACAAATCGTCAGTTTACTATATCTGAACTGTTACCATCTACTAGATACTGTGTGTCTATGAAGTTTGAAAACAGTGAAGGCTTCTTCAGCCCTAAATCACCCGTCAGATGTGTCACATCACCGTCAACAGGTTAGCAGCTAATGTTCTATTTATATTTTACTGGGCATAAAATACATAGCTTTTATACTTGCTTCTACGATAGTAATACATATTCTGTAAAGTGAATTTTATAAAACATTAAAAGTTGTAAAAGAAAACATTAATATCTAGTTTGTTCATGAATGTTCATTATATATGCTATTGGGGTTTAATGCGTTTTGTTCAATAAAGTTGATCGTTTTACACATACAGTTTGTCGACAAATTCGCATTAAATGCTTCTTCAATATTTCCCGAAAGTCTTCACGAATAAAACAAATTACCTTTCTGTCCATTCACCAGTACTGGCCGCGCCACAGAACCTTCAGTTACGCCGACGGACGAGCACTTCTGTTACAATATCATGGGAACGTCCAGTTAATGCTCCTGACAATATAACATCATACACGATCATCTACTGGAAGGGCTTTTTAAGGGAACTTGTCACAAAGAAAGGAGTGGAGTATCAGTCGGATGAGGATGTTGTAGAGTACACACTGACTGGCCTGGACCCAGTTACCAGTTATAACATTCAGGTAGATCTAATTTGATCATTTGATAAAGAAGTAAACATCAATTACTTTTTTCTTTCTTTGATTAATTTACAAAAGAATACATTAATATAGTGTATATATACAGAAAATGTATTGACAAGGTTCTTATTATTACGTATAAAGGTTTTAAAATCTTGTACTATTGTACACGTGGTGGATTCATTTAATTAAACAATTTTTTTTTCCTGCACAATAAAGACCTAAGCAAGGTATTCGGGGATTATTAGAACAGTAAAGGATGTTTGAATATTTCTTGAAATCACTTACTCACATTACATATTTGTATTATACTAGATACAAGCAAGGAACAGTGCGGGAGATGGTGAACAAAGTGAAATACTGATAGCATCAACTTCTGAAGGACGTAAGTACAGTATTAATATTTGTGACAGTCATCATTTAACATCGACCTATGTGGAATTACAACAATTACCATGCTTAAACATTACAATATTTAGATCATTCTCATACACCAGAGGTTAGTCATGATTGTTCGGACGAAAATACGCTTATTGAAGGAGAATTACTTTAGATATAATTCATGTAATAACGTACCAGACATTGAGGAAGGCAGCACTCAACAGAAATGGCAGATCACGAAAGCCACAAAGTACACATAAAAGGAAATTCGCTTATTACAAGCCCTAGCCAAGAGGACAAACACAATTGACAACCAACGGGGCAGTACACATGCAATTTTTGAAGCAACAAAACAGACTTATGCTGAACTACTCAGTTTCATCAGTTGCTAAGCACAACTGAAGACACTGTATAAATACACCGCTATAAAGTGTTTGCCTAGATTGCATAACCATTAATAATAGATGATTCATTGGTTATTATATCAAAATTATGAACAGTCATGAAGTTTGGAAACAATTTCCAAAAATAATTAGAAAGTCTGACAAAATGAACAGCATTTTCTGATTTATAGTCTTGATAAAGAGGGAATTGGATTGATGTTTTTTGGCATACATCAAAATAACATTTTTCATTTGTGTTTCATGTGGAACACTTTTCAATGAACAGGCTGGTTATAATGGAAGTTCTAAAAATGTTTTGTGTGTTTAACAGGCCAGAATAAATAACCAGTAATACCTTCCATGCATGTTTCACACATTTAATGCTTCTCGAGTCAATATTGCATTTATGCACCAGACAATGTTTTGCCCGCCCGCCCGGTGGTGGCGGTCAACCCAGGGGGAATTAGACATTTTCAATTCTTTGACTTCTATAACCCCACCATGGAGACGATGCTTACTGCCTCAATCGGGGTCGGGACACGTAATCACGTAGTAAATCAAGGGTCTTGTATTCGACCAGAGTCTACTATTCCTTGGGACAAGGAGTCGACGAGGTTGTCAAATTTCCGCCGGTCAGGACGATTTGTCCGTCTATTTGACCTGCATCCCCGTCGCCCCGGTAGTCATAACATTGACTTGGGCATTAAATAGACGGAAGGTTGGCTACTAATGTGTACTAATCTTATCATTTACATGTCTATGTTGATATATTTTAGGTCCAGGCTCAGTGTCGAAGTTCCGGAATACTTCACGGACCCAGTCGTCTATTATGCTTGAGTGGGAAACTCCAGAACGACCAATTAGCGAGGTTCTCTTCTATTATGTAAGTAACGTAACTTAAACAAAAGGGCTATATACATATGGTATAATAATAATAAAATAATAATAACAATAAAATAATTGATGACTTATTGGAATAAAATCTGGTTGTAACAGCTACTATACTAAACTTCTATTTGGATCACTTGAACTAAGTTATTTGAACGATCCCTGTAACACAATCAATTTTAAAATGAATGCCACAATTATGTATTAAAATGAGTTTTACTCAATTGGCACAACGAAAGCATTATTTCTCCATTGGTATCATCTTTATAATCAATTCACAATTACCATGGATTTCATATTTTCATATACTAGTCTCCTTTTGGACTAATAAAACAGCCGGTTTATGTAGTTTGTTTAGAAAATATTATTAAAATCTATATATCGCCATTCAAGAAAGTGTTCGGTATATTAGATTCAAAACAAGTTAATGACAAATGAAAAACATTGCGATGGTATTAGAAAACATATACCTATCTAATGTGAAAACGACATAAGGTTTAATCAAGTCAAGAAAATTAAATTCGATCCCAAGAAAGTATCAAATATAACCAAATTGCCAAATATTGCCAAATATTGCCAAACATATGGCAGCATATAAATCATATCTACAAGTAACTTTGAGATTATGCAAAACAAAGATCCCCAGACGTTGTTAATATAAGTATAAGCTGAACAAAATGTCTAGTATAATGCTAAGATGTCAGAGAAAAGCAGAACTCTAATTTCTCTTAAAGCACTTGGGAATTGCGTAAGTAGATAGTATTATTGGAGAGAGGTGAAGTGACAACCCGATGAAATATCTTGTCAGAGCTCTGTAAAACAACCTATCATTTGTCATACCAAATTTAATGTGTGTTTCATTGCATCGCATTATAAGCATCTAAATGAAAGATAATTTGTAGATGATTGTCAAATTTATGGATATGTGGAATGCATAGTAGAAGCTATGATGAATATTAATGTCTTATCATAATATAATAAGAGAACATATTGGAAGACAGGAAGAAGGTCCCATGTCATTGTTACTTCGGAGGCAATTCCATAGAGAAATAATTATATACATGTTGTAGTTCTTACTAAACGGTAATGTAACTAAAGCAATCCTAAAATTTTAGGAATGAATTCTTAGAATGTTGATAGTAAAGCAAATGAAATGCTTTCGGGAAGTTTAATGGTATCTAATGGACAATAATCACTGATCGTATTATAAGTGATCAGTAATTCGTTATCTACATGGACCAGTATTAATAAAGCATCTTAGTGGGAAACTTAAATGTTTTGACTTATGTTCAAAGCTTGTGGTGCATATATTTCCTGCAAGATGAAAAATAATCAATGTTTGCTTAGTGATCATGGTAGCTCTCAATACAATACTTGTATACAATCAATAATATTGGCTACCTTGTTTAACTGAGACACTTAAGTAAATTTCAATATTTTAAGAAAAATCTCAGTTTTTAACTAAGGTGCTTTATAAATACCAGCCCTGGTTCTTACAGCTGCCCTCTCACACCCAAAGTAAAGCTTTCTGTTCCTCTGTAGGTGAGATGTACGAAGGCAAGGTCTGCTCCCAAACTGTTGATTGCACCACTACGTATACCAGCAAGCATGTCTAGATTTAACTACACTGATCTCAAATCAACCACAGAATACAGATGTAGTATAAACGCAAGCTCTACAATAGGAACTGGTCCAACATCATATATTCTAACATGGACAGAGTCAGTCGGTATGTGTAAAATAATGGTCTGCAAGTGGATGGCACTTTTATGTTTCACATTAAATTTTATTAAAATAGTTTTGACTCTTGATAACAAAAATATAAGCATTTCTTACAAATCAAATTGCCGTTTTTTAAATGGCAGTTTGTTTTGTCTGTAAGTGGATGCCACTTTTATGTTTCACATTTATTTGTAATGTCTTGACTCTTGCTAACGAAAATAATAAAAATTTCTTACCTAACCAAAACTCCTTGTGACCATGGGAAGTACTGTATTTTAAATAGTAGTTTGTTTTTGTCTAGTCCAGACTATAAAGCGGAGTGTTATTTATATCCTATTACGAAAAGCAAGACAATGTTTTAACACTAAGTTGTGCACTCCATGGCGTTTTTTTAAAATGCATAACGTTCATCAAAATATTGTTAGTAAACTGTTGCCATATCAGTCGACTATTACTAGAAATTAAACTAAATTTAATGTAGTTATATAATATATTTTTAAGATCCAGAGGAACCACCAGCCCCTACAATATTAGGTCGTTCAGACATGACAGTGACACTCGACATTAAAGAAAATACGGACAAAACTGTCAGGTAAGCACTTTAAAGTCAGAATAGGAAAAAATACTGTCGTCATTTCTGAACAGAATATTCCTTTTAAAATCATTGTTAGAATATAGATTCTAACCCTACAAAATCGGAATCCGTTTGGTGTACATCTCATTCCCAGGGATGACAAAATATGTAAGCAAATAATTTATTTAACTACATGTATTTGTAGATGACTTATATTTGCATCAATCCAATGTAGTACTCAGATGTATCAAGGTTATGGTTTGCTTAATCGTCGGAAACCACCATCGATTCATTACGTCATACTACATGCTATATAACTTAATGTAGTTAAAGATCGTAGATATCCGACGATGGATTTGCTTCATAAGTTACAATATCTCATACCAGAATATATATTTATTATTATACATTACAGTTTCTACCGAATCATAGTGGAGCAGATCGTAGATCGTACAAAGCGAAGTTTAGAGGAACAAGTGTCTGATACTGATGCTGACTTTTATACAGCATCTAAAGAAGGTTCTCTCGTTTATGTTGCTGCACAGCTAGCAGCTATTGATGCAATCGGAACATTTGTTGTTGGAGACAATAAAACATACGGGGGATTCGTTAATGTTCCTTTACAGGCAAACGTCAAATATGATATATGGCTTGGTGCATATGCAGAGACAGATACGGTAATAGTCACATTTCTTATACTTTAATTAATGTATTGCACTTATGATATCCTACTGAATTTGACAGTTGATATTCAATGAAGTACAGCTTGTTCATTGAGTAATGCTCTGTATATTCCTTTAAACAAAACACGAGCGAAGTCAAAGAATGCATTAATATTTTTTACAACGTTTGAACCACATCCCTTATTCATAAGAACAAATCTTTTTTTGTTTTCAATACTAATTATAAACAAGTTACTATCATGAAATGTGCAAACTTTACCAATGAAATTATATATTGGAATTAAAATTATTTTTCTGGACCAACCCAATGTACCAATGTTGTTTCGTTAGTTGAGATATAGACATTGCAAGTCAGTACCGAATTCCTAACTTTGGCGTATTGTGTTCATGTTCGCCCATGCTATGCAATGTCATATCGTGTCCCCTAATGCGTAAGAGAGAATTTCAATACCGTTAAGGTTAATTATCCACTGAACTTTGATCAAAACTTATTGAAAATGGCGCAGTCCCAGTGGAAAAAAATCATTCAGAATGATTAATAGAAATCATTAGATAGACGAGAGGTGTTCTGCATCAGACAATTCAAACTACATCAAACGCAATATGGCCAATGCATGTATATTTTAAAGTGTCATTTTTATTAATGACCACAGTGTCATTTTGATTAATGAGCTTTTCTCGTTTTGGTCCTATGTGATTTTGCTAATTCTTTGCTATTATTTGAAGCTCTTTGCTAACAAATGGAACAACTCCATCGGGAAATGCTCGTTAACCCACCTTGCGGCCATGCAATTGTTTCAACGACAATCTGTAGAAATGCCGTTCTATGTTACATTAATTGCTTCATGTGACATTCCGTTTCATCCTGATGTTAACATGTTTTACTATTTCAGCAACATGCTGATGTCATTAATAATGTTTTGCTTGACAATACTCTACTTTCACTGATGTTTTGATGATATTTCTTTTGATTGTAACACATATCGCTTGCTTAGAATGAGAAGGTCGTAGGTGTCACTTACGATCTTATAAGGCTAATGCATATTTACAATCAACGTCATAAGGCGCTTCTTATCAGCATATTGTGATCAAAATTGGAACTTGTCATTTTGACAAAACTGAAGTTGAAAAAGCTTGTTTTACTATAAATGAATAGTGATTGTCAGACAGTTTTTCTTGTTTTCTCAAAATATTGATTTTGTAGTTACGACCTTCTCATTCTAAGCCAGCGATATTATCTGTTTTAAACGTATATATTATTGATACCTTTTCTACTTTCAGGGTATACGGAAGTCTATAACAAAAGCAGTAAAAGGATCAGTGGGTAAGAACCAATCTTATCTGATATCGTTTGTTGTTTACTTGAATATAACAGAAAGGATATTTTGTTACTAATATAATAAGGAGTAACACTTGATGTATAGTAAACAATTGAAGATTTTATAATGCAACGTATTGTCGTATGATCCCATGTAGTAAATACAATCCCGTATATATCTACATCTAGTAATGTTTTAATGTCTCTACAAGTACATACTGTCTAACCTTTTCTAAATAGCCTGACGTCTATGTCTTTGTTGTGTAAAACATATGTGTGTGGCCTTTCACTCCGGCAAATTTGACAGTGTTATGTTACTGCAATCTTTAATTGAAGTAATTGTTGCCTTCGTACTATTTAATAATATTATTTGTGTATTTATGTATTTTCTCTACTATTTCAGCTCGTAGTGCTATAACTGCCGTACCACCAACCAATCACGTACCTGTTATTATAGGAGTGCTGATTATATTCATTGTTCTTATCCTGGTCGTCGCCTTGCTACTCTTCGTTTGGAGGTAGGAATCTAGTGGAATTCTTCTGATGATATTGTTACATGTACCTCAGATGTTATGTTCGCTGGTTATCCATGACAAAACAATATACAGTTTACAGTTTTACAGTTTATTTCAGAAATTAAGGCATTATGCCCATGGGTCATGTTACCAATTACCACAGAAATAAAATATAGATATATATATATAACATGATAAAATACTATTTACAAACTCTTTTTAAGTACAACAAAAGAAGATACAAATGATGTATGGAACAATTACATACATACATTATAAATATAAAAATAATTGTGACGATAAATTTGAAAATAACCAAGTTACAGTTTTACAGTTTATTTCAGAAATTAAGGCATTATGCCCATGGGTCATGTTACCAATTACCACAGAAATAAAATATAGATATATATATATAACATGATAAAATACTACTTACAAACTCCTTTTGAAGTATAGCAAAAGAAGATGCAAATGATGTATGGAACAATTACATACATACATAATAAATATAAAAATAATTGTGACGATAAATTTAAAAATAAACAAGTTAGTTCCTTGTTCGTGTCTTAAATTGTCTGTTCTTCATCGTGTCAAAAAATGTTACAGTAGCATAAATCTTACTGAACATTGTCTTAAAATAATATTTTTTTCCGAGGTTTTTGGAATCTGCCTACTGGATCTTTGTTATTTAAATGTAAACAAAAAGCAATATTCACAAGCTGTTTTTATTCAAAACAATCGCACAATGTGTGTTATTTAGAGAAATTCATCTCCAAGACTGATATTGCATCACGTCTTAAGTAAATATATTGATAATCAACTTCATGATGCGATACTAGATTCAGGAAACGGCAGATGGTATCATTACGGAGGAATATCCAATATAGTTGTGCATGTTGCAGTCAAGCCTTTTGACAGTATGCATAACCCTGTTAGAAATTCTGATTGCATTGTGCTAGATCTGTCTGATTAATAGAGCTTCGTGAAAATAGAGGTCGATCTCTGTCATAATTATATCGATCATGTATTAGATTATTTTATCAAAGAGACGGAAGTTCCATTTAGAAAATGAAAACTATTCCATTTACTGATGGTAAAGTTTCATATTATAAAGATTGTGTCATAGTAGTTTGATACTTCAAATAATCCTTGGTAATGAGAAGCGTAGAAATGAATAGTATAGTTGTAAAGAAGTTAATTAGGGATCAAGCATGTCAATCCAGTCGGATGAAGTTGAAAGCTTTTGAATATTGTGATTATATCTGGAACAATCATCAAGTGGTACTACTTTAACACCTCGTCATGCCTTCGGGTTAATCAAAATTAAATGTTGTTCAATTAAATAAGATTGGTACAATGCAGTGTTTCTGTTGTAATTCATAATGGTTTAATTTAATAAATTTTGATGTAAAGATATAGTAGGCAGAAGAGGGTAGTAAGCACAGGCATGTCCCATCTCTTTCCAATAAAATTTTCATGCCACAATTATATATTATCAAACATTTTATTTCTTCAACTGCAACCTCATCAACGTTAAGACTCCTTCAGGATACTTCAGGATAATCTTAGTATTAAATTTGTTCCTTGCATAATTTGAACAGTTTGTATAAATCAAAACAGATATAAAAAAAATGCCAATTTCAAATGTGTTGTTTGATTTGATTCATCTAAATACGATGAGGCTGAGCAATTTAATGAATGTTCTATTTGAACTTTACAGAAAGAAACATTTGAGATCTGAACGTGAGAAAGCGGAGATGCCTAACTTTGGACCAACCATTATACCAGAACCGGATCTCACCCCACCTTCAACACCAATAGGTAAATAAAGTAGAACTATCTCATAATCTATACATTGCTTGGTTTTCGAATTCTACATATACGCATGTATATTTACAACTATAATATCATTTACTTTGATACTTTACCTGAATTTACATACATATAGTTTGATTACTTGGAACTTTTAGACAGAGATATTAATCACCAAACATATGACAAAAAGCAATACCGGTTCACAATTGAGAGTGCACTATTATCTAGGTGGATTAAGACAAAGCTTTGTAAGATGTCTTAAATATATAGAGAAAATATTCTCATCTCCATTTATTGAGTTTTGATAACCGATTTTGAGTATAGTTGATGAGCAACGATTTTTGACAATATATACTAAGGGCAATATATAGCTAAAATCATGAAATCTTGTCTGATTGGACCTTGCATGCATGCGTATGAATATGCTCATGTATAACGTCTTTTGAAAATGATTAACAAAATACAAATATGGAATTGTTCTTTTTTGTTCAATACTATATGTCTATACATCTATATTTGATTGAATGAATTATGTACGCATGCGTGTGATTGCCTTATAATCAAAATCATTTTCATTTTGATGAATAACGATATTGTTCTGCTGTTATGTTTTTACTTCGAATGATGTGTAACTATATAGATACGATATGCATTCTATGCTTTTGAGTTAAATAAACTATTTTGTTGTTTTCTCTTGCTAACAATTGTGGAAGTATATTTTTAAAAGGTGAGCTATTTTCTAATTGTACTCTAAATTATGTGTTGTATCATTTACTATATTAACTCTGCTGTGCTTTTATCCTATGTATAACTAAAGTAACAGGTTAACCCCTGTTTAGTAGTTATTTTCACTATTTAACCGGGTGTCAAAATTTCAAATCTACATATTTTGAATTGTGTAGATAAATGTTTAAGGTTTCAATACATTTACAACTTTGCAATATACACACCTATAGTTTCTCTCTCTCGGTATGTCACAAACTTGGCTATAGAAGGTATTGTACCAGAAATAACAGCACCAAACACCAATGCACCTTTGTCACAAGGCTATGTCCTCACGTTTCGAAGCCTATAATTACATGTAGTGTATACACTGTATATGCTATAATTATCTGAACTTAGCCAGAGCAGGATAAATCCATAGTATGTGATAAAAAGCACTATACGAAAGCTTACAGTGACACAAATTTCATCTTACCTACATGTGTGTATTTATGAGTTGTTGTTGTTATGTCTGGTGAGGAGAGTTCGTATGTATTTACGTGTGTACCTTCATTACTTTGCACATTTGCTTTATTTAAGTACATGATTGTTATTCCGAGACATTGTTATATAATTGTCTAGGACCGTTAGCAAATATTTTTTCTGATGGCAACACTTTTGAGGCTGTGTACATTTTGCAATGATGTATTATTTTGTCATTGGCATGCGCCACATTGTTATCACTAGGGTAGGCTTTCGGAGCAGTTTTAAAACCAGGCCCCGAGTTCACAAAGGATCAATATAAAGATCAAGATCAGATCAACTGATCCTTATTTTTAGGATCAGCTGATCTTGAGCTTTATTTTGGTGTTCACGAAGCTAAACTTGATCCGGATCAGCTGAGCCAAATATCGGGATCAACTTGATCCGCATTTTCCGCGTTGTAAGCGACCCGGAACCTGTTGCTCTTCAATCGGAGGCTCATTTACACGATGTTTTCGTCTGATTTTGACAGCTGCTTTGTTTACAAGTGGAATTTCGTCGTCAATGTTCACATTGCGCACTATTTATCGAACAGAATGGATACCGAGTCATAGGTATGATATTTCACCATCAATGCATTTGTTATAACTGTGCATTTTTCGCCGAAATGGAAAGGAATACACGCTAAAAATTAACGTTGAATCGCCGTAATTTGGCGGGCTATTTTGCATGAACTTGTTTGGCATATTTTTGATAATAATTTTATCGATCTGAGCTACCGAAGATCGTGTATTATCTCGACAGAAACCTGTCCGTGTAAAGCGTGAACACGTAGATCTACAGCCTGTATGTCACAGATTTAGACAAGGCAAACCTACGTGTGCATTTGTCGAGATAATAAACTGATAGTGACGTTTCACTCAGCGCCTCACTCAGTGGGGCATGCCATAAATTACAGTACAGGTCTTTGCATGATGAACCTGGTACTATCTTTATGTAATAAAAAATGACTTTCGTTCATGTAGCATGGTCTTGGTCACATTTCTTTTAGTCACATAAGTTTGTTGACATTAGAGGTTAAAACCCGTTTTCTGGAATTCTGGATTTTTGCATCATTCATTCAATGTGCTACTCAAGCAGCTAGTTGAAGTAGGTTGGTTCCCACGGTCAGGAAAATCATAAATACCCTAGTATCTTATTTCAGCTGTAAACATGAAATCTTCATTGTTTTGATTTTTACCCATAAGTCATAGTGTCTGCCATTTCCTATACTCTGTAAAGAAAATACTCAAGACTGAAATAAAATCGCAAAACAGGTCCAATATTCACAATTATTATTTGGATAAGACAAAAATATACTTGTACACAAAGACTATACACATAAGTCATAACACTATTTTTCAATGTTGCTGACATTCCTGTTTTATAAATAAATTAATATGTTTAACTTGGAAACTTTTTCTTACACAAGTTTTGATTTTAAAAACAAATCAGCTATTGTATTAAATTTATTACAATGCTAAGTGGTCTTGTTCCTAGTTTTAATACTGTTAGTTTCTTCTGAATGCTCTTGATTATTTGTTCCCCAGATTGAATACAGCAACTTGATTCAGAAACATTTCTGTTTTCAGCCATAGAATCATGCACGGCAGCATCTATCAATGTTTTAACCAATGGGACAAAGGTCATTGGATATAGAAAACGGGTTCTGATAGGTTGGATTTGACACAGCAAATGACCCTGCAAATGATTCCAGATTTTTGGGATTTAAGAAACCGCAAAAAATCAGACAACCAATGCAGGATTTCCCTAGGAATTTTCATACGAGGGTCCCAGGACCCTTAAGGATTATATTAAGGGGGTCCCTGAGAAATTTTGGGGGTCCCATCATATACAGACACCCATTTCAAGTTCCTGCCATGAGTGTAATAAGACGATACTATAAACTAGAAGACAATATTTACAAGTCCAATAAAAGAAAAATGTTCCAGCGGAAACAAAAATATCTATTTGAAGGATCCTATTGGGGGTCCCCAGGATACACACTAATGCAGAAATGAGGGTCCCAAGCTGCAAAGTTGCGTCAAGGACGCAGAAAACCTGCATCAGGGAAATCCCTGCAATGGTGAGCAGTATATTAATTTATTATTTCAAACTACTTGCCTGAATAGACAAATTTCAATATTTTTCCTGTATAATCTATGCTAATTACTGCAGAAGTTACTTGCTAGAATCAACAATATCTTGTCCTGTACAACTGGACAAGTTCTAATTTTGCTGACTGACACTCTGCAGACCTTAATTGAATTTTAAATGTGTAATATAAGTGATATCAAATAACCAACAGGACCATATCTCTAGAAAAATACTAAGGTGAAAACATAGTGGCTTTTAGGGGAGTTTTGCTCTAGAAAAGTACTTAATTACATTTTAGTGATTTCCCAAATTTTCTCCTCAGTCTGGCTACAGGCTGACCTGTATATTGTAGGTCAGGGTCTAATTTAGCCCATACAAGATTGTGAAAATACTGCTTTGTACGAATCATATTTATACTGCTTCAATTGACATAACTTTGAAAGTTCTTATTAATAAAATTTTGACAGCACTTAGCACTGAGGTCACTTTTAAAAAATTGAACTGAATTATTTTAACTGAATGTATGTTTGTGTATCTAACTATTTTGTGTGTGTTTTTAACTTTCAGGAAGGTGAAAGTACCATGATTATAAAGAGGTTCAGAACAATCGGACAGCTACATATTTGACTCAATGTGTAAGTTAACCACACCACTAGACAGAATAAGATGGGTCCATTCTTATTTTATTACACTACCCAAGATATTAATCTTTGGTTGATTGAAATAAAACAACGGAAATGATGGAACTGTAACTCACTTGGTCGCTTTCATTACAGTGATTAACTTAAACCAGAATTCCATGTTTTCTGTTATAAAAGTGTTGACTGGGTCAGACTTGTGTGATGACTGCAATCTCCCAAATTTAAAGATTATTCCATCATTACTTTTGTTTGGCTATTGTAGTGGATTAATTTGTTTGTGCATTTGTGTTAAATCCGATTTCCTGTACTATATCTTAACCAGCAATCCAGCACCAACTAGTTATTCTACAAAAGGAACAGCAACTACTCCACATGTGGAGGAAGACATGGTTCTCAAATTTCCATGGAAAGTAATGACCGGTTCACATGGTATCATCAAACCAAGAACACTAACCAGTTAACTACAGCAAGTTTATTCTTACTTTGGTCCCCATACCAACAGTAATAATGTAAACACTATAAAACTATTTGTTGTTTTTACAGGTTAAAATAAGAACAAATACAGTCATGCTCTGATATTTCATGATCCATGTGTAAAGTGAATAAAGAATTCCTGTAGACGCAGATTCCAGGTTAGTTAATTTATGGTTGATTGTAAAACAAGTTTTTCCAACTAATATTAACCATTCTCGACACCTCAATCCTGATGTTATATATCCATCACCACGAGGGTATGAGAGAAGAGAAGCTAGCTTCCCTTATATGCTGAGCATCAAGCAAGAGGATTTCTGGTACCATTTAATTTCGTCTTCAGTATGACACAGCCTGGGATCGATCTTGGGACCTCCCACACACGAAGCGGAGGCTATATCACTAGGCTATCGAGGAGGCCGTAATCACTCTTGATACCTCATTGCTGAGGATATGAGGGAAGAGAAGTCAGTTTTAATTTTAAGCTGAGCATCTAGCATGGGAATTTCTAATACCATTTTTGTTGAAATGTTTTTCGTCCATTTTCCTCGAACTAGATGACCATACATACATATTCACATTAATGATAAGTTGATCATTTATTTTCGGTGAATAGGCTACTGTCAATTCAATAAGTTATATTAATGAAGGAACTTTCCCTTTCCAAATAATATAGAGAATTACAGTGAACTCTGTTACACCCAGTTAAACATAGTTAACTTGACAGACAAGCTTATGTTGTTACTGTTCTCAATTAATTTTTAATTGGACAGTACCCATTTTCATTATGATCCACAATCATTGTTCGTCAACACCAAGATTGAACTGCATGATTTGGTTGCATCATTTTTATTACAGGTTTAGCCATCTTCCCAATTATAGTAGAACATAGATTAGAATGAAACCTTGAACTTCATCAAAATCGGCAGCAATATGAAGTGGGAGCTACAAGCCAGTTGTGATGTCCGGATATGTTTTTGAAAGTCAACATTGCTGCAACACAATGAAAACCAAATTATGTAGACAATAGAAGTTAGTTCCATGAAAACAGTTACTGCTGCTTTTTGAATTTAAACTTTTCTTCTTATCAATGTATATCATTAAGGTGTTGCTATCAATTACAATTCAAGGGATACTATTTGTTATAAAACTCCCTTTGACATTTAGTGTTAAATTAATGTGAAATAACTCCATGTCTCAATTTTATTTTATTGCAAGAATTGGTACTTCTTTATGACATTTACCAGTGACCAAGCTTACAATTCACTCATAGACTAAGGTAGATAACTTATGCATAAACTTTATACAAATTATTACCCTTGGACTTTAAAATATTCACATTGTTGAAGTATAAGTATGCTCCCCATCTAAATCTCATTCCAAACTAAAGCTATCAATGATTGGAAACCAAATTGTCGACACTGCCAAAATTGCCAATCGAATGACCAAATTTGTCCGTTGGAAAATCTGGTTAAAGTGCATCTATTGTAATTCTGTACAAATATATTGAATGAGGGGTTGAAGTTGATAAGCTTTGATATAGCATTGAATATATGTCTATGATAGGTATTCAGTAAATTCAAAATGTTGTATTATTGTATTAAGATTTCAGTCAAATGATGTGTGACATCAGAGTAATATGTTCTGCATAAGGCTTAAGCACATGTGTCTGTGATAATTTATGTGTATAACCTTGATAGTCATTGAACTTTTGTTGCCAAATTATAGCGCGCACAGGATAACAAGAAAGGTGGGAAAATTTGGAATAAACCACAAAGGTAGAAACATCAAGTGTGCTCGATTTATTGATGTTATTTTAGTATATTGTATATATAATTGACCGTATGTGTTTATTATAGTAACCAATTTTGCAACAGTAGACCATCTAGTCAATGTTTGTAAACATCACATTATCCTGGGTGCACTATAGTCTGAAGGTTTGTGTGGTATCATATGTTATAGCTTGACCAGATTAAACTGAGACTCATCTATGTCCGTAAGCTCGTCCGGCTATATTCGATTCACATGTTTATTTACTTTGTAACGTTATGTCCGTGTAAGGCCATCTATAATTGTAAGTATTTGTTTAAAAACTTCGGAATTTTTCGGACTTGAACGAATTATGCAACGAGTCTCAGTTTAATCTGGTCAAGCTATATCCATTTGGATGTCACCACTATTGTGATTCTTTCAAAACAATAGCAAATACGTACTGCTACATTTGTGTGTATTGCCTCCATTGTATGTATACAGGTTTACTTAATATACAGTTAAACCTGTGTCAGTGACCATATATACAAACCCTATTACTATAATTATTTCAAAATATGTCTGTTAAGACAATCATTTTCATACCCCATCACATTTTCAATGATGTTTAACCTGATAAGAGTGACCACCTGTATATAAAGAACATTTTGCTGCTCACATGGGTGGTTTGACTGTATATACATGTATATTAAAAAGTGCTATATCCAGAAGTGCTTCTTTGTTTATATGATAATCTTGTAGCAATAGTAGAGTGTAAATAAAAATATAAAAGTGTTCACAGTAGTTTGCTGTACATTTCACTGATGACCAACAGAATAGTACTTGCTTAGAAATGTTTTCAACATACACATGTTATGTTGCTTTAGACACATTTTTTCCAAAATATTTAAAAGGGGTTGAGGATATTGTTTGAAAAACATTAACAGTTATAGTGAGGTGGTCAACAGTCAAAATATCAGGATTTAAATGTACTAAAATGTGAAACAAAAGGAAAATCACTTTGATGCAGAAACAAAATTTATTATGATAACTCGCTTAGTCACATCAAAATTGGATTTCGCAATTGTATGGAAAGGTTTTGTGCATCATCAGATTGTCCAGATCATCTGTCAGCTACTTCAATATTCGATCCTGGAAATCCATAGTTAAGACAGCAACTTGTACAACTTCTACCAGTCTTCTGCAGATATATGTAAATAATGGATATAAATTATATTACAATTATAATATTACAGAAAAGTACCTATTGAATGACACATTTAAGTGCCTAAGTCAATGCTGAGTTTGTTCAATGTACATGTAGACTAACAACTGAAGTTTTGGTTCAGTTTTGATTCCCAGAAAATTCCAAGAAAACTTGACCATGTCAATTTTCCACCACATGTGGAGAAGTCGATGGCTTCTTGTGGAAGGGTAGATAGTATCGGTTAGGATGCAGTTTACGGTGCAGTCAAGTATAACTGGTAAGGTGAATCAGGCTGAGGCGCGATTTAAAACTGAAATCGTTGAGAAAAGCACCCTCTTGTATAATTACACCAGTCATCACTTTTCGTTTATCTTAGACTGACGTCACTCTGATAAACAACATCTTTAAGTAGTTGGTAGTAGCTATAAGGATAAACATTCCTCATTGTGATTTTTTGTGGAATACAATAAAAAGAATCAACATTTGTCGTTTCATAGTAAACTTTCTTAAACGAGGCCATGTCTCTATATAAATTGACAACTTTGGACTGGTCATCTATGTAAAATTGAAATAAACAATCTAAATATTTATATTACCTGATAGTGTCATACAATTTTCTGCAATACACCATTAACCACACATATATAGTCCTCAAACACTATGAACTGTTGTCCAACCTCATGTAGGCACCCAACCTCAGTTAAAATCATCCTTTTGTGGGAAAATCATTCAGCATAGATCTGTAAAATACATATTTGTATAATATAAAAATTAGGTAATTTTTTGCGTTTGACAGAGACAGTCATTATCTCCAAATTGTGATGTAATTTGGTTTACCCCTGCCAAATTGGCCAACGACAGTCACCTTCAGGTCTGAAGGTTGAGACAGAAAGTTTGTGTGATACAAGGAATCCGGCCAAGCTGACCTGGTAGCTCTTTCACTAGTAGACTCCTTGGTTCTTTAACCTACCCGGTGTGAATAGCACCAATATACCTCTAAGCATTTCTGAAATTTCTTGTGTCCCAGCTGAGATTTGAATAAAGGACCTCCTGATTGGTAGTGGATAGCCTATAGGGCTAATCATAATACATGGAATGTGTAATTTGACATCAACTACAGTAGCCAGTTAGTACCATGTCAATTGTTTTCAGTTGTTCCTGAACACTAGTCACTACAAAGCAATACAACGACCTGATACACTGCGCGAAAAGGCCATACTGATGTACATGGATGTTCGACAATGCGATTTGGCATTCATCAAAATGTTAATACATGTCAAGTTAATTTTGGTGCTATATGTCACATGCATTGCCGAGCATTATATCACAGTGTCTCAATGTCATATCACATTGTTCAGGGAAGCATGTTGCAAAAATAGATCATTACAAGACGCAAGACAATGTGATATGCTGCTTACGATATCAAACTGAAACGATTGCATGACGTCGACAGCGTGACATTTTTAAATTTTAGTCAATTTTACGAACTTCGTATTCCGTTGTCTTCTGTCAAACATCGTCCTAACACCCTTGTTTTGCATCGTGTACGGGGGCGGCGGACAACATAATATCAATCACTCAATTTCTCAACACCTCATTACTGATCACGTCTGATGGTATCATTCAACATAGAATTTAAGCCCCTCATGACAGAGAAGCCAGCATTCCTTCATGAAACAACTTAGATATAAACATTTGTTGTATGTTTCATGCTGATGAGGGCCCAGGTGCAATCCATAATTTGAATAAAACGTCCTTTTACCGAGTCTGAAAATCGATCCATGGATGAAAGAATTAATATTTCAAAGAGAAAGTAGACAGTGCTCTCGTTATTAATTTGGTCGATGATATTATATAAATTTAATATAAATGAGTAACCTAGGTATAAAAACAAGAAGAAAGATCAAATATACTTTTGTTCTCGTCCCAATGTGACCGTATTTAGCATTTTTCCGACGATCAAATCGACTTGCTGACTTCATCTTTGTCGTCTGAACGCTTACAAAGTTTAAACGGCGGACAACGCCGGTTAAGTATATATGAAATACCACCCGTTTTAACAGAAAACTCGACCAAAAGTCGGTTCACAAGTCAAAGCAGTCATACAATATTCACGAAAAATGGGTTCGGATGACAATGTTGCAAAAATACTTACTTGTACCTGTAAGAAGTTCATCTGAAATCCTTAATCACGAGTGTAGATCGAAGTTGATACAACAGACTCATCACCAGTCATCCAATTCATAGCGCTAGCGATTCCATTTGGCATTTACGTATATTTTAATAATTTTACACTGTCTTTTACATGTTTGCTTGTTTATTTCAGCCATTTTTACAATGAATTATGGGATATGGATCAATTCTGATCCTCCTCTAAAGCAGGATCAAAATCGAACAAGATCAAGCTCAAGTTGATCCCGATTTTCGGCTCAACTTTGATATTGATCCTTTGTGAACACCAACTTTGATCTTGATCTTGATCTTGATCCAAATATTTGATCTGATCCTGAAAAATCGGGCTTAAGCTGTTTCGTGAACTCGGGGCCAGAAGTTTCTTTTCTATAAATTTCAGAAGCAGTGGATAGCGATCCGTTGCTAGATGCTAGCATTGGTTCGGACACTGATTCGGAACCTGTTTATGGTAATATAGGGTTTGATGTGCTTCCTGTGAAAGTTGAAGATCTCTGGGATTATGTGAAGAACAACAAATGTAATGATTGTGAAGGATTTAGACGAGAGTATAAGGTGAATATCTACATATTTTGTCATAACATTGTAAATAAATAGAACATGGAACTAGTGAAAAGGCACAGTGTAGTAATATTTATTATTATAAGCATAATGTTTCGAATAATTGCAATAACTATGATTAATCGTAATACAGACATAGTTAATTGTGGTTTTATTTTGAGTTCCCATCTGCAGGGAAATGTGCAAAGAATCACTATCGCGGAAATATTTCTTCGTAAGTATCTTGATAGTCGTAGAGCGGTGAATGACATTCGTTACTATTTTTAGACTGAAATGCGATGTCGAACTACCCATTGCACTGAACTGGGGCTGATAAGAAACCCTGTTCAAAAAGGATAACACTAGTGCGCACAGGATAATGTGGTGTTTACAAGCATGAATCGGTTTGATCAACTGTTGCCTAATTGGCATTGCAATTCACCAAAGTAAACTTATCTGATCAGTTTTGTTCCAAAAACAACACTGATAAATCATGCACATCTGATCAATCTACCTTTGTGGAATATTCCAATATTGTCTGCCTTACTTAGTATTCTAATTAGTTTTCAGTGTACTAAGAGTTCATTATGATTCGGTGCGTGAGTGAGCAAGTTTTAAAGGGCATATGTACTGTTGTTCTCAATTAAATGTTTCTCAAACAGCTATCAAATATTCAAGTCAAGTTGTAACTTCAACCATAATATTTAATTAAATCTGTTTTGCAATGTTATAATGTGACACATTATATTCCCATACATCACTGACGTACATATGATATTGGCTAAGAAACTTAATAATAGATAGTAAATGAAATGTTCAAGAAGAAAATCTAGGTCATGTATTTTGATACGCGCTCTAAGAATTAATTTAATTTGTTCAATGTATATTTTCTGTAACATACTCTTCGACATTTTCTATTTCTAGTTGATCCCAGCAGGCATCACTGCGATGTGTGAAGCCGCAAGAAAGTCAGAAAACAAGAATAAAAACAGATACGGAAATATTGTTGCTTGTAAGTTGAATGTCAGCTGTTTGCATGGTGATGAAGGGTTTGAAATTGGATAGATCTATAATAACATGCTTTCACTTTCTTATTATTTCAATGCAGCACTCATCAAATCTTTGACTTTTGCTATTAAAATTTGGCATTTGTAAGTTACTATAAATGAAATGCTGATAGAAATACAATAGATATACACCAAAACACAATATACTCAAAGGAATCAAATGATATTGAAGACAGGAATGCAATGAGCAAAACGAGAATACACGAAAAGACAATGCACAAAACGAGTATGCACAAAATAGATTGCACAAAATGAGAATGCACACAACGAGAATGCACACAACGAGAATGTACAAAACGATAAAGCACAAAACGAAAATTCAGAAACCACAATTACCAGGCACAATGCCAATCATACAATTGAACAAGAATATGTCGATTTTAAAAGTTTTAAAAAGTTACATAAAAAAATAAAATGCCGTTATTATACGTACGTTTGTCGGTTGTTTATAATGAAACATTTGTTATAGTTTAGGATGAAAGAAATTGCATGCATTATTCCGGTACCACAATGACGAAATAAAATCGACCACAGCTGGAAAAAACTAGGGAATTCTAAATGTTTAGTTTGCTGCCAAGCACATTTAAGTTCGATCTGATTGCATTTGAGTGTTTTCAGACAATTTGGTTTTTAAACAATTGGAAGCAATAAGTGAAGAAAATTCGTGATATTTAAACACATACGAGTACATGTACATGTTTCGGATATCATTTTATCTAAACCAAACTGATAAAGGGAAAACAAAACCAAAAGAAAATTTGCAAACTGTTTATATTTAGTTCTCCAAGACACTAAATTATTAACCATGACGTTTGTTTTATGAATGGATATGATAAATGTGCATTCAATTTGTTAGAACACTATCGCTCACATACACAACCAAATATGCGCTACAAAAACACAATGAACGCGTTCCTTATTGTACTGCCACATTTGTTTTGATACTATTGCAGATGAGTATACAAGATTAGTTTTACATGATTATGTATTTGATACTATTTCAGATGACCACACACGAGTAGTTTTACATGATTATGAAGAGGTCCATGATGATTACATCAATGCCAACTATGTAGAGGTCAGTATGTTATATTATATGTGCAACCTACAGAACAAAAGTGGTAGAAACGTGGGAAGTCAATGTTATGGTTGATGATACAGACACTAACAATTACAATTACAACAATGGTACATGCATCTATAAATTGATGTAGTTACCATAAGTTTGGACCGAGCCCTCGATATACATTTTATATAAGCAAACATAGAGTAGACAATGAATGTAATAGTAAAACTTTTAAGTGTGTAATATCTTCAAACATGCACCTTCATTTACAAAAATGTACGTACACCCCAGGTTTGTTATATACAAATGTATATATAAGGGTAAATGTTGTTATAAGGACGTCTAATCATAGTTATGATTCACATCGTAATGCAATGATCAGCTGATCTGTAATCTTTGTGATTTGATCTCTGTTTTAATAATAATAATATCTTTGATTTCAGGGTTATAATAAAGCACTGGCATATATTGCTGCTCAAGGTATGCTCATTATTACTATCTTATTAGTACGACTATATACGTTTACTCTTAGAATCACCACAAATGATATAGTTGCACGTTTCATAGTCAATTTAATGAGCTCAAGTTAAAAGAGAGTTTTACAGGCTTTGAAGAGTATCGTACTTGTGATATATTAGTCTCAGCTATATCCTCAGCATATTGCGCAGTTGTTAGTTGCTTAAAATGGTTGAAGAGTAAGTTATAACTGGTGAAATAGCGATACCTAGAAAATAGTTATCAGCTGGTTGAAAGATTATTCGGGAATTTATAACGCCAGATAAAAAGTTTTACTGAATCATTTACAGAAATGTAAATGCAGAAATACAGTCACCTCATAAATTTTTTTAGAATGTTTATTAATTTTTTCAAGTGAATTTATTTGGATTGTTCAACATAGTCTCATGTGCTATCTTTCTCTAGTCACTTGCTCATAAACCTATTATTGGTCAATTAAGTGTTTGCTGGGTACATAATCAATGGATGAATACCATTACAGGACCAACAAGGGACACATTGAAGGATATATGGAGAATGGTATGGCAAGAGCATTCCAAAACTATCATAATGTTAACCAATCCCACAGAGACAGGAAAGGTCAGTCTGTAATATCATTCTATATCTTGTATGCTTCAATGAATTGTGCTTGACCAGCAAACGGACAATTTGTTGTTCGTCCTTACAAAATTGTACTATAACCCTTGAACAAGTACACTTTTTGATGAAACACTAGAACTGTATCTTTTTTCAGTAGCTAAAACTTTTGAATTTGCAGTTTGTTAACAGTAATCTCTAAAATCGTAAATATTTCGCATTGTGAAAGAGCTATAAATACAAGTAGTATAAAATACAGTTACAGTTTTATTGGTATAATCGGCATGTGAAATGCCTTTGACCATAAATAAATACAAGTAGTAAATACATGTAGTAGTACATGCACGTGTGCACTGAAAAAACAATCTGAATTACAAATAGTATTTGTGTCGTTGTTTGTTGTAGAGGAAATGTGAGTCATACTGGCCAGCAGATGAGTGTCAAGTATTCCATGGTATTTCTGTTGAATGTTTAGGTACACATGATCTTCCTGATTTCACTACTCGAACATTTCAACTAACCAAGGTAAGCCAATGTTGTATAGTTATCATAGTAATACAGAGTTATTATAAATCGCTGGCTTAGAATGAGAAGGTAAACCTTACAAGACTAATGCATATTTGAAATCTACATTATCAGGCGCTTCATATGAGACTATTTTTATAAAAATTGGAACTTGTCATGTTGACCAGACTGAAGTAGAAAAACTCGTTTTACCACAAGTAAGAACAGTGTTTCATGTTTGCTCAAAATGTTGATTTTGTAGTTACGACTTTCTCATTCTAAGCCAGCGATATAATTACCCAACAGTATGGTATGCACTTTCTTCCCTGTAAACTACTATGTGAATGGATTTTATTTCGTAGAATGTTTAATTATGGAAATATGAAAAACAATCTAAAATAATTTTGATATATGTTTGACGTCTGAGCAGTCATTTTCACCGCTAATAAGTATTCCGGTTCATAAAATAGCTCACAATACCTTTGGTTCTTATAACTATAATACACATGTTCTTAACACAACCATGACTTGTAATATAATATTATTATAAACTCATTATTTCATTCTATTATAGGACAATGAGACGAGGATTGTTAAACAATTTCACTACACGACTTGGCCTGATC
This sequence comes from Spisula subtruncata, assembly GCA_963678985.1. Taxonomy (NCBI): domain Eukaryota; kingdom Metazoa; phylum Mollusca; class Bivalvia; order Venerida; family Mactridae; genus Spisula; species Spisula subtruncata. The sequence goes on along the minus strand of OY787662.1, from coordinate 12,333,769 downwards.
ATGGTGTTCCAAAGTTTAGTAGTTCATTGTTGTTATTACGACAGAAGATACGACAGCATGACAACTTGGAATGTGGACCACAGGTGATACATTGCAGGTGAGAATATACAATATACACATATTGGCCAGTGGAAATATGCCTATTGTTTTAATCTGCACTGGGTTTTGGGTTGTTGTGCCTCATTTTGCCGCCGTTTTGGCATGGGTTTGTGTGGGCATTGCTCAGGGTAGTTGTGTTGTGGTGTTTCTGATTTCTCTACTCGGCTGGTTAGGTTGAGTGCTTCTATACCTGTCGGATTTTCTCATACCTTTTTTGGGTGATAGCCAATAATATACAAGTACTTCATTTTTGTTTGGCAATAGGTTCGATTCCAGTAAGACTTGGTTAATCGATCCTATCTATTCAGTGGAAAACATTGGACAATAAATAAACTTGTACACGTATTGAACTATCTCAACGGTCTCTAGTATAGTCACACCAAAGATGTTGTGCTCTGTAGAACATGCTGGTGTCATCCTTATAAGAGTATACTACTGTTTGAAGAGATTTTATATAACTTTAATTGAATACTAGAACATACATTTATGATGCAACCAGCTTATGGACATGTTTATGACGTTTAATCTTTATAAAGGGTATGACAGAAAAACAGTTTTCTCTTTATATGAAGAGTGTCCAAGTAACGATTTTACTGTTTTTGTATTTTTTAATAGAATAATTGGTGGACCTACTGCACTAAATTTAAGCGGATGATTTACCACCAGTTATGGTAGAGATACGGGTATATTGTCTAATGTACTACATTTTGTATTTGTTCTTGTTTGTATTGCATATGTATGTTTACTGATTCGCATACTGTATCCATGTGTATGTTGCAGTGCTGGTGTTGGGCGTACAGGGTCATATATTGCTATCGATGTAGAATTAGAGAGAGCTAAGACAGAAGGTGTGATAGATGTACATAACTTTGTACAGTTGATGAGAACACAGAGGATTAATATGGTGCAAACTTTGGTAAGTTGGAACATACAGACGATAATAGTGATCATCATCTGTGTGAGAGACACATATAAATTCTGGTGGACACTATTGTTTACATACAACTGTTATTTTAAAAATAATCGGTTCGGACCATTCTCAATATTGTTTATTTGATATTTTAACTCAATGATGCCACAATAATTACAAGCCTTTCACATGACGTGTATTTGGGCTTTGCCAATGTACTAGTATATTTAGTTTAAAAAGAAAATAACAAAAGGGCTCGGGAAGGAAACTCTCAATAAAATCAGCTGAGCGCGAAAGACCCAACATACAGACCAAAATCGCAAGGAAATTATATTTTATTGTTGCAGGACCAATATGTGTTTGTATATGACTGTTTACTGGAAGCTTTGATAAGTGGTGATACCTTGATGAGAGCGGATGAGTATCAGGATATACTGTCAGAGATGTGCCAGTTTGATAATACAATACAGAAAACTAAACTTGAGGAACAATATGATGTAAGTAATCATCATTCGAATTACTAGTATTCAGTTTAAAATATTCGCATTTGGTATATCATTATTCTAATTAATATGTTTAATATATTCGGTCGATAAGCATTCTTATTAATATGTTTAAAATATTTGTATTTGGTCGACCATCATTCTAATTAATATGTTTAAAATATTTGTATTTGGTCGATCATTATTCGAATTGATAGGTTTAAAATATTCATATTTGGTCGATCAACATTCTAATTAATCAGTTTAAAATATCCTTATTTGGTTGAACATCATTCGAATTAACATCTTTAAAATATCTTTATTTGGTCGATCATCATTCGAATTGATATGTTTAAAATATTCATATTTGGTCGATCATCATTCTAATTTATATATTTGAATTATTCTTATTTGGTCGAATAGTGATGTTAAACTGTGATACCAATGTTTACGCATTGCCTTGTTTGTGCTTAGTTGATCAATTAAATGTCTTGCTATTACAATTGCAGTATGAAGACCATGATGAAATAAATACTTTGTGCTTATTATCCACAGACAATTTTAGGACATTTTATAAGTTATTGTTTGGGAATGTGTCAGTTGTCAGTCAGTTTGATGGTTGATAATTAATTTCCGCAAATATCAGGTGTGTCGAATTGGCGTGAACTGCAATACTACCAATTTACAAAAAGTATTAGTTTGTTATGAGAACCTTATCAACACAATTCTGCTATTGATATCATTTTTATAATAATAGTTTAATAATATTAGTTAACTGTGAATGTCGAGATACTATATTTAGTTAATATTTTAGTTAGGTGTGTCTTATTACATCATGTTATACCGTCCACTTACATTTAGATTCTTCGACTAATATCAACCACAATTGAGAGAGATGAAAGTACTACTGGTCTCAGGGCAGAAAATATCTTCAAAAATCGGTGTAAATCTATTGTGCCTGCCAATAGATGTCGGCCTTTCTTAATGACGCCGTACGAGGGATGCAACGACTATATCAATGCAGTTTTCTCAAATGTAGGTTTTCATTAAATCTTTAACACTCAATAATAAGAAATGTTCGTCAAATTTAATGTAATTTAAAGGTTAATGATTTTGATTTACACTAAAATGACCTGTTCAGAGATGGTATTGATCTGTTAGAGGTTTTAAAAAAGATTTTATATAATTTGGTCTCACAACCTTAGATGCAGTATTGCAGTTTTATGTATACCAGTCAAACTATTCGTTGAGCTTTATTAATTTTGAAACTACTGTAACTTTGAACTATTTTAATATTAGTCTCCATCATGTATCAACCACGCTACTTAACGTACGGACCAGTTCATAAAATTGAAAGTTCTAATTGTCTGATATGATATCTTTATTATATGTGATTGTCATATGTAATACATAGAGGATCTAATACGAATTTATCAATTGATATGAATTTATATTAAAAGACTGCTGGAAATTGAGCCTTTATGTCGACATCTTCTATAAGAATATACGTACATTTGTAGTCGCTATACTTACCCAAATACAAGAAAAATCACATGGTTTATGTCTTTATTTGAAGAGTTACACACGGCGTGATGGTTTCATTCTGACACAAATGCCCCTACCTAATACTGTGATAGACTTCTGGAGATTGGTATATGATCATAATGTGGCGGCTGTTGTGATGCTGAATGAGGTCAACATAACAGACGAGGTACAGTATTCTATATGTGTATTTATTTTAGTTTTCTGATATCAACAAGTTGTATCATATATAATTCCTTACTGAAATATGCGTACACTACCACATGAGCACACATTGGTCCCACTAATGTGTTATTACATGTATGATATATGTCCCGGCCGTGGAATATGCATTCCATTTCCAAAAGCCGTTAATAGACGTTTGCTTAACATCACACGCAAGACCACGATTGAGTGGTCCTCGTTCAAAAATGACTTAATTTGTTCTAATTTGACTCATAACTGTATCCCAAGAACTATAAATATTTCAAACATGAACAATTTCAATTTTTTCTCTCCTGAAATCACAAGACATCATGATTTAAATAGCTATATTTTGAGAACTTTTCAGACTACGTTCACTATTTTTGTTGTGGTCTAAACTTTCATAACCCAATTTTGTGTTTCCATAATGTTGATTTTGAAGCATTATTATTACAGACGACTGAACAATACTGGACACTGGAATCCTGTGGTGAGAAGTATGGTCCTTTTATTGTTGAGACAACAGCGGAAATCAAGTCTGACCCCAGTATAACAATGAGAGATTTCAGTATTACCAATACTGACATGGTAAGACACAAACCTTTAACGCAAATCTATATAAGTTCCATTGTAAATATATTGCCATACGGAGATATTATGCTTCTTTCGGTCCTTAAACTTCTCCTTAATTTACCATGAATGGGGGTAACAAATTTAGCAAGGGTGATATATCTCAACATAACCAGTTATCAAAAATGGAAGATCTTCAGTTAAATCTCACTTAAGCGATATTAATATCATTAATCCACTTATGAAACTATTCAGCCCTTTATTTAAACCTTTATATAACAAGATCATCTAAAGAAAATAAGTGTACTTTATATTGCTATAAAATTTTCAATTATTTTAATGCGCATTTTTACAGCCATTTTCAACCAATGATTCTTCTTTAAGAATAACTGATTTTTTTCGACTTCATTTGGAAAATTTAGTTTATGATCATTATTTGAAGTTAATTTTAAGGTAAAAAACCACTAAATGCATACGCGACCAAATTCGGATACACGCAAATAGTCCTTTCAAGAACTTCTGTTTGACTGGAGATGGTGATATTCCTTGACCAAAATTAAACTGGAATCATATTTTAACATGGTGCAATCTGGGGCTGATAATTGTCACTTTACATTGAGCTAAAGAGCGAATTTATTTAGTGGTTTGTAACCTTAATAAAGTTTTGATGGCCGTTTCTTCATAATGGTCTATTATTTTATCTTCAGCCTCATGCTGTACCAAAAGTTGTCCGTCAGTTCCATTTTCATCGATGGGCAGATGATGCTCCTGTACCGAGTTCCAAGTTGGCATTGTTTGAGTTACTAGATATGGTGGATACGTGTCAAAGACACAGTGGAAATAGGCCGGTGGTTGTCCATTGCATGTGAGTATGACCATCAGTATGGTGATGTTTCTTTACATACACCAACTTATCAGATTCATTGAATATTTCTAATATTGATATTTTCAAAATTCAATATAAAACATTAAATAGACAATCATGCATTACAGCTGGTGATATTTTGAACACAAACCACGTTTCAATTTATAAGAATTACATACGCATACAAAATTATCAAAGTATAGCATACTAGTAAAAAACTCTTAATCGTATGTAACCAATCAGCCATAGTGTTTTGGATTCATCGATCTCTTGTTTTTGTTTAATTTTTGCGTGTATATCTGTTCGCCTGTTCCAAATCTTCATAAATGCACCCAACAGTCCTGAATTGAACAATATTCCCTTGAAGACAGCACACTCTTAGAATATTACTGGCATAAAATAAAATATCTTTACTTATGCATCACAGACTGAAAAAAACAATATGTCGTGAACAGTCTGTACTTGAAAAAACAATATAACTCAAAAATGTACATTGTATTTGTTTTCTTTTTTCAGGGATGGTGCTATTCGTAGTGGGTTGTATGTAGCAGTCAGCATTCTTGTAGAGCGTATCAAGTTGGAGAAAGAGATTGATGTCTTCCAAACAGTGAAACAACTACGTTTATGTAGATCACATCTCGTTGATAATCTGGTAATATATGAACCTTTATTATTTGCTTGCAATGGATAACCCAGGTTTTAGTGAAAATAACACTCATTAAAAATATCATTTTCTGTGATCACTCGGTGATATGAATTTCGACCTCGCACCAAAAGCTACACATGCCCTCTATTTAATTATATTACTCGTATTTATGGAAACAATTCTTTAATTCGATGTTATCAAATCAATTCTATAATACATACATTTGTAAATTAGGAAATTAATGAGAGACATTGCGATGTTGATGTTTACAATTTAAATGTGCAGATATCTCTTATTTTACATCAGTGACTGAATGATTTATTCTTATATTTTCAGGAACAATATCGTTATTGCCATGAAATTATATTGGATTATATGAACTCTATCAAAATGAACGTACCAAGTACATTTACTGCATCACCGCCTATCACAGACACCAATACCACCAATACTGTTGTTTCCTCCTTACATGTTGATGTAGGGGAACCTAAAGCACACGAAATACCAAGCTTACAATAAATTATATATGTTCTGGATTTTATCTAAGGGAACAATTCTGATGCTCTTCATAAAAGTGAATCCATTGAAGGTATTGAAGTCATTTACGCTACCAGGTTGCTTCGCTTAGTGTTTCACATGTGTCCTTTATTTTTCGAAAAGTCATCCTAAAAGTGGATAATTTTTATAATTTTGTTTCGGATATTGGTGTTCAATCAAGGTTTTACAAAACATGTTATTGTAGCCAGTAGCGCATGACTTAACATGCAAGCGGCATATCATTCAATTATTTAGCCTCAGTTAGAAATAATTGTGAATTCAATAGTGTTTTACTGTGTGAAATTGAGTTGTATTGTGGCACCGATGTGTTTGTACTAATCGACCATTAAAGATGTACAATTTCTATGGATTCACGAATACTGCCATTAAACGACCAGCTCGTACACAGAGGTCAACTATCAAGAATGAATATTGAAAAACAAGGTATTTAAAAAGAGGTGTATTACAAGTGGCAAGTCTTTTATCTTGATGCTGATGCTTTTGATATGCTGTTCAAACTCTGCAGGAGGTGGTATTTTAGAGTAGGTGCAATAGGAACGGAATGACTACACGGTTGTGGACAACACGGTTGTGGTTATGAAATAGTGTCTGATCCAATGTAAGGTTATTATATTTGATCGGTGAAATAGTCTTTGATTGAATATAAGGACATAATATTTGATCATTGAAATAGTCTTTGATTGAATATAAGGATGTAATATTTGATTAGTGAAATAGTCTTTGATTGAATTTAAGGATATAATATTTAATCAGTGAAATAGTGTACATTATTTATAGAATTATATTCATGCATTTATATACAACTAGGCCTAACTTTGTTCTCATGAGGGTCTAATGTAATGTGTCATTGCTGACTGTTATACAGTATATATATTTCGTATTAATAAGCCGACTTCTTGACCAGTTCATTATTCACATTTGATGTCATCATATATATTAATTTTATTAATCTTTTTTTTATTTTGTCTATTTTTGATATTTTGATGAATTACTTTATAGATCAGTACTTTGTTTCGATCAATAGTGCCTGCTAATGCAGCTTACGTCGTGTGTTATAGTACTGTTTTGTCCAATGAAAGTCCGAAGGTCCATTAATACAGTTACAGGTCTTAACTTAAGTAAGTAAAGTCTTTATTTATTGAGGCTAACATATTTACAATAATGCAATCTTACGTATGGGCCTCAAAAGCCTTAGAAATAGTCTGTTTGTAAATTGATAAATAAAACTTACCTTACTGGTGTATGAAATAGGATGCAACGTGGTAATTTGGCTCATGGTTTAGAATATTGGATTCAGCTTGCCTGATGACATTTTTATATCCGTCACAATATATCTACTTAGTTTTCCAGCCATGAATCTCTTATATTCACTTGTAAGCAGTGAGTTGAGCTGTTTATTTTTCATTTCTTATAATATGTTTTATATTTATAGCCACTGCTGTTGTTTTATAACTACATTCATCTCGCCTTGTTTAAAAATGTTCAAACACGTATGTAAATACCATGCAATCAATTATTTCTTATTAATATTAGAGATGTGCACACCTAGACCTATATGGACATCTATAAATTTTAAGCGTTAAAACCGAGGGATAGTCTCAAATGATTTTTTATATAATATAAAGCAGAAGAATTTGATCATGTGTATTGATGGTAAATCAATACATTTTACTAGTAGTATCAAACAAACATATGAGGACCCCCTAGTATATTTTCCGTTAAAAGATATAGAACCTCACATTCGTCGAGGTGGGCACATCTCTATCGAGGCCTTCATTAGTTTACAAACATATATTTCATCGACCAAAATAACTAAAAACCAAATGTGTTCGAAATTGAACCATACCAAGTCAAATAAGCGAGAAACCTTTTTGTCATTTAATAGTGATTCATTACACACCTAATTGTTTGGATAAGTTTGGATACGTATTCATCCCAAAGTTTACTTGCATTATTGTTTGCAAATGTTAGAAACTGCATCTGTATATCCAAATATATACTTTAATTGTATCATGCATATGTACATACCAATACCTTTATGTTCTAAACATGTCAAATTGTGCCATATATTTGAAACAATAGACTTCAGACCCAAAGTTCACAAAGGATTAGTTTTCAGGACCAGGATCAGGCTCTAATATATATCCTCTCTAATTCAGTAGTCATGTCATGGTTAAGCTTTATGTTTTCCTCGTGAATGTGGGTCATCCTACATTTTATCGGCGGGGACTTGGATCTTTGGTTGTTTCTTTGGCTTATGTGTGGGCATTGCTCATTGTAGTTGCTGGGAATATGTAATATAGTTCCCCGCCCCGTTCCTACCTTGCCCACATTTTAACTAGGCCAAGTCCTACCTTGCCCATATTTTAACTAGGTCAAGTCGTAGTTGTGCCGCTTTAGGTTGCATGGCGTAAGGTCACTGTCCTTAGTGTTTTAACCTAGGTCACGCCCCGGGGTTGTTGTGCCTCATTTGTTCGCCGTTTTGGCATGGGTTTCTGTGGGCACTGCTCGGGGTAGTTGTGTCGTTCTGGTTTCTGTGCTTGGCTGGTTGGGTTGAGTGCTGCCTTCCCTGTCGGATTTTCTCATACATTTTTTGTATTCATGTGGGTAGATAATGACATATACTTCAATTTCAAAGACTTACACTATCTCATTGTCTGTTATAAAATACAAGATTGGATACTGGTTTTAAAATTGATCCTCGTTTTACGCTTGTAACAGAAAAATGAAAAGTTTAACTGGAAGTAGACTAGGTATTATTTACATAGCAAGTGTTAAATAAAATTCCAAATACTAGGACATTATTTTCAGGATCAAATTTGGTCCCAATCAGTTGATCCTTTGTGAACACGGGGCCAGACTTGTCTGATATATTTTAAATGAAAACCACATTATCACTTAGGACATCGATTGGAAGATTGACTGAAAGCAGGTAGTGTGTGTTGCTTTGAAACAAAGTCTCATCAGAAACATCCCCTTGTCTCTTTTATGGTATTTCGATCATTCTTATAATAAAGTGTAATTACATGTATATAAAATTTACAGTATAATTTAGACGAAAGTGGTATATAATTATACCAAACATATTTATACACATACATGTATAGTTATTTGTTTATGCTTTGCTTTTTGTCGGGCAATTATCATTGAAGGCTAAGAAGTCATGTATATTAGCACGATATTACATGGATGTCTGTTTAGTTTCGTAAGTGTACATAGTATATATAATATGCCATGAATTTGCTCATTTATAGAATTTAGGCACCATATTCACCATGTTCCTTTACATATGTGTTGTTTGCTTCGCATTGGTTGTTGTTGTTATATCGTAATGTTTTATCTTACAATGCACACTGTTGTCGAAATCCATATTTTCCTTGTATCATTCAGTTCAAGTTTTCCAGTGGTTGCAAGTTTTCCAATGGAAGCAAGCTTTCCAATGGAAGCAAGTTTTCCAATGGAAGCAAGCTTTCCAATGGAAGCAAGTTTTCCAATGGAAGCAAATTTTCCAATGGAAGCAAGTTTCCCAGTGGAAGCAAGTTTCCAGTGGAAGCAAGTTTTCCAATGGAAGCAAGCTTTCCAGTGGAAGCAAGTTTTCCAGTGGAAGGAAGTTTTCCAATGTAAGCAAATTTTCCAGTGGAATCAAGTTTTCCAATGGAAGCAAGTTTTCCAATGGCAGCAAGTTTTCTTTTTGGCAAGTTAATGGTTGGCCATCAACATGTTTTGTATCACATGTATTGTCGTGCTTCGGTCAGGAAGCTTGCAGTACAAGTATACACATGTCCAACATTGTTTGTGTTTATTGGAATCAATATTCAGCGGTTTCTGAATGGAAAGTCCATATCTTTTGTTGAGTATTTGTTTATTTGCAAGAAATGTGAAATGGTGCATTATCATCATAGTCGGACGTGTTCAATGCGTTTATGATATTTATAGTATATATTATTTCATACGTTATGTATCAGAAGAGAAGAAAAATGCAGAGACGTTTTGTGTAGGTTTCGTATTTTCTACATCATCGTGTAAAATGACAATGTACTGTTTATTTAAGTACTCAACAGTGTTATACTATTCATTAATATTCGTCAGATCTGACATTATGTTGTTCCTGTTTCTAAAACAATTTCAACTTGTAGAGTACAAAACTTCACTACGTCACTTTTACACCGTCAGAAACACTTCATGATTTTGCATTTTGCTTAACACCAATATTGCGACGAACTCGATAAAAAGATCAATTTCAGTAATTCTAGGTGGTAAGCACACTGTACTGCAAAGATTAATATTTTTCATCGCTTTTTCACTTTTCCCCTTAGCATCGCATATAACTCGTCACAATCGAGTGGAAAATAAGATACCTACAGGACTTTTTAACTCCAAGTTGAGACTATTTGGCTGCCAATCTTACACAAAAAAGACGTCACGTACCAGGTGGTATGATCACACTGTTGGTGTTCTGTACATTGTTTGAACGTTTCACTTGATAATACTTGATTTCCATATTTATAATATGTACATAACTGTTATGATGGAAAATGTTTTAATTACAGTTTTCATTCATGCTTAGTTATATTCATTTGTAGACCAGAGTTTAAGACAAATACATCACCAGTCGTCCTATTTATATTATAGACTAATATTTCTTTATATAGGTGTTTATTATAGAGTATATGTACAATGGACTTGTATGCATTTTCATCGTGAATGTTTTATTTTATTAGGATGAAACAAGTTTGATGTCACAACATTCATATGTATACATCTGTATAAATTATCGTTATCATTAATCATTTTATTATGAATTAAATTAAATATACTTGCAGTTTGTCTTTTCAATTTTATTATTTCCACGTTTTCATTTGATACAAATTTGGATTTACTAGTAATGTGTCTGGCATAACTGCTTGGGCGCATTCTGCATGTCTAATATTCGTTACTCTAAGTTTAACGGTTTCCATAAAGGCCAATTGACAGAGAATTCGTTCCTACCAATTACAACATTCACACATGTCAAGCACTAGGCCCACAAGTACCAAATCCATTTCACAATAATCGTCCCGCATGAATGATTGTGTGCATAAGTGCAAAATTTCTTTAAGGAAATCGCTTAATAATCAAATAACTTATTTAATTAGTTGAAAACATTGCATAGCGTTATATTTTACAGGATGGCAATTGATAAACTCGTCTAAGTGTTCCTTAAGTTTTCTGCCCAAGTTGAATGTTTCTTTCTTTGAAACAATCATGTAGAAGTATAAAAGTGAAAATGTAGAAAAAGCACAAAACACGGAAAAGAAATATGCTGTTTCAAAATTTGAAAATATCGGGAAATAACTCTGTATGCGTTATTTTAAGTCTATAAGAGTATCTTCCCGTTTGAATTGATGGAGGAATGTCTCTTGAAATATTGTTATTTCGTTCGTAAAGCAAAGGGCTAAAATTAACACTTGTTAAACAGTCTAATATTGTGTGGTCATTAATCGATGGATGTACAAAGAATACCTCCTCGTGACCTAAAAGGTGTATTTAGTAGTTTTGCTTTAATATTTCGATTTGGTTGGTCCATGAAATTTATCTCCCAAGTCAATGCTCGATGATTAGTGTCAGCGCCACAAGTTCTTTTTAATCGACCCTATTTATAACTGTTTCGTTCAGGAGTAAACTCATATATTTAAACTTCTCTCATTGAACCTGCTATCAGCTATGATCATGATTTATATTACATTGTTACAGCTAACAGAGTGACAGTATAATGGTTCGTAAATTGTCCTTATATAGATTAAGGGAGGAACACCGGATTCAATTAAATACACTGGGTTGTGTGTCCCTGATATATTAATCCATGTTGACAATCGAGATCTTCGTAAATCATACAAGTGATTCGTATGTTTTTGGAACATGCCCAATGTATGGGGTTATTATGTATGCTGGTTATATGCTGAGGTTCCACTCCCGTACATAAATACTTTAATAAGGTACAATTGTATTTGGTACTGTTGAAAAAATACTGAATGTATTTTGTTTGTCTTTGTGCGTTGAGCTTCGTATTGCAATCATCGCGGAGCACATCGAGTTATTGAGATTTAATGCCGTTTTTAACAATTCTTTAGTCATGTATGTGACCCCGAAATTATGACAGCAATAATTTCAGAATTACTTAACAAACAATGTAATATCTTGTACTTGACTTGTCCATAAACAAAAGCGCCTACAACATAGCATTCCAACTCATGCTATAATCGAAAGGACATTACCGTGAGACTGTCTATCAATCTACCAACTAGTCGGACAGGATGAGCAATATATACTCGAAGTGAATTTTAAAATTGATGATTTTGTGGTCCATAAATACTTAATACATTCTTCGGAATATGAGATAACAAAAACACTGACCTCTAGTATGATTGCTATGACTCCAGAACAATTTATGTTATGTGTTATTTGTTATTTGAAAGTTGTTTTGGTTCATTGCATGAAAATCCTTTAAAAATTCCTTGCATTGCAGTACCACCACCTGTGTGTAGTAGAAGTGTAATACTGCGTGATTGAAGACATGCAATTTTCCTCTTCTCCTTTTACCAATGTAAACTATTTACACCCGTTCTAGAAGACATTTCACAGATCGGCAAACAATTAATTTGCCAGGAATTATAAATACTCAAGCCTAAACGTTACAATACTTGAAAGAATGGTCTAAAATGGTCGATTGTATTTGTAAACAAAACATTCATGCTTTCACCCAGACAGTACATTTCACTTAAAACACAGGTAATAAATTCAGTACTTCAAACAAGGGAAATGCAAGAAGCATTTTATGATACTCCTGAGAATTGTAATGCTTCAGCCAAGCATATGATAATGTTGCCTAACAAGAAAGTCAATTAAAGAGACTCTATCGAATAAATAAGTACAGACACACACACATACACACACATACACAATAAGAAGCATATTTCAAACAGCAATAATTTTACAACAACCGTTAATTTGACTTCTATGTCAACCAAGCAAGCATATTATTGTTACAATTCTCGACAATAGTACTTTGCCTATACACAGCCGCTCTTTTATCATCACACTAAATAGTTATAGTTGCGCTCCGCGGAGGGGGAAAGTCCGAAATTTAAAAAAACATGAGCAAGCTAGCTCGTCTTCTCACTATGAGCCATCAAGCGCATACAGTATCAAACCCATAATAGTACTTGTCAAATGTTTATTCATCACAATTAGAACATTATTAATAGTTTGCAGAAGCAATTATTTCGAAATAAACTTTGCATTTTCAATAATCAGGGTGGACACACCACGTGGCTTTTTGGCTAAGACTGCACTTACTGTCCGTTCAAAGTGCAATGTGAACGGTTATAAACATAAGCTCGTCTGTTAGATAAACTACGTTTATCTAGGTTAAACACGTTAGTTCCCTCGGTAGTAGTATTTTTGAATCGACAGAAAAATAGGTAAATAAACAGTTAAAAACGTAAGTATTTTCTTCTTTGACCAGTACGTGTATAGACAAGACATGACCGTCATTAAAGCCAAGAATGAGCACTAAATATTCATGGCTTCCACTTAAGAGTGATTCTCTGTAACCACCAAAAAAACTTGGCCAGGCATAGTCATGGATTCTAATGATTTTTATTCCACACATACATGTCATCATCCTGTTCATGAAAATAAATTTTGAATTCCAAAATGTTGCTTGGTTGCTATGGAAATTGACTTTGAATTTCGAGAAAAATGCAATTTTGGTCAAATTAGGGTGGTTGATTTAAATTTCCAATTTAATCTCTTCAAACATTTCTGAGTGCACAAACTGATATACCAAATTAAAGATGAATAAATTATCTTCCTAAAAAGTACAAACATCAATTGAATGGATACGTTTTAGAATATTTATACCAGTTTAAAGTTGATGTTAATCCTAATTTTAGACTGAAAACAAGGCTTATTTTACAGCCGTTTACGAGAAAAGCCGGGCACTTTGAATGTGATGCTTAACTGTATTAATTAACGAGATGTTGAATATCTAAATGGAATAAAAATTTGAGTGGGGCTATTCGATTTGACCGATTTATCAATCATCAATTTTTACCGAAATGTCTATTTTCGCATATTTTCACGGAATTGTACGGATTTACGAGGTTTTATAACTACGATCTCCATAACGACCATTCTGATCACCTCGGTTTTTATCCAACGGAAAATATTTAACATTCGCGGAATATTGTAAATGCTTGCATTTTTACCCTGTTTCTGGTGTTAGAATGATACATGTATGCTTGAAAGGTGTTTAGATAATAGGAACAAACCTCTGACCAAAGACATATGCTGTATAAACGAATTGGTGTAAGATATGGAGGATAATTTATCAGCTGATCTGTGTCGGGTCAGTTCATCATCACCGACGTGGACAGTCAGTTCAGAAACTTGAGAAAGTCATAGGCTGACATTGATTTGAACGTAAGTGAAGTGCTATCCAGCTCTAGTTTTTATTTACCTTTGAGTTCATAAACAGTAAAACTTCTGCTAATTGACTAATATTCGTCTATGTTATGCAATTCGGACAGTCAGATTTCGTCTAGATAAGACTACATTCAGACAGTTGGCCCTAGAAGGCTAGATTCATGTAGGTGATGATTTTTTAGTATCATGCGATTGACACACTGCATTAAAACAAAGATATACTTATTCTAGATTTTTAAAGTTTTATTTATGATATCACTGTTGTAAAATAAAATCAGGAAAAAAATCTGTAGATTAGAGTAGTGCTACAGAGCGGTCGCTTTGCTTAGGCAATGGGTCCTTAGATGTGGGGCAATCTGCTAGGAGATTTTTTAATTTCTGACCTTTATCTCCATCGCAGTGGATACTCTAAGTCGAGATTGTTTGACTAATGGGTCCTGTTTTAGTTACCCTGTGATGAAATGTCTTTTCCGGGTCAGCGCAGGTTGAGGGCATGATATTCCAGCACTGGATATTCCATGAAAATTTTAAAGCAATATTGGTTTTTATCCACATGTGGAGAAGTTGTGAGGTCCTTGTGGAAGGGTTAATTTTTTGAGAACCAGCATTTTACCAGACTATTTAGAAAGAATATAAGGTTGCTAAAGTCTGATCTGCTGACCTGTATTTGTAATCAGATGTCTTTTCTCAGTTGCGACAATTGATACCATTCATTTTAATACACTTCATTATTTTATCTTTTCAGATTTCACTATGGATCAACATATGATACCACAGCCTATGCTAATTAAATACAGTCTTTCTTGATTCTGTTCATGGTGTCATGACTAAGTGACAAAGGGCCATATCAACAGCTAGCAATGCATCAATCTCAAAGATATCAAGGTACTTTATTGCACACAATCATAAATGCACATTTTACTAAGATGACAAGACTTGGCTATTCTGAGTTATAAACGTTAACTGTCAATCCATACTGACAGGCCTATTCAACATCTATTTTATTTTTATTAAACAAAGTATGTTGAATCATCAGCTTCTTTTGAAATTATCATCACTCAAACATTTTAAAAAGTTCTTCATCTACAGAGCAGCCCTTTGTCAGAAAGTAACCTCTGTATAGCAATACTTAAAAAATGTCCTTTTAGAGTTGAAATTTATTTGTAAATTGAATCTATTGTACAGCAACAACCTATAAACAATGACCAATATAAAGGCTAGCTACAATTGCTGTTATTCTACAGAGCTTGTACTGCACATGTTGCATAATCAGTCATTCAGTGTATTTATATTTTCAGATTCTACAAATACAGCTGATTAAGAAACCAAAGTACACATAGTGTTGAGTGAAGGTGCAATCAAACAATGGACTCATAATGTGCAGTGTTGACAGCAAGATTCAACATAATCTGAACACAAATATACTTCTTTTCTAAGAACTCTTCTGTGCTTTTAATTGAAACTATGATTGTTTTAGCATTGAAACTAAAGCCTTTCTTGCCTTAAAATATGAATCTAATATATCATATGTATCAGTCAATAGTGTTTAAAATAAATAGTTTTTGATCATAGTAAACATTGTGTTAATTAAAATTATAATATATAATATTTTATTATCCAGTGTGATCAGTTAATATTAAACAATGAGCCAATAAATACATGCATACACTAGTTATTTAAAATTATTTATCTGAAATTCCAAAATGTATGCGTACAGTATTCACAAATATTTGAATGTATTGTCTCAATAATAAATTATTGTGTATGAATCTTTATATTTGGTATAAATTATTCTATTTCATGTCTAGCCTAAAATGCATAATGCCATATTTCAGTCTGACTGGCTGTGATGTATCTGGTAATTTTGGATAATTTGCAGTTAAAATGTTAGGTCATCACTAGTCATTTTACATGACAGTCACATGCAAGAAGGTAACTTCCGGTAGTTTGTAAATTTATGTAAAAATACTTGAATTGCCTATTTTTGTAATAAGTAGGTAGTTATAACTGTGTTAGTATAGTCATTGAAAAAGCCACTGAGCTTGTATGTAGATATAAAAATGAGCTATGTCAAATAAAAGTTACCAAAACCTCAATAAATTTATTTATTATTATCATTGTTAGCAAAACACAGTTTGTGCATGCAAACCAATATGCATGGAATGGCAAACTATTTCATAGTCTATATTTCTGTTGTGCTATGATCTACCAAACTAGAGAAAAGTCATTTGAAATGTGTGTAAATGTATAAATAGTTTAAAAGACTCAATTCTGAAAAAAAATGTTTGTGTAAGTTATTGTTATAAATGTATCTAAGTTCAAGGGACCATTTCATTAAGTCTATTTAATGCAAGTCTTAACTCTTTTGGCATTAACATGGAGTTTAATGATATTTGTCAATCTTTAAAACTTCATGTATGTTTGTTGATCATGCACAATCAAAATTCAGGCTTATAATACATTCAAAACCCCGAGGCCCTTTTCTGCATGAAAATGTGCACACATCCTACTTCTCACATGAAAAATCTCATTATCTGGATTTCACCAGAGCCAAAATCATATTGTCCATGGAATAATTGTCTTGACTGTTTATCCGGGTTAAATGCCATTTCACAACCATTTTCAGTTATATAGTAGCTGATAAACCATACAAGTTTTCCTGAACTGTATTCTAACCAGTACTGCTATACCAACCCTTCCAACAGGAAGCAGCAAATCCACAGGTGGATAGACATCATTTTGTCCAATTTTCATGTACAGACTTTTATGACCTGCATCGATTGGGAAACAAACATGGAATGTCCTGTTACAAATCCAGTGCAGTCGCCCACTGAACCATATGGCCATGACACATCCCATCAGAAATCTACTGTATTCCTAAACTCACCCCCCCCAACCCTGGAATGGGTATTACTATGAACATGTTCCTCACAGAATTACACATTTTTATGTAAAGGGCTGTATAAGATACACATGTATCATGTTGATACCAGATAGCAGCAAAAGTATGAACTTTCTGTACTTTCTTTCAAATTAACTGGAAAATTTGAGTTTTGTTGCCATGGCAACAAATGAAGATATGAGTGTATGTTGTATAATTGATGATCAAAACTATTTAATAGTGTGTTGTTTAGGTAGTCTGACATATATTATCCCTCATGTACCTTATAATATTTAAGAAAAATGTGTATACTGATATCCCTGTTAACAAAGTGGGTGGGGTACTAATTAAATACCCACAAAATCCAAAAATATTGATTTTTGGACTTACTTCAGACAATTTAAGTGTTGTTTTGACAATATGTATTGTGAATAACTCCAACTTTTACCTACCAAGACTTATTCTGAATGCAATTAAACTAAAAATAGCGAAAATAGGAAAATTAAAGAAATACGTAAGTCGCCATTTTCGACATTTTTAAACAAAATTTTCAAAAAAAATTCCCATAGCCCCACCGAGATTTTTCTAAATTGATTTGTACCAGTCTGTCGTCTTTGCTTGCATGGCAACATGCATGTGGTATGTGCCCGGCTTTTTTAGCAAATTTAATTTGAAAAACACATGAAAAATATAAATTTGATAAAATATCAATATATGAAAACCATGGTCATCTAAAATGCATGCCATATACTTAGCATTTGTATATTTCCGTGGCTTTTAACGTTTATATAACCACCTATCCATGAACTTATCTAATTCAAAACTCAAAATCTTGTAAGTGGCTTAGTGAAGATTACAGGAGATGGTTAAATAACGCATTTTGGCTGTAAAATGAATGAGGAAAAGTGGCAAAATATGCCCAAATCACAAAAACCCGGTTTCCATGGCAACGGTACCCGATATCATAGATATGAACCCTGGTTTGTTGTAAGTGGGTGGTATGTTTAAAAGGGTGCAAGTTTCAGCAAAATCGGTGACTATGCCTGCCGGACCCCTTCTTTAATTTTTTGGTTTTTACAGAGAATTGCTCTTAATATGTTGCTACAAAAAGGCAACGATTTTGCCTGAAACTGACTCGCCTTCTATCTATGAATTTGGGTCAGGTTTGGGCACAAACATTTATTTTAACAGTCCTTAAGTTTATCAGCTAAAAATGACAATCAAAATTCTTAATTTTGCATTAGTTTTACGCATTATGTAATGAGCTACAATAATTAACAAATAAAGATGGCTTTGAGGTCAACAAGGCCGAAATGCCATGTGTATTTGTTATAATATGAACTAAGGCATTGCCTATATGGGTATTTAATAAATATTAGATAACCGCTAGGCTATGTTTGTAGATATAGACACGGGCCCCAGTTGCTATGCATTATCCAAGGGAGATAACAAATGCATGCAATCATTGTGAATTGTAATTTTTATACAGCACACAATCAATCAATCAAATTGTCATAATTTGATTCCAATTCAATAAAATCAAAGACGTACCTTGTTGTACTGTATTGTAGTATTGTAGGCCTACTTTAAGATGGTTTATTTATATTCCGAATATAGATAATTTACAGCCTCCGATGTTTGTCTTTCCTCCTTATCCGCTTGGAAAATCGAAGATGTTATTACATAAGTAACAACATATGGACCCTCCTGGTACACAAGTTTGTACACCACAAATAATTAATGCACCAGTCAGTTGCATCCCCAGTTCCCCCGACCACAGGGATCCATGGCGGATAGCCAGGGAGACAGTCATGTTTTTACCATCCAGCTTCCCCCGCAAGGCAAGGGAAATTTAGGATTTATTCTACGAAAACCTATAGCCTAAAGACAATATTTATCGGTGGATGTCAGGGGAAATGCGGGAGGTTTTACCGCTGGCCGTAGAAGGGCTGTTGTTTTTGACAACTCAAAATTCCAGAGCGCCCTTCCCCCGTGGCTGGGCTGCTGTGGATGAAACTAACTGGTACATAAGTCTTATACACACTGACAGTAACAAAATAATCTCATAAACATTGCTTTGACAAGCTATACATTGAGACATAGAATTGTTGATTTGCATTGTTCAGTTGTTGACATGGAACGAATTGTAGCATACTTACGTTCAAGCATCTGGTATGATCTGAGTGTTGATATCATTGTAAAGCTACGTAAAAATGTCTATTAAAGACCAATTTCCTCGGAGATCGAGTACTGTCATGATAAATCGGCTATTTAAATGAAAATTTCACCTTTATTATTGGTGTTTCTTAAAACATCTTCAATGTGAAACGGGCGCATGGAAAGGAATGTCGGACGAAGCGTACCACTGCACAAGCGTACCAGGACTTAGCGTACCACTTGATCGGACTAAGCGTACCACATATGAAATATATAGTGAAAATTAATCAAATAAATTTCAAGTATTTTCAATGTTATAATTGCTAATTGTATATTAAAATTGAAAAGAAAATGTAAACATCATGAATTATTATTCATGGTAACCAAGGACAGTATATTATTTAGTTGCTTATGTCGGAAGATTTGAACAAAGACGTTTGAAGCAGGAAAAATATAAGCTGCACTGTTCCTGTTTGAAGCTATTATGCATGTAAAATTAATGCTGTAATTAATTATAATTTTCGATATTTTTGCTAAATATGTTAATAGATTTTGAATAAAATAACTATTTTAAAAACACTTACCCGATGTTATTTTGCATTTCTATCCTCTTACATCCGTTTTTATATAGATCGATCTATAGTCCATAGATCTACATATATTAATTTTATCATTAATTGCTTCATGCCATAGTTGTTCTGAAATATTTCCTCTATAAGTTTCCTTGTATGCAATGTTCTTTGAACGTCACTGGAAGAAATCATGCTTTTCAGTGCGACGGTTATGATCGCTGGCATCACAGAAAATTCAACATTATCCTTTGTTTTATTTATACCATTCTCGTTCAACCAGCGTATTTGTTTTCAATTACATGTCTATGTACTTGACTAACCCCCGATTTATGATAATTATTTATACATGTTAATTATACATTTTAATTAAAATGTATGCCATACAAGCGTTTTAAAGTCTCAAAAATACGAGATGTCAAAGCCAAATAATCATGATTTGTTTTTGGTTTTTTGGTTGAAAGTTGACATATGACATACAGAAGTATTCCATGGACCATCGATGATAATTTCTGGAAAGAGTTTGCGAACAAAATAGAATTGATATGAACTTATTGATGCGAGAATTAATTAACATGCATCATGCAGGAGTCAATATGCCCGTCTATGCATGGGATACAGTAGGGGGAATTAGATTATATGTAATTACGTGTCCCGACCCCAGGGATATACACAGTAAGCATTTTCTCTATCGTCATAATATTGAAATTTGTCTAATTCCCTCTGGGTCGCCCCAACGGGTGGGCAAAATACTGACTGTTGCATCGTGTGGTAAGAACAAATATAGTCTATCCTGTTTGTGCCCGTGGTCAGGTATGAACGCTTCCAAATTTGGAGTTTCTGCGCACGGTCGCAAAAAATCCGGTTGGGGATTTTCTGCGTATTTTGGAAGTATGCAGTAATGCAGTATGTTAGGATATATTAAAGGACGCACAAAATCCACTTCTGAATTATTTGCGTATGGACGCAAAACTGTAAAAGAGACGTGGAAAAATTGTGCGTACATGTGCAAAAACTCCTGCTTAGGAGTTTATGCGTACATGTTAACGATATACATGTAATAGTTATGTCTGGAAGAATTGGAGTAGGAATAGGAGTTTGTGCGCATATACGCCCAATTCTTCCAGACATCACTACCACATGTATATCGTTAACATGTACGCATAAAATCCCAAGTAGAAGTTGTTGCGCATGTACGCACAATTTTGGAAGCGTACATAGCTCCCGTGGTTCATGTTGGATTATGAAGTTTGTGAGTTTCTGTTATAGTTATTGTAGCCTTAGTCTCCTATTCTCAGTGGTTAGATCGCTTGTCGCCAAATCTGGGTTACGGAAAACTAGTTGAATTAACAACTTGTCAGTTGCATCCACACCCCCACCCAGGGGGTGGGCGGTAGACAATATTTAGTTATCAGGGGGGGGGGGTTACCGGAGATATTACCATAAGATGTCCCCGGCAGGGCAGTGGAGGTTTATACAACCCAAAAGTAACGGCCCATCTACGAGGCGGGGGTCGTGCTTACAACTGACTGGTGCATAACAGTTGGTTAATGTATGTATTTGGTACCGCTACTAAGGACGGAGGCTGCTGATGTTAACAATTATCATCCGTCTTGTATCGGAAAACTGGTGAGAAGAAACCAACTAACTAAGTACAAACGTGTACATAGACGATTGCTTGAAATGTGGGACAAATAATAAGACCATGCATGACCATGACAACTATTCTACCTCACAGCTATTGCGGGAAAGCATAGTCAGCTGCTTGGACCGATACAGACGACCGTTACTGTCAACGACCACGGTGACAATGATGACCAGTAACTTGCAGGACAACCAATTCCCGTCACCAATATTGTTGTGTTTGTAAAATTTAATATAATTGTGTTCCGCGTCACAAATATTCTTGCGTTTTGTAAATGTAACGGTTATAGATAGATCTATATTTCGATGCTTTCATTGTGCTTTTGTTCCGAAACAGTAAATATAAAAATGTATTCCATGCTTTCCGATGCTTGTTATTGTTGTTAATTAGTATATAATCTAAGTTTTCTAAATAAAAAGGATAAATAAATTATATGTTTGTTATTAATGACATAAATATTAATTGTTTCGGGAATGAAATATAGCATACATTTACATTAATTAATTGTTGTAGTTTTGTACAAATACGAACGATGATACATACAAATATAAAAAAAAAATGCCGAGTATATACATCTAGTTATGTACAACTAGGAATCTTTTTAAATATATGGACGATTATTTAACTAGTTTCACATAAAACTCACGCAAATATGCAATTATTAACATATAATATTACAAATATATGCATCAGTTTAAAATTATGATTTCTTTATAAATCACCCAATTTTCACCTATTTACTCAAACCAAGATTGATAAAAGATGTTTTTAACACCTAATTATCGAGTGTACCAACAAATATATTATACACTATAATTCATATGTGGTACGCTTAGTCCTAAAATGGTACACTTGTGTAGTGGTACGCTAATGCAGTGGTACGCTTAGTCCTGCACCCCATGGAAAGAATCTCGCAAACGCTTGCAATGAATTGGCTAGTGACACGGTCCACGGTCATGGGGAGTAGAGGTATTTCTTACTTCCCTTTGTTTTTTAAAAATAGTTTGTTTTATTTATTACACATTTTTTTAAAAATAATAATTAATTGAAAGAGAACCATAGGCTCAACCGTTTACAGCTTACTATTTTTTTTATATTCCAAGGACCATTCACCTCGGAAAACTGCCTGAAATTTTTGACCGGAAATAACTTTTTTTGAAAGCATTAGTACCTGCTGAGACTCAACGAAAATACGCATGTCACCCGCATTACCGGTCTGGGTATTTTCAATAGCCTGCGCTACGCGCAGGCAATTAAATACCCTATTATACCATATCTAAGTTTTAAAGAGATTAAGTCAGAAGAGTGTTCTACCATCGAATAATATGCGTTATATTGACCGGCCAATATGCGATTTATTGACCGGCTGACGTCACATTGAAATAAGAAGGAACTATACATATGAGGTGTAATATTTACTAAGAATTAATACATGTATTAAGTTGCAGAGATCGCGATCAATCTGCGATTTAAGAGCATAGAACAAGTCTCGTTAAAAATGCAACATACTTTAGTACTTGCGGTTGGTTTAAACGTTTTCTTGGCATAATTGTACTCACAGTCTTAGCCAAAATGCCACGTGGTTTGTCCACCCTAATCATGTGACGTTTACCAGTCATATCGTTTGCCAATTATGCGGTAGAGATTTTCGTTATGAGGTCTGAAGTAGGTACGCAAGGCTTCCATGTACGCATCGTCAATCTTAATCGGCGTCTTCCTGCCTCGATTACTTTGGTAACAAACCATACTTTTGGACACCGATTTTATCTTGTGAATACAATAGAACTTCTTCTCAGAGTTGAATGCAAAATATTCATTCGATACAAAACTTGGAATACCCAAGAAGTCTTCAATTTGTCTAATAACGCTGGTCGGATCTGATTTAAACTCATTCGATTCAATCACTAAAATGTTGTCTCGTTTGAATATTTCCAGATACCTCATTAATCCTTCGTCATACGTTGATGTTTTAACGATATCAGGTTGACTGAAGTTCAAACTCTGAATTGTTTTGTTAAACCAACTGTTCATAGATGTTCTATCTTGAATGCTTGTCTTATTATACATGCTAGGTTGAAAGGACAAGCCTGATATTATTCTCGCTATAGGTTCACGAATTATTGCAATTATTTTCATATTTGGATTTAATCTAAATATTTCTCTGGGCTTCGATTCTAATCGCAGAAATGAATCCGCCTTTACCACACTGATTTGGTCTGGATATTTACACGGCATTCTATCTTTTATTTTTAATCGCGCTACTGATTCGTCTTCGAAAAAGACTTCTTTACCTAGTTGGTATCGTCCATGTTCAAGTCGATTTTTTGAAACTATGTTCGGGTGGATGGACATGAAGTCTGTTAACTCGATAGTCCCACATTTCGCTACCCCGACAATTATACAATCCGGGATACTTTTAGTACAATTAGCGCCATCTGTTACTTTATAACTCGAGTCATGTATACGTTTAACTTCAGCCCGAAGCTCATTTTCATCATATGAAATCTCCCATTTGTCCTCATTTTCATTCTCAGCATCATCGCCAACTTCAGGGTGTTTGTATCCTATACACTGACGGTCGTAGCCTCTTGTTGAGCTGTCGGCATTGAAATATGTGGTAACACCGTTATGTACGTCCATTTATTGTTTAGCATCCAATAAATTGAAGCATTCACCAGAAAAGCGGTGAAAGTAAGAAACAAGTGACTTCGCTTGCGATACAATACTCCCATTGTACAGTATGCTGATCAGTTCATAGGTTACTGATCTATTCCCATTCTCATAAATCAGTGGTTAGTCAAGTACCTAGACAACCTCTGATTCAACTAAGCCGAAAGGGTGCGCAACTCTGAAAATAGCTAAAAATAGCTCATTCTGGGGATTCCCGCTATCGTCCAATCATATCGCGCGTTACAAAAGCGCTACGATATCCGCGGGAAAATTCATAAACAAGCGTCCGGTGAATAAACATGGCCGACGATGGATAAATATTGTGGCGTTTGTACCAAGAAAATTGGATCAAATACATCGTATCGAAAGTTTGAAAGATTAGAAAATAAACTGAAATCTGTTATTGAAAGGAAATGTAAGGGTGATTTAAAGTATATATGTCAAAAATGTAAAAGACGCGTGGAAAAAGCCGCCGACATTAAAGGTTATGATTTAAAAGTTCAGACAGTCTGTTCTTGTACACCGCGGAGTAAAAGAATTTGCAAGCCGCCGCCAGTTTCAACAAGAATTAGTGTGCATAATTGTAAAACGCCTGCAAAAAGGAGACCGATTCGTTCTCGTCGATCTTCGCAGAAGAAAAAGGCTGCCCAGAAATCATGTGATAGTCATCAAAATGTTCAGTTTCCAGCTGATTCTGATGTTAAGGTAATTCTTACTGAATTTTCTCTGTAGCTTGTATTGAATTATTTTATGCAGCTATAATGCACCAGTCATTCCACTCCCACCACCGAGGATGGGTGCTCCGGTTAAACAACCTGATTTTTACCTGCCAGCTAGTGCTAATGATAGACCCTGCGATTGCTTCACGGTATGCTACACTATGTTTCACAATCTAGGGTGCTAATCCAGCCTTCTTAGATGTCTTTAGCTTTTTGCGACACGATTCTTTGTCGCTGTTTGGTGACCGATTTAGAGCATTTAAATTCAATATACAGTTAAAGCACACCACACATGCCTTCATAAATACCTTTCCTATCGTTCAATACCAATATTTGCAAGAACACTAACCTCACTGATGCACAAATTAATCCAGTTTCACTTCCACTGCCAAATTACTGAAATTTCCAGAATGATGACAAACAACAATATGGCGAATTTTTATTAGACGAAAAAAGTGGCTAAAACCCGGAATCCGGAACATAAAATCCGGAACGATAATCAAGAACGACTACTCTGTACAGATTAATTATTTCGTCTAAGACACGTGCGTCTACATTAGATAACCAAAATGGGGTCATCTGAAATTGATTCACGGCGGCTGTCAGAAAAACGTTTTATCTAATATTGGTTGTGTTAAGGTATATTTAGTGATGTTTTTGTAGTTTATGAATGAAATAAGCGTTACTATGACCATGTTAGCTGTTAAATACAGAATAGGTGGTTTAGTTTGCAAATTACACTTTGCTATGGAGAGCTATTAATAGAGCTATAAAACTCAGTATAGGAGCATATTCATACCGCGAGTATCTGAGTTTTACTAGTAGAACTACCTGCCAGCATCCCCCACACTGCCAAGGAAATGGTGTCGATTTTTTTCTCCGACAATTTAGCATAATGACATTTAGTTGTCAGAGGCCAGGAAATATGTGAGATTTTAATAACCAACAGCTGTCCCCCACAGGCCGGGGAA
This sequence comes from Spisula subtruncata, assembly GCA_963678985.1. NCBI lineage: Eukaryota > Metazoa > Mollusca > Bivalvia > Venerida > Mactridae > Spisula > Spisula subtruncata. The sequence continues at coordinate 12,307,836 of OY787662.1, read as the reverse complement.
AGGTGGAGGTTTAAAACCTAATTTAAACAGTTAAAGTAAAATCCTCAACCATCCTTGAGGGTGGCATGGATGCAACTGGCTGGTGCATTTATAACTGATTGATTTTTTTTGTGCTAAATATCAGCTGTCATGAGCTACCACCTCATTAGTTGTGGTCGAGTGTCCACTTCAAGAATCAATAACAGGGTTCTGAGTTTACAGGTCTTTTCATACCGAAGAAAGATGAAATTAAAAGGGTAATGCTGCACCAATCAATTGAAACCGTGATCTTCCTAACCTTGTGGCAAGGAAATGGTCCCATGTTTTTACCTTTGTGATGTCCCTGCACTGCTGGCCCAGCTGGGTGGACGAGTTTAGGAATTATTTAATGCGCAGCCTTGTTAATGCCAAAATAGATGGGTAGTATAGCCTCGCCTCTTATTTCTGCGGTACCCCTATTTCCGCCGTATTGGATATAATAGTTGTGTGTGCCATATACACAGGGTTTTCACAAGGATATCATGTAGCAGGCGGTTTGTACATTTGAGGAGGCCAATGTGCCTGAGCAGTGAGCACTGAAAGGTACATTTTATTATTCAGTGGCAGACCTTGTTGGGTGGCAGGCTGTAACCAGTATTGCCGTTTTAAACATTTTATTTAAGTTTAAAGCTAAGTGCCTCGGAAATAAGAGGCACCAGTATATAAACAGTGATATTTTCGTGATATATGAAATAATATGAGTTTATGAGGTCTTTGTATCGTCACATACCTTCTAGTAATTAAGAATTTTTATAGAATCCTGACAGAAAGGCGACTTGTACCCCGTAAAGTCGAGAAAAGTGGAATTAAATTATCTAAACTGGGTTGAAATTTGTCTGGCGGAAAATTCCTCTAGTCATTAGGACATTAGCCAAATAGAGCAGGTTCGTGTGTATGTGAACATTCGGCAGCAGGGCACTGTTATATCAAAGGACTTACAAACATTTTAAACTTATGCTCAAATTTAAATTCCTTATAATGTGTTTACATCTGCAAATGAGGGAAATATATTGTTTAAAATCATTAACTGAATTAATTAACTCATGATTTTACCTATATATAGATTGCTTTACCAGAATTTGAAGCAGTAACATAATTATAAAGGATTCAAATTTGAAGATAAGTTAAGATTTAATATACATAAAATTTATGCCTTGATATTCAGATAAAACAGTGCCCTATTGAACATGCCAAAATGTTCTATCATTATAATCACTGTTTAACATGGGTTTATATACAAAATTAACCAATACTCACCCCTTCATGCCCTCGTCTGCACTTCAAGTTAAGTGTACTGTATTGATTTTTTTTCGTTTTTTTTTTATGTTAGTGGCTAAATAATGACCATCCCTAAAGATATGTGTTACATGTCTTAACAAATGGTATGAATAATTTTTGCAACTTTAACCCTGACTTGGAATACATTTTACAGGGGTGTCAATCTGCCTGATTAATCTGGAATTCCGGATTTACACATTCAGAAACTTGCAGAAAGTGATGATCCCTGCCCAAAATTAAAGTTATTTCAAGAAAATGTCTTGAGAAATGGCAAAGTTTTAGTCATTTAGTTTGTTTTGAGGGAATTTATTTATAAAACTGAGTTGAATATATGGAAACTATTTGGTTCAACCTTGAACAAATTAAACTAAAATAATGAATTATGAATGTATCCATATTTAAGCTATAGCTAGATACCGTATAGTTTCTTCATTTAGTGTCTGAGGACAGATAGGTTATTGCAGCAATAATTTAATCTCTCAGCTGTTATTGGCTAGGGCAAAGTGTTAATGAGTTATTAAAAAGAAACCATTTGGTCTACAGATAGATCATAGAAAGACCGACAGACATATTGCCTGGTGCACAGTATTTGGGCAAATTCAAGAAAAACAGGTGTACACAGCCATACTTTTTTGCCTTTAGGTTTATGTTCAAATTGTATGCTGTATTTATTGCATAAAGGGCTATTACAGATGTTTGACTTTATATGGTTTTCGTTCCATGTCACATCTTCAGAATTTAGTATCAGGCCTAAAATAGAACATGCGACAAATAGCTATTTTTGCATGTAATGAATAAGCCTCACATTTTTACCCTTTTAACAAAACAAGCTGTGTTTTGTATTTTAAAAAGCATATACATAATGCTAACTTCAATGCATAGACAAATTTATTATCTTTCCACTTTCCAGCGAGGTACAATAATAATAATAATAACGACTTTATTTATTGTGGATTACATATTTGAAGTTAATATCAATTTTCAATAAGGTCCACTAAGGGTGGTATAGATGAAGATGATGCATTTGAATTTCGTAATTTTTTTCACCCAACAAGGTCTGCTAAAGTAAAAAGATACACCTGTACACTACACCGGTCCAAATTGGAAGGTACTTGTCTTAACGAAATAAAATGTTGGGGAAAACAAAAAAAGAGTACATGTACAAATTATTTGTGTCATATTTTTTTAATCTAAGAATTATCATTGGTTTGAAAATAACTAACTTTTGGTAAGTTAACTGTTAAAAGAAATGTAATTTGAAATCACATATTTTGTGTTTTGAAATTTGTTCGTCACAAGAAATCTGTAACGTCGGTCCCCCTGTATATTTTCTTAAAAAATGTAGCAAAATATTTCTAACTGGCATTAATTTATGCATAATATCAGTCTTATTGTCGAAACAGCAAAAAAAAAGATCTTTACAATTACAATGTCTCTTTTTATTGTAGAAAAAAAAATCATGTAAAGTCTGTCCCCTATTAGACGGCTTAATTATGATTATCATATAAATTATTATTTTTAATGGCAATTTATCGAAATCCATTCTCATGGATCAGTGTAAAGTCAAGTCCCTATTACGGATGAAAAACACGCTGGTTGAACGAGAATGTCGAAATTGTGAATAGAATTAGTTTTTCTTTTAACTGAGTGATATTTAAAATAATTTGTCACAAATTTAATGGTTGTTTATACTGGTTTCTGTTTTCTAAAGCTTTTTTTCGTTTTTTTACGAATCTAATTGCATACATGATATAAAGCATGTTTTTTTTGTTTTTGTTTTTTTACTAACACTATACTGTTACTACTTATAAAAATGGTACAGTAAACTTCCCAATGTTTATATTTAATAGAAATATTAAAGAATGCACTAATATGCTAAGGGGACTGACGTTACAAAAAGGTAATAGTAATGTATCGTTAGATACTGGTTTTATTTCAGTCATTATTTCAGTTATAAATATAAATACAATAGATGATTATATTAGATCAATTTCAGTAGTATTTAAACACTTTTAAGCAGTTTATAATAGGTTCTAATAAATTATTTCATATCACACCCTTTATTAAGTAGAATGTATTCCTCTTAGTATATGTATGTACTAGTGTAAAAAGTTATTTACATCTATTTTTATTTTACTTAAACCTATTTTATTGACTTCAAATTAAAATCCCATATTTGTTGGTCCATGTTTTTAAAAGTTCTCTACATGACCCCTGTTTATACAGCTACTGTTTCAAAAATCTAATTAGTGATAGTCCAATATACAACCCCTTTCAAGTCTAGGGAGTTGTATGCCCTATTTCCTGCCACCTGCAGCTTCAGTAAGTTCATAATCAATTCCTTGTAAAAACAAAGACAGCTGTCATCGCAATATGACCCCTTATTATGCAGCTACTGTCCCCAAAACCAGTAATTAAAAAGATACCAATAAATTACTCTTTCAAGTCAGGAGTTTTATGACCTATTTCCTGCCCCCCTGCAGTTTTGAAGCAATACTTTTCAATTTCTTATAAAAACATAGATCTCTGTAAGAATTTGAGCAAGGATTGTGCAATACTACCTAATTGGGAGGAGTCAATAAAAAAAACCTGTGAAGATAATTCCACACTAGTTAACCAGTGGGAGGGGCTAATTATCTCTGACAGTATGGTTCTGTGCATTATGGGAGGAGTTCAATATTGATAGATTGGACTTATATTTTAGAGTCTTATATCACAGGACCTTGCAATTCAAAATATATCACTCAAAATAAAGCATTCACTCACAATATAATTATATAGAATCTTTTTTTATAGATATCCTAAGGAATGCATCACTCTAATTATCCCTTTTGGGTACCCCTTTGACTAAAAACTGACTTCTCTTAAAAGCTTGGTTGATAAATCATATTTTTGACAAAGTCAAAGAAGATATAATAAGAATTCTGATTATAGCCTGACATCAAACGATCCGTACATAAAATTGTCAAATATCGGCTTTTTCAGATTTTAATTGTTGATTTAAAAAAATATCCATGGAAAAACTCATAAAATCCAAATCTTCAAATATTTTTTGGTGTCTTCTTAACATTTGGTGCCCTGAATATAATTAATATGTTTTAATTGTGAAACAAACATTATTTTTAAGAAAATATTTGCAGATTTTTATTTCTATGTAACGCCCGTCCCCTTAGCTGATGAACCATACAAAATGCAAAATTTACAAAAAACACTAACAGGAATGACTGTTTTTAAATTAAGCAATACACTAGAATGATGTACCTATACAAAAAGCTTGATTTCACAAAAAGTTATAAAACTTTATTCCTTGACCTTGATGCTAACACAATTTGCCCATGTACTGTGCACCAGGCAATGTGCAAAGCAATATACCCCCTCATCAGGGATTGTCGAAATTTGTAATTATGTTAATTTCAATTAATTTATATTTTAAGAGCATTATCTTGACTTTGGGTACTGTGAGAACCTTTTTAAACAATATGACAGTCTGGGCGATGAACCTAACACTGCAAATTGGATCTGTGACTTCAGTTGTCAAAAACAAACAATGCCAACCAACTCTATACATTTGTGGTGTTAAATTTTGACCATTTCGAAAAGCGTTAATAAGTGTAGTCACTAAAATTGTGGACAATGGGAAAATCAGCGACTTTCAGTAGATGTTTACTACCTGAGCTTGAAGCAATTCAATATTTGTTTAGATTGACTCTTACAGGCAATCAATTGGTTAGAGCTTCTAGGCTTTGAATTGTCCTTGCAAATTCTTCATTACTGAATTTTTTGTAACATTTCCCTATAATTATCCGATGACCGATTATGGATTAATGAAATTGATCACCAGAATCGGCAGAAGTCTGTAACCCACTAATCTATTTTATTACCCCTCACTTTTTTCGTAATGTTAATTTCCCCTAGACAAACAGGTAGTATTCTTACTGTTACGATCAAGCGGATCAATACACCACGTGATTGAGCATTTTTTTACTGTCAGCAGGGTGATAGTACTTTTTTGACAGTACTTTTCATGTCACATGGTAAATTTATGGAAAAACAAACATGGCGGCGTATTTCACTCGCATAACCATGTTTTAGTTCGAGTTCTCCATATCCAGCCTAGTATTTGGTGCCGACAAATATTCCAAGAGTTTGGTGTATCTTACGCATTGATGCTTTTTGCTACAAAGTTTACTTTGTGTTAATTGGAGTTGTTTATTTTACAGTACTTTCCTCAGGCTGACATTTTTACTGTCACCCTATGTGTTATTTATATAATATCCGATAATCGGCACATTAAACATTTTCTATGGATGATAAAATTCTGCATGTATTTATTACTGCCTAGATTGACTTTGGACCTCAGAATCAATGGCAGAAATTTCCACCCCACAAAAATATCCAGCTATTTGGGTTTCTTCTCTCTTGTTTTATACATATTAATATTGAACGAAATATCTCAACAATCTTTCTAAATAAACATTTTTATTTGCAGGTTACTCTCCGACAACAGAATGGTCAAGTCAGATCTCTGAGGATCCGTAATGTATCGCTGCAGAATATTTGCAAGGTAATTGGTTTTGGAAAAAGTACAGAGGTTGTTGCAAAGACTATTTTAGCCCAAGAACCAATATTTAAGTACATTGTAGATATTGTGTTGAACAAGATTAGCTGTGATGCTAAAAAACTTGCTAAGACTTCAACCTTATCAAACTCCAACGCAGATGAACTGAGTGCCATAAGTTTAAATAGCTTGACAAATTCTTGGACAAGTAGTAGTGCTCTGTTTATGCCTGTGGTAGCTGCATTGTCAGGGATTGACAAATACAATAATGTGCCTGCAGATGTTGTGTTTGGAGCTTCAACACTTTTGAGACACCGAAATGCCAGACTCTCAAAGCTTCATCACGCTGTTGGACTACTGTTAGACCATGGAGGTGCAACAGATGAGGTGAGATTTTCTTTGTATTTTGTTAGACAACATGCTTTGAACAAACAATCCATGTAGATATATATATGCAAATAATAAAGATATCTGCTCACATTAAAATAATAAAGATATCTGCTCACATTATAATAATAAAGATATTTGCTCACATTAAAATTTTCATGTGTATTTGTCTGAGACATTGATAAAATATATGTTAATGGGGCGACATCAGTTTTCCCACTGACATTTTTACTTGGGGTTACAAACACAGGTCTTCTTACAATTGACATTACGCCAGAGTAGAGATTGCTCCTCCTGGTTGTTTGTCTAAGGCTGCTTGGGGAAGGTTTTCAAGTTAATCCATTGGACCATGTGATAATAGTTTACTGTTAAAATGGATTTACAGTTTATTGATTGATAACTGGCGTCAATAGAGGATCTATCACGAGTTGTCAATAGTCGTACTCCGGATCTCCACTAATCTGTAGGTTCAAAAAGATTTTTACCGTTATAATCCTTGTGACATTTAGATATTCATATCTGGACAATAGAGTTGGGGTCAATTGCGTTTGGATATGAATACAAAACCAGTCTAACTAGGCCAGAGTTGTTTGTATAGCCCTACCAGATTAAACTGAGACTCCTTGCAATTTGATGAGTGTCAGTTAAATCTGGTCAAGCTATACCTACATGTATCGACCATCTCTGGTTTGTATTGTAGAATTTACTAGTAAGTATCATAATAGTATTATTTTTAATTAACAACTTTCATTTTGCAGACAATTGATGTGTGTCACAAGTTGGGTATCTGTGTGTCGCGAACGTCAGTGTATAATAAGAAAAATGAAATTGCAGCCCGCCATGATAGAGAAGTCCACGAGATGTTGCGAGTCCCTGTATATAAGGTAAACATTTTGGTTAAACTTATTACATGTACACCCCAAATATCAGGTTTCAATCAATAGATCGAGAGGCATATAGTAATTCACCTGTCTGTTCGTCCGGCCTGGTTAACCCAAATTGACCGTTTCTTCTAGCATTAATATGGCTTGCTACAAAGCTTTCATACTTGCATGGATGTTGTATATGACCACTCTCCACACGCCTGTATCCCCTGACTCCATTTTGACCTTCACCTTGACCTTATTTTGGACTTAGACTTATCCCCCCTTTAGTATTTTTACAATAAAATTTTGTCTGGAGCGCATCTTCAAAACTATTTAACATATTGACTTGAAATATAAATAGATGGCAACTTGGAGAAGTGCATTGACAAAGAACCATAACTCTGTCTGTCTTACATTTTGAATTATCTACCCTTCAGTATTTTCATGATAATTGTTTGTCCAGAGCGTAACTTCAAAAGTATTTAAAATATTGACTTGATACTTGGTACAGTATATGAATAGATGGCAACTTGGAGAAGTGCAGTGACAAAGAACCATAACACATGTATCACCAGATCACACATGAATTGGATCAAGGCACTGCTTTCAAATGTGGCATATTCGTTTACCATCATATTTAAAGCGCCCTATAGTTCAAAGCCATGTTACACTATCAAACATTTTAACTGAAAAATGGCCCCAGATTGACTTAGCTTTTTATGGACATGGCTTCCTCGGGGGCATAAGCTTTTATTGAAAGCAGTCTTGTTCACTATAAAACAGAGGCCGAAATAAGGCTACTTCACAACTGGAAGGAGGGCACTTCACAATTCCAAAACGCCAGCTTCACCAACCTAAGAAATGCCACTTTCACAATTGAAACTGCTTGCCCAGGCCCCAAATTTTGAAATTTACAAAACAGAATAGCTTAAACATTCCATGATGTAATATTACAACCCTTTATTGAATTACTTTAGAAAATAATGGGAAATACTAGTTGTAAATTACTTTTCACAAAATTAATTTAAGTCAATATCGCGCTTCCTTTTTCACAATTCAAAAGCAAAACAACGCTTCAGCCTTGAATTTCACAATTTAAGATAAATTGCGCTTTACTTTTTTGCAAATCTTACAGGCTAGGGCATCTTCATAATTTTTGCAAAAAAAAGCCCTGAATATGCATTTATTGGAGTTACAGTATGCTTGGGTAGAATGGGTGGTTTCACTGGTTTGTCGGTTGATTGGATTGGTTGGTTTGTCTACTGGTCAAACGTTTCTACTTAAAACTATAAAAGATGCATAACATTTTGAAATTCAAATCGACCCGCTTTACATGTTCTAGCTATTTGATATGATAAAGTATTGGTTCTTTACCATAGATCTCACTATTCAATTAAACTAATTTATAACTTATTGATTAATGATCTAATTGATTTACCTAAAAATATATGTAAAAAATATATACATGTACATCAATGCAGTATTTAGCAGTTAGCACACACAGGTTCCTTACCGTTACATACATGTATCATAAATTTTGCAGAAAGGTCAGTCTGGTTGAATAATTATACCTGATTATGATTAATATAATTGATAGGGCTCATAACTCATTTGGATGTAACTCTAATGATTGTTCAGCTAGTGAGTGTTTCAATATTTTTTACATTCCTGGATATTATTCTTAAAATACTTGTATACTTGCAGGTTGAGCTACACTACCATGCCTCTAGAGCACAGAGTGGAGGAGTAGTGTGGAGTAGTAAACAGATGGAAGCAGTGCTCGGAAATCAAGTAGCAGTTTCACCCTGTGTTTTACCACTCAGTTTGCGTCCTCATACAGGGTTAAGTTATCTGTCTGTGTTAGACTTACCTAGGATACAAACACTACCAGACTGGTCAGCATGTGATAGTAATAAGACTTTAACAATTGCAAGGGCACATTCCGGAACAGTTCTAACAGCTGCTTTACACACCAAACCTACAGCAATTGTAAATCATGGAATTGCTTCAGTTGTGTCAAGTGATATCTCTATGGTTAGTGACAAAGACAATTCAATTTCTTCAAATATGGTACCATACAAAAGGGATGGTAGATTTTCTAGTGCTTACAGTTTAACTGTTACCTCAGGCTGTGAACTATCTTCAGGGCAATACTCTACACCAGGAATACCATATGAAATTATTGGAGACAATTTTGACTTGACAATTTCTCCCAATGAAATGACGAAAGACAATCAACGGAAAAGTATTCACTGGTTCCTATACTGTGCCTTAAATAAACGTGTCAGTGGTAGACATTTGTCAGACAAAGTACCCAATGGACAGAATTCACTATCTACTACCCCGTGTAGTACGTTTATACCAGATGGAAAGGATATCAAATGCTTGGAAGAGGATTTTGTTGTATTTTGGTCCAATATTGCCCTACAGTACATGGATTTCTTGAAGCCATTTAAGTGTTCATATAAAAACTCATTACCTCATCAGTACGAACAGCTAACTTCTGTGAAATCCAGCTTTGAATTGTGTGGATTAATTAATAAGAGTGAGAATGATTCAGAGGGAATTATATCAATTCTTCAAGAAATTCAGAAAAAAGTAGTGCCCTCTACCACTTCACCGAGTCCCAAAGTGTTACAGAAAGTTGTCTTTGGAGGAGATGTTTTAACGAATGAACGAGCATACAGTGCCCAGCAGGCAATGGCAAATGGTACTACAGACTATGAATGCTTGGGAGGATTTATTCATCGCCCTGAGGGTTTTCATCGTATGATGAACTTTGTGCAGGTAAAGAAATATGTAATGACACTTGCTTGTTGTGGAATGAATCTAGCCAAATGTACTTTAATAGACTAAATTAATAGTATTTGTTCAATAATTGATGAAGACAGCTCTGTTTAAGGTATAAATTTGTCAGCATATTGTCAGCTCAAACTGCAATCAAACATTTATAAATAATAAAATAGTTTTTAATTGATCTACAGACTGGCCTAGCCAAAGAATGTTCACCTGCACATATGATATTATAGTCAGTGTATCCATATTAACCAATTACTGGTGTGTGTTGTTTAAGTCAAGTTGTTATATATATTAGAATACTAGTATTATGATAATACATGTTAGCATTTTGTCAGAATTATGATCCTTTTCAACTTCGAATCCCAGATAAGTTTTGATGTCAGGATATTTCACAAGTCAACCCTTGGTAACTCTGTCAAGCACTATAAGTCTTAGAAATGAAAGTTTAGGTACAACTTCAAATTGCCTTGACTATACTTTCCAAGATTTGCATTGAACTAAATCAGGCTGTCGAGATTTGTCTCCACTTGCCTGAGGCTGAAGACTAAATCTACTTGCCAAGGAAAACACAAAAAGCAACAAAAATCATTTTCAATCCTTTATCTTGCATACAAAAAGCACAAGTTGGGCAAGTCGGACACAGGAATTCCACACCCCTGCATAAGGCTTTTATGTATATAAGTGTTTTTAATTAATGGACTAATTTCTTTTTCAGATAATTTATCAGATGTTTTACCATCAGTCTGCTGACACAGGAACCCTTTGGTGTTTGAGAAACATGGTCAACAGAAGAGACGTGTCTGGTCCAAAGGATGTAGTGCAGAACTATAGGTAATATGAAAATCTGGCCCTGTGCATAGGCATTTCATTTCAACTGCATAGATTCATTATTTTTGCTAGTCACCATTAGTCCCGTTACATACCCTAAAGAGAAGAAAGGTGATGAACTCACCATTCCAACTGAACCAGAATCGTTGGTATAATTTCCCATAGTCGTACAGGTTCCGTACATTAATTTGATCTTTTTGTATAAAAATACCAACAAAACAATTCCTGAAATTTAAAGGACATTACTTTAAACCTTAAAACTAATCTTTTGTGAACACAGACCTGGGGTTCTTTTGCTGATTAAGTGACTATGATTTCTCTTTTAGTGATTAACTATTAGGTTAACTTTTGTCTGTCTCTAAGACAATAAGAATGGTAGCTACAGTAACGGGGCAAAATAATCATAAATGACCCTTTAGGAACAACACTTTTTTGCCAGCTTTCCAGCTTTTATGGTAGACTAGAGGAAAGTCACTGGGCAGGAAACTGACCTTTCTTAACACAGCTTGATGTTTTCCTCACATGAGAAATTTACCCCAAGTAGGACGAACCCACATTGGTTAGACGCAAGGAATTTTGCAATGTTTAACACATGGCCACAAAGGCTCCTTTACACTGATAATTTTGTAAGGGATTGTCGGTCTTTCTCATTATTTATTTAACCATTTTATGTTGCTTCATTAGATATTTACTTGAAGCTTTACTTCCTTACTTAACACATTCCATTGAAATTGTTTGAGCTACAATCATCATATGTCATAGAAATATATTCGTCAGTATCAGTTATAAATCAGTAATTATTACTATTCATTTACCGCAAGTGTATGCTACAGACCCCTATCCGAAATACTAGAAATATGTATGAAAGTACTTGCATTGGTTACAACTGTTTACAAGTTTGATTATTTTTCAGGTCACATTTTGCCTTCATTGACGATGTAATGACAGCGCACATTGTGGTAAAGACACTAGAACACTTTGGTATGGAGAGCTGTGACGAAGTACCTACAAGAAATAAGCCCCATCCATTAACACTATTGAGTGAGGAGCAGAAGTCAGCTTGGCTGCAGAAAGAGATGTCAACAGTGTGCCAAAGTGCAATAGAATCAGGGACATTGATGTTCAATGAATTGTGTAGTGATATAGATAACTTCAACCAAGAAAACAATGCTCTTGAAAACATGAGAAGAAACAGTGTTTTTGTTTGTTCGGAATGTGGAAAGGCATACAAGAGAAAAACTGGCATCAAAAGACATCTTGAGAGAACACATGAATGGGCATTCAGTCTGTGTGATGAAAACATGAAAAAACCAAATTCGAAAAAGGCAGTTCCAGCTTCCGACCATGATAGCCTTTTCCTATTCATGGCCCTTTTACTAAAAAGTACATCTGAAGCATTTAAGTATGGGGATGGTGAAAGAGCCATGAGGAACGTAAAGTTTGAAGGGGTGTTTGCCGGGGCCATTGGGCACACTAAATACAGGTTGTGGTTGTGGCGGATGTTGGCGTATGTTAAGTGCATTCTTTCACCCAGGCAAGCATTTGAGTATACATGGAACATCAGTGCCAACATTCTTGGGGGAATAGGTAATAATATACCAAATGATAATTTAGTGGAGATCATGGTAAAAACTATAAAAAAAAAACTTAAGACACAAGGTGCAAATGTTACTTTCCAATCGGCATTGACAGCGTGCAAGACGGTAAAATACCTAGATATGTTACGGGATATGGTGATGAAAGAAAGTGGGGGGGTAAAACACAGCGGGAAACATACAAAGGCCAAAAAAGATGCCGATATCAAGGAAATGTGCAACAAACTTCAGTCTGTCAACTGTAATAGAGAACTCAATATTAAACTGCCAGCATTTAATTCTTCAGGAGTGTATCACTGGGTAGCTAAACAATCAGAAAGAGCAGCAGTTGAAATGGTGTGAACAGGCCTGGGTGTGAATATTATTCATATGTATAAATGTTCAAGTTCAAATAAGGCCTCAAATAAAATATTGTTTGTTTCATCTACCCCTACCTACTTGACAATAACAGCCAACTCAATTATTTTATTGTTGAAATTGAGTTTTTTAATCATGGATGAAAATGATGTTAAGTTTTTTTTGTGTGCTGGCTTGTTTTTGGTACCTGTTTAAATTTTAAGACTGTGGAGTTTTCTTAGTTTAAATAAATCCATAATTTGCAAGTAATTCTGAAACATTTGCAAAATTTCTCTAACCTACCCAATGTAAATCTGCATTTGTTTTCAAGTGAAACAAACTAAATTTTAAGTTTGGCCTTGTATTGTGATGTGCAGTATCAATGATAAAGAACATTAATTAATTGATCAGAACAGGTATGTCATTGACTGTTGTAACAACTTTTGGTTTCAGTATTTATGGATGTGTCTGTACTGTTATATTCAATTTTTGTCTCCCAGTTGCTTCAATTATTTTTTTATTTACAACTGTTGTCATTTGATTTATTATAACTTAGTTATATTGGTATCATTGTAGCTTCTAAAACAAAGAACATTTCTGAAGAATGTTAAGTAAAATAATGCCACCTGAATGGCCAAAATTCATTTTGAAAGGATAATGCTGGACTGTAACAGTATGCAGTTGTTTTATGTTCCTGTCAGGCCTGATACTGGTAATTATTACTTCGTTCTTAAATAAACTATGACAACAGAGTTCAGGAAATTGACTTAACTGTTATAATTCAGGTCATTGGAACTAAAAAAAACAGTTCTGCTTAATATTATAATAATAATAAGATAGTGTTGGTGGAACTTTCTGTCTATGAATGTAGCTAGTGTAGCTTTGGGTTATGCATTAGACTGTTGGAGCCAATGGCATTGTTACTGAACAGTATGTATTAATTTCTGCCATATTACGCATGGCATGAAAATGTGGTTTTATAGGATTTATAATACTGACATGAAAATAAGGTTTTGTGAAATGTCCATGTCTTTTTCAATCTTGTATTATTTTAGCTGTTGATTGCATGAACATGATGTATGTGCATGTTGTATGTTGATTGATATATTGTGATATATGTTTCTGTTATATTAGTATTTTGAGAATTGTTGGCACTATTAGTGTTGTTTTAATATTTTGATACCACTATTACTAAAAATTTCCAACACAAGCTGTATAATAAGTTTATCACTATAATCACTGATGGGCCCTACATAATATGAATTACAGTTCAACTTGTCTGTTGTTCAGATCACTCATTGAAACTTTTTGGGGTGTTATTGACTTATATAGCTAGTTTGCGATAGAAAAAAATCATGTTTTTTAAATATTTCTCTGTATTATTTACTACACCTACAAGAATAAAATTTTGCATAAGTTCTATGTAGCATATTTGTAGTTTTGTATACTTGCAACAGTCAATTTTGCGATCATGTAGCTTCAAACTTTCACAGATTGACTTTGAACCTTATGAATAGTTGATCGTAAGCTTAGAAGTCTTGCTGGGTCAATTTTTACCAGAGTTATGGCCCTTTGTTACTCTTACTATATACTCAAAAGGGGGCACCATGTCACATGGACACATTTCTAGTTTATTCTTCCAGTAAATCATGTTTATTTTTTGTCAATGTCATCTTTGAAATGCATATAACTATATTCCCTTTAATGAATATGCGAGAGTGTGTTGCGTAGTGCCCAAGTAGTGCAACTAAAAATGCCAACACACTAGAATTAGTGTTGTGTTTGTTCGCATCGCATAAACTTAAATGTATTATTATGCTCATGATGCATGATCTCCTTTATAATATTGTATGATTAAAAAAAGTTAAGTGTTAGCATATTGTATGTATCTTACTTATTTATTTATAGCACAAGAATTTAAATGCTATAATTATATCATGATTTGTTTTCTTTAAAACATAAAAGCTGCTACCATTTGAGCATGATTATAAGACTGACAGACAAACTTTTTGTCTGTAGTGAGGAATCTTGTATGTGTAATGGCTTGTGCATGTACTATTATAATGATATATATGATATTATGATTAAATATGTAGTGGTCTATTACTTTCGCATGTTTACCTTTACAATGTTTTAAACATTTCGATTTCGGTTTAATGCATTGTTGACACTGGTATAAAATGTGCTTGATATTTGTATAACCATAGACACATGGTTTCAGTGTTTGCTAAGTCCTTGATGAAACAGCTATAAAGAGAAAGTAGCACAGTGGACATGTTTATCCGCGACTGGAGGGACATTATGGCAGCTAGTACCTAGTTTGTGAACAGTTGTCATAGCTAACTCAGATACCAGTTTCTGTTTTGTCATGTCTGTTGTGAGGAAAATGGCCGCTGTACTACCTTCTCTTTATATAGGGATACTATAATATCATTTGAGAACTTGCTAATACAGTTCCCACCAAAAATAAGTATCCGAGGTTATTCCACCACTTGCCATAGTGACACTATTCGAAGAACAGAGAATGACAATGTTTTTTAAGATGACTTAGATGAGTGATCTATTTACTTTTATTACGTGTGAATTACGTACATTGATTGGTACCCTAGATGTAAAATTGTCTTGCTTGAAAGGTAACTTGGTAAAACAAGATGGAAATTTCAGCCCCTGGGACCCTATTTAATTCAGAAAATTTAATATTTATTACTATCGTATGTTTCACTTGTTAAGTAATTAGGGCCCTGCAAATTTTTTGCAGGTGCCCTATAGTAATCACCCTGTCCGTCTGTCTGTCCGTCCACATTTTTCATGTTTTTCTTAATAACTTGCAAACCGTTAAAGGTATCGACTTTAAACATAAGGTCACAGCAACAATACACTATTATATGCCAAGTTATGTTACTCCAGCTACAATATTGTAAGAATTATGGCCCTTTGTAAAATTACAATTTTCCTCATTTTTCATCTATTTTTCTACATTACTTCAAAATCGTTACAGATATTCAAATGAAACTTGCTATACATATTGACAGTGACAATACGCACATGAGTAGCAAAGGGCAACAACTCTAGCTTTAATAAATTTTGGCTTGTGCCCCTTTTTTCGACTTCAAAACTTTAACATTGGCCATATTTCAAAAACTTTTCAAGATATTCAAATGAAACTTGCAATACTTATTGACAATGATAACGACAGGGCCCTGATCACGACAGTGATGGTTCTAGTTCTAGTTTCAGACATGTTTTTCTATGTATACTTACTTTTGGTGGGTACTGTATATAGGGTACAGCTTATTTGAAACCATGTGCCTTAGTGTATAAGCTATAACGACTAACTAATGTCTAGCAATTTCGTTTTCGTGTAAGGCTAGTTATATTTCGTGCATTCTAGTGGTTGAACCTGCTTTGGCTTTATATTACATATGTATATATCTGATCAGCAGTCACTGTTAATTATATGTTTATTTATGCTTTTGTACATATTTATGCCTGATGTATTTTGCTTATACACTCAACCACTTTTCTAATTGATCGTTTTTGCACCCCAAAACTTTTAACTGTGATTATAGTGTTTATTTTTTCACATAAATACATTTTATAAAAATACAAAATTGCACGCAGGATTAGCCATGTATACTTTAGCATGTAATTTTGATTTTTGAATGAAATGAGTGGTAAAGATTTAATCTACGCAAAACATCATCAACAATATGGTTATATATATAGTTAAATGTATTTTGAGTTTGAAAAGTGACCAAATAGAAAAGTGGTTCAGTGACATATTGTAATCAACAATTATGGAAGAAAAATTAACATATCATTTATTTGTAAAAGCAACTGCCATAAAAGCATGATTTTAATACAGACTTTAATTACACTGTTGTGCAGTTATTAATATCCATACTGATATAAATGCAAAGTTGTGGCATTTGTTTTCAATCGCATTGTACATGGTAGCTGAAATATTAGCAAAGTCAGATGCTCATATTGTATTTGATTTTACAAACAGATGTATGAAAATGTTGAAGACTCTTTTCCATGATTTATATCGCAGAATAAATGATGAACATTTCTCCTGTCTAGTGTTTTTTATGCTAATACTATCTGAACAAATGTACCTGATCCTGGACCTGAATGCATGAATAAACATGTATTACAAATGTTTTGCATGGAATATATCAATTTCGTTTATAGAACATTCATAGTGATTGATCCGTATATATTCAACATACTCTCCATATAAAATGAAGATTTAAGTTAGATATAGGCAATAAACCATGCTCAAAGAAGGTAGAAGGATCTGGCTAATTCGTTCAGGTACTAGTATCAACAACTTGTTTGTTCAAACCAAACATTATAATTAAACTATAGTTCGCCAGTAATAACACTTGCCTTTGTTTACAAATGAAAATAATGTGCATTTCCGTGTCCATATGTCCGCTTTTATTCAATCTAGTGTGTTATTGCTTGAATGCATGTATACTATTCAATGTACACCAAAACAAGAGCAGTGTTGTTATTGAAGATAGTTTGTGTATAAATAATATTTGTATATTGCTGGCGAGCTATAGTTTATATCATAACCTGGTTATCAATAAAAAACCGAGGTCCTAGAAAAAGGCACATGTTTCTTATACCAAGGAGGTAATCATTTGATGCTGTCAATGTTTAATGCACCAGAAAATCACTAGTACATGCGACATGCACCGGTACATTAAACATTAAAAATTTTAAAGTCACATTAGTTGACTTGTGTTCAATAGTTGAGTGATTGACATCAAAGTTGCATTATCCTGCAGCCAGTATGTATGAACTCAAGTATTACATACATGTACACTAAACAGTAAACTTTACCCAAGGTCACCTCTAAAATTCATTTTTTTATAATAATTTTATTAAACTGTTTTAGTTCATGTAAATTGCTTACATACATCGAAGTTAAATTTTACATTCAAATTTTTATCTTTTTGAAGTTTTCACATCACTTTCTTACAAAAAATGAATTGACCTTTTATTGAATTTAGTGTACTGTACACAATTTTCATTTACTTGTTAAACAATATTAAAGAGCAGATAGTTTTTAACAATCATAGTTTATTAAAAATAACAACAACTACATTAGGCAGCATTAAATGGTGATACAGACTTATGCTTAAAACGATAAAACAAAGTCTAGGATTAGTCATCACTCAATTTATAAGATATATCAATAAATCTATACGCTGGAGCCAAGACAATAAAGATCCTGTATGCACAGGGATACATAATTTTGTTGAAAATTCACATCAATAATAAATTAATAATTATGTAATTGAAAAAACATACGCTGGTTGAACGAGAATGATCTATTCCTGAAAAAGAAAAAGAAATAGAAAAATAAAGAAAAATTAAAACTGAATTATCAATGATTTCTAGAATATCGGCATTGTGTTACTGATGGTTACCATTGCAACGAGGGAAATCGGACAGGGAAGGCAGCACTCAACCTAACCAGTCGAGCACAGAAATCAGTAACATCACAACACAACCACACTGATCAATGTCCACACATAAGCCACAGGTAACTGTATCCTTGAAAACGAAAAAAACCGCGGGAAGACCAAATTCCACAAAGAAATTATAGAATAGCGGTAATTCAGTGAGACTGAATGAAACGCAGCCAAGACCCGACCAAGTTTCCCAAGGCGCGACCAAACGAGCCATAACCACCCTGTGACCTAGTTTAAAACACCAAGGACAGTGACCCAACATTAATTGTACCTAAAGACGCACGACTACGGCGTGACCTAGTTTAAAATAATGGACAAGGGAGGAAGGGGCGGGAAATAAAATTATACATTTATATATGCATATGGCTCCAAAATATGCCAATGAGGTGACCCCATTGACCAAACAAGGCATAACCGCACAATGACCTAATTTTAAATGTTGCTCTCCCAGCAAACAGGGCAAACCACAACACTGAAAGGGGGATCAACATAGCCTACTAGTATATCTAGCTACATGTGGTTTGAATATATATATGTAAAAACAATGACCTAATGACCAAACAAGACAGTGACCTAATTTATGAAAATGAACTCATTTAGCAACCTCAGCAAGCTTCAATACTTAAAAAGGGGACGGTGGACATAAAACGGAGGGCAGTGGAAATTTATAGGTATATGTAGGTATAAAAGGCTGAAAAGTATTTATACCTCAAATTAAACAGTACCGGATAGCCTAGCAAAGTAATACAGGGTATCATTAATATATGGTAACATAAATAACGTTAATAACTTTGTCAGATTTGATGATAGAGTAGTGGTTTGACCCTTATTTCAAAGCTAATGGCTCCAAGTTTTTGTAAGATATGGATAATAAATACATGCTATGTGAATTGATGTCAAAATGCCATCAATGATGCCGTATATCTTCAGTTATTCCAGGAAATCTTGAGACCACATTTAAATTTGCCCCCTACCCTCACCGGACTTAAACCCCTTGGCTTTCTGATCATGGGAATAGTCAAAGGAAGGATTGTAAAATACAAAACCAGTATATTCAATTGACTTGAAAGCTACAATACAATGTCAAATCGGATGCATCAATGGATAAAATGCAAGGAATTAATTGGCAATTTACGACGTCATTTGCAGCTGATTTTGGCCTTTTTCAGAATTAAGGAAAATACTTCAAACATCTGCAGAGAAAATAATATGTAACATTTGGAAATAATTTATGTCCTGAATAAAACTTACATGCATATGTTAAATTATGGCATATTACAACAAATAATATCTTAAAAACTTAAGTTATTAAAGTTATTTATGTTACCATATATTAATGATCACCCTGTATATCAGTGGTAGCCAACAAAACCTTAAATAAGCCCACTAGGGCGTAGAAACAAGCCACAACAACTACGTACATAACCCTACACAATCGTTTAACTGAATAAAGGAATATACAAAAGTGCGAATAAGATGACAATTACTGTAGTGTTCACTTCGTCTTAGCCTTCAAGGGATCAACGTCAAAACACGTTTACCGTTGTTTCATCTAGACGTCATAGTCATAGCAGCGTAATAGGAGTACACTACTGAAACACGACATAAAAGTGGAATAAAAATAAAGGATAGTATTCTCGTTGAAAAGAGACAACTCCTCCTTATTGACCATTTTATCTGTAGAATGTCACCGAAAATTGTCAAAACGAAGAATATTTGAAAATGAAAAAAGTACTTACCAATTAGAAATGACGTTATATCAGTGGTATAACAGAAAGTAAATGAAACAATCGATACGAAAATGTTATTTTAATATGTGAATAGATCAATGATAATAAACCTCAATTATAATGTTAAAATATGTAACATATTGCAATATACTAACGAGCGTGCATTTGTTGCAAGAAGATGGAAAACCTCACAGCAGTTACCGTGATTGCTCATGTACAATAACAGTCGATATAAATGGTTATCTTTATTGTCCAAATAAGTATTATCAATATTGAACAAAACCCAAGATCAACATTATCATTACTCGCTGTGAGAATCATGGCATGCCATAGAACATATCCAAAAGTGTGTTTATCAAAAAAATCGTTTTTCCTTTCATAATTGGTGGCTGAAATTCACGCAACAAAATAAAACAAGCATAAAAAGTCAACACACATATTATTCCATTAAAATAACCACCCTGATGTTTAAGCATTGTGGATATCGAAAAAATCATGAAGTTGCAATTGGACTTAATTTCATGAAAGAATGAGGCTTCGTCAATGGACTATCGATATGTGTCTTATCCTTCGTTGTGGCACGGTCGGTGTGCAATAAAACACAATTAAAGCAACATTGAACTAAAACTGATTACAAATCGTTAAACAAAAGAGTAGTTACAAACGACATTTGTCCAAATGTACGGTGACACAGATGATATACTTCACCTAAGGTTTAGTAGCAGGACCCGGTATTTTCTAGTTTTGTTCTAGTGATAATAATTTAGCTAAAACTTATTAAAAGCATCTTTGACAACCATTTTGTTTCTTCGTTGTGCTATTCAGCAAATGTGTGGGTTGTCTTAAAATCATTGTTATATTTCCTATGTGGACATACTTATTGTGATGCAACGTAGTTACATGATGCATGTGTTTTGAAAATTCTGAGCAACTTGTACAATTCTCAATTTAAATCTCAGAAAGCATCATCGCTTAACCTGAATGATTGGATTTAAACGGTCGTTTTGTTTTGTTAAACTATGACATAGCATATCACTTTTAACTTTTTAATGCATGAGACGAAAAGCGTGCATAATATATAAATACGTATAAAAGTAAACTGGACTTTGTTTTGATTATAAACAACAAACACAAAAATGTGTTGGTAATATCAGTTACATCTATAATTGAGGTTGGGTTTACAAAAAATGATGTTCGTATTATATCTGTTTAGAAATGTTACGGGTAGTTTTAAGTTTACCCGTTATCAGTTTCCACTTCCGAATGATTCTTTGCACCAGATGACAATGATGTGATTCAAAATATGTAATTTTCCTCTTCTCCTTTTACAAATGTAAACTATTTACACCCGTTCTAGAAGACATATCACAGATCGGCAAAGAAATAAATTGGTCAGGAATTATAAATACTCAAGCCTAAACGTTAAAATACTTGAAAGAATGATCTAAAATTGTCGATTGTATTTGTAAACGAAACATTCATGCTTTCACCCAGACAGTACATTCCACTTAAAACACAGATAATAAATTCAGTATTGCAAACAATGGAAATGCAAGAAGCATTTTATGATTCGATATACGTAATAACGTTACTCTAGTCTGAAGATCAGAACGTTTCATCGTTTATCGCTTCTTATTGTTTAACTGGGATAATAGTCACATAACCTACGAGCGTCAATGGGTGATTTGTCCGTCTACTACGTTTAGCCAGATGGTAATGCAACCATAAACGACCATATAATTATAGTTAAGTAACCAATTTTAGAGCGTTGACGTAACGCACGGTATTGCGTACGTTTGTGTAACGTCATGTTATGTCAGCATACCTTACTCTGCGTAATACTAGTCTTATGATCTAAACATTACTGTTTAATTCTGCAAATGTTTACAATGTCGAAAACTACAATACATTTATCTGTCAATAACATCGTTTTTAATTAAAAATATTGGGTGTCTTTCGGTAGCAATTTCTCCCGCTTGTTCAATTTAACGCTTATTCACTTGTATCACTCGTTGTCTATCTGACAAGTACCTTACATGACGCGCAGTAACGTCGCGTCTTTTCTTATTTATGGGAGTTGCCTCATTATAAAGACTGTAGTAAATGAACGGTTCATCGTATCTAACTGTAGTATGTATCATTTTAACTATCAACTAATGGGCATTATAGCTGTTTGTTTTTAAAAAGCCTGGTAAGCATTATTAATGCGAAAATAGCAAAGAACGCGTCAAAATTACGTCAAAAACGTCGTGTCACAAGTAACAACGTCTGCCAATCGAACCTTTATAAAAATGAGTATCTGTTTTGTTTGATATCCAAAACGCGGGAACTTTCGCCATATAATGTCAATGACGTAACACAATAACGTGCGAGAAATTTAACGGAAACGGGGGTTTGAAACAAAAATGGCAGCGGATATTGCTAAAGGTCAGAGTATGTCACAATTTATAGAAAATAAATTGCGGGTTTTTTTTAATAGCTATAAAAATTATTATACGCTATTTATAATGTAGATATTTTAAATTTGACATACAGTTTGGATGAATTTTACAATAAGCGAAAATGAAATATTTCGGACTAAGCGTTTTGAAAAATCTGACTGTTAAGTAGATGCTGAATAAAAGTCACAGATGAAAAAAAAAAGTTGTATTTTTATAGTACTATTTTTTAAATATCGATATTTCGTTTATTATTTTTATCATTAACATTTAATTAAAAATTTGAGATACGTCTAGGCTGAAATTTAATTGTTTAAAATTTGAACCAATTCCAATCAGTACTTGCAAAGTTATTAACACCGATGTCAGTACTGACAAAATGTCACAGGGGCATAAAACGTGCGTCTTATCGGTAACGTCATTTGAAACGTTAGTTGAATTAACAACAGAAACCGCATATTTTCACTTAGTTTTAACAATGATGTGTTAAGTTTAAAAGTATATACATTTACTTATTAATCCGTAATTAAACTATAAATTCCACTTAATTAACAGTGCATCAAATCACTGGATGAAGCGCGTCCACTTATAAGTAAAATACCGACTTAAATACGTAAAATAACGTCGACGTTGTGTTACACTTTGCGACGTCACCTTATTGCGCGTCATGTAACTCACTCACGTATTCAACCCCTAACACACGTATCTATGTACTGTTTTATGAAAAACAAAACACCACATTGTTCTAGAATATACGGATACAAAATGCATTGCATGCCTATGCATAATATCGCTCAAAATAATTATTTTGTTCATGTAGTTCGTCCACTATAAAAACTCGCGTTGCATTAAACGTCCAAAATGTCGCAAAATTGCGCCGTAGGACAATCTTCCTCCACACATTGAATCAAGTGTGTCGGACTTATTTTAAGAGCAATCGTTAAGAATTTTTAAAAGTAAAAATTTCACTCTGATAATATTTCAAATTTTATTTTAATTGTACGTTGTATGACTTATAATAAAATTATTAAGTTTCGAAAATGGTCTGTGCCACAATGTATCGCTAAAACGAGCGAGTAGGACAATTTTCCTCCACATATTTCATTCTTATAATCTCGATAAGTATTGGCTAGAATGCATTGGTGTTTTATCATGTATAATAAAACAAAAATAATATTTTAAAAACGAAATCATAATAATTTTATTTATAAAAATGAAAAAATAATTGCGTACTTATCATGCTTCTTCGGAAAATTTTCAGCAATTTTTTGCAAATTTGCACTTTTTTCGTGTTACCATTTTATTATTTAACTTTTTTATTTTTTGCACCCGTGATTTTTCACGATAGTAGGTTAAAACACGTCACTTCTGGTGTCACTCAGTGAAGTATCCCACAAATTTAATGACATTTTGAATAAAACGGCTGTTATTTTATGCCGACGACCAATATTTTGTGTTACAAATTGCACACGGATTTTTGTACATCTGTCGGGTATTGTCTCCAATTCTACGGCTACATACAATTCTACATGAACTCAAATTAAAATGACAATGTAGACAATTTCATAATGAATAGTTTGGTATATGATATGTTATGTATTGAGTGAATTAGAAAGAAGTATCAACTACTGTTTTACAGCGAGTGTACGAAATTACGAACGTACTCAGTTGCGTGCGTTACGTCGTTGTTTTCTGATTTGAGCTGTTCAAACTAACTTCTCCATGTTGAGACTATTGCTCTCCCATGGGTATGGGAGCTGACATCGATGTATGTGGCGCTCAGGAATATCCACAATGTTGAACAACCTCCAGAGGTATTAATGTAAATGGAGCATTTTGTTTATTCTGCTTAGAGTAATTTTCAAGTAGTTCAGACGAGGGTTTAACCTTATCTATACTTTTATATATGACTCCTTATCAGCAATTGTACAATGTATATCACTATAATACCAACTGCTTAGTTCGCAACTTTTGTTGCTGCTGGTTGATACGTAATAGTGTTATATAAAAAATTTAAAATTAAAAAAAAAGCATGAGCCAGTTAGCTAGTCTACTCACTGCTAAAACTATTAGTAGGAGCTGTCAAGTATCATTTAATGTGATGTTTGCATTACAAAGTCTTCTGTCAGTATTTAATAAGTGGATGTTTTGAAAATATCATAAAGTTCGGATTCAAAAATCGTCCTAATCTAGGTTGTAGAATGTGATGATAATATCATATTTTGATGATTTGGACGTAACAAGGTCACATGTGTTTGCAGTGTAAAGCCTTCTTGAACCCATATTGCTTTATAGTGGATAAATCTATCATTTTTAATGATGATATTTTAGTGTTATGGATTTTGTAACATTAACCAAAGCCTAGGTCAACATGACATGGACGTCAGAATAGCTTGGCATCTGATAATCGTAAAAGGCGACTACAATTCTATAGTGTCCTATTTCTCAAACTTATATTTTAGTTAATATAATGTACATACATGTTTGTAAAAAAATACGTATAAATGGCAGCTTTACATTGGAGGATAAACAACAAAATTTGGGTAGGAATATCAATTTCAACTCATTGAGATTTGGTTAACATGGTTACTAATATTACGTTTTTTTATATCTTATAAATTTTTATGGACGGTTTTAAGTATAGTATAGTATAGCTTATTCAAGAAAAAGGCATACATGCCTGTCATTCTACAAATATAAACAGTACAAATTTACATAAATTACAATGGTAAATGGTGAGATGTATTAAAATTATGCATAGATAAGTTGTTTTCAGTTAGTAATAATACATACATATTAATTATTTCTAGTATATTGTTCGGACTACCACAAATATGGAAAAGTAATTGCATTTTAAATATTTCAAAAATAATTCTATCTGGACATAAACATATATTTGTATTAATAGTTCATTTGAATACATACACTCATATTATAATTATTCAATCAACAAAATATACATATTTACAAAAAACATTTAAGTGTATCTATATTCATTGTTCACTTCCAAGTGATTCATGTTCTATGGATGCTAGATGGCAATTATGTGTTACTAACAAGAAATTGTTAATCTTTGATATTAAACATACTTCCTCATTAAAGTTCACAGAACATTCAATATAAACTGTATAACGAATATTTGAAATGATTATCATTTTTTATTTGTTAAGTGGAGTGCTTTTTACCATTAACCCAAATTCCAAGCAGCGATTTTTATAACTTTTTTTTGAAATCCGGAAACTTGATAGTAGTGTTGCTTTTTCTTATCTAATTTGCGAATTATATTACTTTAAATGAGATTAAAACGATATCGTTGTGGCTAGGCTTTATATGAAATTGGATAATGAATTTCCACGGATATGTTAATCTATCGTTTTCTAACAAAGCAAACAATTAACATTTCATGACGCCATGGTCGAATGGAGCATTTTGTTTTTTATCACTCAGAGTAATTTACAAGTGGTTCGGACGAGGTTTGTAGCCGGGACATCTCGACCCCGAAGCGCGATCTAAGCCGCTACGTTACTTCGTGTTCCTTTTAATTAAATATTACGGTTGTTGCATTTTACAAAACTGAACATATACGTATCTGCACGTTTATCCTTGATTTACAGGCGCTGATGACGCCATATACTTGATGTATTCACTTTTATATATGACTTCTTATCAGCAATTGTACGATGTATATGACTATATATCAACTGCTAAGTGTGCAACTTTTGTTGCTGCTGGTTGATACGTAATAGTGTTATATAAAACAGGATCTGAATATTTGCAAGAGTCAAAATCAAATACGTATGGCCTGCTTAAATGTTACCCACGTCATTCACGACATTACGAATAAAGGGTAAGTCTTTTTTAAAAAGATGATGATGTTAGCAATTTACTTAGAGGAGGTTTTTCCCCTTCCTTTTATATGAATGTACTGTACTGTTTTAATATTCAGGAGAACGTACGTGATAAAGTTTGTGTTATTATTATTTATTGCCATTGCCTAACATAAAGGTATAATATACTAGTACTTTGATTTCCGATTATGAATAAGAAATACATTTTGAAAGAAGTATCATCATGCTATGAGTTAAGAAACTACATATATCACCTAAATACACATGCTCGAAAAAAGGATGTTATCAAACCTACAACAGACAAACAAGGAAACATTAATCGGATCAGCGTATATTTAAAACTTATTTGAGTACAGTAACTATTGTTACCTTGTTTTACAAACGAGTTGCCCCATTTAAATGACTTGTCATTCTTCACGATTCAGCCAAGCATGTTTTAAAGTCGTCTAACAAATGGTAATGCTAAAATTAATTAAAAGTCAACTAAAGAGATACCATCCAATAAAAAAGTGCAGACATGCGTGGACAAAGAAGCACCTTTACAACAGCATTAGTTTAACAACGATGGTAAACTAACCTTTTAGGGAAAGAAACAAGAAAATGTTGATGTAGGCCAAGGATATACAAAAATACGACAATGTTTCTTTAAATGTATTCAAACCATGTATCATGTAATGTTTTGCTTGCATCACAGCGTATTATGTCAGTGTTAAATAAATATATTTGAGTGGATAGATTGAAAATATCATAAAGTAGTGATTTCTTCAAAGACCTTTCTGATCTACGAAAAAAAATTTTTTTTGATGAATTTGACGTAACAAGATCACTATTGTTTGCAGTATAAAGCCTTCTTGATCCCATGTTGCTTTACAATTTGATAAAGGTGATGTCAATGTTATAAAGACGCGAGGTTAACACAAATCGGATAAAAATCGGATATAATTATTCTGTCGTGAGTAGCATTTTATATTTTTAATTTTCTAATTTTCATTGATAGTATTTTAGTTTTATGTATTTGGCAACACGTTCCTAAACTTTGGTCAACAATCCACGGACGCCAGAAAATCGTTGCATTTTTTCATCATAAGGCCACACCAAATTAATTTTTGGTTCTACGGATTTTTTTGGCAAAAATTAGGGGCGAGCGAGCGAAATATAAATTTAAATATTTATTTTTGAAAAACCCGTAATTGAGAGCGAGCGAAGGAGCGAAATAAATTTTTATAAATTTATTTTTGAAAATGCCATTTTTGAAAGCGTGTGAAGGAGCAAAAGTGCCCTATTCATTTCTGATGCACCCATTTTTAGGAAATAGTGTCTATTACAACAGCTTAAATAAGAAATAAGGCCACATAAATGATTGTTATACATTTCTTGTTATGTTGTGTAGGATTTATCAAATTATTTTACCGGAATACAGGTATTCAAGGTAATTGTGAGCAGACATTGTCACATACATATAAATTATAATGAACACAAATGCACTGAGTGACCAGTGGTTAAACTTAAAGATTCACATCAGCTAAGCATCAAGCTGTATAGTTTTGTTCTTGTAATGATACATCATGCTCAGACGGTTGTTAATTTAGCACTGTTAGTAGCGCACCGATGCATAATGCTATGCAAGGTTACCGTCATAGGATCTAGCCCCACATCAAACACACTTCCCTTAGGGATATACAAGGTCCTTTCTTTCTTCCATGTAATTTGCAGGTCCCACTCTGGGGCATTATGGCAAATGTTAGAGACAGAGGCGAGATACAAGGAATCTGGGTGTGATACCCTAGCTCGTTTCGAATAAATTCCTTGGTTCTTTAACGTGCCCGGTGTAAAGCACCGATACACGCAAGACTACCTCTGGGTTTCCAACCAGGATCACCTCTAGCTGGTTGGGAAACACTAAAAAGCGTTTCTAAAAATGACCAAGTGTCACGGCTGAGAATCGAACCCGGGACCTCTCGATCAGGAGTTAAGCATCTTACCACTCGACCACCGTGGTAAAATGTTATGACAGATGTTGAGAACTGCAGTATGAAATCTTACATAAGCTGTTATTTATCCATTTGTAATAGATCTAGCTGGAATTTTAGCAAGTGACTGAAAAGTACAGCATTTAGTGCAATAATTAGAGCAAACTATTTTTATCAATTTTTTTTAACTCTGATGAAAGTAGGACCTTCTGAAGGTTTCTCTATGAACAGTATTTAAAATCCCTGATGAAATTATGTAGGATACAGTATAGAAACTTATTAACATGTGCGTTGCGTGTCCGGGACGCATAAAACTGTTATTATCACATACCACGGACCATGTATAAACGAGACGGCATTGTCGCGAAAATGGGTGACAATTCATGATTTCGTCGGTAGTACGGAATACTAGTAACAATAATGAATACAAACATATCTAGACACGCTTGTTGGTTCATTCCGCAATCGCAATTCTTCCCATTTTACTACGTTTATACACCTATGCGTGTTTTTTGTAAAGGGCATAATATTCAGACAGGTTCATCATTTCACCAGACGCTTGCGTAAAAAGTTACACACGATTTTAGTGTGCAACAATTTACTGCTAAAATTAATCGAGTAACTAACATCCTCAGCAGAGCGCGCTTTCCCAGAACATATTCTGTAATAACAGTGAGTGAGTGACGAAATTATAAACAAGTTGGCTTTATTTTTGGTAATTTGTAAATATTGATGCTAGCGGCAAAATAATAAAAAAAAAATGTAGGAAAAAATCACATGCGCGTGGTTTTCTCAGGTGCGGGCGCAATAATTTAAATTTAAATATTTATTTTTCATTTTGGAAAAATCAGGAGCGGGCGCTCCCGACGAACGCATGATCAATTTGTTGTGGCCTAAAAGCCAACTATAATTTTATATCTTTCAATTTTCTCCATGTACATTTGTAGTTAATGGGACCATGTTAGCATATGTTGATACAAGCTCAATGTCATAAGATGTCGATGCGCCTGAAAGACCTTTAAATCGTATTAGGACTTACTATGTATGTTCAGCGTCAAGCAAGAAATAGCAGTCGTTGGTTTAACGATTGTTAATGACTATTTGTAAGAATCAAATAGACACCCAGCGAATTTACAACCAGAACCGTATAGTTATTTGACTTCTTCTGGACTAAGCACCTTGCTCATCTATGTTGGATTCGTCAATGTATTTCCACATTTAAAACTGGTGAAATGTATGTAAAAACCCATGTTTTGATAGATTTCAGAGTTCACCTGTTAAAGGTACCTTGTTGTGGTTGTTGCACAATGTATATATTGTACATTTTCCTTATCTAATTCTCAATTACCACGTCTTATAACATGACTGATGGGACTGAAAGGGTCGGATTCGTAAAGTATGACTCCGTATATGGATATAAAGGCTGCAAGGATTTAAGGCTATTCTATTATGTCTTTGTAAAATTGGGTCATCCTGCAATTTTTTCGGCGGGGACTTCGAATTGTTTCTTTGGAGTAGGTGTGGGCATTGCTCAGTGTAGCTGTGTTGTGCTGTTACTTATTTCTGCGCTCGGTTTGTTAGGTTGAGTGTTGCATCCTCATTCCTTTTTTGTTAAGTAGAGTTTCAATTATGAACAAGGTTATATAACAAATACGAATGAATAATTTTTGGAATATGGATAATAAACAACAAACTTTGGGTGGTTATATCAATTTCAACTCATTTAGATTAGGATTACATGGGTAGTAAATTACGGGGATTTAATGTATTATAAAGGTTTATGGGTCGTTTTATGTATACCCATAATCATTTTCGTTTCCGAATGATTCACGTGTTTCGATACTTCATTTTTGTAGCTGACAATAATGTGTTACTAACAAGAGGTTGTTAATATTTGATATTAAACATACTTCCTCATTAAAGATCATAAATGTGTTACTAACAAGAGGTTGTTAATATTTGATATTAAACATACTTCCTCATTAAAGATCATAAACCTTTAACTCGTATCAAATATTTAAAAATGTAACACAGTCTTTGTTAAGCTGAGTATTTACGTTTTACCATAAAACCTAATTTTCAAGCAGCTTTTTTGTAACTTTGATAAAATTCGGAAACTTGAGAGTCGTGTTGCTTTTTCTCATTTTGCTGGCGAATTTTATGACTATAAAAGAGATTAAAATAATATGGTTGTGGCTAGGCAGTATATGACATTGGACTTTGAAGTTTCATTCAAGAATCAAACACGGCTTTATTAATTTGTCATTTTTCGCAAAAAGACAAACAATTGAGATTTTATGACGCCATCGTTTGAATGTTAGAATATTGTCAGGTGTTGTCCCAATGCCCCTTATTTTTGGACTATATTAACGTCGAACTTGATATTTGACTGGGCGTCATGATTATAGTCTGGTTTTATTAATCATTCCTAGTACTGGCTCTATAAGGTTTCTGTAACGTAAATTAATGGGACGTGTAATAAGCAGTTGAGTCTGTGTCAAACAAGACCTGTGCCACTTTCAACAAAATTAATATATTATATAAGGTATAAAGTACTCATGCTTGGTCGAGCGTCGAGGATGTCTCGTTCTGATCAGTTAAAGAATAAAATATGGTTGTTTTTAAGTTAAAGTTAACAATCTTTTTTCTTGAGGTCATAAGTAAAACATATCAGGTGACATATCCACGTTTCAAAATGCAATGATGTTTCTAATGCATTTTTCATCAAATGGAAATCGTTAGTTCGTTGAGAACTAACCAAAAGCGCACGTAATCATCACAATTGTGCTACTGTCATATGAAGACCGAATCACAACGAATTCTAGCCAAATAATCAAAGTCACGATCGTTATAAGAAAATTGCTGTTATACAAACACAAGATTTATGGAAGATATGCGATCAAATAAAACGCTAATGCGTTGTTGCATGTCTGATGACACTGTAAATATTCCAACAAACATGATCCACAACTGTATGTTTGTCGTTCACTTACAAGAATTGGTCGAATGTGGTGATGAAAACCTCGCTCTCAAACCAAAACCGATGCATTGAAATAGTTTTAATCATGAGACGTCCGCATAAAGTCTGAATTTGTCTTTTCCTTTGTCTTTTGCATTGTCATAGTCGACTGTCGCTAATAGACAATTCATGGTGACATCATTTTATAGACATATAACATGACAACTTGGTAATATATAATACTATTAGTTCCAGTGTAAAATTTATCGAAAACACTTTCACAAGGGCAGGGTTTGGCTACATATATAATGTGTAGTAACATGCACCAACTCAACACTAAATGGTTGTTTGCAAACAATAGAAATACAGTCGTAAAACTATTCTGATTGGTAAACCAATAGTCCCGTTGCCTAAAGTGCATCGGTTGGCGAAATATTTGTAAATCCCTAATTTGCTTGACACCAATTACGATAGTCTAGCGTTGACATATCGTATTCTTGACGCTTTGGATGTTTAGTGTCATGGATTTGCCTTTAGCCTAATAAACGTAGCATATACCTTCCAAGGCTCTGCAGTAATAGGAACAAAAGTTGTCCTATGATATTATATTGTTCTACCAACTAAGTCAAACGGGCTGAGCACTATGTAAATAAACACATCAAAAGAAACTAAAAAGTGAAAACTTTCAATAAACGACATTCTATCAGATATCACCAGTAAGTATTTAAACTGGGATTAGAGCCCGTCGACGAATCATTATTTTCATGTAAAATTTAGCGTAAGGCATTTAACACCAACTATCCTAAAAATAGTTTTACTCCAAGACGTCTCTTGTTATGTCATCGTGTACTTTAAATAAAGTTTTGGTTCCTGGCGTGGTTAGTCTTTTGAAAAATAGTTTGCATTGCAGTAGTTACACCTGCGAGCAAACAAAAATGTTTGATGTGTGTTGTAGAAAATGGTTCTCGCTTAGTTTTGCACAATTGTAAACTATTTACACCAGTTCCAGAAGACATTTCACAGATCTGCAAACAATGAATTTACCAGGAATTATAAATATTCTGGACAAAACTGTATAATCCTTTAAAGAATGATCTAAAATTGTCGATTGTATTTGTAAACGAAACATTCATGCTTTCATCCTGACAGTACATTTCACTTAGAACACATGTAATAAATTCAGTATTGCAAACAATGGGATTGCAAGTAGCATTGTAAGATTCGATATTCATACGATACACTCTGGACATAAAAATATTTTCTATTTTTGCAATTTGTCTTTTTACTTGAAGCAAATATATCGCTTGTATTGTGTCAAATTGGCTCAGAGTTACATAACCAGTAAGTGACTTATCCAAATTATAATGTTGACAGAAACCATGAAGGTAATGTTTAACATAATATCAAGACTTTTCATCCGCAACGTTATTTCGTGTTCCCTTTTGATAAATATTACGGCAGTTGTACTTTAACGAAACGTATATTGAAACTTCCGCACGTTTATCCTTGATTTACAGGCGATGGTGACGCCATATAATGTTTTTAAATATGACTCTTAAGCCCTTATCAGCACTTGAAAATGTATATATATGTATATCAACAGCGAAATTGAAATTGATTCATGAAGTGTACAACTTTTCTTGCTCCTGGACGATACGTGATAGTGTTATATAAAACAGTATATAGCAGTTTCAGAGATATGTAAAGAGAGTCAAGATCAAAGACATTTGGCCTGCGTTAATGCTACCCACGCCATTCAGGGCATAAAAATACATAGGATACGTCTCTCGTTTTATTTAGATGATGCAGGAAACAATGACTTATGACTTGTTCTTATTCTTTCCGTATAATTATAGGAACGTGCTGTATCTTAAGGTTAGTTATTTTATCATTATCATTGCTACAACGTTAACAATTATTAGATTTTCGAGTATTAATAATATAGAATAAATTTTGAAAGATAAATTGCATCACATATGTAAATTGGCATGTTATGATTTTTATGGTGGGAACTTATTTTACACGAGTTAACATACGTATATGTATTATCTTATGCTTAAGTAAAAAACATCCATCCATTTTTCTTAATGTATATCTTTGTCTAGTGAATTAATCCACAACTTAATGTGTACTAATACTGCACGTTAATTTACATGCTAGAATGAAGTTGAGTATCCAACATACAACGATAAATAGATAAAGGTTTATCTGACGTTTATTGGACCATTATTTTAAATACAACTGTGTATGTGAATTAAGTTGCATGACTTTAATTTATATTAACAAAGCTAAGTTTTAGATTTAGTCTGTATAAACATATTGTAATACATTGTATCTCAATAATTAGCAAAGCATGCCTTAAAGTTATATAAATGAAAACGTTAAAATAAAATGATAGCAAAATCTTCCGATTATTTAAAGTAATGGAACACCATAGACAAGTATGTTCAAACCCACAACTGCGTATATTCATTTATGTCAATTAATATGCCATTTGAATTCAAGGAGTTTTATTCTCTTAAAACCATATTAATTTTATGACCAACGTTCATGGTCCTAAACATGACACATTTTAATAGATAATTGATGATAATACTTATAATATGGAATAAGAGCCACACACAGCCACGTGCTGGTAGAGTCAGGGACCTTATACATGTATGATTCAAAACATGACAAAGCAGGCCAAGCCTTATTATGTAAAGAAACAAGGAAAATTGTCGATACGAGATAGTACAGACATGTTATTTATTTGTGATATAAAACATGTATTAAGATACGATGTTTAAATAACAGCGTCTTCTGCTGTCAGTTTAAATAAATATCTTTAAGTTGATACACAGAAAAATATTATAAAGTAGCGATTTCTTCAAAGTCTTTCTAATCTAGGTTGTATATTATAATGATATATGAGTTTTTTTATTTCGTTGATTTGGGCGAAACAGGGTCACATTTATTTGCATTATAAAGCCTTTAAAGCCTTGTTGTTCTATAGTTGATAGATCGGATGTTAATGTGATATCAATTTGATGCCGATGTGATGTTAATAAAATCGGATAGTTATTCTGTGGTAAGTAGCAATTTTGTATTTTAATTTTAAAACTTTTCACTAAAAGTCTTTTTGCGATATACGGTTACCATCTGTAACCTTTTCCTGAAACTGGATCATCCTGGTATACGTACCAAAATAAGCAGGTGGGTGTCGTATAGGACGATTCATTAATTATTAGCAATTACTACAGCCTTGCTAGCAACCCTAGAGTTTTCCATTTCTTCGTTTTTCGATTTGATATTTTAGCATGAATAATGAATAAATGGATATAGCTTTTAGCTGATAATTGGAGATTAAACAGCACAATTTGGGAGGGCATATCAATTACAACTCATTAAGATCATTTTTATACGAGTACTAAATAGTATTATATTAATAATATTTAGTTTTCAAAAAAAAACATCCTTGAAAACTAGCGGACAATAATGTGTTTTTAACAAGAAGTTGTTAATCTTTGATATTAAGCATACTTCCTCATTAAAGGTCATAAACATTCAATATAAAATATTTGACGAGTTTTTAAAAATGTTAATCATTATATTCTTTGTTAAGTGTACAATTACCATAAACCCAATTTTCACGTTGTTAAAATTCGGAAACTTGATCGTCGTGTTGCTTTTTCTCATTTTGCTGGCGAATTATATCACTTCAAATGATATGGCTGTGGCAATGTGGTTTATGACCTTGGACTTTGAACTATTCAAGATCACCTGCGACTTTGTAAATGTCTGTTTCTCAAACACAATGTTGACATTTTATGTCGTCATCGTGCGAGGTTGTGAATATGAACAGATGTTGTCCCTGTGCACTTAAGTTTGGACTATATATTAATGGATAAAAGTTACTGTTTTCGCGATCCAATTCTGATTTTGTTATTTTCAATACAATCCACTCCGTTGTGTTTCCATATGTCGAATTTAAGGGACACGTCTCAATTAATTGAGTTGGTTTTGGGTTTCTGTTTTGATATTTTGAAGCTTGATACCGGTATTACTCATTCTGGGCTGGAGATTCAAAGTGTTTCGTTAAAATCGTTCAAAGTATAAAATACTGACTGTTGTTTTTACCTTTGTACTTAAAACATTTCCCTCGCGCCATACACATTGTGTTATGTCCACACCGCTGCACATGCAATATCTTTTCCATTCCATGTATACATTAAATGAAAATGAAACGTGTTCTGCAAAACTAGCCACATAAAGATCGCTTTTAGACTCACCCAAGGCGCACGTAATCAACATGGTTGTACTAGTGTCTAATGTAGTCCAGATCACTACGAAAGCTTGCCAAACAATCAAACCTCACGATCGTTATAAGAATATTGCTGTTATTCAAATACAATATTTGTGGACGATTTACGATCAAATAAACCGACAATGCATTGTTGCATGTCTGATGACACTGTAAATAATTCAACAACACTAATCGACAACTGTAGGTTTGTCTTTCCATTTACAAACCTTGCCTGTAAATAGTCTAGAAGTGTCTGGTTTGGTTTGTAGCCATTGTGTAAGAATATATTGTCTTACATGTATATAAATTGACGGTACTAAGTTGTCAAAGACATAATTGAGCTTATACAAGTGTTGTTTTTCTTATTAATCAAGTACGGATATGGTGTAATGTAGTCGCATTTATACTATTTTTTGGCACAATATGTTTAACTTTGTTGCGATATCCGAGTGTTCTTAATATTTTATACGTTTGTATTTCACATTACCTGGCAACAGTACATTATCATATAGTTCCGAATCGCACTACTATTTATATTAAACCCACAATAATCACTCCTCAGCACCTTAGTTATCACCTATGTTTAAGTAAAAGACATCTATCTATTGTTCTTAATGAACATATTTATCTAGTGAATGCTCCAAATGGAAATTAATTAAAAACCTTATAAAGTGTAATTATATTGCAGGTAAATGTACATGCTCGAATGAAGTTAAGTATCCAACGTAAAACGATAAAATAAATAAAAGTTTATTTTGCGTATATTTTACCTTGTTTTGAAAACAACCGTGCATGTGAATTAAGTGGCATGACTTTACTTTATATCCGTAAAGCCAAGTTTGTAATTAAGTCGTGTAATATCTCAAAATTTAGCCAAGCATACCCTTAAAGTCATATAAATGAAAACGATAAAAAATAAAATGCATATCAAATTCTTCTGATTAGTTTAAGTAATGGGTCACCATAGACAACATATATTAAAACCCTCAATCACCACAGCGTATATTCATGTATGACAATGAATATGCCATTTGTAGTCAAGGAGTTTTATACACTTAAAACCATATTAATTTTATGACCAATGTCAACTCTCTTTGATGGTCTTAAAAAACATGAAACATTTTAATAAATGATGATAATACTTTTAACATGGAAATAAAGATTAAAGGCGCGCACAATCACACGTTCGTAGATGTTAAGGACCTAATACATGTATAACAAAAACATGACATATCAGGCCTAGCCTTATAAATGTTAAGAAACAAGGAAAATTGCCGATGCGAGATAATATAGATATTTTATCTACTTGTGATATAAAACATGTATAATATGATACGATGTTTGAATAACAGCGTCTTCTGTCAGTTTAAATAAATATCTTTAAGTCGAAACACTGAAAAATATCATAAAGTAGCGATTTCTTCAAAGCCGTTCTAATCTAGGCTGTATATTATAATGATATATGAGTTTTTTTTATTTCGTTGATTTGGGCGAAACAAAGTCACATTTGTTTGCAGCGTAAAGCCTAGTTAATGTCATGTTTTTATAGTTGATAGATCGGATGTTAATGTGATATCAATTTATTGTCGATGTGATGTTACTAAAACTCGGAAAGTTGTTCTGTGGTAAGTAGCATTTTTGTAATTTTAAAACTTTTCACTGAAAGTATTTTGGTGATATGGTTACCATTTGTAACAATTCCCTGAAACTGGATCATGCTGGTATACGCACCAAAATAAGCAGGTGAGTCTCGTATAGGACGATTTTAATTTCACGTTTCGAGGGTTGCCTGCACGACTGTAGCATGTCCTTCTTTAATAATAAGCAGTTACTACAGCCTTGCTGGCAACCCTAGATTTCTCCATTTCTTCATTTTTCGCATGAATAATGAATAAATACGTATAACTTTTAGCAAAAATTTGGAGATTAAACATCACAATTTGGGAGGGAATATCAAATACAACTCATTGAGATTATGTTAACAAGATTACTAGTATTATATTTATAAGTGGTATGTTGTTAATGTTTCTTAGTCGTGATTAGTTTTCCCAAACAAATTATTTTCCACTTCCAAATGATTCATATCCTTTAAAACTAGCTGAAAAGTATGTGTTTCTAACAAGAAGTTGTTAATCTTTGATATTAACCATACTTCCTCATAAAAGGTCATAAACACTCAATATAAAATGTTTGACGAGTTTTTAAAAATGATTTTCATTACATTTTTATTAAGCGAAGTTCAATTACCATAAACCTAATGTTCAGATTGTTAAAATCCGGAAACTTGTTCGTCGTGTTGCTTTTTCTTATTTAGCTAGTGAGTTTTATTACTTTAAAAGGGATGGAATGATATGGCTGTGGCTACGCGGTTTATGACATTGGACTATGAACCATTCAAGATCACCTACGACTTTGTAAAATTATCGTTTCTCAAAAACATAGTTGACACTTTATGACATGATCGTGCGAATGTGTGAATATGTTCAGTTGTTGTCCCAATAGCATATATACCCTTTTTGGATCATTTACTAATAAAAACAGTCTAACGAGAAATGTGACTGTTTTCCGCTATGCAATTCTGATGTCGTTATTTTCAATACAATTTGCTCCATTGTGATTATATACGTCGAATTTTAGGGGCATGTGACGATCAATTGCATCGGTTTTTGGTCTCTGCTGTGGTCTTTTGAAAACAAATTATTACCTAAGGCGGATACCGGTAGAACTCATTTTTGGCTGGAACATTCAAAATGATTCTTTAAAATCGGCCAAAGAATAAAATACAGACAGTTTTTTTTCATTTGAGCTTAAAACATTTCCCTTGCGTTATACCCATTGTGAATACGCAATACATGTATTGTTTCCATTACATGTATTCATTAAATGAAAATATAAAGTGAACTGCAAAATAAATATCACGTTTAGACCCACCCAAAGCGCACGTAATCAACAGAGTTGTTACAGTGTCTTACGTAGACCAATTCACTACGAAAGCTTGCCAAACAATCTAACCTCACGATCGTTATAAGAATATTGCTGTTATTCAAATACAATATTTGAGGACGATTTACGATCAAATAAACCGACAATGCCTCGTTGCATGTCTGATGAGACAGTAAATAATTCAACAACACTGATCGACAACTGGATGTTTGTCTTTCCCTTTCCAAATATTGCATGTAAGTAGTCTAGGAGTGTCTGGTTTTGTTTGTGGCCATTGTGTAAGAATCTATTGTCTTACTAAGTATATAAATCGATGGTACTTATTTTAGAGAATTTGCGCTTATACAAATGTTGTTGTTCTTATTAATCAAGTACGGGTATGGTATGATCTAGTCACATTGATACTGTTTATTGGCATAGTCTGTTTAACGTTGTCGCGATATCCGAGTGTTCTTATACTTTCGTATTTTACATTACCTGACAATGGCGCCCAACATTACGTAATGGTATAAATGTAGTTCCAAATCGCACTACTTTTTATTATTTATAAACGCATACAATCTTATTTGAAT
Source organism: Spisula subtruncata (assembly GCA_963678985.1). Lineage (NCBI taxonomy): Eukaryota > Metazoa > Mollusca > Bivalvia > Venerida > Mactridae > Spisula > Spisula subtruncata. The sequence continues at coordinate 12,268,937 of OY787662.1, read as the reverse complement.
TTTTTCCAAGTTAACATATACTTGTGAAACACTTACTTCCTAGGTTCTGTAACTTTACTACAATGTCAGATTCCACAATTAGACAACCGGTCGTTCTCAAACAGTTTTAACCAAGTCGAACATATACGGGTTTAAACATTTACTGTTCACCAAAACTCGTTGCATTGAAACAATACACAACGTGAGACGCCAATCATAAAATTGATATTGTCTATTTCTTATTTACATAATCTTTATCATTGACATAATCGTATGACGCCACTTGACACAGATCACGGAGACAACATTTACAGACATATAAAACTGAGGCTTGGTGATTTGTCTGAGGTTATAAATGTATTTCAAGTGTTGGATTTATCGAAAGAACTTTTACAAGTGCAAGGTTAGTCTGTCAGGTGCAGCTACTCATCGTTGTCAAGTTGCTTGCGAACAATAGAAATAAAAACTATTCACATACACGCATAAGGGAGTCGGCTGACAAAAGCGAATCGGTTGACTTCAGTGCATCGGTAGGCGATAGTTCATAAGTTGAGTTAGGTGCAACGGTTGACTTTATTACATTTTACTGTATCCAATCCAAGATTGTTCGATGGTTTCGCTCCATGGGTTATATTTCGTGTCTAAGGAAATATGTGCAGCTTGTTTTGAGTCAAAATATTTAAGAACTTTGTGAATACCAGCCATGTAAAAGAGAACAATATTCGTAAATTCTGGCATAACAGAATGATAGAATGCTTTAATGTTGTTGAAAAAACTAACCCGGTAATATTAATTAGAAAAAAATGGCAAAATTAATTAAAGCTTACTACACAGAAACCATTTGACACGACGTTAAGGTTAACAGAACGTATTTCGGAAATCTACATGAAACTTTAATGCTTTTCTTCAATGTCGCGTCCATACTAGATTCGATTGCGTCTGTGTTTGTGCAAAGGAGGTATTTTCTTGATGACGCACATCTGTATCCTGATTCAGAATTCGAAGGGCCGTATTTGAAATATTCTTGTTTCAAAAAGGCGTTGAAAAGTAACGAGCTGTATGTCATTGAGCTGCTTAGACCAAAGTACATTTTTCTTCCGTAAAATGTAAAAAATATACAAGGCTCATTTTTGTAATTGATTAAATAACAAAAAATGGAACGGATAATCTTTGCAATTTTTGCAACCAATTGAACCGCAATGATTTAAATAATCTAAATATGTGTGTTGATTATTCTTATCTTTAAATTCATGAGTACTCACGCCGAGTATTTAAGTAAACGAATTGATAGTAAAACTACCGTAATAAATTGTCTCGTTTCATCCGGATAAACATAGAGGATGGTAAGCGTTTCAAGCATCCCAGATATGCCTTTCGGCATAGGTAATCTGATGATAGACCATCTGTTAGAGTGCTTATTCATTGTTTTAACTGCGCTAATTGAATTTATATTGAAGTTGTTAAGAGCAAGGTAACTGTATCATTGAAAAAGAGTAAAAGGAAAAAAATGTTGGTTTTTTAATTCATATTAATTTTAGGATTACTCTTAAGTTTGAGAAAAAAACATAAATTTTCGGTTTGCTTACTTTTTCAAAGATACAGTTACCTGTGGTTTAGAGGATAAAAAATAAAATTATAAGCGTTTATTCAAAACCCACAATAATCACTCTTCTCAGCGCCTGTGTTATCACCTATGTGTAAGTAAAAAACATCCATCTATTGTTCTTAATGAACATATTTATATAGTAAATGCTCCCGATGGAAATTGATTAAAACCTTATAAAAGTGAAATAATATTGCAGGTAAATGTACATGCTCGAACGAAGTTAAGTATCCAACATACAACGATAAAATAAATAATAGTTTATTTGGCGTATATTTTACCTTGTTTTGAAAACAATCGTGCATGTGAATTAAGTTGCATGACTTTACTTTATATCCGTAAAGCAAGTTTTTAATTCAGTCGTGTAATATCTCAAAATTTAGCTATGCATACCGTAAAAGTGATATAAATGAAAACGATAAAAAATAAATTCATATCAAATTCTTTTGATTCGTTTAAGTAATGGGACACCATAGACAACATATATTAAAACCCTCTATTACCACAGTGTATATTCATGTATGACAATGAATATGCCATTTGAAGTCAAGGAGTTTCATACACGTAAAACCATATTAATTTTATGATCAATGTAAACTCACTTTGGTGGTCTTAAACATGAAACATTTTAATAAATAATTGATGACAATACTTATAACATGAAAATAAAGATTAAAGGTGCGCACAATCACACGTTCGTAGATGTTAAGGACCTAATACATGTATAATAAAAAACATGACATATCAGGCCTAGCCTTTTTAATGTTAAGAAACAAGGAAAATTGCCGATGCGAGATAATATAGACATTTTATTTATGTGTGTTATAAAACATGTATAATATGATACGCTGTTTGAATTACAGCGTCTTCTGTCAGTTTAAATAAATATCTTTAAGTCGAAACATTGAAAAATATCATAAAGTAGCGATTTCTTCAAAGCCGTTCTAATCTAGGCTGTATATTATAATAGTATATGAGTTTTTTTTATTTCGTTGATTTGGGCGAAACAATGTCATATTTGTTTGCAGTGTAAAGCCTAGTTAAAGTCAGGTTTTTATAGTTGATAGATCGGATGTTTTGATGTCGATGTGATGTTAATAAAACTCGGATATAATTGTTCTGTCGTACATTTGCAAGTAGCATTTTTGTAATTTTAAAACTTTTCACTGAAAGTATTTTGGTGATATGGTTACCATCTGTAACATTTTCCTGAAACTAGATCAAGCTGGTATACGCACCAAAATAAGCAGGTGATTGTCGTATAGGACGATTTAAATTTCACGTTTCGAGGGTTGCCTGCACGACTGTAGTATGTCCTTCTTAAATAATAAGCAGTTACTACAGCCTTGCTGGCAACCCTAGATTTCTCCATTTCTTCATTTTTCGCATGAATAATTAATAAATACGTATAACTTTTAGCAAAAATTTGGAGATTAAACATCACAATTTGTGAGGGAATATCACATACAACTCATTGAGATTATGTTTACAAGATTACTAGTATTATATTAATAAGTGGTATGTTGTTAATGATTCATATCCTTTAAACTAGCTGACAAGTATTTGTTTCTAACAAGAAGTTGTTAATCCTAGATATTAACCAAACTTCCTCATAAAAGGTCATAAACACTCAATATAAAATATTTAACGAGTTTTTAAAAATGTTTTTCATTACATTTTAATTAAGCGAAGTTCAATTACCATAAACCTAATGTTCAGGTTGTTAAAATCCGGAAACTCGCTCATCGTGTTGCTTTTTCTCATTTAAATAGTGAGTTTTTATCACTTTATAAGGGATGGAATTATATGGCTGTTGCTATGCGTTTTATGACATTGGACTTTGAACCATTTAAGATCACCTAAGACTTTGTAAAATTATCGTTTTCTCAAAAACATAGATGACACTTTATGACGTGATCGTGCGAATGTGTGAATATGTTCAGATGTTGTCCCAATATCATATACCCTTTTTTGAACAATTACTAATAAAAACAGTCTAACGAAAAATGTGACAGTTTTCCGCTATGCAATTCTGATGTCGTTATTTTCAATACAATTTGCTTCGTTGTGATTATATACGTCGAATTTTAGGGGCATGTGACGATCAATTGAACCGGTTTCTGGTCTCTGCTGTGGTCTTATGAAAACAAGTTATTACCTAAGGCGGATACCGGTAGAACTTATTTTTGGCTGGAACATTCAAAATGATTCTTTAAAATCGTCCAAAGAATAAAATACTGACAGTTTTTTTTTCATTTGAGCTTAAAACATTTCCCTTGCGTTATACCCATTGTGAATACGCAATACATGTATTGTTTCCATTGCATGTATTCATTAAATGAAAATATAAAGTGAACTGCAAAATAAATATCACGTTTAGACCCACCCAAAGCGCACGTAATCAACAGAGTTGTTACAGTGTCTTACGTAGACCAATTCACTACGAAAGCTTGCCTGTAAGTAGTATAGGAGTGTTTGGCTTGGTGTGTGGCCATTGTGTAAAAATCTATTGTCTTACATAAATTGATGGTACTTAGTTTTCAAAGAGATTTTTGAGCTTATACAAGTGTTGTTGTTCTCATTAATCAAGTAGTGATATGGTATGATCTAGTCACATTGATACTGGTTATTGGCATAATATGCTTGACGTTGTCGCGATATCAAAGTGTTCTACGTTTTAATTCGTTAGTATTTCTCATAACCTGACAATGGCGCCCAAAAGTACGCACTCGTATAAAGTTTCAAATCGCACTACTATCTATTATTTATATACGCACCTAATCGTATTTGGAAAATAAACGTCACCCACCTCGACATACATGTATACTGGTAACCTACTACCTAGGTTCCGTATCTGTACTTTAATGTCAAAGACCAGGTAAATCTAAAAACATGATAATCACAACTCATTCACCGATTGGTCCCAAAACGGTTATACATAACAGATCTGCCGTTCCAAAGTCGTTACATTGAAACAATATGCACCGTGTGACGCCAATCATTTAAATGGATATTGTCTTTTTCTTAATCCTTATCAATGACATAATCGTCTGTTGCCACTTAACACAGATCACGGAGACAGCATTTACAGACATATAAAACTGAGACTTGGTGAACTATTTGTCTGACGTTTTAAATGTATTTCAAGTGTTGGATTTACCGAAAGAACTTTACCAAGTTGCGGGGATTGGCTACCAGTTGTAATAACGTGCAGCTTCTCATCGTTATCAAGTTGCTTGCGAACAATAGAAATAAAAACTGTTCACCCACACGTATAAGGGCATCGGCTGGCAAAAACGAATCTGTTGACTTTAGTGCAACGGTAGGCGAAAGTTCATAAGTTGTCTTACGCGAAACGGTTTACTTCACTACATTTTACTGTATCCAATCCAACATAATTCGAAGGTTTCGCTCCATATTTCGTGTCTTCGGAAATATGCGCAGCTCGTTTTGTTTAACTTGAGTCAAAATATTTAAGAACTTTGTGAATACCAACCATGTAAAAGAGACCACTATTCGTAAATTCTGGCATAACAAAATGATAGAATGCTTTAATGTTATTGAAAAAAACTCACCCGTAATATTAATTACCAAAAATGGCAAAATTAATTAAAGCTTACTACTACACAGAAACCTATTGCAACGACGCTAAGGAAAGAACGTATTTCGGAAATCTACAGTAAAGTTTAATTTAATGCTATTTCGTTTCATGTCATGTCCATACTGGATTCGATTGATTCTGTGTTCGAGCAAAGGGAGTATTTTCTTGCTGACGCACACTTTTATCCTAATTCAAAATTCAAAGGGTCGTATTTGAAATAGTCTTGTTAAAAGGCGTTGAAAAGTTACGAGCTGTTATTTAATGGTATTTAACTGCTTAGACCAAAGTACAGTTTTCTTCCGTAAAATGTAAAAAAATATAAAAGGCTCATTTTTGTAATTGATTAAATAACAAAACATGAAACAGATAATCGTTGCAACCAATTGAACCGCAATGATTTAAATTATCTAAATATTTGTGTTGATTATTCTTATCTTTCAATTCATGAGTACTCACGCCGAGTATTTGAGTAAACAAATTGATAGTAAAACTACCGTAATAAATTGTCTCGTTTCAACCGGATAAACATAGAGGATGGTAAGCGTTTCAAACATCCCAGATATGCCTTTTGGCACAGGTAACCTGATGAAAGACTATCTGCTAGAGTGTTGATTCATTGTTTTAACTGCACTAATTGAATTTATATTGAAATGTTTTGAAGCACATGTAACTGTATAATTGAAAAGGAGTAAAAAAGAAAAAAAATGTAAAATTCATATTTGTTTATAAATTAATCTAAATTTCGAGAAAAACATAAATTTTCCAATTGTTTACTCTATCAATTATAAAGTTACCTGTGGATAAAAGAATAAGAAACAAATTTGTAAGCTTTTATTTAAATCCCACAATAATCACTGTCTTAGCCACCTGTGTTATCGTCAACACTATCATTGTCGTTAATGCGTACATCGTCCGTCACAAACACTTAAATTAGTATTAATAATAAATCGCTGACATAGAATGAGAAGGTCGTAATTACAAAATTGCTATCTTGACAAAAGGAGAACAAAGATGTCTGAAATTTACTCTTTACTTATGGGAATACAAGTTGTTTCAACTTCAGTTTGGTCAACATGACAAGTTCCGATTGTGACCTAGCTTAAAACACTAAGGACAGTGACCTAACGTTATGCGACCTAAAGAGGCAAACTACGAATTGACCTAGTTAAAAAAATGGACAATGTAAGAATGGGGTGGGAAAAAATATTACATATTGAATATTACATATTCCTAGCAACTACACTGAGCAATTCCCACACATTAGCCGAAGAAACAATTAAAATCCAAGTCCCCGCCAATAAAATGCAGGATGACTAACTGTGGCTATATCATTATTATCCTCAGTAACCCCACACTCCTACTGGTTCTCTTCCACAAAACCATCAAAATCCTCATCTATTAGAACCGTCATCTTTATATTAGTCTTCGTAACTGCTCATTGTTTCGTCAACAAAGTCTTAAGCATTATACTTGTTACGTGTTATGATTCATTTACTCCCAAATAGCATGACTCGCTGTAAGGAAATGGTAAATCGCTGGAAGAACACAGAATAGTTTGGCAAACTAAAACTCACTGTCTGATGGCGAATTGTGTTTCGTATTTCCCATTGGAAGCGTAAACATATCGCTTTCCTACTTAGAACAGAGTTTCTTTATGACAAAATCCCATTATTTCGAACTGTGATTTATAGACGTCTGACATGCATGTGGTGGTGAGTTTCCCAATTTGTTTACTCCTTATATAGTTTGAAGTTCTTTTTTAATGTGTTTTCTGTCTTTTGAAAGTATAGAGGTAATATTAAAATGTCTTACGATATATGTCGATACTTAATTTAATTCGGAATGCCCTGCTGGTCTACTAGTTAGAGTATTCTTCACAGACCTGTGCATGGACCGCAGTAAATCTAAATTGTTAGAAGGACCCTTGTATAGTACACTTGCGGAGTGCACAACGTCAAATATATTACTACTTAGTGTATCTCAAAATATGGCTGAACGAGTTTTAAAAAATGCGGGTAATATCCTGAATATGACAGAAAAACAGTATTATTAATTATTATTAATATCAACAACTAAAGAAATAGTTTTAAAACGTTTGTGTATCCATGTAAGTTAATGTGAGTATTACAAAATTCGCGTTATATAAAATACAAATTTACATCTCTCAAATGAAATCTAAATATTTAATCACGTGATGTTATTTCAGCATCGCCATGACTCACGTGATCCATCCAAGGTATTGTTTATTCGTACAGGACAAAAGTTCGGATATCTGGGTTACTATGAAGCTATCTAGCTATCGATTTAGAATTGTTTCTATGGTATTTATCCGGAAGATATTTTGTATAATTAGAGTTATCTGGAGCTTGTATAAACTTCCGTTATAATATTTAGTTATTTTGTTTGAACTACACGGATAAGACCTTTGGCTGCTATGTACGTTCTGGTATTTTTGATAAAAATGTGTGAGTTGCTGCAAATTCCTGACATGTATACGGATATGGTGAGTTAATTGTTATAATTTCTTCACTGAGTAAATACTTAACAATTATTAAAGCTGTCCGAATTGCTTTTCATTAAATGCCTTTCTTATTTATAAACTCGTGGCCATGGGTAACATCGTGATGCGGAGATAAGAGCCATTTTAACGGTGAAAACATTTCTCAAAATTAAACTAAATTTTTAAAACATAATGTTTAAAACGAATAATGTATTCATCCAAACGTACAAAAATGTACGACGTATGATATAGTTATGTACACGTTAACGGTTTTAAGTGACGCCTATAACGCACATCCAGCAGAGAACCAAAAACCAATCCGGCCGTATCCGTTTCCGTGTGATTTTTTTGTTTAGCAAATGCCGTTTTTGTCAAAAGATTCCTTCTAATTGACGGCAGTTTTTAGCCAGTTAACAACAGTCAGGTCCCAAAAATATCAGCTTTTAAGCATTTATTCCATACTTCCACTTCGAGTTCGTTTATTGTATGCTTCTATTTCGACAAAGACGCCATCAATTTGTTAAGCAAGATCACGTGGAGCTTGTTTAAACTTTGCGCCGAAGATGTTTTTCTATGAGCATTTTCTAGGAGCTCATGTGTTTCTATTTCGGTTTTTTTCCCGTAAGTTCTTGCAGTGCCTGGACAATCAGTTCATGGTCATTTTGTGCTTTTGCTTTTTCAAGTATTTGCTCGTTGCTGGTAGATCAATTACCCAGAGTAAACTCATTTCATCACTCATTTTTCATATTTAACCCCTAAATATGTGTACATAACTTAAAGTGTTTACTAAACAAATTTTGATCGAGGCCACGTTCTTCTCGGAGATTCAGAAAGTTTGGTTTGCACTTGATAAGTACAATGTAAATATATAGAGCGCAAGCTAATTCACCCCTAATCCCTATAAACATTGAAACTTCAATATTTTCAAAATATTTCATTGAGCATTATGACGTATGTCTTATACAAAGATAACAAGATAAATAAACGTAATAGATAATGTTTTGAAGTTATTCTAAACATGACGTCACATCGTTCAGAGACAATCTCAAAATGAAAGTAAACACACGTTAGATAATTGTATGTCAAGTTTAAACAATACTCACGTTACAATAACTTGTGGATGAACCTAATAGGTCGTATTTATTCCATCATAAGGATTTTGTTTTTCATTCTCAAAGATTTATTTTTGTACATATTTGTGTTTTAACAACGTAGATCTACTGTGTTATTAATTCACACTAGTGTCGCTTCGGAATTTGCACAATGGTATTTCCTAGTAAACTTTTGATTGGAAGGATGTTGTCCTGGATTTTAGGTATGTGATTGTATACATGTTTCCTCAAGCAGTTTTGTTTTGGAATTTCGCATACCTGACTTATTTTCTCCAGTTTATTAACGGTCGTTTAGTTTAGGATTATACATGTTATTTTTATTTGTATTTAATGTACTATGTACGTCTAAATGTGTTGAGCCATCGACTTAATTCGATATATTTGAAGCATGTTGAATGGACAGGTCGAATAATATAACTTTGTATTTCACATGAATAAAATCAGTTTCATCTAAACACAATAAAAATCGAACAGGGCATCGTTTTGATAGTTCTTTGAAGATGAGCATCGCGGCCTTTCAAACTGTTGTAGGCGTGCATTTTCGTTGTTGGTTTCTGCCCAATTAGTAAATGGTACTTCTGACGTAATAATACACTCAGCCTTCATTTGTATGTCTAAAATTGTTAACCCGTGATTGAGCAAAGCCTTCGTTTGACTGAACTACTGATGCTAGAAATTAAACGCTTGTTGTTCACGCATGCTAAAGTTTGCATTGCATCTTTCAAGTGTCAGGCAGCTTCAAACTAATCTTTAGGTAATAAATTTGTTCCGATTGACAGCAGAATGTGTGTGGGTGCCACATTTATCTAGATTTGTCAAGAAAATAAATGTGCAATAAGTGGTGCAAAACAAGATTTACAATTCCATCATCATCCATTAGATTACCACCGTGTTGTTCATAATACTCGGAACATTTCCGAGTGCACTCCGTACGTGCCATTTGTATTTGTTTACTGTCGCTATTTGAGCGACTCCCTAGAAAGAATGTTACAGTCTTTTCATACTGTCTTTTTCATGGTACAGAACATTTATCAAACATGCATCATAGTTTCTTCTACACATTGATATACTATTCATTTATCATACACGGCAAAGTCTTGTTCGCAAGAATGTTAGTAAATACAAGCTGTCTCAAAATATGTGTTTTAATTTCAACTGAATGCCATGAAAATGCTAGATCTAATAAGGCAATGTTTCTTATGTCAATGGAGAGTTCTATATGGCAAAGTTGTATTCATTATAATTGAAACATGATCCCAATACGTTTAATGTTGTATCTAATAGTCAAGATACTTTTAAAAGGTCATTTTGTAATCAAAAAAAGTTTTGCGAAACCGATTTTTAATATTTTTTTAGAAAAAAAAGTATTGGTTAGAAAATTACAAGTACTTTATAAAATAGATGATGACTGTCACATTTTTGGAATGTTTAACATTCCCATTGATAGTCTCAACTGTGCTCTAATCTCACACTGATTTGGTGTATTTGTCCTAGATATCATATAATCGACGTACACTTCACCACTGCAAGGCGTCAGCACTTGTCGACGCTCTTTTAATTTTGTGGGTCATTTTACGATTATCAGAACGCGAATTATCATTTTCATATGACATATTGCTGGCTAAGAATGAGAAGGTACGACCTTATAAGACTAATGCACATTTGACATCTGCATCATAATGGGCTTTCTGGCAATTGGAACTTGTCATAATGACCAAACTGAAGATGAAAAAGCTTGTTTTTCTGATAAGTAAAGAGTGATTTTCAGACAGTTACAATATTGATTTTGTAGTTACGACCTTCTCATTCTAAGCCAGCGACATATCGCCGATGGTCATTACCAACATGTCATATAATCAAGCAAGTGTGATTCTAATGAGATTTGATTAAGCATGTGCGTCCCGAGGGGAATTTAGATACTCATACAAATTATTATGTACGTATTGTGTCTCATTCCAAGCAAATTGTATTGACTGTTCATATTGACGTCAACAAAGTTATGGCATTGAGTTTAAATTGTGATTATTGACAATATTTTCAAGATATCCACAATTGTACCCGGATATGCGTATATACATGTACGTATTTAAACTAAATTTCAATAATGACTCATAAACTAGTCACTAATAAGGCTTTAACACATTTTTTAAATCATATTCAAACTCAATTTCAGGTTTTAGTAATATTTCAACATTTCAACCATCGTAAGCTATTGAGACTTGATGGCTATAAATATTTATAACGGGTTACTAGGTAACGATGCAACCTTATGGTGATGCCTTATGTATTGATTTCCGGTATTATATAACTGCATGTCCCTTGATCATTGTTTGTTCTTATTAAAAGAAATAAATGGGATAGTTAATTACTTGAGCTATTGATAGAATATCACCACCAACAACAAGTGCGCACTAGTGCTACCGTTCTTGCATAACACTGGTACATGTGGGACGATTCTGTTCTATTCAATGAATGTCGTTGATAAATAAGCCCATATATTACTACTGAGTCGTCAATATTATTCCAAGATAAAATGTACAAACATTGATATTGACAATACGATACGTTGGATAGCAAATGAATTGTAAATTGACTTTGGTGAAAGCTATTTAGTCAAAGCAAACTCCAGCACTACACGATGGTCGTACATGTTCGAGGGTCACTTCATCGCTTCCAAATGGTACTGGAATTATTATTTACTGTTTATATAAGCCTAGAATCGTAGATCGTGGATCGTTAATAGTTGATGGGTGGATTGTTGGATTGGCTGAATGACACGCGTTAAGAATATTTGTTTATGGAAATGAAAACACTCCAAGTTGATCAGTTTGACACACACCTACATTTACCGTCCTAGCTATCTGACTTCTAGGATTTCCATCTGATTGTCTTGTGATTTATTTTTAAATGTGATATATGCGCATATTGTGCAGTGATTTCCATGGTTAATATAACTGGCTGAAATTTCAAAGTGTTGGAATTGCATTAACCTTTTAAGGACGAAAACCTTCTACTAAAAATGCAGAGAATTCCGGTAGGTTCTAATGTTTCATTTTGTTATTTCCATATGGCTGAATGTTTAAAATATACGAACTGATACTACGAATTAAATGTACACATATGACGTTTTGTATATAAATACTACCAAAAATCACAATTATTGAAATAAATTATGTCTTGAAATAAGATAAGCCAAATAACAAATTCAAAATCACTTTTTAAAACACAGTGGTGACAAGTCTAATTCGTTCGTATGTTCATCATTGCAAAAACAAAATAAATTATTATGATGTTTTTTCCAATGGAACTCCGTACGGAAATTGTTTAACATGCACGTGAAAACCAAATAAGTTTGAGTGTCCATGGCTTAAAAACAAAACGTCAACCATTTTGTTTAGATAACATTTGATATCACATGAGACTTAATTTATGTTTATTTTCGTGTACGAACTACTCATGATTATATGAGACTCATAAAGAATGGCTCATTTGCATAGTTATTATATTACTGAATAGTGTAGTATCGTTTTTATTAAACTCTCGCACCGTGGTTTATGTAATAAGTTTATTTTCTCATCCAGTGGTGGGCATAGCATCGTTTCGTATAATCGCGGTCTCTATTGTACTAAGGAAATCTGTGTTCGACTGTTTCATTGGAATGTTGCATTCCCTGCTCGATGTTGTATTGCTTGTATGTAATGCCTACTATGGGCGATTTGTTCATCCACAGATGATCAGCCAGAATTAATGTGATCAGTAACTGAAGACAATTAATTTCGTTTCATTCAATAGCTCAAATTACAAGATATTTGAAGAGGTTTTGTTGTCGTACGAACTGGTACGTACGGTGTTCCGTTTGGACATTAGTATATAATTTTTGTCTCCCTGAACCTCGTTTCACTACCGTATCATCGTGTTTTCACCATCTTACCGTTGCGTTTTCACCCTCGTGCCTTTGCATTTTCACTATCGTACCATCGTGTTTTCATCACCGGATCATCGTGTTTTCACAATCGTACCGTCGCGTTTTCACCACCATACCATCGCGTTTTCGCCATCGTACCATCGTGTTTTCACAATCGTACCAATCGCATTTTCGCCATCGTACCATCACATTTTAACCATCGTACCATCGTGTTTTCACCATCGTACCATCGTGTTAGCATCATCGTATCATCGTGTTTTCACCATCGTACCATCGTGTTTTCACCATCGTACCATCGTGTTTTCATCATCGTACCATCGTGTTTTCATCATCGTACCATCGTGTTTTCACCATCGTACCATCGTGTTTTCATCATCGTACCATCGTGTTTTCACCATCGTAACATCGTGTTTATCGTGTTTTCATCATCGTACCATCGTGTTTTCACCATCGTACCATCGTGTTTTCATCATCGTACCATCGTGTTTTCACCATCGTACCATCGTGTTTTCACCATCGTACCATCGTGTTTTCACCTTCGTACCATCGTGTTTTCATCATCGTACCATCGTGTTTCCATCATCGCACCATCGTTTTCACCATGGTACCATTGCGTTTTCACCATCATACCATCACGTTCTAACCATCGTATCATCGTTGTTTCACCATTATATCATCTTGTTTTCACCATCGTACCATCGCGTTTTCACCATCGTACCATCGTGTTTTCACCATCGTACCATCGTGTTTTCATCATCGTACCAACGCGTTTTCACCATCGCGTTTTCACCATCGTATCATCGTGTTTTCACCATCGTATCATCGTGTTTTCATCATCGTACCAACGCGTTTTCACAATCGTGTTTTCACCATCGTATCATCGTGTTTTCACCATCGTACCATCGTGTTTTCATCATCGTACCAACGCGTTTTCACCATCGCGTTTTCACCATCGTACCTTCGTGTTATCACCATCGTACCATCGCGTTTTCGCCATTGCATTTTACTATCGTACCATCGCGTTTTCGCCATAGCGTTTTCGTCGTCGTGTTTTCCCCCATCGTACCATCGCACCAGCACTATATCTCATCGCAGGTAACTGTATCATTGAACGATTGGTTAATGTATACAACTAAATCATATATCAATTTGTGTTAAAAAGTAAGTTCTTATCAATGATTCATTTATCTGTGTCTAAAAGCACTTTATTGCACCATGTACCGTTGCTGGACACCTGGAATGGTTGGTACAATGCCTGGATAATAATGGTATTTGAAAGTTTACATTATTGGGATTGAAATACTAGTAAAATATACAAGTTTATTCACAAAAAGTATGTATACAAATTATCCCAGCCACATGTATTGTGGATATTTTAAATAGGAATATAAACACAGCTGCCAATAAGGAGTGAAATATCTCAGCCGGTCTTGTCTACATATTCATGATATTGCCAATAATCGACTCTTGAAAGCCACATTTCATACCGTGATGTACTGTTCTCAGATAGGCCAGCAGAACGCTGCACGAAACACGTGGCAATTAACGTTATAAATCGAACACGACAAACTCATTTAAGTTACTGGGACATTTAATGGTTTGGGAATATTCCGCTAAGTTTTAGGTAAGCTATTTGATTTTTCCGTAAGGTTGGCTCGTAAGAATTGTATTCGTACTTGTATGAAAAGCGTAAGTTTTATTCTATGCGTTGCAATGTTTAAAATATAAAGTTTACTCGTTCAACATGATTAATTTTCAAACCTGTGCATTTTTGAATACACAAATGGACTGTCACGTATCTGGTTAAAGGTGCCAAGAGGCGGAGAATCGCTGCTACATACTGGGCACATTAAAGACTCAAACGGGCTAGACAGACTTCTTCAGCGCCGGGCATGTCTGTTTTTAATGTCTATCTTTCAGCCTAGCCGGGCGTCCTCTTAGTCTGTCTCACTGATCATATCAAACTGCATCGATACTGGTGAAGGATGCGCCTGAACATTTGTGTATGCATAATGCTGTGGCTGCAACACTATAATTAAGTAAAGTGCATTTAAAAGTAAGCCATTCATCCATTCACTCGGTAATACTAATTTATATGAGCCGTTCTCCAGGAAAACCGGACTAAGTGACAAAATTGCAAAATTATTGATAATATCGTTAAAAAGACGAGACTCTGATGAACAGTTTCTGAAAATTTGAACAAATTATAAAAAACATTTGCAAAGTTATAGACGTTTGAAACCAACCACTACCGCCTACATTTTGATAACTAGTATGTAGATTCGTCTAAGTAAAAACTTATAGCGGGCATAATATGATCGATTAATCATCGAAGACTGTTAACAATCGATAAACTCTCTCGTTGACCGAACTTGATTGTCGTGACTTTGTTAATTAAATAAAATTGAATAAGTAAACAGGCGTTAAAATAAAGCCATTTAACCAGGAGGTCGCGAACAAACATTCTCTATGATCACTTGTATTATTAAATTGAAAGTTTATTTGTAAGTTTGTGATATTTTACATTTGTCCACTTTGTCCACTTTGTTTTGAATTTAACGTGGGAATAAGTAAATACATTTTACAGGTTTCGTTCAAAATTTAACACCCGTCAGCTTGTTGACCAACGATCAAATTAAATGGTCGGTGTATGTCAAGAAAAGTGATTTTATATTTTAATGAAAGGTTAGCTTAACATTCCGTCGTTTCTATGCTTGACCAGGATCAAGTTCTAAATCCACAGCCAGTTGCCAGTCGGTATTTAGTCCCCATATAATTGATATGGTCTATCATATTATTATAGGCCGCATCAAATCTAAAACCAAGTACTTAAATCACGCGGATGTCGGCATAGAAGTCATTATCGAATACCCACGTTCAGTGCATCCGTTCCACTATACGTACAGATGTACGTAGCGGAGCAAGTCTACCATTGTGTACGTTCTAAGTTACACTGGTGACAGGCATGCCGTTCTCATGTGCAGGCGGTGCTAGATGAATATAATGTATACATGATCTTACATGCGTTTCTTTTCATATTGCATTTATTAAACGAGTATGATAAAAGTGACACAATACGAGACTCAGTCGGGTATATTTGAATCGTAATCATGTCATGGGGCCGGTTTTTTTCTATATATCATGTATGTCTATGTATATTTTGACAGCGCGTATGAATATATAAACAATTTGATCATCCGCCTCATTTGCATAGTTATTACACTTGTGAGTAGTGTAATATAGTTTTTATTAAATTGCTTTATTAAATTTCCGCACCGTGGTTTATGTGAAAAATGTTTTAGAATTCATCTAATTCCAGGACATTGGCCGATTGATTGATGTTGTGTTATCAGTTAATGGTTATTGTTTAAAAACATATGAAAATGGCCTAATTTTGTTGGTCATTATCCTGGTTTTCTAATATGACGCTTCATTGCAACATATTGAACTTGTGATGAATGTTTACCAAACAGTAGAACTTGTAGCCATAAATCCTGACATGCTTGGCAAACATGGTCGGTGTACTGACATAAATAAAAGAAATACACCAAAAATACACCATTATAGGAGTGAAATAAGACGATATGTCCGTACCGCCCTAGTGTTTAATATATCATTCTAAATAATCGAGTTCATACATATATTTGATATCCAAGTAGATTTTACATTTCATCAATCATCGATCTATTCAATGTCCAAGACTCTCCAACTCTGTTGTTAGAATTTATTACATAGAAACTATTTTAGTCTGTTATATTCTTTAAAACATGATTTATTGCGGAATATTGATATCATAAATACAAAGGAATATCAGTGTATTTAATCTTTCAAAAACTCTACAAATATTTAATCCGCAGATACGGGTGAAGCTTGAAAATTGTACGACAGTGATTTATGGGTTTATAAATGTATATAATAGACTATGCGGATAAAATGTGATATCCGGAACTCTATGCAGGCTGATTTCCCTTTAATTTAGATGTAGGTACACACACATCTGGCCTGGGTTGAAAGGTTCTGTATTCATATGCAAAGCCAACAGACCCAAACTCTATTGTCCAGATATGAATATTCAAGTTCAAGGATTATTCATTCTCATTAATCAGTGGTTAGTCAAGTACCTAGACACATTTAATTCAAAGAAATACGCTGGTTGAACGAGAAACGGGGTTATTACGGTAAAAATATGTTTGTACCTACAGATTAGTGGAGATCTAGAGAAGGATTGTTGTGTTGCGATGTGTTGGTTGTGCTATTGGACGTTCAAATACGAGAACCGTTCCCTGACGTTTGGTTGGGATGTTTTGCAGGATACTAAAAGATATACACATGGTGTATTTTTTCTAATACTATAAGAAGTACGTTTGCATATCCCGATGGAAAGACTTTCGAAGTAACTAGTAATTTGGTGTTACAAAGGCGTACCAGTATAACGCGAGGCAATTATATTAAGTTATCAGTCGCAATTCAACATAGTTAAACTATCAATGTTGTATTTCTTAAACTTCCAAATTTATTGAGTTGTACGTTCGTAGCCCTTAACTTCAGGTTTGGAAATAATTAGCTGCCACATAAATGCCAAGTTTGAGCTACGATACGAATTATGAGTTCTTCTGTTATTGCAACATATGTTAACATTGTGTACAGGCTCTGCTACGGACTTTTCCTTGTTCATTTCATCAGCCTTATTGTCTAAAATCGTTTTATTGAATAAAGTCAAAGGATACAAGGAGCGAGTCGAATTTATTCAATCTACCAGCTGCAAATTGGCGTGGTTCAGTTACTCATGAATTTCTAATCCTGAAAGTCTCGCCAAATCGACGCTGAAATCACCGGAAACATGAAAACTTCAAAAAGGAAACATGTTAAATAAATACCAGCGTCACAATGGAAACACCCAATGAAAATCTCTTTTGGCGAATTAGCAACATAGAAAAGTAGAGAGAAAAGGTTATGCTACGGTCACATTTGCCCTACGATGTCCGTACGGATTTATCAACTCGTACGAGTAGGCTACGAGTCCAAAATATTTCAAATCCTAAAAATATTTTAGGTTCTTAGCTTCTGGTCACAGCTCGTACGGACCTCGTACGATTAAAAGAGAATGTCTCGTACGAGGTCCGTACGGACATCGTTATCTTCGTACGGAGATCGCACGGCGCTCGTACGGAGATCGTACGGGGCTCACAAGGTACTCGTAGGTCAATCGCAGCTCGTAAGTCACTCGTACGATGTCCGTACGATGTCCGTAAGGTGTCCGCACGATGACCGTACGAGCTCCGTGCGAGAAGTATTTTATTTTTCGACATATTTCATTTTAGCCTGGTCACATTAGTCGTACGAGCTCCGTGCGAGTCGAAATTTAGCAAGCCCGTACGGAGTCCTTAAGGGGTCCGTACGGGCATTGTAAACTCTTACGAGCATCGTACGGATTTTCGTAACTCGTAGAGGACTCGGGAGCTCGGTGAAAATTTTCCACCGAGCTCCCGAGTAGTCTACGAGCTTGTAGGTATTATTGAAGTAGAGAACTCACAAGGAAGCTGACATTATATATTTTTAGTTATTGTTACATGTAAGATGATAAAAGAATGATGGAATTTTCATGTCATGTTTATAAATGCAAGGAAAAAACGTTTAATTACTTCTTGATCGACATTGAACGATCAGGTCTGTATATGTGTATAGAATTTATTATAGTACGATGAGTATATGCATTAAAGTACATGTACATGGAATGCATGTATATTGCACAGTTGTCATAAACTAAAAGATAAAAAGAACACATAGATGTATAGACAAATATTTATGTGTACACATAAGATATGTGCACGCGAATCACGGACATGTCAATTCATTTTACATTGAGCATAAGCGGATCCAGGTTTGGTAAGGAGGGGTCCAGGCTTCTGGAATGTTGGAAAATTTGGCCATCTTACATTAGGGGACGAGTACGTCTTGTGTTATTTTATGTTCTTGTGCTAGTCGGACCTTGCAAAACAACCGGTTGGACATCTTCATAATACAATGAACGGTCGGCGTACCTTTGGACTAATTTGACTGAAGCCGAACGTTGTCATGCTGCAGATCAGGGGATTGTGTAGCATCGAATGACGGCGGCCAGGGTCATTTAAAGTATATTAAAAATATACGTCGCTACTCATCGGTCGGTGTCTGTGCGATCATCAATCATCATCGGGTACATATCAGCGGATACACGGGAGGATGGAAGAGACAGAATGTTAAATGGCATGTGGGACCCCTACCCTTTTCGAATCCACAACTTGGTTTCTATAACGTTTTAGGTGTAGACCATTTCTGAGTTAACCAACTAATCCATTTCTACTTGGGTGGAAACAATGAAATGATTTCCGAAAGACCATTGTCCCGGTCGAGATTAAAACTTTTGATGGACTTGTCGATCCGTATTCTAGAGAATTACCCACGCGACCACAGTCTGAGTGTCACCCGAATGGTTGATTATACCACATATTAAAAGACTTGTAGACGTACTTACATGTTGAGTCTTCTTAAAATCATTTAAATACTTCTTTCAAAAGCTAGTAGCGTCATTATTATAATATAACAGCAATACCTTTATTTTAAGAGACAACTCGGTTGGGAAAGTCCAGTCTTCCCTGTAGACCTCTGCTCATACCTGATTCTATTTTATAAACAATCATACAAACAATGACATATAAAGTTACTGGGTGCCGAACATGCCATATTGGGTGGCCAGACTTGTCACATCATGGATAAACCCGGCCACCTAGAATCATAAACCTACACGCATCGGTAATCTGTCAGCACCCTGTATTTCGTTCTGGATATGCTAACCAATCATTTTCCCCCTCCGCCTCAACCAAAACAAACATAGGCAATATATATCAAAGTAAATAGTCATTTTATTTTTTGTATAAATATACTAATCATTACACTTAATATTTGTTTTGTATTAAAAGCTATATATTCCAAAAATAGCAGATGTTAAAATTAAAGGCATAATTATAATTATGTATTAAATTTGGATTTCATTACCTAATTTATGTTGTTGTTTTTTTTAAATCGATACGTAATAATTATCTTTGTACCGGATCTTAGATACTGGGTACAGATGCAGCATTGACACAATAACAGTTAAACACATGTATCACCAATTCGATATTGAAAAATGTGTCGAAATTTCAATATATTGTCTATAACATATTGTTACATACACATACCAATTAACATTGTTGACATAACTGCTGTTATACTGTTCACTATCTAATCCTATGACGTTGACCGTTAAAGTCCCGTGCGAAATACGTCTGATTCAAAATATATACGAGCTCGTAGACAGCTCGTAGACAACTCGGGAGCTCGGTGAAAAAGTTTTACCATGTCGCCGAGACCTCTACGAGTCGAAAAAATCCGTACGATACTCGTACGAGTATCAATATCCGTACGAGCACCGTACGGACTCCGTACGGACGTCGTGCGAGTTCAGCAAATTCAACTCGTACGGAGCTCGTTCGGAGCTCGTAGGGCAAATGTGACCGTAGCATTACGGAGTACTCGGAAACCTTTGTTTACGTATTTACGTAATTATTTATTGCCGCGAGTTGCCTGTCTGTCATTTCATTTCAAGATATACAATTCTAGCAGACGTTAATACCATTCTGGCGCTCTAATGATGTGCGGAGAACAAGTGTTTGTGCCAATTAAGACCAGTTTATATTTTGTGTTATGTAAAGTATGCAGTCAAACATTGTTATAACCTATCGTGAGACGGATACTTTCCTATCAGTAAGACTTTCACTTTTTAGCACAATTTGAAATAGCGTCGATTTATCTTAACATGCTAGCACTTACACGGCTGCTCAATGAATATGGTACAAAAGTCGATTAGAATTGTTTTCGGAAAAATGATTAATTTATGACATCATTATGAGCTTCTTCATTAGATAAATTTGATTGATTAGTAGTGTTGACTATTAGCATTCAATATTATGACATGAATCATAAATGACTTTCAAATCCGCATGGAGGTACATATATATGCCTGCCATGTTTCAGTAGAAATAAAGCAAATAAAGGATATGTTCGGCTCGGCTCGGCTCGGCTCGGCTCGGCGCATAAATTAAGACAAACTAAACTGGAAGGCATGTATCAAGAACCAAGCTCTTATTTTTATTTGTTTCTCTAGTTATGACGTCAATATGTTTATTCGATATTGTCAAGTATGGTTTCTATCTATTGGGTTGTAAATATTGAAGGACCGATCTCTCGAGCACTTGAACATAAGCACTCATTCTGAATAATAAACTATAACATGTATTCAATATACAGTAAACACAGGTTACAGTACCATTGAAAAAGAAAATTTAAAAAATGAAATTTAAAAATAATTTTTTTTTGCTTTTCTCGAAATTGAATGAGGACCAAAATTTCGAGAAAAAACAAATTTTCCCACATTTTTCAATTTCATCTTTTTTAATGATACTGTAACCTGTGACAATGAAAGTGTACCATAAAATGTATCTATCTGAATAATGGATTGTTTAAAAAATGCCGAGCATATCCATTATATGCCAGTCAGCTTTCTGTTGAAGTATGGCAGGCATATAATATTTACAAATATGTGTGTCACCACCCGGATTTGAACCCGGGCCGCCAGATTTGACGACAAGTGCACTTAACACTGAGCTACGGAGGTACATAAAGTAATATATGCATAAATAATGGTCAACTGGTAATAACATTGACTTAGTACTTAATAGATTATTACTTTTGTATGTTTGTTAAACGATAACCAAGGTTTGGCGCTTGAAGTATAATGACTTTAAAAGTTTCGAATAATAATATTGAATACAATCGGAAGTGGAACTGATTTGAACTAAGTTTGATGTCCGTTGCCTAAAACAAAGCGCTATCGAGCGCCTTCATTCAGTTACCTCCCGTTCTATTAAATATAGAAGGCATGGATTACCTCCCTTTAGAAAGCACTATGCAGCACCTTGCTTAGGCAACGGACTCCATGAGTCAAAAGTTCCAATAGTTCCATAGACTTATAGACAGTGCGAACTGGATTGTCTTTCATAGTCTTGCTAAATCATTGGTGCTTTTTAGAAGTAGAAGAAAACAAATGACGTAACAGTTTATTTCAACATTCCTCAAATTAATCAACTGCTTGGGGGAAAGTCCATGAAGAAAGAACTGTATATTTAGCTGTCATGTGAGAGAAAAGTCATATGTTGTTCAGATATCTATCTTTTCAACAAAACGTAAAAAAACTTGCCGACTAAACAATCCTGCAATGATCTATGATGAAAGAAAATAGCTCACAATGCATCAATCCAATGCTAATGCATCTTTATGGCTGCTTGAATGTATCTAAACATTAAATTGCGAATTTCAAATCGGTAAGAAACTCATTTATCGTTTCATTCATTTTTAACAGTTTAACAGTTTTATTGTTATAATCGGCATTTTAGATATCGTAAGAGCATTCATATTCATACACAAATTTAATATGATATTTGAACCTTACAAAACACTACTAACCTGACTTTTGTGTCATTTAAAAATAATTATATGGCCAAACCATAAAACCCTCTATATGCATATATGCAGGCCCGTTTGAACGAGTGAAATATGAGAATACAGAATATAACTAGTCATTTCGGTGGCTTACTTTTTGGTTGATGGGATTCTACGCCCAAAATATAAAAATGCAAGTGTTTGGACGTTTATTTGGGTGGCTCGGTAGTCTAGACTCATTGCCTCCTGGTCGAGAATTCCTTGGTTCGATTCGAGACTGGGGCAATTGGTCATTTTGTAAACGCCATTTAATGTTTCCCACCAAACGTAGGAAACCCAGAGATAGTCTCGTGTGTATCGGTGCTTCATATCGGGCACGTTAAAGAACCAAGGAATCTATTCGAAACGAGATAGGGTATCGCACCCGCATTCCTTGTATCTCGCCTCTGTCTCTAAAATTCTAAAAGACCTCTTTAGATTTTACATTCACCGTCAATACCTTTGGTACACCCTAAAAAATAACCTGTCCCAAAAGAACTAGTAATTTAGTTACACAAATTACGTGTTTTTGTAGTATACGATTGTTTCAATGGTTAATTTGATAGTTCTATCTATAACATATTCTTCAAGATGTCACACATGTGTTTAAGATCGTGAGGTTTTTATACAGCAATCTTTCCGTGTATCATCTAGCACTTAACGTTGTATATTTATTCTGTCAAACAAGCGCAGACCGTACGAATTGTTCAACAATTGAGTCAGGTTTTTTTTTATTTCCACTTGAAATTGTGGGAACGCTTGGCGTCAACTAATCAGAAGCGAGCAATGAATAACACAAGTAGTTTGTGGAGTTCACCAGGTGGATATTAAAATTCTTTTTCATGGTCGATATTTTTCGTCGTAACAGTTATTTCTAATATTACTCCATGTAGTGTTACATGTTACTAAGCGGTCAAGGTGCCATTTTCTGTATAAACTGTTAAAAATACGCTCTATTAAAATCTGTGAAAGTTAAAATTTTAAGTTTGGTTATAACTTATAGTATGGCATTTCACGTTACTTTGTTTATTTATGGATTTTCTATCGATTTGATGAAAGTTTGACGCCCTTGGCAAGTTCGTATAAACACACTGTTAACTGGTTGGAAGATATTAATAATCTTGTGGATAAACTTAATACAAACATGGGAATGGTTTTCAGTAAAAGGCTTATCAGTTGGTCTTGTCAGATTTAACATGGCACGAATGTACACATGTGTGATAACCTTTCATTTTGGTGGATAAATTCTTGCCGTGGAGGAAGTATTTATGTACATGTGTATGCGTTACTCACAGAAATGTTTGAACTGGCGAAATAGGTCGAATTCTGTTCTTGGAGAATTTTACCATAAGTGTTATTTTGGATATTGAACGTAAAAAGACGGTTGGTAGATATTACATGTATTTATATTACTTTAACAATAATCCGTTTTCAAACATGTCACACTAGTTCAACTGTGATAAGTTTGCATTTTACTATACATGTACAGCAAACTATTTAGCGAAATATGTTATGTTATCAACACTAAATATCGCTGGCTTAGAATGAGAATGTCGTAACTACAAAATCAATATTTTGAGAAAACGAGAAAATCTGTCTGACAATTACTCTTACTTATGGTAAAACAAGTCTTTTCAACGTCAGTATGGTCAACATGACAAGTTTGGATCTTCATGAAAATAGGCTCATAAGAAGCACCTTATGGTGTAGATTTCACATTATGCATTAGACTTATAAAGTGGCCCTTACGACTTTCTCATTCTAAGCCAGCGATATATACCAGTAGATTCATTGGGTCACGGTGTTTTATTGCTTGTAAATTATTCGCAGTACAAATTTCAAGTTAATAATTTATTTTCTGTTTTACATAAAATTGATATATACAAGTAACTTTGCACACACGTCTTATCAGCGAGTCCGTGTAATAAGAATATGTGCATGTACTTAACCATAGTTAGTTAATTATTGGTCATTGTTTCGCCGTAAGTCTTTTTTAAATTGTAATAAAGTCAACTACTTGAACAGTTTTGCATAATCGCAATTATGTTGCGTGGGCGTCAGCATAAATTTTAAATAGATTTAAAAGTGCATGTCGGCCTGCCTTAATGTACTATCAGGTCAAAGTTTAAGGTAGATGACCGCTATTTTAATAATGTTGTCAAATTGTTGTTACTTAAATGTACATATAAAATCATAGAATGACCCATCCGTACAAACGTTGCGATTGAAATTAAGCAAAAGTGCTTTCATTGTATTTATTCAATGTCAAATTGTTCCATTAAAACTCGCGAAGTTTATAAAAGAAAACTACATTAAATAAGACACTGTACATATTTACTTACACGCCAGGCTTTTCAAACGAAACGTTTCAAAGAAGAAACTTTTAAAACAGCAAATAGGCGTATTCCGGTGTATATAAAGGTTTACATTGAAAAGAAGATATTGAAAATGTCATGATCACCTTCAACGCCAATGGTCAATGACATTGCTTATGTCGAGGTATAAATTAAAATAAGTTATGAATATGCGTATGTTGCATTAAAGTAGTGCTGCTAAATTTCATAATCAGAGAAACAGTTCATTGCCTTGCCTTCATTTCAATCGGAACACCTAGTCTGGCCACCCGACTAGATAATATATATTTATTCAATCAAATAGCATAACTTTTTTTAAATTGTTGCTAGATTTAATTCTGGGATTGATTATCCTATATTTTAGGGTACAAAGGGAAATAATTTCATGAAAAAAGAGTCGATTAAGGAGTTGTCTTTCTAAACATAGGGTATGCTAGACAGACTATCGGAACACCTCGTTCAACTCTCGTTTCGAATACTAGTTTATCTCAAAAGGATAACTTCCGTACGGACGTTCCGTTTGGCCTTCGTTTCGGAATCAGTCTGTCATGATGTGTGTTTGTTTTCAGTTAGGGAATAATTTACAATTGATTATGAAGCGATAACATACTCAGATGATACTATTAGAAGATTTGACCAGCTGTTTCACAAGCGTTTCTTTATCTTCTATCTAATTAACGATGTCGGTCGTAAATTTTACTTGACGTCTTACGTTCAAATAAACAAACAGAAATAGAAGCGTATCACTAACTTTAACCTGAATATTTGTCGGGATGGAAACTGTTTGAACACAAACCGACAGACCGTCTATATCTACCATGTATACGTATATACCATTCCTTCCGTTCGCAAATAAAATTTATGTATCCTGTCTTCAAGAAATATTCCAAAAACTAACATAAATAAACGCAAAGGAACACGTTGATCTAATGAGTTATGACATTTGTACAAGGAAACCGTTTCTTAGTGTGTGGTCGACAATAAAAATAAAATCGGACAAATTATATCTTTGTGGATAATTGTCTTCAACGTGTAGTAATGGTTTCTGGCTTATACCAGAATGTAGCTAGAGAACAATTAAGTACGTCGTTTATTGCTGCTATGTGGTGTGCACATCAACATCTGGATTTACTCGACGTTTCCCCTAAGATGAATGTTAACAACATAACAAATTATCGTTTATATCAGTAAAGACACAGTTATTTCTGTAAATATTTGAAACTATTTTATTTTGGATGTACACATTATTCAGTGTAGCAATTTGCTTCACTTCGAAAAACAATAACAGCCTCAAGTACTTCATTTCTTCACTGATTACTATGATATATAGGCCACGCTAAGGGGAAATATGTATAATGTAAGCTTTCAACCAAATGCAGGATCCCTTTTAGCAGTTCGGTCGTTTTTTCTAACATCCAGTAAAACCAAGGCGAAAAACGGCTTAAACCAAGGCGAAAAACGACTTAAACCAAGGCGAAAAACGGTTTAAACCAAGGCGAAAAACGGCTTGCAACTGTAGTCCGACTTTCAGAAGGTTTTCGCAGGGTGTTTGCTTAAACGACACAGCTACGGATATAGATAATGTGTGTTACAGAGAGCTTACAACATTCCCCTTGTATCTTGGTGTATAGCTCATAAGAATTGGCGAAGAAATAACATACTTACGACTTTTTTGTTTTCGAAGTGAAGAAAAGTTCTTCTTGGGGTTGTAACCAAAAAGTCACGTGGCATTGCTACTCTGTTATTGCCTATTATCATATCAATAAGATATGGTAATTTTATACATTACTATTTGCAATCTTGATGCCTCTGGAATATTATTGTATATCCTGGAAAGAAGTTTGCTCTAATCATAAATGGCAATCTAGATATGTACGGCGAATGGCTGTTGAATAATTTTTACTGATTTTCAAATGTAGCACTTTGATTAAAGTAAAATATAAAATACAATTAGCAAAATACTATTTAAATGAAGAAATCTGAGGATTTCCAAGGAAGTCTAGTATGTGATTGTGGCAACACATTACTGTAGTCCTACTGGATGTTCGTTTGGTACTTATGAAGTATGTGTCACTGTTCATAGTATCCAATGATACGTGTTTTTATACTTTAATGGACATGTGCGTATTTCATGTTTACAATACAATATCCCAGACGAAGAAAACGATTTTATTTGTTCAAATAACACTTCATTTTCATAAAAATTCCATTTTGTAAATATCAGAATGGGAAAAACAAGGAAACAACATCTTGTTGACAACATTAATGCCATATCTGACTGTATCAAACTACTTGTAATTATCTCAAGTTCTCATCTAGAAGCATAGGCATATTTAAAAAGAGGCATGACTCGCTATTTTCCATGTTTCAAGTGATGACGTCCTGGAAAGACGGCGCGTTTTATTTGCTCATGATGAAGATCACAAGAATTTGTAACTTCTTTTTATATCTTTCGCACCATCTGTTGTATTCACATTCATTACATGTAATCTTTGAACCACTAGTTCTCCAGCTTGTTTACTGCAAGCGTTCTATAAGATGGACTGCGTTTCATGGGCTGTAATCAAAGTGAATAGAAAAGATGGGATGATATGAGAAGTTTTTGATAATCGTACTGTTTAATTACATATATTAATACGTATATTAGGGAGGTTTCGGTTCTGAACATGTATCATGTACGTCTACATGGAAAATGATTTTTGTGTATTTTTGACATCAAGAGATGCGAAGTATCTACAAGTAACGGACTTGTGACCGAAGAAAATATAAATGTCACATGATTTTAAATGTACATGATTTGATTCACTAGGACATTTCAAATGCAACATGTACGAAAACATAACCGGTTAGGTATCGATGTACATGTACCCGTTTAAGTACCGCAACCACCCTGTTATTTTTGGTGATGGTCTTTTTATTATTATTGTTGTTGTTTGAATAAACTATTTTTCTATATACTAGTAGAAATTTTATGCCTAAGAGATGCCGTATTATGGTGGGGGGGGGTTGAAAGAGGAAACGTATATTGTTTATTGAATGGATTCGAAAAGTATATCGTTTTCTTTAACACGACTGGTTATGATTAGGATGTTTTCTATGTTTTCTATGATTTCTATGCTATTTAAGTTTGCTGCCCATGGGATGGGTCTGAGAATTTTCTAAAACACCACCGATTGCGATTGAAAATGTTTCTACAATATTCTGGTCTTGCTGACCATGGAGAGGATATAAAAGTATTTATTTTCTAAAACACCATTGATTTAGATTGAAAAAGTTGCTGCAATATAGAGTACTTGCTGACCATGGATGGAATCTGGTTTCACGTAATATGTTGTCAATATGTTGGAACTTACCGTATATATTTTATATTTTCAGGTAACAAAGGCGTATCATGGCGTCGTACAGCGGATTCAATTCCTCACTGACAGTCCGTCTTATCAGTTCTGTGTATGATAACATTACGTCACACATTACGTCACAAGAAAACATAACGTCTCGTTTCCATGGTAACGCAACTATGAAGGACAATTCTATCAACGTGCTTTGTGACGGCGTGTCGCCGAATTCGTCAATGTGCAACAAGAAAGGACTGGGAATAAGTTTATCCACTCCGATACTTATGAACACGGCGGGTATTCTTGGAAATTTAGTGGCTTTAATCGTGTTATTGACTGCTAGACGTGAAATGAAAAGAACTATGTTCTATATATTGCTAAGCGGTCTGGCTGGAACAGATCTCTTAGGACAATTGATGACTGGTCCTATAGCAATTATAGTGTATGCAAACAATCTGAAATGGGTTGGTGGGGACCCACTGTGTCAATATCACGGATTTTTCATGGTTTGTTTTGGGATGATTACTCCGTTACTGGTATGTTGTTTGTCCATAGAACGTGTAATAGCACTCCGTTTTCCTTATTACCATGAAAGAGCATTAACTAAACGTCGAGTTATAATTATGATTCTGTCGTGTTGGGGATTTGTGTTAATATTCTGTTGCATGCCGTTTGTTGGATTTGGTAGCTACGCCCATCAGTTTCCTGGATCGTGGTGTTTTCTTAACTTCCACAGGGAGAGTACCTCAGACGAGGCGTATGCATACGCATATGCTTTTACAAATGTGATTATAATAGCTATAATTATTCTTGGAAACTCATGTGTGATGGTGACGTTAGTGCAAATGAAACGGAGGAAATTAAACCATACAAACTCAACCAATTCACCATCAACTGACAGACGGAATAATCAAAGGAAAGCCAAGATGAAACTGGAAGAGGAAACACAAATGATCTGGTTCCTGTTTGCAATTACAATCGTCTTCACAGTTTGCTGGTTCCCACTAAATGT
Organism: Spisula subtruncata; assembly: GCA_963678985.1. Lineage (NCBI taxonomy): Eukaryota > Metazoa > Mollusca > Bivalvia > Venerida > Mactridae > Spisula > Spisula subtruncata. The sequence continues at coordinate 12,239,958 of OY787662.1, read as the reverse complement.
AAGTTAAACATTACCTTTAAAGTCCCATTAAGTCCTAAACTGCAATTTTGATAAGCTATAATTGGCAACCTCTGTGCAGAATGATGCAATTTGGCCAGTTAAGTTGGTTCCACAATGCGTAAAACACCACCAGATGGAAGAAAACGTATTACACATCCATGTGGTAACTGTAGTTTGTTGACAAAATGGCAATTTGTAAACAATAAATGCATGGTTTAAAGTCTAAGAGTAGTAACTCTTGCAAAATGAGTATTTTGTTCACCATACAATTGGTCAAATACGATATTTGTTCTACTATTTCGACATATGTAGTTAACATTCATCGTCGAGTGTTGGTCATTTGTTAAGAAACAGTCTAATGGATCCATAATTTATTGTATATAATGGATGATAAGAAAAAAATTGTTAGAGCAATAACGTGGCTTTAATACACGTACAATACAACCATAAATAAATGCTACGAGTACGTACGTCGTCACCTAGTACACATTTGCACTCTTGGAGAAGTGGGAAAACATGTCAAAGGTCAAATTATTCCAATTTGCACCAGATTCCAAAGTACTATTTTAACTAAAGGTGCTCTTAGAATTATATATAGTGCAAATAGTTAGATTTTATTTAGACCATTTTGATCGAGGAACAAGCGCTTATTGGTTTCATTATTGGCTCTCGTCACTTTTGACTAATAAAGTATAATTCATGTAGTGTGCATTTATCAATAATTCAACAAAACTCAAAATTACGCTTACCTATAATGACAACCTTCAAAGTCACGTGGGTATCTTCAAAGATATGGACGTCTTTGGTATCTTCGTGCCAATCTTTAAAGCCAACATCAGTATGGTATTTTGCAAAAAGGCCCTATAATAAGACTGATAAAATATGACTAAACCCGGAGGTCATTGTACATGCGGTTACGATACTTATTATCCTATAGTTGTAAAAAACGATACGACTACCTGTGGTTTGCTATATAGAGTTACACAGATAAACATTTTATTAAATTTTATACGAAAATAACATAGTTCAACTTTATTGCGTATCCCTCGAATAAAAGTTGGAAAGGTGACCGAACTTGATGATAAGTACCAATGTGATTGATTTGCACTATTCCAAAACGTATATTTCTAAAGATAAGAACACTACTAGAGTTTGATTACTATTAAAAATACATTGGCAAACCGAATGTCTTCAATAAAACCGTCTTGATTTATTCCTATCATATATCAACGCCGATATATAACATGTTGTATATGCAATCACGATAGTTTAAATATTTGTATAATTCTAGTAGTATGCCTACTGTCTATATGTTTTTGATACCACGTGTTGTGTGAGCAAAATATTCCAGATAAATTGGGCTGGCGTTAAACAATCTAAAGAAAACATATACAATGTTGTGTGGCTTTGTGGCGAAATGGCAGGCCGAAAGTCAAAATTGTTAAAGCTCACACTGACCTTGCCCTACTGACATCAAAAGGAACAGGGATCAACTTCTGCTGCTGGCCAACCTCCGTATAAAGTTTGACTATCCTAGGGTTTTTGTGGGGGTCATTGGATTGCAACAATTTGGAAGTAGGATTATAATTAAAAGTCTCGAAATAACGATATATCGGTATATATGATAGCTTTGGCCTATGTAATTTTGATAACATTGTACAGTCAACTCTTGAACCCATGAACTGTTGAACTCTTACCTAATATGACGTTAAATTGAGTCCAAATTTTGTCTTTCTGATATTCTCTGTTGACTATACTTACAATTTAATTAACATTGCTGATATGTTATCGATACTATCCACGTCTTTCATGTAATTTCAAATAGATTATTTTAAAGTGTATATTAAATACACCATTAATCACAACACGGTAATCTTACTAATCAATCAAACGAATCAACCTCGTCATGTCCGAGACTTATTGTTTTGAAATACAGTAAACTTCGTTATGACGAGCATCGATATCACGAGCACCCGGCCTATCTCGAGCAAGTTTTAAAATAGAACCCGCGTGTATTATGAATACACGCTCTTTGGTTATTTCGAGAACCCTGTTTGTCTCGAGCATTTTACCTGTCCCGATCACTCCTCGAGATAATGACTTTTTATTGTAATACATGACATACACGTATCTTGGAGTAGCGCCTGAGTGGGATTATTATAGAATATCAGAACAAATCGAGACAGGGAAGGCAACTCACGAAAGGCGCAGCAAGGCACAGACAAAAAAAGAGTAAAGCTACAACACAGACCACAAATACAAGCCACAACGACAAACACAAATAGACAAGAAAAAATAAACTTAACAGACAAAACGTTCTACATTCACGTGACAATTTGACCCAATATAGGTGTATGCCTGGGCTGCATGACAAAGGTGTTGACAATGAGTTTTCAAAACCATTTTCTATTTTATTTACATTAGATTCTATTAGCTTTATTATTTGGTTGAATACGACAAAGACCCATGATGCTATACCCGTACATCATCGGATTCTTTTCCTGCCAATTCTGGAAAAATGTTTCTTGTGTAACATTTAGTTCATAGTTGGAGACAGAACCAACACTATTCCGTCCCATTTACGAACGCCGTAACAACTGAACAATGCTATGTTTTTGATGGTTGATATATACAGCTTAATACTATCTAGATGATAACTTGGTGTACACATACGTATGTCTGTATTGCTGATCATAATCACTATTTCTAATTCAGATCCATATACTGATAAATCAAGCAACTGGAAGGATCAACTATGCTGCTGATTTAATGGGAGTGCGTCTGGCAAGCATAAACGTTATTCTAGATCCATGGCTTTATATACTTCTTAGAAAGTCAGTGATTGTGAAGGCATTTAAGTTCATCAAACATATCTTCTTTAAAGACAAGAACCATCTGTCTCCGAAAAGAGATAGTAGGTACGTTACAAACTATAGTCTGAACGCGGTACCAAAAGCTACTGACCCAGATAGAGACGTTCATGAACTAAGATCAATCGATCATGAATTAACTGAAGTGAAAATTGGTGATAAGGTTATTGACAAGCCGGAACTGGATGACGTAGGATCTGCGTGTAGTGTTGAATCCGATACGGAAGTGGAAAGACGGCATTTAACTAAAACTGACCGATCACTAGCATTATTGCCGGAATCCAGAAACGGTCTGTATAATAGACAATTATCATATGACAGTATCAACAGTGCACATAAGTCTCGCGAGGAGTTGATAGAAACTGCAAAAGCGAAACCAAAGGCAAGAAAGATAAGTCTACCGGCAAACATGTTTTCTAAGTGATCGACTGATTTGTTTTCTGATTGTTTTTCTGATTGGTGTAAATGAATAAAAAAAGTGACTTACCAACAGCAAGAGTAGTCATAATGCTAATGCTACTAGTATGCAAATATGTAGAATGTTTTGATTTCGAAGTTAAATCCAAAAGGAAGTTGTTGAATTTTGGAAGACGCTTGTTACATGGAATAGAGAGTAAGCAATGTAGTGTCAGTAAGTTTATGTAGACTACTATTAGGATTATACTAACACGACTCGGAACAAAACGAATGATGATTTTGCATTCAGTGTAATGAAGATAATTGTGTTCCAGTCGGGATTTCGATTCTATGACGCGGCATTCAAATGTTAGAGAACGTTGGTGTTAGACAACAAAAATTGACATGTAGTAATAATTCAGTATTGTTGGAAGTTAGGAACGGACTTTGCTGTTGGCGATTCCGGCACCATTACTGTAGTCCGTTCCAAGGACACATGTCGTTATTTGATTCAACATTTTATTTTACAGTATTGTCGTTAACATGATTTCATATTTTGACCAACAATCAGCATTAGTGACCATACGTTTATGTGTATTTTATGTTATGTTTTTATTTTTTATTATTTCAATTACATTATTGTTAATCCATTACAGTCATAAATAAAATATAAAAATCTACAATGTACATTGTATACGCATACAGTTTGTACGATCGACGTTGATGGATGGAATATGCATCAACGCATATGGTAGTCTTGGGGCAGGGGTGGTATTCACAAGTATGTTAAGGGATAACTTATATATTAATATTTTCAATCTCAACTGATGTATATGTAACAGATCCTTGTTTCTGTGGTCCAATTATATGGTGGTGTTGCAATCGGACTCAGTCTGTGGGACTTGAGTGCGATTACATACACTGCAATGATATAATGGTGGTGTTGTATTTATTGTGCTGGTCCTCAATGTGGTCGTATAGTGGTAGTATCCAATAAGTATAATATAAGTAAATAAATGACTAACTATACATAAATAACGACACCAAGTTACATGAACAGTATTTAATTAGGTCCTTAGATTTTACAACATTATAATGCAAAGGAATTACGTACACTTATTTACAGATTCAACTCAATATTTTAGTTATCGAACAATTAATAAGCCTGAATTAAATGGGTTATATATACGACTAGTTTGCTGGGATTCAACTACACTGGGAGTCATATGAAATATTCTTATGACATAAACGGACATAAAAAGTCTGTATCCAAGATAACAGACGTTCGTTCCAATGAAATATTCTTTGGAAGAATTAGGTGAAGCCTAAGCTTCGTTGGCTACTACTGACCTGACAGTCAGCTAACCAGTGCAATGAGTAGAGTAGGAAACTGGTCTTATATAGCAATAAAATGGGTTGAAAGGTCAGACAAATCACTTCAACCAATGAAATATAAATGTAGTGATTATAAATGCTTCAGTGATTTGTCTACCTTTACCCAATGATACATGTAGTATACAAAAGCAATAAGTTTAAAGTACAGGACAACTTAGTCCTACTACATATACATCAACTAAACGAGAAAATCAACATTATCATTATTACCTAGTTTAGAAGCATTATATTATGTTTCGCTTCTTGGGAAATAAGTGCATCTCAATATTTTAACTCAATTCAAAATAGTAAAGTGTTCCCTAAATATGTTTGTGAAACTCGGTCCAGGAATATTATGTTCTAGACTACTATGGGGCTGGCATTAACGGTATCCATCAACTGTGGAAAAGGTATCTATGGCTTCCAGTTAACCTAGCAATACTGGTTGATGGTGAATTCCAATAGACTGGACAGCAATGCAGATGAAAGGGTTCACTTCAAACCAAAGAGTTTGTCGATAGGTGACACGAAGAACATGTCACCATGGATATACGTGTTGATTTAATAATGCGCTCAGAACACCGGGTATTCAAACAAATCATAAGTTTTATGACTAATGCAAATATAACAGCAGGAATTGTTAGTAAACAAGCAAATGTTGGAATGATCGACACCAAATGTTACACGGTAACACTTTACAAGTCTCTTATGTACTTGTTCCTTGTTGACAACATTATGGTAAGCTATTTAAACATGAGCACAATACTAAACCATCGATCTGATACAGCTGTGTCAATAGTTGCTGGTACTGATGATAGAACGCCACAAGATAAACAACGACGCAAATAGCTATTTTGTCAGCGCTTTTATTTGAACAAGCGACAACACCCGACACAAATATGAATAACATCAAGTGATTTGTCATTACACTTAACGGATGGCACTGGTCTGTCATAAAATATATACTGTTCAATGTACAGAGAAGTAGTCACTTGATATTTATATTTTCGGTATTGGCGACAGACGTTCAACTGCAAGTATCATATTCAGTTTTTTGTAATCATTGACATTTATTATCATTGGAACTAGGTTTGTATATGAGAGAGATCAAGTATACATATATGACATCACTTCTACACGAAACCTCTTTAAGTTTATATCGTAATGGCACATGGTTAGACAAAAAACTAAAATATGAGTTGCTCATATGCCTGTTTGAACAGCCTTCTGTTTCCATCGTGCAGCAACAAATCAATTAGAGATTAGTTATGAGTACATGTAGTTATAGGGGATGCCTCTTTAACATATGAATAAATAAGGATGATTTAAATGTGCTTCTTCCAACGGTACGTGCAGTTCTAGTTCTTATTCCCTGGTGGTTTCTATAACTACTGATATGCTTAGTAGTTTATACATTCACTTCTCTAACTTTGGTTAAGGTCAAAGAACAATTATATCCTCCTGACTAACAAACGATTAAGTGTCGTAGTGCAAATTATGTAATCAAACAATGAGCCAAAATAAGTTTCTACCTGAACTATTGTAAGCCCAACGTGCCAAAACCATCGTATTACACAACAAATATATCAGACAACAAAACCTTGCGTGTGTTCTCAAATTAAATACTAATTACGTTTCCTTGTCGTGAAAATGTTCCATGCAATAATATTTTCTGAAGTATATTACAGTTTGATTTTTTATGTTTACAATTGCTTGCAAAAACGTTGGAACTAGATCTACGTCACTGGCTGGATACAACTATACGGCACAAAGCTACAAGGTTTACCTTTTCCAGCTGTTGGAGAGGTTCCATATATAATTGCCAGTCGATGGCATTGATGGCTTTATTAATGCTTTATTATTGTCCATTACATACATTTCATTTAGAGATAGTAAACCTGAGTTCATACTGAGTTTAAACAGGTCAGTGAATAGTGTTAAATGAGCCAATTATGTTATTACTATTATTATTGATATTATTATTACTGTTATTTTAGTTATAACTAATAGCATATGTGTTTAAAATCCTATCAATTTAATTTATCTATGACGTTCGAATAGATCATTCTAAATTGTGACATTTTCATACTAAGAAAAGTGTTCAGTTTTATGTTACTCTTCCTTCGTTATTCGTCTGTGAGCCAGGAACAATTTATTAGAGCAATTATGAGTGTCCCTCCCAAAACTTCCCTCAAGACTCTTCGATTCGCCCAGCAGCCAAGGCTGGGCTAATCTTACTGAGTGACATATTTTCGAAAACTTCTTACGAGACATCAATGCCAATGTTATTATTTGTCATTTTTGTACAACGCTAAATAGTTTGCATAAACTTACATTGGAGTCTGAGCTTGTTCAATTGTTTTTGTTCCTACAGGAGTTTACCTACTGCTACATAAATGTATTCCTGACAGTGCCTTCACATACATATTCCAAGGAAGTATCGTCACTCATGGTAAATGTACGAATGTGCATTTTTAGTTTGGGTTATTTTATAAATGCAGTCACTATAATTACTAATATATACAATCATAATTATAAATAATTTGTTACTGAATAAAATGGAGGCCAAAAATGGTACTTGGTCGAACGAGCATATATGGCCAAACAGGTTTCAAATGTACATTGAATATCATACATTGATAATACCTGAAAGGAGAATTGGTGATATAACTTTTGATAAATGACCTAAATAAAAGGGTACACTCATTCGTCAAGGCATGGAGCTAAGACAAACACCGTCCGTGTTTGTCATTATTGGCACCATGTACATTCATTGCCAGTATGTACGGTTCCATTGTAATAGAACTCATATTTCAAGATGGCAGAATATTTTCATAAATACTTGGAAATTGTATTTGTCATCCCCGAAAACCCAGCGGTGACTCCACTCCAAGGGTGTATGAAGCAAGTACAGGAGCAGAGTGTCGCCTGGGTTTTCGAGAATGTTATTTGTTATCATTAAACAATTAGTTAGTAGTCACTTTAATTATTCAAGCGCCTGTCTGAAAGAAACCATCATTCAATAAATTCAATAAACACAGCGCCTAGCCACCCACGCAATAGACAGAGCGTACCTACATTACATAAACATTTGAATAAATAAACTTGATTATACCAAGTTTCCTAAATGTAATTCTCCCAATGGTACTTGCAGTGGCAGTTCTACATTCCTTGAGGTTTAAATACTGGTACATTTACTAGGCAGTATCGTTCAAAATTGGAAATAATTTGAATAAGCGATACGAAAACTGTTCAATGCATGTATAGTTGAGATCAAACGGATGAACTAACGTAGATATAGCAAGTGATGTTGAACAGATCTAAGATCGATCCGGGAATGAAAAGGCCTGAAGAAACAAGTCTATCAACATATGTTACTGTGCAACGTCATTGATCAATATTTGATGTATGTGTATCTCAGTTCCTACCTCCGAATAAAGAGTGTTGTTTTAAAGGAGACGGATCTCTAAATGTAACTTACGTGTACAAGTTGTGAAGTAATTCCAAACTCACACGTCATTATTTATTTTAACAGTTGATCGATTCAATAACTGTATACATTGGACTAGATCTATCACGTCGATGAAATTTCAGTAAAATCTTCTCGAAATATTCCGCTTGCTAATTGGTTACTCCATCAGCATGTCGGCTAATGATTTGTATAACATACGTATATAGAGGTTGAGAGTACACTGTGAAGTGTAAGGGAGTCCCTGTACTGTTACTTATTTTAGATCTATACAGACATTGTTTATCAGTAAACTACACAATTCAATAAATCTTAACGTTTTGTGATAAGGAAACTGATATTTATACCCTCTCTTGTATCAGTGTTCTTCAGCATTGATACTTAGCATTCTAAACTTTTTGTGGTCGTAGACTATACATATATTCCCCGTTACATTCTGTTCAATGAAGCTGCTATCTCTTATAATGCACTTCACCGTCAGTTTGTTATTTCACTGATATAGGTCTATCCGCTCTTACCTTTTATCGAAGTGGTATATTGAAGTTTTCAACCTACCTACAAACACGTTACATTCTGCTTCCGAAGTTTTGACAATATTTCACATTTGTTTCTTGCATATCGTTAATCAAGTTGTAATGTTGATACGCTAATCTGATGCTGATATCTGCGTTATTTTGTAGATCATGACATAGTTGTCACAGGTACAAATCTACGTTTTAGTAGCTCACAAGAAAACAAAATACTCTCGGAGAGCCGTTGTCCGTACGTTGTGGTTAAATCATGGAACAGAACAAACCTAGATGAAATAATAGTCCTTATTAAATGATAAAACGAGAAGTAAATGACTAGAGTTATTGATTCTGCCAGATAAGCCTCGGTTTGATGATACAACATAATTATTTATTATCAAATCTTTCAAAATATTCGAGATTTGTTAATTCCTGGCATACAACGGAACTTTGTTTGCTTAACTGAGATCTCTAACATAGTTTGTTCGTTAAATTTTCTAGTCAGTTCCGGTCCAGAAACACATTTTTCTTTTGTGTTTGATTACATCATAAGTGAACCGATCACCTGATTGCTTGATTGCTTGACTGCTTAAATTAACACAGTTTCTGAACGTATGCGTTTCTCCTCCTTTATTTCAATGTATCTGACGCCACGCTTTTTAGAGCACATTTTATTATATCTTTTCACTCATATGCTCTTTTATAACAGTTGCTGAAAAAAATAACCATATAATTATTGTTATGGCAATAGTTTTTTCTATGGCTACTTGGAAATCAAGTTTCTTGTTCAAGATGGGACGCTGGTAGTCAATAAATCTAGAGAATGCAGATAAAAACAAAAGATATTAAAATTGACAAGAGCGATGCAATAATTACTTGAAATTTTCACTTTTTTTATTACTTCCAGTGAGTCTAGTCGTCTCCACCCAATTGTTTTCATTTTTCTCTTTGATTGTACCATTTTATTTAATATGAAATACAAACGTCAGTTATGCTTCCTGCAGGCACCACTTTCAAACAAACCTTCTTTTTCATTCCGCATCTGCTGCTTCTGTTGAGCACTTGATCACTACTGCCTTCCCTGGGAATATGTTTTTTATCTTGACATGATTTAATGGGAGTCCATTTGTAAATATTATACTCGATCCATTGCTAAATGTGTATACTGCTTAAGAAATCAGTGATTGTGAAGACTTTTAAGTTAATCAAACATATCTTCTTCAAAGACAAGAACCATCTGTCACCGCAGAGAGGTAGCAGATATATTACAAACTATAGTCTGAACCAGGTACCAAAAGCTACTGACCCAGATAGAGACGTTCATGAACTTAGATCAATCGATAATGAATTAACTGAAGTGAAAATTGGTGATAAGGTTAATGACAAATCGGAACTGGATGACGTTGGATCTGCGTGAGGTGTTGAATCTAACACGGAAGTAGAAAGGCGGCATTTAACTAAAACTGATCGATCACTAGCATTATTGCCGGAATCCAAAAACGGTCTGTGTAATAGACAATTATCATATGACAGTATCAACAGTGCACATAAGTCTCGCGAGGAGTTGATAGAAACTGCAAAAGCAAAACCGAAGACAAGAAAGATAAGTCTACCGGCAAACTTGTTTTCTAAGTGATCTACTGATTTGTTTTCTAAGTGATTGGTGTAAATGAATCAAAAAAGGAACTCACCTGCAGGAAGTGTAGTCACAATGTTAATGGTACTAGTACGCAAATATGTAGAATGTTTTGATTCCGAAGTTAAATCCAACAAGAAGTTGCTGAATATTGGAACAAGCATGGAACATGGAATCGAGAGTAAGCAATGTCTTTAAGTGTTATGAAGACAACACTTAGGATTATACCAACACGAATCTGAACTAGGAAAAACAAAACGAATGATGTTTTTTGCATTCAGTGTAATGGAAATAATTGTGTTCCAGTCGGGTTTTCGATTCTATGACGCGGCATTCATATGTTAGAGAATGTGGGGGTTAGACAACAAAAATGAACATGTTATAATTCAGCATTGTTGGAAGTAAGGAACGGAGTTTGCTGTTGGCGATTCCGGCACCATAACTGTAGTCCGTTCCAAGGACGCATGTCGTTATTTGATTCAACATTTTCAATAACAGTATTTTCGTTAACATGATATCATATTTTGACCAACAATCAGCATTAGTGACCATACGTTTATGTGTATTTTATGTGTATTTTATGTTATGTTTTTATTTTTTATTATTGTTAATCCATTACAGTCATAAATAAATATAAAAATCTACAATGTACATTGTATACGCATATATTTTGTACGATCGACGTGGATGGATGGAATATGCATCAACTCATATGGTAGTCTTGGGGCAGGGGTGGTATTCACAAGTATGTTAAGGGATAACTTATATTTTCAATCTCAACTGATGTATGCATCAACTAAACAGGAAAATTAACATTATCATTTTTACCAAATTTAGAGGCAATATATGATGTTTCGCTTCTTGGGAAATTAGAGCATCTCGATATTTTAACTTCATTCAAAATAGTAAAGTGTTCCCTTGATATGTATGTGAAACTCAGCCCAGGCAAATAATGTAAATTTATGTTCTAGACTACTATGGGGTTGGCTATGCCTGTATCCTGCAACTGTGGAAAAGGTGCTAGCGGCTTCCAGTTAAACCCTGTAATACAGATTGATGATGAATTCCAGTAGACTGGAAGTTTCCATTAATGACAGGAATGCACAACAAACCAACGGGTTTGTCAATAAGTGGCATCAAGAACATATCACCATGGATATACGTGTTGATTCAATGATGCGCTCAGAACACAAGGTATTCAAATAAATCATAAGCTTTATGACAAATGCAAATTCAACAGCAGGAATTGTTAGTGAACAAGCAATTATTGGAATGAGGGGCACCAAATGTTACACGGCAACTATTTACACGTCCCTTCAGTTGTGAGCTTGTTCCTGTAACAGCGATACAATGACAACATGATGGTATACAATGTAAAACATGAGCACAACAGTAAACCATCGATCTGATACAGCTGTGTCAATAGATGCTGACACTGATAATGGACAGCCACAAGATAACCACGACGCAAATAGCTATTTTGTCAGCGCATTTATTTGAACAAGCGACACAAGCCGACACAAATATGAATAACATCAAGTGTATTTGTATTTTACTCTTACGGATGGCACTGGTCTGTCATAAAATATATACTGTTCAATGTACAAAAAGTAGTCACATCAGATTTATAAGATCATTATTGGCGACAGACGTTCAACTGCAAGAACAATTCAGATGAAGCGTAATCTATCAGACATATTCTGTGTTTTATAATCATTGACATTTATTATCATTGGAACTAGCTTTCCTATATGCGAGAGATCAAGTTTAAATATATGCCATCACTTCTACACGGAAGCTCTTTAAGTTTATATCGGCATGGCACATGCTTAGACAAATAACTAAAATATTAGTTGATCACCTGTCTGTTTGATCAGCCTTTTGTTTCCATCGTGACCAAAAACAATTAGAGATAACCATAACTACCGATACAGTTTGTACATGCACTTCTCCTACTTTGGTAAAGGTCAAGGAACAAATATACCCACCTGACTAACAAACGATTAATCGACGTAGTACAAATTTTGTAGTCAAACAATGAGCCAAAGACGAGGACGAGTCAAAGTCAAGAATCAAAGTTTCTACCTGAACTGATGTAAGCCCAACGTGTCAAAATCATCGTATTACACCAACAATATGTCAGACAACAAAACATTGCGTGTGTTCTCAAATAAAATACTAATTACGTTTTCCTAGTCGTGAAAATGTTGCCTGCAATAATCTTTTCTGAAGTATATTACGGTTCAATTTGTTAATGGTTACAATTGCTTAAAATAATTCTATGCCATACGTACGAATACGCAAAAACGATGGAACTAGATCTACTACATTGGCTGGATATCACCGTACGGTACAAAGCTACAAACGTCGTTACCTTTCCCAGCTGTTGGAGAGGTTCCATATTAAATTGCCAGTCAGTGGCATTTATGGCTTTATTATTGCTTAATTATTGTCCATTACATAGATTTCATTTCCAGATAGTAAACAGGAGTTCATTCTGCGTTTGAACTAGTCAGTGAATATCGTTAAACGAGCCAATTATGTTATTACTATTCGGTTATTTAAGTTATTTCTAATCGCAAATGTGCTTAAACCCTTTTAATTGTGTGTATCCGTTACGTTGGAATAGACCATTCAGAATTGTGAGATTACTACGAAGGGTGTTAGCTCATCTGTCAATTAGTGGTGTTTCTCTCCATTCGTTGTTCGTTATTCAAGCATTTATTTTTTTCCCTTCCCAAACTTCCTACAAGACTCGTCAATTCGTCAAACAGCACAGCAGCCTATGTCGGGCTTTTTTCAGTGAGTAAAAACGTGATATTTTCAAGACCTGCTAAGGAGACAACAAGGCCACTTTAATATTTGCCATTGTACAACACTGAATAGTTTGCATATACTTACATTTGAGCTTGGGACTCGGTTGTGCGATATTAAGTCAGCATGTTCCTCTAGTTCAATTTCCACCTACTGCTACATAAATGTATTCCTGACAGTGCCTTCACATACCCGGTACATGTTCCAAGGAAGTATCTTCACTCACGATAAGTGTACGAATGTGTTAGGGCAAGTTAATAATAAAATTATGGTGAGTTGGGTTCTTTTATAAATGAAGGTACAATAAGCTCTACCATATAAAATCATGGACATCAATAATGTGTTTCTGAATATATTGGATGCCACACGTGGTAATTAAGCAAACGAGCAAACACAGTTTGGCCGCACAAGTTTCAAGTGTAAACAGACCATCATACATTTATGTTACCTGAAAGGAGAATTAGTGATATGACTTTTGACAAATGTCCTAAATATAGGGACAAATTCATTTGTCAGGGCATGGAACTATGTTCGTGTTTGTCATTATTGACAGCATGTACATTCAATGCAAGTATGTTTGGGTCCATTGTAATAGAACTCACACAAAACCCAGCGGTAACTCCACTCTAAGGATTGATGTTATGAGGGCAGGAGCGGACTGTCGCCTGGGTTTTCAAGAATGGTATTTGATATATAGGTATCATTAAAAAAGCAATGTTAGCAGACACCTCCGTTATTCAATAACCTGTCTGAATTAAACCAAATCAAATTAAATACAGTAAACGCAGCTCCCAGCCACTCATGAAGAAGGCAGAGCGTACCACCCTTACACTAACACTTGAATAAATAGACACGATTTTAGCAGTCGTCCTAAAAATGCTTGCAATGGCAATTTTTAATTCCAGGTGGTTTAAATACTAGTACATAATATTTTGACTATAAAGGGCCGTTAAAATTGGATTGAATTAAAAGATTTTTATAATACATGTATAGTTGAGATCAAACGGATGCACTAACGTAGATATAAAAAAGGTGTTGAACAGATCTAAGAGAGATCCGGAATTGAAAAGCCTGAAGAAACAATTCTATCAACATATGTTTCTGTGTAATGTCATTGATCAATATTTGATGGAGGATGTTATGTCAGTTCCTACCTCCGAATGAAGAAACTTGTAAAGGAGATAACTCCACTAATGTAATCTACGTGTTCCAGTTATGAAGTCATTCCAAACTCTCATGTTGTAATTTATTTGTGCAGTTCATCGATTCAACAAAAGTGTATACATTGGTCTAGATCCATCATGTCGATGAGATTTTGCAAACTCTTCTCAGAATATCCAGCTCGCTAATTTGTTCCCCCATCAACACGTCGACTAATGATATTAATAGCTGATCTAGAAGTTGGAAGTTTATCTTTAAAGTAATACTGTAAAGTGTAATGGCGTCCCGGCAGTCTATATATTGTCACTTATTGTAGATCTACACAGATATCGTCTATCAAATCGTAGAAAGTATATTTTGATAACTTCTTCACGTTTTGTGATATATTAACTGACATTCAAGCCCTCTTTTATATCAGTTTACCCAGGTTTGATACTAAACTAGCCTTTTCTTGATGTTAGTCAAACATATATCCCCGTTACATTCTAGCTGTTCCATGAAGCTGGTATCTCGTATAATGTACTTATTCGTCGGTTATATATGTTGTTTATCTCTGTTGCAAATGAATCCCCTGTTACCTACTAACAATGTCGTATGTTCAAGTTTATTGTTTTACATCAATTTCTATAGGACAGCCTTCACATAAACACGTCACATTCAGCATTCCAAGTTTTGACAAGTGTACACATTTGTTTCTTGCACATCGTTAATCAACTTGCAATGTTGATATTATCAATCAAGTGTTGATAGTTGTATTGGTTTGTTTATTATGTAGCTCGTGTAATTTTTGAGAAGCATAATCTACTGTTGATAATTGCACAGTTTTGTACACATCGTGTAGATCATGCTATAGTTGGCACAGGTGATAATTTACGTTTTTAGTAGCAAACCTCAGTACAAGGTACTAAGTGAGAGCCGGTGTGATCGATATGTGTCTGTCACGAGACTTTACCAGCGTATGGCTTTATTTGGGTCTTCAACCGATAGAAATAATAATCACTAGGGCGGGACCAGTTTGTTAATAAGAAATTTGAGAACCGTCTCAATACGAAATATAGCAACAAGAAGGTCAATGGCAGTATCGAGGGTTGCTTACAAGATTAATATTGTTACTGATTATTAAAAAAGAAGACATACGGAATTCTTGCAGGTAACCCTCGATACCGCCAATTACCTACTTTTTATTATACTAGAATAAAATATTGTTATTCAAAATTTGGAAACACTGTTGCAGACCTGACTTGAGTGAATGTAGTCATATAGATTATTGTTATTTGCTAATGACATTTAATAGATTATTCCTCTACTTGCCAGTTTTGCGCTGTCATAAAATAAGTTTATACAACCTCAGTACAATTTCTTGGAATGATTTTCTATTAAATAAAACATGATTACATATAAACTGTCCGTACATTCTGGTAACATCATGGAACAGAACGAACCTACATGAAATAATAGTCCTTATTAAATGATAAAACGAGAAGTAAATGACTAGAGTTATTGATTCTGTCAGATAAGTCCCGGTTTGAAGATACAACAGAATTATTTATCACCAAATCTTTCAAAATATTCGAGATTTGTTAATTCCTGGCATACAACGGAACTTTTTTGCTTAATTGAAATCTCTAACATAGTTTCGCTCGTTATATTTTCTAGTCAGTTCCGGTCCAGAAACACATTTTTCTTTTGTGTTTGATTACATCATAAGTGAACCAATTAACTGATAACCACGACGCAAATAGCTATTTTGTCAGCGCATTTATTAAAACAAGCGACACCAGCCGACACAAATATGAATTACATCAAGTGTATTTGTATTTTACACTTAACGGATGGCACTGGTCTGTCATAAAATATATATTGTTCAATGTACAAAAAAGGAGTCAAATGAGATTTATAGTATCGTTATTGGTGACAGACTGCAAGTATCAATTCAAATGAAGCGTAATCTATCAGACATATTCAGTGTTTTGTAATCATTGACATTTATTATCATTGGAACTAGGTTTCATGTCATCACTTCTACATGAAACCTATTTAAACCACATGCTTAGACAAATAACTAAAATATGAGTTGCTCAACTGACAGTTTGATTAGCCTTTTGTTTCCATAATGCATCAAACATCAATCAAAGATACTCATAACTACTGATATACTTAGTAGTTAGTACAGGCGCTTCACTAACTTTGGTAAAGGTCAATGAACAAATATGAATAACAAACGATTAATGGGGGTAGTACAAATTATGTAGTCAAGCAATTATCCAAAATAAGAGGACGAGTCAAAGTCAAGAACCAAACCGTCTAACTGAACTAATGTAAGCGCATCGTGTCAAGATCACCGTATTACACCAACAATATATCAGAAAACAAAACATTGCGTGTGTTCTCAAATAAAATACCAATTACGTTTTCCTAGTCGTGAAAATGTTGCCTTGAATGATTCAAGCTGACGTATATTACAGTTGGATTTGTTTATGTTTACAATTGCTTGAAATAATTGTACGAACTGTTGGAACTAGATGATTACATTGGCTGGATATCACCGTACGGTACAAAGCTACAAAATAATGTTTTTACCTTTCCTAACTGTTGGAGAGGTTCCATATTTAATTGCCAGTCAGTGTCATTTATGACTTTATTATTGCATTATTATTATCCATTACATAGATTTCATTAGTCTGTCTAACATACCCTATGTTTAGATAGACAACTCATCAATCTACTCTTTTCTCATGAAATTATTTCCCTTTGCACCCTCAAACATAGGGTCTGTTCAACTTGGTGTTTCAATATCGCCTATATTGTGGTGATTGAACTTATCCTAAGGTCAAACAATTACAGCTGATAATGATCTAGTTATGTGAGTTGGTCAGCCTAGAATATTTATGGTTCTTGAACAGTACTTTAAACATTATGCCCAGCTGTGATAAACCCTCAATTTCTAGGGAATTTCTAGATGTTACAAGATAAGAGAAAGAAACTTTGCTTAGTAGCGAGTGTTGTATAATCTAAAGATGAAAGAAAGAACTATCAGGCCCAGAATATAATTTAACTCAAACTTAAAACAGGTCGGGTGGCTTTTTACTCCTTTTTAGCTCATCATAGACTTGGTAAGATATACAATGAAATGGACTCCCGATGCTACAGAAAACGTATTCGCATGAATTTGTACACAGGTTATAAACATAAAAGTATCAATAAATATTAATCATTTTGTACAATGCATGATTACTGACAACTGTTTAAATAATTTTTAAAACAGTCCGTGGAACAGATATAATAATGAGAATTTAAAATAAGTGTTTTTCCTATAAAATGATTTTTTATATGTCGTTCATATTTATATATTTTATTTGGTAATTTTACATCAGAAATATTGGTTCGTACCAATAAATAAAAATGGTATTACATAATTCAAATTTATTAGTTAAGATGTTTTGACAAAAAGATTTGGGCCATAGAATAAGCATATGGTGTAAAATAAATTTGTAATAATCTATTGTAAAAAATATAAATGGTGAAGAAATAGTTTTCTGTACTTTCTCTGAGTTTCTATTTTTCCTGACGAATAAAAACATGAAACTTGTATCTCGACTCACACATGTGTTGACCGTATGGTCATTTGATTCTTATCTCATTCTGTAGGAGAAATTTGTTGATGTTTAAATACTTGTGGTCAGGAAGCTAATGGTGTAACGGTTGCGCTAGGATATCAGATTACAAGAGGCTTACAGAGTTTACCAGACTAGATAATCAAGCCCAAAATAAAATCTAGCGAAAATTGAAAAATGTTATGCTATTTGATTGATAAAATATATTATCTAGTCGGGTGGCCAGACTAAGATTTCATTTACAGATAGTTAACCGGGGTTCGTTCTGAGTTTAAACAGGTCAGTGAATAGCGTTAAACGAGCCAATTATGTTATTAATATACTGTTATTTAAGTTACTTCTAATCCAAATGTGTTTAGAATCCTATCAATTTTGTTTATCTATGACGTTGGAATACATCATTGTATATTGTGACATTTTGTTACAGAATAGATCTTTCTAAATGTTGAGCTTTTCATAGTAAGAACGGATGAATTAGTTTAAACAGTATTTTATTCAATAACTTTTTTACAACATGTGGCAATCAAATACACGCTATGAAGGATTGTGAAACAAGTTTGAAAAAACTTATATAAATCCCGCTCCTTTAACGGATGAATTAACGTAGATATATAGCATGGTGTTGAACAGATCTAAGAGAGATCCGGGAATGAAAAGGCCTGAAGAAACAATTCTATCAACATATGTTTCTGTGTAACGTCATTGATCAATATTTGATGGAGGATGTTTTTATCTCAGCTCTAACATTGGAGTAAAGGGTCTTATTTTAAAGGAGATAACTCGCTTAATGTAACTTACGGGTACAGGTTGTGTATTTTACCAAACTCACGCGTCATTATTTATTGTATTAGTTGATCGATTCAATAACTGTATACATTAGTCTAGATCTATCAAGTCAATGAAATTTCAGTAAAATTTTCTCGGAATTTACCACCGGCTAATTGGTTACTCTATCAATACATCGGGTAATAATCTGTACAGTAGATATAGAGATTGGAATGTTATCTTGAAAGTATCACTGTAAAGTGTAATGGCGTCCCTGTAGTCAATGTAGTGTCACAAATTTTCGATCTATACGGATATTGTTTATCAAACAGTAAACTCAACATTTTGATAATTTCTCCACGATATCACTCATAAGGAAAGTGATTCCAATGCCTTCTCGTATATCAGTTTCTTCAGTATTGATACTAAACTAGCCTGATATCGACGTGAGCCACACATATATCACCATTTCCTTATGTGCCATGAAGCTGTTATCTCGTATAATGCACTTCATTGTCAGTTTGGTACTTCTCTGTTGTAGGTTCGTCCCTGTTACCTTCTCACAAACGCGTATATTTAAGTTTTTAACGCTTTACATCAATTGTTGTAAGACAGCCTACCCATAAACACGTCTCATTCTGCTACCAATGTTTTGACAAGATTACATTTTGTTTCTTGCACATCGTTAATCAATTTGCAATTTTGATACTGTTCATGATATGTCTCTCATGGCATATTCTCACATGTGTCAGTCTACGTTTTAGTTGAGAATCCTCTCTGTATTAAAAATAGCAACAACAATGTCATTTGCAGTATCGAGGGTTGCCAACAAGATTGCTGTAACTGCTTATTTTTTAAAGAATGACATACGGAAGTCTAGTAGGTAATACAGTAGAACCCCGCTAATGAGACCACCATCCGTTCTTTCTGAAAGTGGTCTCGATAGCGGGGTGGTCTCATTAGCGGGGAAGACCACTTTGGGTGTTTATCAGTGGGATATTTTTGTTTGTAAGTCATGAAATAATAAATTATATGTGTGTTAAAAATGTGTTTTGTTCCTGTATTTTGAGTGTTGTGTATCAATGAAATTAACAATAATCAAGTTGTGCATATAAATTCTTAAAGAAGACAGATGAAAATAATCTTTTCTGTTGGTCTGGTATAAAATAATAAATTATAAGTGTGTTGTGTTTAGAATTTTTGTTTTGAATATTTTGATGTTTAAAACTTTAAATAATAAAGATATAAATCGTATGATAAACCATGACATGTGTGAATAAATAACTACACTAATATTATTTTTCAACATGTTATACTTAATGTATGTTGTGTAGTTTGAAAGGTTCAATATGAATAATTTTTCGAAATTAGTGCTATCCGAATACCACTCAACTTGAGATAATTATAAATTCTTCTACAATGGCTAAATGACTTGTATACTCGAAGCTTATTTCAGGTGAACAAAATTAAACAATTTATAATAAAATCACCTAGAATTTAACATCAAACACGTTGAATTAAGTTTCATTCATTTTCTTCACTTATCTTTTGTTTTGGACAATCTCGTGAGTAGTCGTAAATAATTAGCCCATGCAAATGGCCGACATGTGCAAATAAACAATTAAAAATTCTGTTATTACGACAATTAAGAGATTGACACAACATCTTGTAGACTTTAATTCTCCCTCTAATTGGATTAACATTGCCCTAAGGTGGTGATAATACAACCATGTCATTTTGGGGTAATATTCAGAGGTGTTGACAGTTTGTCCCGGTGGCGATTATGTAAACAATGACAGGTGTTTCGAGAGGTGTGAATACAACTGGTCGTAATTTCGGGGTTCAAATCTGCACAAATTGACCATTTGGTCGCATTACGGAATAGCGGGGTGGTCGTAATTTCGGGATTAACGACCATTAGACAAAGAAGGAAAAAATCCGTTCTTTCAAAAAATGCCCGTATTAGCGGGGTGGTCGTAATTTCGGGGTGGTCGTAAGGTGGGGTTCTACTGTACTCGATATGGCCACTTCTTACTAGACTAGACATACTAGTATTGTAATTCAATATTCGAAAACACTGACACAGACCTGAGATTACTTACACAGATTCTTGTGATTTGCTAATAACATTTTGTAGTCGTTGCGTTAATTGCTCTAATACGATCGTATTACAAATGTAGTCGGTTTTACACAGCCATAATATTTTACATCTTCAATGCAATATATTCTTGGAATGTTTTCTATCAAATAAAACTTGAAAACTATTAACTGTCCATGCATTCTGGTTACATCATGGAACAGAACGAACCTGGATGAAATAATAGTCCTTTTTAAATTATAAAACGAGCAGTAAATGTCTAGAGTTATAGATTCTGTCAGATAAGCCCCGGGTTGAAGATACAACAGAAGTATTTATTTTCGAATGTTAGAAAATATTTCTAGATTTATTAATTCCTGACATACAACGGAAAGTTTCGTCTCAATTGAGAATTCTGAATTAGTTTCCCTCGTAATTTTCTAGTCAGTTCCGGTCCAGAAACACACTTTCTGTTATTTTTGATTATATCACAAGTTTAACCAAATAACTGATAACATAGTACCACAGGTAGATGTATCATTTATACAGATTTTCTATCTTACAGAGATTATTTAATAAATGTATACATTTACAAAACAAAATCATTTTGTTGTATTCTTTCTCGATGAACGGTCATATTATGAGTTATGAGTTATCTGAAAGTGTAGCTTTTTACCATCGTAAGTTTTCGCAATGATTATGACGCTTAAAAAGCTGATAATGTGTTCTATCTTGCGTACGTAGGGTTTTATGACAGGTGCTAGAAATGTTGGAGACCCTGATATAGTTTCCGCTGTATAAACATCTAAAATGTTCTGGCAATAGTTTTGTAAGGTTAATTGGTAATCACTCGTCTTGTTCAAATCACCCATTTTATCAAAATTTGACTTTAGAATCTAGTTATCAATAAATCTGGAGAATGCAGACAAAAAAACAAAAGTAATTAAAATTGACAAGAACGATGCACATAAATCTCTTAATTATGTATTTATTGAAACTTTACTGTATTACTTTCACCGGGTACTGTTTCATTTTATCATAATATTGATTTCATCGTGATCATACCTGTCATACCGGTCAAATATTAAACACGAACATCAGTGACGTTTCCAACGGGCTTCACCTTCAAGCAAAAGTTCTTTTAGACATCTACTCTCTGTTGAGCGCAGCCGTCCCTGTCCAATTTGATGTTATCTTTTCTTTGATTATTCTTGATATATGCATCAGATTGTACCAAACTTGTGAAATGATATAAACAATATTATTATAGCATATACATTAATCCCAGAAATGATTGAGTATCATTCTTTGCATCATTGCAAATAACTAAATAAGGAAAATCAGTTTCATATGAATATAAGCGATGACAGAGTACATGTACTTCGGTGTGAGAGATAATGAATGTCTGTAGTTTGAACTACACACTACTGCATTAATCAGTTTAAAGAGCTTAAGTGGTGGAATAGTTCTATTTGCACCATTCGAAGGGAAGTTTCTGACAAAATATATGTATGTAAACATGTCTAAATATGTTGTTAAGAAGGTTGGATTACTTTTTACAAGATGCAACTTCTTCAATTACATCAACGCCTGTCTAGCAGAACATACTGCAACATACATTAATCCATATACTACAAACCAAACTAAAGTCATGCTGAAGTAACGGCAGTGCCTAGCCACTAGTCTGGCCACCCGACTAGATAATATATTTTATCAATCAAATAGCATAACATTTTTCAATTTTCGCTAGATTTTATTTTGGGCTTGATTATCTAGTCTGGTAAACTCTGTAAGCCTCTTGTAATCTGATATCCTAGCGCAACCGTTATACCATTAGCTTCCTGACCACAAGTATTTAACACTTCAACAAATTTCTCCTACAGAATGAGATAAGAATCAAATGACCATACGGTCAACACATGTGTGAGTCGAGATACAAATTTCATGTTTTTATTCGTCAGGAAAAATAGAAACTCAGAGAAAGTACAGAAAACTATTTCTTCACCATTTATATTTTTTACAATAGATTATTACAAATTTATTTTACACTATATGCTTATTCTATGGCCCAAATATTGTCAAAGCATCTTAACTAATAAATTTGAATTATATAATACCATTTTTATTTATTGGTACGTACCAATATTTCTGGTGTAAAATTACCAAATAAAATATATAAATATGAACGACATATAAAAAAGATTATAGGAAAAACACTTATTTTAAATTGGCATTATTATATCTGTTCCACGGACTGTTTTAAAAATTATTTAAACAGTTGTCTGTAATCATGCATTGTACAAAATGATTAATATTTATTGATACTATTATGTTTATATTGCAAAGGGTGCAAAGGGAAATAATTTCATGAGAAAAGAGTAGATTGAGGAGTTGTCTTTCTAAACATAGGGTATGTTAGACAGACTACCTAGCCACCTACACAAGAAACAGCCACAGAGTACAGCGTTCGATCCGTACATTTCGGCAAATAAACATAATTTCAAAAAATGTCATTTAAATGTGTTTTCAACCAAACGGTGAGTAGTTGCCGTTCTAACTTCCGGAGGTGTTAAATACTTTGAGAGTAGTAAAACTAGGAGGTAGCGCTCAAAAGATCCTGCAAATTGAAATACAAATACTAGTAACCTTTTACAATACATTGTACGATAGTTGTGATCAAACGAATGCTGTTTAACAGATCTAAGCGAGAGATCCGGGAATGAAAAAAGCCTGAAGAAACTTTTCTATCAACATAATTATGTTTATGTGTAACGTCATTGATCAGAATTTGATACTACAATTAACAAGAGTCATATTTCAAGGAGACGGATCTCTTAATGTAACTTATGTGTACAATATGTAAAGTCATGTCAAACTCACACGTCATTATTTATTTTAACAGTAGATTGATTCCATAACTGTATCCATTAAATTGGTCTAGATGAAACCTGCTAATCGGTAACTCCATCAACACATCGGCTTGTGATTTATACAGTAGATATAGAGGTTGGAATGTTATCTTGAAAGTTTTACTGTAATGTGCTACTGCGACCTTGTAGACTATGTATTGTCACTTATTTTAGATATATACGGATATTGTTTAGCAAACAGTAAACTCAACATTAGATTAATTTCTTCATGATCTGTGATAAGGAAAGCGATGCCCTCTAGTACATATATCAGTTTCCCCAGCATTGAAACTAAACTATCATTATATCGTCGAGAGCCATATATATACCACCATTAACTTATGTGCCATGAAGCTGTTATCTCGTATGATGCACTTCACTGGCTTTTTGCAACACCTCTGTTATTAGTTCATTCCTATAACCTCCCAACAAAGTTGGATATAGACGATATTAACATTTTACATCAATTATTTAGAGATAGTCTACCCAAAAACACGTTTCATTCTGCTTCTAGAGTTTTGACAAGATTACACTTTGTTTCTTGCACATCGTTAATCACGTTGCAATGTTGATACTGTAGTCTGCCATTGATAATTGCACGGTGTTGTTCATATTATGTCGCTCATGGAATAGTTGGCACCGGTGCTAGTCTACGTTTTAGTAGCTTTCCTCAGTACACGGTACTAATAGAGAGCGGGTATGATCGGTATGTGTCTGTCATGAGACTTTACAAACATAATGCTTTTGTATGGTCTTCTGTCAATCTTGAACTGATCGGAAAAAATTGCCACTAGGACGGGTCTTGTTTTCGCAATAGGAAATTTGAGAACCGTGTCAATATTAAATATAGCAACAAGATGTTCATTGGCAGTATCGAGAGTTGACCAAAAGACTGTTGTAACTGTTTATTATTAAAGAAGGACATACGGAGGTCTTGCGGGTCACCTACTTATTACTATACTTTTATATAATAGTGTGATTCAATTTTCAAAAACACCGTTGCTGACCTGAGCTTATTTGCCTGAATGTAGTCATACAGATTCTTGGTATTTGCTAATAACATTTTCTGGTTGTTACGTTAATAGATTATTGCTCTAATACGTCCGTAATTGCCGGTTTTGCACTGTCATAAGTTTTTACAAATTACAATTTCTGGAATATATAGAAAACTTTTAAACTGTCCGTTCATCCTGGTTACATCATGGAACAGAACGAACCTAGATGAAATAATAGTCCTTATTATATGATAAAACGAGAAGTAAATTACTAGAGTTATTGATTCTGTCAGATAAGCCCCGGTTTGGAGATATAACAGAATTATTTATTACCAAATCTTTCAAAATATTCGAGATTTGTTAATTCCTAGCATAAAACGGAACTTTTTTTGCTTAATCGAGATCTCTAACATAGTTTCGCTCGTAATATTTTCTAGTCAGTTCCGGTCAAGAAACATCTTTTTCTTTTGTGTTTGATTACATCATAAGTGAACCAATTAACTGATTGCTTGATGACTTGACTGCTTAAATTAACACAGTTTCTGAACGTGTGCGTTTCTCCTCCTTTATTTTAATGCATCTGACGCCACGCTTTTTAGAGCACATTTTTTCTATCTTTTCATTCATATGCTGTTTTATAACAGTAGCTGAAAAACTCCATAATCAATCAAAATGTTATGGCAATAGTTTTTTCTATGGGTACTTGGAAATCAAGTTTCTCGTTCAAGATGGGACGCTGGTAGTCAATAAATCTAGAGAATGCAGATAAAAACAAATGTAATTAAAATTGACAAGAGCGATCCAATAATTACTTGAAATTTTCAGTTTTCTCGATTACTTCCAGTGAGTCTTGTCGTCTCCACCCAATTGTTTTCATTTTTCTCATTGCTAGTACCATTTTATGTAACATGAAAAACAAACGTAAGTTATGCTTCCTGCATGCATCGCTTTCAAACAAAGCTTCTTTTTTCATGCATCTGCTACTTTTGTTGAGCACTTGATCACTACTGCCTTCCCTCTGAATATGTTGTTATCTTTAAATGATTTAATGAGTCCACTTGTAAATGTTTTACAAGTTATTGTTTTATTTGTATACTGCTTAGGAAATCAGTGATTGTGAAGCATTAACGTTCATCAAACATATCTTCTTCATTTACAAGAAGAGAGATAGCAGATACGTTACAAACTGTAGTCCTAACCAGGTACCTAAAGCTACTGACCCAGACAAGAATGTGCATGAACTTAGATCAATCGATTATGAATTAACTGAAGTGAAAATAGGTTATAAAGTAAATAACAAGCCGGAACTGGATGACGTAGGATCTGCGTGTAGTGTTGAATCTGACACGGAAGTAGGGAGACAGCTTTTAACTAAAACTGACCGACTAGCATTATTGCCGGAATCGAGAAACGGTCTGTATAACAGACAATTGTCTTACGATAGTATCAACATAAGTCTCGCGAAGAGTTGATAGAAACAATAAAAGCAAAACCGAAGACAAGAAAGATAAGTCTACCGGCAAACTTGTTTTCTAAGTGATTGGTCATTTTCAAGTGATTGATTTGTTTTCAAAGTGATTTATTTGGGTTTTTTCTACGTGATCGGCATAAAATATATCAAACATAGTAACTGGCCTACAGGATGTGTAGTCATAATACTAATGCTACTAGTACGCAAAGGTGCTTTGATTCCGAAATCAAATCCAATAAGAAAGTGTTGGCATGAGCTTGTTACATATAGTAAGCAATAGCTGCACCAGTTATGTAGACTTCTATTAGGATTATACTAACGATGTTTTAACAGTCGGGTTTACGAGTCTATGAAACGGAATTCATATTTGATGGAACGTGGGGTTAGACTACAATGATCAACAGTTAAATGTAGTTCAGCATTATTGAGAGTTACAAACGGACATTGCTGTTGGCGATTCCGGCACCATTACAGTAGTCCGCTCCAAGGACAAACGTCATTATGCTATTTTACATTTTCTATAACAGAATTGGCGTTAACATTATATCATATTTTGACCAACAATCAGCATTAGTGACCATACGTTTATGTGTATTTTATGTTATGTTTTTATTATTTTTATTATTTCAATTACATTATTTTTAATATTTCACAGTCATAAATAAAATATAAAAATCTACAATGTACATCGTATACGCACATAGTTTTAACAGTCGACGTCTTGTTTGTTGGATCTAGCCTTAAACCCATTGTGGTAAAACTTTAAAATGTCGTCTTGGGTCAGGAGTTGTGTTCATAAGTATCTTAAGGGTGAACTTAAATACTCTTACAATCGCAACTTTCCTTTAACAGTTTATGCATCAGCTATACAGGAAATCAATATTATCATTTTTTTCCAAGTTTAGAAGCATTATTTTTATGCAAAGAGCTACAATTATCACAAAGCAAATATGGGTGAGGTTGCGCTTCTTGTGAAATAAGTGCATCCCAATATTTGAACTTAATTCAAAATAGTAGTATGTTTGTGAACTCAGCCCATGCAAATTATCTTCTAGACTACTTTGTAGTTGGCTTTGCCTATATCCATCAATTATGGAAAAAATGTCACCGACTTCTAGTTAAACTTAGTAATGCTGATTGATGACGAATTTAAGTAAACTGGATGATTCCATTAATGACATGAATGTGGTTGAAATGTCTGACACCAAAATGAAGTTTTAAAAACATGTTTTCCCATAGGTAAAGAGTAAATTACAGACAGTTTTCTCTTGTTTTCTCAATCTATCGATTTGGTAGTTACGACCTTCTTGTTCTAATCGAGCGATATAATGTCTACATGTCGTGACATTAATTTTTTAGTAAAAGATGTCAATAACTCCACCTTTCGTGTCGGTCCATGTTGATGTCCGTGTGGTTTTGTCATAAAGTCTTCTCTCGAAGGTGCTCCTTGTATTTTCATCTTCACTACTTCGCTTGTATTCAAATTCAGTGATTTCATTTTGCCATCGCCTAGACCAGCACCTAAGCCCTATGATACGTACAAAAGACAATCGAACATAGGCATTATTTGCTTTATTTCTACTGATACCTTGCGCATTGAAACATTATATGTACCTCAACTCGGATTTGAACCTTGACTACCAGCGCACTAACCACTGAGCTACAGGGGCACATTTACAGTCATTCAGAGACTAGACTTTGTATGTGCGATTATGTAGACTCATGTTTTATTCGAACTAACAAGAAATTGACGATAAGTGGCATGAAGAACATGCCAACCCGGATATTTATGTATGCATATTGTATCAATGCGCACAGAATACCAGGTATTTGAACAAGCCATAAGCAGCAAACATAACAGCAAGAATTATGAGTAAACAAGCAATTATTGGAATGTTCGGAACAAAATGTTACACAGCAACCATTTACACATCTATTCAGTTGGATGATTGTTCCTGTAACAGTGATAAAATGATAACATGATGGCAAGCTATGTAAAACATGGACAAAACAAGTAACCATCGATCTGATACAGCTGTTTTAATAGATGCTGACACTAATAATGGGAAGCCACAAGATAACCACGACGCAAATATATATTTTGTCATCGCATTTATTTGAACAAGAGACACCAGCCTACACAAATATGACTAACATCAAGTATATTTGTATTTTATTCACAACGAATGACATTGGTCTGTCACAGGATATTTACTGTTTTATATAGCTACATGTGATATATCTTATCATTTTTGGCGACAGACATTCAACAATAAATTTCAGTACATATGAAAAATAATCAATCAGACATATCCAGTGTTTTGTAATCATTGACAGTGTTAATGCGTTCGGGTGCTCTCATTGGCACTTAAATTCTTACAAGAAGGCAATCGAGTTTACAAATTTGCCAATTATACAAAAACAATTGTAACCCCTTTTGGTTTGTATCCTAATGGTACATGCTGACTGACTAACTACAAAAATATAAATTGCTCTTTTAACAGCAGCATTTTGTCCTTACCAGGTACCAAAAAAATCAAATTAAGATCATAATTTTGGTGTCGATACATATACTAATTTGCACCGTTTGTTCATAACAACCACTGCACTCATAGATAAAAGTACGTGAATGCAAACGACTTCTACTTGTGCAAGGGTCCAACTACCAAGGACGGGCCAATGTAAAAAGTATATAATTATAGCCAAACAGGAGCCAAAACAAGAAGATTATTCAATATGAATATTTACAACGCAGTCGAGAAGCAAAGCCTCAACTATCAATGTCTCTAATACACTGGTATACACATCACATGCCATAATCATTGTATTTACACATTTCGTCAACCAATATATCAAACTACAGAAACATTGCGTGTGTTCTCAAATAAAATACTGATGACGTTATATTGTCGTGAAACATGTTGCCTGGAACGATTCTATCTGACGTATACCACAGTCTGATTGGTTTGTTTATTTTTTCTATTGCTTGAAATAATTAAGTACGTACGAAGACGCAAACAACGTAGGAATAAGATATACTACACGGGCTGGATACAACTATACGGTATAAAGCTACAAAATAACGCTGTTACCTTTCCCTGCTATTTAATGGCCAGTCAGAGACATTTCTGACTTAATAATTGTTTTATTATTGACCATTACATAGATTGCATTGACATATAGTAAAACAGGGTTCATTCTGAGTCTGAACAAGTCAGAGAATAGTGTTAAACGAGCCAGTTATGTTATTACTATACTGTTATTTAAGTTACTATCAATTGTAAATGTGTTTA
This sequence comes from Spisula subtruncata, assembly GCA_963678985.1. Taxonomy (NCBI): domain Eukaryota; kingdom Metazoa; phylum Mollusca; class Bivalvia; order Venerida; family Mactridae; genus Spisula; species Spisula subtruncata. The sequence goes on along the minus strand of OY787662.1, from coordinate 12,210,605 downwards.
AAACCCTATCAATGTTGTATATCCATGGCGATGAAATAGATAGTTCTAAATTGTGAGATTTCATACTAGGTCAATAATTTTTACCCCAAGAAATGTTCAGCTTTATCTTGGTGTTTTAGCTCACCTGTCAATGAGTGGGGTTGTTCTTCATATGTCGTCGGCCCGTGTGCCATCAACACTTTATTCCATCAATTATTCTTTTATGTCATCACTCTATCAATTATTATATTATTCCATGTTTTTGTGGTCAATGTAAGTAACTATTATTCCATGATAGTCCAAATTAATATACTTATTCCCAGAACCACTAGCATGGTTTTATGATTTGGTACATATGATTCTTTAGAGTCGTGATTGCATTAGTGTATGTTGTTTTCTCTACATGGCTTAAGTGCAGACAATGAATATATATTGATTATATTCCGCTCCGAAAAAGCAGCTCTTCCTCCAAGGTAAAAGAACATGAATGCGCCTGGTGTGACCCTCTCCCAAACTATTTTAAGGTGCATTGTAGGTTGTATAAAATTTTCTTATGGTGCATCATTATGTATCCCTCCAAAACTTTCTTCAAGGCTCGTAGATCCGCCACAAACTATACATTTTAAGGCCGGACTGATTTCCAGTGACAAATTTCCAAGACTTCCTTACAAGACCACAAAACCAATTTAAATATTCGCCATGCCCAACACTGAGCATTTTAAACATACTTACATTGAGGTTTATGAGTCGACTGTGTGAAATAGAGCAACCATGGAATCCTTGAAATAATAATAAAGTTAGTTACATTGGAGGTTACAAATCGTAAATAACTTAATGAGCAAACACGGTCTGGCCAAACAGGTTTCAAATGTACACGGAACATCCAGAAAGGAGAATTGGTGATATAACTTTTGTTAAATGTCCTGAATAAAGGAGAACACTCATTCGTTGAGGCATTAAACCATACTTCAGTATTAGAAAGTCGACTTCAGCCATAAGTTTCAAAATCTTTAAGAAATTGTTTGCCAAAACATTAGCAAGGTAATACTACATGTTTTTCAATTGTCACAGTCTATGTGACTGTGCATGTATGTGGGTAGTGGGAGGCATAAATGTCATTCTGACATCTCTTGTTTACTAGTACTAAAACTAGATAGGCAAGTTAAGCTTGGCCAATAGATTAAACCTTCAACTTTGTACGGTCAACATAACTGTACACTGCAGCTGGCAGTAAAAGTAAAGAGCGTGGATCCGTTTACATATACTTCAGTTTAGTCACTAAACTACTTCCCAAGCATACACAGTTTAGCCCCAGGCCTTCAGCGCTTACAGCGCTTTGATTATCATTTTTGCCACAGTGTATATTCACTGACAGCACATACGGAACCATTGTAATAGGACTCATATTTCAAGATGCAGACTGTTTTCATTAATACCATCAAACATATTACTTGATGTCATTAAACAATCAATGATAGTAGTCACCTCAATTATTAGCTGTCTGGAATAAGCCGCCATGTATCAAATGCAGTGCATGCATTGCATAGCCACCCACGCAAAAGACAGAGCGTACCAAACTTGCACTAACATTTGGATATACATTAACATGATTTTTTTTCACTCGAACTAAATGCACTTCTTCCAATGATACTTGCAGGTACAGTTCTTAATTCCTTGAGGTATAATTACTAGTACATTGACTAGGCAGACATCGTTAAATTATGTATTCGAAAAAACGATACGAAAACTTTTACAATGCATGTATAGTTGAGAGCAAACGTATTTAGTAGTAGGTAGATGTATAAGATGATGTTGAGCAGATTCAAGAGTGATCCGGGAATGAAAAAGCCCGAAGAAACAATTCTATCAACATATGTTTCTGTGTAAAGTCATTGATCAAATTTTGATGCACGGTGTGTTATCTCAGTTCCTACCTCTGAATGAAAAGTCTAGTTTAAAGGAGATAACTCTCCTAGTCAAACTCAGAAGTCATTCCAAACTCTCACGTCATTGTTTATTTTTACAGTTGATCGATTCAATAACTGTATACATTGGTCTAGATCTATCATGTCGATGAAATTTCAGTAAAATCTTCTCGGAATTCCCCGCTTGCTAATTGGTTACTCCATCAACGCGTCGGCTAATGATTTGTATAGTAGGTAAAGACGTTGGGATGTTATCTTGAAAGTTACTCTGTAATAGTCTATGTAGTGTCACATAACTCAGATCTATACGGATATTGTTTATCAAACAGTAAACTCTACACTTTGATAATTTCTTCGCGATATCTGATACGGAAAGGGATGCCCATGCACTCTAGTATGTCAGTTTCTTCAGTATCGATACTAAACTAGCCGTACATATATAACCATTACCTTATGTTACATGAAGCTAGTATCTCGTTTCTGTTGTAGGTTCATCCCTGTTACCTTCAAACAAAGTCGTATATACAGGTTCGTAACGTTATACATCACTTGTCGTAAGCCTACACATAAACACGTCTCATTCTGCTTCCAATGTTTGATAAGATTTCACTTTGTTTCTTGCACATCGTTAATCACATTGCAATGTTGATACGGTAATCTGCTAGTGATCATTGCACGATTGTGTTCATGTTATGTCGCTCATGGCATAGTTGGCACAAGTGCTAGTCTACGTTTTAGTACTAATGGAGAGCCGTTGTGATCGGTATGTGTTTGTCAAGTGACTTTACATAATGCTTTTGTATGGCATTCTTTCAGTCTTGAACCAATAGAAAAAATGGCCATGAAGGCAGGTCTTTTTTTCAAAAAAAAATTTGAGAACCGTCTCCATATTAAATATAGCAACAAGAAGTTCAGTTGCAGTATCGAGGGTTGCCCACAAGACTGTTGTAACTGCATATTATTAAAAAAGGACATACGGAAGTCTTGCAGGTAACCATCGATACGGTCAATGACCTACCTCTTGCTTCACTAGAATAAAATATTATAATTCAATATTCGATAACACCGTTGCAGACCTGAGATAACTTTAGTGAATGCAGTCACACATATTCTTGTTATTTGTTAATAACATTTCGTGGTTGTTGCATCAATACGATTCAATAGATTATTGCTTTGATACGTTTTTCTATCCTCAATGCAATTTCTGAAATGTTCGTATTAAAAATAACATGAACACCTATAAACTGTCCGTAGATTCTGGTTACATCATGGAACAGAACCAACCTAGATAAAATAATAGCCCTTATTGATATATTTGATAAAACGAGTAGTAAATGAGAGGTAAGGTAAAGTAAAGGTAAAGTTTGTTTATTATAGTGTCGTCCCTATCGAAAGGGCCAGTCAATTCTGACTTACGAGACACTTACGTATTATTCATGCATACAGTACCTTCCCAAATCCTTTCTCGTAATGCCGGGCGTCTGGCAGAGATGGGCCTACGGAAACCATTAATTTAACTAGCTGGCGGCTGACCAACCGGTCTCATCAGTTCCAGCACGGCTTCCACCGCGATTCGAACCTTCGACCTCCCGCTTCCTAGGCAGACGCCCTAACCACTCGGCCACGGTCGCGGTATGAATGTTCCCGGTTGAGCTTCCAAAACACTACATAGGACAGTTTAAAGAGCTTAAGTGGTGAAAAAAAGTTTATTTGTACCATTCGAAGGGAAGTTTTAATGACAACATGCATGTATGTAAATATGTCTGAATTTGTTGTCAAGAAGGTTGAATTACTTTTTACAAGATTCAATTACTTCAATTACATCAACACCTTTCTGACAGAAGGCAACATGCATTACACAATGTACTACACATGTACTAAACAAACTAAAGCCATACTGTAATGACGGCATTGCCTAGTCACCTACACAAGAAACAGACTCAGAGCACAGCGTTCGATCTGAACATTTAAAAAATGTCATTTAAATGTGCTTTCAACCAAACGGTGAGTAGATGCCGTTCTAACTTCCGGGGTGTTAAATACTTTGAGAGTAGTAAAACTAGGAGGTATCGTTCAATTGAAATTCAAATACTAGTAATGCGAAACCTTTTACAATACATGCACGACAGGGTTGATCAAACGAATGCTGTAAAACAGATCTAAGCGAGAGATCCGGGAATGAAAAAAGCCTGAAGAAACTTTTCTATCAACATATTATGTTTATGTGTAACGTCATTGATCAGAATTTGATACTACAATTAAAGAGTCTCATTTCAAGGAGACGGATCTCTTAATGTAACTTATGTGTACAATATGTGAAGTCATTTCACACTCACACGTATTTTAAAAGTAGATTGATTCCATAACTGTATACATTAAATTGGTCTAGATCTATCACGTCGATGAATTTTCAGTTAAAACATATTCCCGGAATTTCCCGCTTACTTCAACACGACGGCTAATGATTTGTATGGTAGATATAGATCTATACGGATATTGTTTAACAAACAGTAAACTCTACATTTTGATTCTTTCTTAACGGTCTGTGATAAGGAAAGTGATTTTCATGCCCTCTCGTATATCAGATTATTCAATATTGATACTAAAATAGCATTATATCGCCGTCACCCATACATACATTTATCACCATTACTTTTTTGCAATGAAGCTGTTTTCTCGTATATAATGCACTTAACTGTCTTTTTGGATACGCCTCTCTGGTACGTTTATCCCTGTTACTTTCTAACAATAGTCTACCCATAAATACGTCTCATTCTGCTGTTGATGGTTTGACAAGATTACACTTCGGTTCTTGCACATCATTAATCAAGTTGCAATGTTGATTAGGTAATCTGCTATTGATTATTGCACGATTTTGTTAATATTATGTAGATCATGGCAAAGTTGGCACAGGTGCTAGTCAACGTTTTAGTAGCTCCCCTCAGTAGAAGGTACTAATGGAGAGCAGTTGTGGTCGGTATGTGTCTGTCATGAGACTTTACCAGCATTATGCTATTGTATGGCCTTCTTTCAGTCTTTAACCGATAGAAAAAATGGCCACTAGGGTGGGTCTTGTTTCCTCAACATGAAATTTAAGGACCGTCTCAATACGAAATATAGCAACAAGAAGGTCAATGGCAGTATCCAAGGTTGCCCACAAGACTATTGTTACTGCTTATTATTAATAAAGTGCATACGGAAATCTTGCAGATAATCCTCGATACGACCAATGACCTACATCTCACTTTACTAGATCACAATATAGTAATTCAATATTCGGAAACACTGTTGCAGACATGATAATACTTGAGTAAATGTAGTCACAAAGATTCTTGTTATCTGCTAATAACATTTTGTGGTTGTTGTATTAATATATTATTGATCTAATACATCCGTACTGGTCGGGTTTGCACAGTCATCAAATTTTACATCTTCAATTCAATTTCTGGAATGTTTTCTATAAAATAAAACTCGAAAGCCTATAAACTGTACGTACATTCTGGTTACATCATGGAACAGAACGAACTTAAATGAAAAAATAGTCCTTATTAAATGATAAAACGAGAAGTAAATGACTAGAGTTATTGATTCTGTCAGATAAGTCCCGGTTTAAAGATACAACAGAATTATTTATTACCAAATCTTTCGAAGTATTCGATATTTATTCATTCCTTGCAAACAACGGAAAGTTTTGTCTTTATTGAGATATCTGAATTAGTTTCCCTCGTAATTGTCTAGTCAGTTCCGGCCCAGAAATACATTTTTCTGTTATGTTTGATTATCACAAGTTAACCAATTAACTAATTGCTTTATTACTTGGCTGTTTAAATACCATAACAGTTCCAGGACGTGTTTGTTTCCCCCTTGGATCTTTTAATGTATCTGATGTCGCGCTTTTAGAGCATAATTTTCCTATTTTTCATATGCCGTTTTTATAACAGTTGTTTGAAAAAAATAACCATAAATATATGCCTACTCCATAAGCAATATATATAACATCAAGTGTATTTGTATTATACAATTAACGGATGGCACTGGTCTGTCATAAAATATATACTGTTCAATGTGCAAAAAAGTAGTCACATGAGATTTACATTACCATTATTGTTGACAGATGTTCAACTGCGATAATCAATTCAGATGAAGCGTAATCTATCAGACATATTCAGTGTTTTGTAATCATTGACATTTATTATTGGAACAAGGTTTCCTATATGAGAGAGATCAAGCATACATATACGTGGGTATATCCAAAAGTAATGTCACTCCTCCCGTGGTTTATTTGTTTATAGGCCGATATGCATACATATGATATCAAAATGTTCAATAATTCAATTCTGATTAATATATAACGTGCTGAATTATTCGATTTTCATAACTGGATTATATTAACATTCAAAATAAACCTATGACGTCATATCGCCGCACACGAAAATTACGATTTTTTTCATTATCGTAACAATTTTCTTGTATGCATTTTTATAAAAAATAATTCTCGAAAGCAGGCAATATTTTCGTGACGTGATGAAACAAATGTGTTGTGTCTGCTCCTAAAAAATCATTAAGGTCACTCTAATTTGAAACTCGCAATATATTTTCAACGCATTGATAACTTAGCGAAAACACGGCAGTTTTGCGACAAAAAGACGCTGCGCGTAGTAATGCACTTTTTCCTAAAAGTTATGAAAGTCACCTACTGAAACTTTAGTTACATAAGGCGGCAACAAAGGCTCATGTGTATGTAGTATAAGCTTTAAAAGGGGCATAGATCACCAAATTATTATCGATTGAGAGTTAAATGAACGATTTTTAGTAGATCCAAAAGAACACCAATAGTATTTTTAACGCCGTCAATTCAAGTCGACGTTAAAAACTGCAATCATTATGTGGTGAGTTAAAAGTTTTGCTGTGGGACTATCTAGAGGACACTTAAACATAATTTGATTTCGCAGAGAGTAAGTGTTGGGTGGGTTACACATTTTTAAAGGTCTTGGAAACGTCTGCATGGTTTATGAGTCGTTAGGAATCACCAGGGATGAACTACTGCTGGATGAGTAGGGGTCAGCAAGTAACGTCATTTTGACGTCGTTGACGTCGGACTTGCGGCGATGTTCGTAAGTATGTCTCAAGTAAATGTTCATATCACCAGAACTATTATGTGCATTGTTGTGAAATTTGGTCATCATATTCAAATTAGACTGAAGTTACGGTGTAAAAAAGTTCGTGGTTTTACTGACAATATACACGTTTTTATAGCTTCAGTGACATTACTTTTGGATATACCCTCGTATATCTTACTTTCTACATGAAACCTCTTTAAGTTCATATCGTCATGACACATTCTTAGACAAATAACTAAAATATGAGTTGCTCACGTGCCTGTTGGATCAGCCTTCTGTTTCCATAAAGGTCAAGGAACGAACACACCTCCTGACTAACAAACGATTAATGGGCGTAGTACAAATTATGTAATCAAACAATGAATGAAAATAAAAGCATGATTCAAAGTCAAGAATCAAAGCTTCTATCTGAACTGATGATATCCAACGAGTCAAAATTATCGTATTACACCAACAATATATCAGACAACAAAACCTTGCGTGTGTTCTCAAATAAAATACTAATTACGTTTTCCGAGTCGTGAAAATGTTGCCTTGAATGCTTCTACCTGACGTATATTACAGTTGTGTTTGTTTATGTTTACAATTGCTTTAAATAATTGTGTGCGATTCTCACGAACACGCAAAAAATGTTGGAACTAGATCTACTACACTGACTGGATACAACTACAAGGTACAAAAATACAAACGTCGTTACCTTTCCCAGCTGTTGGAGCGGTTCCATATATAATTGCCAGTCAGTGGCATTTATGGTTTTATTATTGCTATATTAGTGTCCATTACATAGATTTCATTTACAGATAGCAAACCGGAGTTCATTCTGAGTTTGGACAGGTCAGTGAATAGTGTTAAACGAGTCAATTATGTTATTATAGCTATACTATGTTGTTATTTAAAGGGACTATGGATTAACAGTGTTTACATTAGCCATATAGGTCACGTAATGTCTATTTTTAACATCAGTAACGAAATTTCCGACATTTCACGAGTATTTACGGTGTTTATGTCGACTAATCATATACGCGTATTGCACATTTTCCGATACCGCTGATATCGGAAATTTCCGGAAAGCGAGTTCGTATATCTCCGTAAAAATCCGACTGTGACGTCACAATCGGTACTCGGCAATTTAATCCGCCATATTGTTTTTTTGTGCAAAATTGTAAACATTGGAATAAAAGTGCAATAAAGTTAAATGGGGAGATCACGGTGTTGTGTCGGGGGGTGTAGTAATGTGCCAGGTAATGGTGTAAGCCTACATACATTTCCCAGAGAAGAAACTGCCAGAAAAAAATGGATAAAGGCTATTCAGATGACGGGCAGCGATTGTTCGAGAGCCGGTTGGTCTGGGCCGCAGAAAGATAAATCTGCTAACGCACAGCTAGTTTGTTCAGAACATTTTGAACTTTCCATGTACTCGTTGACGACAAGAACTAATTGGTCTTTAGGAATTAATTATCGTCCTATTCTAAACGAGGAAGCTGTTCCTACGTTGTTCGGTGAAAACGTCCGGACCTGCAACGTTGAGAAAACAACACCACGGCCTGTTGTTAGAAAACGTGAAGTTGCTAGGGTAAGTTTTAGTTTATTGTTACACAAGGTAACGTTAGGCCATATCGAAATACTGTTGTTTTCATATGTAAATATTCATTCAATGATGTCTAAGCCAAAGGCTGAACAGCCACAAATGTTTATTATTGAATTTATTCCAAGGCCTTTGAGGTTGTCATGTAAGATGACCAGTTAATCTTCAATGTTTGTTTTTCTGGACCTGGGGAAATCCGACAATTTTACCATTGGCAGGCAGGAATTTATTTTGACAATCAAAAGTAAAATTCACATACCACCACATAAATAACAAATGGAGGTCCAAGGATAAGTGCTCCCAAGGCCTAAATTTAAACTTTTAGGTATTTTAGTGAACTTATATGTGAATAAAAGCTATGACCGATACTGTATTATACTAAAAAGTCAGGAATGAGTCAATATCTGATTATCTCTGCCAACTTTGGCAGGTGATTTATGCTGCAGTGCCTATCACCTTTTTTGAGTATTGACAGTTTCCAACTTGAACCAATTCATCTCTAAGTGAGTGTGAAACAGTGTGAGAAGTGTAGCCGGGTATATTATAGGATTTAATACATTGTAACTAATAGGGGAGAAACTTGAGTAAGCAGTCAGTTAGCTCTGTTTGTAGAGCATATTCGCCCTGTAAGCGAAGGGTCCCTGTTTCGAGCCCCTGTCTGGTTGCACATTTTTCTTCCCCCGTTAAGTTTGGAGCTCAACGAAGGATATAGTGTATTTAGCTGGGTGTTTAAGATTTAATTACTAATAGGGAGAAACTTGTGTAAACAGTCGCGGCCAGCTGAGTCGGTAGAGCATTTGCCCTGTAAGCGAATGGTCGCGAGTTCGAGACCTGGTCTGGTTGCACTTTTTTCTTCTCCTGTTACAGAAGTTTCAGAAATGACTAAGGGCCCTGCAGTCAAGAATCAAAACACCGTCTGTCCTCACTAAGCCCTGAAGCATCTCAGACGGTTTACCATTTGCCAGCAGTTTAGACTCTGAGAAAAATGTGCACACCTATCAGATCTATATATATGAATGTAGTCATTTCCCCAGTCAATATTTTTTTGTATTAATGGAAGTTTGTGTGGATTTTCAGGTTGCTAAAAGTAAATTTGTTTGAGTTGAACCTATCCGTCTGGCAACATTCAACGCATTTTAATAAGGGCAATAGGTAATGAAAGAAGGAAATATGTCAGGTCCCAATTGCCCAAATGACGCCCAGACTAGAATTATGCAGGGTCCCTAAAAAGAGTCCTTTCTGTGTCTTTTGAAAATCTCCCGGGTCTGGGGCCTTATTGAGTTATTCACCAACGTTGTAAGTCTAAAAATCAGACTTAGACTTAAAATTGACAACATTTGTAATCACTGCCATTTCTTTGTAATTAGATCAAATTTAACCATGTGATATTTTATTTGATTATTTGTTATTTCTCACTGAAGTGTGACTGAACATGTATACCAATTTATCTTTGAAATCGGATGAACATTTTGCAATATGAAATCTGGGTTTTAGTCTTACAATGTTGGTGAATACGGCCCCTGGACCCGAGTATGATGCTATTCCTGATCTGCTGTTATTTTCAGTAGGATGTTGAGACAAAACTGCAAGGATTAATGGAAAAAAGTTATATTGATCTATAAGCATGCATTCATGTATCAGTCAGGTCTTGTCATAGTCATGATTCACTTATTTAGTCATTTTAAAACTCCACGAGCCATACTCTAGGATTAATTCGCGAACTAATTTTATGTTGCAAGTATAAGTTAAACTGAAATTTAAGACAGATGATGTTCAGTACATGCCAAACATTGAAATAATGAAAATACATGATTACATCACCAAACAACCATATTTGATTTCTTTACAGTTTACTTCAAATAATTACACAATGGTACTTTTCAGATATTGAATGACTACAATCAGCAACTCCAGGTGAAAGAGTCATCTCCTGTGGTTCCAGATCTACCAACTGTTGATATACTTACAGTAAGTCTCATCACAAGTAATGCTATAGATTGATATTCTTTTACTCCATCTACTGCCACCCCAGAGATTTTTTTTAAGTAAATCCTCTGCCATTCCCCGACCTGCTGGAACAGCTAATGGTGAAATCTCTATTATTTTCCCTGCCCCTGGCAACTAAATAATGTCCCTCAAGGTATAGGTTTGATGATAAAATCCCCACATTTCCCCCATCAGTGCAGGGAAAGCCGGGTTGTAAAAAGTTAAAACACAGCCATTTCCCCGGGAGGCTATCCACTGCCCCAGGGTGTGTTGGGCTGTGGTTTCAAATGACTCACTAGTGCCTACCAATCAACAAAAAAAAGATTTACCTATATATCTATATGTATATATATACAAAAACTTTGTTTCAACTCAAAAACAGATAACCAGAAACAGTTTCAATTTTAGGCCAGAAAAAAATAGTTGTTTGGTTAGAATTGCTTGCACACATATTCAATCGATAAAGAATTATTCTTTGTCATTTTGCATTGTGGTTCAGTTACAGTTAAAACATTTTTATCTTTTTATTTAGTTTAATATCTTTTTGGTTGATTTCCTGTTGAAACCAGATTCCTGCAAGCTTTCAAGACTAAGTTAGTACTACCCTGTCTCCAAATCAAAGTTATTAGTTTTACTATATAACCTTTCATATTCAATGTATTTTATAGTCTATTTCTATCCCTCAAAGAGTTGCCTTGGTAACAAAGCTTCAGTAATTGACTAATAATTGATACCTTATAAAAATCCCTATAACAACTAAATGACCCCCAATTTATGCAGCTGCTGTCCCAAAAAATCACCAGTTTTATGGTTTATTTCCTGTCCCCCCTGCAGTTTCAATTATTGATAATCTGGTTTCTTGAAACAACATGCCAGTAAATCCCATAAATTTAGGATTTGAAATAGGATTATGTAATGTTACATAATAGGGAGGGGCTTACAATAGTTTTTATAGATCAAATGTATTAGAGTGACAGAATTGAAAATCCCTGGCATTTGATTGGACTAAGAACTATAACTATAACCTATACTAATACTGCAGTGTGAATTGTGGGAGGTGCTTATTATCATAGAGATAGCTCTGTGCATTATGGGAGTGCTAGTTTATCAGTATGGTTGGGAAAGAAAAAAAAGTAATGTCACATACATGCAGTTGTATTGTTCTGTATGTATATTTGAGCAATTATGCTACTGATAATACTGCATTTTATTTCTTTTACAAAGTGTTGCTGTGCACTGTTCTGAAATTTAGTGCCCAGAGAATAGACCTATGATAATTTAAATTATTAAAATACAAGTTTAAAAATTAATTGCAAATAGATGTTTCTATTTAGTACTGTCCCTCCCCAAAGCTAGCTGTTAAGTTAAAGCGTGATATTTCTCAAAGAAATGCAAATATTTTAGAATGTTTGTATACCCTTTTTAGTTCTTACGATACATACCAGGCTATAACTGAACAATATCATGAAAATGTATTTTGGGATAACTAAATCATAACTTTTGTTAGATTGTCATATAATTTATCAATAATAAATATTTATGTAACTAATTTTGTTTTAAAGGTCAATACAACAAGTTCCCCTCCTGCAGACGTGGAATCAACAACAACTACAAACATGCTACTGAGAGACTTGCAAGCAATCAGAGAGAGTAACAGTGATGACAGCCAGATCTCCCCTTCTATACATGATGATGAGTTTATCCAGTCAACATCAAGCCCTCACACTGTCACAGAGACTCATAGTCACATCTTCCCTTCCCTACATGATGATGAATTACATCTTCACTCTACAATGACTACCACTACAGGATTACAATCAACCACAGAGACTTCTAGCAGTATGCATCAGGTAATGCTTCAGATTCATTTTATAATCAAGTTCTTTCTTTATAATGGCAGTCTGCGCCAGTCTCCAGTCATAATGTATGCCACTCTGAGATATTTTGAGCTATATTATTAGACCCATTTTAGCATTGTTGAATTTTTGCTTCTGTATAATGTAGTTGTTTATTGCCTTCATGTACATTCACAGTTTGAACACCATTTGACCATTACAAAAAGAGCTGAAATTGTCATGTAGAAATGAGCCTATTCCAGTCATGCTAATTCTAATCCCATATTGTAATGTCGAGCGGAAACAAACAAATTTAAAATCTGGAATAATTATTTTTTGTGAATATTTTTTATTTTCCTGTTGCATATAAGTTGGTTATGGTATATAAGGTTGATTTAAACCAAAAACTATGTTGTTTACAGTAACTGGAAGCGCAGAACATGAACCGTAACTACCTTATTGGATGTTTGATTTATTTCCCCTGGGTTGATTTTATTAAAGCATTGCTTGTCAGCAGCATAACTTTGTCATTAATGATTATAAGTTCAAATGACTTCAAATAATTTGGTATGTATGTTTCTTGCAATGACTTGAAGCACAGTATGTAAGAACCCTTGCGCTACCTTGCAAAGTTTTAAATTATTTTCCATTGATTGGTTTATTATAGTATTTCTTGTCCAAAGCATCACTTTGTCTTGTAAGTTCAAATGACTTGAAGTGTCTGAGTCAGACGACACATCTGACTGGCGGAGCTTTTATTTATAAAACATAATTTCATGTATTTCAGGAACTCAAGAATCAGAGAGTTAGGAAGAAGGATAGACACCTTGTCGTGAATAAAAGCAAGAAAAAGGTAATTTTAATGCAGGTTTTGAAATTAATCTTTTTATCTTGCTCAGGTTGTCCATAACGCCATATATATACCCATTTTAACATAAGGTTCAACCGCAATCACAACGCTGTCTGGTCTGTTGTAGACAGAAACAAAATTTACAAATTTAACTCCATTATAAAGATCAGTGCTTGACACTAACTATTTTCGGTCACTGACACTAACTATTTTCGGTCACTGGTCCCCCAGCAAAGAAACGTTAAATTTGTAAATAATACGGTTACTTGTCCTTCAAGATTTTCACTGGTTCTTCTTGATTTTCACTGGCCTCGGACCAGGGGACCAGTGTTAGTGTTGAGCCCTGAAGATTAAGTGTGCAGTTGTTGTGGACTATGGTTTATTACTATCTTATACTTGTCTGCCAACAAGCACACTCAATAACATTTACGAACACTTATGAACATTGTTTGTATCTTAAAATCAAACATTCATTCAAAAGTCTATGAAGGACATAGCTACATGTCTAATGATGTATAAAATTATCCAATATTTCAACAGAATTATGTCCCCTGAATGACTTGTTTTGTTAAGGGCATGGCTTCCACTTTGGCATAAGTGAACACAGTCTTATTTAATTTATAAGTACACATGTATTATGTATGTTACTTCCTTTGACTGTGCTGTGATCAAAAAGAACAAAGTGTATGCTATAATGATCAGCCAAGTCCAGGCAGTGTGCTTCATGATTTATTACTTGTATTGTTTTTGAAATTTTCAGACTAATAAATGCCCATGTGAGAAGTGCTGTGTTACAACATCTGTGAAGGGAACTCAAATAAACCGAAAGCCGCCTCTTATCAAGCGCAAAACTAAAGGTATTTTTGTAACTATCTCTAAAACAATCAAACTATTTTTTAAAGAAATTATTTCAGACAATTACAGTAGAGAATTTCCTCAAACTATGTAATATGTACACTGTAGCACAAAAACATTGGCGTTGGAGCCGTAGGGCAAGGCCCTCTTTTGCCCCCTACCCCAATAATTCAGACGAAAATTATTAATTACGGCTTAATATAACTCGTAATAGGTATTTAACCTTCTGAAGTTCAGTTCTTGGTGTAAACGTATAAAAAAAACCTGTTTCGCTCGCAAAATAACTTAATCTATGAAAATATGTGAACACACGTTGTTTGCAGAAAACTTATACACTTGTGAAATGAATTGTGATATAAACATACCCCACCTCCTATATAACATTAAGAGGTTGTCAATTATATGTACAATCCTCTCCTGGTTTGTGTGCAACCAACAGTCCAACAATGAACATGGATATTGAAAATATTCAGACAGCCCTCACAGTTATTAATTCATACCTTGGTTGTGTCGAGCATTGTGGTTAATAGGGCTCAGAGACATTAAGCAGTGGTATAGGCAGGGAACGAACTCATGATCCAAAAAGTGCACTCCCTCTACCTCTACTAGGTCACCATTCTGCATAAAAACCCTATAGAAACTTGCACACTAGAAGATTCATTTTTAAATTAGATCTGCATTAGGACACTCTTTGTTTGTTTTCAGGGACAGAGACACTGATGGAACACCATATCACATATTCCACATCAAGCACTCAATACAGTGAGAAAGACATAGCAGCCCAGAAAACAACTCCCAGCCCTGATGTCCCTCCAACTACGCATTGTCTGGCCTCTCCACTACATCTGCCAACCCACATCTCCACACCTATTAGAAAGAAGCCTGTACAAGCTGCTATTGATTCTCCTCACAATAGATGGTTTATGTCCATGTCATCATATGGAATGGCTGATGATGAAGCTGTTGATCCAGATTATGATCCAGAAGCCTCATTCTTTAGTGAATCAGAAGATGATGATGGAAAGCAGTGAGTACATTATAGGAGTTCATTTAATTATACAGTATCAATATATACAATTAATTATCCTTATCTCCAACTCACTTACATCAAATTTTCCATTATGACCAAGACTTTTAAGTCACATTTTATATCATGAAATCTCAAGACCAATCTCCAAGTTCCGGCTCAACTTTTTTGTTATCTCGGTTATGTTTTAGGTTTTAGATTAACTTATTCGCACCTTAAATCTATTATTGATCTAGAAGTCGGGTCAAAGGCATATAAGAATGCACCTGTCCATTCATCCTTCCGCCTCAAAATATTGAAACTCAAATAAGTCCATCAAGGCATTTCTTTCAAACTTTGCATTCGTGTGTGTCATAATGATCTTTTTTTATTAAACATAATATCAAAGCTATGTGACACTATCAAACATTTCAATAGAATTATGGCCCCTGAATGACTTAGCTATTTGTAATGGACAACTCTTCCACCGGGGCAAAAGCGTTTAATGAACACAGTCTTGTTTGAAACTTCGTTGCTAGCATAAGTATGCCGTTATTCATCTGATGTCACTTACGCCATTTGTCTGCTTTAAATATATTTCTTATGTTATATGCTACCTATGCGATCATATGTTACACCATTTTCCAAACATTTTCAGGTCTGATATTCGTGGGCAACGGAAATTTCTTGTGTTTGAAGACAACTTAATGGAACTGTTCCGGCAATGTGAACTGTGTCGTCATGCTACTGAAGGCAAGGTGTGTAATGTCAAAGGATCATATGTGGCTATTCAGCAAAGGTGTGAATGTGGACATACTAGAAAATGGGAGTCACAGCCAAAAGTTTAAGGTGTGCCTGCTGGGAACATATTACTCAGTGCCGCAATTTTATTCTCAGGCTGTTCACCATCAAAAGTGTTGAGAATTTTCAAGTTTGTGAATATTTTGTGTATAGGTATTTCAACCTTTTTCAAGCATCAAAAAACAGTGTTGTGGCCTGCAATTGAAAGAGTATGGACCAAATGCAATGACAAAGTAATTGACTCCCTTGTGAATCTAGAAGACGAGCTTGTGGTTGCAGGAGATGGGCGTGCAGACAGTCCTGGACACTCAGCAAAGTTTGGGGTCTACTCCATGATAGACATGAACTCTGGGAAAGTGATCGCTCTTGAACTTGTGCAGGTTAGTTCTAAAATCTTCCCTGGTTTAATACATTTATTTTGTCTAAAAGTCTTGTATGACATGGTCGATATTTATATTCTTGATGTTCGAAATTTTGAACAGGAATTAAATTTTGTCCTCTATTTTAACACATTTTTCAGCTCATTTAATTGTTGGTGTTTTTATTGTGGAAAAATTAATAACTCTAAGCTGGTATTTTTGTGAAGAATAAAGTAGTTGAGTAATTTAGATTAGACTAATTGAATCATTGATGTTTTTCTGTCTCTTGAGTACTTGCAGCCATTCACCTGCTTTTTAATATTCTTTTAATATACCTGTTGATGACTGTTGTATACTTAGTGCTTATATTTACAAAGCTGCCTTGGTCCCATGAGTATCATGATTATTTCTGACCTATGGACCATACAGTTTTAATTTTACCTGAACCACATATTTTATTTATTATGCCCAACTATACACAAGGAAAAGTGTTCAATAGAACTGAATTAACTTCACACTTCTTGAAATCCCCGGTAATCCATGGAGGGGAACTGAACCCGAATTTTCTTCACGGCACATGCTGGAAGAACAACACGTATGTCTTTCCCAAGATACCCCCAACACCATCTCACTAGCTGTCTGTATGCCACATATCTCTGTTGTCTAAAATAAAAAAAATTGTTATTAAGATAAATTATAAACTCCTGTAAATGGTGAATTGGACGGTATAAAGTTAATTAGCAGGACTTGTCACTGGCACAGTAATGAACGCCTGGTTTTTACCTTCCTGCACTAGGCAATACCCCTCAATCTTGGCCAAGTGGGCAATACTCGGATATACAAAATATTTTCTTACAATTTAGTGTGACAAAGTAAAAAAAAATGAATGAAATACTTTAGGTAACAGTATTATATTAATAACACAGTACTAAGAATAAGTATAGTCAGCACCAAAATGAAAGCCTCAGCAGTACCATTCTAGTATATAGCATTCTTTTGCTCCATGTTTGCTTTTGCTAAAGCAAGGACAGATTGCAACCAAGGCAGCCTAATTGTTGAAAATAGTACACTTTTTTATTTTAATTTTTGAACCCCCGAGAATAAATGTAGCTACAGGTAATCAGGCTGGCTATTATAAACATTGGTGAACATTAAACTCCATGCACTGACACACTGTGTACATCAGTTGGAGCATGTTCTTTGTTTAAAAATCCTGGATCTTCTTAAGTTATTTCTGAATATAAACATACATGGGGGTTTATTTTTCATTATTTGCTACAGTTTGTGTATGAAAATGACACATTTTTTATAATCGAATAGCCATGCTGATATTATTTCAAAAACAAACAGAACATTTACATTAAATTCAAACTCTGATCTACTAACTCATGGTCTTGGTGAGGTGGGATCCCATATTGTTGTCTTTACTGGTAGTATGCCACATCAAGAACATAACGGTCCAAGCAGACAGTCTGAAATCCTGGATGGTCAGTAAGGCATCCAATATTGTGTCCTGGTCCTTCCTCATTGAAAACCTCCAACTTGAAGTTGATCTGTTCTATTTCCCGGCAGCATACAGATTCCATCTGAGTAGGCATTGCTTCACAGCAGTTGCATCTGCACCTGAAAATTATGAGAAAAATCTTATAACCAGGGACAAACAGAAATTGTTAGTTTCAAAGCCTTTAGTACAGATAGTATATAAAAATTGCTACAAACAGACACTAAAATGTCAGAACTATGCCCAACTGGACCAGGGATCTAGGTTTATAGTCATACAGTCTGTGAAATTAGGATTTTCAAACTTCTTGCCTTAATCAGCTAAACAGAATATTTTCCTATACACTATGCATAATCATAATTTCTGCAAAAGTTACTTGCCCGACTGCAAAAGTTACTTGGCCGGGACAACAGGACAAGCGCAAATTTAGCAGACTGGTCCTACAGTAGTCCTAATTTTTATGCCAGGTTCACATCTATTTCAGCCTGTGAATTCGTAATTTTAATATATTGCCCGAATTAGCTTAACTGAATATTCTCCCTTCATATTCTATAGTATGTGCATATAATAACTGCAGTTACATTATTACATATTGACCAATTGAATAATAATGAATTGTGATGGAAGGAGTGTTGTGACTGGAGAAATTGTCTCACAACAGGCACATAGTTAATTTACTGTTGATACTTGCCAGGACTCAAGTTAACTCATAGTCTCTACTATTTATATAACCTAAGAACTCTGAAGTAAATTTCTTGAAGCAAAGTTGTAAAACTTATTTTGTTGAGTCGTAAACAACCAGACTTTAAACAAAATAAAAGGTTAAATCATCGACTCGATCACCGGTCCGATGTGGATTCGTGAATTCAATATCAAACAGGAAGACGTTCAATGATAAAACGTCGCAAGCAACCCTTCGAATGATGTCCAAAACAAACAAAATATGAAATTAAAACTGAGTGACAAAATACATCCGGGTCGCGAAAACCAAAGTCAAAATAATTACCAATCTGAGTTTCCAACACGGTCATCAACATTGACTGTCCGAATGTCTGGAAGATTCTCATCTCCACCGTTGTTAGTATTGTCTTTACTTATTGGTTCAAATTGATAAGGCAAAATGAACTCGTTGTCATCACAATCAGAATAAGATGAATTAAACGATTCGCTATCGGTCTCTGAGAATACTTCGCTGTCCGACATCTTGTTTGTTTTAGTTTGTTTCACGATTGTGACGTCACACAGTTCGGAGCGCTTCGGTTCTCACTTCGTACTTTTCCGGAGATATTTCCGTCAATTTCCGTACAGGTATAACAATGGACGTGAAATACCGGCTATACGCAGGTAAATCTTCGGTAATGTTCGGAAAAAATGTTACGATTCTCACCACAGTGCCGAATAGAACTAATACACGAAAGTTTAAGTCACCAGTAAATATTCCCTTTAAGTTATTATCAATCAGAAAATATGTTCAAAACCCTATCAATGTTATATGTGTCAAGGACTGCAGAAATCAGGCCAGACGCTAAATTTTCACATTTTGAGTTTTCTTCATAATCTTGAAGAACAGCCTTTTAAGAATAAATTCTGAAAATTTGAGATGATTCCGGTGATTATTTTCGGTTTTACAGCATTTTCTTCACATGCACTTGATGCCGAAAACACAATAAAAAGTTAGAACGGTTGTACAAAACCTATAAATCCTTCAAAGGGAAAGTCCAAGATCTTCTGTATTTTCTTTGGTTATTTTATGCCATGCAACATCATCTAGTTCATATATTGCTTGAAAAAACACCATTCTTTCTAAAAATGGTTACTATGGCAATATTTTGCATATCATAATAGTTACCATGGCAACAGTACTTCAATAACTATACATGTGACTGTGAATTAGATTTTCAGATCAAATAAACTCATTTCTTTGTAGTAAATTATAAAATGTGAAGATTCTGATAAGCTCACATTGTTATCTTGAAGATTTACATTATAATGAATAAAATGCTGTTACTAAGTAACACTGCCTTAGTGCAAAATTATGAGTTTTCAATGCCAAATACAATAAGAAGACATTAAAACAGTGTATTTATAGTACAGCAATAAAAACACAAGACATGTTATCATTTTATATTTTTATTATTTTAACAATGAGTTGAAACATTTAACATCTGCTTGTAAATAATAACATTTTGGTTGCCTAGCAACTAATAGAAATTCAAATGTTGACCCCAAAAAATCAAATTACATTGAATCTACAGGTATTAAGTTAAAAAAAATGCTTAGGTTAAGCTAGAACAATATTAAAGTTCAAACTTTTGAGAGCAAAATGCAAGTTTGCATTTGAATTATAGATTTACATGTTTAACTATGAAGCTATTGATGCATTTTCAAAGAATGCTGGGTCACCAATTACCTTCTATTTAGACATGTTTTAGAGAACAATATGTAAAAATGGTATACACTATATACAAGTAATATTCAAGCTGAACTATACATCATTTTATCATAACAATACTGTATAAAATTATCATGCATTTCCAATCATGAAAATGTCCTTGGCAACTGGTGGAATAGAACATTTTGCATAGCAACCGCAAAAATATAACATACCGTTTCATGTGGTTTTTGTACTGAAATGCTCTCTCAATTGTTTTCTTATCCCATTTCAATGACATACTATTGTAAAGGAACTGAACTACAGTTCAGTCACATCAGAATAATAAAAGGCTTGATAAACAATTCATTTTAAACCAGTAGTAGCAGCAAAACCAAATAGAAAATGCCTTAATTCATATAATCAATAGACAATACATGAAATAACATCAACATTTGCATAGATTGATAAGATAAGACCAATGCAAGGCTGTTGCATAATATACACAGCAACATGATATACAAATCTAAACTCATAACTGGAACATGCTTCACTTGATAGAATATAATTAAACTTTTAGAAAATAAGTTATATTGTTAAAATTCATTACAGTACTTTCTTTAACAATTACAGTTCTTTAAATGTTAGTTATGTACAAAAATGTACATGATTTTCATCAGCAATGACAAGTCAGGTAGAATTAACTTTCAGACATGACTTGTTGACTTCCACAAGTGACTAAATGTGTTATTATAATCATCTAAGATGTATCTAATCTTCAATCTTTGCCATATGGTCTCTGTATCAACATTTCTGAAAAGAAATAAGATTTTTTTATTTAAAGTCCTAATATAAGCATTAAAGTGCAAATTATAGGTACACAGTTTATGCTGGGTATCATATCCATTAAGTAATAGTCTTGATAAAATGAAAGCAACTAAAATATTGGGCATATTGCAATCAACTTTAGGCCAATACTATTGAAAGAACCGACAACTAAACCAATTAATATATTTATGCAGCATAAGCCTTCTATATTAAAATTAATGGACACTGCTCAAATAGAGTCTTGCAAGCATTTTTTTGTAGATGAATTAAAGAAGATATATGTATTATAGTAGCCTATATTCTATTTAAAAAAGGAAATGACATTTGAAACTTATTACTGATATGTTCACTATTAATAAAATATACAGAAATTACTGGCATAATATCAGCCCTGTCATAATTATGATATATTATGTTGAAATAGTTCTGTGGATCAAACACTTCATGATCAGCAGTCAGGTCTACAGTATAACAACTGGTATTAATATCCTTGAGCCAGTAACCACTACAGATAATTAGTGGAATTAGTGAAATGAAGGATTTACAAATGGAAGTTTAGTAATTGGATCAGTTGTATACCTGAGATAGAGGTCTCTGTCCAAACCCAGCCTCCCCACAGTAAACTCCACATGGCTGACATGTTCATGGTTTGTCCACACATGTTGTTCAAGATCAATTATGGAACATCCTGAAAATGAGAATTAATTTCATGAAGATCATTATTCATATAGAATATAACTAAGTATAATTTGCCTTTTATTACATGTAGTCAAACTATAAATACTAACCATAAAACAGGCATATCTTACTGTTAGATGCATCAAGGATTTCCCAGTACTCAGTAGGCCTACTACACTGTAGTTAGAAATAGAACAGCTACTAGATGTATGTGTACATTGTATATACCAAATTGTTACATTGTTGTAGAGATGTGCAGTTATTTGGCTGTGCGGTTGAGCCCGGATGAACCGTACGCACATGAATTAAACCCATTTATTCCTAAGTAACCCGGCAGGGAATGGCCTAGTTAATTTGAGCTGCATACATTTTTGTAGGGAAGAAAGCCTATAGCTTAAGTGTCAAATAAATTTACTTGTCAGTTCAGACAGTCATGGGTTTGAGCCCTAAACCAGACATATTTCCTTAGTAAACAGTAGTGTATGAACATTACTGAATTTCAGCATGTAAGTTGGATCTATGCATTCAAAGACTTTGAAAAATGAAGACAAATGACAGTCATTTGACTTGATCAGTTGATGTGTACAAAGCAAGGTGGGTGGGGAAATGTCTAAAAGCAACATGAATACATCCATAAAATCAGTCATGAACAATCCTCATGTTAACTCATTATCTACATACATAAAATTTGCACTATGCTATGAAGAATCGAGTAAACAATAGACTCATCCACATAAAAACAGACTGTTTTGTGTTTTTTTAAAGTCAACTTTCGCTTTCAAAGTCAATGTTATCAACGAAATTAACCCCTTAATTCACAACAATTAAGCAATGACAGACAATAAAAGCTATGCTTACCTCCAGATAAAAGCTTTATAATTCGATATCAACCAGATCAAACCAACACCAGCGTCATTTCTCATCATTAAACCTTACAAACTGCACTCATCGTGACATAAACATTCAACAGTCAGCCATTTTTGTTTCGTGACCTTTACACAGTTTAAGGGGAATAACTCCAATACAATGGCTAGACTGCACTAAATTTTTCGCCGAGAGGTTGCTGAATGGTGTACAAGCATCCCAAATGTAATTACAAAACTTTATTATACAAATACACCTGAAAATTTTAGTTAATCAATTGGAAAATCCGCGAAAAAACAGCGCAAGTTTTTGACGTCATTTTTCTAAAAATAGACGTTACCGCATCTGGCCTGATTTCTGCAGTCCACGTCACATATATCCATTATGTTGAAATAGATAATCATAAATTGTGATATTTTTTAATTGTTTAACAGTTGTTCTCATAAGTGTTCAGTTTCGTGTTACTGTTTTAGCTCACCTGTCAATTATTGGAGTTGCTCTTCTTCGGTCGTCAGTCCAATTGCCAACAACAATTCATTCAAGCAGCATCTCTTATGAGACATTTAGCCAATTTTTTTGAAAAGTACAGCAATTATCCATGAGTATCCCTACATCAATAGTTAGCTTTTGTATGGTTGATGAAACGGCAGTTACCAAGATGAGCCTAGCCATCCACACAAGAGCCAAAAACCTGCAATCTGCACGGTTGGTAAATAATGATAGATGTACTTCAAAAGTACATACAGTTGCAGTTCAACTTTTCCCTGGAATTGAAATACATTGACTGACTCCTTCAGAGATGTTAAACAAAGAAGTATCGTTCAAACGATTCTGCAAAATGGGATAATTACAATAAAACTACAATTACAATCATACACGTAAAGTTGCGATCAAACGTTAGTACGTACGTTGATAATTACGATGATGTTAAACAGATCTAAGAGTGAAACCCGGGAATAAAAAAAGCCTGAAGAAACTTTTCTGTCAACATAAAAGTTCTGTGTAAAGTCATTAATCAATATGCATGATGTGTTTCATTTCTTACCTCCGATTGGCGAGATGTAAATATACATACTAGTACATTGACTAGGCAGTTATTGTTCAAAATACTCATTGGAATAAAAGATACGAAAACATTTTAAAATGCATGTATAGTTGAGATCAAAGGTATGAACTAACGTAGATATATGAAATGATGTTGAACAGATCTAAGAGAGATCCAGGAATTTAAAGGCATGAAGAAACAATTCTATCAACATATTTTCTGTGTAACGTCCTTGATCAATATTTGATGGAGGTTGTTTAATCTCAGTGCTGACCTCCGATTAAAGAGTATCATATTAAAGGAGACGGATCTCTTAATGTAACTTACGTTGTGAAGTCATTCGAAACTCACACATCATTATTTATTTTAACAGTTGATCAATTCAATAACTGTATACATTGGACTAGATCTATCACGTCGATGAAATTTCAGTAAAATCTTCTCGGAATTTTCCCTTGCTAATTGGTTACTCCATCAACATGTCGGCTAATGATTTGTATAATACTCGTATATTTAGAGGTTTGAGTGTTATCTTAAGAGTAATACTGTGAAGTGTAAGGGGTTGTATTGTCACTTATTTTAGATCTATACAGATATTATTTATCAAACAGTAAACTAAACGATTCGATAAATCTTACCGTTTTGTGATAAGGAAACTGATTTTTATACCCTCTCTTGTATCAGTGTTCTTCAGCATCGATACTTAGCTTTCTAAGCTGTTTATGGTCGTAAACTATTCATATATTCCCCGTTACATTCTGTTCAATGAAGCTGCTATCTCTTATAATGCACTTCACCGTCAGTTTGTTATGTCACTGATATAGGTCTATCTGCTCTTACATTCTAACAAAGTGGTTTATTGAAGTTTTCAACTACCTACAAACACGTTACACTCTGCTTCCGAAGTTTTGACAAGATTACGCTTTGTTTTTTGCATATCGTTAATCAAGTTGCAATATTGATACGCTAATCTGATGCTGATAACTGCATTATTTTGTAGATCATGACATAGTTGTCACAGGTACAAATCTACGTTTTAGTAGCTCACAAGAAAACAAAGTACTCGCGGAGAGCCGTTGTGATCGGTATGTATTTGTCGGTTGTCATCAATGACTTCCAACAACTTCTCATCCTAAACTGATTGGTCAATTTTCATTTGACTTTACAAAGCTGCTGCGTGTGAATGATACTCTTTCAGATTCTTAAATTTTGGACAACACTGTTGCAGACCTGAAAATAACTGGAGTTATGTAGTCATAGTGACTCGTGTTTTGTTTGCTTATAATATTTAGTGATTGTTTCGTTAATAGCTACATGAAATTGCTCTTATACGTCCATATTTGCCGGTTTTGCACTGTCATAAGTTTATACAAATTAAAACTTTTAGAATATTTTCTATCAAATAAAAGTAGAAAACTTTTAAACCGTCCATTCATCCTGGTTACATCACGGAACAGAGCGAACCTAGATGAAGTAATAGTCCTTATTAAATGATAAAACGAGAAGGAAATTACTAGAGTTATTGATTCTGTCAGATAAGCCCCGGTACGAAGATACAACAGAATTATTTATTGCCAAATGTTACAAAATATTCGTGATTTATTAATTCCTGGCATACAACTGAAAGCTTTGTCTAAAATGAGATTTCTAAATTTTCTAGTTTCGCTCGTAATTGTCTAGTCAGTTCCGGTCCAGAAACACATTTTTCTGTTATGTTTGATTACATCACACGTTAACCAATTAAATGATTTTTTAATTACTTGACTGTTTAAATACCACAACGGCTTCTGAACGTGTGGGTTATCCCATCGTATATTTTAATGTTTCTGATACCACGCTTTTATAGCATATCTTTCATATGTTGTTTTATAAGCATATGCCTACTCCATCACTGCAGGAATTGTTAGCAAACAAGCAATTGTTGGAATCGACGGCACCAAATGTTACACGGCAATCATTAACATATCTCTTCAGCTGTGTACTTGTTCCTGTGACAGTGATACAATGCCAACATGATGACAAGCAATGTAAAACAAGGACACAACAATAATGCATCAATCTGATACAGCTTCTTCCCGTTATCAACTCGCGCCCTCGGCAACTATTCGGCATGCTTCTTAACATGATCGACATAGCTTACGTCTGTAGACCTTATCCCTCTGGCGCTCTGGAGCCATGGGTTCTCGTTTTCACCCGAACTGTAGCCGAAGTTTTCCCGATTGTACCGAAGAACACTCGATTTACTACCGAACTAAACCTTCGGCGTCCAAATGTATAACTAAATACAATGTTATAAAAGGGTTCCATAACATCGCGACGACATGCAGAACCATCCCGATCTGGTGAATTTCAGTTTCGGGAACCCTTCGGGATCCTAGCGAACGACAGGAACTGATATAAGCGTAGCGCGTCATAATCATCGCATTACACAACAAATATATCAGACAACAAAAGCTTGCGTGTGTTCTCAAATAAAATACTAATTACGTTTTATAGTCGTGAAAATGTTGCCTGCAATTATTTTTTCGGACGTATATTACAGTTGTGTTTGTTTATGTTTACAATTGCTCGAAATAATTGTATGTCATATGTACGAATAAACAAAAACGTTGGATTTATACCTACTAAACTACATGGGTACAACTATACGGTAAAAAGCTACAAAATAACGACGTTACCTTTCCCAGCTGTTGGAGCGGTTCCATATTAAATTGCCAGTCAGAGACATTTATGACCTTATTATTGCTTAATTATTTTCCATAACATAGATTTCATTTAAAAATAGTTATCCGGAGTTCATTCTGATTTTAAACAGACCTGTCAGTAAATAGCGTTAAACGAGCCAATTATGTTATTAATATACTGTTATTGTCTATCAGAAATGTGGTTAAAACCCTATTAATGTTGCATATCTATTACGTTGGAATAGATTATTCTATATTGTGAGATTTTCATACCAGGACAATATTGTATAATAATCACTTCTAAAAATATTGTTCGTTTAATGTTTCTGTTTCAGCTCCTCTGTCAATTATTCTGGTTGCTCTTCATCCGTCGTCAGTCCGTGTGCCAAGAACAATTTATTCAAGCTACATTCCCAATGCAACCGCCGGACTAATTGTTTTTTAACTTTACATCTATCATCATTGTTATGTTATGTCCAACCATCAAATATGAGATCATTTCATATACATATGGTTCTATTGCAACTATTCGATAGTAGTCAAAACAAAATAAATCATTCAGTATTATACTTATAATTCAAAGCCATACAAAAGTACCGGCGGCAGTGCATAGACCTACATGCAAGAAGCAGACGTGGAGTGTGCCATACGTACATTTGGACAAATGAACATGGATGTAGACAGTTGCTATGAGTCCACTGTCTAATGGACCTTACAGTTGCAGTTTTAGGTTCCTGGAGATTTTATTACGAGTACATTGTCTAAAGTATCATTCAGAAGAGTGTAAAGATGGAATTAACGTTAAACAGTAGGGAAGGTTTTATAAATAATGTATAATTGAGATTCACCATATGAACATACACTGATGCACATCATACATTATTGTTACTTGAAAGGGGTGTTGGTGATATCACCTTTGATAAATGTCCCAAATAAAGTGACAGGCTCATTTTACGAGGCTTGGAATTATGACAAACATTTATTCGTTTTTGTCATTTTTGGGACCATGCACATTGATTGCCAGTATGTACGGACACATTGTAATAGAACTCATATTTCAAGATGGTAGGTATGTTCATAAATACCTGGAAAATAACATTTGTCATCATTTTACAATCAATATTAGCAGTCACCTCAATTATTCAAACACCTGTCTGAAAGAAACCAAAAGCATATTTAATGCACTAAATGCAGCGCCTAGCCACCCACGCAACAGACAGAGCGTACCACCCTTGCACTAACACTTGAATAAATAAACATGATTTTACCGGCGTCCTAGATGTACAGTTCTTATTTCATTGAGTTTAAATACTAGTACATTGACTAGGAGGTATCGTTCACAATACTTATTGGAATAAACGATGCGATAACTGTTACAGCGCATGTATAGTTGAAATCAATCATATGGAGTAGGTAGATGCACAAGATGATGTTGAGCAGATCTTAGAGATAAATCCGGGAATGAAAAAGCCTGAAAACATTTCTATCAACACATGTTTCTGTGTAACGTCATTATTCAATATTTTATGTATGTGTTATCTCAGTTCCTACCTCCGGTTTAAGAGTCTTGTGATCACACAATGTAACTAACGTATTCAAGCTGACAATTCCAAATCCTCACATCATTATCTATTTTTACAGTTGATCGATTCAATAACATGTCGATGCAATTTCAGTACAATCTTCTCGGATTTTCCAACTTGCTAATTGGTCCCTCAATCAACACGTCGGCTAATGTTTCTTATAGATAATCTCGATGTCGGCGGAATGTTATCTTAAATGTTACAATGTGAAGTGTAATGGTGTCCCTGCAGTCTATGAATTGTCACCTATTTAAGATTCATACGGATCGTGTCTATGAAATACTTGTAGTAAAAAGTATGTTTTGATAAGTTATTTACGTTTTGCGATATGTAAACTGACATTCAAGCCCTCTCTTATATCACTTTCTTCAGCATTCATACTAAACTAGATTTTTTATCGCCGTGAGCAATACATAATATCCCCCGTAATATTCTGTTCCATGAAGCTGGTAGCACTTAAAGTATATTAATCTGGATTTGGATGTTGTTTGTCCCTGCTGTAAATGCATCTCTGTTACATGTACCTGTTAGAATGCAGTATGTTAAAGTTTTATTGTTTTACAACAATTGCTGTAAGACAGCCTACCCATAAACACGTCACATGCAGCATTCCAAGTTTTGACAAGATTACACTTTCTTCCACATCGTTCATCACGTTGCAGTGTTGATATGCCAATCTACCGTTGTTAAATGCATGTTTTTGTTTCATTATGTATCACGTGGTATATATGGGAAGCACAATCAGGCCCCGTGTTCACAAAGGATCAACTGATCTGGATCAAATTTGATCCTGAAAATAGTTCTCCACTTTTGGGAAGTTTTTGGTAACTTTTGGCAATTACAACTTACAGCCATGTAGAGAATATCTAATATACTTCAAATTGACATGTTCAAACTATTTAAACCATCATTTTTCTGTTGCAAAAGTGATTTATTGTAATTGAGACTGAAACTGATCCTGAAAAACGAGGATCAACTATTAAAAAGAGGATCAAGTCAGTATTTTTATAACTGACAATTAAAACTTATTTTAATGTCTTTAAAATTGAAGGATGTGTTTTTCTGTACACACATGTATAAAAATACCAAGCTTAAGCTTAACATATCTACTGAATTTCTAAGGATATATATTTGATCTTGATCCTGATCCTGATAGCTAATTTTTTGTGAACTTGGGGCCTGATGTTGATAATTGCATGATTTAGTACACATTATGCAGATCATGGCATAGTTGGCACACGTGCTAGTCAACGTTTTTAGTAGCAAACCTCAGTACAAGGTACTAAGTAAGAGCCGGCGTGATCGATATGTGTCGAGGGTTGCTCACAAGACTATTGTTACTGATTATTATCAAAGAAGGACATACGGAATTCTTGCATGTAACCTCGATACGGCCAATGACCTACTTTTTACTATACTAGAATAAAAAATTGTAATTCAATATTCGGAAACACTGTGTGAATGTAGTCACAAAGATTATTGTTATTTGCTTATGACATTTAATAGATTATTCCTGTACTTGCCAGTTTTACGCTGTCATAAAATAAGTTTTTACCTCCTCAATACAATTTCTTGGAATGATTTTCTATTAAATAAAAGTTGATAACCTACAAACTTTCCGTACATCCTGGTTACATCATGGAAAATAACGTACTTACCTGAAATAACAGCCCTTATTAAATGATAAAACGAAAAAAAAATGACTAACTGAGTTATAGATTCTGTCAGTTAAAAATACAACAGAATTATTTATTGCCAAAGGTAACAGAATATTTGAGATTATTAAATACTGGCAAACAACGAAAACTTTTTTCAAAATATGACATTTGTAATAACAAATCTGGAAAATGCAGATTAAAACAAAATTAATTAATATTGACCAGAACACTGAATATACCACCCTAAACAATTGATTTATTGCAATTTAGACTCAACTTCTGTAATTCATACTTTGCATGCTTTATTCC
This sequence comes from Spisula subtruncata, assembly GCA_963678985.1. Classification (NCBI taxonomy): domain Eukaryota; kingdom Metazoa; phylum Mollusca; class Bivalvia; order Venerida; family Mactridae; genus Spisula; species Spisula subtruncata. The sequence continues at coordinate 12,180,783 of OY787662.1, read as the reverse complement.
GGCTACAAACACAACATCTGGTATGATATGCAAACATGACTCACTGGTCAGAATAAAACTTTACACGTCTCTTCCGTTATGTACTTGATCCTGTAACATTGATACAATATGCAACGAAAACATGAGCACAACAGTAAACCATCGATCTGATACAGCTCTGTCAATAGATGCTGACACTGATAATGGACAGTCACAAGATAATAACGACGCAAAAAGCCATTTTGTCAGCGCATTTATTTGAAAACGCGACACCAGCCGACATAAATATAAATAACATCAAGTGTATTTGTATTCTAAACTTAACGGATGGCACTGTTCTGTCATAAAATATATACTGTTCTATGTACAAAAAATAGTCACATGAGATTTATATGATCATTATTGGCGACAGACGATCAAATACAAGTATCAATTTAGCATTGAAGCTTAATCTATCAGATATATTCTATGTTTTGTAATGATTGACTGTTGTAATGCGTTCGGTGCTCTTTTGGCTCTAGAATTCATGCAAGTGAAAGAGGGTCCAACTACCAATGACGAACCGAGGTAAATAGACAGGAGCCAAATTAAAAAGATTGGTATATACGAGTATTTCAAACGTAATCGGGAAGCAAAGCCTAAATCACGAATGTCTCGAACGCAATGGTGTACCCGTCACATGTCACATTACGTATTTACACATTTAGTCAACCAATAAATCAGACAACAGAAACATTGCGTGTGCTCTCAAATAAAAGACTAATTACGTTAACTTTCCTAGTTGTGAATATGTTGTCTGCCACGATTTTATCTGACGTATATAACAGTTTGATTTGTTTATGTTTACAATTGCTTGAAATAAGTGTGCGTACGAATACGCAAAAAAAGTTGGAACTAGATCGACTACATTGGCTGGATATCACCGTACGGTACAAAGCTACAAAATAGTGTTGTTACCTTTCCACGCTGTCTGTAGAGGTTCCATATTTAATTGCCAGTCAGTGGCATTTATGGCTATATTATTGCTTTATTGTTGTCCATTACAAAGATTTCATTTTACAGATAGTAACCCCGAGTTCGAACAGGTCAGTGAATAGTGTTAAATGAGCCAATTATGTCATTACTATACTGTTATTTAAGTTATTACTAATCGCAAATGTGCTTAAAATTATATCAATTTTGTATATCCATTACGTTGGAATATACTATTATTAATTGTGGGATTTTCATACTACGAAAGTTGTTCGGTTTTATGTTACTGTTTTAGCTCATATGTCAATTAGTGGGGTTGCTCTTCCTTCGTTGTTCGTCTGTGAGCCAAGAACAATTTATTAGAGCAATTATGTGTGTCCCTTTCATAACTTTCCGCAAGATTTCTGGATTCATCAAAACACAGAACTAGATGGCAGAATATTTTCATAAATACTTGGAAAAGTATTTGTCCTCCTCGTAAATCTAGCGGTGACTCCACTCCAAGGATGGATGTAGCGAGCGTAGGAGAGAGTGTCGCCTGGGTATTTAATAATCGTATTTGTTATCATTACACAATCATTTACTAGACACCTCAATTATTAGATCAGTTGTCTGAAAGTAACCATCATGTACTAAATGCAATAAACGCAGCACCGCCTAGCCACCCACGCAACAGACAGAGCGTACCATCCTTACACTATCATTTGAATAAATAAACATGATTTTAACACTCGTCCAAAATGTGCTTCTTCTTGTTGTACTTACAATGGTAGTTATTAATTCATTGAGGTTTAAATACTAGTACATTGACTAGGCAGAATCGATAAAAAAAGTATAATCGTATATACTTATTTGACTAAACGAAGATCAAACGTATGAACTAACAAAGATACATTAAATGATGTTGAGCAGATATATTTGAGATATCCGGGAATGAAAAAGCCTGAAGAAACAATTCTTCCAACATATTTTCTGTGTAACGTCATTGATCAATATTTGATGGAAGACGTTTTTATCTCAGTTCTTGCCTCTGATTAAAGAGTCTGGTATTAATAGCGACGGGTCTCTTAATGTAACTTACTTGTACAAGTTGTGAAGTCATTCCAAACTCGCACGTCATTATTTATTTTAACAGTTGATTGATTTAATAACTGTATACATTGGTGTTGACCTATCACGTCGATGAAATTTCAGTAAAATCTTCTCGGAATTTACCGCTGGCTAATGATTTGTATAGTAGATATATGGTCTCGAAAGTAAAAATGTAAAGTGTAATGTCGACCCTGTAGTCTATGTATTGTCACTTAATTTAGATCTATACGGATATCGCCTATCAAATAGTAAAAAATATTTTTTGATAACTTCTTCATGCTTTGTGATATGTAAACTAACGTTCAAGCCATACATAATATACACCGTAACGTTCTGTTCGATGAAGCGTGTATCACTTATAATGTGCTTATCCTTCGGTTTTGTATGTGGAATGTCTCTGTTGCAAATGCAACCCCTGTTACCTTCTAACAATGTCGTATGTTAAACATTTTATTGTTTTACATCAATAGCTGTAAGATAGCCTTCACATAAACACGTCACATTCAGCATTCCATGTTTTGACAAGATTACACATTTGTTTCTTGCACATCGTTAATCACGTTGCAATGTTGATACTGTAATCTGCTATTGATAATTGCACCATTTTATTCATATTATGTCGTTCATGACATAGTTGGCACAGGTGCTAGTCTACGTTTTAGTAGCCCTTCTCAGTAAAAGGTACTAATGGAGAGCCGGTGTGATTGGTATATGTCTGTCATGAGACTGTACAAGCGTAATGCTTATGTGTGGCCTTCTTTCACTGTTGAACCGATAGAAAAAATGGGCCACTAGTGCGGGGCTTGTTTTCTCAATATTAAAAGAAATTTGAGAAACGTCTCAATATTAAAAGAATCGACCAGAAGGTCATTTGAAATATCGAGGGTCACACACAAGTCTGATGTTACTGCTTATTATTAAAGAAGGACATACGGAAGTCAGACGGGTAACCCTTGATACGGTCAATGACATTTTTCTTGCTGTACTAGAATAAAATACTGTAATTCAATATTCGGAAACACTGTTTCAGAAATTCAGACCTGAGATTACTTGAATGAATGCAGTCACACAGATTCTTGTTATTTGCTATTAACATTTTGTGGTTGTTGCATCAATAGATATTTGCTGTAATACAATCACACTTATCAGTTTTACACCGTCATAAGTTTTTGCATCCCCAATACGATTTCTTGGAATATTCGCTATAAAATAAAACTTGAAAACCTATAAACTGTCCGTTCATTCTGGTTACATCATGGAACAGAACGAACCTAGATGAAATAATAGTCCTTATTTAATGATAAAACGAGGAGTAAATGACTAGAGTTATTGATTCTGTCAGATAAGCCCCGGTTGAAGATACAACAGAAGTAATCATTGTCGAATGTTACAAAATATTCGAGATTTATAAATTCCTGACATACAACGGAAAGTTTCGTCTAAATTGAGAATTCTGAATTAGTTTCCCTCGTAATTGTCTAGTCAGTTCCGGTCCAGAAACACACTTTCTGTTATGTTTGATTATATCACAAGTTTAACCAACTAACTGATTGTTTGATTGCTTTAATATTATTATAAAACCACTGGTATATGTATCATTGACACATATTTTCTATCTTACAGAGATTATTTAAAAGATGTATACATTTACAAAACAAAATCATTTTGTTTATTCTTTCTCAAAGATCGGTTAAGTTATGATTATAATTTATCTGAAAGTGTGGCTTGTTTCATTATATTTTCGATGAATATGACGCTTAAACAGCTGATAATGTGTTATATCTGGCCTATGTAGTCGTTTATGACAGGTGCTAGAACAAATGAAGAACCAGAAAATAGTTTCTGCTCTATAATCAATTATAATATCCTGGCAATAGTTGTATATGGTTAATTTGTAATCACTATTCTTGTTCAAATCACCAATTCTCTTAAACTATGACTTTCGACATCAATAAGTCTAGAGAATGCATACAAAAACAAAAGTAATAAAACTTGACAAGAACGATGCATACACCACTCTAAATGAAAAATTTATTGAAATTTTTACTTTACCTTTTTCTTTCACCAAGTACGATTTCATTTTTATGACTTTTTTATTAATTGGGCGCACACATGTCTTTGGTCAAATATGAAATACGAGGATCAGTTAAGTTTCCAACTTGCTTCACCTTCAAGCAAAACTTCTATTTAGATAACTGCTGTTTCTGTTGAGCACTGGTTTCCATGTCCGATTTGTTGTTATTATTTTATTTAATAAGTGTATGCATGACTTATATTCAGACGGTACCAACATTGTGAAATGATATGAATAGTCGTATAGCATGTTTATTGTTCCCAGGAATTATTGAGCAGCAATCTTAGCATCATTGCAAACATATGAATAAAGAAAATCAGTTTCATATGAATATAAGCGATGACAGAGTACGTGTACTTCAGTGTGAGAGGTATTGAATGTCCGCGATTGCACCTTCCAAACACACTGCATAAAACAGTTAAAAGAGCTTAAGTGGTGAAATAGTTTTTGTACTGTTCGAAGGAATGTTCATGACAAAAAAACTGTAGGTAAAACGTGCCTAACTACGTAGTTAAGAAGGTTGGATTACATTTTACAAGATTCAATTACTTCCATTACATCAACGCCTTTCTGACAGAAGCCAACATGCATTACATCATGTACTTCATGTACTAAACAAACGGCAATGCCTAGCCACCTACACAACAAACAGACACAGAGCACAGTGTTCGACCCGTACATTTCGTCAAATAAACATGATTTCAAAAAAATGGCATTTAAATGTGCTTTCAACCAAACGGTGAGTAGTTTGCCGTTCTAACTTCCGGGGTCTTAAATACTTTGAGAGTTGTTAAACTAGGAGGTAGCGTTCAATTGAAATACAAATACTAGTAATGCGAAATCTTTTACAATAATGTACGACAGTTGTGATCAAACGAATGCTGTTTAACATATCTAAGTCAGAGATCCGGGAATGATAAAAGCCTTTTGAAACTTTTCTATCAACATATTATGTTTATGTGTAACGTCATTGATAAATATATGAAACTACAATTAAAGAGTCCTATTTTAAAGGAGACGGATCTCTTAATGTTACTTACGTGTACAATTTGTGAAGTAATTTCAAACTTACACGTCGTTATTTATTTTAACAGCTGATCGATTCAATAACTGGACACATTTGTCTAGATATTACAGGTTGGTGAAATTTCGGAAAATTATTCTCTGAATTTACCGCTTGCCAATTGGTTACTCCATCAATATGTCGGCTAATGATTTATATAGTAGGTATAGAGATTGGAATGTTATCTTGAAAGTAACACTGAAAAGTGTAATGGTGTCTCTGTTGTCTATGAAGCTTCACATATTTAAGATCTATACGGATAGCGTTTATTAAACAGTAAACTTAACATCACGACCTGTGATAAGAAAAGTGATTTCCATGTCATCTCATATACATGTATCAGTTTCCCCAGTAATGATACTAAACTAGCCTTATATCGTCTTAAGATATACATATATCCCCATAACATTATGTGCCATGAAGCTGATATCTCGTACAATGCATTTCATTGTCTTTTTGGTACGTCTCTGTCGTAAGTTCACCCCTGTTAATTTCCAACAAAGTCGTGTTTAAAGGTTTTTAACGTTTCCCATCAATTGTGGTAAGACAGCTTACCCATAAACACGTCTCATTCTGCTTCCAAGTTTTGACAAGCTTACACGTTTGTTTATTGTACATCGTTAATCGCGTTGTAATGTTGATATGTCAATCTACTGTTGATAGCTCCATGGTTTTTATTTCATTATGTAGCTCATGTTATCGTAGAGAATGGGGATTTCTAACAGAAACTACAACTTCTGTTATTCCTAGTTTGCATGCTTTATTCCGGCTACAAACTCAACACCAGATGTGGTATGCAAACATGACTCACTGGTCAGAATGTTACACGGCAACCATTTACACATCTCTTCAGTTGTGTACTTGTTCCTGTTACAGTGATACAATGACTACTTGATGGTAAGCAATGTAAATCATGGACACAACAAGAAACCATCGATCTGATACAGCTGTGTCAATAGATGCTGACACCGATAATGGACAGCCACAAGATAATCACGACGCAAATAGGTATTTTGTCAGCGCATTTATTTGACCAAGCGACACTAGCCTACACAAATATGAATACCATCAAGTGTATTTGTATTTTACACTTAACGGATGACCCTGTTCGATCATATAATATAATTCTGTTCAATGTACAAAACGTAGTCACAAGAGATTGATATTATTATCATTGGCGACATATGTTCAACTGCAAGTACAATTCAGATGAAGCGTAATCTATCAGACATATTCTGTGTTTTGTAATCATTGACATTTATTATCATTGAAACTTGGTTTCCTATATGCGAGAGATCAAGTTTAAATATATGCCATCACTTCTACACGGAAGCTCTTTAAGTTTATATCGGCATGGCACATGCTTAGACAAATAACTAAAATATTAGTTGATCACCTGTCTGTTTGATCAGCCTTTTGTTTCCATCGTGACAAAAAACAATTAGAGATAACCATAACTACCGATACAGTTCGTACATGCACTTCTCCTACTTTGGTAAAGGTCAAGGAACAAATATACCCACCTGACTAACAAACGATTAATCGACGTAGTACCAATTATGTAGTCAAACAATGAGCCAAAGACGAGGACGAGTCAAAGTCAAGAATCAAAGTTTCTACCTGAACTGATGTAAGCCCAACGTGTCAAAATCATCGTATTACACCAACAATATATCAGACAACAAAACATTGCGTGTGTTCTCAAATAAAATACTAATTACGTTTTCCTAGTCGTGAAAATGTTGCCTGCAATAATCTTTTCTGAAGTATATTACAGTTCAATTTGTTTATGGTTACAATTGCTTAAAATAATTCTATGCCATACGTACAAATGCGCAAAAACGATGGAACTAGATCTACAACATTGGCTGGATATCACCGTACGGTACAAAGCTACAAACGTCGTTACCTTTCCCAGCTGTTGTAGAGGTTCCATATTAAATTGCCAGTCAGTGGCATTTATGGCTTTATTATTGCTTTATTATTGTCCATTACATAGATATCATTTCCAGATAGTAAACAGGAGTTCATTCTGAGTTTGAACTAGTCAGTGAATATCGTTAAACGAGCCAATTATGTTATTACTATTCGGTTATTTAAGTTATTTCTAATCGCAAATGTGCTTGAACCCTTTTAATTGTGTGTATTCGTTACGTTGGAATAGACCATTCTGAATTTTGAGATTTCTACGAACGGTGTTTAGTTTTATGCTACTGTTTTAGCTCATCTGTCAATTAGTGGTGTTGCCCTTTATTCGTTGTTCGTTATTCAAGCATTTATTTTTTTCCCTTCCCAAACTTCCTACAAGACTCGTCAATTCGTCAAACAGCACAGCAGCCTATGTCGGGCTTTTTTTAGTGAGTAAGAACGACATATTTTCAAGACCTGCTAAGGAGACAACAAGGCCAATTTAATATTTGCCATTGTACAACACTGAATAGTTTGGATATACTTACATTTGAGCTTGGGACTCGGTTGTGCGATATTAAGTCAGCATGTTCCTCTAGTTCAATTTCCAGCGTATTACTACACCTACTGCTACATAAATGTATTCCTGACAGTGCCTTTACATACCCGGTACATGTTCCAAGGAAGTATCTTCACTAAGTGTACGAATGTGTTCGGGCAAATTAATAATAAAATTATGATGAGCTGGGTTCTTTTATAAATGAAGGTACTATAATCTCTACCATATAAAATCATAAACATCAATAATGTGTTTCTGAATATATTGGATGCCACACGTGGTAATTAAGCAAACGAGCAAACACAGTTTGGCCGCACAAGTTTCAAGTGTAAACAGACCATCATACATTTATGTTACCTGAAAGGAGAATTAGTGATATGACTAATGTCCTAAATAAAGGGGCAAATTCATTTGTCAGGGCATGGAACTATGTTCGTGTTTGTCATTATTGACAGCATGTACATTCAATGCAAGTATGTTTGGGTCCATTGTAATAGAACTCACACAAAACCCAGCGGTAACTCCACTCTAAGGATTGATGTTATGAGGGCAGGAGCGGACTGTCGCCTGGGTTTTCAAGAATGGTATTTGATATATATCATTAAAATTTAATGTTAGCAAACACCTCGGTTATTCAATAAATAGTTAGAATGACCTGTCTGAAATAAATCAAGTCAAATTAAATACAGTAAACGCAGCTCCCAGCCACTCATGAAGAAGGCAGACCGTACCACCCTTACACTACCACTTGAATAAATAAACACGATTTTAGCAGTCGTCCTCAAAATGCTTGCAATGGCAATTTTTAATTCCAGGTGGTTTAAATACTAGTACATAATATTTTGACTATAAAGGGCCGTTAAAATTGGATTGAATTAAAAGATTTTTATAATACATGTATAGTTGAGATCAAACGGATGCACTAACGTAGATATAAAAAAGGTGTTGAACAGATCTAAGAGAGATCCGGAATTGAAAAGCCTGAAGAAACAATTCTATCAACATATGTTTCTGTGTAACGTCATTGATCAATATTTGATGTATGTGTTATCTCAGTTCCTACCTCCGAATGAAGAAACTTGTAAAGGAGATAACTCCACTAATGTAATCTACGTGTTCCAGTTATGAAGTCATTCCAAACTCTCATGTTGTAATTTATTTGTGCATTTCATCGATTCAACAAAAGTGTTTACATTGGTCTAGATCTATCATGTCGAGGAGATTTTGCAAACTCTTCTCAGAATATCCAGCTCGCTAATTTGTTCCCCCATCAACACGTCGACTAATGAAATTTATAGCTGATCTAAAAGTTGGAAGTTTATCTTTAAAGTATACTGTAAAGTGTAATGGCAGTCTATATATTGTCACTTATTGTAGATCTACACAGATATTGTCTATCAAATCGTAGGAAGTATATTTTGATAACTTCTTCACGTTTTGTGATATATTAACTGACGTTCAAGCCCTCTTTTATATCAGTTTACACAGATTTGATACTAAACTAGCCTTTTCTTGATGTGAGCCAAACATATATCCCCGTTACATTCTAGCTGTTCCATGAAGCTGGTGTCTCGTATAATGTACTTATTCGTCGGTTATATATGTTGTTTATCTCTGTTGCAAATGAATCCCCTGTTACCTACTAACAATGTCGTATGTTCAAGTTTATTGTTTTACATCAATTTCTATAGGACAGCCTTCACATAAACACGTCACATTCAGCATTCCAAGTTTTGACAAGTGTACACATTTGTTTCTTGCACATCGTTAATCAACTTGCAATGTTGATATTATCAATCAAGTGTTGATAGTTGTATTGGTTTGTTTATTATGTAGCTCATGTAATTTTTGAGAAGCATAATCTACTGTTGATAATTGCACAGTTTTGTACACATCGTGTTGATCATGCCATAGTTGGCACAGGTGATAATTTACGTTTTTAGTAGCAAACCTCAGTACAAGGTACTAAGTGAGAGCCGGCGTGATCGATATGTGTCTGTCACGAGACTTTACCAGCATACTGCTTTGTATGGCTTTATTTCGGTCTTCAACCGATAGAAATAATAATCACTAGGGCGGGACCTGTTTTAATAAGAATTTTGAGAACCGTCTCAATACGAAATATAGCAACAAGAAGGCCAATGGCAGTATCTAGGGTTGCTTACAAGATTAATATTGTTACTGATTATTATCAAAGAAGGACATACGGAATTCTTGCATGTAACCTCGATACGGCCAATAACCTACTTTTGACTATACTAGAATAAAAAATTGTAATTCAATATTCGGAAACACTGTGTGAATGTAGTCACAAAGATTATTGTTATTTGCTAATGACATTTAATAGATTATTCATGTACTTGCCAGTTTTACGCTGTCATAAAATACGTTTTTACATCCTCAATACAATGTCTTGGAATGATTTTCTATTAAATAAAACTTGAAAATCTTTCAACTGTCCATACATCCTGGTTATATCATGGAACAGAACGAACCTAGATGAAATAATAGTCCTTATTAAATGATAAAACGAGAAGTAAATGACTAGAGTTATTGATTCTGTCAGATAAGCCCCGGTACGAAGATACAACAGAATTATTTATTGCCAAATGTTAGAAAATATTCGAGATTTATTAACTCCTGGCATACAACTGAAAGTTTTGTCTTTATTGGGATATCTGAATTAGTTTCCCTCGTAATTGTCTAGTCAGTTCCGGCCCAGAAACACATTTTTCTGTTATGTTTGATCATCACAAGTTAACCAATTAACTGATTGCTTTATGACTTGGCTGTTTAAATACCATAACAGTTCCAGAACGTGTTGGTTTTCCCCTAGGATCTTTTAATGTAGCTGATGTCGCGCTTTTAGAGCATTATTTTCCTATCTTTCATATGCGGTTTTTATAACAGTTGTTTGAAAAAAATAACCATAATTATATGCCTACTCCATAATCAATTAAAATGTTATGGCAATTGTTTTTTCTATGGTTAATGGGAAATCAACTTTCTCGTAATGTGACGTTTGTTGTCAATAAATCTAGCAAATACGCAAGAATAAACAAAATAAAAATAAAATTGACAATAACGATGCAATGATTAATTGGGTAAATTGAATTTTGACTTATCTCAATTACTTTAAGTGAGTCTTGTCGTCTCCGCCTTATTTTTTCATTTTTTCATAACAAGTACCTTTTTATTCATGGTGTTCATACCGGCAAATATGTTAGTCAAATATGAAATGCAAACGTCAGTTATGTTTTCAACGGAATTCGCTTTCTCCGAAGAGAAATAGCTGATATGTTACAAACTGCCGTGTGACACAGCCTTTGTTGAACATTTATTTAAATAATTCTTAGTTTTTGATGCATGTTGACGTGAATGAAGTTAGATGTTTCTAAATTAAAATTAATTTATTTTAAACTATTTAATGAAAATATTGTGTACAGTACTGCCCGCTGAAAAACTGTTAAACATCGAAGCAATTCCATAAGCAGTATTGTCGTTAATGTGATATTTTGACAAACAAACAGCATAAATGACTCTACCAATATGATTTGTTTGTTTTTTTATGTTTTATTATTTCAGTTACCTAATTGTTGATTCATACAATCGTACATGAAATATAAAATACTTTTGTATAGCAAACATAGTACTATTGTTAGTTGTGTCCACAGCTTTAGAATGTCGTGACTTCTTGTCGACCTATTCCAGACAGATTATGGTCTACTGTGTTATGTCTATGTACACTACATGTGCAAAGATTGTCAATGGCGTCCAATTGACTTAGTTGTACAGGTTGATAATGTATTTTAGTAGACTGGGTGTTTCCATAAATGACTGGAATACCGTTGGAAATCCGCACAGCACACCCACGTACGTGTCGGTAAGTGACAAACCACCGACCATGTGTTCATAAAGTATATGCCAACCCGGGTATGGATGTATATTGTACGAGGATGGGTTACTTACAAGATATATTCAAACAAACCCTTAGCTTAATGCCGGATACATACACAACCAGGTATGGTATGCAAACATTCATCACTAGTTGGAATAAGCGGCAACAAATGTTACACGGCAACCATTTACACATCTCAACAGTGAATCAATGACAACATTATGGTAAGCAATGTAAAACATGGACACAATTAGAAACCATCGATCTGGTACAGCTGTGTCAATAGATGCTGACACTGATAATGGGAAGCCACAAGATGATCAAGACGCAAATAGTTATTTTGTCAGCGCATTTATTTGAACAAGCGACACCAGCCGACACAAATATGACTAACGTCATGTGTATTTGTATTTTATTCTTAATGAATGACATCGGTCCGTCATAAAATAAATACTGTTCTATGTACAAAAAGTAGTCACATGAGATTTATATTAGCATTATTGGCGACGAACGTTCATCTACAAGTATCAATTCCGATGAAACATCAATTATGCATATTCAGTTTTTTGATAATAGAACAATGTAATGCATTCAGTGCTATCATTGGCACAATGTGTGAGAGATCGAGTATTCACGTTTGTTAATTAAACATACACGCTCGTTTGGTCTGCATGGTTATAACACCCAGGTTAAAACAAATACCTAAGATGTGAGTTACGAACTAGGGCGTGAATACACTACTCAAACTTATGTAAAGGTCAATAAAAAAATTAGGGAACGGGATACAAAATTATGTGAAGTCAAACAAGGAGCCAAAATACTAAGATGCGTCAAATAACTACTCGTATTGATATATCTCAGTCTTGAATCAAAGCTTCTATATCGCCAATGTCTCTGATATATTGGTGGACGCATAGCGTGTCATAATCATCGTATAATACACCAATTGTATCAGACAATAAAACATTGCGTGTGTTCTCAAATAAAATACTAATTACGTTTTCTAGTCGTGAAAATGTTGTCTGCAAAGATTTTCTGACGTATATTTCAGTTTGATTTGTTTATGTTTACAACTGCTTGAAATAATTGTATGCCATACGTACGAATACGCAAAAAACGTTGGAACTATATCTACAACACTGGCTGGATATCACCGTGCGGTACAATGTACCAAGCTACAAACGTTGTTACCTTTCCCAGCTGTTGGAGAGGTTCAATATATAATTGTCGGTCGGTGGCATTTATGGTTTTATTATTGCTTTATTATTGTCCATTACATAGATTTCATCTATCGATAGTAAGTCTGAGTTCATTCTGAGTTTAAACAGGTAAGTGATCAATTTTAAACGAGCAATTTATGTTATTACTATGTTGTTATTTAAGTCATTATCAATCACAAAATATGTTCAAAACCCTATCAATGTTATATACCCATTACGTTGATATAGATAATCATAAATTGTGATATTTTTTTAATTGTTTAACAGATTTTCTCATAATAAGTGTTCAGTTTCGTGTTACTGTTTTAGCTCGCCTGTCAATAAGTGGAGTTGCTCTTCGTCGGTCGTCAGTTTGATTGCCAACAACAATTCATTCCAGCAGAATCTCCTATGGTACATTTAGCCAATTGTTTTGAAAAGTACAGCAATTATCCATGAGTATCCCTACATCAATAGTTAGCTTCTTTTGTATGGTTTATGAAACGGTGGTTACCTAGAAGTGCCTTGCCACCCACACAAGAGCCAAAAACAGTGCCTACCATATGTCCGATTGGTAAATAGTGATAAAAGTACATACAGCTGCAGTTCAACTTTTCCCTGGAATTGAAATACATGGACTGACTGCTTCAGAGATGTTAAACAAAGAAGTATCGTCCAAAAGATTCTGCAAAATGGAATACTTACAATAACACTACAATTATACTATTACAATCATACATATAAAGTTGCGATCAAACGTACGGACGTACGTTGATGAATACGATGATGCTAAACATATCTCAGAATGAAACCCGGGAATGAAAAAGCCTGAAGAAACTTTTCTATCAACATAAAATTTCTGACTAACGTCATTAATCAATATGCATGATTTTTATATCAGTTCATATTTCCGATTGAAGAGTTGTTTCATTTCTTACCTCCGATTGGTGATATGTAAATACTTGTACATTGACTAGGCAGTTATCGTTCAAAATACTTATTGGAATAAACGATACGAAAACCTTTACAATGCATGTATAGTTGAGATCAAAGGTATAAACTAACGTAGATATATGAAATGATGTTGAACAGATCTAAGAGAGATCCAGGAATGTAAAGGCATGAAGGAACAATTCTATCAATATATTTTCTGTGTAACGTCATTGATCAATATTTGATGGAGGTTGTTTTATCTCAGTGCTGACCTCCGATTAAAGAGTATCGTATTAAAGGAGACGGATCTCTTAATGTAACTTATGTGTACAAGTTGTGAAGTCATTCCAAACTCACACGTCATTATTTATTTTAACAGTTGATCGATTCAATAACTGTATACATTGGACTAGATCTATCACGTCGATGAAATTTCAGTAAAATCTTCTCGGAATTTTCCGCTTGCTAATTGGTTACTCCATCAACATGTCGGCTAATGATTTGTACAGTAGATAAAGAGGTTGGGATGTTATCTTGAGAGGTATATTGTGAAGTGTAAGGGAGTCCCTGTATTGTCACTTATTTTAGATCTATACTGATATTGTTTATTAAACAGTAAACTACACAATTCGATCAATCATAACGTTTTGTGATAAGGAAACTTATTTTTATACCCTCTCCTGTATCAGTGTTCTCCAGCATTGATCCTTAGCTTTCTAAGCGTGTTATGGTAGTAAGCTATACATATATTCCACATTACATTCTGTTCAATGAAGTTGCTATCTCTTATAAATTAGTGACATAACAAAATGACGGTGAATTGCATTATAACTGTTATAATGCAATTCACCGTCAGTTTGTTATGTCACTAATATAAGTCCATCCCCTGTTACTTTCTAACAAACGAGTATATCTAAGTTTTTAACGTTTTACATCAATTGTTATTAGTCAGTTTACCCATAAAACGTCACATTCTGCTTTCGAAAGTTTTGACAAGATTACACATTTGTTGCTAGCACATTGTTAATCACATTGCAATGGTGATACGGTAATCTGATGTTGGTAGCTGCATTTTTATGTAGATCCTGGCATAGTTGGTACAGGTACAGCTTTACGTTTAGTAGTTCACCTGGATACAAGATACACATTGCCAGCTGATGTGATCGGCATGTGTCAGTTTGTCATCTCCAATGCATACCAACAACTTCTCCTTCTAAACAGCTTGATCAATTTTCACGATACTTAACAAGATCCATAAGTTTTATATTGAAAGAAAACATTGGTTGACCAGGGCGGGGCTTGCTTTCTCAATCACAAATTAGAAAATCGTCTCGATATTATATATATTATATATAGCAACAAGAAGTTCATTGGCAGTACCGAAGGTTGCCAACAGGACTGTTTTTACCGCTGAAGGGCAAACGGAAGTTTTGCAGGAAACCCTCAATACGGCCAATGACCTACTTCTTACCATACTAGAATCAAATATTG
Organism: Spisula subtruncata; assembly: GCA_963678985.1. Taxonomy (NCBI): domain Eukaryota; kingdom Metazoa; phylum Mollusca; class Bivalvia; order Venerida; family Mactridae; genus Spisula; species Spisula subtruncata. Next base: position 12,165,615 of record OY787662.1, on the reverse strand, counting down.
TAATTCATTATTCGGAAACACTGTTGCAGACCTGAGATGACTTGAGTGAATGTAGTAACACAGATTCTAGTTATGTGTTAAATTAAAATAGAATTTTGTGGTCGTTGAGTTATTAGATAATTGCTCTTATACGCTATCAAATTAAACTTTAAAACCTATAAACTGTCCGTACATTCTGGTTACATCATGGAACAGAACGAATCTAGATGAAATAATAGTCCTTATTAAATGATAAAACGAGAAGTAAATTACTAGAGTTATTGATTCTGTCAGATAAGCCCCGGTTTGAAGATACAACAGAATTATTTATTGCTTAATGTTACAAAATATTCGAGATTTATTAACTCCTGGCATACAAATGAAAGCTTTGTCTTAATTGAGATTTCTAAATTAGTTCCGCTTGTAATTGTCTAGTCAGTTCCGGTCCAGAAACACATTTTCTGTTATGTTTGATTATATCACAAGTATAACCATTCAACTGGGTGCTCGGTGGTTTGAATGTTTGAAAGAAAGTGTGGCTTTGTCCATCGTTTTTTTCTTAGTGAGTTTGATTTCACGCCCCCAGCTTACAATTTGTTTTATCTTGCGTATGCAGTTTTTATGACAGTTGCTTGAAAACATTAAAAACAATCTCTGAAATAGTTTCTTGCTTGATAATCAATTAAAATATTCTGACTGATATTCAAATGACTTTGTTATGATAAATTGGTTGAGCACGTGTCTTGTTAGAGTTATCAATGTTCTCAAAATATGACGTTTGTTATTTGTTAATCTAGAGCATGCACAAAAGTAATTAAATTTGTCAAGAACATTGTCAATACTACTCTTTTATTGTTATTTTTACTTTACTTGTCTTCTTTAATTTCTGTTTTCGATGATCGGTTGTTGCAGTTGAGTGTATTTTTGATTGTCGGGTTTTTTTTCATGCATATCTGAGTGTGCTATTTGATTTATATTCATTAAGTATTTAAGGCAAATATAAAGATATAAAGCACGAACGCTGATTTCGTTTCTAACTTGATGGATTTACTATCGCAAAACTTTTTTCATGCATTTTGAGCTTGTCCTTCTTTCTAATTATACAGTTGTATTTCTGTCTTCTGTTTTTATACATGAAGTAATATGTGTTGTTTCTAAATATACTTTAACATAATTATGATGTGAACGTTCTTGAAATATGTGTAGATCTACTATGCGAAAATAAAGTGAAGAAAATACTATTAGTTGGAACCTATGTTTGTCTGTACAACAGAAAAAAAAACAAGTGGATAAAAAGCAAGATTCATTTCTCGTAAAATTGTTATACAAAGAAAGACAACTCTTGTCATGCTACAATACTTTGTAAACGAGTTATACACCTTCAATACAGAGAGACGTAAGCCTATGTGGTGACGTGATTCTGTGCTTATGTTTGCATATTATTGTGCATTGTTTCTTATCAGTAGGAATCATGTCTATAAGAGGAATTTACTTACTTTTGTTACAGGTTTCAACACAAATACAGTGTGACCTGAAGATAGTTGTTTTAAACACATTATATCCAAGTTTGTTTTTATTTTCTAAACCGGTGTATTTCATAAACTGAATACATATTGTTTTAACTTCAGTCGTATTCTTTATCATTTGTTTCGTTTAATGTCAAAACAGTATTTTGGGCCTTTCATTACTTCGAGGTAAAGATTTGTGTCATGAAACAACAATTACCAAAGCCTGAAGGCCATTTTGAGAAGATATAATATTATGCATTGAAAATGTTTGCGACTCCTTTTAGAGCTTGACCATTAAACTTCGGAAGCGTGTTTTATTTTCCGTAAGCGTAGTCGGTACTTATCGGATATATTTGTTTATTTTTGTATCGACTTTGTCCGAAATATGCACGGAATATGTCCGGAGTGCCTACTAAATCTGGTCAAGTTATATCAATCCAGTATTTATTACCGATAGGCAAGGTCTTGTAATTATGTCTGATTTGCATGATGTTGCTTTTTTAATGGATATCCATATTCACATGTGACACTAAGATATTTTTGCTTCGTATCAGTCTGTAATGTTACTTGCAAAGACGTTGATATCTATCAATAATTATAATTATAACTCTGTGTCATGCTTTTATAAAAAGCTCTAGTCTGGTTCCCGTCGTACTAAAGTGTTTCAGATAACGTTGTCGTCTAGGGGAAGTAATCGAGATTAATTAAGCTCAAGCTCATGAATGTAAGTAAAATATTTTGCCCTCCTGTATGAAACGTTGTAAAAACACTGAAGAACTGGCAACGTAGTTATTCTAGAATTTGTTTATTGCAAAATATCAACAAGGATAATTTAACATCGAACTAATCATATTTGGTACACACTCACCATGCTAAAATTTGAATTACACTCGTATATATTATCATTGATAATCATTTTAGATGCATCTGTTAATACTAGGGATGATCAATATATAACGAGAAAATGATTGGTACTATTGCTTTTATAAAAACTGTGAGGGTTTGAATCTGAGTGAAAACGGTGAAAAGGCGAAAATTTTCCCACAAACGTGCATTAAGGGTTATCTTAGCAACCGTAGTTTGTTTTCAGCAGAGTGTAGTAATGATACTGAATATTTACCGATTCTTAACTAATACATGTTGCTGTACCCGGTTGAATAAAGTTTGGGCAAAATTGGTGGGATATGAAAAAGATATAAGCGTCTTTCTCGTTATAAATTGGTCATCCTTTGTATACCATCATAGAAACCATTAAAACAGCAAAGACATGGATAATGCTTATCGAACGAATTAGTTCAATATGGTGTATTCTTTAATGATGTTACCATTAACGTAAACACTAATAAACATTTTAGATTGTTGGTCATGTTTTTATTTTTAAATCATTTGATGTTTATGTTAACGATTTATTGCTCTAAAATGAAAGTTTATACTTTAAGGATGTAGTGTTTTGCTTTGTCTATGCGTGTGTAAAACTATCAAGAATGAATAGCATACAAGTACATTGTGTATCGGACTTCTATAATTCGAAAGTCTACATCCGAAGTCCCGATTTCGATATTCAACTGGGAGCATACGATGCGCAATTGTCAAACATTTCGTCTACATAGTGTTTAGACAGCATACCGGTTCATTACGCGTATAACCATGCAGTACTTTCATGCTACTGCAACATATATCGGTTTGTTATTAAAGATTTCTTTATGATTCTTATTGGAACCATGAACTCAAACCATTCATCGCAAAGTTTTTCTTTGACATTATCTATATGATTATTATTGGAACCATGAGCCATCCCCCCAGTTTATCATTAACAGCGTCCATATAATTATTATTGGAATCCTAAGTTGTTCCATTTTTTTACAGTTAATCATTTACAGCGTCTGTATGATTATTATTGGAATCATGAGCCGTTCCATTCCCTCTCACAGTTTATGAGCTGTTCCATTTTTCTCACAGTTTATCATTTACAGCGTCTATATGATTATTATTGGAACCATGAGCTGTTCCATTTCTCTCGTCCTCTTCGTCGCTCTGATAATCCTCAACTCCTCGCATCTTGTAGTATCTCTTTACCACCGCCTTCCAATCTAGAGCATCTTCAAGCCTCTGAGGACCATGATGGTGATGTGAGCGTGCATATCCCCCACCATTCATTCCTGTTCAGTCAAAAACGGACAATGATATAGTAAATGATACTCCTAAACAATAGTATAATTTATTTTATTACAATTATTTATTACTTTAATTTATAACTTTATTTATTTTTGTCTGACCTTGTTTATATATTTCACACAATTGTTAGTTAACAGCGCATCGAGAATTAAATATGCTCGGGAACTGGCGCTCAACTACTTGCAATTTACGGGATGTTAGAGGCTAGAATAAGTATCTGCATTGACCTACAAAATAGGAATTATAATATGAACAACTTAGTAGTGTATTTTAAACATCAAATTTATATATACCATCGGGTGTAATCTTGGCACTACGACGACGTATAGAGCGAAGCCACATTGCTGATGAGTTAGCTAATATATCCATGGATTTAGTATCAGATGCCGCATCCATATCGTCATCTTCGTGTATATACGCCTGTGCCTGGGCACTACATAGCTTACCTACAATGATAATTGTGTATATTGCAGAATATTATATTGCAATATTTTATATACTGGAGTAGGAGCAATAGCCAAACAAAAATGAATGTTTTCCCCGATTTTTTTTAAAAACTATTTTTTTTACAAAAATAATCGACAATTTTATAAATAACAGTCTTTCACAAATCTAGAAATGTAAACAAGTACTGGTATTACACGGCCATGTATTGAACCCGTTCCAATGTGAGTCGGTCTCAATCATGCCTTACTAAAGTTTATGAATCTCCATTCATTGTAAGATTACGAAATAAACGTGTTTATGTGTTTGTAGCATTTTCGTATATATGGACAAATCACTGTACATATTGCTCAAACTCTACTATTCGATTATTAATGTCTTGATGCACACACACTGCCAGCAAAGCTGAAATGTGAATTATTTCAAATGAATTGCTCTTCAGAGGTAGTTAACGTCGTGTAAGTTAAGTAATAAAAATTGGCATTATTACGAATATGAGAGCACATAGAATTCATTACAACAAATCACACCGTCGCCGAATTCGAGCAGCATTGGATTAAAATGTACTCAATAACACATTTAAAAAGAGGGCATACCTTTGTGTTTATAAGCAACCCTGATATATGTGAAGAGTTTTGTGAATAAGTTTAAAGGTGAAGGTGTAGCTGACGTCTTGTTCATGTTCCTGATTAACTTGGCTCTTCCAAACTTCCACTCGGTATCAGACTGTTGCTGAATCCTCTGATATGTGTCTGACATCATAGCAATTAACAGGTTAATTAAAACAATGAGTGTCACCATCATGTATGATCCGAATGCTATCTTCACCAGAGTTACCACCCATATTGGACTCCGATATAATGTTGGTAGATTGTCTGGGTCAACCAGACCAAATAGTGAGAATAACAACAATTCAAACACGTCCAGTGGTGTAATGTATGGCGTCTCTATACCGGCACCGTCACCGTCACCAAGGGCTGGATCCGGTGTGGTAGGTTCAAATATAGCTTGATATATTGATGTCAGATGCAACGTAAATCCAGCCATAAATATGAGTAACACTACTAGAAAGCGCGTAAGATCCTTTAAGAGGTCACGAATAATGATTGCCCATGGTCCGAATAGATGATGGAATGATAGAAAGTCCAATAACTGTACAAAACACAACAACATTGCCCATGCGAACCAATGATTACGTATATATAACACAACGAGCCTATCATCGCCTTCAAACGCGAATGCAAGCACGTGACATCCTATTCCAAACGCACATAATGCAAGAATAATCACTTTGAGGTGTCCTAAGCCAGTACGGTCTCCGGGATTGGTCAGTTCTGATACAAGCAGTCCGGAAAGCCAGGCTAAAAGTAACCATTCATACCAATGCGGGATTAATGACCCAGACTGCCATATTGGAACTAACGGATACACAATCGTCAATGAAAACAGTAGAATTAAGTACATATGTGACACTAAATAAGCCATGAATTTGATAATTGGAACTTTGTTAAAGCGATGTTTTAATGGTAGGGAAAACAGCAGCCATATTGCCGGCACGAATAAAAAGCAGCAAAATAACATGATGATTTTCCAGGTGGCCCATTTCAGGTTGCCCATCCATATATCTGACAAATATTTCTGAACAGCTGGGTGGGCAACGACTTGTTTCTGTTCATTTTCTATTAACACATCCAGGAATGGCGTACCGTTACAGTCTACAGCTTTGAGGAGCACTGCCGGGCTATGCATACTGGCAGCGGTTGACAGTAAGTCCGCAGACATTGTTTCACAATAATCACTGGCTGCTGTTAAATCCCGTGATCGTTCTTTCTCCTTCATTGCGAGACTACGGAAGTTATTTGAAAGTTTGGTGGCAGTATCTACGGGTGCTGGAGATAGTGTTATGAATTCTTCTATACATTTGTTGTCACTCTGCTTACCACATGACATCAAATCAAACACGAACTGAAACACAATAACAATAATCATTATAGCATAAAAGTGGTGATTTTGCTCATACTTAAACGGGGAAAAAAGGTACGTTATTGTAAAGATTCTCGCGCGCACGCGCTGTTGGTGTTCAGTTTTAAGTATGCTCATTTCAGGACCCAGCCGACGAGAATAAATGATTTACAGCGTTATATGTACTGTAATTCACATTCTTATTGTAACTACTAATCACTTTTCTATAATAGTAAAATAATAAACGTAAACAAACCCCCAATGTAATTGTTTTCTTGGTATTTGCCGATACCGGAAGTCGACGCTCATAACAAAAACTTAAAAGCGAAGTCGCGTTTGTTTTCCCGACGTCGCCCAAAATGTCCCGCCAAAATGTCATAATTTTGGAAAACATACTAATAAAGTGTTGTTTTTGTGCTATAATAGCGTTTACGCATGCTTTTTCGTGCTATTACATCTGCAATGTCCCTTGGGAGTGTTGGTGCCCTCGCCCTAACGGGCTTGGGCACCAACCGTCCCTCGGGACTCTGCAGATGTAATAGCACGAAAAAGCATGCGTTAGCCCTACATACAAATATCATTTTTGTGTTTCTAGAAATACAATAATCATACAAATATCATTTTGTGTATCTAGAAATACAATAATCAAACAAATGTCATTTTGTGGTTCTAGATATACGATAATCATACAAATATTATTTTGTGGTTCTAGAAATACAATAATCAAACAAATGCCATTTTGTGGTTCTAGATAAACGATAATAATACAAATGTCATTTTGTGGTTCTAGAAATACAATAATCAAACAAATGTCATTTTGTGGTTCTAGATAAACGGTAATCATACAAATGTCATTTTGTGGATCTAGAAATACAATAATCAAACAAATGTCATTTTGTGGTTCTAGATATACGATAATAATACAAATGTCAGCTTGTGGTTCTAAAAATACAATAATCATACAAATGTCATTTTGTGGTTTTAGAAATACAATAATCATACAAATGTCATTTTGTGGTTCTAAAAATGCAATAATCATACAAATGTCATTTTGTGGTTTTACAAATACAATAATCATACAAATGCCATTTCATGTGCTAGCTTCGTGTTATACGTACAATACATGTGTTGTACATGTATATAAAAAGACATACCACAAATCAAAGCAACAAAGAAACCTGTGTTATTTGCATTTAATAGATATGTGTGTAGTCTAAATGAAACATGTAAAAGAGAAAGAATACACTTAACAATGCTATGAAACAATTACGATACATGTATTAACAATAGCAATAATCTACATGTTACACTAACTTAAAAAGGTAAGACATTAAGAATATAAAATCCATGAGCCAACCTTTTTGTCATCCATAAGTCTTTCTGTACTATGATCCTTCTGCATAAGGTAGCTTAACACATCGAAATGTGAAAATTGTGCAGAGAAACAGATAGGAACTTTGCCTTCTTTTGTTTCGTGTCCTGTGGACGCTCCACTTTCTACAAGAAGTTTGACGACATTTAGGTAACCAGCTTTAGCTGCAAAATGTAGACTGGTCCAACTATTCTGTAAATATAACAACGTTCCAGGTAGATAAAGACAAAAAGTCTCATGCATATAGGTCGAACACAGTTTATGTGGGCAGAAGCCTAAGATTATAGTACAATGTAGCTAACCTTACGCTAAGCTAGAACAGACATACTCTGGATGGCACAGAACCTGGAGGGTAGTGGTGGATAGAAAGTTAAAAGACACGAAACTCAATTAGTAGGAAACATTAAAGAAAGTCAGACTAATCATACAAAACAGTCATCAGCCTTATTTTGTCGAAGTACACGGAGATGAATACATTTGAAAGTTAAGTTTTAAAATTAGCAAGAAAATCAAATCCGCCTGAGGTGAGCAACCACGCAGCTTGGCAGCGTTAGTTTGACAAACTGGCAATTGGCAGCATGAAATTGGTACCCTATAGCACCATGACACTTTCGTTAAATGACAGTAATAAGTATGTCTTCTGGATAAATTAGATTTTCTAGCTCAAAAAATAATAGGCTGCCATTTTCACGCACATGGAAAATGAAGACAAAATTATATGGTTACGTAAAGAGAAGTATTTGATGTAGATAAAATTTGAATCATTAGAATATAAAAAATTCATTTTGTAGTACAATGTTATGTGTGAGCAACGCATACGTACTCTATCTGAAGCATTGATGTCAGCACCTTGTCCGACCAGTAGGGTGACCATGTCTAGATGACCATTTGCTGAAGCTAACATAAGACCAGTCCTACCTCGCTTGTCCTTGATATGTAACATCGCAGTGGATTTACTGAGCAACAAACTGACCACGTGAACATGTCCACTTTGTGCCGCCAGATGAAGGGACGTCGATCCCTAAAATAGTTAATTGTGTTAATGTTTTACATATTACGGTAGTTCTAAATTATATTTTTAATAGAAACTTGGTGCTTCTTTTATATTTCTAACTTAAGCGATTAAGTCTGACGCGGTATTCTTGTTTGATCGTTGTAATTATTTAAACCTCTCGGTCAAGGATAACCCATGAAAGTGCAAGCACTTATTTCCAATGGGGTCCTGTGTTTTTGCTGAAGGGACAGCAGGCGGAAGAGATAGTGGTGTGATACAAGGTATCCGGGCGAGATGCCCTAGCTCTTTCCGAAGAGACACCTTGGTTCTTTAACGTGCCCGGTGTATAGCACCGATACACGCGAGACTACCTCTGGGTTGCTAACCAGTTCATCTCTAGTTAGGTGGGAAACACAGAAAAGCGTTTCAGAAATGATCAAGTGCCCCGGCCGAGGATCGAACCCGGGACCTCTCGATCAGCAGTCAAGCATGCTATCCGCTCGACCACCGTACCACCTTATCGTTGACCTAGAATAGAATAAACATATTAGCACAGCAACGCTAGCGATGGTAAGTGTCTTGACAAATGTGCGTGGTAGTTTCGGGACTATAACTTCTGCCTCATTAAGTGGTTCGTGTTCTTGTTTTGGACATAGTCTCCTTTCTCAGAGCATAGATCAGTAGATAGTTATATGTATTTTTGAAACTGAATGATTCCAGAAAGGGTTTGATTTAATTATTTATGAAGACTATGAACGTAACACTATTCCTATAGCTACTTACCTGAATAGTTGTCACTGCTTCAGAATTCACTCCCGGGCAATTCAGCAGCAATCGAACCAATCCCTCGTGTCCTGATTTGGAAGCCAAGTGTAATGGAACTAATCCATACTGAAATAAATGATTTACAAGATAAGATGTTAGCATTCACCGTGTTTAAAGGAGAATCAATGCTGGTAGACTGTATATGTTAGCTTGAACATTCTTATAGCACTATGTAGTATGATACAAGCAGGATATTTCGCATCTCCTTCTTCTGTACGCGGACCGTATTCATCAACATTGTAAGTCAAAAACTCAGACTTTATATTGCAACATGTTCTGTCTGCTCTCGTGATGTTATACATGTACCGATTTTGATATAAATGGGTATTCGTGATCAATGGGTAAAAACAAATGATCAGGTAAAATTTCACATGGTTAAATCTAATTGTAAAGAAATGACAGTGATAATGAATGTTGTCAATTTAAGTCGAAGTCTGAGTTTCAAACTTACTTGCCGTCTCTAGGCAAATGTCGCATGGAGCAACCAATACAATTTTTAAAATAGTCAGAATAGATAAATCATTAATGGATCTCATTCAGAAAAAAAAATAACAATCGTGGTAATAACTAACTCAGATTTCAATTGGTTGATATCATTGACTGAGAAACAAATAAAAAGCAATAACTAAATCAAACAATAATTAATATACAAATGATATAACAATCTATACGAGTAATCATCAATACATTAAAAATTAAAAACAATGGCATAAGTTATCTCGCATACACGTTTCTTTTATTCTGAAAATAATTAATATATATATAGCGATGTATTGGTTAATATAACATATACATTACGCAACAATTGCTGAAATAATATCAAACCACTTACAAATCATAAGCGTGCAGTTTCAAAAGCGATAAAGGCAAGAAAATATGTAAATAGTTTTAAACTTGTAAATATTGACAAACTGTGTCAAAAGGAGATGGCTGTCACCCTTTTCAATTGGTCATAATACAGTCGGATTACGACTCCTGACCAGTTATGAGAAGAAGAAGAAGAAGAAGAAGAAATATATTTAAGTAAAACCAGAACACACTCAATCTTAGAGACAGTGAACAATTCAATCATGAATAAAGTCATCTAGTCAAACCATATAAGTAAAACTTCGTTAAGACGAGCATCGATTATACGAGCACTTGGTCTGCGTCGAGCAAATAATTAAGTCCCGGCGAATTTGCACCTTTATGATGAGCATCCATATTACGAGTCCATGGTTTATATTGAGCATATAACCTGTCTCGATGTCTCTTCGAGATAACAAAGTTATAATGAAGTATCAGTGAGACTAATTACAGTTGCCATGCCCATACTGCTTGTATAAAGCACATGCAAAGACGCTATCAAAAAACTCATAAATACCTTGTGAAATAATAAAATGAAAACATTAAAACTTTTAATAATGTTTAACACAACCAAATAGTGTAAAGTTTGCATAAAATGTCACATCACACGTGTTTACAGTAAATGTGATGTATAAAATGAAATAATAGATTGTGTGCTGATATTCTACCTCCCCAAAACTTCCTAGTCGTTTCTGCATTTTTTTCCAGCCTTTACCCTGAGTAGTTATATTAGATAAAATAATTACACGAAACACAAACTACCACATCGTCTGTAGGTCATTTTAATTTGTTGCAAGTACACTTTCAATCAAGCGTGTCGTAACAAAATAGCCAACATACTGTCGAAGTTAATTCAAAATATTGCTTGTTTATGAATCATTCAAGAGCGACGAACAATAAAGAAATAAACCTTAGATTGACAAAAATATGGCTTTCAATATAGAAATATAAATTGCAAATGCTTTCAATTTTTTCTGGATATGTCATAGAACAATATAATATTATAATGTTTATATTTGTATATACATGTGTGGAAAGATAGGCTAATAGCCTTTTTCTGAGTAAAAGCTATCTATCTTTAAAGCTATAATACCTCAGTTGTCAGATCTTTTAATCCTGTATCCCCGCCTCCTGGTGGGTCAGATTTTATTGTTGCAGGAACAGTTATCAACATTTCTCGTATAAAATCAACTTGTCCGAAACTTGCTGCCACATGGAAAGCTGTTAAACCAGTCTGAAGATATAATGCAAAATATAAGACTAGTACAATGATAAGGCAATGTTTCTGAGCAAAATGTGTGCGTTGCCAGAAATACGAGGGTCAGTCAAAATAACGGAGAGTTGCTTAAATAAAGCTTAGGGAAACAGACGTTCGTCTCATTATTATACGTTTTCTTGAAATATGATATCTAACTGATATTATGATGGGTACCAATCTTGATTACAACAATTTGATTCTGAAAGACAGCTTAAGAACATGCGTTCACGCTGTTATTAGAACAAAACATTAAGATATTATAAAACAAGAATACAATTGCCACAGAATAGGCAATTCATGTACACATATATAAGGAGCATCGTGTGGTTTGATGTTCGTGCAGAAGAATGATGCGATTATAAATGCATTTCAATATCTCCAAAACCACTGCGGACATATAATTAAGATGCAGCACAAAATGTAATCCTCTAGTAAGTTCATATAAACTGCAAGCAGGTACATTGATAGTTTTTTTTTCTTATAAATAAGACTAATCATTTTAAGTGGAGTTAATCTGTTGTTTGTTTAAGATGTAACATTTGTTTCAGTTATGCTCTCTTACCTTTCTACTTGTAGTCCTAGGTGACAATTTCCCCTTCAATGATTCCATGATGTTGATATGTCCATGTTTGGCTGCTAGATGTAGCGCAGTATTACCGTCCTAAAATACACCGTAGACAACATTTTACATCAAATTGGATATTTGACTTACATTGCATGGGCTGTATTTCACAAAATGACAGTTCGATTTCCTCATATCTTTTTATCATGCGAACAATTTTGTAACGTTTAAACCATATGTAGAACTAATAAATACAACACTGCAGTATAACCAATTAAAGGGCAAGTCAATTAGAATAATACAATGTCTACTTCCTATGAGCATTTCTGTTCCAAGTCGTTTTCAATTTTTGTTAATTAATTTTCAATTATTTATTTCAATCAACAGGCAGACACAGAACGACCATCATTTTCCTTATCTACTATCTATGTCAAATGTTACTCCTTCAAACATAGAAGAATTGTCCTAAGCACCAAGTCACAACAAAAACTTAGATAAGATATAAGATGATTGAAAACAAGTCTTTTGCCGATATTGATAATAGTCCATGGATTGTAAAGTATACCATTGTCTACATACCCCGTTTTCGTCTTTAGGGTTGGCACCAGCGTGCAGTAATGCCTGTACGACTTCAACATAACCACCTTCTGCAGCTAGATGTAAGGCCGTTGAATCATTTGTCTAAAACAAGTAGAGAATGTACTGCAGTTAAATGGTCAAATTATGCTTTATGAGAAAAATACCTTACGAGAGAGACATAATATTATAACAAACTTTCTTTATTGCCAATTTATTTCTTCATTACCAAACATAGGTACAATTCTTATGTCAAGTTCCATACGGTTTGTGTCATTTTCAAATATTGTATCTGTCATTGGTACATTATATATACTTAATCGTCTGAATGTGATTGACAACTAAATTGAATTTTGAGTACATAACGGTCGAATTTCATCGAATAACTTGAAACGTCAAAACCTGGGAATGGCACAATCAAGTACATTAGTCATGACAATAACTGCAAGTTAAACACAAACAGGCCCATACTTGATTCGCATAACGTACTATGAATAAATTGTAATGCTTATCGAATTTCTTTTTCATGATAATACCAGCATGTAAAACACTAAAAGGTGCATACTAGATCCACGTAACATACTACGAATATAACATGTTTTAAAATTATAATGTTTACCCGATTTCTTGCTGACGTCACTACTGTCTTGTTGAATTTCATCAGTTCTTTAACCACGCCAACACTCCCCTTGGCTGCAGCAATGTGTGCTATCGTCATTCCATTCTGTATAATGTAATCAGTAAATATAGCGTTTGATACGCTAAGCTTTGATGTTGAGCCGACATGATCATCCCTTTGGTGCAACAAGGTTGTATCTTTCTATATGTTGTATAGTGAGAAAGAACCTTGTTGCACCAATGGGACGAGGTGTCAAAAATATAAAGAAGACAAGTTATTTCGTTTTCAATGTGATACTAGTAATATTGTCAAATTTCGAGAACATTGTTATATTACATATGTAGTAAGACGTTCCATTATATCTCACAGGCCAAAGAAATCATATCACAAAAAAAACATTTTTTGACATTCCTAACTTTCACTCATTCATAATAGAAAAAGGATTGTGAATGACGGTGACATGATTTCTTAGGTCAGTGGTATACACAACTATATTAAGATAATTATAATCACAACTAACAACCATATTTTCTACAAGAACGTAACCATTGATATATGCATGATGTCCTCATATTCCCAACACTTGTGACTTTGATGTGGGGATGCCACCTGTGGAAAGTAGGTCATACAATAATGTGGATTTCTGCCGAGTTCTCTTATCAAATAAGATAGTAAAAACAAAACCCACATTGAAACCAAAGTAAGCATTATTACTTCGAATTGCAATGTGGCAAAAAAGAAGGCGTTTGTTAACGTCGGCTAAAGGTGTTAGAAATTTCTCATTTTATGATACAAGTTATGACAAGTGAAGAGCTATTTATAATCAATAATCAATACTTTTATCGGTGATTATATGAACGAACTTTGATTGCGACATCCAGTGATAAATATGTTTCTTTCAGATAAATAAACACATTAAATGAAACAGTGTTATCAGTGTCTCATCGAAGTATCTGACATTGATTTATAATGATCAGCCCTGAAATCGATACATACGTCAAATACGTGACATAAAGTAATATCTCAGGTATCAATTAATATGGTAAGCTCTATTTAATGAAAACGATGTTAATCGGAATCGAATGTACTTGGCACTATTGAAAAATGAGGATTTATAAAATAGGCATTTATTAGGTTTTCTGGAACGCTCTTATAACCCTCAAGTACTGAACACGTAGATATTTGTAGAATGATCAGGAGTGGATTGCAGATAACATGACGAGGTTGTGGGAATTTTCATAAGTGACCAATGTTCTACCCCGGAACAGCAGACTTAAGTAGGTACTTAAGGTTGGTTTCCCAGACTGTTTGAATGAAATTGCAATGTATTAAACACTGGTCACCTTCAATACTCGTACCTTGGTTACTTTGGGTCAGTTACAGAAAATAACGTACATGTTGTTAATGACTATGTACCACAAACATTCAATTTACAATAGCATCTGATAAATCACACTAGTGTGGTCTTCTTAGCGAAAAAGTACAGTGAATATGTTTAAAAAATTAAGAAACATTCTTCCCCTAGTTATGCAAGTAAATGGTCCACTAAAACAGGCGCTCAAATAAAAAATGTATAAAAATAAACTACATACAAAAATGGGTTTCTATATAAATAGTTCATTGACTACATATACAAACGTACTAGCAATTTTGCATAAAGACGTTTACATCAAGCAATATACAACGTTTAAGTCTAACCACCACCACCAATAACAAGTAAAACAGACAACACAAACAGACATTCACAAACAACAACATTTGTTAAAATGTAAAAAAATACTAACATTAGGCATTTACTTGAATTGTTAAAACACTAAAATGGCATCATTCAAAAATTTGATAAACAAATAGGAGACTAAATACTACATACATAAAGACATGCATGCCTTGTGACGACAGGTTTGTAGACATTATGTTTCGCATGCTTTGTAGACTACATACTAGCTAGCACTTTTACTGGACAGGTTCTAAACAGATCTACACAGATGAACATCTTTGTCTATCATAATGATAGAAATGGCGTCTGGCGTCTCCATCCGTCATAATAATTGGATGATACACTTTATGGCTGTTTATATTCGGACACCCGGATCAGGACAGAATTTAAGTGAACGGGATTGTACGTGCATTTATCTACGTCGTGATTTACGCTCTACACATGCTAGGGCGGGGAACATATCATTAACAGTCAAACATGCAATTGCACTATGACAATAAAAATGTATACAACTGGCGAGTGGTTTCTACAGGTTAAAACAATTAGTTCTTTACCTCGTCCTTTTTTCATAAAACACACAAGTAATTTCATAATTAAAATGAGTGAATTTACCAAAATAACACAATTATATGCAATAGTTTGAGAACTTACAAGATACAAAATATATTTAATAGCGAAGTATGTGTCAATGAAAGAGAAAGTGAATACTATTGTGTAACAATATATCGATCCTAGTTTAACAAATTGATGAAACGAATTACAGTAAGAAGTATCCCGACTCTGCATAATATTTAATCAGATTTCATTGTGGAGACATACCGTATTTGCCATGGTTACTAGTTCAGGTCTGTGCTTCAAGAACAGTTTCACGACATCAGAATGGTCATTTTCTGCTGCTAGATGGAGTGGTGTTTGGACATGCTGTAAAACATACAAGATGTAAATGTAATATAATGTTACTGCAACTAAGCATAATGTCTAAGGAAGCTTTTTTGGTTTACAAACATTATTTCAATCACTTATTTACCTGGTCACATTAGCAACTAGTATGAATCTACCATTCATCATAAAAGGTTGAAATTGCGAAAAGGCATTTTCAGTTCAGAAGCAAACATTTTAATGGACCACTGGAACTTGTTCCTCGTTTTTGTTACATTCATATAGGTTTGGTGGCGATTATGGATACAATCTTGGTATTAATAATAGATAATTGAACAAAAAATAAATGTTTACAATTGACTGAGTAAACTTGCCCTCAACGGACACATTTAATGTTACGAAAGACGGCGAATGGTAATGATATTATATCAAAAGTGCATATTAGGGAAGTCACGTGGAAGAATGTAATATGCATCGTTAGTACTCACCTCATCTACAGCATTTGCATCAGCTTGAAGTCTTAGCAATGTATTACATACGTCCAGTTGTCCAGCTTGGGCTGCCATATGTAGAGGCGTCTTCTTAGCCTTAAAGTAATAAATAATGAAATATTAGTATTATTAGGATCCCTTCTTCCTGGCATTTTCAGAATGTCGTGGTCATTGAATAAAGTACCAAAAAAACCAGTGAGTTATTAAGTTGATGTTTTGACAGTTCAATGTCATCAACGAGAAATATTTAATAATTAGTTTAAACAATATTTATTTCCATATTTATGCATTATTATATGTTACATAGACAATATTCTTTCAGAAAAGAGGTACATACATACATTAGTAACAGGTAACATATCATAAGTTTATATAGGAATTGGAATTTTAAACAAGTTTTTTTTATTGTGATTTATTATTTGAAAAATTAGTGGTAGCAATTAACGGGACAATTATTACCATGTTTATATTAAGGAAATGAAGCGGTGTGCACGCTATTCGCAATAACGGGGCATTCAACAAGCGACCTGTGAATATACAACCTACCAATGATAAGGCATCTATTGTTGCTTTGTGTGTTTCTATAAGTAGTTTCACCAGAGAGTTGTATCCATATTGTGCTGCCAGATGTAATGGTGTTATACCAGACTTGGACTTAGCGTTCACGTAAGCTTTCCTCCATAACAACACATCCGCCACCTGGTCGTGTCCATTCTCAGCTGCTAAATGCAATGCAGCCTTTCCATGAGCCTGTAGGTAGAATATAGAGAAACAGTGTTTACGTTAACTTCAATATTTTTGTTCGCGTTTAGAAATGGCTCACATTGAAAGTGAACCTTGATTAAACACTTATCACTCTCAAGTCATTAACCACTACTAATTTATAATTAGTCTATGGTTTCACCACACAAGGCGACCGACACTAATAAAGGATATCATGTATTCTTAATTTTAACTTGTATTTTTAAACATAAAGATCGCGTTAGTAACGACAATTTTCGGCAACAATGAGCAAATACTTAACAATCTGGGACATTTTAAGTTACAGATGTGTGATATTTTGAATACTCCAAAACAATGCACTCTGTATAATAATATAGACTATCCCAATGAATATAGAGAAATACACTTACCTCATCAAAGACATCCACTCTGGCATGATGTGCTAAAAGAATCTTTACTACCTCCAGATGTCCATGTTCACTAGCCACCAATAATGGTGACCAACCGTTCTAAAATAGCGAGAAAATGAAACACATTTACACATGGTCCTCCGAATGAAGCAAACACCGTACGATGTCTAAACCTTTCAGTTAGTGTATACATACATGTATTTGAACTTTAAGCAAATGCATTTTCTTAGCAGCATCAGATCGTGTGTCTTTTGACTTACTGCCTGCTTAGCACTTACCGGAGTTCACGTAGTTTTTGAACAATATTGAAAGGTAGCTTGACTTTCTTAAAATATTTATATTTGGACAAAAGAAACATATACAAATGTATCACCATTAGAATATCCAAATGGCATATTGCATAACAATTTTATTTTAAATTCCATATAATGTATGGAATCCCTTGTTTGTGTAATGTACAAAGAGTATAAAAAAAACTTCAATATATTTGATTAAGAACTTACTCGTGCTTGTCTGTTGACAGCATTTTGTATATTACTAACACCAATATGTTTGACCATTTCCAACAGTACATCGTCATTCCCAGAGCGAGCTACGTAATGTAATGGTGTCTCGTATGTCTGAAATATGAATAATTGTGATGTATATTATACATGTACATGTATGAGTTTAGTTTGACTTTTAGGATACTAAGTATCAACAAACAACAGCGTGTATTAGTATACAAGTGCTAGTAGCAGGCGTCATATCTTATAAAACTCTGCTACACTTTTGCTTCATAGGGACACCAATACCACAAACAACAAGAAGATACGTATTGACCGGTTTATCACGGAAAACTAATTTCCATTTCCTAATTATTGTGGGGTTTTTTTTGTTTTAGAACGTACCATTTTTGAATGTATATTTGTATCAGCATTATACTCCAGCAATAACTTGATCAGGTCTGTATCCTCGAACTCATCATGTGCCATTGTTTTACTTAGACCAGCTGCATAGTGTAGTGGTGTCTCACCTTCCTAGAATTATATACATATATATATACCTTTATTGCCTCCATTTTCTAAAGATATATCGTTTACAGCTTCAAACATACAATAAACATACAGCAAGAAAAAGAACATACAGTATTTACAACACATAGAAGAAACCATAGAGTTAACTTGGGCAAACTCGATGTAAAGAATGTCTATCAAATGTCTATATACAGGTTCACATGAATCGGTCAACATCTTGATAATTATCTTACTGTCTCTAATCACACACCGTTTTACACCACTGAGTGTATCTAGTTATATCGAAATGACATTTAGAACTAAACGTGTAATGAAAGATCGTTTACTGAAATAATGATCTAAGAAATTTAGCATTTTCAGTTGAAGTACAATTGTCAATATAGAGCATTAAATTGTCATCAATGCGACCAAGTAGATATGAGCACATTTTGTCCCTGGTAACACTATGCAAGTAATTGCTAAGAGCGGGTTTGAAAGTCCAGCTTAGTTTCAGAAAATAGTTCGTTCATATTATTGTAATATTTGGACCTAAACAATCAAACATTAGGTGTTGTAGTTCGTCTATAAAAGATGAGTCACACTTATGATGACAATATGATAAAAGACACATTCCCATTTGTTTATACCGCCATAGTAATGCAGCACTTTATCACACCATAATATAATATATTATATGCATGTAATTACGTGAATTGATCCAAAAGCATTTTACTTCAATAGCCAGATATTACGTCTTCTATACAATTGCAATGAAACACCACCAACGGTTATACTGATAAAATGCATATTAGGATAAAAGGAGTCTACCATCTTAAAAGATATCAAGACACATGAAAGGAAAATACATCAGAGAAACTATTGACCTTTGTCTCTAGAGCCACTTAAAACTCATAGATATGAACCAGGCAATAAAATATGATTGTTCTTATTATTGACTTTCAATAATTGTATAATTATTGTATTTTATCGGAGTAGATGAGTAATCAGAGTCGACAATCTTTTCTTTCCAATATGCAAATGGGTCAAAATTAAATAAATGAACCTACACACAAGATGTTCAAGTTAGAGTGACTGTCAGTAAGTCTCGTTTGAACATGATATATCAAAGCATGTAACAATTGATAGGAAAAGGGCAATGAACAAATACTGTTCTTATTAAATTTCTATAGTATTAACCGTTGCCCTATAGACACAGCAAAAACGTTATTAGAACATGGTTAGACTTGCAAAATGTATTAGGTTGAAACAACACGTTCACTTACGTAATTAGGTTGATTAACTAGCATGATAGAATCTATCCTAGATTTATGTTTGGTAACATAGTGTAGAATATCTCTAGTGACGTCAAGATGACAATGTCTGACAGCAACATGTAGTGGTGTCTCACCAGCCTAAAATATATACCAAATACGTATCAAACAGAAAACATGCTATCACGTCGATAAATAAATGATGTTATATACTGATAAAAAGAGTTAAACCCCACTAAAGACGATCGACTAACTAATGTTGTGATCCATCCAGAAAGAGCATGAATGATTGTCAATGTGGATCGGTTATAAACACATTCAAGGACATGTTTGTAAATTATGTGTGTGATGTTATTAGTTTGTTGATGATGAGGATGTTTGTAAAATGTTAACAAATGAGAGTTGCTATTTTTAAAAGGTCAACAATGAGAGCACTGTTTGAAGGTGAACGCAACCACTGTAGCCAAGGTCGACATTGCTGCCAGTGTATTAATTAAAAAACATTTACCTCTGGCAGATTAGCACATTAAACTAAATTTGTTCAATAAACTAAAGGACTCATACATGGAAGACAAAACAT
This sequence comes from Spisula subtruncata, assembly GCA_963678985.1. Taxonomy (NCBI): domain Eukaryota; kingdom Metazoa; phylum Mollusca; class Bivalvia; order Venerida; family Mactridae; genus Spisula; species Spisula subtruncata. The sequence continues at coordinate 12,145,429 of OY787662.1, read as the reverse complement.
CTGCCAGAAAATATTGGTTTGTTGTTACCATTATTCTGTCAAAACGCACCTTTGAGAAAGCCGTTGGATCAGCACCATCTTCCAATAATGCAGAAATCATCTGTACCTGTCCACTTCTAGCGGCAATATGCATAGCTGTCTCACCATTCTGAAGTATAATTACATTCATAACTCATTCAAGTAAACTTTGAAAATATCAAAACGTTGTGGTCAGCCAACTTTGCTTGTCTTGGCTCTTTGTCATTTCTTTCAATCGTACAGTGGACTGTGTATTAAACTAATGGTGATTTCAAAATTTGTCCATTTGTTGTTTTTTTGCCAATTTATCAAAGTTTCGTGCTGTACGTATAACCGTCTGATAGTAACTCTATTGGATAAAACAGTTTGGCAATATAATGGTTGAAGGTAGGTCAATTTGGCAACTGTATCGTGCAAATTCCATCACCAAACCAAGCAAGTGTTTGAAGAAAATATATGTTTCAACTACATGCTCATTATGTTAATATAAACAGTAAGAGAAATTGCCTTGCTGGGCACTCAGCATATAAGGGAAACTGGTTCTTCTCTTATACCTTCGTGGAATTGTTTATTATCAGGAATGAGGTGTCGAGAGTGTTTGATATAAAGTGGAAAACTTGTTTCACAATCAAACTTGAATAAATTATTATAAACTAAATATTATTCAATTTGTTAACACAGGATAATCATATATCAATTGAACCGCACCTCTTTGGTTGCATTCACGTCGGCGCCACTTTTCAACAACATGTCCGCACATTTCTCACCGTCCTTCGTCCGCGCAGCAATATGCAATGGTGTTTCTTCACCCTAACAAAAAGAAACATGTGGGTAGTCTTGATATCATATACATGTATCTGTTGGTGGCCTTGTATCATTGTGATCAATCGGAACTCCTCGGCGTTTATCTTACGAAATATATTTTTTTCAGTTACGGAAATACTCGAGAAGTTAGATTGCTTTGTGATAATACCACGTGGTATGTGACGTCATTTATACTAATACAAATATGAATATATTTTAAAATTATTAGATGTGTTTGGTTGTTTTATTTCTTAATATAAACATCATTTATAATGAAAAACAACAGATCTAGACCAAATGTATCGATATATTGTACATGGTGTTTCATAAAATGTAATGTAACATTGTCATGATAGGGTCAAGCTGATATTTGACCTAGATAATGTGTGTACATAAATGATCACAACTATCTCTAGGTGAACAATGGAAACAATTGTGACAATAGATTCTGTATTGAATACAACGCTGGTTGACTGGCCGTTTATTGACAATTCCGACAGTTTTTTTATCAATAATTGAAATGAAAAATTGAGATTTAAAATAGATCAATGTATTTCGTTGACCTACTAAGGTCAAATATCGCCACTATGTCAATATCAAATCCCTCAAACCGGAAGTTCCCCAGTCGGTGTAATAACAGTTTTATACACAGTGAATCTGCAACATGATTATCCAATCAAGCAACATGCTGTCAAATTGATTGGCAAGGATCGTTTGATATCACATTGTAAATAATTCGATAGTACATTACACGAAAACCACCTGGAACCGATTTGAACGACTTTCAACCACACGAGTGTCATTGTTCTACAGTTTACCAGCCATATAGGTGAATATATGTGCTTCTGTTGGTTTGATATCATTTCAGCGGGTATTGTTCCGTTTTCAGGGAATATGCTATTCAAAAAAAATTTATTTATGACTATGTTATGTTTTTATGAAATATGCTATGCATGGAAAAGTTATTTATAAATGACTTTGTTCCGTTTTCAGGAAATATGCTGTTCAAAGAAAAGTTTATTTATGCCTGCAGAGTAATCTATATTTACCTTTCCACCTTTGGCTTCCACCTGTCCTCCCCAGCCCAGCAATAACTGCACGGATTGCGGTTTACAGTATTCTACAGCAAGATGAAGGGCGGTATATCCATCCTGAAATGAATCAGAACTTACTTAACTGCAAGATATTCGTACATTTGAAATAGGGCAGTTTTCTGCAATTGTATTGCTAAAGAGTTTGGACCTAATTTGAACGTCAATTATAATATACAAGTATGTACGGTATATGTATATGCATAGTTTTCTGTGTCACTAACACTTGTCAAACTTTAATCAAGGTATGTCTGCTTTTACAAAAAATCTGTCGAATCTAAGCTTCTGGGTCGCCACAGTGGCTTTTCATCATGCTAGCATAAACGTAGGACATTTACTTACAAAACAAAGAGAAGCAGTACTAAAGTTACAAACAATATGAGGAAATCGGACAGGGGAGGCATCACTCAACCAGTTGAGCAACACCACAACGCAACTACACTGAGCAATGCTCACACATAAGCCAAATATGAGTACAAGTCTAGTTTACCCTTGTTCTTGAATCGACTGGCGTGCCTTTCTGAAGGAGAGCCTTCACAACAGATGTATGACCACCCATTGCAGCGGCGTGCAAACACAGGGCTCCAGTCTGAAATCGTGTAACAAAAACTATAAGTAGTCTTACTTCATACATTAGTAAGTATACATGTTCAATAAATTTAATGATAGCCAATATAATAATATGTAGTATATTCATATAAAAAGACGCACTTTGGTAGATTTAAGCTCTTCATGTTTAACCTTTTAGTAAGTTTACTGAATTGTCTGAACATGGTATTCGGAAATATCAGTGTTCTACTATGATGTAAATGCTTATTATGCATGTAAAAAAGACGCTACATGCTCTGTCAGGACATTGGCCATAATCATGTCATTCACATGAAAAATAGTATGACAGTAACTTTTGCTTTAACAGTATGCCAGTAACTTCTGCTTGTGAAAGAGACAGTAATTGTTTGTACTTGATGATAAGTAATGCCAGAAAACTAATTGTGCTAAGAGACAAAAGGGTCGCCACATATGACTAAATTGCGTGGCAAATAACACCGAAAGAAACTAATTTTGTAACTGTTGTTTGTTCTTACCTTATTTGGCATATATAGAGGAACTCCTTTCTTCAGGAAGGCGAGCGCCGTTTCTGGATGACCGTAAGTGGATGCTATATGCATAAGAGTATTACCATCTTTAGTTCTTGCAGATAATGATGATTTATACTTATCCAGTAACATATTAACAATGTGTGTCTGACCTCGTTCAGCCGCTATATGTACAGGACTTCGGTCATACTGTAAAGGAACAGACATGGAATAAGAAAATCTGGGTTTTGATAGGCGGCATTTAAATTTATAAGGAACAATGCAATTTTTTCATAGTTCACCGGATTACTTCTACCCATTTTGATAATTTGTGTAATATTTGTGGTCATGAAGTCGAATAAAATATATTATCAACAGTTTTTGTGTACTTGTTTTAAACGAGACTATTCTAGACAATGTATGTTATGTAGTGTTAACATTTGAACTTATTATACAAGTAATATGTGATGAACTTCCAGCTGGTAAAATGAAAGTCACCGTTGGCAATATTTTATAACAGCATTCACTAAATATACGCTCCAATTTAAATTCCTTATAATGAATTTACAAATGCACATAATTAAATGACTGGTATTTTGTAAAATAGCATTAAAGTAACAATTGTTAATTTTGCAGATCCCTTTACCAAAAGCAATGTAGGACGTGCAACAAATATATGTGTTACAGAAATCAGGAATAACTGCCTCTTTGAATCAGTATGGGTTTATAATAAGTAGCCATCTTACCTTATCAGTGATATAAGGACTGGCTTTGTTTGCTAGCAGATATTTCAACATGGGTTCATCACCTTCAAATGCTGCTATATGTAAAGCAGATTGGCCTTCTCTCTGAAATATTGTACAGTTGATGAATATTTGGTACAAGATCATTTTTAAAGGTTATATATACGTAGATTTTTAAACATTAACATGGAAACTACTATTAGATATTATTTTATCCACGAATAATAATAATACTCTAACAATATTGTATTATCAGGTACATGCATTGTTTTAGATAAGTTACAATTATCTATTATTGCATTTTACATAACGAGTGTTGTATCGGAATGTTAGTGAGGTTATTTGTATCAAACAGACAATAATTACTGTTTGGTGTACATACAAATTGCATTTTCCTGTCAATAATTGAGCACATTGGTTTATTCGCTTTAACAATAAGTTTAGGGTTTTAGATTCCTACTTGACGTCAATCATGTACTGTCATAGATGCAACTACTCAGTGACAATGGATACGATCAGGGCCTGTCAACTAAGTGCATCAATCTAGTTATTCGATACATATTGGAGACGCAATGCGCACGATGAATCTATTGTTTCTAATTGCTAAGCATATTTGCACTACTTAAAAATAATTTCAAAACGTTGTCAAATTTCATAGCGGGAGGCATATACCCCTTGAATATATTTGATAGTTTGCAAGATATCAATGTTGATGTCATCGACACATTTTGTATAGTATTACTATGATCTTTGTATGAAAAATTACTGACATGCGGGCTACATGGTATGTACATCGGTGCATTACATTTACCATGTTCGACTGTCCAGATTTACAGATATCTTCCGCGAAATCAATGACTACTGGTAAAGTAAACAATATAATGTTGCTTTCATTGAAACCAATACATGTCAGACAATACAATAGACACTATCACATCGTTGAAACAGATTGACATCACTTGACATTGCTTGACAGGTTTAAAGGTTTTTAACTCTTTCATGTGCCTACTTCACGTTGTTAATAATTGAAAGCAAACTATTTTCAAATATTTTTTGAAATACAAAAGTGGTCTATTTAAGTGTTCATTTATTTTGTATTTGTTTTTTGTTAACAATTATTACAGACAGTGGTTACAAAATATATATAATATCGATGCAGGGGGTGGAGAAATGTTATCCCGTGTGACCCTTGATCTTAATACGCAACGGCTCGATGGCGATAATGGTCCCCAAATAACCCATGACGTCATTTGTTTTAAAACAGCAAACATTTTGTCGAGATGAATCGGGGAAAATTTTAGTTTTCAAGTAGTCGTGAAAAAATTCAATACTTATGTTAATACTTGTGATATCTAACGTTGTACGAGAGAAAACTAAACTAAAATAATCGAAGCTAGGCTGAAAACTGGACGATCGTTTATTGCCTTTATAACCAGTACAATCTGTGCTATAATACTTACGTTTTTCATATCAACGTGTGCACCAGCATCAACAAGAATCTTGGCTAGATCCATATCTTTTCTACGACATGCAATGTGTAAAGCGGCGTCACCATTGTCCTGAGTTATAGTTATAAAGAAATATGTAAAAATGAGATACTAGTATGCCACATAAGTAACTCATCTTACATGACAAAAAAGATACGTCACCATTGCTCATAAACTTTAGAAATAATGACGTTCGAGGCAGTTTCTTCGGCGATATTAGGATTTTCCCAAACAATATCACTTGCTCAAACTTTGTAATATGCAGTGTATGATATTAGAAAAAGAAAAATGCTAAATATGATCACGAGAACACTAATTGTCAACACAGATAGTTCGAAGAACACATTATGAAGAAAATTTCTATTTTTTTGGGAAATGTTTGCCCTGTCTCTCATACAAGAAGCTACAGCTAACGCCTTTGATATAGCGGTTTATATGCAAAAAATAAGACATGAGGTACTTTCATGGATAATGCTCATATAGGCTTTCTTAAGCCTGTTACCAAAACTTCTATATCCTCCGAAATGAAATATGAAGTTCAACTTAACTTAGCTTCATGTAAACATACTAGTAGTTAGTAGGCCACAATTATTTTTTATGTCGCTGGCTTATAATGAGCATATCGTAACTACTACTAACGACCTCTAAGGCTCATGTATATTTGAAATCTGCACCATAAGACGATTCTTATGAGCCTTTTTTCCTGAAAATCGGAAATTGTCATGTTGACCAAAATGAAGTTGTAAAAGCTTTTTTTCCATAAGTAAAGAGTAAATTTCAGACAGTTTTTCTTGTTTTCTCAATGTACTGATTTTGTAGTCACGACCTTCTCATTCTAAGCCAGCGATGTGAAGTTTGGGCAGTGTAACCTACTTACCGCTCTCTGCATTGTTAACTGTTGTTCTGCGTGTAGAGTCAGTAGTTCCTTAGATACAGCAACATTACCAACTTCAGCGGCAAGAAATAATGGTATGGCGCCGTGCTGCAAAATGCAGTCATTCTTATTAATGACAATAGTATCGGTAGTTTGTAAACAATTATGCGTTAATAATTTATTACAAATTAGTGTAACAAACCATTTGTTGACTTATCATAGACAGCATTTTAAAAACAAATCCTAGATTGCTATCATAAAGAGCATGCCTAATGCCAAAAATGATGAAAATTATGTTTGCACATTTATTGACAAATAATGACAAAATGTACTTTCATTTGGAACTTTGTGTCCAATGGATGTTTTGATAACACCTTTGGAATCATAATATAGATTTACAAGATGGCATTTCAGAAGGCACGACTTCAGTCACAGGTCACTGTATCACTGATAAAGACTATTTAAAAACAGAACAACATTTTGGAAAATGTAAATTTTACACACAAAAAATTGTTTTTTGTGTGTTTTTTTCGTATCAATGATACAGTTACCTGTGACTTCAGTATGGCATTTTATCGTATGTGAACGTCATAATCAATAATGCATATTGGATATAACAAAAAATAGTTATTGACAACGGACAGAATGTTGTCTTAACGGCACCTTACCCTGTCATGTGACAATCTTTGGTCCTTGGTTGCACAACGAAGCAATAACTGTACAACAGATACTGCGCCACTTGTTCGTGCACAGGCTTGGTGAAGAGGAAGCTCATTATTTGGCTGAAAAAAAAACAATACAATACACCATATACACATGTAGACACGTGTATACCTGTGCAAAAATATTTATCGTGCCCGAACAGGCATGTACGTATTTTAAGAACTGGTTTTGTTTTAAACGGCTAGTGACACAAATTATTATACCTATATTATTTTTGATGAAACAACAACAACATAACCTTTGCGAATTTGAAATCCCACGGATATTGTTTATTTAACTAATACAAAGAAACAATGGTGTGTGTATGCAAATAGTGACATCATGTTGAAAGCATCAAAAAATTATCAATGCATTTTGAAATACCATATAGCATGTGTGAAATATCAACTTTAATTACTATTTTTTAAATGTATATAATTCGTACTGTCCACTATGGACGTACGTTGGTAAACTGCAAGTTAATCTACATAATATCTACGATCGTAAAAGGTTTACTAATAAATGCTAACGATTATTTAACAAAAGAAAATATTTCATTAAAGGTAGTATACACAGTCAATTGCTGACTATCATTTTAACTGGAGTATCGTCAGTAGCAACACTGTTTAGTTTAAACATAATACTAGTTCAAACAATAATTAACAGTGGGGGATTACACATGTATGTTTAACAAGTTCTTTAACGTTTCCAAGAAGCAAGGTACCAAATTGAACCAGTAAAATAATTGCTTGATCCCACTTCATTGATAAAAGAAAACATAATGTAACCCAGCATCAACCCTTTACGTCACGTCTATATGGAGAAAAGTCAACATTGACATACATTATTTGCTTGCACCGTGAACTACATCAATCTTTTCATTCATCCGTAATTAAGGTTCGACTGTAAACATTATTAACAATCGTCAATTAACTATCAACTGAGCAAAAGAATGGGACAGATTTAATCATGTGGTTTTATTTAGACAACGTTTGTTCAAAGTTGTTCAATTAAATAAAGTCTAATCTAAATATTGATGTAATTGAAATCACTTGGAAAAGTCATGTACTACCTCAGGCAAATTTCAGACATTGACACATATTTCTGGAATTTTGAACCCTAACCGATATATATTATATTCTAACAAAAATATTTTAGGTATAACTTTGCAATCCAGTATACAATGTATTACACCAAGAGAGGATACATAATGACATAGTAACAACGAAAGTTATCATGGTCTTAGATATGTAAGGTTGGAAAGGTCAACAGGTCATATTCCAAAGTATTCAAACAGTTCCCCCAAGTAGATTGACATTGTCAATATCTGTCTACAACGATTTGGAAAAGTCCTGATTCCCAACAGAAGCAGTAATCCTACACGGTAACACAGCAGCATTTGTAAAACTGTTTATACTACATCAATCTAATTCAATTCATTTTACCAGGGTGCTTGGACTCCTGTTCTTGGCATGCGAAAAAAATTCTCAATCAGGACTGTGATGCTAAAAATAGATTCGCTTGGTCATTCGCTGGGGTGACATCGCGCTTTATCGCCTTACAGTACTAGTACTAGCAAATCGGCATTAAGATAAGTGATAGGTAAGATAGAAATACATACCCCACCAGTGATTGTAAGATCAGCCTTTCTATTGAGCAATACTTTAACAACATCATCTCTTGCGTACGCTGCAGCATAATGTAACGCCGTCCGACCATCCTGAAAGAAACTCAGAAATGTAATACAAACGCTATCAAATATATGCAACGAGTAACCTGAATATGGAGGTATGGTTTGGCCATGGTAGTTTGTGACATACCGAATGAAAGAGTCCAACGTTCTTTCAGAAGAAACATGTGTGTGTTTCTTTTTATTTGGTTGTAAGCTACAAGTAACTAATACATTCTAAATCTGCTAAATATACCGTACTTTGGGGTATTTTGGATTTTCACCCAAAACGAAGTGGGTTGTTTTGGAACGTTTAAATCATAATTCATGGGGCATTTTATTTTTAAATTCCTTTTGGTTTCAATTTATTTGTCCCAATTTCGTTTCTACATTAATCAGACTTGTAAATGTGGATAGCAGACATACATACGGACCAAAGGATTGAAATACGGACGAAGCAAATAACGGACGAACCAAATGACGGGCAAACAGATCGTGAAAACTGAAGGATGAACATGATGCCAAATGGAGGCAGCAAAGGACATACCGACGAACCAAATAATGAACGAATGGACTAATAATCAGACAACTAATGTGTACAATGATTACTTTCAGGCATAGATAATAGTATCGTTAAAAATTAAAAAAAAAATTCTATCGGAAAATATAAATTTTACAAAAAAGTGTTTTCTCATTTTAGTCTTTATCATTGATACAGTAACCTGTGCTTTCAGGGCCATATCAAATAGATCCACGACAACCTGTAGTGATTTGTGGTGTATGTATAAACAAGCACAGCCATGATTATATAGCGAATTCATGCCAGTCTTATTAAACATCACGTCGTTAACACAAATAAACAAATATAATGCGTTGGCTGTAAATTGATTTATTGCATTTCAATCGACCGTAATAAGGAATGAATGGATGCGCATTCTAGGACGTAATATCGCCGCATTGTCTCAGCGTAATGATTTCTTCAGAGATTGCAGAATGTGCCGTGAGAACGTCTTCGTAGTGAATACGATAAATCATTATTTGGAATGTTCAATTAAAAACACTTATAACACAATGACACAATCTAGGCCGATGATTGTATGATATTAAGTAATTGACCATTATGGTATATGTTAATCGTTTAAATGTTTTAAATAAACAAAATCAAGAGTCAAACTGAACGAGTTTATCTAGAGTTATGTAGAGGTCTTTATTCTGAAAAATTGTTAAGACAGTTTGGAAACATTATGTATAATCAATGAAAGTCGTCAATTGCTATCAATACATTAATATATTCAAACAGCGAGGTGTGTGTTCGTCGTAAAAGTTAGGTATTGTTATTATTTGAAGTACATTTGTGGTAATAAATCTATAATAATTTATGATATCTATGTCAGTATGTCAATAAATGCATGTCAAGGCGACCACTGGATGTTCAATGCATGGTAGAAAGGTACTTGTATGAGACGGCTAGCTAGTTCAACTTCAAGAACCGATGCATATTGTTACCCAAACAAAGTTTGTTGCTTAGCTACAAACAACGTGTTTGGCCGATCCGTGTATTTAAATCCCGCATTGAGAACATAAAAGAGTACGCAGTATTCGCGTTGAAGAAGTCAACACTGTGAGTACAATGATAGAAACACGGTGACCCATGTGGGATCAATGTTAAACAAACAATTTTAAATTAACTCTTCTCATGCAGCATGTCTTGCAAACGTGAACCAGTGCATTTAATAACCTCACCGGAAATTTTCCCTCACGCCCTCATTTTCCTCACCTAGCCAGAGTAAAGGAAGTATCCATAGATCACCAATGCATGGAATCTTTCACATCGATTTTATCGAACAGAAGTCTTTTAATCTAGAAGTTGTGGACAGACAATGTAATAGAGTTCCATAGAACTCCAAAATTACTAGTACTTAGCCACTAAAAATAGACTTTGTGGATAAAATGGAATCATGTTTGAATGCTTTTTTTCAAACTTTGTTGGAAAAAATATTGAATAATTGCACGTAAAATAGGTGCGGTCTGTTTGAAGAACCAAATGATCGTTTGAACTATTATAATCGTTTTTAGACTTTCTTTGTTTCGTAACGAGAGCACATGATCTGGTCAAACAAATCTACTGAAATAATGTTTAATACTCAAGGCATATAGTGTGGTAAAATGTGTTAATGGACAAGCAGTCCCACCATTTATTTTAGGGTACGTTCGTTTTATAACATCAAACGTGTGGTAAAGGTATTGAGAAGTGTCAACATCGTCTTAGACTGTTCGTTGTAAAACATGTTGGTCAATTCCACTATCTCTTGAAACATTGTACGTTAAAATTAAAGTGAATTACAAATATGTGGTTTAGTTAAATAAACTATTTCATGCATGTGCTTTTTGGGTGTAAAGGGTAAAATATGATATTCAAACAGTGATTTCAACAATCAGGTTTGGCGGATTTATTTTGATTACTATATTGCCATCATGTCGAACGGACAAACGAAAGGACGGACAACCCGAAGGATGAACATGATGACAAATGGAGGCAGTAAAGGACATACAGACGAACAAAATGATGAACGGATGGACGAATCAACAGACACTTTTTCTATAGAAAAATATAAATTTACAAAAAAATAAACTAAAATAAATCATTTTCTGTTGATCATTGATATATTTACCAGTGCTTTCAGGATCATATCAAATAGATCCACGACATCCTGAAGTGATTTGCGACGTTTTTACAAACAACGTCATGTGTATAAAGCGAACTTATGCCAGTCTTATTAAACATCACGTCGTTAACACAAATAAACAAACATAGTATGCTGACAGTAAATTAATTTATTGCATTTCAATCGATCGTAGTTAGAATTGAATGGATGCGCATTCTAGGACCTAATATCGCCGCATTGTCTCAGCGTAATGATTTCTTCAGAGACGGCAGAGTGTGCCGTGAGAACGTCTTTGTAGTAAATACGATAAATCATTATTTGGAATGTTCTAATTAAAAATATTGTATAACACAATTACACAATCTAGGCCGATGTGTGTATAAAATTAAGTTCTTAACCAATACGGGATGTGTTAATCGTTTAAATGTTTTAAACAAAACCAAGTGTCAAACTTAAACGAATTTATCAAGACGCATTGAGTTCAGCTCTGAGAAAATAGTTAAGACATTCTGGAAACATTATGTATAATCAATGAAAGTCGTGAATTAATATAAATAAATTTATATATTCAAACAACGAGTCTTGTTTTCGTCGTAAAAGTTAGGTATTGTAATTTGAAGTGCACGTGGGGTTATAAATCTATACTTATTTATGATATCTATGTCAGTGTGTCAACCAATGCATGTCTTATCCTACAAGGCGACCATCAGTCGCTCAATGCATGGCAGAAATCGCTGTCTTAAAATGAACAGGTCGTTACTACTACTTACCCTTATAAGACTGATACATATCTTATTATGAGCCAGTTTTCATGAAAATTGGAACTTGTTGACCAAAATGAAATTGTAAATGCTTGTTAATCCATAAGTAAAGAGTACATTTCAGACAGTTGATTCATCTTTTCTCAAAATATCGATTTTGTACTTGCGACTACTACATTCTAAGTCAGCGAAATGTATGAGACGGCTAGCTAGTTTAAGTTGAAGAGCCGATGCATATTGTTACCCAAATAAGGCTTGTTGCTTAGCAACAAACACGTTGTGTTGCCACTCCGTGTATTTAAATACTACTTTGAGAACATTAAAGAGTACGCGGTATTCGCGTTGAAAAAGTCAGCACGGTAAGCACAATGATAGAAACACGGTGACCAATGTGAACTTAATGTTAAACAAACAATTTTAAATTAACTTTTCTCATGCACCATGTCTTGCAAACGTAAACCAGTGCATTTAATAAACTCACCGGAAATTTTCCCTCACGCCCTCATTTTCCTCACCTAACCAGAGTAAAGCAACTATCCATGGATCACCAATGCATGGAATCTTTGACATCGATTTTATCGAACAAAGGTCTTTTAATCTTGAACTTGCGGACAGACAATGTATTAGAGCTCCATAGAACTCCAAAATTACTAGTACTTAGCCATTAAAAATAGACTTTAGACTTCGTGGATAAATTGGAATCAAGTTTGAATGCTTTTTTCAAACTTAGTTGGAAAAATATTGAATAATTGCACGTTAAATAGGTGCAGTCTGTTTGAAGAACCAAATGATTGTTTGAACTATTATAATCGTTTTTAGACTTTCTTTGTTTCGTAACGAGAGCACATGATCTGGTCAAACAAATCTTCTCTAATAATGTTTAATACTCAAGGAGGCATATAATACGGTAAAATGTGTTAAGTAACAGGCAGTCCCACCGGTACGCCCATTTTATATCATCAAACGTGTGGTAAAGTCATACAGAAGTGTCAACGTCGTCTTAGGCTGTTCGTGGTAAAATATGTTGGTCACTTCAACCATCACTTGAAACATTGTACGTTAAAACTACAGTGAATTTTTGGTTAAACAAACAATATATGCATGTCATTTTAGTATGTAAAGGGTAAAATAAAATTTTCAAACAGTATTTTTAACCAGCAGGTTTGTTAGACATTTATTTTGAATTCCTGTATATAAATTGCTTACATGTCAGCCCAACAACTTTTGTAACACTAGATTACCACCGTCTTTAAACATGGGTTTGTGGCGTTATAACTATCTAGATTTGTCCAGACTGGGTCTTGGTACGAGATTAAATAATTGAAACTGAGATCAGACTGAAACACTAAGTATTTGATGCGTTGATTCCTAATAACTCCATAAGACTAGTCAAAGGCACAGCTGCAATAAGAGAAATATCTCCTAACACAAACGACGTAACGGCATTGCGAGGTCAATGAAACATTATAAGTCTATTTTTTCAGTTTCAAGGACTTAGCAAAGCCTTTCAGGCTTGAATGTCACGTTAAAAATTAATTTCTGAGTATATGTTTCGTACGGACCGTATAGTGTCAGACACTAAATGTGAATGTAGTCAGCATGCATGTCGGTGTATGAAGTTGAAATAGAATTACGTTTGATAAATACTTCATTACGTTTCTTAGAACTAAACTTTAAATTTTGAATAAATATATATAAAAAGAACGTTACCTTTGCTTTGTCATTGAGATTAACTCCAAGGTCAATAAGACGTTCTACTATAACCAACTTGTTTTCCTTTACTGCTATCATTAACGGCGTCAATCCATTATCCTGAAAATGTAAAAAGGTGATTCAATTATTATTACAATCAAATCAACTAAAAGGTTTGTACTGAAAAGGCAGTACTTTCAGTTCAAAGGGAATCTATGTATGTAGATGTATCTCACGTTTTTGCAAATATTTGGAGACATAACCAATGGACAACAAACACCTTAAGGACAACAAATAACAGATACAGCGTACATGTTTGCACTTTTGAAATACAGGAACAGTCTTATGCTGTGGCCCTGTTGACCAACATTGTTGTAAGACTGAAACTCATGCTAAGACTTGAAATTGACAACATTTATAATCACTGTCATTTCTTTGCAACTTGGTTTAACCATGTAAAATTTTATCTGATTATTTGTTGTTACCCATGGAACATGCCTACCCATTTGTATTACAATCGGTACACAAATAACAACATGAGAGCAAATGGAACATTTGGCAATATAAATTTTAAGTCTGAGTTTTAGACTTACAACATTTGTGAATATGGCCCCGGACAATGCACTTATAGATAGGCTAGTACATAATGAATACAGTTTAACAAAAAGGTACATTGACCAGTTTGTTTTAAATTGTCTTATTTAACTTCTGTGCCATCATTTTAACCAATGTATAAATAACGAAATGTTGACTATTAACATCGACAAAATGTCACTTGGGTTAAGCTATGGCCACCTTAAAACTAGTTCGGTGTTCTGTCGACCACAGGTATTGTTGTAGATGTAAATTTATTGGTTTATTTACGCGTCACCACATCAACCAAACTCGCATGGCCATGTATACAACTCAAATCGTACAGAAACGTTTTGATTAATTTATTTCCTTTAAGTTGAATGAAAATTATTTGTGAATAATTAGCTTCCCAGCGCTATGCAAAGTTTAGATTCATTATAGACAAACACCCTCAGAATACGTAATTTAAATTGAATATTATATTGACAAAACGTGCTAGTTAATATTTAATGCAATCTCAAACAGAGACAAACAATGACTTTTATGTATTTAGTGTAGGAACAAGTAAATGTTTTTTTACAACTAGTACGCAAGAACCTGTATGTCCTCATGAGTTTATATAAACTACATAAGTATATGTTGTTCAGTGTCACATTCAATGGTCAATGATATTTTTTACATTCAAGTGGTGTTAAAAATGGTTTACGCTGTGTTAAGTAGATTGTCTTTAAAAGTGTATCAATGTCAAATAGCGAGTGTCATGCGAGCTTCTCTGAGTGTTTGCATCTGTTTCCGATTGTCAAAACTAATGCTTAGTCTTATTTTAAAAAACTTATCAGATACCAACTTATGTATAAACTTCGCACGTCTAAAGATATGCATGCAGATCACGGAACGTTATCCAACAAACAGAGTCGCTGTCATGACAACAAACCTGATGTACAGTACACGTTACCCAATATACTCCCACTATCTGTCGTTGAAGTGTATGAATAGATATGAAAGAACCAAGATGGGCGTGGCTGAGTTAAGAACACTTTGGGTTTTAATAAAGGAACTCTAATTACATATTAGAGCATGTTATAGGTCACAGATGCTGGAGATGGAATCCATATTTCTATACAGTTTATATGTAAGCAATGTTTGTTCTGACAAAAACGGGTCACCCATTGGATAGTACATTGTGTATAAGCTTTATAGGACGCATTGATCCTCGTCGTCATTGAGGGTTGTGTGTGGTTATTAATTCATAATTCAATTTAATAAATATTGAATAGTGTCATGTTACATCTGATGCTAACCACTCTGGCACCAGTGTAACACGATACATAGAACAACTATATATATTCTAAAGTTAAACTGTCCTTTTTTGGCCTAAACTCGTCGGTCCCAAAGACATAATCCCTTCACACAATCACCCCTGTTACATAGACCAGCATTTCTATCATGGATAGATGTTGAGGAAGTCTCAAAACAGACAGGGAAAAGAAATTGGGCATCAAACAGACAAGCCAGGGAAATGGGGAGTTGAATAAATTGGAGACGGGTCTCAAAACAAGACATGCGAGTGGTATCAAACCACGAAGGACATGTTTAAAAAAGACAGGGGTGTTATCTTAAACGACCGAGTGAGTGTGTTGCCAAACATAAGAAGGAGATTGATAGAAGACCAACAATCAAATATATAGTTTGGAAGAAACAAAAAAAATTGTTGTAATAACTTCAAAAAGGAAGAAGACTAAAACGAAACAATCAAATATATAAATAGTTCTAACCTCCGTATCCGTATACTCCTTATTGTTTTCGTCAAGAAATACGTAACCTTCAAACATGGCTTTTGTTTGTCGATATTCTGCGACTAAATATATTCACATTTGATCAACAAACAAAATCCTAACAAACAGCACAATCGACTCGTTAAACCGGCTCATTTCACATGCATGCGTTTAAATTTTATTTTAATAAAAAGCAAGGTCGATTTCACATTCAAACGTTCAATTTTGTAATCAGCTGTTTCTAAGCACCTGTTAACTACTTCGTCCGATTTGTCATTATTCCATAACTTTTATCCAATCATTGATTGAAATTAAGCCTTTGTTTTCAATAGTTTCCAAACTTTTAGATTTTTATTCTGCTATTCAGACTCCATACTCAAATTATTTGATTAAAAACAGTGTATTTTACTCGAAGTTAGCTTTCTCTTTACTAGATCTAGATCTGGTTGATTGCTAACTCATGAAATGACTAGATATCTAACGTATAATTGGCTTTTAGCCATTCTAGAGTATTTATTAATTTATTATACAAACAAGGCAAATATGCTAGAACAACCAGTTGGTTCAGCTTGAGTGCATCCATTGAAAGTTAACCGATTCTAACAAAAACAGTCAACGCTCACATCAATTTTTAATCATGCGCCATTCTTTAGAATTGTTATGCAAACTTTTATGAGAGCAAACTGATCATTAGTGGTCTTAGAAAAGTATTAAATATACATAAACATGTGTTTCTGTGTATATTATGTTTTCATTGCTTAGTGCGTTCGTTAAGGGAGACAAGACAATTGATGAGATAATAATTGATAGACACAATAAACCGGAAGTCCATATCCGGTTTGAAAAAAAACTCTAATAGGACAAACTACGGAAACAATGAAATTTTTTTAAACTGAATCACTGATGCTTGAGATTTAAGTAAAATTAAATATTTAAACATTCCAGAAAAAAATTAATGTAACAGGTAACAAAAAAGTACAATAATTATATTAGAGATTATCGAATTTAAAAGTTTTGTTGTGTCACAATGAATCTGTCCAAACAGAAAATGTAAAAATATTGTTACAAATGTTAAAACGTAAATAAATGTAGCAATGTCAACATTTTTATGTAATAACGGTGACAAATTAACAATGGCAACAAATGTAATAATCATGTAAAGGAAACAAGCTAAACATTTTTCTATTGTCTCTTTTGAAGGAGGATGGGTGTATCCCACGTCCTGACGGATAGAGTGCAGGAACACACAAATAAATACATAACACGAAATAATGAAATATGCTACAAAAACTTCAAAGAGAAATGAAACGAAACAAAAGCATTAGTAGTTCTAACCTCCGTATTGGTATATCCCTTATTATTTTCATCAAGAAATACGAAACTCTCAAACATACTCTTGTTTTAACGAGAGTCGGCGACCAAATTTGTTCAAATATAGCATACTGCATCATTGTCAAAAATGTTATAAAACGTAAATAAATGTAAAAGTGTAAACATGTTTGCCATAACGATGGCAAACTAGCAACGGCAACAAATGGAATAATTGCAAGAAATGTAACAACAACAACAACAACACATGTACATATGTTTCCATTGCTTCATTATTTTGTTGGAATAAATTGGTTCCTATACTTCGTGACTGGGGATGGGATAAAAGGGCTCATTTACTATTGACGGAATCGCAAATGTGTATTTTAAAATTCAAATGAGAAAGACGAAAGAAAAATAAATGGTGGTGGGCAATAACCACTGACGCAATGAATAAAAGAATGGCAGATCACATACCATGTTCACTGTAAACTGAACTATTTGTTAAATGAAGGGAACGTTCCAAATTTTACGCACATAACGGTCCGAATAGTAACAAGGGGAAACGGTTCGCTAAAGATAAAATGGACCATTATGTCTAGGACAATCGTGCCATTAGTGTCAGAAAAAATGTAAATCCTCCATACAACTCAACGTAAATATTTAATGACACCATTCGCTTCATTGTGTAAATTTAAAGCTAATGTTATGTTAGTTTATTCTCTTAACATATTGTATATGACTAGAATCTTGTATTTATTGTTTTGAGAACAGACTGATTAGAAAATCATAAAACAAAAACTTAGTTATTCTTTATTTCTTGGGTCAGAAATGTATTTCTATTATCCATATTCTGTTTGAACTTGAACAAGTGGTTCATCTACGATCGCTGATTGAAGTCAGTGGTTAAGTAATTACTTTAAAAGGACCACTACTAAATATTGATGAATTTAGTGAAGTATAGAAAATATGTTTCATCACGTACGCTAAGAGTACGATCAAGTAGACAATCAGCAACCCATGAATTTGACGTCATAGTTACAAGTACCTCTACTAAATATTGATTAATTTGGTGAAGTAACAGTTTGAGCTAAAAGACGTTGTATGCCATTTGCTTATTTATGTTTTATCAAGCACGCTAAGAGTACGATCAAGTCGACAATCAGCAACCCATAAATTTGACGTCATAGTTACAAGTACTTCAGTCTATTAAATTTTGATGAATTTTGTGATGTAACAGTATGAGCTAAAATACGTTGTATGCCATTTTGATAATTAATGTTTTATCACGTACGCTGACGATTTAGTTGGTAAGTTGGTCAAAGGCATTTAACATGCCGAATATACCAATAAAAGTGCAACAAAAACTGTTAATCAGCAAAACATGAGTACATAGATATAACTGCAATCTTGCCCCACAAAAGTATACAATAAGGGACTGAAGATAAGGAAACAATTAATTGATCTTGTATAACTAAATTGTGATTATATCAAAATTAAATCGATGCTTGGACACTTAAGAACAACGTGTTGCACATTATGTCGTAGTCAAGATCAAACAACTATATATATGTTCTGTTTACAATACATGTAATTAATTGTATGCGTTAACCAGACGTTCTTACAATTAAGTGAACCTTTAACTCAATATTGGTGAAGTCCCAACGATAACAATGTCTAAACCAAACAACTAAACCAGTCATTGAACTGACTAGCATAATATCGGTACTTTAAGGTCAATGGTATTGCAATGGTACCCATCTAACAGATTCAGTAGGTCGCGGAAAGGGACCAAACCTAAACACTTCGTTTTTCAAGCATATCCTGAACATAGTATACAGCCAGTAAATATAAAGACACTGTCACCAGAAGGGCGAAAGATCGGTATGTGGTATATCAATCTAGAAGCGTCAAGAATGTTTCTCACGTCATCAGTGCAGATCGACTTTCAGCAATGCGATAAAGTGGCAGTAATCGAATTAATTGAACTTAACCAAAATCTATCCAATTCTAGTTGGCGTTTAATTATTATTTATCAACATCGCCTGAGTCGTCAAGGAGTGGAGATAGCGTATGATAATCACAGATAAATAACATTTGATAAACATCATCGTGTTATTTCATCACATTGATGACATCATCCTAGTGATTTTGATGACGGTAATGGATTAGACATTAAGCACGACTTCCGGTTAGAGCCAGTCTGATTGAAGGATAGGATAGTGCTTCTATTTTACACTATAATTTGAATTCCGTGTTTCCAATGCTTGGCCTATGGCGATTCATCGACTTTGATACACCAAGAGCACGATTTCAATGAATCAAATTCATCCGAGAATAAATAATACGATAAAAGCTCAATTTCCGCTGTACGCAATGTCAGGCTGATTTAGACATTGATTTATGATCGTCGGTTACAAAGAGTCGGCTACAAATATCGGCCATATACACACTATACACTATCCGATAATCTGACGGCATTAAATAATTATATTTTGCGTTCATATGAACTGTTTGAAATGCATAATACAGCGGATAAAGTGACACAGCATATCATATTGTAGATATATCAAATCTTCCGATAGGACATCGTTAAATTGACACAGAAATATGAATATAACGATTGGCAAAATGTAAACCCATTTACTGAAAGTAGAAAGTCAATGAAAATGTTAGACTTGTTATTAACAGTATTATGATGCCATCTCAAAAAAGGTATGAAAAAATCCGACAGGGAAGGTAGCACTCAACCCAACAAGCCAAGCACAGAAATAAGAAACACCACGACACAACTACCCTGAGCAGTGACCACAGAAACCCATGCCAAAGTGGCGACCAAATGAGACACAACAACCCCGGGGCGTGACCTAGGTTAAAACACTAAGGACAGTGACCTAATGTTATGCGACATAAAGAGGCACAACTAAGACTTGACCAAGTTAAAATATGGACAAGGTAGGAATGGGGTGGGAAATAATATTACATATTCCTAGCAACTGCTATGAGCAATGCCCACACAAAAGCCGAAGAAACAACCAAGTCAAACTATGTACGTGGGGATATGACTTTAAATTTGTGGACAAAACTTAGGTGTATTAATTATCGTACTTAACAACAAATAGCAGTAGATAAAATGCTTGTTTATTGTTATATGTTCATCAACAAGCTTGTCAAAATCAGCGAAGGCAAATTATCAGCATTCGATATAGTCGTATACAGTAAATACCATTGACAATGCGTGTTGTATTATAGCCAGGTTACCTGTTCGAATCGACACCTTCTATTGTCCGTCGTCTAAAGGAGCAAACATGTCAAAAAAGGTAGTAACAAAGTCTGGCATAATTGTTGCCGACCACCATGTACTTCATGATGTTGCTATAGTGTACAAGTTTGGAGCTATAAATGTGTGTATTATGCTAGCACATGTACAAAGCTTATGAAGCCTAATTGGTCAAATTTGGATGTGATAGTACTTTTGATACAGTACGCATCCTAGCTACAGATATCACATGGCTAAGGTCCTTCACTAGTATATGGGTGCGACTGCCTCCTTAGTAAAGAAAGCTTTAAACTAAGTTTCGCCAAAATAGAAAAAGTCCCTATCACAAGATGTTCTACAACTAGATTGAAGGTATGGGGTAGCACCTAAACAGGTTCATATGTATACCCGTTTATGTAAAAGGAAGGCAATTATATGCGTATAGGGTTAACTGCCATGATCGTCATGATCGAGATATGTTTTTATAGTTTCTAGGGGTTCAGGTGCGCAAGTTTTCTATGGAATGAATGGATCGGGTTTATTACAGTACTACATGTAGATATTTATGAAATCGAGGATAAAGATACTAGTTTAAGGAAAGACAAAACTAACAACGGCATTTACTACAAAACCATCACGTCAAATAACTATCATTCACAAGATTCAGACGAAGTTCCCAATGAAACAAACCCGTCAATTATCACCACGGACATATTGGCTAAATAATAAGATTAATTGCAAATATTGCAAGAAGCTTAAAGAATTCCACATAATATTTGCTGCATTATCTTGTGGTACACAAACGGCACTGTCAATATTTAGGTGACAACATAGCACTGGCTTATCTGTGATAAATGAATAAATATCTCGCTATCTTTCCGACAGTCAATTAAGAAGCAAACACCATTGCAACATATTCAAAGATCTCGAAGACATTAAATGAGCTAGGAAGAAAACTAATATCTCCTCGTTGGCGTTATTGTCGTTCTGAGTAATTATACAATCAAGATTGTTTTGGTCATGCTGTATTGGATCAATCATGGCTACTGTACATGTCTCAGAGTGCAATGTGATGCTTAAAGAAGTGGACAAAATAAAGGACCGTTTCTATGTGTTAAATGAAGGGAAAGTTTCACAAGGTATGCCCTATGGACCCACATACTGATAAGGGGAACGGTTGGTTAAAAGATCCAATTGGCCATTATGTATATAACAATCGTACCATTAGTGACAGAATAAATGCAAATTTTCTATACAACCCATCGTAAATATTGCATGACATCTTTCGCTAAATTATGCAAATGTAAACCTAATGCTATGTTAGTTTATTCTGTTCATATATTGTATAGACTACAGTCTTGTATTCAAATGTTTTGAGACCTGCCGATTAGATAATAAAAAAGAAACGTGGGCAAGTTTTTCTTTATTCCATAGGTCAGAAATGTATTTCTATTATCCATATTCTGTTTGAACTTGAACAAGTGGTTCATCAACGATCGCTGATTGAAGTCAGTGATTTAGTAATACTGTAAAAGGACCACTACTTAAAGTTTATGAATTTGGTAAAGTAACAGTATGACCTAAAACGCGTTGTATCTCATTTGCTTATTTATGTTTTATCACGTACGCTAAGAGTACGATCAAGTAGACAATCAGCAACCCATGACTTTGACGTCATAGTTGCAAGTACTTCTACTACATATTGATAAATTTGGTGAAGTAACAGTTTGAGCTAAAACACGCTGCATGTCATTTGCTTATTAATGTTTTATCACATACGCTGACGATTTAGTTGGTTATGGTTTGTTGAGTTGGTCAAAGGCATTTTACATGCCGATTATACCTATAAAACTGTATAGTTATAAAACTGGTAATCAGCAAAACATGAGCTCATAGATGCAATTGCAATCTTACCACCAATAAAGTATAAACTACGGCACTGCAGATAAGGAAACAATTAATTGATCTGGTTTTACTAAATAATAATTAATTAATTATATTAAAATTAAATCGATGCTTCGACACTTCAGAACAGCGTGTTTTGTACATTATGACGTAATCAAGATCAAACGACTCATGTGGCATTTATACCACTTAAAATTATTAAATACACACTTTAACTTCGTCCAAAGGGCGTTTGTTAACACATGTTTTGTTTTCGTCAAATCATTTTTGTTTTATATACTTATTCATTCACATGTTCTATTTACATTGCATGTAGTTAATTGTATGCGTTTTTCGTGCGTTCTTACATGTTTATGTTAACCTTGAACTCAATATAGGTAAAGTTCCAACGGTTACAATGTACTAGGGTTGTACCAGAATTACGTAGACTTTGCCATAAGTTCCATACCATTCATCATACAAAGTAATAATATTTTGTGGAGTGCAAATAAAATTTACTGCATAAGTACGTGAACTTTCAAATCCGCATATATTTTGGATCAAATTCTGCAGCTTCCGGGGATAGGTAGGGGTAAGGTATGCGGGACACGTCAACGGAACGTCACGACGTCGGCGGAACTTCCAGGATAAGTGAAGCTCCTTACTGTGTACATCGTAGCTATAAAGATGGGCACAACCGTACACAAAACTTACGAATGTTTAATTACTACCTCATATGTGATAAAAGTTCCAATATATTACCAGTTATGTCGCATATAAACCTTATAATAGAACACCGATCCAGGTCAATGTGATCCTAGAAAACGCTTTGTGACGTCGCATTCGCCGTTGGTTTTCGCCGTCGGTTCTTGTCGTTTTATCCGGTCTCGACCATGATTGATGCGCTTGTGTCGTTTAAATATAAGGTGACTCGATACAAGAGATTAAGAGTAATCAGGTTCTAACATTTAAAGCGTTTGTTCTGGCGTCTTCCCGAAGTTCACACAAAACTTCTTGTTGATGCGATTTACAGCGTATTTAGCTAACGTCATATTTTCACTGGTGACTTGTTTTGTACCATAAATCAACAAAGGTAACTTTTATAAAGTCGAAATTCACGTACGTACCAATGATATTGTGCTTGTATGTCACGAAGTCGCGTTAAAATTAGACTTGATATCTGTGAGGTATAAGCAGATGAATAATGCCAAAATGTTTTTAAAATTAGCTGCCGCGCCTATTATACTATTGGTTACTATGACGACAGATTAAACGACTTTCTAACATTCGGTTAGAAAATATTTTAACCGATTCTCTTGAAAAAGGTTTGAAGTTTTTATACGGCACTTTTAGTGATAATACATGCCTAAAAAGTTATGGCAAAAGTCTACGTAATTCTGGTACACCCCTCGCATAGACACAACAAGTCATTGCACTAACGAACATTACACTTCAAGATAATGGAAAACAAGCCAAACTCCAATTGTTATTATGACGTTGATAACGTCAAGAGTATTGCAAAGAGTTCAGTATGTCGCGGAAAGGAACCAAAACCTAAACACCTCTTTTTCAAGCAGACCCTGGACAGATTATACAACCCGGGTAGACAGTGGTAACACAGGGCCAAAAGACCGGTATGTGGTAGATCAAACTAGAAGCATCAAGAATGTTTCTGGCGTCATCATTGCAGTTCGACGTTCAGCAATGCGATCATTGCCATTTCAGAGGATACTTGGAAATAAATTGAATGGCAGCAATCGAATTAATTTATTTTGACCAAAATCTATCACATACTTGTTGGCGTTTAATTATTATTTATTAACATCGACTGAGTCGTCAAGGAATGGAGATAGCATATGATAATCACAGATAAATAACATTTTATAAACATCATCTTGTTATTTCATCACATTGATGACACCATCCTAGTGATTTTGATGACGGTAATTGATTAGACATTAAGCACGACATCCGGTTAGAGCCAGTCTGATTGTAGGGTAGGATAGTGCTTCTACTTTACACTATAATTTGAATTCCGTGTTTTCAATGTTTAGCCTATGGCGATTCATCGACTTTGATACACCAAGAGCAAGATTTCAATGAATCAAATTCATCCGAGAATAAATAATACGATAAAAGCTCAATTTCCGCTGAACGCAATGTCAGGCTGATTTAGACATTGATTTATTATCGTCGGTTAGAAAGAGTCGGCTACAAATATCGGCCATATAAACACTATATACTATCTGATAATCTGACGGCATTAAATAGTTATATTTTGCGTTCATATGAACTGTTTAAAATGCATTATAAAGCGGGTAAAGTGACACAGCAGGTTATATTATAGATATTTCAAATCTTTCAATAGAATGTCGCTATATTGACACAGAAACATGAATATAACAATTGGCAAAATGTAAATTCGTATACTGAAAGTAGAAAGTCCACGAAAATGTTATACTGTTTGTAAATAGTATTATAATGCATTAACAAATTTGGAACAAAGCTTTTTTTTTATTTTGCCCTACCTTAGATTTGCGTTATATTAATTTGAAGTATTGGCTTCTGAGTTTTGTTTCTGCGTTCCGCATACCTACACGAACATTATATTAGATGCATCCGCTAACTGACTCTTTTTAAAAACTTTGTCCAACTCCTTATACAAAAATGTCATACAGTTCTAAGATACAAATAAAATATGAAGCAAACTATTTCTTATTCTTTGATTGGATGTCAATTTGTAAGAATAAAATAAAGCATTTATAACGGGATTTGTGTAAATAGTACATAAATATCATATGCCTGCCTGTGTGTGTGACCTTTTTAGAAAATCTTGTAAGCAGTCAAATAACTAAAATTAACGTACTTACTTGCTTTAAAATGATATTCACAATACAATGCCAAGCACGTGCTCCAAGATTTGTACTGTCTTTGACAGTTAAAATATCTGTTTGTGGAAAGGACTTTAAATGTGTAGAAAAAAATAGAGTATAGGTATAATGATTATCGTATAATTTGAGGTCCCTACTAGTACATACTCAAAGCGTCGATGGCACTGAAAGAACCTGGTTTGTTCTTGTGGTCAAACAATTTCCTGCTGCAAGCCTGTAGCATGCCTGCCACATTTATTGTTTCCTTGATAAATGTATACTACACTAATCTATTTAGTATCACTATCCCATAGACTTGTACCAATGTTAGATCAACTGAAATGATTACTAGTATACGAGTTGCTTCCCTTTAGAAAGTGACACTGCATTTTAAACAAACTGTCTGCCGGCTAATTTTTTCCGATTTCAAACATTGTTTTGGTGAAAACGAACTTAATAATTATTATTCCTTATAAAAATGAAACCTTTTTAATACTGTATCGTTCGCAATTATTTTTTCTCATGTATAACAATATGCGGCGGTAATACATGTACTATTAGCTGTGTTATAAATAGAACATGGAACGAGTGAAAAGGCTCCGTGTAGTAATATTTGTAATTATAACCATACTGTTTTGAATAACTGCAAATAATATGATCAATCGCAATACAGATGTAGTTAATTTTTGTTTTATTTTTGTTCCCATCTGCAGGGAAATGTGCAAAGAAGCACTATCGCGGAGCTGTTTCTTCCGGCGTATGTATCTTGGTAGTCGTGAAGCGGTAAATGACAAATCCGATGCCTGAGTCAAATGCCAATTATAACACTGAACTAGGGTTTATCAACCCTGTTCAAAAAAGTGTATATGCGCAACATGTGTTCACCTTAACATAAGGCCAAACAAAACGACCATTACAGCTACTAGTAACTAAAGTTACTTAACAACATGTTTCGTACTATAAAGCAACAAATAACACTTAAAAATACAAGTCTATTGTAATGTGTTCATCCACAAGCTTGTCAAAATCAGCGAAGCCAAATTATCAGCACTCATTATGACAGTCATGTATGTTGACAGTTAATACCATTGACAATGTTTGTTGTATTATAGACAGGTTATCTGTTTGATTCAACACCTTCTATTGTAAGGGTTCTAAATTAGCAAACATGTCACAAAAGGTAGTAATAATGCCTGGAAAAATTGTTGCCGATCACCATGCACTTCATGACGTTGCTATAGGGTACTAGTACATGTTTTGAGTTATAAATGTATTCAATCCGGTAGTACATAGCTTATGAAGCCTAATTTTCCAAATTTGGATATGACAGTATTGTTGATACCGTACCCATCCTATAGCTATAAACACCGCATGGCTTAAGTCCTTTACTAGTATGTGGGTGTCACTGCCTCCTTAGTAAAGAAGGTTTTAAACTAAGTTTCACCAAAATAGAACAAAGTCACTATTTAAGATATTAAACTACACGGACTGTATGTGGTAACGCTTGAACATACACGTGTTAAATGTTATAACTACAGCAACACGTCATGCGTATATCTTTTTTATTATAGCTTGACCAGATTTAGTAGGCACTCCTGACACATTCCGTGCATATTTCGGACAAAATCGGTGCGAAAATAGACAAATATTTCCGATAAGTACCGACTACGCTTACGCAAAATAATACACGCTTCCGAAGTTTAATGAGTGCCAACTAAATCTGGTCAAGCTATATACATGATATCATATTTATTTTTTGCGTGTCTTTATGTGAGTAGTAAAGCAGCAATATTCGATAATTCGATGATTATAATTTGCCCGCTGCGAGCAGTGAACCGTAAATTTTCAAATTATGCAAAATGCACGTGCAAAACAAATGATTTTCGCAAGAAGTCTCAAAATGTTACATACACATTGTCCATCAAACCAGAAGAATCACGATAACAGACCGTACACGAGAGGTTTGTGAAACATACACGTCTCGTGACAGTAAATAGCCTAGTGTAGTTAAGATCACCACGACCTTGACCTTTGGCATATCGACCTAAGAATTAGTAGGAGCCTACATCTGATGATAAGCAACCTATCTGTCAAGTTTTACAATCTAAGATCCTATATTTCTTATGGTGTGGACCAGTGGTTGTTGTGTGTTCAAAGGTCATGGTGAGTTTGACCTTTGATCCAAATGACCTAGAAATTAAGTCGGGCCGTCTACTTAAAATTTTAGAATCCGAGATTCACCCGTTTTGAAGTTATTGTTGGAAAACCATTCGGCATTTGGACAGACCGACTATTTGCACATAACGCTATGTACTGTGTTGGTGTTCTTATAACATTTAATGAGTGTATTCAAATGTATACATGTTTACGCAAAAGGAAGGTAATTCCAAGGGCATAGAGTTAACTGTCATGATCCTCATGCCCGATGACCTTTACAAGCTATGTTTATATTTTCTGTTTCTTTCACGTACGCAAGGTTGGTATGGAATGAATTAATCGAGTTTATTACAGTGCTACATGTAAGCTGCGTGAAGTTGGCAGAACATACGACATTGGACATTGGACATTGAATTTTTTTAATGTAGTTATGAGAAATCATCCATCGCAACATTGGACATTGGACATTCAAAAAAAAATTTTTTTGAATGTAGTTATGAGAAATCATCCATCGCAACATTGGACATTGGACATTCAAAAAAAAGTTTTCGAATGTAGTTATGAGAAATTATCCATCGCAACATTGGACATTGGACATTCAAAAAAAAAATTGAATGTAGTTATGAGAAATCATCCATCGCAACATTGGACATTGGACATTCAAAAAAAAAAAAATTGAATGTAGTTATGAGAAATCATCCATCGCAACATTGGACATTGGACATTCAAAAAAAAGTTTTCGAATGTAGTTATGAGAAATTATCCATCGCAACATTGGACATTGGACATTCAAAAAAAAAAATTGAATGTAGTTATGAGAAATTATCCATCGCAACATTGGACATTGGACATTCAAAAAAAAAAAAATTGAATGTAGTTATGAGAAATCATCCATCGCAACATTGGACATTGGACATTCAAAAAAAAGTTTTCGAATGTAGTTATGAGAAATTATCCATCGCAACATTGGACATTGGACATTCAAAAAAAAAATTGAATGTAGTTATAAGAAATCATCCATCGCAACATTGGACATTGGACATTCAAAAAAAAGTTTTCGAATGTAGTTATGAGAAATCATCCATCGCAACATTGGACATTGGACATTCAAAAAAAAAATTTTTTTTGAATGTAGTTATGAAAAATAATCCATCGCAACATTGGACATTGGACATTCAAAAAAAATTTTTTTTGAATGTAGTTATAAGAAATCGTCCATCGCAACATTGGACATTCAAAAAAAAGTTTTCGAATGTAGTTATGAGAAATCATCCATCGCAACATTGGACATTGGACATTCAAAAAAAGTTTTCGAATGTAGTTATGAGAAATTATCCATCGCGACATTGGACATTGGACATTCAAAAAAAAAATTTGAATGTAGTTATGAGAAATCATCCATCGCAACATTGGATATTCAAAAAAAAAAATTTTTTGAATGTAGTTATGAAAAATCATCCATCGCAACTTTGGTCATTAGACATTCAAAAAAAAAAAAAATGTTGTTCTCCATGCAATCTAGGCCAAGTTCAAAACTGGAATAATCTTGTGCTCACCGAGTCACTCTAAAGACCCCTGTTTTGATCCAATCTTCATGAAATATGGTCAGAATGTAAGTTGTTGATAAATGTGCAACAGGTGAGCGACCTAGGGTCATTTGGGCCCTCTTGTTTAATGTTGTAGCTTGGAGAATTTGACCTGATCTTGACCTTAATGCATGAATATATTTAAGCTAGTTTGCGATAGAAAAAAATCGTGTTTTTTTAAACATCTCTGAAAATCTATTCATCCGATTTTGGTAAAAAATGACACAGACCTACAATAACTTCCTACCTACTCCCATTCCGAATTTCATAATTTTTAATCACTTATTAAAAGACATTTATTCTTTATTATATATTGAAATTACATGCGCATGGACTGTTTAACTCAGGGAAGTAATCTGGTATTCCATTGATGATTACTATCAATTATTTAACCGTTACAATCCGTGATCGACCTGCTGTTATGAAGACGAGACTTAGGAGGCCGGTATGATTCAGTTTGTTTTGGTGTGTCGCATGTAAAACAATGTACAACAAAACATGTACTTACTCAGATTCACAGACGGGCCTCGTGTGTGTTATATTAAATAGGTTGCAAATACGTAAATATACCGTTATGTGTATCACGTGACCGTCAAATTGGCTGTTGCGAGTATCAAGTCTTCTAACTTGATATTTCATACAAAACTACAAAAATGTTACATAGAACTTATGAACAAAACTTTTTTAACTCATTTCTGATGTTGCTGAATTTTCAGTGTGTACAAGGTAGATATATTTCATTTATTCGTGCAAAAT
Organism: Spisula subtruncata; assembly: GCA_963678985.1. NCBI lineage: Eukaryota > Metazoa > Mollusca > Bivalvia > Venerida > Mactridae > Spisula > Spisula subtruncata. Next base: position 12,115,678 of record OY787662.1, on the reverse strand, counting down.
TTCATAGTTGTAGGTGTAGTAATTACAGAGAAATATTTTTAAAAAACACGATTTTTTTTCTATCGCAAACTAGCTATACAAGGTTCTTGCTTTGAATATTTAATTTCCTGAAGCTATGGGCATTATCGGTATCTTAGATTTGTATTAATCTTACTCATAAATGGCCTCTTTGTGATACTCCCTGTTTATGAAAACATACAACTAGGGGTTATGAATGTAGACAAGATATCAGATGTTCAATCATGCTATTACATATAATATGTCAGGATTGTGTCAAATTCTCAAAACTTCAGCAAATGCTGTACAGTTTTTTTTTTATTTATGTCTGTCACTTGTTAAAAGCAATGTAGCACCAAAACATATTTTTTTCCTTTTCATAAATTAATGTAATGGTGTGAGCTTTTGTGATCACTCTTGTTACGCCCTAATATCTACTGATGCAGGGGCATATAGAGATTTTCATGTCTACTCGTTTGCTTGTTTGTCTGTCCGTCCGAGTTCATTTGTTTAAACTTCTATATTTTTTTTTTAAGTTCATCAAGAGTCTGCTTTCAAACTTGACATACTTGTTAACTTGTCTGGTTCCCTGTCCCAAATCTTAGTATATAAGATGAGGTAGCATCCGATTAATTCCGATTAATAACTCAAGTGGTCAAATCAAAATTGTGGATGTATGTTGTTAATTCATGTAGACAATTGTAGATAATCTCACTTAACAGCGTGTTCTGTTGGTGTCGTTTGTATATCAATGGAAAAATGTCTGGTCTTTGCAATAGTATAAGTTTATTCATAGCAACAACACTAATTTATTACATTAATTTTATGTTAACACTATGATCATGTACTTCCAGTCTTCTTTATCACCATAGTCTATATACTGTGAGTGTTTGATTTTTCTAACTATTGTGGTGTTATGGTGTACGTGTATTGATAAAGGGTAGGCTATTATTTTCATCTTGAACATGGGTCATTCAATAAATGTGTTAAAATTTTAATACCAAATTGAATGGAGAATTTCAAACTACATTACATAAACTAATAGCCCTTTAGACACAGGAGCAGAGCTATTTTCATAGAGTATTGAATGCTGTAGCTTGACCAGATTAAATTGAGACTCAGCAAAGACTGTAAGCATGTCCGCCTATACTCAGCTGTATTCCATTCCTATGTTTATTTACTATATACCTTTATCTATGTATACGGCCAGATATAATTGTAAGTTTATGTTTTAAAACTTCAGAATTTTCCGGATTTTAACGAATTATGCAAGGAGTCTCAGTTTAATATGGTTGGACAATAATTAGCTAAATAATGTTTATAAACAAAATAATATTTTGATTTAAAAGTTTTTTATGCCCCCGTATCGATAGATCGGGAGGCATATAGTAATTCACCTGTCCGTTCGTCCGTCCGTCCGTTTGTCCGTTCGTTTGTCCGTGCGTTCGTCCGTCCGGCCTGGTTAACCCAAATTGACAGTTTCTTCTAGCATGAATATGGCTTGCTACAAAGTTTTAAAACTTGCATGGATGTTGTATATGACCACTCTCCACACGCCTGTAGTACCTGACTCCATTTTGACCTTCACCTTGACCTAATTTTGGACTTAACTTATCTCCCCTTTAGTATTTTTACAATAAAGTTTTGTTTTGAGCGTATCTTCAAAACTATTTAACATATTGATTGAAACTTGAAATATAAATAGATGGCAACTTGCAGAAGTGCATTGACAAAGAACCATAACTCTGTCTGTCTTAAATATTGAATTATCTCCCCTTAAGTGGTTTTTATAGTCAAATTTTGCTCTGAGTATATCTTCAAAACCATTTAACATATTGACTTGAAACTTGGAATATAAATAGATGGCAACTTGGAGAAGTGCAATGACCAAGATCCATAACTCTGTCTGTCTTAAATTTTGAATTATTTCCCCTTGAGTATTTTCAGAATAAAACTTTGACCGGAGTGTATCTTAAAAAGTGTTTAAGATATTGCCTTAAAACTTGAAATATAAATAGATGGTAGCTTGTAGAAGTGCATGGACCAAGAACCATAACTCTGTTTGTCTTACATTTTGAATTATCTCCCCTTCTGTATTTTCATGATAATTGTTTGTGCGGAGCGTATCTTCAAAATTATTTAAAATATTAACTTGAAACTTGGTATATGAATAGATGGCAACTTGGAGAAGTGCAGTGACAAAGAACCATAACTCCTGTATCACCAGATCACACATGAAGTCGATCAAGACACTGCTTTCAAATGTGGTATATTCGTTTACCATCATAAGCCCCTCATAGTTCAAAGCCATGTTACACTATCAAACATTTTAACTGAATAATGGCCCCTGATTGACTTAGCTTTTTATGACCATGGCTTCCACGGGGGCATAAGCGTTTATTGAACGCAGTCTTGTATTATAATATACCGTAAAAGGGCTGATGACATGTTACTGGTTTACATTATTCAGTATAAATTTAGGAAGTTAACAATTGTTATGATTATAAGGACCTATTATTCAAACGCAATTATTATCAAGTATTGAATAGTTGATGACAGTCTACAAATATATTGAATGACCCTCATGGACAATGGTTTCTGAAGACTACCGTAACTCAGGTTTTGATTGTTTGTATTTTGATGATCTCAGTTTTTGTGAAGAAATAATAAAGGTTTCAAATTCTTACACTCTTATGTTGTTTCTGTTTTCTTAATTATCTGCCTGTGTTTGATGAGGGGTATATTTGCTTATTGCTTTGATCATTTCGATAAACAAAATGGTTCACATTCAATAACCCAAGAAGCATTACCCTAGGATACTCATTTTTAAAGTTAACTGATGTTGACACAGTTGTATAGGGTATAACGGATCACTAACTACATATGGATATGCTTTATTCTTTCAAAATAAAAAATGTTGCAAATGTTTAACACATTGCTCGGTCATGAATTACCAACATTTTCTGAATAAAACTCTTGCTTTATAATCAAGTAATTTGATGACAAAGCTAAACAGTTGATATGTCTATAGCAGATCACTACATTCCTTTCAATTGAAATCATCTCAAAAGTTATATAACCTGTCAGATAAGACAAAACACCACCTGATATGTTCCGGTTAGTGTTGAGGCAAGTGGATTTCATAACAAAGTCGCTTAAATGAGTCAACATCTGACAGTTCCATTATCAAGACACATTAATACCAATGGACTAGTACAGTATTATATACACAAGTGTTACATAATTATATTTTGATAAAAAATATCAAATTCTTATTTTGCAATTGTAATACCGGTCACTGGATCATACAAATGGACAAATAAGTGTAGACCAAAACATAACAATGATATCTACATAACCTAAATGCACTTTTCCCATTGAGTGATCCGCTATACACATTCTTCTACCAGTACTGAACTTGATCCCACTCTGGGACATTGTCGTTCAAAATAATTATGGTGAATTGATGGTGCAAATTTGGAATAATTGGCTAAAAGTCGGTTTAAAATTATATACAGTCAGACGTGGCTCCTACATCAGTGCCAACCTTTGCTTGATAGCATCAAGACTTGAGGCTCTCTGGAAGCTGGTTACACAGTCTTGTTGCTGAGGGAAAGTATGAATGTCGCATGTAGTCGGTGCGACAATAGAGCACGATGAAACGACTTGTGTTGCCTCTGGTACTGGTAGTATGAGGATGTAGGTATTCCCTTGTGTTGATGTCGATGTGGCCGTTGATAATGCGGTACATCATCGTCACCTTTGCCTGCTTGAGTCTGTGTTCTAAGGTTCCCCATCCCAGGTCCTTGATCATATGGGAGGTACTACTCGTGGTGTGATAAGTCACCCTAAACAAATCGTGCGGCTCTGCGCTGGACGGCCTCTACATGACTGATCCAATTGTGGGTGTGTGGGTCCCATGTTGTTTCCGCGTACTCTAGGATTGGACACACAACTGTAGTGTACGTGCGAGACTTGATGTTGGCTGGGCATGAGGACAGGTTGCGTCTTAAGAGTCAAAGACTGTTGTTAACCTTCTTGGTCATGACATCGATGTTAGGCTTCCATGAGAGGTTGTCAGCAATGGTGACGCCAAGGTATCGTCCAGTCCGGACTGATTTTAGTGCCTGCCCATGGATGGTGTACTGGGACTGGACTGGGTGTTTCTTCTTCTTGGAGACGTGGATGACTTCACACATGGAATAATTGAACGGGATCAATCAGTCTCTCTCCCACTGCTGTAGTACTGCTGTATCGGCCTGTGTCTTTATCTTGCGGTAAAGGAGGCTATCATTCGCAAATAATCTAGTTGTGGAGCTCACTTTACTTGGTAGGTCGTTGATATACAACAGGAACAGAAGGGGTCCCAGGCAGAGGATGAGTGATGACAGATGTCATTCTACTAAGACTTGCTGGCTACGGTTAGAAAGGAAGCTTGGGATCCAACAACGGACGGAAACTGTTATACCATAGTGCTTCAACTTGATGAGGAGTCTTTCATGCGGGACGCGGTCAAAAGCCTTGGCAAAATCTAGGAGGACTGTGTCGATCTGTTCGCCTGCGTCAAGTATAGATGTCAGGTCATGGAGTGTAAGTATCAACTGGGATTCGCAACAATGCTTCTTTCACGAATTTAAAAATAACAAATTACGTGCGGAATTAACTATTACCCAGCAAACAATATACATATGTATATCAGACCCATATGGGTCCCACATGGGCTGCCCATATAGGACTTCAACAGTGATCCTTATGGGCTGGCCCAGATTCTACTGAATTGTGTCCTATATGGTAAACCCAGATACATTTCAGCAAAATATACAGCACCCCATCCACTGCTTTGCGACGACACTGCATCGGAAACAACAGTTGAACAGCTTCTTCAGTGTGGAGAATCACGTGTCCAAATAAATAACGTTCACACTCACATTTGCGATTCATCTGCTATCGGCGAGTTTTTTAACCATCTTCCATTTGTTATGGTTATATTATATAGCCTAAAGAATATATTGTATTTGTAAGAATACCCGGCAAGTACCGATTTCGCTCTATATTTAGCTGTTTTTAATTGATGCACGACCTAATGCATTCTAGATGCAGTTTTCAACCGATTGTAATAATTTGGTCTATTAAGAAACGTTGACGTTCTATACGAATTATGAGCTTAGTAACATTACAACGTCTTTTGAAGGGTATTACCTTTGAAACATCAGGAACACAAACGTCTGGGTTAAACAGAGGCGATTGCTTTGAACAAGAAAAAATGATAATAAAGTGTCACTTATGGAACAAAATAATTAAGTAGCTTAAGCAAGTTAACTACTCAAGACAAGAGTCCCTCTGAGTAATACAATTTACATTACCGTGTCTAAATATTCTTTACATCAATACCTTTTAAAATACAGTATAACCTTTGTTAAGACCAAATTTACCATTCAGCTTGATGTGCTAACACGAGACTTATGTCGGCATACGTCAAAAATCTACTGAGCGTTCCTTTGCGGATGCGCATTGCGGACGACGTATCCGTGCACCGACCGCGGAGACATGGAATGTACCCTAAATCTTTCAACCAGTTCCTTTTTTTTGGCGGATGCGGATCACGGACGAGTGTACATGGAATACCGGCCTTAGCGGACGAAATCGCAATTGGTTTGAGTGTGAACGTTATTCATTTCAAATCATTTGTTCACGTGATTCTACACACTTTTTTGTTTTTCATATAAAACTCTTTTTTTCATATATAACTTTTCATGTAATTTATTGTACATTTGAGCCGCGTCATGCGATTTTAGGCCTTCAGACAAAATTTTGACATTTTGCGTTTTATTGTTTTCTTAAAATTCAAAGTTTTCTAATCTGAATATTGTTTGTTTTGACATTTTTTTACCAACTAGTTTCGAAGTTATGCACAATTCCGTATCACAACTACTTATAAAAAATATGAAAGTAACGTCGTTTTGACGTCGTCGTTTTAACGTTATGTATGTGCGGTACTTAGGGTGGTAAACTATGACGCATAATGTGAATACAATATAACATAATGTATTATTTAAATGGAATCAGTCAGTAATGTACGCCAATACTTTTTATTTCTTAACAATATATTTTTGTTGAAAACGTCCACGGCCGGTGCAGAAAAAAGACGAAAAAGTATTTGTTGTCAACCAATCCAAAACTAGATCTATGTGATTTACTTACACCACCGTTTACCTTCTTCAAAAATTCGCGACAGAAACAGATGGCATCATGCCTATTACAATCCATAGCAACGTATACGTCCGATGCATAGCAACGTATATATGGTAGCTAATAGACGAGCGTAATGATCGAAAACAACACTACTACACAACACCGCGGCCTTACTCTTACAGTTTGACCGACACTACTTTTTCCGCGATGTCTGCATCACAGTAGCAGGAATTCGCCACCTGTTTGACTCTGATATTTCCCCGCCCATTCCCGGGATTTAAGGCGAGGTTTCCATTGAATGTATAGTTCCATAATTATAATACAAACTCCACGTATTAATTCCTACAATATAATATCACATGAATCTAATTCTTATAAATGAACAATGTCAAACCTTAACAATAATAAAGTATTCATGCAACTTTCAATTACATACTCCCGTGTTGGCATACTCTCTGTCAGTATTGCCTTGATGTGACTGACAGTACTACATGATTAAGCTACTTAAAAAGCATTGCGCGATGACAGGTCTGTGGGACCGTATACCAAAGTTTAATTGAGCAAAATATGAAACACCTACTAAAACATGACACCCTCTACCAGTAGCCTGTAGCATGAGTCAGTCAGTCAAACATAACTGGAGTCAGCAGAAAAGAACGAATCGCAAGGTAACTATACAGCAGCACAAGGACGACCACGCAGCTTCAGGAAAACCAATCAATGAAGCATTTTACAACCAAACGAAGTAATGCAGTCTTGAAACTTTAGGGCAGTTGTATTTTTAACAGCTGCCGGGTATTTGTACATGTATGATGTCATGCGCTCGTGACGGGCTGGTTGAGTTGAGTGCTACATTCCCTGTCCAATGTTCCCATGTCTTAAATATGTGTAACACTTGAGATGAACATCATGCTGTTAATTGAAAAGGCACTTTCTTACGCTGAAGCCTAGGTCCCACTGTTGAATTTCTCATTGTAGATATGGAATTACACATAGTTTCTCTCGATCCCCGAAGCTACTAAATGTTATCGGTACATCCCCAAGCCAGTAGGGTCGACGTATTACGTTGGCAACATACGGGGAGTACGCCCTGGAACCCTACCGGAACAACCAAATTATGCCGATAAAGAACGGCATATCTGCTGGGATTAAATATCAAGACCGCGAATGTGTAATCGAAATATTGCCAAATGTCATCGAAAATATATCTGGTAATTAGTCTCATTACAAAAACAATACATAGATCCAATGTCCGATTTTCAGACTCTGTTCCCCTTCATGATGCCATGGTTGATGCAATCCGCGGGGGTAGCCGGATAAACTGCGGTTTTTAACCATCCTGCCAGGGAAAGTTTTTTTTCTACGAAACAATACCCTGCCCGCGTATAATATTGAGTTCTCAGGAGCCGGTGGAAATACCGGAGATTTCACCATCAGGTGCACAAGCAGGATCGTGGGAGGTTGGGGTTGACAACGTAAAATCCCATTGAATGTCCAATGTTCAATGTTGCGATGGATGATTTCTCATAACTACATTCGAAAAAATTTTTGAATGTCCAATGTTGCGATGGATGATTTCTCATAACTACATTCAAATTTTTTTTTTGAATGTCCAATGTCCAATATTGCGATGGATGATTTCTCATAACTACATTCGAAAACTTTTTTTTGAATGTCCAATGTCCAATGTTGCGATGGATGATTTCTCATAACTACATTCAAAAAAAATTTCTTTGAATGTCCAATGTCCAATGCTGCGATGGATGATTTCTCATAACTACATTCAAAAAAAATTTTTTTGAATGTCTAATGTCCAATGTTGCGATGGATGATTTCTCATAACTACATTCAAAACATTTTTTTTTGAATGTCCAATGTCCAATGTTGCGATGGATGATTTCTCATAACTACATTCAAAAATTTATTTTTTTGAATGTCCAATGTCCAATGTTGCGATGGAGGATTTCTCATAACTACATTCAAAAAAATTATTTTTTTTGAATGTCCAATGTCCAATGTTGCGATGGATGATTTCTCATTACTACATTCAAATTTTAATTTTTTTGAATGTCCAATGTTCAATGTTGCGATGGATGATTTCTCATAACTACATTCGAAAACTTTTTTTTGAATGTCCAATGTCCAATGTTGCGATGGATGATTTCTCATAACTACATTCAAAAAAATTTTTTTTTGAATGTCCAATGTCCAATGTTGCGATGGATGATTTCTCATAACTACATTCGAAAACTTTTTTTTGAATGTCCAATGTCCAATGTTGCGATGGATGATTTCTCATAACTACATTCAAAAAAAATTTCTTTGAATGTCCAATGTCCAATGCTGCGATGGATGATTTCTCATAACTACATTCAAAAAAAAATTTTTTGAATGTCTAATGTCCAATGTTGCGATGGATGATTTCTCATAACTACATTCAAAACATTTTTTTTTGAATGTCCAATGTCCAATGTTGCGATGGATGATTTCTCATAACTACATTCAAAAATTTATTTTTTTGAATGTCCAATGTCCAATGTTGCGATGGAGGATTTCTCATAACTACATTCAAAAAAAATATTTTTTTTGAATGTCCAATGTCCAATGTTGCGATGGATGATTTCTCATTACTACATTCAAATTTTAATTTTTTTGAATGTCCAATGTTCAATGTTGCGATGGATGATTTCTCATAACTACATTCGAAAACTTTTTTTTGAATGTCCAATGTCCAATGTTGCGATGGATGATTTCTCATAACTACATTCAAAAAAATTTTTTTTTGAATGTCCAATGTCCAATGTTGCGATGGATGATTTCTCATAACTACATTCGAAAACTTTTTTTTGAATGTCCAATGTCCAATGTTGCGATGGATAATTTCTCATAACTACATTCGAAAACTTTTTTTTGAATGTCCAATGTCCAATGTTGCGATGGATGATTTCTCATAACTACATTCAAATTTATTCTTTTTTGAATGTCCAATGTCCAATGTTGCGATGGATGATTTCTCATAACTACATTCGAAAACTTTTTTTTGAATGTCCAATGTCCAATGTTGCGATGGATGATTTCTCATAACTACATTCAAAAATTTTTTTTTTTTTGAATGTCCAATGTCCAATGTTGCGATGGATGATTTCTCATAACTACATTCAAGTTTTTTTTTTTTGAATGTCCAATGTCCAATGTTGCGATGGATAATTTCTCATAACTACATTCGAAAACTTTTTTTTGAATATCCAATGTCCAATGTTGCGATGGATGATTTCTCATAACTACATTCAAATTTTTTTTTTTTGAATGTCCAATGTTCAATGTTGCGATGGATGATTTCTCATAACTACATTCGAAAACTTTTTTTTGAATGTCCAATGTCCAATGTTGCGATGGATGATTTCTCATAACTACATTCAAATTTATTTTTTTTGAATGTCCAATGTTCAATGTTGCGATGGATGATTTCTCATAACTACATTCGAAAACTTTTTTTGAATGTCCAATGTCCAATGTTGCGATGGATGATTTCTCATAACTACATTCAAATTATTTTTTTTTTGAATGTCCAATGTTGCGATGGATGATTTCTCATAACTACATTCAAATTTTTTTTTTTTTGAATGTCCAATGTTGCGATGGATAATTTCTCATAACTACATTCGAAAACTTTTTTTTGAATGTCCAATGTCCAATGTTGCGATGGATGATTTCTCATAACTACATTCAATTTTATTTTTTTTTGAATGTCCAATGTCCAATGTTGCGATGGATAATTTCTCATAACTACATTCGAAAACTTTTTTTTGAATGTCCAATGTCCAATGTTGCGATGGATGATTTCTCATAACTACATTCAAAATTTTGAATGTCCAATGTTCAATGTTGCGATGGATGATTTCTCATAACTACATTCGAAAAATTCAATGTCCAATGTCCAATGTCGTATGTTGTGCCAACTTCACGCAACCCTACATGTAGACATTAATGAAATCGTGGATAAAAATGTAGGGAATCACAAAACTAACCACGACATAAACTACACAACCGTCACAACAAATATCAATCATTCACAAGATACAGACGAAGTTCCCAATGAAACAAACCCGTCAATTAACGCCACGGACATATTGACTAAATAATAAGATTAATTGCAATTATTGCAAGAAGCTTAGAGAAGTCCACGTCATATTTGCTGCATTATCTGGCCGTACACAAACGGCACTGTCAATATTTACGTGACAACATAGCACTGGCTTATCAGTGATAAATGAATTAATATCTCGCTATCTTTCCGACAGTCAATTAAGCAAACACCATTGCAACGGCATACTATAAAACCTGGGCTGGGTCTGTGGGCTGGGCCCGTGGGCTGGGCTCGTGGGCTGGGCATATGGGTTGGGCTCTTGAGACATGACCTCAATTGTTTACATCTTTCAGGAGATGAACTTCTATAAAAAGTTCAAATGAACAATTATAAGTTCAGATGAGGATAGCAGTTGGATAACCCCATAATTACAATTCCCAGTGAGATTTGATTTTATTGAATGATAGAAAGCAGTTGCAGTGTAAGACCGAGAATGAGGAAATGTATGCTTTATAGCAATTTAATACTTTTAAGTCTATTCATGTATGCATATTGAAATATGATTTACCTTTCAAAATATCAAGAAAATTATGTTTGATACAATTTTTTATTTTTTTATATTTTGAGTCCAACGACTTACCAAAATGGCGCAAATTATTATTATATCTTTTTAGCTAAACTTTTTGAAGAATGCTGGGAGCCATTGCAGTAGTCAGCATTGCATATGATGAAAATTACTATCATGTACATAATTATCTCTGTAGCCTCTGTAATTTATGGGATTGACTGAGTGTATCTGAGTCTAGGGGTATCAGACAGACAAGTTACGTAACTCTTGGTTAAATTTATAAAATATAACAATTTGCAAGCAATGTACAATCATTCACATATTTCAGTGACTGAGTGTATCTGAGTCTAGGGGTATCAGACAGACAAGTTACGTAACTCTTGGTTAAATTTATAAAATATAACAATTTGCAAGCAATGTACAATCATTCACATATTTCAGTGACTATTAAATGTATATATCAATTTTGCTCATTGCTATGCTATGCTAACGTTCAGCTTGCAATTATAATTCCATAGTTTTTTATGGAAGACCAATAACTAATACAATCATACAGTGCCAACAATAAGAAAACACTTTTGAAGATACACTCCTGTCAAAATTTGATTCTGAAAATACTAAAGGGGAGATAATTCAAAATTTAAGACAGACAGAGTTATGGTTCTTGGTCATTGCACTTCTCCAAGTTGCCATCTATTTATATTCCAAGTTTCAAGTCAATATGTTTAATAGTTTTGAAGATATACTCAGAGCAAAATTTGACTATAAAAAAACACTAAAGGGGAGATAATTCAAAATTTAAGACAGACAGAGTTATGGTTCTTGGTCATTGCACTTCTCCAAGTTGCCATCTATTTATATTCCAAGTTTCAAGTCAATATGTTTAATAGTTTTGAAGATATACTCAGAGCAAAATTTGACTATAAAAAAAACACTAAAGGGGAGATAATTCAAAATTTATGACAGACAGAGTTATGGTTCTTTGTCCATGCACTTCTCCAAGTTGCCATCTATTAATATTTCTAGTTTCAAGTCAATATGTTTAATAGTTTTGAAGATATACTCAGAGCAAAATTTGACTATAAAAAAACACTAAAGGGGAGATAATTCAAAATTTATGACAGACAGAGTTATGGTTCTTTGTCAATGCACTTCTCCAAGTTGCCATCTATTAATATTTCTAGTTTCAAGTCAATATGTTTAATAGTTTTGAAGATACACTCCAGACAAAATTTTATTGTAAAAATACTAAAGGGGAGATAAGTCTAAGTCCAAAATTAGGTCAAGGTGAAGGTCAAAATGGAGTCAGGTGATACAGGCGTGTGGAGGGTGGTCATATACAACATCCATGCAAGTATGAAAGCTTTGTAGCAAGCCATTTTAATGCTAGAAGAAACGGTCAATTTGGGTTAACCAAGAATTTTACCTTTCAATAAGTCTAAGTCCAAAATTAGGTCAAGGTGAAGGTCAAAATGGAGTCAGGTGATACAGGCGCGTGGAGAGTGGTCATATACAACATCCATGCAAGTTTGAAAACTTTGTAGGAAGCCATTTTAATGCTAGAAGAAACGGTCAATTTGGGTTAACCTGGCCGGACGGACGAACGGACGGAAGGACGGACGGACGGACGGACGGACGGACAGACAGACAGACAGACAGACGGACGGACAGACGGACGGACGGACGGACGGACGGACAGGTGAATTACTATATGCCTCCCGATCTATCGATACGGGGGCATAAAAATACATATAATTATTAATATTCCTGATCCGTAGAATACCATAACATTTTCCTATTCACGGTTAATTTGTTTTCTTTTAGCAGGGATTGTTGTAAATGACAAGTAATCAGCATGCAATAATCAGTCAAATATTAACCCCAAGGGATAGATGTAATTCTGCTGGACAGTGACGTCATGGAATTATCATATCATCTGCCAGTAAACCATGTCTCGTGGGAATTGTAATACCGGTAATGTGTTCTGTTATCCTTAACTGACCTTTTAATAGCAGAACTGAACTTTTTATAGCAGAGTGTCCCTGAAAAATGTAAATAATTAAGGTCATATCTTCTGAGCCCAGCCCATGAGCCCAGCCCATGAGCCCAGCCCATGGGCCCAGCCCAAGGGCCCAGCCCACGGGCCCAGCCCAGGTTTTATAGTATGCCCATTGCAACATATTCAAAGATCTCGAAGACATTAAATGAGCTAGGAAGAAAATTAATATCTCTTCATCGAGGCGTTATTGTCGTTCTGATAGTTTTTCTTGAGTAATTAAACTATGAAGATTGTGTGGTTCGTGCTGTTTTGGATCAATCATGGCTACTGTACAGGTTTCAGAGAGCAATGTGATGCTGGAAGTAGTGGGAAAAATAAAGGACCGTTTCTGGACATGAATGTCTGGACAATGACGTGTTGAAATATAGACATATCTTAGATAAGATGTAACTTTTCTGTATCTAGTATTGAGAGCATACTAAAGAAACACATGCACCATCAAGTTTGCAATAGTTGTTTATGGAAGTTTCATTCCTTAACTTTTCTGAATACCTAGTCTGCTCAAAATCACACATGAAAAAGGCCCATGCTCAACTAAAAAGATATGACGTAATAGGACATGGAGGGCATCATTGAACTTAACCAGCCGAACACAGAAAACAGCAACAACACAATATAACACAAAATTAAACGGAGCAATGATCACACATAACTTTACGAAAATAAAGTTTAAAAAACCAGGTCCCAGGCTATAAAACAGCAGGATGTCCTATGATATGTCCATGGTGGACCCTAAATGACAATAACATTTGACAGAAATCAACAGAAACATCTTAGCATTGCAAGCAAACTGTATATCTGTGTACAAATTCGTTACAAACTGCTAGCTCTGTATGAAAGTGGCACCGGTCAAAATGAGGAATAATGAGATATAATGACTTTCGACTAAGTTTTGGAAAGTTCATTGACTTTTGGAAGGGTGCTGTACAATTTGCCATCATTACGACGAAACCTTGCCATACACCCTCCCTTTGGCACAACACGGTTGTATCTCAATTAATAATAGTACATGTACAACCTTAATGTACCAAAGGGGGAGACCGTTGTATTTAGCCTTGTTGTGGGAGAAAACGATCATTGTATATTATGCGTTAATATTATTAGCACATTTAGCACCACCTTATTGTACCAAAGGGGAGTTCACTCTATTTAGCCTAGTTGTGGGAGAAAACGATCATTGTATATTATGTGTTCATATTATTAGCACATTTAGCACCACCTTATTGTACCAAAGGGGAGTTCACTCTATTTAGCCTAGATACGGGAGAAAACGATCATTGTATATTATGTGTTAATACTATTAGCACAAAAAAGCTTGTATTATGCAAATAAATATCCGGTTGACAACAAGTCGTGTCAGTCGAATAAATAGATGACCAAGTACCTCCGATTATGGTTGGCGGCTGAATGGAACCAAACACATAGATATCACATGACATTACATATAAAGGTAAAATTAACGGTAATAGTATTGACTGACACGTTATAACACAGAGAGAAGGAATGAGAAGCAAATCATTTTTTTGCCATGCAGTATTTCTACATATTCAAATATGACGCCAATAATAATTATTACGTATGTAAAACAAAATAAGTAATGATGACACATGTGCCAATGGGACCATGCTTTTATGTTTCAATGCTTTTTCCTTAACATATGTGATGGCAAGGGTTCAACCACCGTCTCGACCACTGGTTAACTTCTCTGAGCAAGAATAACCCACATGCTCCACTCCATGTGTAAATTTACTAAGTTAGTACCTTTGAGGACAGTGTCTATGCCTTGGTGCCACATATCGATATTGGGTACCAAAGCACGCATCTTCCTCTAAGGCCACCACTCACAACGTTATACAATGTGTGTTCTTTTTAATACTCGCTTACACTTTTTAGCCACATTGATACCAGTCCGTAAACATAGGACTTTGTATTGTTTAGTTGGCTTATGTGTGTGCATTGCTCAGGGTAGTTGTGTTGTAGTGTTTCTGATTTATGTGCTCGGTTGGTTAGGTTGAGTGCTACCTTCCTTGTCTGATTTTCTCATACCTTTTTGTTATATTTTGGTAGTTAGCCTTTTGTTTATCATTGTGTTGCTTGCATTTGGTATATGTTGTTTCTATGTTTATGTGTTCCTTTTGTGACGTTCGTGCTATGCTTCTGCTATGTTTCTGTTTATTGTATTCTTCTCTACCCGATTTGTTGTGATATTTTACAAAATGTTGACCAATTGCACATCATGTTTACAGTTCTCAACATTCCCAACCAATATTTTGAATCAATAGTGGTAGCCTTTAGAGAGAGTATTACAGGGATCTAACTCACAAAAGTTCTTTATGTTATCCTGGTGGCAGGAAAAGCGTGTTTGATGACCATGTAAGTGATGTTAATCGATACCAGAGACATGCCAAGTGTTGTGGAATTAGCAACAGTCAGGATGCTTGTTCAGGATGCTTGCATCGATGTTATTGCACGCCAATCTTTGTTTATACCGTGTTCAGATAAAATATTTCCTCAACAATCAATGTTATTGCACCGTTAATGTGTAATATTCTTTCCATTTCAAAGCAATTGCAGACTGTTTTACCTTAAACATGACGTTTTATAGATAAAATATCAACAAAAGTGCATTATCAAAGAAAACGGTATGTGTGCCGGCGCTAGTGTGGGTGTGTGCTTTATATTTATGTTTGTATGTTTGAATACTTGGAACAATTCTCTAAATAGTTCGTTTGAATGAAGATTAATAAACTATTATGTTTGAAGTATTTCTCCTACGAGTTCAAATGGGGTTACTGTATATAGAAAAGCAGATATGCAAGCTTTACGCTTTATTAAATTGCCCTTATGGCTGCCACGTTTCAGTCGAAAGCCGAAAGCCAACTGATATTTTGTAAGATGTCACTTTGTCTGAGTTTCCTCTCAGCGTTACAACATGTTTCAGTTCCGCAATATGTAAACAGCACTGACACTGGCGATATTACTCGTCTACAAAAGTAAAACTCTATAAACATCGCACATTTTTGACGCCATGTGGGTATAATCAATAAACTATTATCGAATATAAATTCTTTATTATATCTGAAATAAATAAAATAATCACATAAATGCTCACGGGTATTACGACTTTCATGGCTAATTAAAATATAATATTATAGATGACAATTTGATACGCTAGATAATTATATTGATGTTGAATAATGCATGTAGGTTGAATTTTATATACGAAGAATACCAGCTGTTGTTGTCTAAATTACTCGTTTTGGTAATTGTTGTAATTTATACATAGGCGATATATTTTATTTTAGGTTTTTTTAGTATGATAGCGCTTATGCGATACGTTTTATTTAAAGTGTTGTTATAATGATAGGGTTTAGAACTTTAGATACATCGATCGGTATTTGTCTATATTTAGAGATTACTCCATGGACATTTTCTCTTGAAATTGAAACAAGCAACCCAGGAACTATCATACTAAGGACCAAAGCGCAATGAAACTATACGATGTGTATTTCGATCTACGAAAATGAATCTCTGTAAGACAAATAAATGCAGACAATTGCAACACGATTTCCTCATTCATTCGTCGGCATGTGGAGTATGGCATCGACGTCGTTCGTAATTGCGGGCAAAAACGTTGTTGATTACAGTACAATCCTATACAGAAATTGTTTAATCAGTCGAAAGGATTTGATTGAATCGTTTAATACGATCAATAATTGTTTTAATACATTTCAATAAATCAAATCGTCGGAGGATTTGTAGCCATTATTGTTTCTAAGCGAAAATATGTTGTTGTTGTTGTTGTTGTTGTTGTTGTTGTTGTTGTTGTTGTTGTTGTTGTTGTTGTTGTTGTTGTTGTTGTTGTTGTTGTTGTTGTTGTTGTTGTTGTTGTATATTATTATTGTTGTTGTTCTTGTTGTTATTCTTGTTGTTGTTCTATGGTGTTATCATTGCTGTTGTTGTAATTGTTTGCCATAATTGTTGTTTATTATAGTCGGTTCTTGTAGTAGGTGGCGTGGGTGATGTTGCTGTTCTTGCTGATGTGTTATTTGTGTTATCATTGTTGGGTGTTTCCATTGCTTCGGGCTGGTGTTGTTGTTGTTATTTTTTGTTATTGATCGTCTTGTTGTTTACTGTAGTTGCTTGTTTTTGTTGTTGGTGGTGGTGTTACTATTGTTGTTCGTGTTGTTGTAAATGAACATTTACATAGGTTAGATGGTATATTTCTACGGTTTGCTCACACGTATTGACAGTTATCAACTGATATGTGTGATGACAATTTCAACAGGTGAATTTTAATTCCGGTAACAAAATATCTAACATAGACAGTACTTCATCCCGAAGCGCGCGCCGTACCTCAAGACCATCGCTTCCGACACCTGATAGATTGGTACATTGTCTTGATCTTGAATCCGCAAAATGTTATGTTAACCTCGGGTCACGCTGTTTGAAAAGTGCGGTTTTGTTACATATAAAATAAAATAAACATTTGTATTAACTCCGAAGCACTTCATAATATTGGGACTGTACACATTGTCAAGTACTTTCAAGTTGCCTTATTGATATTATCAGATAATTTTCCCTCCCACAGTTTTAGATGGATGAACCAACAATTTCATATGATAACCACCAAGATAATTCAGGTAATTTCTGATTTCAATCATACTGTTGTTGACGATTACCATAAGTTTTGTCATACTACTGATTCGATATCAACAAAATTATATAACACATTACACAGACGAAACTTAAACAAAGATAAATAAAAGTTATGTTTAGGAATTGAAAGGTCCTTTTAGAGACCATTAAACATAGTTCAATGTTCAGTTATGGTACATTCTATTACACTTAATGTGACCAGGGACCGTTTTCTCAAAACTAATAAAAATAGTTTTTTTTGCCAAAGAAAAACTATTTTTATTAGTTTGTGTATGCCTAATATTTTTCTAATATTTTGACAAAAATGTAGAAATTTTCCGAACACTTTAAAATATAATCTGTACAATAATGCGAATGTTATAAGTATTATGTGTACAAGGCTGTTCTCAATTCAAAAAATAGACTTACCACATAAGCCTCATCAACACTTTATCATCGGTATAAGTGATAGTATAAATGATTGATTTTGAGTGTTGATAAGTCAATGGAAACATGTTCAATGAAGATATTACGATTCCAGTGTCAGAACATGAGCTAAATTATTACATTGTATGAAAACCGGATGGTTAGAAGAAACTGAACAATGTGCAAGATCGTTAATGTCCAATCAGTCACAATGTATTCCTATTTTCCTATACTTGTAACGTTTTTATAACTTAAGGAACATACACGTTCACAATATTATAGTTTAAAAATGTATAAAATACACTGCTTTTAAAATAAGCATGCGGCTTTTCTCATCAAATGACGTCTATTTTTGTAATTTAATGTTAATTCAAGTGATAAATCATTACTATAAGTCAAGTGATATATCAATATTGTTAGTATTAGTTATATTTATCTTTTAAGTTTGAAGGTTTTCAAAATTCTTCGAGAAACGGTTGGGTATTTCATCAACGTCGTTATATTGGATTGAATTGATATTAAACATAATTCGTTTCTAAAAGATTGACTGGTATAGGTTAGTTCCTTATATGTAAAGAATATCTATCAAACGTCTAAAGAAAAAAAACTAATAATAATTTATAACTTTGCAAATACTTATTTTCTTGCAGTTGCTATGATTTTGTAAATATTCCTGGGAGAGGGCTTTAAGAATATTTTAATAACCTTTGTTCATATATAATACAGTAAAAGATTATTAAACTAAAGAAATGGTAAAAATACATACGTCAGATTTTAACAAAGCTGGATGTCCTCTCTTCATATGTCTCAAATGTTGTTCAAGTAAAATCCATTCTCCACGAACACTAAGATACAACACTCGTTCCCGTTCGTTGCTTTCATTGCGGACAACTGGGTTTGAACCCGAACCTACTGACGCTGTATCACAGTTTGAATCGGCCTTCTCCGACACGCCAGACTCCACACCGGAAGTTGAGACAGTCTCATCACTATTTGCAGTCCCTGATTTCTCACCGGTTTTGTCACCTTGTTTGGCAAGGTGTTTGGCCCTTTTAGGGATCCCTGGAATCACCGGATGTGTTATTGTGGACGGATTATGCCCCGTATTATTATTATTAGCATTAGTGGGATTTTTGTAAAACCCTGGCTTGTTTCCGGCCAGTGGAACCCCAGTAGACACACTCGTTTTATCAGCATCTTTAATGTCTGTGTTTTCCGTGTTAGCCACGGTTATTTCGGCAATCACCTGTCCGTCAATATCTCCTTCTTTATCGCCATCCATTGTATATGAAAATATTATTCCACTTTATCATTTTGTTGTAATCTTCAAAAAATATATTTATATTTTATATTCCTGACTTAAATTAAGGTTTCATTAGGGAAATGAATTCCTTTTTCAACAATATAATTATTAGTAATTCCTCTGTTTATTATATCACAACTAATTATAATGATATTGTATAGACGGTTAATATAATAAAAGGCAAAACTAGTCCTTCAAACATGAATATATTCTCACATACTAGTCTCTGTCTCCGTTACTATAACTAAATTCCAACAATTAAACATCAAACGTCATCTAACACTGAGAACTGTGAGTAAATTAATAAAATCAAATATCAAATCAATGCAGTTGTTATTTTCATTTTAATCAAATATACCGTACATGGTGACACTACATGCTTTCGTTAAATGAACAATAATCTACGTGTCTGGAACTGCTGCAATGTTCATTCAGCCAACACATAATGTTTCAATGCTCCAAATCCCATTGGTGTTTAGTGTTTCCAGTAAAACACCAAGTTGTGAAATAAGTAATCCGTGACGCGTCGATTTGTGTGCAACTAGCAGCGAAATTGGCGATATAAGTCACATCAATACAGTCAGCCAAACAGTGATTTCCTCTTATCCTTTGGAAAGTTCGCAGAATTCCTCTGTCAATACATTAAACAAGTTAACAGTCACAGAAAATAATTGGACATTTTCTGCTTTGACTGAGTTAAAGAACTTCGGCTCCGTAAGAACGAAAAAGTGTTTTGTTCTTTGACACATCAATAAGACTAAAAAAGTGGCAGTAAATATGACTTTAGTACGTAATGGTCAATGAGCATTGATTGTAAAAAATGAAATTGCTTTGCTTTATTTGATGTTATAGAAATCTGCAGGGGGGCGGACAGAAAGTTATCAGAAAATGAGGACATCATTGTATCGCATGATAACAATTATAAAGTCACCAACTGGTTAAATTTCCGGCCTGTATGACTTCACATACACAATACGTTACAGTAAAATTCACTTAAAAGGAGTTGGAGACAGGGAATTTCTGCTTATCATCGTCTATAAAGATTGGCGTTATATCAATAGATCGAATTGTGCTTATAATGAGCTACTTGCAATCTTGCATGGTCCCCAGAAATTTGTTTTAAGCCAGTAAATACTGCACTGTGGCGTACATGTGACACATTTAAGACAATCTTGATTTCATACCTAAAGTTTGAATACAAAATGTATGTGAATCGACTTGAGTAATATTCTTCGGAAGTGCGTTTAACACAAAAGAATTGTCCAATGTTTAACGAACCAATGCATTGTCCAACACCATAGCGCGGCCCATTGCTAAATGCTCTTTGATGTTCAACGACACAATAGAAAGTAATGAAAAATGTTACAGACTGTAAGAATGTCTCAATCAATGTCATGCTTGTCAAGCAGAATCAGGCGGGTGTTTTTTAAGGTAACCGAGTGCAGTCTATGGTGGACAAATGCATTTTTCAAAAACGTTTGTTCTTGAAATTGAAAAATGTTAGGAACAATAAGCACATTATTAAGAAGCACTATTCACCCTTGGCGTAAATGAAATAGCGAATTAAATAAAGCGAACTTAACGAAGTGTGGCAGCACCTTTTTAGCACATCTCACTTGTTAACAAATAAAGGAAGCATGATTTGCCATAAGATGGCCTCATGTTTCCAAGCCTTTATGTGTCACATAAAAATGAGAAACAATTCACGAAGGTGACTTCGATCGTTCTGGCATCGGAAAAATTAAATAGAATGACCGCGCGGTAACGACAGTCTGAGTCGATCGCAAACAACAACAACAAAATCAGATTGACTCAAACCAATAACAATCACTTTTGTAACAGCCCCTTGGCTACATAATCAACAATAGGACGTGAGAACTGATGTAGCTCTCCATTGATAATAACAAATCAAAGGTCTGATAACGATATTTGCTAAAGATGCGGCCACACTCGGTTAGCGCTTTAATTACCTTCATCAGCATTCGTAACTCCTCGGCGTTTATCTAACGAAAGCGCTTATTTCTCAGTTACGGAAATACCCGAGTAGTCACGATTGCGTCATCATTTGTGAGGGAAACCATTGTCCTGATACGATATCCGTACGATGACCATTAATCAGCTGTTATGACGTAACAAATACTAGAAGTTTTACAAATATGACGTCGCGACTACTCGAAATGTGTGGTAATCACTACATCCATCGATTCTAGGTCTGATTGTCAGTTTGTTACCAGGTCGGGAATACGATAATTAAAAAATTTCAAATTTCAATTGTTTTTGTTTTCAACGATACAGTGACCTGTGACACAACCCTTTATGAAGGTAAAGCACATATAACTAACTAACTCATAACCAACAGCAACAATTTGTCGGACATCTCTTGTCACTCATCAGTAATCAGTGCATGTTGGTATGGTGATGATTCATACACTGTCAAAAGCATAGCAACATTTTATTTATGATACACGTTTACCTATTTGATTCCGATCAATATGGATATCAATAAAATGATTGGGGGCCACTCAACATGTTCTCTGACTCTCTGCACATTCAATGAACGACGGAATGATCTTTTATCTGGCTGCCAATGAAAAGTGAAGTTCTCCAAACAAAAAGTCTAAAATCGACCTGCTGTTCTTCTCACAACGTTTTACGGGTTTCTGGTATCGACTTGATCGACTTTATTCCAACGTCTGCTAGAAAGAGAATGTCGTCTACATTTGTGATACTGAGGCAAGTAGAGCATGTCGCATTTTGATAGTAACACTTCGTTAACAGAAAACGGATGTACAGATCTTCCAAAGTCAAATGAGAACGGTTTGTAAGCATTAGTTCGTCCATAAGGAAACTACTAGTATGTTTATCTTGGTGTAACTGGGTATACCTGAGTTAACGATAAGCCCCACTATTCTTTCGAATGGGATAGTTCCCTCGTTAGTATAACTTATTGAATCGACTATAAGAATCCGGAAGATTATTAAACGTAACTATAAACTATGATCTACGAGTCCAATGGTCCGGTGCGTGTAGACGGCTGAAAACGCGTGGGTAGAAGGTTTTCAACCAATAGAAACACGAAACGAAGAAAGAAAGTCGAATGTATTTTTTTTGCAATTAAACCTACAGCCAATGGAAATAGGGACGAGGATGATCTCTAGATTTACGGTGGTACAGAAGGGACATGGTCAATATTTTTATTAAGTTGGGGTGACAAAATAATTTAGGAGAAATATATCTTAGTAAGTTAGGGGAACATGAT
Source organism: Spisula subtruncata (assembly GCA_963678985.1). Lineage (NCBI taxonomy): Eukaryota > Metazoa > Mollusca > Bivalvia > Venerida > Mactridae > Spisula > Spisula subtruncata. The sequence continues at coordinate 12,093,149 of OY787662.1, read as the reverse complement.
AATTTCGGAGATATATTTTTTGTAAGTAGGAGGGAACAACTAAGTTTCGAAAAACATTTTTTTCAAAGTCGCGACCCGAACAACTTTATTTTGACAATATATTTTATTTACTTGTGGCCACAACTTAGTTCTCTTGTTCCCACAAGTTAGCTATGTTGTATCTTGAGGGAACAATATACTAAGTTGTGTATTTTCAAAATTTAGTTAAGCATCCTGTTCGTTGGACGTTACGTTTCTTTATTGCAATGGAACCAGTTTCCGTATTTCTAAAACACTGGGCATGTTAAAGAACCCAGGATTCTAGTCGGGAAGATCTAGGACAGCTCACCTATACTCCTTGCATCACACAGGTCATTGACCAATTAGGCAGGAATACAATCAAATTGCAAAAATACAAATCATTAACTTTTAGATGATTATTGTTATGTAAATAAAATAAACACATATTTATATGGGGAAAACATTTTTTTTACAAAAAAACAGGACCAAATTAAGTCTTTAATAAACAACCTTTAGCCATTTATGAACATTGTTCTTTGCTGACCGTTCAACATATAAGTACAATAGATTTTGCGATATTTACGGCTGACACACAAACATCATTTGTTCTACATTTATTTTAACAGGTATTGACCATGAAAAATATATACAAATGTTATGTACTAGTAATTGTCAAACCATGGGGCAATGAATATATTATATAGTTCCCCATAGGTGTTCATTTTCAGTATCAATCTGATCAAAGTATACGTACTTGACGGTAACGCGTTAAGGTACTTGGCTACGTTCGTCTGCAAAATTCTCACGTCGCCCGATTTTCATGAAAATTGTTGTGCAATAAGATTGGCCATTCTAGATTTAAAAATTTAATTATTTTGCACACTTTGACTGACGTCGTCATGGTAACGTCTTTCGTTCGCAGCACGTGTAATTAGATGTGCGACGTGAAAAAAGACGTATAATTGTGTCAAAAATGCATATTAATTATTTATTTTGTCTCAAAAGTATGTGCGAATAGTTGTGCTTGTGTCTCAGCATGTGTTTTATTTGTCATGTTGATCCTTTACAGCATGGAGTGGATAAAACGACGTTGCCAAGTATAATTTGACGCTTGACGTTAGTCGTACTCGACGTCGCTTTATGCCTGATATCTCGAAAACGAAGTAACCAACTACTATTTTTTATTTCTTTATTCCATTCTCTATACATTTTGCATGACAACGGTATAAAAAAATCGATATGTCAATTGTGACCAAATTAGTATAAAAACCGTATGAAAATAAAATTACAACGTAATTTTCTCACAATTTGCGCGTTGTTACGTCAAGAACGTAACGTTAATGCCATTGCTCGTTATTGGATTAACATCGGGGATTTTTATTTTTATATTATTATATATTTGAAGTAGAAGAAACGAAATTCTAGCATTAACAATGTTTAAATGTGCACACTTAAAATTACATAAAACATTATTTTCTCAATATCAGTATATGTTTAAATTTGATAAGAGTATCCGTGAAAGCAATAATTATTAATTGCGAATAAAAAAAAACCGAAATGAAACAAAGTTTATATGTATATCAACTCTCAATATTTCATTTTTTTACCTGATAACATTTAGAATATTCCAGACTTTCCTAAAATTTATTGACACCCCCCCCCCCCCCCCTTATTATTTAATTTGCGAGTGTCAGGTTCGTGAATGCATTCATTCTAGTGGTAATACTCGTTACGTCGTCTTCTGAAATGTTTTCAGGACCAATACCCGACTCGTAGGTCTTGCCTTCAAGCACCTCATGTAGGAATTCACTGTGTTGCTTTTCTGCCTAAAGTACAAATCAATAAAAACCAAACATGCGACGTTACCAACTGATATATCGATGGATTAAACTAAATTGTATTGAGAAACATAATTCATTATTGTAATCGCACACTATAAAGGGAGGTAATATTTGTTTATAAGAGTCCGAATACTTTATTTTATATTTGTAGAAAATAAATTAAATACGCATTATATATCTGCGTGTACACTATATATACGTATGAAGAAATATTGCAATGCTACTGAGTTTTTTTTTGTCATAACAATCTTTGTAAGATAAACTCAAATAGTTGGATTTGAAAATTGAAATGCTGCAAATTTATTGGCAACAATGTGTACTTATAAAATATGTCAAAGCAAGTCGATGTACAATTAATGTTTTCAAACTTCCAATTATTTTAAATATATGTACTGGTATATACAGGGTGTCCCAAAAAAACGGGGACCTACCTTAAACCCTTATTACTCATCAATATTTTGATGAATTAAGCTGATATTTTGTGAAAGTGTATGTAAGGGATCCCTACTGCTAAAAAGAGTACTTGTTTAAATATGGTGCTTCAAAACAGGAAGTGACGTCATCATTTTTACTATGGCAACATTTCACGTTATTTTTGCTTAATCACCTGAAAGGGGCATTATAAGAAAAGGGCATTTGTGTCAGGGCATTTATTGTTAGAAAACAACATTTAAAGTAACAGGGGTGATCAATATCTTGTAAAAATAAAACAAATATGACAATAAATAGCAAAACAGAGGAAAACGTGGCGAGTTTACTGACCAAAAGGGAAGTAGAAACCCTTCCAAAATAGCATCAACAATCATTCAATGATTAAAAACATAAATCTTGTCAAGGACTATTACCAAAAAAGCTTAGACTATAGAAATGAGCAAAAAGTAAAGTTTTATCCACACGAACAGTTCATAGATATATTTTGGAGTATTTGTTATGTCAGAAATTATAAAATAGTACCATATGTTAGCAGAAAACTGTACTTGCAGTATATCAACAGAAAAATCAGGATACATTTGCTAAATAATACTGACATCTTACCTCATATCACAGGCCATATGACCTTAAATTACTCAAACTTGATCCCAATAGTGAACTTGTTTGCTATACATAATGAACTAATGTTTCACGAACCATAAACAATGATTTGGAGCACATGAGAAGATGTTTGAGGTCAGCATGGAAATATATCTCATTGAATTCTGAAATCCCAGCTTCAGTTTATGGTATTTTACTGAAACATGCAATGTAAACATGGGAGGTAACTCTGGGTATTGAACGAAATAATCACGATATTGATGCTTGTATTCTGAACAGTGTTCTTCCCTTATTGTTTTGACATATTAACAGTGTCATATCTATAATTGAGAAAAAAGTTACAATTGTTTATCCTAGGTCCCCGTTTTATTGGGACACCCTGTATATTAGTACCATAAGTAATATTGTTCAAAATTTCAAATTCAATAACATCAACTTGCTTCCGTTTTAGTTTAATTTTGGTCCCTTCCCTTTTTCACAAAAGAAGCAGGTTAAAACAGCAGCCTGTTTTTTAAAAATGTACTATGTCAAATAAATTATGAGGAAAAAAACGGATTCAACTGTCTCGCTATTATGCATTATTATATGTTAATAAATGGGTGATTTGATATTAGCCCTGTTATTTGTTCGAGGGCAGTCGTATTGGCCCGAGGCCAAAGGCCGAGGGACAATACGTCTGTCAGACAATACGTCTGTCCCTAGGACAAATAACAGGGTTAATATCAAATCACCCATTTATTGACAATTTTATTAAATAAGTATCAATTATTTTAAAATTTGTCTTCGCATGTTACGTTAGCACATCAAACTAGACTGACATAAAAGACTGCGAAAAAATGTGAAAAACATTTATTTTCGATTTTTGCATCTAAATATATTCCAAATTGTAGCAAATGATCTAATTAAGAAAATGATTAGTGAGTAAGAATCCATTCTCCGTAATTTCAGTTGAGAATCTATATCACTTTTTGGCCATCAGCCAATCAGATTGCTTAATAGGAGGGCCAATATTAATATCACTTTTCGGCCCTGTCTATTAGCCCGGGCCGGTAACTGATATAGATTTTCGGCCCTGATATAGTGAAAGCATGCGTATTATTAGACTAAGGCAAAACTGTGTTACAGGGCTAATAATTGATAGTCATTTAATAAAACTCGTTGTAGTCCTAGCAGATTAAACTGGGAATCTTGTATAATTCGTAAAAGTCCGGATTGTAAGTTTACATGCAATCAATGGAATTTATGTGAAATGTCAATTGCAAAATGCTAAAATCATAACTTCTATAGACCCTTTCAATTAAGCGATAATCGTATGTACAGAGTTACCTCCCGTAACCGGATGTGACGTCAAACGAGGGCTCTACAAATTAACGACACTATAAACGCAGTAGCGAAGAGATTATTTAATCGCTTTTTTCGTTAATTGCATGTTTTGTAGCTGTTGTTTTTTCAATAAAGATGTTTATAATGTACTAACGATGTATGTTTAATATGTTACATGTTATGGATGTGGAGGAAACGTGTGATTTCTCGGATTTTTTTCTATCAACAATGGTCAATTATCGGGCGTTAATTTCCAAAAAGATCTGTAGTTGTATTAATTTTGTTTTGTAATTCGGTTGATTGTCATGCACATTTCGTACATTAAATTGAGCGTTAGTGCTAAGATACAGTGTATATTTGTACTTTGATAAATGTATATTTTGCCGGGAATATAAAGCGCAAGTATTTTCACCTGGTTCTTTCAATACTACATCATTACCGCCATTAGACCTAGTTAACTCTGGATCATTGCAATGTCTCATTTCTTTTTACCAATACAATTCACAAGTTATGTGTTGTTTATTATGGATTGTATTAAAACAAAGACATAATTATTTAGGCCTTTGAATACACGTATATTAGAGCCACAACGATTTATTGGAATGTCCTATCTGGTTACATACGTGCCATTTCGGGCAAATTCGGCTTAAAAAGCTGTGTAAATGACGATTATGATAGCAGTTGATTGTTATAAATTAATTTAAAAAATACATTATTTATATACAACTGCTCTTCAAAATAACATCACAATTAACAATATCTTGTTTTTATTATAAGAATTGTAAATCTTAATTCACAAAAAGTGACCTGAACTGCAATTCGAGTGATGGGAAAAACATAACAAATTAAAGTGAGACAGATACTTAAGAAGTTAAGGTGCTAAAACCCTAATGCATAAATAAAATCTTGTCAGATGATGAGGTGCTAAAACCCTAACGCATAAATAAATTCTAGGTGCTGTATAATTACATAATGATTTACAATAAACAGCATAGATCCCCTAATATCAAGATAAGCCACCAAGACCATACACTAAATTAGTTTCACAGCAGGGTACTAATATACAACCAATCAGTACTATGTTGTCACCATCTGTCATCTTAATATACATGTACAGTATATTGATCAGTGTTTTACCTTAAATGATTGACATTGATCGACACTTTTAAATCAACGTATGGGTTACTTTTATAAAAAAGTATAAATTATGTTTATCCAAACCACGGAGGTCTCTCTAATTCCGTGTCCGAAAAAAAAGTGTAAATTAATGGACATGCACCTGTATGACTTGTGCTACAATGCTCACTTTGATGTTTCAAAAATAATTTATTGCAATATTTTTACACGTAGACACCATTTAAAATAAATAAAGCACTTTTCTCATTTACTTGTATATGAATTTCAAATGAACAAAGGTTTCATGATGGAAGAGTAAGATTTGGAACAGACTACATTGTATTGCCAAACAATTTAGTTTTACCTACATACAACAAAATTTTACATAGAATTGATTCTGATTTTAAGTTATTCGTCGTGTGAACTTTTCCGGTGAATCCTTACTTTCTTTGATTGTAGTAAACAACACATCAATGTACTCGTGTTAACACTAAACAAGTAAGCACATGCGGACATGTAAAATCATGCCGCCCGGATTTAAGTACAAACTATATCTAGAAAGAAATTTCCTCCTGTGTAAATTAACGTTTTAATTTCTGGCTGGATAGTCATACTTTTGAAATGATATAGCTAATATTCTATACTTTTATGATGTGTGATGAATTATTAAAATACACAATTTCTTTATGCTAGTATAAAATGTAAGTCAGGTTTCAATGAGTGGAATGTGCGCGTGTGATGCATGGTATTTAGGTTCGAAAAGCATGGCTCTCCTTTTAAAACTTTAATAATATCTTTTAATAATATAATTGTTGGAAAGCTTAGTCTACACAGTTCTTAAAACTGCAAATAATAAACATTTTGAGCAAGTTTAATGCCAATTGTTGAGTATTGAATTCAGTTCTTTATTTTTACATTTTCTTGCCCTTGAAATTTTTGTTCCGAAAACATGGCTTTTTATGTTTTATTATTGAAAATACATTAACAAAAGTTACATTATTAAAAAGTCTATACGATCTTGTTTTCGTAAGTGTTCATCTTTTAAAAATTGACAGAGTAAAACGGGATTTACAGCGGTTTAAAGTTGACACATTTTTTATTTCCTTTACACGCTAACGGTAATCGGCTCGTGTATTCGCTTTGAGCCCTCGTTTGACGTCATCAAAGGGAGACAATTTAATTACGGTCTTAATTGAAAGGGTGTATAAGTGAAGAAAAACAGCAAATCAGGAGAAATGCCAATGATAATAATAGTATATTAGATTGACAAGCTGGTACAATATATAGTACAGTCCTTTATAGTATAGTTCTTTCTGCTAATTACTAAATGCCAATTGTGAAATGCGAAATGCCAATTGCTGTTCGTGAAACACTTACGTTGAATGAGATGCACAGCAGTGCTGTATAGGATTGAATGTCTGTATCATTTCATCAATGTTTTATTTTATTCTTGGCAAATTTTTCCTGAGGTATGTTGTCTTTCTTCATTTAAAAGGGTTATGCTTTCCACCTTGAAATTGTCATTTTGTAATTGTCATTTCGCATTTAGCATGGCGTACCGGCCTTCCATACAAATCGAATACAACCGAGCATAGCCGAACAAGCTGTACGTAGCTTTTCACTATCGTACTACCGACTTTTAACTATCGTGCTATCGTGTTTTCACCATCGTACTAGCGAGCTTTCACTTTCGTACTATCGACTTTTTATAGATATGCCGCGATGGCCCTAACGGGACACCATAATCCGATGTCTATCCGATGTTGGTGAACAGTTTCATGTTATGTAGGATTAATAAATTGCGGGTTTTCTGTCAAGATAAGTAAACATAGTGTCTAACTCATTTGTTTTGGTGATGTATTTATTTATTTCAGTATATCAAAAATAAACCTAATATCGGCCCGATAACGGTCCTTTATCTGAACTTTGAGACGAAGTTGATTTTCTCTACTTCCGTTTTTATTGGTTTATATTGTAGAAAATACATTAAATGGTTTTGTTTTAGCGTTAACAATGCGTAATTCGCCTCATATTTATCGATATCGCAAATTTTAGCGAATTATATTTTTCGTTCAATCAATTGGTATTTTGCGTTTGGTGCCAATATTGGCGGCAAATAATCATTATTTTGCAACACAGCAGCAGCAACCCGATAATCAAAACGTTCAGATTCGCAGTACGTTACACACTTTGGCGCCTTCCTTGCAATCATATTATTCAATCATTGAGGTATTTGTTCGAGTTGGTACTCTGTACGGATTGGAAGTTCTCTAACATAGTGTCTTCGATGTACCTTTATAAACAAAACACACATATTTTCAATACTTAGCAAGTGGAAATTAGTGGAAACAGTTGCGCAAAAAAACATTGCAACTGTATGAGTAATTACGTCCACAATAGTCAGTTAACGGTCAGACGGTCAGTTGGAAAGACAAGCGAATAACAGATCTAACGAATAACCCCATCTTACAACTTCCGCTTTGTGGGGTATATAACATAACATGTATCAACATATCAAATTAAATTGATCAAGGGCTCACAGTAAACAATGTACATGTTTTGTGAATACGATTACCTACCTAGACATCATTATCTCAAACTCCACCCGGAGTTCATTGTCTTGAAGAAGATGTGTCTGTTTGTAGAGACTATCCGTCAAGGAGCGGCACCATAATGTTATTTAAGTTTGTTCATTTCCGAAGTTTTTAATTACTATGTATGTGGTTTTTGTCATGTGATATATTAACATAAAAAACACTTTTCCTGATGTTAGTCCAATAACGAGCAATGGCATTAACGTTACGTTCTTGACGTAACAACGCGCAAAATTGTGAGAGAATAACGTTGTAATTTTATTTTCATACGGTTTTTATACTAATTTGGTCACAATTGACATATCGATTTTTTTATACCGATGTAATGCAAAATGTATAGAGAATGGAATAAAGAAATAAAAAATAGTAGTTGGTTACTTCGTTTTCGAGATATCAGGCATAAAGCGACGCCGAGTACGACTTACGTCAAGCGTCAAATTATACTTGGCAACGTCGTTTTATCCACTCCATGCTGTAAAGGATCAACATGACAAATAAAACACATGCTGAGACACAAGCACAACTATTCGCACATACTTTTGAGACAAAATAAATGATTAATATGCATTTTTGACACAATTATACGTCTTTTTTCACGTCGCGCACCTAATTATATGTGCTGCGAACGAAAGACGTTACCATGACGACGTCAGTCAAAGTGTGCAAAATAATTACATTTTTAAAATCTAGAATGGCCAATCTTATTACACACCAATTTTCAGGAAAATCGGGCGACGTGAGAATTTTGCAGACGAACGTAGCCAAGTACCTTAATTGAGATAATTGTGACGAAGACTACAACTTACGGTTCACGGCGCGAACTATTCTTGTCCTTTGCTTTGACTCGGGGTACAATGCTTAGCCGATTTTCGTCATTCGGTCAACTCCGACATAGTTCCGAGTCGTGTTCGTTTGTTTCCGGTACTTTACGTAATGTAGAAAACAAACGAAGAGTATCTCCTTTAAAATGTTAGTGTAGGTACTAACTTCACCCACCACCACCCTAGCTTGGATTTGATATATAGATTTTCTTAATTACTGCATTCAGGGTTTAAAATTTGGATAAATGTAGTTTTATTAAAGGGAGGTAATTCATCAAACTGGTGCAGTCAGAGTATTGAATAAACTTCTAGATTTTCGCAAACAGCATTCATTATATGTGATATATGAGTTCCATGTGTTGTTATTCAATAGCATGGCGCTGAATATCTCCTTTGCGAATCATGATATGCTCTCAAATACACAAGTAAAATTAATTTGGAAAATAAAATCAACACGACCAGTTGAGATTTAACACTAGTTTCAGACAAAAACGAAATAGAATTTAGCTATTTAACAATAATTTATAATTTTTTTAAAAAAATAAGGGAATCAGACAGAGAGCATATCATGACCGTGCGACCATATACACGCGCCAAGTAGTTTGTTCGTCTCAATTAAGAGACAAACATAAAAACAAGCACAAAGACGTATCTGCTAAGACAAAGACGAGCTCCACGGCCACCCCTTCTTATCTAGGAGGGAAGAAGGGGTGTAGGAAAACAACCGAGGATCAAGCCCAGCAAAACAGACAACGCCAAAACGCTTGGCATTTGGATAACCCATTACGAAATATACATTTTATATACGATTGCTTAGTGACTAAACGCAGACTTTGTTTCTTGAATGACTTGATAAAGTTAATATGAATGTCAAACAATTCAAGCAGGTCAGTATATGCAACGAATTTCAATGAAACGCTTAAGCCTGAATTAAATAATATATCGTCCAAATTTCATAACACCTGGCTACATATTTAATTAGAAAAATCACAAATAAGAATTTACCATATTATGTTTTCATCTTTCCTTTGTAATGTTTTTTACCCCCGGGCATATAACGTTAACTAAACGTAGTCACATGATAAAAATATATTAGCCCAACCATTTTCACACCTGACTTTACCTGCCCAAATCAAACCTGATTAGGACGCAGTAATCTCCCTTGGTGTTGTCGGATATCTTTCACCTACTCAATGCTTTACATTCGACGAGCCTTTTCTGTTTATATAACATTAGTCCCAGCAACGGAAACATATATTTCGAGAAAATGGAAACCAACTCCAACTTACGTACATTAACGGTGTAAAAAGCATAGGATCCGTTACATAGATATGATCTTAGCTAAGGCCAGACTTGAGAGCATAATTATGACGTAACGCACGAAACTCGGACGTTTTATGAATTTCGGGTGGTTACTAAGAGTTTTTGACCATTTTAAATTCAACCGTTGAAGAAATATTAAAGTCTTATACATCGATAGAAAGGTATTTTTAGTAAGCAATACTGCAATATCAATAGTTATTTCAAAGAAATAAAAGAAAATTCCCTTATTTTCATTTTGTTGTGGAACGTACTTTTTTGCCGCCTTTTGTGCGGTTACGTAATGTTCTATAGTTGGCTTAGTAGAACAGCGTTCATAAAACGCTTGATTTACAGTCAGAGTTGCTGACTCGTCAGGATGACACCACTCTGTTTAATAAAACAGAGAAATATAACAAAAATGTATTTAAGTTTAAATACCAACCAAATTTTTAATAGTTCTAAGTATTTTACAAAGTTCCAAAAACAGTTTAAAAGTAACAAAGTTCTTAAATAATTTCTAAAATAAACAAGTTAAAAATACTAAGATCTAATCTAACTTAACAAAGTATTTGTCAAATCTATCTCATTGAATAAATAGCCTTAAACAATGTTACTATGATTCTGTCCTTAGATTACCTAATTATAGTAAATCTAACGAAATAATAAAGTCCTAAAATACTCAAAAATCTAACAGTTTTAATCCTAATTAATTAGATAAAAATATTAACAATAATTTACTAAATTATTAATTAAATAATTTACTTAAATCTCCAAGTTAAATGCCAAAAATAAAGTATTAATTACTGTTAATTAATTAATTAAATAATAAAGATTATACCCTGGAGAAGTTTCTTTAGGTGTTGTCAGTTCAGCTGCTACTTACAGAATGACCAAGCTCTGTGAAATTTCCACAGAAGTGGCAATTTCTCTACTAGATGGCAGCACTAGTTTAGAGCCTTCTGATTGGTCAATTACAAAATAAAGGGATCATGTGACTAATAGGCTAAGAATAGATATTACTAATAAGATCTAAAAATAGAACATGATAAGCCCCTGGCTGCATAATAAAAATCAGCAAGGGAGATAAGCTTGTAAGACAAAAATGAATCTAAAAATAGATTACAAAAATATTGACTTAAAAACAACAGTTAACTATCATAACTAAATCATTTCAAAGTATTAAAATACATACAAATAAAATGAATACAATAAAATGCATACAAATAAAAAGAATACAATATACATATGTTTACAAAAGTGGTTTAAATGTATGGTAATAAACAATACAAAATATACAGGTTGTTTAAGTTTATGATCTTATATGAATCCTAATACACTTATAGACTAGCTAAATATAGACATAATGACTTAAAATAGACTAGCTAAATTCCTAACATAATACAGTATATCTGACTCTAGAAAGTTAAATGAAGGTAATTATCATAACTAAGTGATGTAATATGGTAATATTATGTAACATGCTGGAGTAAAGATCTGACTTTACAACAATACACTGGTTTTCGGGAAGAAAAATTTATTACTTTAAGATAAGTAATAAATTTTTCAAGATTAAGACTTAAAATATCATGTTACTTATATTACGGAACATATATAACTAACAATAATAAAATCAAACATAATACAAAAGCTAATCTCAAAAAATGCTAAACATAAAAATAAAAACAAACAAATATTTACTAACATATAAAGTCACAATGCTAAACTTAAAACTTAGCTTATCTAAGACTAAACAGTTTTAAGCGTAAGATAACATAAAAATATATACATTATGTAAAACAATAGAATAAAGAAAGGACCAAAAACATGCTCAAGGGCCACATAAGGGAGCGACAATATTTGGTCTTCTCTTTTTCTTGTGGACTTCAGAGATCGCGTTTTAAATATAAGAGTCAATTTTCTCTCGCGTAATATGGGTACAAATATCATTAATGTTCATTGCCCATGTTTAATATCGAAAAGCGCATTACTCATTATATAATTGAAGTTCACCTTCACAATCAGTTGCGCGTTATTGTTTGGTAATACAATTAAATGTTTATTGTATTGTTTAAGAAGTCGCGTTTAATTTCACTTTTAACACTAAAATTACTGTTTCACTTTTTCGCGTATCGCTTAGTATTAAGATAATATCACCTCATATTTACTGTAAGCGATTGCTTTCTTAGGGATTTTCAAATAAATTCTTAACAAAAACTGAGTGATTGAGTTACGCTACCATGTTATAACATTCAACAAAGTTTACAAATTTAAATTAATGTTCATCATGATCTCACAAACAAGTTCTCAAAAACTTAACTATAAACCATACTAATTCTCATCATATGCAAACTTAAGTATCAACTCATCAACAAAACAAAGTCTCTCTCACAAAATCAATCATTTGATTCCTAGGATGCAATAGTAACAAAAAATATGACATCTTAAATACTATGCCCATAGACCTTAAATTCTATGCAAACAAAATATCAGACACATAGCTCGGACCTATAGATATTAAACCTATAGCCTATAGATATTAGAACCTATAGAGAATACTCTAAAGTAAGTCTGGAATAAACTGACACCTATAGATATTGGAATCTATATACCAAATGCCTAGGATACACAACAGACACATATAGATATTATAATCTATACAAAACAATAGACTCCTGTAGAGGTTAGACCCTACAAAATGGCACCTGTAGATATTAGACTCTGCGCCAAACACACGGACGTTAACTTTAGGAAAGAACAAAGACATCTATAGAGATTGTACTCTATATCGATAGAGATTAACTCTAAAGAACAATACTGTGATATCCTTAATATCAATCCTATAGAACTTAAATTCTATTCAACAATCTCTCAAAAATATACTAAGCAAACCTAGGAAACTATCCTTAAACTCAAACAAATAACTTCACTTAATCAAAAAGTTAACAAATAATCTTACATACAAAGAACATCAACAAATCCTTACAAAAATACAATGCTCAAAATATTTTAGGTAAAAGCAACATGGTATGGTAGTGTAACTTAAACTCATTAAAACTATTTAAGTGAGACTTGTGTGCCACAACATTAAATATAAAAAAAATGTTTAAATACTAGGTGATATTATGCCTAATAAACACAAAGTTTTCTTACATAGTCGTCTAGTTTATCGAAAGGTCTCTCACATCATCGCGTAACATCTCGGCACGGTTTATCGTCTTTGGACATCTGGGTACATCTTGAACTGACATTTCGGCACTGTTTATCGTCTCTGGACATCTGGGTACTTCGAGAACGGACATCTCGGCACGGTTTATCATTTCGGGACATCTTGGTACTTCGAGAACGGACATCTCGACACGTTTTATCGTCACAGGACATTTTGGAACTTCTTGGACCGACTTCTTAGTATTCGGTTTCTTCGGTAGCTTCTTTACTGTGCATTTAATGCATCTACGAACATGGTTTCTGACATCTTCATCCATCTTATACCAATGGTATTTCGTTCTAAGATTCTTGGACGTCTTGTTGACACCAAAGTGTTGACCTTTGAGTGTGTTGTGGTGGTCTTTGACAATCTGGGATCTCAGTACTTTCGGTATTAGTAGTTGCATGTATTGCTGTTGTTGAGACCTACATGACCAAGCTTTCCGGTATAGTAAGCCTTGTCTTCTTATTATGTTGTCGGGATTCTGCCAATACAATCGGACTGCTGCACTGAGACTGGCAACTTTCTCTGGGTTTGGACATTCTCCTTCATCTATCCACTTGTGTAGGTAGTACAGATCTGGATCTTGTCGCTGTAGCTCTTCTAAGTTCTTGGAGGTGTATTGAGGGAGGTATGACGTTTTCTCATTCTCCTTGTTAGGTCTCACAGATTTGTTTACGTATCTGTACTTCGGTTTTGGGATCTTTTTCGTCTCTGTACTTGTGGCGTTGGTTACTCGAATGTGGAAGTCCTGCTTTGCCACATGGTGGTTTTCATTCTTGAAGTTTTCTTCAGTACTTTCTGGTATGAGTTTGGTAGCTATGGGTACTCTGATTGTAACCAATGGCGATTTCACTCTGTTTATCATGATTTGTATATCGTTCTGTGCGTGGCACACCCTCGAAGCAGAAGATTTCGTTTCTGGACTCCCATCTCTTGATTGGTGTGGTTGGTTCTGTGGACATTCATCGTTGGCCATTTCATTTAGGTTTTCTCGCATATGTTTTACTGATTGGACTGACTCTCGGCCTTTAGACTCAGCCCTTTGTAGTTTAACGACTTTTTGGGGAACACTTCATCGCCATTGTTCTTGGTAGTGTGTGAATCGTCTTGGTTGTGTTCTTTGTCTGGACAATACGGTGATATATGTCCTTCTCTCTGGCAGTTGTAGCAGACAACTGAGTTTGACTGGTAGCCTTTCTTTGGTTCACATCTTCTCTCTTCGTGGTTCTCATTGAAGGTTTGTTGTTGTCTGAGTAGTGACCGCTTGAGATCTCGTCCAAATTGAGATAGTTGTTCTTCTGTGATGAACTTCTTGCCATTCAATCTGCGTAGTTCTGGGGATTCTTCGTCGTCGGTATTTCTACTTTCGTCTTCTTCAACATAAGATGTGGATACATGTCTTATGTCGTTTCTCTTTCGGGTACTTTGCTTGCATGCTTCATGAAGGATCATCATGTCTACTGCTTCAGATATACTCTGGGGTGTTTTGATAGCTACTTCATAGGCCATCTGGGAATCTTGTAGGCCTCTCAGCATATGTTGGATTGCTATCTCATTATACGTTGATGTTCCCTCTATGTCTCTGTATGCCCTTGACATCAGGAGTTGTATTCTTGAAGCATACTCTTGAATGGACTCTTTGGAGGACTTCTGAGCCTTCTCTAACTTAGCTCGATGTGTTCTTGCTGGCGTTTTGTGACTAAAGCGTTCTTTCAGTGCAGCAATGAAGCGTGGAGTGTCTTCTCTTATGTTTGTTTTCAAACTAGTTATGTAGGCTGCTGCATCGTCTCTCATACTTAATACCAGGTTGTCTCTTTGTTTCTCTTCATCCCAGTGGTATTTACGTGACAGGATCTCGAATTTCATCCAGAAGTTTTCCCATTCATGTGTCTTTCCATAGAAGTATGGCATAGACTGTCGTGGTTCATTGGTACTTCTTGAGCCTCTGTCTGGTGAGTAGGTTCTCCTCCATGGCAGCGGGCTAGTGTGAGCTTCTCGTTGCCTAGGTCTGTTCTGTAGGAGGGGTTGCTCTGTGAAGTAGTTGTCGGTAGCGCTCGCATCTAGGTTATTGTTTCTGAATCTTCTGTATGAAGGGACCCTTTCATCGGAGTAGCTGCTGTAGTACCTTGTGTCTCTCGTTTCATCCTGAGCGTCCCTATATTGTAGTCGTTGGCGCTGGTGATGTGCTTCGGCCCTGTTGTAATCTGGACGTCTGAAGTGGTCTTGACATGTTAGCGGATTTCCGTATGTTGGAGTTCTGCGTTGGACATATGACTCTGTCTCAAATGGGTTTGAACTGGGGTATTCTTGTTTCACATATGCTTCTCTTCTCTGGCGAGGATATGACTCTGTATGGGTGACGCTGTGTAGGATATGTCTAGGAGAGGAGTCGTGCCTTCTATTTATGTCTGGCAGATGCTGCTGTTGATTTCTGCCTCTGACGTAGCTGTCTTCTCGGTTGTTGCTGACGTCTTCTGTGGTTCTTCGTTGCTGCTGTCTTAACTTGTTTTCTAATTCTTGTACTCTTTGAAGTAGCATGTCCATCTTGTTTTCAGTAGGGGGTTCACTTCTCATGGGTTGTCGTCTGTTCCACGATGGAGGAGGTAGCCTTGATCTAACTTCATTGGTTTCTGTGTTGGTTGTCATATACCATGGCGTAGGAGGTTGCCTTGACTTAACCTCACTGTGGTCTGCGTTGATTGTCGTGTTCCATAGCGTAGGAGGTTGCCTTGACCTAACCTCATTGTGATCTGCGTTGGTAGTCGTGTTCCATAGCGTAGGAGGTTGTCTTGACGTAACCTCATTGTGGTCCGCGTTGGTAGTCGTGTTCCATAGCGTAGGAGGTTGCCTTGACATAACCTCACTGTGGTCTGCGTTGATAGTCGTGATCCATAGCGTAGGAGGTTGCCTTGACATAACCTCATTGTGGTCTGCGTTGATAATCGTTGGAAGGACCTGTTGATTTACTTGTGTGAGCTGCTGTCTTGGTGTGGTGTTCAGCGATGAGTCTCGAGCCAGTATCTCTGTCATGTCTGCGCCGAATAGACTGTCGCTGACATGGGAGATGGAGTCATCGAAGTCTTGAAACAAACTGGTAGCAGTTGGCAAGTTGGTTGTCTGGTAGTCTGGTGTGACGTAGGCCTCTTCTTCAGCAATGTCGTTGGTACTCATGTTGTGGCTTTTCTTTTTGTTCGCCCTAGCTGGTGTGTTGATAGCTGGTAGCTGTCTGGATCGCAGTTCCATTTAGGGTTTACGTGTTCTTTACTGGCAATCTTTCTGGTTTGACGTTCTTCAGGTTCTTCTTTCTTATGAAGAATATGGTTGGAGCCAATACAGACGATTTCGGAGCAAGTTACGGACAATATCGGAGCAAATTACAGACGATATCGGAGCCCTTCGGACAATATTGGAGCCTTTCGGACAATTTGGATGCTATCGGACAAGACTGTTAAGTCTGACAATGTTCAAGAGAGTAGATATTCTTTCATTCAAAGAATATGTGTGAGCCAATTGGACAAGACTGTTAAGTCTGACAATGTTCAAGAGAGTAGATATTCTTTCGTTCAAAGAATATGTGTGGAAGCCAATCGGACGCTCTGGAGCCAAACAGTCGCTAAAATAAATTATTATTAGTTGGGCCTGGATTGTCACGTCATAGACCTGTGGACTGGGGTTGTCACAGACCTCCGTGTATATATTGATTGATCTGTGGTAAACAAAAGTGTGATTAGTCGCCTATGGGTGGGCCTCTGGGGGTATTGGTCTTTATAAACACTTATTTAACTAACAGACTGATCCCTCTACGACATCGACTTTGATGTAGACTGCCTACCGCTAGTTTAGCTACACGGAGCCGGTTTATGCCGCAAAGTTTTCAGATCTATTTTATACTTAGAAAGATATAAACGCTTAAAAGAGATCAAATAGGCCTGGACCGAGAGAATAAGTACAGTTTGTTTAATTAACAGACTGATCCCTTTACGACATCGACTTTGGTGAAGACTGCCTATCGCTAGTTTAGCTACACGAGCCGGTTTATGTCGCAAAGTTTTCAGATCTATTTTATATTTAAAGTGACCGAAGTTGAACTTTCGAGTTAAAAATGCAAAAGTCCTAAAAGAACGGGGCTGTCCTCACTGACATCGACTTTGGTACAGACTGCCTAGCGCTAGTTTAGCTGCACGAGCCGGTTTATGTCTCAGACTTTTCCGTTTTACACTATAACTAATTTTTTTTTTAGAGATCAAATCTTAATATTAAGTTCAAATAACTCGAAAATTCAGCGCAGTCGAATGATAGACAAGAAAGGTCAAGAATAGACTATGTCTAGGCAGTTCACACTTTCTATACCTTAGTTGAGTTTCCCTAAATAGTAAAATTACTTTAAGAAAACAAAAATTTCTTAATAGTGATTTCCTATTCTGGTAATGAAAAGCTATCACTAGTAAAATTCTGCAGTAACTTTACTAGGTCAAGATGTAGAAAAATTTACTAATAAAACTAAAAATCCTATCTTGTTAAATAGCAAAAAATGCAAAATTTCTGTCCTACTAAGTTAAAAACTAACCCGATTCTGACACCATTGTTGTGGAACGAACTTTTGTGCCGCCTTTTGTGCGGTTACGTAATGTTCTATAGTTGGCTTAGTAGAACAGCGTTCATAAAACGCTTGATTTACAGTCAGAGTTGCTGACTCGTCAGGATGACACCACTCTGTTTAATAAAACAGAGAAATATAACAAAAATGTATTTAAGTTTAAATACCAACCAAATTTTTAATAGTTCTAAGTATTTTACAAAGTTCCAAAAACAGTTTAAAAGTAACAAAGTTCTTAAATAATTTCTAAAATAAACAAGTTAAAAATACTAAGATCTAATCTAACTTAACAAAGTATTTGTCAAATCTATCTCATTGAATAAATAGCCTTAAACAATGTTACTATGATTCTGTCCTTAGATTACCTAATTATAGTAAATCTAACGAAATAATAAAGTCCTAAAATACTCAAAAATCTAACAGTTTTAATCCTAATTAATTAGATAAAAATATTAACAATAATTTACTAAATTATTAATTAAATAATTTACTTAAATCTCCAAGTTAAATGCCAAAAATAAAGTATTAATTACTGTTAATTAATTAATTAAATAATAAAGATTATACCCTGGAGAAGTTTCTTTAGGTGTTGTCAGTTCAGCTGCTACTTACAGAATGACCAAGCTCTGTGAAATTTCCACAGAAGTGGCAATTTCTCTACTAGATGGCAGCACTAGTTTAGAGCCTTCTGATTGGTCAATTACAAAATAAAGGGATCATGTGACTAATAGGCTAAGAATAGATATTACTAATAAGATCTAAAAATAGAACATGATAAGCCCCTGGCTGCATAATAAAAATCAGCAAGGGAGATAAGCTTGTAAGACAAAAATGAATCTAAAAATAGATTACAAAAATATTGACTTAAAAACAACAGTTAACTATCATAACTAAATCATTTCAAAGTATTAAAATACATACAAATAAAATGAATACAATAAAATGCATACAAATAAAAAGAATACAATATACATATGTTTACAAAAGTGGTTTAAATGTATGGTAATAAACAATACAAAATATACAGGTTGTTTAAGTTTATGATCTTATATGAATCCTAATACACTTATAGACTAGCTAAATATAGACATAATGACTTAAAATAGACTAGCTAAATTCCTAACATAATACAGTATATCTGACTCTAGAAAGTTAAATGAAGGTAATTATCATAACTAAGTGATGTAATATGGTAATATTATGTAACATGCTGGAGTAAAGATCTGACTTTACAACAATTTCAAAGTGGAAAATCACGACAAAAACTGCCGTCACGCGCTGCGCGTATCTCTGCGTCGCTTGATATAACACTCAATATATATAGCGAACTGTTGATTCAAATTCGTTGAAATTACGCCAAAAAATGCGTAAGCAAGTAACTGATGTTATATAATTTCCACTATATCCCAAATGAATTAGCAAATTCATGACACACTGTTTACTGAATGTGGAAAAGGTGTCACGTTTAGAAGAGAAATTTTAGGCATCCATGAAAAACTCGAATTAATTGATAAAGATGGTGCGAATTTGTTAACACTTTTCGTAATAGTGTTTCTTTATATTTTTTGAATATGTGTATATATTTTATTTCTAAAATACTCTAGCTACATCTTTAATTTACATAAATACTATCTAGGTAGACGCTGCGTCTTCGCTTAACTTCGTTAAAATATTCCTCTTTTAGTTCCCATATTACATATATCACAAGCATTGAATTTATTGATATTTTGCTATTATTTTCTGTTAACGAGTGTTTATACACCATGGTTGTCTAATTGCTGATAGCACTTCAGATTGCCTCGGAATTACATATCAACGAAAACCCGTAAAAATGGCCCATTCCATTTTTACGTCATTATTTTCTCCGAAATAACTGTATGCCGTGGTTTCAAGACGAAAAATATAAGTATTGATAACACTTGCACAGTCTTTAACATATATAGGTTAAATTAAAATAAACAAACTGAATGATTGATATTAAGATCCCTAATCAATTCCGCTTATCAACAGAAATACTAAATATTACAATTGTCCAGTGAAAATGTCCACTTGACGTGATTTCTGAGTTCAGTATGGTTAGAGCATCATAAAACGCGTACATGTTAATTATAAAATATAGCATACTAAGTGGCCATATTAACCCCGTTGGAAGATATCATTTCTCATAGACTGGTATGTAAGACCACCTTAGTGCCAAACATTGAAATTGCCCAGTGTAAATGTCCGGGCGCCAATTTTAACGTCACTTTTTCATCAAATATGCGTAAATGTCAGGGTAAATAGGATATTTCCACTTAGAATGACATATTTACATTTGAATTACTTAGTTTTGAATAATTGTAAATGAGTTTCTAAGTCGTATCATTTTCATTAGTGTAAATTTGATTAACATACAGACTCTTTATTATCCTACATGTATCAATATCACTGTACTTGTCTCTACAAAGAACAATTGCTGTTATTTTTCCCCCAAGAAAACTATTTTCGCCTTATCAAGCATTATATCAAAATAAGAACATGCATATGAATTTGAAAATGTAATCAACTTTCCGTCATCGCTTTAAGTCATGTAAGTAACTTTACGCATTTGTAGAAAACTACGTCGACCCGTAAAAGTTGACGTTTTTGACGCAACGTTTTATGTACCAGTTTTGTGTGTAACGTCACTACTAACTAAAAACATAGATTTCGACTAATTATATAGTCAATAATGGTCATTCTAGTACACACAACGGTATTTGAATATATTGGCTGAATGGCTGGTCTTAATTTGTTTCAAATAGCATACGAAAAGTATATTATGTGCTAAGATATGTCTATGAAACGGTTTCCTGATTTATCCCATCGTTCTGCACACTCTGTGGTTTGCGCTGGACGCACGACCATACATAGACGTGCCAGACGTATGTTGAACAGTTTGTGTGGTGGTATAATTTCTGTTTGGAAGTCGTTGAAATAAACTTAATCCCGGTAATAAATTGATAAAACCGGTTGATAAAAACACGCCCATTCCGATGATGTTCGTTTGTCGCTTACTTGTGTAGGTGTTGTAGTTGTTTTCCAACATAACTGCATTGCCTACACATATTTGTAACTGATACATATAGGCTGATCAATAGCTTTGTGACGTACAATAATATTGAAGATGAAATCCAATTATTGTTTTTGACCTTTCCTACCATTACGACACAACAGACGTCAAACTGTGAAACAATGATACTATGTTGATAGGATCCACACATTTAAATCATGTTTATCATAGTGTACGAACAAATTAACTTGTTCCGCGACTTTTATGCCTAAATATACTTCAAGTTGCTTGCATAGAATACAGTGTATCAATACAATGATCTGCTAAAAAGCATTGACATGTCGGCGATTTAGATTAAGTGTTAATTAATTTGTTTATTTATTCAATTATAATATTATATGTGGCATAACGCTGGCTTAGAATGAGAAGGTCATAACTACAAACTCAATATTTGAGAAAACAAGAAAAACTGTCTGACAATCACTTTTTACTTATGATAAAACAAGATTTTTCAACTTCAGTTTGGTCAACATGACACGTTCCGATGTTCATGAAAATAGGCTTATAAGCGCCTTATGATGTAGATTTCAACAAAGAACTAAATTTGATTTCAATATGCAGTAGTTTTGTAAGTTGCACTTACGACCTTCTTATTCTAAGCCAACGATATGTTGGCATCACTTTTCACTTATTGGTGTTTATTTTATTTCTTTTTTAGTTACTTTACGTTCTGATATTTTGGCAATACTCTTGAAAATTACACAATAAAGTCGTGGGCAAATAATAGAAAACAGAAGTTTCGAGGATCTCGTCAATTTCTCTACACTACACAAACATTTGAATCCTATTTAACAATACTGAATGAATTTCAAGATAATATACTCGAAGTCTAGAATTATAATCCTCTTATAAAATAGTGACACAACTCAAATTGATTGAAAAATGCCGTCACAAGACAAACTGACGGAGACATCTCTAGGACGCACGTACAATTACCGGAATCCGTCAATACGATTATATCCGACATAGTGTCACGATAAACTCTGCGAAGAAGGCCATACCAAATCGCTTTTATGTTGCTTTCTGCAACCTAGCAGCTTCAAAAAAGCATTGCTCACATGGACCAGTATACAGTGTAGTTGCATTTACACACACGAACGACAATATCTGCCCAAAAGGGTGTTAAGGCATGGAACAAGCAAGTACATTTGTGTATATACATTTTTAGTAACAAACTTTTGGTGTTAATTTGAAAATTCAAATATAGCACAACTTTACCCGAGCAAGATACATCTTGATCATGAAAATGAAAACATATTGTTTTTCGAATGTTTTTTTATTTCCAAATTTGACTTCAGAACATAGGCGCACGATGACTCTAAACATGTAAAACCGAATTGTATGGCCTTATGCCGGATAGACTTGTGTCGACTTGACCGATTGATCGGTTGAGTGGCACTTAAAATAGCATTCCAAGTTGTAGTTCAATAGTTTTCATTGACAAAAGAAAAATGCATTGTTTAAAATTATGAGTAATGTCAAAATGACAAATGCTAGAAATGATGAAGCAATATAGAGGTTTTGCAATATGTTGGACCATTCCTGGCATTTTCTTCACCAACAGTCACTACGGTTGGTGTAATATGAGATAATGCTGCTGATATCAAAATAAATTATATCAACTTCAAGTTGAATGTGAACCTTGAGGGGACTGTGAACTCGTATGTGCATTTCAACTCATGTTTGGCACTGGGGCATGTGAGTGTGAGCTGTATTTTGGTGTTCTGTATTACCTTCGTGTTCTGCTGTTTTTTGTTGAGTGGTATGTTGTAATGAAAATACAACGTTTAGAAATATATAAAAATTGTGATAAGCACGGAATCTGGTTGGTGCGGTTATTTTATAGCGAGACCTGTTAACAGTAGACAATCATGTCCGGGGGGTTTCCCGATTTCCGGAATATCAGAGACATCGGGTTGCTAATAGCTGAAATAGATTCTGGACACCAAAGACTCACTGAACACGCCAGATTTCTACCGTCATGGGTATTATTGCACAAACATGGCATTCGTGATGTTAAAAAATAAAACATTCCCGGTGTACGTTGATATATAATGCATAAAGTATGTATCACAACTCTGATCAACAATTCATCAATTCTAGGAAATGTAATCAAGCAGTGCAAAGACCTAAATGTAATTTAGGTCTTTGAGCAGTGTTTCTAGGTAAATTCACAATTGCAATACAGATTGCAATAAAAAGCAATACAGATTGCAATAAAAAAGAGCAATTCGTCAAAACTATCGATTTCGTCGTATGGAGAAAGTATAAATTTAAGCGTGACACAATGCACGATAAATTCATGCTCTGATACAGACGAGGAATTTGGCTCGTGCATTTTGCTGTCTTCTGGTAAATGTACACGCAGAAAACGTGCAACGTTGAGAGATTTGTGGGCGTGTGGGTTTTTCTTGCTCAGAGAAATTAACCAGACGTAGTCCAGACGGGGGTTGAACCCAGGACCTCTCAATCCCGAAGCGCGAGCACTATCTTCTTTTCGGGCTAGTGTAGAGAACAACGCTGCTTAATTTTAGATAATTAAATTGAAATCCATAGACGATACCACGTGTATATACATTTGTATTTTAAACGT
Organism: Spisula subtruncata; assembly: GCA_963678985.1. Taxonomy (NCBI): domain Eukaryota; kingdom Metazoa; phylum Mollusca; class Bivalvia; order Venerida; family Mactridae; genus Spisula; species Spisula subtruncata. The sequence goes on along the minus strand of OY787662.1, from coordinate 12,069,631 downwards.
TAACTAGATCACTTAGAAAATTGAAAATCCGAAAAAATTGGCTCGCAACGTTTTCCTGCTATTGTACATGTACACGTACATGTCGAGTAACGTTAAAACAAGATTGGTCATGATCAGGAAATAGGATTTATGTACTATTCAGAAGATACCACATACGTGTTCACAATTGAAATTACGGCTTCACTCCTTCTAGTTGTTTGTCGAGGGCTGCTTGGCGAAGGTTTTCAAGTTAATGCATTGGACCATGTGATTATAATTTACCGTTAAAATTGATTTAAAGGGAATAGATTGACAACTGGCGTAATGTCAATTCAGTTTATCTAGGTCAATTGAAAAACAAATTATAAAACGTATACACACCCCTTTTGACACCTCATGATTGATGTCATCCCTCGCCACAATGGTATAGGCGTAAAGACGACAAGGCCCCTTTTTCAGCTTCAAGCAAGCATGGAACCATTTTCATGTCGAAAGTAGTGTATATCAATGATCTACCGGGGCATAGGTCCATGAAAAGGGTCATAGGCCACCTAAACACTTGTTCAATGTTATAAGTACACCAACATGCAATGCGTATATCTTTTTTATTATTCATGATATCATGTTCATTTTGTGCATGTCTTCACGCGAGTAGTATAGCAGCAAGATCCGATAATTCGATGATTGTAATTTGCCCGCTGCGAGCAGTGAACCGTGAATTTTCAAATTATGGAAAATGCACGTGCAAAACAAATGATTTTTGCACGAAGTCTCAAAATGTAACATACACATTGTCCATCAATACCCACACCAGGAAAACACAAAACGGGAAGAATTACGATAACAGACCATACAAGAGAGGTTTGTAAAACATACACGTCTCATGGCAGTAAATAGCCTAGTGTCGCTAAGGTCACCACGACCTTGACCTTTGACCTATCGGCTTCAAATTTATTAGGAGCCTACATCTGATGATTAGCAACCTCTCTGTAAAGTTTTACGATATAAGATCCTATATTTCTTATGGTGTGGACCAGTGATTGCTGTGTGTTCAAAGGTCATGGTGAGTTTGACCTTTGATCCAAATGAACTTGAAATTAAGTCGGGCCGTCTGTGGAGGATGATTAATCTCTACTTAAAATTTTAAAATCCTAGGTCTACCCGTTTTGGAGTTATTGTTGGAAAAACATTCGGCATGTCGACCGACCGACTATTTACACGTATAACGCTATGTACTGTGTTGGTGTACTTATAACATTTAATGAGTGTACATAGGTATATTATGTATATAAGGATGCTATAGGACTTTTTTTCACGGACCTGTGTACCGGGGTATTTTGAAATGATAAAGATTGTTCAAGATATTGACATACCCATACTTGTTTACTTGCATTATTTATTGTGAACATTGTATGCATACATGTATCTGTGTTCACAATATCTGCTCCATTTACTGATTGACCGAATTTAGACGTTTAGTTCACAATGTGTGTTCTTTCAAAAATCGCATATCATACCAGTGCGTTATTTATTCATGGTAAACTATCCAATTAGCATAATCCCTTCAAAACAGATATTACAATTTTTATTGGTGCATTGTTTGTACTAAATGATATAGTGCGGTGTAACCTTAACCTCACTGAAAGGGACGACAACATACCCTACATATCGCTGACTTAGAATGAGAAGGTCTTAAGTACAAAATCATTATTTTGAGAAAACAAGAAAAATCTGTCTGAAATTTACTCCTTACCTTTGGTAAAACAAGCTTTTATAGCTCCATTTTAGTCAACATGACAAGTTCCGATCTTCATGAAAATAGGCTCATAAGAAGCGCCTTATTGTGCAGGTTTCAAATATGTATCAGTCCTATAAGGTCGTAAGTAGTAGTTACGATCTTCTCATTATAAGCCAGCGATATGGCATCAAGTTCAACACAATTGGTTCTGAATGAACACCTATAAAATAGAAATATGTAACAAAGTGGTTTGTCATATTATGATTCACATGGTATTAATTATACATATGTCTATTACCAAGCTACATGTGTGTAGGCTCATATCTCTGACTATTGAATTGTGAAATGTAGCATTTAGCTTTCATAACAAGCCACAATAAATAAATAATATCAGGATTTGTTTTTGTACTGTGATGTATCGAGTATGAGCATGTATATAACAATTGCTTTGTCATTCCTGGTAATGGTTGCTAATTATTGGTATAAAACGCTGATTCTTTGTATTCAACTATTCACTGCTCATTATTGGCATCAAAAGTCGGTCATTTGCTACAAATAACACAAGGGAATGTTCAAAATGTGAGGGCATTGCAGGTGTTGTAATATGACGTTCCCATTGGCAATTTGATCTGAGAGCAGTTTTGTATTTCACTGACCTGTATCAGGAGCTCTTCAATATAGAGAATCCCTGCCGGTATCCGTGATATTCATCTGGCTGATAAGCAAGAGTGCCAAATTGTCACAAAATACCGTAAAATCACTTAATTTCGATTGGATGAAATTTCGTGGTTTTGGCAAAAAATACCATTTCGATGGGACGTTAATTCATGGATAATGCATTTCAGGTAATGAATACAAGGGCCAAAATCAGTGTTCGATGGGATTTGATTATGTGCTTAAAGGGGAACCATGAAATCCACGAAAATTAATCCTCCATATAAATTAATGATTGTACAGTACGCAATATATGTAAATAGGTATCAGTGATTATTGGTCGAAGATTTATTATTCAAGGGCCTTAATCCATGATACCATGGACATATTTTACCATCTAACTTGCCGAGTATAATAAGTCATCAATATATGCACCAAGTCAGAAGAAAATGCTCACATTGGACAACACAAGTTTTGTAATGTTTCCATAGTTCAAGGGGCACAACCCATTCACATATGTACCGCTTACTAAACTTGTTCAAGACAAGGTGTAATGTAAAAACTGATCTTCCACATTCAAACTGTTTGATATGTTGTGGACGATAATGCTCTTCATGCTCTTCAAAGGCAGTTCTTTGCAGATTGAATTTACTAATATAAAACTGATAAACAAATTAGCCGTTTTCCCAGAAAACCGGGCTTATTGACATAGCAATAGTAATTATTTAATAATGTTTAGAAATAGGTCTAAAATGAGAAAAAAGTCATGTTCACTGATTCAATCATAAGTAGTTGGATATCATAGTAATTGTTATTGTTTTCCTTGATGTGAGTAATGTTCATGTGTATGATGACTGAACTGGTATATCATAGATGTAACAATGCAAAGCGCATATAAACTTCATCCTTTTTAGTTCGCGCAAGAAAATCTCCTGCATTTCATTGAAATCTCCTGCATTTCCATCACCAATCTCCTGCATAGGCTCAAGGAAAATCTGGCATGTATGAAACAAGCAGACAGGACTATCACTATAATTATGCTCCTGCATGAGTAGATGCAGAGGCATAAAAACTGAGACATTAACACTAATACATACATTATATCGATGGCTTAGAACCAGAAGGTCGTAACTACCTCTTACGACCTTATAAGACTCATAGATATTTGAAATCTGCTTCACAAGGCGCTTCTTAGGAGCATATTTTCATGAAAATCTAAAATTGTCATGTTGACCAAAACGAAGTTTTAAAAACGTGTTTTGCCATAGGTAAAGAGTAAATTACGGACAGTTTTCCTTAAGTTTTCTCAATATATCGATTTGGTAGTTACGACATTCTTGTTCTAAGCCAGCGATATATCAATGAAACGATATAATGAAACAACAAACATACATAGATCAACTATTACTGTATAATCAAATACATAGTGGCTAGGAGAAAGCCATCAGAGAATATATTACTCTATGATCCTTTATAACACTGGTTGGTATTCAGTTTTAATTTTTCAATGATTTGAGGGGTGAATTGGATTTCCCAACCATATTTGGAATGCTTACCTCCATCAAACCCTAACATCTAACACTTCCACCCCTACAGCCAACACATATATATAACCCACATAAATCAATCATAACACTGCATGATTACATTTAATAGTTACTGTTTGTTCATCCAATTTCTGCACGATATATCGCTGGCTTAGAATTATAAGACTAATACACATTTGAAATCTACATCAGAAGGCGCTTCTTGTGAGCATATTTTCATGAATATTGGACCTTGTCAGGTTGACCAAACTGAAGTTGGAAAAAACATAAGAAAAGAGTAATTTTCAGACAGTTTTTCTTGTTTTTCTCAAAATATTGATTTTGTAGTTACGACCTTTTCATTCTAAGCCAGCGATTTGATGTTCATAATGTTCATACACTTACGGTACATTGGTACCGCAGTTACACAAATCACAAAATGATTACTGTAAAATCATTAATTTTCGTGGGGGATTTAATTTCGTGGATTTCGTGGTTCACCTCAACCACGAACTTTAATCCCAACAAACATTGATTTTGACCCTTGATTTATTACCTGAAATGCAAATCCACGAATTCAAGTCCCAACAAAATTGTCTTTTTACCAAAACCACGAAAGTTCGTCCCAACGAAATTAAATGATTTTACAGTAAATAAAAACTGTCGTCAATGTACTCCTCATTCTCCTTCAACCAGCGTATTTTTCACACGAAATATAAGCCTGGATACATGACTAAACACTGATTCATGTGGATGTGTACTCATTACCTGTGAATGGTTAATGACAACAATTGTTGCCAAATCTAAAAGTGTCATCTAGAAAAAATCACAAATTTGCAAATTCACAATTTTTAAAACGAAACCCTAACAATTGTCATTTTCAAAACTTAACAACATCCCTGACATGGTTTTGAACTTGAATCACAACATACAATGTAATCACAATCATTCTTTGTCAAAGTCTAGCTTCTTTTTCTTTGTTGGAGGTGTTTCATCATTATCAGGCAGTTGTTTCCTCTTTGAAGATGATGGCAACTTTGCATTAGGTGTCAGCTTATCATTGGCTGGTGTCTCTTCAATATGAACAGTTGATGTATCAATGTCCATCAAAGACACAACAGATTCATTCTTTGGTGACATTGTACATGATTTCTTTGTAGATGTTGCCTTAGTATAACTTTCCTTAGATTTATCCTTAGAAGAAGTGTCCTTAGATGTTGTCTTAGAAGGAGTGTCCTTAGATATTGCCTTAATAGAAGTGTCATTAGATGTTGTCTTAAAAGGAGTGTCCTTAGATATTGCCTTAATAGAAGTGTCATTAGAGGTTGTCTTAGAAGGAGTGTCCTTAGATGTTGCCTTAGTAGAAATGTCCTTAGATGTTTCCTTGATAGGTGTGTCCTTAATAGGCGAGTCTTCTGAAGATGTTACCTTAGTAGGGATGTCCTTAGTTGTTGCCTTAGTAAGTGTTTCCTTAGATGCTGCCTTAGTAGAAGTGTCCGTATGTGTTACCTTAGTAGAAGTGTCCTTAGATGTTGCCTTAGTAGGAGTCTCCTTAGATGTTACCTTAAGAGAAGTGCCCTTAGATGTTGCCTTAGTAGGAGTGTCCTTAGATGTAACCTTAGTAGAAGTGCCTTTAGATGTTGCCTTAGAAGGAGTGTCCTTAGATGATGCCTTGGTAGGAGTGTCCTTAGATGTTACCTTAAGAGAAGTGCCCATAGATGTTGCCTTTGTAGAAGTATCCTTAGATGTTGCCATGGTAGAAGTATCCTTAGATGTTTCCTTAGAAGGCGTTGCCTTAGATGTTGCCTTAGTAGGAGTGTCCTTAGATGTTTCCTTAGAAGGTGTTGCCTTAGATGTTGCCTTTGTAGAGGTATCCTTAGATGATGCCATGGTAGAAGTATCCTTAGATGATGCCATGGTAGAAGTATCCTTAGATGATGCCATGGTAGAAGTATCCTTAGATGATGCCATGGTAGAAGTATCCTTAGATGATGCCATGGTAGAAGTATCCTTAGATGATGCCATGGTAGAAGTATCCTTAGATGATGCCATGGTAGAAGTATCCTTAGATGATGCCATGGTAGAAGTATCCTTAGATCTTTCCTTGGAAGAAGTGTCCTTAGATGTTTCCTTAGAAGGCGTCTCCTTAGATGTTGCCTTTGTAGGTGTGTGATTTGTAGGTGTGTCCTTAGATTTTGCCTTATTTGAAGAATCCTCAAATGTTTCCTTAGAAGAAGTGTCCTTAGATGTTGCCTTAGTAGACATTTCATTGGATGTTTCCTTAGAAGGCGGTGCCTTAGATGTTGCCTTAGTAGGTGTTGCCTTAACAGGCGTGACATTCTCAGATTTTAACTTAGAAGCTGTGACCTTCACAGATTTTACCTTAATAGGCGTGTCCTTAATAGGTGAGTCTTCCGAAGATGTTGCCGTAGTAGACAAGTCTGTAATATATGTTGCCTTGATAGGTGTTTTCTTTGCAGGAGTTTTCTTCTTAGGTGTTTCCTTTTTTGGCTTTTTTACAGGAGACGGAGGTATAGCTATTCCTAACTCTGGCATCTTTTCAGCTATTTCTGGGTCTATATTAAACGTCTTCATCAAGATACCCCTCACTTCTGTCAATGTTTTACCTAGCAGGTTCTTTCCTCTCCATTGTGACCTGTCTAGGGATTTTATGTTATTCCTTCCCAAGCCGATACCCCACAGTCTGTCCCTCGGACTAGCTTCCACTAGGGTCTTGGGGTAGGTACTAAACATTATCTTCCGCAGCTCCTCATTCTGACCAAACTGAAAACATTGAGAAAAAAAACTCGTAAAACTTCTTTGTTACTTATTAACTGATTTGAAGGTCAATTTAATTTTAACAGTATATGAGTTAAGTACTGAAGACAATAACGCATTATAAGCAATTATAACGTACCAACACAACAAAAGCCTTGGAGGTTGGAATATTTCAATTTGCTTCCTTCCTTTATCCACACATTTTTATCAATTTTTACTTATGGCATACAAAAGAACTTGTAATTCTTATTTTCTTATCTTCACTTGTTTCCTTAATCATACTTGAAAGTGAACATGAAAATGTAGCTTCAAAATGATGTTTGGTGTAAGAGAGATAACTCTGTTTTGACATTTACTGATAAAACGGTAGGAGTTGTGTCCCTTAGATAGTCTTAATTAAAGGTATTCATTTATAATACATGTACATTTTTTATACAAATCAAGGATTGAGTAGAAAGCTAAGCTTATTTGTAAATTCATTCCTTAGATAGCTTTAGTATATTTATTTCTTAATTATGGTATCATATACAGTGCAATAAAGGCCAAACCACAGCTGACAAAAGACAGAATAAACATTGGTATAAAAGGGGTCATCATATCAATACACTACATAACCAGCCCGCTTAGCTCAGTCGGTAGAGCGCGAGACTAGTAGTCACTACTGATCTCGGGGTTGTGGGTTCAAATCCCGGGCTGGCCAACTAAAATTACTAATAGTCTTTCGGATGAGACTTAAAACCGAGGTCCCATGTATGGTGCTTTACACTGGCATGTAAAAGAACCAGGGATGCTTCTGGAATTGGGGCAACTTCTGTATCGTGCACTATCCCCCAAAAACCAAAACTCTTCTGGGGGCCTCGCCCATATGGATTATCCGGTGGCGAGAATAAAGAAACTCATTAAATAGAAATAGAATACACTACACAGAAAAACAGACATATCATACAGGTAAGGACATCTCGTGAAATATGCACTGATTTCGAATTTGCCAAGAAAGAGTTCAAACCCTGCAATACACAGTATTATTCGAATGTTCAAGAACTACATGGTTAATGCTTAAAAAGGAACTGAACTCCATATTGATGATAAAAACAAGTTTTGTAGACAATTTGATCACAAAACTATGTTTTACGAATACATTAAGTATTCTAACAACTTACATTATGATCAAAGGCGCTATTGATGAAACCTTTTAACCATCCATTATGGCTTTACTTGGTATTTATATACTACTACACTATAACAACGTTAAATTATATATTTTACTGTCTATTTTTACAATAGATTTTAGGGTTTTAAAAGGTAATAAACTGACGTTATACGATTATTTTTCTTCTAGATGAAAAGTCCACATTGGTACATAAATGTATCTGGTCGGTCAAGCCAAAAAAATGTGATCTTTAGAGAGCTTTTTGATAAATTTTGCAATTTACCAACTGGGGTTTAGTCCCTTTAAGTGTTCCGATTTCAAACAAACCACCGAAGGCACTGATATATCAAATGTGACCTACCTTTGCAATGTTACCTTCCCTCACTACTTCAACTGACTTCCTGGCCCATATGGTCTTATCAAACGAACTCACTTTTCTTCCGAGACGTTTATGAGCTATCGGTTCCGTAGTCTGCATTATTGCTTTGGCCGTCTTCCCATCCTTGAAGGTCACTGAAATGATTCAGCCATGAAGGTACTGGAAATGATCTATATGGTCATTCAATTTTTTTAGATTCAATGATAATTGGTTACAAAACAAAATTAAGCAAGCACATTAACATAAAATCGTGCAACTTTTTAATTAAGACGGACATACATATTTATGCATACATTTATCTTTTTTAGGTAAATGACTGTAACTATCGCCACATGGGTATGAGAAAAGCAAAAATCTCCACTTTTATGCCAAGTTTCAAGCAATGGACACTGGTAGTCCTACCACTTTTTTCATCTTTGGTATACTCAAAATAAAGGCCACTCGAAACTGAGTTGTAGATATAGTTACAAAAAACGTAGTAAGTAAGTAAGTAACAACTTTATTTATAGTAGATGACATATTTGGTAATATATCAATTTTCAATATGGTCTACAATAGAAGAGCAAAGCTACAAGGGCCTACATCTCTACTCACAAAGCAGATGCTTGACAACTGACTTACAGAGGTGGCAATAAAATATTCAATTATAACAATTACAATGTGCGTCTCTAAACATAATTTTGAAAGGACATTATGTGGAATAAACACAGGTACTGGAGACGACAGGCTGTTGTTCAACTTTACCCAGACTTACATGCTTTCTGATAGTGCATATATTGCTCCATGCAACAGAATTGTTCACCATTCACTTCAAAATCTACTTTATGAAATTGACTGAAAACATCTCTTTGTCCAAAAAAGAAGATAAACTCCTCTGAAATGTAAGAAATAGACCATCTTATAAATTGAAGTTTACATGTTGTGCGGTCAGCTACCAGGACTAAGTCTACCTATAGCATGGAAAATGTGGGCTGATCTTGACCTTAATACATAAATATATAAAACAAGGCTCTTGCATTGAATATTACATAGTATAAATTTCTGCAAGCAAATTGCGCACTTTCAGTTATCTATACTTGTTTTTGCATTACACCTTGAGTGTCATGGTGATATGCCCCACTTGTACCCCACACAATGTTAATATTACAATAAAATCTTATTTATTTTGAGAAAACGGGTTAAAATATGACTTTGTAAAAGAAACCCTTTAGGAAATAAACAGTTCCATCATAACAGAGAATCATCACGTGATGATCAAATGCTGAGCCAACCTAACGTCTGAAACAGAAGTGTCCTTTGATAAAAATCTGTTTGATTGTAGACACTGTTGGAATAATAACTACTTTAGAAATTACTCTAGAAAGTTTGGGTAGCCTACAAGTGATATTATCATTGATATAGCATATGACAATTTAAAAAAACTTATTAAACTGACAAACATGTGCACATGGGTGACTTATTCACTCCAAAACAATGATCAAATGGAGAAAAAGTGTACAGTCCTAGATGCGAAAATTGCGAAACATCACAATATTTTTACATTGATTTGGGCAATCTCATGTAACGTGTACTTACTTAAACGCTTACGTCATACAAAGCCTTCGTTGTAGCAAGATGAAAGTTGATATATGCGAATAAAGGAATGATGTGAGTGTATTTAATAATGCATGTTTTCGTAAATATACTTTCATTTCTTTCTAGCAATATCCATCGTCCAGGTATTAAATGAATAACCCTCGTATACACACCTGGCATTATCATATAAAACTTCAAGGGTTGGTCACAGGTAACTGTATCGTTGAAAACGTTTACTTAAAAGAATGAAAAAAAAATTTTTTTTGGAAATTTATGTATATTTGTCTTTATAGAAATTTTGTTTTCAAATTGCCTTCATCAAGGATACAGTTATCTGTGGGGTTGATAGTAAACAAAATTATAGTGCAAAATCTGTGAACTGATAAACATGTGGACACCTTTTTTGGAAGATTCTTCCACTTTCTTGTCAACATGTGAACCTTCAGTTTTACCGTCCTTAGCACTTGAACTGATAGGCTTGAAAAGACTTGTAATACTCTTCTGGTTGGACATATTTAAATATCTGAAATAAAATAAATAATACATAAATTTGTTTAATCACAATTTATTTATTTTATTTTGCCATCTTAACCAGTGAAATGTCACCACTATATTTCACGAATATTTTAGCGCTTAAAATAACACCACCAGTGCAGGGATTATCGGTAGTCAAACAATCTCGACCTAGTGACTACTCGTCACAAAGAAGAAAACCACCAGAGACCAAAATCGTGTCTAGGATTATCAGAAGGTAAAAACCAAGAACTATTCACACCTTCTCCTGGGTGGGGAACACGGCTTCAATTAATGAATACGTAAACTTTTATTTAACCTTGTGTCGCACCATGCTAGGTATACGTCATCTTCAGATGGGAGTGACGTCTACGCAAAGTAAAGTACTTATGTGCTACCTACCAGTTTTCTTCTGCTAATTAGTTCACTGTATAGCGTTGCATTTGTTAAACAAGGAGTGACATGGGAAAGCGCATTAATTAAATGTGTCCGACAAAATACAAACATAAAAGTGGTGACTGATGACAGTGTTATCTAAATGAGTCATTGATTTCTTTGAAAATGAAATTGCACAATCAAAACGAAAATGAAAGTAGAATCCAATTTCTGAAATTGTTTTTATAGATTCTCAGTTTCTCTCACTCACCTGATCAATGGATAATTTTCATCAAGTGGTTTCAATTTACGAATGTTGAATGTAAAATGATACCTCAGGATCGGTGTCTCAAACGTGAAAACTATTGTAAATAACTTCAACATGAAAAAATTATCTCAGTGTGTGCGATTAAAACAAGGGAGCTAATTCGTTCCGCGGAGTTAAATATTGCCACTGACTTCCGCTTCCGGTACAACAACAACAAATTTGGTCGCATTTATTTTCTTTCTAAAATGTCTTCAAACAGTGTAAATGATCCTCGAAGACCGAATAAAGTCGTTCGGTAATGTTTCCATTAACTTAAGTATTGTTTCTATGTGTATAACTTCCATTTATCTCGTGTACTTTGTATATCGTGAATCTTTTCAATATGGCATAGTACTCGGTCATTTTTTTCGGATGTCATGCCGGACACACATGATATTATCATTTTCATGTTAAAGTAACTTAAATCGATATTGCCACATACATAACCAGCGTTAACGTATGTGGTATCCTAGACACAGTGGCCAAATGGATAAGATGCTTGACTCCTGATCGTGAGGTCCCTGGTTCGATTTTCGGGGCACTTTTGTCATTTCAGAAAGGCAGTGGCTAGGATTACGGTTCCGTAATCCTAGACCCACAGGCTAGGATTACGGAAGTTCCGTAATCCTAGCGAGTCCTAGCTAGGGCTGTCTAGAATTACGGAAGTTTTTATACCGAGTGCAATTAAGCGTGCAGGTCGCCTTATAATGCATGTTGACATTTTATATTCGATGAATTTATACAAGTTTTGGCCATCGAGTAATCAGTTTTGGTATGGTAAAGATATTCAACGGCGGAAAATATCTAAATGCAAATACTTTTGATACCGTATTATATAGCATGTACTTTCAGGGCTAGCTCTGGCTCAAAATTCTCTTGGGCCAATTAAAAAATTGAATAAACGGCTGGGGGCCAGGGGGGCCGCTAGGACCCCCGGTGGGTCCAGGGCGAAGCCTTGGCTGGGGGACCAGGGGGCCAGCGGCCCCCGGAAGCTCCTGGTGTTTTGCTATAAAAGAACTGTAAAATCAACCCGGAGATATACCATTTCATCTCATATTCCAGTATTGAGCAATCCTGAATCTTGTGATCATTGAGAAGTAAACTCCATCAATATGACAAATATTTGTTTTTTATTCATGTATTTTTGTTTTCATTGTGTTAAGTTTTGTGTTGTTCCTTTGGTTGATATAGACCTTCAAATCAGTAGTTACTGATCGTGTTATATGATAAAATGTGGCATTAATAAAAACCATGAAACAGAAACAGATTGTTCACTGTACTTTTGCAATACAAAATGAGAAATGAGTGACATGTGATTTCATGTGACTGACAATGCAAAATTGCCCCTTGAACTTAATTTAAAGTCCCAAGAAGGCATTCTATATTGTAATTGGTAGCTGGCATGTCATACTAAACAATAAATGCCATGATTAAACCCTATTATGTAGTCTAATTTGCCAGAAAGTAGCAAATATTCAACATAAACAAAAGTATCCGAAAATACGTGAATATCCGAACTAGTGTTACTCACGGTATCACTGACTTTTTTAATTCGACTAAGTGTTGTTATCAATGCGTTTAAAATCGTAATAGATTCGTCAAATACCCTTGGTATGTCTTAAAATTACATAGAATACAAGAATTGTTTACACTCATGATTCTCGATACGACATATTTGCAGAACAAACGCGTCACGCGTGACATGTATGTCGGCATATTTCCACAAATTTTCGCAAGATAAATGTTCAATGTGTTTAGGCTACTTTCCATTACTTTTAAGCGTAAACTAGATGCATTAATGCGATTTATAAAAAAAAAATCGTCTATTGGATTACTGTTGTAGACTTAATTAATTGCCGAGGCCGACTGAAAATTTAGCGACTCTCCGTGAAAAGTGAATCGCCTGAAGTTAATTAATCTCTTAACAAGTACGTTCTATGTCCAAAAGTTCCAATAAAATATACAGTAAATTACTCTCGTGACAAATAACTCGCTGATTTTCAGTAACATCGTATCAATTACTCAAATTTAATACCAACAAATATCGAATACATTACGACATCTGCACATCACAGACGCCGCTGTTTTACTGAGTCGCCGCGCGGTGCGTTTTGAAGTCGTTAGATCTTAGACAGCGCCGACTACTTAAAAAAAACCTTGACCGAGATTTTCGCGGGTGGTGTCGTTTGCTTGCCAATTTTTTACTCTGAGTTGCATGTTTGTTGAATTACTCGATCCTGTTACATTTCTATGTTGGAATAATTTATGCAGAATATAAGATAGGTGGTTTTCTTCCACGAGTGATGAATAGTCACCAAGTCGAGATTCATTGTTTGACTACGGAATATACGTGCGTTACAGGTATCTGATGATTTTCATTTTTGATAGTCTTTTGGTGACAGATTTTAATTAATTACTCGTCAATATTGTGCTCGTGCGGGGTTACACATGGACTGTCAAGGTACCGAATTTTATCCGATCAAATTAGAGAAGGCGGAGCTTCGACGCGAGCTTGCAGTTGTTTGTTGATTCAAGCATGTCAGTAGACTTCCTGTGATGCTTGATTATCGGTAATTGACACGGATTATCTGACTATCGATTGTTTATTGCAATATGCCCGGAAGGCCACATATTTTAGTTACAGGATTTTCCAATATTCTTAAAGTCATACTTTTTTATAGTTCGGGCCAATTTGATTTATTTCGGGCCGAAATCGTTTTTTTCGGGCCATTGGCCCGATTGGCCCTCGACAGCGCGGGCCCTGACTTTTATCTACTAGTACGCATAAATTTATAAAGTTATTAATATACGAAAAATATATTGAGACAACAGATAATAGCAAGGTTGAACAAGAAAACTTCAACATTTATCACGAATGCCGCTCGTGTGATCAGAGCAGACACGAATATATATACACGAAGGTATATACGTTCGTGGAGCAAAAAAACCTTGTATGACCTTTGAATTATATTTTAATAAAGCATACAGGATCGATTCTTTACATAATTCTAATTTTATAAGACTCCTATACTGACATGCCGAAAGCGTAATCAGTTACAAATTAAAATAAATAATTCAGAAACTAAACATGACCATATTTGGAATTCGTATCACTACGCGCTGTCACAACGTAGATCCAGTAGTAGGCTATGTAAATTTTGAATGAACAAACGATTAAGCTACTTGATGTTTATTTGGAGGACCAAATGACGAACAAACATATCAGATCTACTTCCAAAATTAGCAACACAATTTGTTTCGATCATGACAATCAATTTCAATGGAACTACATTTGTGTATTTGACCACGTACATTAATTAATTTATAAACATTCGGACTGCCTCTAATTTCTTCCCCTGCAAAGACAAAATAATAGCGAAGTAAAATTCGAAGCATGATATTCTGATATTTCTATTTATTTGTCAATAAATATACCAATATTTGTATAATTTAACGCTTAATTGCACTCTGTATAAAAACTTCCGTAATTCTAGACAGCCCTAGCTAGGACTCGCAAGGATTACGGAACTTCCGTAATCCTAGCCTGTGGGTCTAGGATTACGGTACCGTAATCCTAGCCACTGCCTTTCAGAAACGCTATATTTAGTGTTTCCCACACTATTAGAGATGAATTAGTTGGAAAACAAAGGTATCGCAATTGGTACTCTGCACAGTATAGCACCCAAATTCGCAATTCATTGTATCTCACAGTCACCTCTGTCTTTTCATTGATTTAATGTCTGGTGTTCTGCTAGTCAAACAATCTCGACCTAGTGACTAAGCGTCTTCTGTGGAAGAAAGCCACCGGAGACCGAAATCTTGTCTAGTGTTCTGCATGGTCTATTGAAATAGCAAAGAAAAACTCCTCTCCCTCCTATGGCATGATGATCGGGGGCAGGCCGACAGAATGATGACAGGCTTATTAATTTTGAACCGGGGCTTTTGTGTCCTACTCATGTTGTTTTTCTTTTTTTGTGTAACTAATTCTACATTGAACATTTGACCCCCATTTTATTTGGGAAAGTGAAATGCATTTCGGACAAGTGCTTTTTAGATGTTGTCTGCCCGAATAGGCAAGTGAATTTGAAAGCTTAGCGTGAAGACTGGTATCATGTACATTGAATTTACTATTCTCTCTGAAATCATCACAACCCTTTTACACTTAAGTTGGTGATAATCTGTGATATAAATGCATGTTTATATTTAATTTATTTCAGGTACAAGCCACCAGGCTCAAATGGACCAGGGGATGATCCAACCCCAGACTACATGAATCTGTTAGGAATGATATTTAGTATGTGTGGACTTATGATGAAGGTAATCATAAAACATACCACATCTTCTTTGACAGTGATAATGATTATAATACTTTTGATGATCAAATATGCTCATTTATAAAATGTGTAAATACTGGTCAAGAGACATAAGGCCTATGATCATTTTAAAACAAAGAATTGAAAAGATTTTTGCATGATTCAAATTAGATTTGATTTATAAACAATAAATGGAGACATTTTCATGTCAAAATTCTGTCAACTTATATTTGTTCTTTTAGTTGAAAATCCTTATTCTTGACTAAGTTGTACAGTTGGGGCTGAATTGTACTTTACTTTTAATGCTTATATTTACAGTTAAAGTGGTGTGCATGGTGCGCTGTGTATTGTTCCTTCATCAGTTTCTCCAACTCTAGAGCATCCGAAGATACAAAACAAACACTTAGTAGCTTTATGTAAGTATCTTTTTTTAAATGCTGAGCATAGCCTTTATTTGCCAGTCAGCATTCTGCTGAAATATGGCAGGCATATGTATATGAGTGCCTCAACCTAGATATGAACCCGGGTCGTCAGATTAGATGGCATGCAAACTAACCACTGAGCTAAAGAGACACACTGTATTTCTTTATTCATCATAATGAACTAGAATGTATTAATTCCTAGATTTTAAGGAATACCAATAACCACATGATATTGACGCATAATACTTTTATGTTGGAATTTACCTTATAAATATCTCAAGTACATATAAAGGGAAATAATCTACCTGATAGTGGTCTTTGATTTTAATGTGAAACACACATTATGTCAACAAAAATATTGAGCAAATCCTCATGTTATTTGATAGAAATTTATCTGCAAGCAGCCCAAGACCAAGTGACCCTGCGGTCTAAAATAAACTCTGTGAAACTGTTACAAATACACATTTTGTGATACTGTAAAATCACTTAATTTCAATGAGACGAAATTTCATGGTTTTGGTATAAAAATATATAAATAAATTATTGTTTGATGGGATATGATTTTGTGGTTGAAAATGAACTACAAAATCCACGAAATTTAATCCCCCACGAAATTTAATCCCCCACGAAAGTTAATGATTTTACAGTAGATGTTGAACTTGATATTCACCTTTTCTGTTTACAGGTTATCAATATCAGCAGTAGTGATGTCATACTTACAGAATCCACAACCTATGACACCACCATTCCAATAACATCCACCATTCAGAGCCAATAACATCCACCATTCAGAGCCAATAACATCCACCATTCAGAGCCAATAACATCCACCATTCAGAGCCAATAACATCCACCATTCAGAGCCAATAACATCCACCATTCAGAGCCAATAACATCCACCATTCAGAGCCAATAACATCCACCATTCAGAGCCAATAACATCCACCATTTCAATAACGAAGTGTAAATCATCTGATGTGTCATTGTTGCTTGAAGAAAATGAACTCTATTGCTGACTCCTAAATTTGGATTATTCCTAATGTCAGTTCATATTTCAATTTAGGCCAAATCTAAATAATTTGAATTGTTGATAATTATTAATAAATATTTCATGCATCGGCAAGAAAGTTCTTCATTATTAGTTATGTGACTTTTGGTTCAACTTGGATGATACACCTGTGTAGACATATATGCATATTTTCCGAAAATTGGATCAGTTTATGTGTGGTCAACTGTGAAGTCACTTAGTGTCATCTTTTTGACTCAATTTTCGATTCTAGCATTTATTTCAAGGCTCTATAGGTTACATTAGGACTGTGGGATAAAGTATCAAGCTTACACATTCATTTGTCATAATTTAAATTGATTGGAGATTGTTATAATATGAATTGATTTGATGAAAAGATTCCATTTATTTCTTCAAGTGATCATAGAAAAAAGGTGGATATTTTTTGAGATCTTTGATTAAATAGAATTTCATCTTCACCATATTCAACCAATTTTCCTGTTAGTGTACATTTGTTTTAAATATCCTACACTGTATAATTGTTATACACATTTGTACATTTTGATGTTTTTTCATTTATTTAAAATATATATAAAGAAATCTACTCTATATACATGGGCGTAGGAGCAGGGGGGGCCAGGCCCCCCCAATGTCTGGACCGGGGGGGCCAACATATCTTTTGGCCCCCCCCAATAATTCAGACGAAAAATTATAATTTACGACCTAATATATCTCGTTATAGGCAATTTGCCTTCAGTTCTTGGTTAAAACGTATCAAAAAATTTTTTTCTCGCTTCGCTCGCATAATAACTTCCTTATATTCAAATACCTATTCACCCATTGTTTGCAAAAATACACTTGTGCCATAAATTGTACTCTTAATGTCCCCCAACCCTCCTATATGACTTTGGGACGTTGCCAATTATATATAAAGCCTTTGAAACAAACGTTTTCACCTTTGATGCAAACACTTAATTGTGTTTTTGTAAGAACTTAAATTCCCTGCATTAAGGTCCCTTTTGAATGCAAAATAATGTATATCAGAACGCCTAGAATGCAGTAGATTTATCCATAGTTTAGAAAAAATTTCGAGAGGGCTACGCCCCCGGACCCGTGTATACTTCAACGGATTAACACGTAATTGCTTAATCAAATGACCACAGAACCCTAAACTCACAGTTAGTATATAGATATAGGAGTGTTTTGGACGTTTAAGAGTACAGTTTGCGTCTAGAATAGTTTTGTGCAAATATTGCGTGTTGACTAATTGACATAAGAAACTTACTTTGCGAGCGCAGCGAGCAAAAAAATTTTTTACCCCAAGTTGCCAAATGTTTGGCCCCCCCAATGTTGAAGACGCTCCTACGCCCATGATATACTATCAGAATTTATTTACTGTAAATTATTTGAATGAAGGAAACACCGTTTCATGGCTTCATTAAACTGGTACTTTTAAATGTTCTATGTTTATTAAGGGACCTATCAGGGTTTTTAACAAGTCAAAACATTCTTGTGGTACAATAACAAATGAAAGCAGTACAACTGTCCAGTGAAATGTTGCCACATCATTCAAAAAGTCTGGTGTACAAGATATTTGTTAATTTTAGAAAGAACATGAATTACCTCCCTTGGGCAATAAACTGCCTGTCGTGTTTATTTACTCAATTTTGAAATAACATAAATATTTGTAACATTTTAGATTCGTCAAAGAACAAATTAACTTTCATGTTTTTTCAATTAACTCATTCAAAAGAAATGTGTAGTGTGTGATTTGTTGAGAAAATGAGAGGATTTTGCATAATGTTTATGTCACAGTGTGAGAGTTTGTGTATACAATGTAAGCATCAGGGGAACCTAACAGCCAGCACCTGGGTACTGTTTTATTGCCGTTCTTACGGAAATCAAAAACTTTCGTTTAAATTAAAAAAATAAACTTTTACAGCTATAAACTGTTGTTGTTTAATAAAATTGAAATGAACTTGTAACTGCTACCAAATAATAGTAAACAGCTCAACCTCTGTTTAGCAACTCCTTTTGGAGCTGCAAATATTGTGTTTGTTGTTTAGAGGTTGTTGCTATACAGAGGTTACTTTTATAGTAAACATTGTCTTAGAAAAAAATTAAGATATCTTTGCTCTACAGTGAGTGGCTATTGGGAAGTTGGACTGTAAATTCTGAACCGTATTGTGCAATATGTTCTATTTTATGAATGAATGGGGAGTTGTAACTTATTGTACTGGGTCTTGGAAGATCTTGCCAAATGGATCACTCAAAATTAAACAACCCAAATTGTCCCAATTGTTCAATTCTGCTGTTGGCATACTGTAAAAGCAGTGTTCTTATTGCATTACCTGTTATATGACCTGGACTTATTAAGGTTGTCCCAGTAATTTGTGTAATTTTGCATTAATTATGCCGGCCTTTGAAGAAAAGTGGCATATTGTTTTGCATTCTTGTTCAACAAACAGCCCTTGTTCATAGATCAATATTATAGCAATGGTGATTTTACCCAAAATTTCCTGCCAAAGTGTCATAATTTTGGGGAAAAAACATACTCATAAAGTGTTATTTTTATGCTAAAAAAGCATTTACTATAGTTTTTTCACGTTATAACATCTGCATAGTACCTGAGGACTCTGCAGATGTAATAGCACAAAAAAGCTTGCGTTAACCCTACATTGATATTTTAGATGATACGCAATGGCCATGCTACTAGTCACTCGTGTCTATATTTCACTAACAAATATTTAAGCGCCACTAAACTAAGTCTGAAAGAGAATGAAACATCAATATTTGTGTGGCATTTTCTATTAGCTCTCAGTATCTCTGTTCTTATGAAGAAGATGTTTTAATTGTACATATCTATGTGTTTGTATTTTATTCAGATGTAATAAAACTTTTATAATTTACTTATTGTTGTTTTCTGTAAATTCTGATGGTATTGTATCACAGTGACCTCAGTTAAAGTAAAGTTATCCATTTTCGAGGGCTGTTTTCAGCAGTTCAGCCACCTTTTGACATACATGTATTAACTTTCCCTGGTCAATGGGCTATCTAATGAAACATACTTTGAGTTCTCTCCTGTGGGTGTGGCAGCCGCCATCGATCTGCGTAACCAAGGGATAGACACTGCTCATTCAGATACCAATTTACAGCTTTGTAGAGTGGAGCTTTTCTTGCTCAGAGAAATTAACCAGTAGACCAGACGAGGTTTGAACCCCAGACTTCTCGATACTGAAGCGCATACCCTACCTCTAGACCACCTGCTCTCCACGTTCACATTCCTCGGGGTATTCTTCCACCTGTGGAATACCTAGGGAGTTGGTGGGCCACTGATGTTTGGAGTGTAGTTCTTAGATTTACTCCTGTGTCTGATGAACTCAAAAAGGACGAATTTGTCAGGGGTGGGGTGGGTGTAGGATATTTTCATTCTTGCATTGTAAAAAATCTCTTGTAATGCGAATGAGGACACATTCACCTAGAAGACACAGGCTTGATTCCTGAGTATACCAGCTTATTTTCTTCCATGGTACAGTATTTAAAATCCCTGATTATATAAAGTGCAAGTTTATTCTATTGCCCGCAAGGCTTTCTCTATATCTGTATTACAGTGACTGAATGATCTGTAACCTATTTGATCTAGCAGATGCCTGTCTGGTACCAACAGGTGCGAGAGACGTATCAGCACTGTAAGAAAATATGCACTGTATATTTGTTTGAGAGTATGATTACCAGAGATTATTATTTTAATTTACTGTAAAATAATTAATTTTTGTCAGGATTAAATTTCGTGGATTTTGTGGTGCATCTTCCACCACGAAATTAAACCCAATCGAACACTAATTTTGACCCTTGTATTTATTACATGATATGCAAATTCCACGAATTAACGTCCAATCAAAATAGTCTTTTTTACCAAAACCACGAAATTTTGTCCCTTTGAAATTAAATGATTTTACAGTAACACTGTATAGTTAATTCTGTTCTAATGCAGTGTACAGATCCATTTCACCTTGGGTAAATTCATTTGACCTTAATTAGGATACAGTCCAGGAAAACTGGTAAGGTGAATCAGCCTCCATAATATTATATAACTGAAATTGGTGTTAAACCATAATAAGAATATTGAATAAGCAGATACTTTTAATATACCAGGGACCCTAGATATTATTTTGATAGACAAGGTCCTTACTATACTCACACCAGTGGGAACTTATAATGATGTGGTTTTATGAATGTACTGTCTTCATAGCTTTGTATGCAATGCCTGTAGTGACTAAATTTGTAAAAAGACAAAAAATGCTAATTAATTGATTCACCAAGACTTTAAGATCTTTTGTTCACTTGTCTTTGGACGAGGTTTCAGTATTATAACTAAAGTAAACTAAAATAGGGCTACCTACAAGGCTGCCGTATGCCATTATGAGCCGTTACGACAGTCTTGCAGCAAATCCAGGCCCCCAATCTCCCCAAGTAGAAATATCGTCTCAAGTTGAGATTTTGCAGAAGTTAGAACTCTTTAAAAGTTAATGCAATAAGGTGTTGTTTGTTATGATAATTTTGAGTCGAACCTCCCAATAAAATTATCCAAACGATACAAGGCAAAATTTGAGATGAGATTTAGCTCAGGTTAAGATGTTTCATGAGATCGGAACAAGCCACGGTACTGTCGACGTCACTAAGTTTCAATGAAACTTGAACTTGACATGAATTATTGGTACCAAGTCTAGAATTTGCGCGTTTTGCAATTAAGCATAAATCCTAATATGTCAGTCACTGACTTTGTCTACGTTTATTCGACAAAAAAAAATATTCTTGACATTCGGAAATAATTAAAAAATCTTTGTACAAAAGATTAAATAACTTTTGGCAAAGAATTCCATTTCTAACTTACTCGAGCACAATTGCAACACTACCCTTTTCTTGTATGACGATAGTCTAGCAGATCGGTTGGCCAAATTATGTGCATTAATGCACGTGCATGTTTCAGTATGTTCAATATTTTACGTGCTTTTGTGCATGCAGACACAAATTATTGACTTTACAGATAACGCATCTTATTGAATAATTCAATTCTAAACACTTGAATATGTGTGAAATTCCATGCAACAAAATTAATGAAGTACTGAAAATAACTCGGGATGCATCATGCACGAATCAATACATTCTGATCATTTCTGTCTTTCAATCGTAACTACTCGGGCATTTCCGTTCTTGAGAAATACTTTCTTTAGATAAACGCCGATTGGAAATTCAATAGACGTTATATTTACCGGAGACAAACGGAATAGGCCGAGTTTCCCCGATTCGTATATATACAGATGGCGTCTCTATACATCTATACAGATGTGGAAAAATAATACTCTAGATGATAAAATGCATTATTGAATATTGATGAGCAATAAGACTGCGCAATTATCAATCAATATGAAGTTTCTAATTTGTAAGAAACATTTTGGGGAGATGTATTAATCGAACTTTTTAATTGACCCCAATCAAATGAAAATCATAGTCACGTAATTAAGTTAGTGCAATGATAATTTAATAAGCTTTTCTCCTTCAGTTTGGACAATATACCGGTAATTTTTCCCGATTTTCGTAACGCCATTCATTCTTGAAGCATGTTGAACTGAAAAAGATATTTAAAAGCTTGTTTTTGTCGACGTTAGTTAAAATTAGTGTTCTATCAGTCATTGTATTCGTGTTTCTCAAAATAGAATTTTTGTATTTACGGACCATTTTCTCCTAAGCCAACAATTTGTGATTCCGGTTTTTCTGAAAAGGAATATCTCACGGCCATTTCCGTATAAAATAATCGAAGTGCAATGATCTGGACAAATGATATTAATTAATCACGCGTCCGAGTGAGCGCGTATGCGGGAAATACAACGTGTTAAAAGACATACAGCAGATCCTCTTCTAATGATATCAATACAGGGAAATATACTCGGATGAGGTTAGGATAAGGAAAACTTGGTGAATGGGCTTGTATGTTCATCTGTTTACATATCAAGTCTATCGACAGATGTATCCGCTCATGTATACAGTAGCCAATATAATGACCAGTTCATGAGAGCAGGGGTGAGGGATTTATTATCATTTACAGGGTACATAGTTTACTTATACAATATGCAAACAATAAACATAATCATGATTAACATACACATGATGTATATATGTTATATACATACTGGTCAAGGTAACATACCACTTTCCCTCAATAAGGTAATAACCAAATAATTAATGAAGTAGGTGCTCACTAAAAGTAACGCTGGTCCAATGAATTTGATGCTTGTTGGTAGTTACAAGAGTACATGTACTTCATTTTTGTGTCACGTGCATGCTTGTAAATGTCCGACCACCAACATGAGCTAAACTATAGTGTCGAAATATTGAAGTGTCGTTGATTTGGTATTTCTATTAATTTCTGTAAATTTGGAACATGTGCAAATACGATGTATCGGAGCGCGTTGATTTTTTTAGTCTATGTCTGTGGTACATTTTGCATATGTTACTAAGTATTGCACGTGTAGCTGAAGTTGGCCCGTATTTTAATGATCCTTGAAACAAAGATGCAACAGTTAAAACGATTAACTAATCGTGGTGGTTTGGTCGCTAACCAGCAGCAGGGAGTTTCCAGTTCTCCCGCCGACAATCGCAGACGACTTCTCATTAATCCTACTCGTTTGAACCTTAATGATGCGTTTTGCACGTGATTCATACTCTACCTGATTTGTCTACCATCCAAGTTATTTCATGGTTTGTCAGTCAATCTGACAGCGCTGACAGAAATATATCGCTGACGTCTGGCGAATAATTGAATTTCGTACGACATTCTTCCATGAGGGCATTCAGACTCTCCTCTCCGGGTTAAATGTCACAATAAGCCATTTGTCAAACATGGCTACACCGGCCTCTTCAAAATAAACACATCAACAGCATTTTTCGTTGCATTGCTCTTTTCTCAACCTAATAATCAATTAAGCTAAAACCTTAAAGTTATCAATTCAATCTGCATATTTTCATGGACGGAGGTTCGGCGGACATCGGCAAGTCATCGGGGCATTTTGTTACGCCAGTCTGCTGAAGAAATTCAAGACGCACCCGGAACACCATCGGTCACTGATACGAATCGGCAAGCTCCGTCGTGCACACGATGCCTAGACATATCGGTACTCATGATAGTATGTAGCCCGTCGTCTGACTGACGTACGAGTGGCTAAGGTATAAGAACATCAACTAGTAATGACCCAAAGCGAAATTGTAAACTAGACACGATGCGTAGACATCGGATACTGATGGTAACTTACGTCGTCAGGCTTCTGACCGATGTACGAGTAATTTGTGGCTAAGGTATCTAAGAAACACAACTTGCAATAGTTCAAAGAAAAATGGTATTAATTAATGTTGTTTTACCATGATTTGGTTATGTATGAAAGTCCCATGACAGGTGATAGAAAACGTAATAAATAAACAGGATTAATCATGGTATGAACGATTATGACACAATCGCCCCGTTTCTTGATGCAGTGATCAACGCTAATCATTTAGATAAACGAGTCAGGCATTCAGATACCATGCTATCTGCTGATCTCATCTTGTAACGTAAGTGCATCTTATCCGATAAGGACTGATGTGTAATAATCCATGAAATATTGGGTGATTAACTGGAAAATGGTGTTAGATTGTACAAGTCAATACTACTATCAAAGATGTTTGGTCTTTGCTACTATACATACTATATGCATTTCCATGAACATGATGAAAGTCCTCAGAATATCGATTTCCAGATAAGCGTCGAAACGTTAGCTAACGTTTTTCCATAAACGAGCATATCGAGGGCTCAGTGCAAAACTATGGTATGTCCCTCTATAAATTGATGTAGTTATCATATTTTTGCACCGAGGTCTCGATATGCATTTGGATGACACTGTCAATAAAGCCGATCATGTATATTAAATAAAGAACAGTTTTACTTAGAGATTTCTCTGACGTTTCAATGGTAGGAGATATTCTAGTTGCTAGCGGGTAAAAATATTGTATCCATTCGATTCCTAGCTGATTTCTTGGAATCACATCAAGTCATTACTGAACTTGATATTCTACGGGAAATACGAAACATAGTATATGGCACCACCGCCACCTAAAACCTCTCCAAAAGTCGCAACATGTATATAACCTGTCCGGCCCAATATTAGAATCCGGTCGCTCGGGTTGCAAGCAAGTGTCCTGCTAAGGATCAGTAGTTTTAAGTTCTGCAGATAGGTCCTCACCAGCTCACGTCCGTTCGCCAAGTATGCCCGGCGAATATCGAAGACTTCGGCGTCCACTCTTTGTATGAATGCCAATTGCTGTTCTAAGGAAACAAAGTAAATAGGTCTAGACACTATCCAGAAAAGAATCAATTTTAAAGAATTTTACATTTGATATAACCGCTACCTCTTCATTCTAATTCGTTGTTGTTTAACAGACCTCAAATTATCATTTATTACATGTATACAAAGTTAAGCAAACTGATATATATTGAAGTGATAACTAAACAGATGTTAGCTTGAGTTTATCGACCGTGTATCTAACAAAGACGTTGAATGAAAGTGCTGAGATGCATGAGTAGAATTTGAAAGCTTGAAAAAATTTGTTGACGTTTTTATCAAAATTTTTGCCCGATTTCATCTGACCCCGTCATCAGTCAGTCATTAGCACGATACGATTTACACGTGCAAATAGTCTCATTCATGTGAACCTCAGATTAAATTATATAATCGGTTTAAACAAAGACCTTTTAATATCATAACGTTACAAAAATTACAGTCACGTTTTGGGTTTGAATCGAACGAATCTGACGCCACATGGAAGACAGAAATAAATAACGTCGTATTTAATATTATTATTAAGTTTTACTATCATTCTACAGTCGCTTACTTATATTATGCAAACAATGAAAACCAACGGTCCGCCAAATAGTAACTTACAGGGCATATTAAACTAAACTAAATTAAAGTTCTAGGAAATTTCAAAGATGGAAAAAAATATTCAGCATAATAAGCCATTCATGTCTCATATCTCTGGTAAATATAGTTAAGACCGCTTATAAACTAACAACTGTATATTTTATTTATTAATCACCAAATCAGCACATTTAATTGTATGTTGGGACTCATCATTCAATAATGATATGAATGTAAAGAACTACATGATAATTATTTATCACATGGCTTTCCTCGTATCCAGATTAGTATAGCCAGTACGTATAAAGTTATACGTACCATGTGTAGAATAAGCTATTGAGTTTTTTTCAATAAATCAATGCGTATTTTGTTTTTTAGTGTCATATGATAAAAAGAATCTATCACTCGTTGCCAATTTATATATTTATATTAAACTCGTTCAGGAAATTTTATTAAGCGAGCCTCTTAAACTCGTTTAATATAAATTTATATCAATATGACAACTCGTGATAGATCCTCTATATCAGTAATTCCGTGTACATAGTCTACAAAAAGTGCATTTTTTAGACTTTAAAAGATATGTTTTCATGGAACTTTATCGCGATTAGAGGTGTGGACAGAACGTATGCCAGAGGTTCGGTTCCAACTCTTTATCTGATTCCTGTTAATTCGTAATGAATCAATTAATGTCAGATATTCTGACCAGCTTCTCTTGACGGAATAGCCCGAGATTCACCGATAACTTGGACTGCCACTTCGCCGCAAGGTGTGCAGCTCGTGATTTCGTCAATTTGCGAAGAAATCGGGCGCGTGCGATGTGAACGCAATGTGCGGTTAAAATTCACATGTTTTCACTTGTCAGTGTCAGCGTTAATTCGAGAAAGTTGAAACAGCGTTGCCTCGTTTACCGTTTGTTTACATTTTGCATACGAAACACGTGTTGTATTGCCCCAGGTAAATTAGTAAATTCTGATTGGACAGTTATCAAACGGATTTGTCGTGACATGTGCTTTTATTATGCGCAACTTTGATCGAAACAACGACAAAATCGCGCAGGACGTATTCTATCAAGCGGAACGAATGGCATAACGTTATCGGGTGGGAAAAAAGTTGATTAAAGTTTTAATAAGGAAAGTGTTAATTTACGGAATTAAATGTTGTAAAAATAGGGAAATAGTTCGATTTTGGAATTAATGTTTTCTACTGGAGTTTAACAAGTGGTTTAAAGTTTGTAAGAAGTTACCTGTCATCGTGTGAAAAAATGTGTCAACTTGGTTGTAAACGGATCGTGTCTGTGTGTAAATTGTGAAGTTTTGTGTATTGTCAAATAGAAAAAAACAGGGATAAAAATGACAATTTCGCGGTACAAATGTTTCTAATGAAATATATAAGCCTATAGAATGAGAGACATAGCCTGTGTTGTCGCGGCATTTGGATTTTTTCTGTCAATTTGCAGCGCAGGTAAATATACCTACATGTTTATTACTGTCGCAACCTACATGGTCGGCAAGCTTTGATCTCCTTTTGATCTTGAGAATTACCAATTAAAAGGCGCACTCAATCAAAAGTATTACTAATGCTCGGTTTTGATTGAATGCCGCATATATTAAAACGTTTCTATTTCTGTCAAAATAAAGAAATTAATGAAAACGTTGAAATTTATCAGTTTATTATAAAAAAAAAGCTTGACTGAATTTGTGAAATTATGTCACTTATACGTGTTAATCATATACCATTAGTATTAACCTATGTCAAGTATAGGTAGAAAGTGTATGTCCATTCTCAGGTCTGATAGTGTTGATATGGAAGGTTTTTGTTAATTGGTTCATTAATTGAACTTATTAATTAGCACTTGCAGTAGTTGAACTATTAATTGAATTTAATTGTGTGTGTGTGTATATATATATATAGCCCAATGGTCTGTAAACATAACATTTAAAATCTATTTTTCTGATTTTAATGTTTTGAAATATGTCATATTATTTATTTGACATTTGGTTGTTTTGACTCATAAAAAGCTACATCACTTGGATTCTGGCTAAAGCCAGTAAAAGGTACATGTAGGTATGTATGTTTAGCTCACCTGAGCAAGGTGTGATCAAGGTGAGTTATTATGATCAAAGTTGTAAGTTGTTACTGGTGTGTCTTTCAAGAATTTGACCATTATTATTTTAAGTTGTAAACACTGTAGATGTCACAGTTTTAACTTAATTTATATCAAACTTGGACAGAATCAGGGCTTTCACTAGGTTCCAAAAGTGAAGAGTCAAAATGACTCCTGGCTCTCACTTTTCAAGAGTCATCAACATATTGCAAGAAAATTTGTATTATAAGTGTAGTAAATTTGACTCAAGATTCACCTTTAATTTTCAAGAGTCAAAATAGACACTTATGTCAAATTCAAGAGTCAAAATGCAGTTTCAGGAGTCAAATGAAAGCCCTGAAGAATGAGCTTGCCTCCATAACATCACATTCAGAATCTTCTCTATATTTAAAATCCCTGATAACATCTAGGCCAAGTAGTCTATAGGTAATATGTGGTCATAAAGTATGTTACTATGTCAAATCAAAGCAAAACATTGTGTAGTCACTAGATGTCACAAGTTTTGTCCAATATGCATGAAACTTGGTCACAAAGACAATGATCATATAAAAAACTAGGTCAATATTAAAAATGAATCTAGGTCATAATCTCATTTGATCAAACCATAGAAAAAACTCTGATGTAGTCAGTATTAGTCACTAGAGGTGGTCAATTTAGCCTTATCCTCAGGAAACTTGGTAAAAATGGTCATCTCTAAAGAATCTAGGTCAAGTTAGATTTTGGCCTTTTTTGGGGTCATCTGTGGTAAAAAACTAGGTCATTTGGCCAAACCTTGGAAACATCTGTTGTAGTCACTTGAGGTCACAAATTGTCAATTTAGCATGGATTCCAATGGTATGTCTTTATAATGATACCTGTTGGTATATACTACTATTGGCTATTGGCAATTCGGCATTCAAAGTTCTGTTTTTTCAGAGGAAGCACCTTTAGATTGCAATGGTGTGATGATTGATCTGTATTAGCAGGGCACTCATTTGACCATTTTGGGGGTCAACATTTGATCCCACATTTCACCCCTATTTTCTGAAAAAATTCCCCTCCCAAAAAAAAGAAACATTTTTTTTTGGAAGTCAATCAAGAGCCTAAACTTACAGTTGTAGTAAAAGTTGCTATATACCTTGGTATTGGCTTTGGATTGTCAGAATAAAGTAACGCACAATAATCATCAATTAGAGACGATCACATTCTCACTGAGACTTAATTAATATATACATTTAAGTCAGCAAATTATGCATTTATTCAAATTTAAACATGTACAAATTATTAATCAAACAGGTGTTTATTTATCTCAATGTGTTGCCTAGAAACGCCATGTATCCTGCGTGCATACAGGGCTATATTGAGATAATGAAATCACTGCGATTCTATTCTATAAAAAGCCTTAACAAATAGTGGTATACAGGTATACAGCATAGGTGGTATTTATTGTATTAGAAATTGTGAATAGATAAGAACTACACTAGTCCTTACATCATTTTAGGTATGTTAATATAAACAAATCAAATATAGAGTGCACTACAAGCTCACGCTATTGGTATAGTACCACATTAAGCACAGCTATAGTTTAACTACTATGATATTTAACATATGGGGTGATCATCACAACTAGGAGATTATTACATTTACTAATCCCTAGATGACCATCCTCATAAAACAGTTCATGATAGAGCTCAAGGATTGGCTCATAACTCTGCATTATGACTTGGGTCAAATGGCTGACTAAGAATGAGAAGGTAATTAACAAGTTCAAAATCGTTACTTTGAGAAAACGAGAAAAACTGTCCGAAAATTACTCTTTAGACTTTACTTATGGGAAAACAGAGTGTAGGATAAAAGCCCCTACGGACATAAGCCCCTACGCTCATTTTTATACATGAGGACATAAGCCCCTACGCATTTTTTTACACTAGGACATAAGCCCCTACATCCTTTTTTACATTAGGACATAAGCCCCTATGCATGTTTGTTTGCAACACGAACAACTCAGTCATGTACCAGTGTCTACAAGTTCAATTTTTTAAGTTGTAATTAAATATCAAATGAGACACAACATAATAATGAATAATTATTATATTTATAACAAGTATTTTTGAACAAACGAGTGTTTTGGGGCATGCTACAAACAGATAGTCACTACAATACATGATAATTGATCTTATTAAGCATTTTGCAGACTAATTTTCTCTCAATTTACTAATTTTATACCTGAAATTAATGCATATTTGTAACAAATAAACAGTAGATACAATAGAACAGTTTGTACAATAATTATTTCTTAATTAACCATTTAATGATAGAAGAAAACATAGAACGGTGCAAACAAAACAAGCATAGGGGCTTATGTCCTAGTGTAAAAATATGCGTAGGGGCTTATATCCTAGTGTAAAAAAATGCGTAGGGGCTTATGTCCTCATGTATAAAAATGAGCGTAGGGGCTTATGGTCGTAGGGGCTTATGTCCGTCCCCCGGGAAAACAAGCTGCTTCAACTTTGTTTTGGTCAACATGACAAGTTTTGGATTTTATGACAATAGGCTCATTAGATAGCGCCTTGTAATGCAGATCTATCCATTTTAAAAGTGTATCAGTCAAGATTATAAGGTTGTTCCGTCTCATTCTAAGCCATTTAAATGTCCGTGTGATACAGTATCCATTGGCCGCTTCAAGGAAAGAGAAAGAAACTTTCTTGTGATACAAGAAGTCATGTTACAGACTTACAATACACCATGCTCTTTTCAAATACTGAAATGGAGTTCTTTAAAGTACCAGGGTATAACCATAGCCATGCCGGTTACCAACATTGGGTGAGAATCGCTGAAAAGCATACAATTTCTGAAATTAATAATTAATAGATCAAGTGCCAGGAAGACTGGCCAAGATTTAGATCTGGAACTTCCCTTGAAAAAAATATCAGTTGAAGAAATTCCAGTGGTCCAGTGGAATTCTGGTACAATTTATAATGATTCCAATGAAAAAATTTCAATGGAATTCCAGTGAATCCAACTGGACTGCAATTATTCCACTGAAATTACAGATCTAAGGAGGATTATTTTGATATAAAAAACAGCGGATGGCTAGACGACTTATCAATGCTAAGAGCTATTGCCCCCCCCCTCCCAAAATGTGTTCTATAAATCGAATGTCCTTTAAACTCTAATATGAATTAAAATCAAGCTTAATTTTGGTCATGATAATCATATACATGCATGTATGATGTAGCAGTGCATGTAAAAAAATTGTACATTTTGCATATTAGTTATTACTGACTAAATATTTTTGGCTAAAAACTAAAAACTGTAAATTTGTTTTGACAGATTACTGTACATTGTATGCATATTGTAAACCGTATTTACTTGTAGGATTTAACTAGCGTAAAAATAGTTGTTACTGTGCCAAATCCATGTTTTAAATACATTGACTGATCTTTCAATACATTGGGTTAAATGTTTATATAGACTTATGTAGTAATGATATGGCTTTTATAAAGAACTATGTTATCAGCCTTGCAGTATGATTTTCTACTTTTCTTTCTTCATGTATTGATAAACCTATCAATTGTCCATGCTAGATTTACCCGGTATACTAAAAGTGGCGAATATTTGAAAATTTAGTCCAATTTAAAACTCAAAGTCATAATTATTGACAGGTCTGAGGTCTCACAACGTTGGGGATGTCCCTATATTAAAGATTGCTTTGTTTCAAGTATGTAAAATTATCCTGTATTATTCTGGAGATAGGCTGGATGTGTCATATAGGTTCATCACAGACAGATTATTTAAACAAATGAGTTTTAGTTATCTCCTACAAATGTTGTTGTGTCTGTATCTAATGTAGGTTGTCTGTTTGTCATTTAAAATAAGTTGGTTGAAAGGTTTGCATAATGTACAGTGTCACTTCATGTATAAATACAGAAACCATGCAGAAATGGAGAAAACCAAACTTCTGAAGCTAATAAATAATCAAAATAATGATCACAGTGCGCAGGGTCTGACCCGGTGGCACTGTGGACATTGCATGAACGCTCAGTACTTAACGCTCTCGACTACAGATTGAGTGGTTCAAATCTCTCCCAGGGCTCTTGGTCTTTTAAATGTATTTCAGCGAGTTGTAATCCAAGGTAGTCTTGCATACATTAAAGAGAGCTGTTATTACATACATTGAACACTTAAAGATCTGTTGTTTTATGCATTGATCACTTAAAGAACTGTTGTTTTAGGGTCACCCGTTTTACCGGAATCCACGTAAATTACCGGAATAGACCTGAATCCAGATAAATTACCGGAATAGGCCTATATTTTGTTAATAAACAGTAGTTTTACATAGTTTTTGGTTTAAATCAATCTTATTTAACATAAGCAACATATATGCAAAACTAAAATAAATTATGTTCACGAAAAAAATTTTTATTCGAGATTCAAAATTTGTTCATTTTACGATGTCATTACCATATTGGATCAGAATTAGCGTGTCCGGAATAGACTCGTTTCTCGTTATTTAATGGTAATTGTGTTTAATTTCTTCTATAATTCATTAATATATACTATTATAATATTGTTTCCAAAAGGAAATTAGAATATTGTGTTGAATAATGATTTTATACAAGTTTTAAAATCGCTCATTTCCCGCATTGACCGCGCATATTGAATGAGAATTAAAATAACCGGAATAGGTTTGTATCAAGTTTTTTATTGGTAATTGTGTTTAATTTTTGATATAATTCAATAATATATACTATTATTATATTGTTTCCAAAAGGAAATTAAAATATTGTGGTGAATAATGATTTTATACAAGTTTTAAAATCGATCATTTCCCCGCATTGACCGCGCGTATTGAATGAGAATTAAAATAACCGGAATAGGCTTGTATCACGTTATTTATTGGTAATTGTGTTTAATTTCTGATATAATTCAATAATATATACTATTATTATATTGTTTCCAAAAGGAAATTAAAATATTGTGGTGATTAATGATTTTATACAAGTTTTAAAATCGATCATTTCCCCGCATTGACCGCGCGTATTGAATGAGAATTAAAATAACCGGAATAGGCTTGTATCACGTTATTTATTGGTAATTGTGTTTAATTTCTGATATAATTCAGTAATATATACTATTATTATATTGTTTCCAAAAGGAAATTAAAATATTTTGGTGATTAATGATTTTATACAAGTTTTAAAATCGCTAATTTTCCCGCATGACGTAACCGAAATAGGCTCGTATCACGCTATAAAATGGTAGTTTTGCTTAGTTTCTGCAATAATTCGTTCATATATACTATTAATAAGTTATTTCCAAAAGGCAGGCCCGGATCCAGAAATTTCTGAGTGGGGGGGCACGAGGTATGTACGGGATTCCGGGGGGATTGCTTAATGTGTGTGTGAAAATGCACAGGAAGGGGTTCCATTTGTAGATGTGGGGGAATCCATAGTACTTTTTATGTTATAAGCGTCAACATGTACATTGTGTACGTTCATGCATATTAGTAAGTGTTCACATACAGTATTTGTATATACCAGCTTTCATCCTTTTGGCCATTTGAATATTATAACATAAGTAGGGGGGTCCGGGGGCATACTCCCCCGGGAAAATTTTCAAAGCAATGGATGAATCTAGTGCATTCTAAGCCTATCTGGGAGCCCTGAAATACCTTTTTTTTCTTTATTCTGAGAGTTAACCTTAATGGTTTAGTTATGATTATTTAACAGTCAAAAGGTAATATAATGAGCTAGGGCAAAAATTCTCTTGTAATTGATTTCTGTGATGCAACAGCTACGTATAAATATATACATGTATATTAACATATTCTGCGAGCGAAGCGAGCACGAAAAATGCCCATCTTACAAATACTTTTTCATCTAGAACATAAGAAAAAATACCCATATTATTTAGAGATGCCTGTTCAATAGCTGTTTTACTATTAATTCAAAGCTTTTTAAAAAAAAATCTCAGCCAACTGGGGGGGCACGGGCCCTCGTGCCCACCGCCTGGATCCGTGCCTGAAAGGAAATCATAATATTTTAGTAAAACAAGATTTTGTGCAATTTTTAAAATCGTCCATTTCTCGCTTTAAACGCGCGTACTGAATGAGAATTAACGTAACCGGAATAGACCCGAATCTTGTTTTTTACGGTAATTTTGTTTAGTTTCTGCTATTATTTGATCATATAAGCGATAAATAACTTATTTCTAAATGGAAATTTAAAATATTTCTTAAAACACAGATTTTGTGTAAAGAGTTTCATTCTCGTTCGACCAGCGTGTTTTTCATCCGTAGAGACTTGTGTCATTATCTGGGACTTTGTGCCCAAATGAGGTAAATGACGTTGTCAAGAAAATGACTTTCAAAGTTACGACATCATTTTTTGTGAATTTCAGAATGAGGCAAAAAATGCACAAAAATATTTTATGTTGTATCCTGCCACATGATTGTTGCCTTGTAGCATACTTAATATGGAGTTCTATACTAACACATGAAGCCTATATTTTTGGGTTAAAACTTGGCAAATTACATACAAAAGTGAGGATTTTTGGAATCGGCAGACCACATGGTCATTAACAGTCCTATTTTATTGAAAACCACTGCAATATGAATGTAGTATATTGTAGTGTTATATAGCATATGAAATTACAAATTATTGATCAAGATACACTATTTTGGGGTAAAATCCTTTAAAATATAAACACAAATGGTGATTTTTGGAATCAGTTTACTGTAATGCCATTTATTATGTTATTTGATTGTAAATCAGTATGATGGATACATGTAGTCTGCCTGCATAAGATATGGAAAATCTGATGTCTAAAATGTTGTCAATTTTCAAACATTTTTGGGGCAAAAACATTGTAAAATTAAACAAAAGTGAGGATTTTTGGAATCGATTGACCACATGGTCATTTACAGTTGTATTTTATTGAAAACCACTGCAATATGAGTGTTATGTCTTGTAGTGTTATATAGTATATGAAATTATCAGTTATTGATCAAGATACTATATTTTGGGGTAAAATCCTTCAAAAAACAAACACAAATGGTGATTTTTGGAATCGGTTTACTGTAATGCCATTTATTATGTTATGTTATTATAAATCAGTATGGTGGATACATGTAGTCTGCGTGCATAAGATATGGAAAATCTGATGTCTAAAATGTTGTCCATATTCAGACATTTTTGGGGCAAAAACATTGTAAAATTAAACAAAAGTGAGGATTTTTGGATTCGATTGATCAATTTGACATTTATAATCGTATTATATCTAAAGCAACTGTAATTGATTTGTAGTTATTTTAAGTTTAATATATCAAATAATACATTATCCATTTGGATCACTATATGATATTTTGGGGTGAAATCGTACAAATTATAAACTAAAATGGTGATTTTTGGAATTGGTTTACTACAATGTCATTAATCACATTATTTAGTAATAAAGCACTAAGACAGGCATATGATGTCTTTCCGCTTAAGATATTTATAATCTAGTTTCAAAGTGATACCCGTCCTGAGCTACTTTTGGTGTAAAACAGTCCAAAATATTAACAAAAGTGAGGATTTTTGGAATCAATTTATCACAATGTTATTCATAATCATATTTTATCCAACATAACTGCAATTGGTTTGTAATAACTTGTAGTATTATATATTGTAAGAAATGGATAACTTAAAGCTTTTTTTTGAAGATACCATGTTGTTACAAAATATAAACTTACTTGATGATTAAACTTGATGACCATAAACTGAGCTATTTGATAATTAAACAAGACGAATAGGCACATGTTGTCATTCCGCACAAACAGTAATAATCTATTCTAAAAAGTTTATCATTGTGTGATATTTTAGGGTAAAACATTACAAAATATAAACATAGGTTAAGTAATTTTGAATCAGAAGACCACATCATTATTAATCATAGCATTTAATAATAACTTACTGTGTTAGGTTGGTGGTAACAATTTGCTTAATACATCAAAAGATTTCTGTATTAAGTGAGTAACGTGTGTGAAATGCGATATTTTGGGATAAACCTGGAAAAATGTAAACGAAAAACCTGTTTATTGGAATCTGCTATCTACAATGGTGTTAATAATTTAATTTCGATATAAGGCCTGTAATATCTACATACTGATTGGCATTTACAGCGTCCGAACTTAAGTGACAGACAATCAAAACAATACGACTTTTGTGTGTTAAACTAAGTCAGATAAAAACAAAAAATGAGGAATTTTGGAATCGACAGACCACCAAACCATTAATTATTATGGCTGATTAATAGCAATGTAATGGGTTAGTACTCTCTTATAGTACACTTTTGAATAACATATCAAAATATCAAATATCTTCATGTCGTAGAAATGTTGTATTGAAAAGTCAATATTAGGATGTAAATCCTAACATAATATATTTTTGGAACTGTGCTGCCATTAATGATGTTATGAAATGAATATCAATAATTTCGTAATTAATTAGCCATCAACTGTTATTGTATGCCGGAATTGGTTTATATAAGTAAAAATATTTGAGAAAACCAGACAATGAAGCACATGAAGTTTAACATAAATACGCCACTAAAAATTGCAAGCAAGCCAGAGGTCTACATGTTTGAATCAACGATCCTTTGTATTATATTTACATCTATGTCGCATGACAACCATCTTGACAAAACATTGGTCTACATTGGGCTATTATTAAACCTACCAGTTTGGTGTCAAAACAACCGTCGCTATGGTTACTAGACAAAATTTTGTGAAATCGTTGTTTGTTGCCATGGTTACCATTTTTTAATTCTCAAAAATGTGTCACTGATTTTGTCAAATATTTGTTTAAATATTGCCTGACATTTTTTATGTATTCAAGTGTCTGTTTAGTCATGTTCACTCTCAATTTCTGATGCTATCAAGTGAGGTCATATATTTTTTGATGTGAATGAATTAATGGCGAAAATAATGTAGTTACCACCAAGCAATATTCTTTTCCAACCATAGAAATTTCAATTCCAAATGATAATATTATCTTCAAGAAACATTCTTCTACAATTTACAATAATTCTAACAACATGATTGGTGTCAAAAACAACCGTTGCTATGGTTACCAGACATAATTGTGAAAAAATGGTGTATGTTGCCATGGTAACCATTGTTTCAATCACAAAGTTGTTGCTCTGAATATTTCAAATATATGTTTAACTAATGCCTTACATGTTTAAAGTAGTCAACTGCTGGTTTGTTATTGCTTACCCACACTTTCTGGTGTTATTATGTGAAGTCCAATAGTTGTGTGTTGTGCAAATTAATGGTGAAAATGATAAAGTTGCTACCATACAATACTTCTAATAACTTTTTTAAATTTTGCAATATCTATTCCATTTTTTGTATTGCCCTCAAGAAACACGTGTCTATCTTTTGCAATGTTTTTATTAACTAAATCAGTATTTGAAACAACCGTTGCTATGGTTATTAGAAACAATTGTGTGTTTTTTTATTTGTTGCCATGGATACCATTTTTTCATTAAAAAAAGTGTAATTGAATGTTTTAAAGAATCGATTGAATATTGCCTTACACATTTTGAGTAATCAATTTCTGGTTAAGAACAGTTTCAAGTCTTGAAATGTGGAAATAAAGAGTAGTCTGTTTTACTTAAAACATATTAATTAATGCATGGCAATACGAATGTAGATACATATATCACCAATGTTTTAAGTACAGTTTTGCTTGCAACGTTTGCAATTTATCATTCCTGTTTGTTTTGTTTTCACTCAAAGACACAGTTGTATACACAATTAAATCGAACAAATGTTAATAACTAGTTTTATTTATGCTGATAGCCAACAACACTGAACAAAATTGAATATTTTAGAATTGTCTTGATGTATGTTACCATGGCAACCAAAATAGCCGGATTTAGTTTGATACAAATTTAACCTGATATATGTTTATTTGGATCAGCCATAATAAAACATGTAAAATATGTGTGTGTTATGTACAAGAGACTTGCCCAACTTCCCCAAATTTCATGTTTTTTTTAAAAAAGAGAACATTTTGGTTGTGAGGGTGACATCACGAATCTGGCCGTTTTTCACTTGAAATTGGGAATTTTTAAAAAAAAATTATTTTTGTGTACTCTACACATATCCAGGTATCAGAAACTGTGAATAACTCATTTTCGCCCAGATACTCATTTGGGCCATATTTCTCAGATACAAACACACTTGACTATACACTGATTCATGAGAATGAAGAGTTGGGGCTATAACTAGATTTCTTGACATCTAGCATACTGATAAGTGACCTGTTTATTGGATATTCTGTATGTTAATCACAAATGACACAAATGATATAGACGTAATTAATATGTATTGCGAAGACACGTAACAATTACCTTCAAATAGTATTAGTAATCCATTATGATACAATATGATTTATAATCTGTTAATGAACTGCCATGAGTTATTCCACTAACAAAGATTAAATATACGTCTTAAGCATCACGAGGTCTATAAAATGAGCGATGTCGCAATATGTTTCTATTTTCATGTGTCAAAGTTCGGCTGCGTTACCTTTGATGTATATTTTTCACACAGGTAACTGTTTCACTGATAAAAAATACTTACTTTTTTTGGAAACATTATTTTTTTGTACAAGGTCTATATGCAGGGGAATCGACGAACCGGTCACTAGTGTGCATTTTATTTTCCCTAATGTACAATACAGTAATACAATACAGTATACTTATTAATCATCTAGAATGTAATGCTGTGGTTTAAAAAACATTAAATTTTATACATACGAGTGTCTCGCAATAACCACTGAGCTACGGAGTCATGTAGAAAATATAAAATTTAGGAAGTTATTTTTTTTAATTTTACTCAATATCAAATGGCAATGATACAGTTACCTGTGGTTTTCTCACACAGTTTCCTTTAATCCACCGACGTAAGTCGGCAACGTCTGATATTTAGCCGACAACATTCTGTGATGTACCCAGCGTCGGCGACATCTAAAGTTACAAAGTGATGCCGCGCGTCTCTTAGATCGGAAAACACAGCAAGGACAAGGTGTTAAATAGATTGGTTATTTCTACAACTGCATATCTTCAACACGATCACGCATTTTAACAATATAAATAGTTCACCATTTCGCTCGTACATTCCGTAGATGTATACAAATAAAGACCGA
This sequence comes from Spisula subtruncata, assembly GCA_963678985.1. Lineage (NCBI taxonomy): Eukaryota > Metazoa > Mollusca > Bivalvia > Venerida > Mactridae > Spisula > Spisula subtruncata. Next base: position 12,030,687 of record OY787662.1, on the reverse strand, counting down.
TGTTGGTTATTGTTGCATAAAAAAGTTTTCGGGCGACAAGTAGACATTTTTCTCTCAAAGAAATTTTGATCACCAAGAAATGAAATAAACATGGCCTAATAGTTGTTCCTGTACTGCAAGATATTCTCCCAACACACATGATTGACGGTCGACCACACCTTCATTGTGACACCCGACAAAATTTTGGAACCGCCGTGAAACATTTAGTAACAAGGACTGCTGTGGCACGTGCGTACTGTTGAAGTTTGTCCAGTGTTACGATATCAGTGTTGAAATATTAGTGACCTATTCAATGTTGGATTTAAATGCCGTATGATGTTCGTATTTCAAGGTTATTGAAATCGCGGGGTGCAATACTTTTTTGATCCACCGGAGGCATATTTTCATTCGCTTCTAAATTCTTTTAGTTTCCGTTTAGAAATAGCTTATCTATGATACATTTGATTGAATGCTTATAAATTATTAACATACAAAAGATTTATTTAACAACAAAATTTGAAAATACGAGCCTATGTCCGCACGTTTGATCAAATTGTAATGCACTACCCGAAATTGCCATTTTTTCAATCGCATATAAACTCTTTTTCTCTCAAGATATTACTGTTTCCTTTCGGAAATGACTTGCCTTTGATACGTGTAATTCAATAATAATGTATAAGATACAAAATATTGACTTTAAAACAAATACGATCCTATCCCGAATGGCAATTTTTTGCATATAAAATCCTTTTTTCACAACATATTTATATTTCCTTTAGGAAATAGTTTACTTACAATACATATGGTTATAGTAAGTGGATTCCGGTTATGTTAAGTCTCATTCAAATCACCCGTTCAAAGCAGAAAACGAACGATTTTAAAACTCGTAATACAGGGGCGTAGCTAGGACCTTAGCAATGTGTAGGCCCGTAGGTAAAGATGAAAGAAGTAGGGGGGCCGGGGGCATGCTCCCCTGGATTTTTTTATTCCATGAAAGGTACTGGTGCGTTTTGACGTATATGTAGGAGATAAAATTTCAAGTTAAACTTATAAAATCTATATATATTATTTTTTCTCGAAATGATGTGTAGGCCCAGGCCTAATGGCCTAGCGGCAGCTACGCTACTGTAATATATCACTTTTACGCAACATATTAAATTTTCCTTTTGAATATGAATTACTTATGGTATATATGATTGATTTGGTTAAAAAACAATACATTTCTGCTGTTTATAAACGAAATATATGTCTACTCCGGTTATAGAAAGTGGATTCCGGTTATGTTAATTCTCATTCAAATCGCGCGTTGAAAGCAGAAAACGACCGATTTTAAAACTCGTATTATATCACTTTTACACAACATATTAAATTTTCCTTTTGAATATGATTTACTTATGGTATATATGATTGATTGAAACCAAAAAAAATACAATTCTACTGTTTATTAACGAAATATAGGCCTATTCCGGTTATAGTAAGTGGATTCCGGTTACGTTAATTCTCTGTCAATACGCGCGGTTAGAGCGAGAAATGCCCGTTTTTAAAACTCATGTAAAATCAGTTTTCATTGAAATATTTTAATTTCTTTTTAAGAAACAACTTATTTTTCGTATCCATGATTGAATTATACCAGAAACTTAACAAAATTATGTTTTATTAACGAGATACACGTCTATTTCGGTCAAGTAAATTCTGCATAGATAGCGTAATGACGAACGGACGCCGGCCAATTTTAAAATTTCAATAACATTTTTTTTCAAAATATATTTTATTTTATTTTTGCATATACGTTGCTTATGTTAAATAAGATTGATTTAAACCAAAAACTATGCAAAACTACTGTTTATTAACGAAATATAGGCCTATTCCGGTAATTTATCTGGATTCCGGTCTATTCCGGTAATTTACGTGGATTCCGGTAAAACGGGTGACCGTTGTTTTATACATTGAACACTTATTAAAGAGTTATTGTTTTATACATTGAACACTTAAAGAGCTGTTGTTTTATACATTGATCACTTAAAGAACTGTTATTGTTTTATACATTGCACACTTAAAGAGGAGTTGTTTTATACATTGAACACTAAGAACTGTTGTTTTATTATACATTGATCACTTAAAGAGCTGTTGTTTTATACATTGGACACCTAGATCTGTTGTTTTATACATTGATCACTTAAAGAGCTGTTGTTTTATATATTGAACACTAAGATCTGTTGTTTTATACATTGAACACTTATAGATTTTATACATTGAGCGAGAGCTGCACTTGTTTTATACTTTGAGTGAGAGCTGTACTTGCTTTGTGCATTGAGCGAGAGCTGGACTTGTTTTATACATTGAGCGAGAGCTGGACTTGTTTTTGTACATTGAGCACATGCTGGACTTGTTTTATACATTGAGCAAGAGCTGGACTAAAAGTCACTTGTTTTATAAGAGAGCTGGACTTGTTATATACATTGATTGAGAACTGCATTGTTTTATACATTGAGCGAGAGCTGTTGTTTAAATATTTCAATCCAATAATTTAGTCTGAAATAGAAGGTTCTTAAATTTCATGAGGGATAGCTCAAATATACTCATAAATATTTTTTTAAACTAAACATTATTTAACATTCATGTCACATTGTGTAACTGTTTATGTCAACTATCGAGTTTCAAGTACATTTATTTAAGTTACACTGACTGTTTTCTGATTGTCAATACCAGAGTTGTCTATGAAGATAAGTATTCAAGTAAATGTCAAATAGTTTATTGGTTTTCCATTTAAAAAAAAAAATCTTGTTTTAAATAGGCCATCTCTTTTCAAATTATGATTTAAAGTGAAGAATAAACAGAGATTTCAAGGTGGTCTGATAAAGTTTGATTGTGCGATATATGACCATTAATTATAGAAAATCAATGTTATACACTTATGTTGGATGGATAAATACGGGCGACTAAGTCACTATATATTACTAGATATAATTAGTTTGTTTGGCTGGTAAGCCCGATGTATGTACTATGTGTTTTCAATTGGAATTAAGAGTTGAAAATGTTGTTAGTGTAGCTATGCAGTATAATGGCGGCATTATGCTACATTGTTTTTGACTCTCAATTTCAGAACCGTGCATCAAATCCAAGATAAAATCTGTCAAAAATTGCTCCACTTTGAATCAGTTGCTGATATGTCCTATAATATTTCTTGGAAAGACAAGTTATTTTTGCCTTATACTGGCATATATATTTTAAAGAAATCAGTGAATAAACAATAGTTTTGGCAGGGGTATGGAAATCCTCAAATTTTTCACTTGCCCTCGTGCAAGTTGGACTGAAAAATCCAGAATTGTTCTACTGCCCAGGGACACTTTATATTATTTCTCATGATCATTTTACACTTGCCCATGGGCTAGCTGGATGGTAAATTCCACTTGCCCGCAAGGCCAAAAAGCCCAAGTCAACAAGTTGGACACAGGAATTCCGCACCCCTGCCATTGGGCTAGTATAGGATAGAACACGAGTAAGTGTTGGGTATGAAAACTAAATCGAGTTTGCGAGATTTTATGTTTTCATACCCAACACTTACGAGAGATCTATCTGTCTTAGACCACAGCTAAAAATGTTAGTTTCTCAGATACAATTTGCCAACAATCAACTACTTAATACTATGATTAATACTTAGTAAACACAATATCCCCAAATCGTTTACATTAGCCATTCATAAAATAAAATCAAGGAATGTTTGGTGCACGGGTATTTTGTGTTTTTGTTGGTAACATTCCATTGGTCAGCTTTCTTTCTGTATCGTACATATTTTACATATCTTTTTTAAAGCAAGTGTACATGCATGTGCTTTTAAAAACAAGTAGTGGAATTTGATTTACTTGATGAAACTACTACATCGATGGCTTAGAATAAGAAGGTCGTAACTACTACTTACGCCCTGATAAGACCCATGCATATTTGAAATCTGCTTCACAATGTGCTTCTTATGAGCCTATTTTCATGAAAATCTAAAATTGTCATGTTGACCAAAATGAAGTTTTAAAAACTTGTTTTCCTATAGTTAAAGAGTAAATTACAGACAGTTTTCTCTTGCATGCATGCTGTTTTCGATTTTGTAGTTACGACTTTCTCATTCTAAGCCATCGTCATGTAGTATGTTTTTGGAGTTTGAGGACGTAACCGCGGTTACGCAAATCAAGCTTCCCATCCTGAGACCTTTTAGTCAAATATCTGAATGAAAATCAAAGGTTTAAGGACGTGCAACCGCATTCAGAACATCGTCTGCCGAAAAATACCAGAAAGCAACATTCTTGGACATGTTCAGCATACGAGCAATATGCACAATGACGCAATTCTAAGATATTACCAGGACTACATTTTCATCATTTAAATATACAGGGTATCTGTCTATATGAAAACAATTTTGACGAACAAGCAATAATGGCACTCAGTGGGCATAGAAGCACTGCTGTGTATTATTATAAACAACCGTTAGAGGCACTGCAGTGTAACTTATCATCCAAACTACAAACGCCATCGAAGACGCCTCCATCGCCCCAGTCTACAGCTGGACTAGTCGTCTCGGCAACGGTTATCAAGGCCGAGTCTGCTGGCTTGCCAGACTCAAATGCTATTGCGATAGAAGTACCTGACTGTATATCTGCTATTATTGGTTTTCAAAGGCAGCAGATTACACTGTAAAATCACCAGTCAAAACATTTGTGTAAGCAGCAGTAAACTGTAAAAATGTTATTTCACTGAAAGTTTTTTTTTTCATTTTTGGAATACCGATATTGTAAAAGAGCAGAAAACTCTTATGTTATAACTGAATAGTTCATTAATTAACAGTGATTTAATATTTTTTTAGATATACTTAACTGCTTAAATAGTATTTAAGTGCATGTATATGTTTTATAATCGATACTATTGTAATTCTTACTGCTTCAGCAATAGATTATTCTGTATTTTAATGATGCTTTACTCTAGTTACACAAAATATAAATATAAAGTAACAATTTTAAGTCATTGAAAACGCCGCTTCATCCTCTTTAAACTCTATGTTTGGTGTTTGTATTGGATATATGCATGTATAGTGATTGTTTATGCTTAACTTCACTGTTACAATCACACTTGTCGATGGATTGTGTTTACATTTAAGCTATAAATTCCTGACTTGATGGATTATTTTGCTTGGCCTAAATAGTATTGGATAAATCAATGTAAGTTTATATACAACACTTTTTCTATATACCACAGAAAAGTGTTGTATAAAATTTTTTATGGGATTTATTCAACACTTTTTCTGCTCGTTGATTGGTCAGTTACAGTAAGCTGTGGTCTAATTTATGTTGATCAATATCTGCTTGGATTTGATGCATTTATAGTGATGTTAAAGTCACAATTATAGTAATGCTAATCTGTCCGTTTGAAATTCTTGATGTTCAATGTCCTGTAATCAATTAATTCTTGATCAACATTGTCTATTGTATAACTCTAACGCGGTATTGGAACCTGTGCCACTTAAAGTAAACAGGCAGATCAGGTACAACAACATATAAGGATATTGGAAAAGGGATTATCTTTTTCAATGTGTATAGCTTGGCTATTGTGACTTGAACCTGACCTTTATGCAAGAATATATTACAAGATTTTTGCTTTGAGTACATCAATTTCCGCAAGCAAATCGTGCAATATCGGTATTTCAGATTTGTGTTTGTATTACATCTTGAACGTCTTCGTGATACTCCCCGATTATGAAAACGTACACTCGGTGTTGTAAACGTAGACAATATATCGACTGTTAAATCATGCTAATCAATAGGTCAGGCTCATCTCAATGTGGCCAAGCTTTACCGTCATTTTAATTTACTTGGTGAATAGAAGTGAGCAGGTAAAATACACTTCCGCTCTCCCTAAATCGATGTAATGGTCAGTGATTTCTGTTTATATTGACATTGCAGAATATCGCGTTAGACTTATACCACAATGAAATGTTATTGAGCTGTAAAATTCTCAATGTTATCAATTCATATAAATTTATATTTTTAATAAGTCGTTGATTAAAAGAATATTGAATATAATTACTATTACAAAATTATCCAAATAATGTCAAACATAAATTCTTTATGAAAAAAAAAGTTTAATTAAAATTGAGGGGAAATAATTTTGACCCCACCTAGGGTATAGATAGTTGACATGGTTGTGGTTGTGTCCTTTAATTACATTGTACCTCATACAATTATGATCTTTGATTAGTTGAGTAACGTATGACTTCCTACCTGACACAAATATTTTTACAAATATTAAACTGTTTTGATTATATAAAGTAATGTTTTGATTAAGATGTTTGACATTCTTGAATGTTTGAACGTGATTCGTGATAACAGCATTCCATTACGGTACATTACACGTAGTGTGTTGGTACATTACACGTAGTGTGTTGGTACATTACACGTAGTATGTGGTATACACGCTGTAGTAACCTTGGGACTGTCCACTCACAGTACTGTTACTGAACATACATTCCTTTCATGGATGCCCTACTACTGATTCTGACCTTGAGTGTGACATTTTTGACATAGTTATAATTTTCTGTCCCTAGACAGTAATTTCCAGTTATTTTGTCTGAAAGGAAGTTAAATATAACTAGCATGAATTAAGTTTATTTGCAATGATTTAATATCTATACGCAATTATAATCATGGGCAACTGCTTGCTCTTCATTATGTTTACAAAGTTCTTAAAAAGACATTTGTCCTGAGAACACCACAATCCTGCACTGGAATGGGAATTGACTCAACCTCTACTTTAATTTGTAGTCTTTTCATTGTGACCAGTATGTATAATAAAACATATGCATGCATGCACACTTCACTTACAGTCAACTCACAGCAAGCACCAAAGATAATCATTTTGAAAGTGTTGAGTGATCTCCCTTGTTTGTTCACTCTGATGGCACTTTTTTGGCTAGGTAAAACTAAGCTTGGTTGCACTTTACATACAGGTAGTTAGTTGGTTAAATGATTAGTGACTAAGTTTTTTTGGCGTAAAATTATGGGAACGTTTAAAAATTTTGAAAAATAAATCAGTTTTAGCTGCTGCAGTGTACATTTCTGACTTGATTTTTGATGAGTAAAGTATATCGATTGAATCCCTTATCTATGTCAAGTACTATTACTCAAGTTCATATAAGTATATCAGGTAGAATCGATAAAGGTTTCTTAAAATTAAACCTCCACAGGTATATAAAGTAAATTTGACTATAAGTATGTTTTATGTTTGACAGTATAAACGTTGGGTGTGGTTTGCAGATTAGTGTCTTTATTGAATTAAATTTCTATAAACATGCATTATGGTTGTATAAAACTATAAATTCAATGCAAAAAATAGGGGTATGATCATGAATTTCTTCATTGTTTGCTAGTTTTCTTAAATAATCTCAAATTTTAAAAGTTCACGGCTGTCATGTCTAAAACTGGGTGTGTTTAAAAGTTTGGGTATAGCTAGCCTACTGTCCTGATATAACCCAGGTTTATCAAAGGTCAACTCTGCCCTGATTTCAATGATTTGTAGGTCAATATTGTTCCATGATTTCAGCTTTGTGTCAGTGTACCTATTGGTATGGATGTTAAATTTATAAAACAACATGACTATGTAAACTGTTAAGTGCGCCATTTCCCATACCATGGGGATATTAAAGAATATGTCCGACCACGGTAAAACTTGAAATTAGTATGCAAGATGATAATTTAAATCAAACAATATTAAACAAAACAAAAAATGCAGTGGTGAAAACACTCTATGCAAATTCATACCAACTTACCTGATTTCATACAATCTACAAGATTAGTATGCTAGATATTTCAATATTAATTACTTCCTAAAATATCTAAACATCCTGTACATCGAATTCATGAATTACTCATGATTGATCCTTAAATAGTCTCTCTGAAATAGGCGAGAAATAATTGTTTATGAAATTCATCACTTACTTTTCATTGTATGATCAAGAACTGTTCATGAACTCTGAAGTGTTCAACAATAATTCATAAACTGTTCATGATCACGTTTTAAGAACAGTTTATGTTCTAAAGTTCATGAACCAAGTTCAAGAACTTATCAATACCTGTTCATGAACAGTTCCTGATTGGTTTGAAGTGTTCATGAAATCATGAACACCATTTGGCAGAGACTGTCGATGGACATATTTCTAGTTTCCATATTAAATCTGTGTGCACAGCATTGTTCTCTGAACACTACACAAACGTTAGGTTGCATTTCCGAGTGATAGTTATAAGCTTCATATTTATAACTGACCAGTATTACGTTCAGTGATGTATACGTTATTGTCACCTCATCCATGTAAATGTGTTCATGAAGATTAACGAGAGATTGGTAGTACCAGTCTCAGATGAAAATTTTACTATAATATCTGTATTTAAATATTCTTAATACTTTCTCCATATAATTGAGGTACACTTTACAGTTCTATTTACAGTATTTACTATGATTGCATTGATCCTGAAGTAGATTTTGCTTATCACCAATTGTAACTGGCTATATATGGAACAAAAGCAAACAGCTTTTTGCAATAAACATCCAGTATCAAATGATCATCAGTTTAATCAGATTTATGCACCAGTCAGTTGCATCAACAGCACCCCCACCCAGGATCCGTGCGGGATAGCCGGGGAAATGGCTATGTTTTTGCCTTTCAGCTTCCCCCGCACTGCCTGGAAATGAACCAATACCCCGAGGACAATATTTAGTTGTCAGGGGGCTGGAGAAATACCGGAGATATTACCATCAGCTGTCCTCTGCAGGGCTGTGGAGAGCGGGGATTTTTACATTCCAAAAGTAAAAATCCTGGCCGGGTCCATCCCCTGCGAAACAGACCATGGCTGACTATGGTCAACCTATGGTTGTATGACCTAAGGTTGACCATGTTTAACAAAATAACAAATTGCCGACCATGGTCTGAGTGACAATTAGTATTCTATTTAGCCACATTACTCAAACTGGCTTCAAGGTCATTGACTCTGAATTGAGATTTTGTTTAACTTGATGGATTATTGTCCTAATCTTTGATACATGTAAACTATAATATATGCAGTGTAGACAATTGATAAGCAGCACCTTATGTTGAACAATCTAGGCCAAATTGACATTACGCCATAGCAGAGATCGCTCCTCCTGGTTGTTTGTCTAAGGCTGCTTGGCGAAGGTTTTCAAGTTAATCCATTGGACAGCATGATTATTATTATTTAATTCACTGTTAAATTTGATTAAAAAGGTATTGATTGACGACTGGCGAAATGTTAATTTGTGACTGGGTCATCTGGAACAAAATGTAGGTCACTTGGTGAACAACTGGATACCCACCATACCTGTTACCCTCATTAGCACTGACTATATCTATATCAGTACAACATCTAATCTTTATGTGATCTTGCCAATATTAGTCTCTGTAAAATATAGGCCAATATTTTTTTGTTAAAGACTGGCTCACATACATATGGTGTTAAAACCTTCTTCTAAACCTTGTGAACATCTAACTCGGTGGAGTTATTTGCAGAAATCTTCTAGTCATGATATCTAATAATTGAGCTATATTGTAGGGCTTCTTTTATGCCAAACGATTGTTTGTAGGACTTGCCTAAAATCTAAATCTCTGAATGCATTTTGTTATTAACTGCATAGTATATATTAGGTTTAAAAATCTGCTTCAATTCTTCAAATCTAATAGACCTTTTGATATAAAGTTGCATACATTTTCAGTACCAAGTTTTATTCATCAAATTTCAATAAAATTCAATGAGATTATTCTAATCTCAAATAATGTATAAATGGTGACATGATTCATCGATGTACATTGGCAAATATAGATCAGAAATTTTCAATTAAATCTACCCCGTTTTTTTGTGGTTGTTTTTACTTACATTTAGATAAGCTGAGTAAAATTGCTGGTCCCCGGCTTGACAAATCATTCATAGGTTGCAAAGGATTGTGGGAAACTGTTCAAATTTTCACATTTTTGTGGTCAGAATTTTATTTATTAAAGCTGGGAAAGTTTTCATGAATTGATAATATTCTGGCTGCATGGTTTGTCACACAAAGTAAATTAGTTTTAAAATTGTTTACCCGTGTGTGCTCTGTAAGAATGGGAGCTGTATATATTATATAATATGCTTGATTAATCTGTCTTATATATGCGAGTACTCTTTAGCAAAAAAGGTAAAGTTTGCTTATTATAGTGTCACCCCTATTGAAAGGGCCAGTCTATTCTGACTTAATTTTATGAGACACTTATCTTTCATGCTTAACAGTACAGTACCTTCCCGAATCCCTTCTAAGAAACGGCGGTCGCCTGGCAGAGATTGGTCTATGGTAACCATTAAATTTAACTAAACAGTCTTATCAGTACCAACCTGGCTTCCGCTGAGATTTGAACCTTTCGAACCTTCCTAGTCAGACGCCCTAACCACTCAGCAATGGTCGTGGTATTGTGGCTTAAATTTACAACATCCAATGCCCAATATCGATTTTTTGCCGCAATGAAGCAAAAAATGCAAAAGGCCCAAATATGACTTTAATACTGGTATATCTAATTAAAATAAACTTTGTTGTATCTTTGTGTTTTTGCAATTTTACATTGTTGTAGCTAAAAAGCGATAATACGACACAAAAATGTACTGTATTTTCACATTTCATCTGTAACTGTTTTACATGTTGTACTGTAAATTAATAAGCTCATGGAGTGTAAACATAGTATTTGTCAGTATGTCTATCAACAGGTGACAAAATCTACATTGTTGATTGACACTCATATGTACATGAGAGTGCATGAATTGTATTGCAACCATTGAAGCTGTTTCATATTTGTATGAGTATTTGTTTTTATCAAACCAACTAAATAGGTTTAGTAGGTTTTATACTGCCAATTCAATAAGTAAACCTAATGAGGGAACTATCCCATTCAAAAGAATAGCAGGGACTACCGTTTTCTCAGGTATACCCAGTGAAACCTAGATGAAGTTAGTTTACCTAATGGACAAGCTCATGTTTATAAACTGTTATCAATTAACTTTGAAAAGACTGTACAGGAGTCACAGCTTTTAGGTGGATGGATTGGCTTGTTGCTTTCTGGACACTAATGTGAAAGGCTTTACAGATTCAAATAAACTTTAGTACTAACATGTACATCATGACATCATACATGTAAGGCCAATCTTAAAATAATGCTTGCTTGCAGTACCCAACTTACTATTATGTACTAATCATTATTATGAACTTAGAACTTCCAAATTCGCTTGACAAAGGTTGGGTGCTTGTATATCAATATCAATGCTGGATCGTCGCAATAATGTCTTACTGAATAGCCTTTGCAACTGCCTTATTCCATTATAGTTACTTACAAAATGTATGTTTGCAAACGCCTAAAATTGAGTAGGCCTACCATTGCTTCATTGAGATCCTTTAAAAAACTTAATGAATTCTCCCTTTGTGCCTCATATAAATTATTATTAAGATCCTGTTTCCACAATCTCACAATATATGACTGACATACTGTAGGGGGGTTGATGACCACAATATATGACTGACATACTGTAGGGGGGTTGATGACCACAATATATGACTGACATACTGTGTGGGGGTTGATGACCACAATATATGACTGACATACTGTAGGGGGGTTGATGACCACAATATATGACTGACATACTGTGTGGGGGTTGATGACCACAATATATGACTGACATACTGTAGGGGGGTTGATGACCACAATATATGACTGACATACTGTGTGGGGGTTGATGACCACAATATATGACTGACATACTGTGTGGGGGTTGATGGGGGCTCAGTTCCAAAAAAAGGTAATATTAAGGATCAGACTCAGAGACCAGGGATGTCCCTGTCAATGCAGGTTTTCTGCGTCCCTGACGCAACTTTGTGGCTCGGGATCCTCATTCCTGCATTACTGTGCATCCTTGGGACCACCAAAAGGATCACTCAAATAGACATTTTCGTTTCAGCCAGAACATTTGTTTTTGTGCTATTCATTGCACTAAGTCTTGTGGAGCATTGAGCAATCTGAATTTGTTGTTTTATTTATTTATAAATTTGAAACACACTGTAATAATGAACTTGAAATGCATACCGTTTATGAAGGGACTCTCAAAATTTCTCAGGGACTCCCTAAATATAAACCTTAAGGGTCCTGGGACCCTCCTATGAAACTTCCTAGGGAAAACCCTGAGAGACCTGTGGTAATCACAAAGAATCTTAAGGGAAAACTTAAATATGGGTTAGGTTTCTTGCAAATTACAAAGTGCAGTTCAATTTTTTATCTTATAAATGTCAAAATACTAAAGTTGTCCCTTAATTATGTGCTTTATGAATACCGGCCCTGTTGAGTTTTGAGTCATTTGCCTGATACCAAAAGTGCATTTGTTCAATGCATAATCCATGTTATCTTTATAAGATAAATGATTAATAGTATTGACATATTGATATTGAATATATAGCGTGTGTTAAAAATACAGCAAACCTTAAGTTTTATCAAATTACTTACAAATATTTTCCTAGTGCAGTAAATGATAAGGTGAAAGGTAACATAAATAATGCTGTACATGCCTGTCAAAGTATACACACTATACATATGATTCTTTAAGGGCATTGATATCATATTTAAAACTATTTTTGTTGATAAAACACATTTACCAGAAAAAAGATACATGTGTGTAGTTTATCTAATACGCAGTCACTGACATACAGTTGTACTGCATGGTATAATTGTAATTTGTATCTACCTTGATTTATATTTCTCTATGGAAAGAGAATCTTCTGTCAATCAGTGGATTTCGTCATTTATGTTTTCATGAAATAAATAATGTTTCGGGGGGGGGGGGGGGGGAAACAAAATTCTTCTTTATTTCCTGGTTTATTTAAAAGTATTTTATCAAAATCGGACTACAAATAAGCATGTTACAGCCGTATTTAGACACCCTATAAGCATTAAGCCACCAATTAGACATTCCCAAAAGATCGTTAGTTGACTTTTAGGATTTCTCCATTCACATTCCGTGAAAGATATATTATTCCGCTACAATGTTAGATTATGTATGATGTACAAATCTGATATTAGCTGTTTGTTCTGTTCATTATTGTTTTGTTGTCTTTTTCAGAACTTGTGATTACACGACCTCCAAAGAATACCACTATTTTAGAGAACCAACGATTACTGATGCACTGTGAAGCGGGTGGAATTACTAAAAGCCGGATACGCATCACATGGTACCATGATGACCATGAGATGCCATCTTCAGGCACAAATTACCGAATACGCTCAACGGGAACTCTACGATTCAGAGAGGTGAAGGTCACGGACCGCGGTGTATATTATTGTAAAGTTGAAAGTGGAAAAGAAACATTATCCTCAGACCCTGCACATCTTGTTGTACAAGGTTTGTATATTTTGTTTTCCCAAACCGACCATTCTGCTATAGTCAGTTGTATCCAACCCAGGGGTTGTAAAACATAAGTCCTGTAACTGCAAAATGTCAATGTGTTTACTTTGATAGACATGAGGGAGCATCCCGCTTTATCTGTCTGGATATTTAACACTGGTTAAATTTCAATTGAACTTAACATGAATTGAGCTGGTACCCAGAAAATATGATTATTTAATCAAGTGATTATTGACCATTGTGCTATAATAAAGATTACCTGGAATGTAAATTCCCTGAAATAGCGTCCCATCGAAATGGTCATTTTTACCAAAAACCACAAACTTTTGTCCCATCAATTTTAAGGATTTTACAGTAATCGGGGTACTCTGATACTCAGATAGTCCAAGTGTGATTGTGTAGGTGAAATGTCAACTTCAATCAACAACAAACCAGTCTGATTCCATCAAAGTAATCATTGTCTGCTTGTAGACTGGTTCACATATAATGATGTTCAGGTACTTTGCTTATGCCAATAACCAACATAAAATACACTGTACCAGTCCGAAAAATCCATTATCACCTTGCGCAACCAGTCTGCAGTCATGCAGCAAACGTTCCACTGATGGCATAATTGCATTAACATGTGAATAGATTGCTACCATGTAACTGTGATTGTGTTTCTGTAATTATTATATATAATTAATGTTGTCCATCCGAGCAATGAGGAAGTAATGAGCATTTGGTTTGTTTCTCATAATAAAATTATCTATGTAATTGTTATGCTTTGTCTGTAGAAAATTCAGCCGCAATTAGCATTTGCCTAACCTGACTGGTTTACCATGGACAAGATATGGTCTTAGATTTTTGTTAGTTCAGCAAAAAACAAATTACAATGTACTAGCTCCAAAGAGGAGTGCTGGCCAATGCGACTGATCTGCATTCCAATGTTACATCCAGTTTTTAATTGGCTACTCCCATATTTAATAATACACAGACAGGTCATTTGTCAATCTGTCGTGGGGAAAACCCAATGAGCATGCGCTTTGGACTGTTTCAGTCAAACAAACAAAAACAAACTTACATTTAGTGACGATAGATGGCTCGCACATACATGCTTTGCCCTTTCAGTTTTTGCCAGATTTCCCAGTAGGGCAGAGCAGTAGAGGAACTGTGTATAAGCTAGCTCTATAGGATGTGGGGCTAATGTCTGGTCACAGGTTTGCACTAATTGCTACATGACTCAATAATAGTCCCCTACTGGTTTTAGACCGAAGAAGACCTTAGATCTGCCCTCAGTCTGTCCGTCAGTCAGTCGAACGTCCATCCGTCTGTCAAGAAATCTAGCTTGGTATATGGAACTTGGTATGTGGATAGGGACTAATACGGATATCATGCATCTCCTTTTTATATTAGGACAAAACTTGTAGTTTAATGCACACGGTGGGGAATCACGTGGTTTCGATGGTAGGAGCCACCACAAAAATGGCGGCCAAATAGCGTCGACTTAACCCATATTTTGAGGTAAATATATAAAATCGAGACTCGTTTATTTATGGACACCCCGGCCAGCACGCAATGGCTTCTCCACTTAATCTTTTGGTACCTTACTTTCCACGATTGACCCCGTAGTTTCTTCAAACACTTCGATATTGTTCCGTAAATAACAAAACACTAGCGGGGTAGACCTCACGATAATGACGATTTTGACAAAATTATGACCATAATTTTTATTATCTCCTTTATATCATCCGTATTTCATGCGATTACAATTTGCGAACATTTCGCCAAGATTTTCCAACAAAATTACAACCAGAATATCATATATTTTGGTTTTCTGAAAAATAAAACAGTCAATTTGCATGAAAGATAGGATCCACGCTAAGGGTAGGATGCACGATTAAAGCTGGGCAGTGCACATTCATCAGTGCGGTCGGCAGTTTTCTACGGTTCTATCGATCGAAATATGCAGAACGGGCACACAGTGTTCATTTATACAAGTCAGGAAGCTATAAGTTCAGTATATACGGTCCAGGTACAAGAGCATGTATGCAATTAGTATGCTTACTTGCATATTTTGTTTATAATTGAATTTTATAAGCTCACACAACACAGTTGTAGGGTGTATACTGTCTGTCCTTCAGTCAGTTTGTTTGAAAGACGAATTCTAGTGAACACAACTCGACCTACAGTAACTGTTGTTGCTGGAGTTTCCTAAAACTTTCTCTTATGAACAACCTTGACATTTAGAAATAATAAGTGATGGATTGATTTTGCAAATACAAATGTAATGTGGTCCTTTGTCGACGGGGTATGATAGTCTGACAGCTATTTTTTAAACAAATAATGTTGATGCATAAACAATACACGTAATTCGTGTATGTGTGTCGATCAATGTGTTGAAGAAATATGTTTCTAATGATAGTACTGTTTGGTGTTAATAAGCCCGTGTGAAATAGCTTGACTCTCCAGTTTATCGTATATAAATTGGTTAATATATTTAAAAAAAAAAAAAAAAAAAAAAAAAAAAAAAAAGTATTAGTGATTTCTCATTCATGCCAATTGATGTAGTTAATAATCAAATTGACCGATTGTGTAAAGAAACATTTTGGATTCATAAATTACAAACACTACATCCAAACGGACTGAATTCGAAAGCATTATTTAATGTATAATCAGTGAATTTTATGTTCAATACTATACGTTTATTCCTATCAATGTTTTTTTATATATATACTTCTATAGGAATTCATGTATTCTGATCCGTATATTATTGAACTCGAACTTTATTGATTTGTTACATTGTTTGTTTTTCCCGCAATTGTGCGACGTCATGTTACGTTAACGTCATGACGTCACATCCGTTGTATTGTTATTCTGAAGAAGGCCTCGGCCGAAACGTTACTATAATAATAATAATTCTACAGAATACGTGTTGTTGTTGAAAAAATTCCCAATTATTATATATTTTAACACATATTGTCTAATATTCTATGTAATAGGTCATCACGTTGATTTTTTCTTTCACTTCTTCCAGAGCGATGCGTTGAAAAAGTCGCACCTTAGCTTAAAGTCCCACAAAGTTTCAGAAACAGCAATATTTTACAACCTAATAAGACCATGAAAATTGATAGGTTATATATCTCCCTAAATGGCATAGAATCTACATACATATTTGATCTATTTTTACTTTCATCCTTAGAATAATCATCTCCGCAAGTCGCCAATTTAGGAGTTTGTGTGGTGAACAAAATGTCCCGTTGTTTACAATCTGAAATCGACAAGTCGTTCCGAGGACAGTTCGTAAAGTTCCATTATAAATCGAGGACGCATATATTGATGACCAATTTATGCGAGTATATACGTGTAACTAAAAGCAAAATACCGGTATCCTCCTGTACCGATAATCGCCAGTATCCTAATGCACTATATTGTATGATTCCCGAATCCGAAATCCTCTCTAGTCCGAAATTTTTGGGCAGTCCGGAGGGGGTTCGGATTAGGGAGTTTCTACTGTATACTATTTCACGGGGGAATTGAAGGCTAAGTTGTTCCCATTAGGTTATAATATATGTACAGTATGAATACATTGAGACAGAATTAAAGTGTAGATAAATAATGCTTTAGACCTGCCGTCCACTTAGACCCCGATGCTATGCGGAAGGGATGCCGATTACAGACTGCTCGTTTCGGAAAACCTTCGGGATCATTTATTAATAAAAATTGGCGGAGCTTTGTCATCGTGGTTGCTCGGCAAGTATTCGCGGATCGGTATACAAATTGAATTATTGTGGTATACACGCAGTAAGCATGCTGAAGCCTATCCGAAATAGCCGAATGGTAGATCCGATCGTAAGGAAAGCCGGGTTGTGGTTAGACCTGCCGTCCACTATACTCGATGCTACCCGGAGGGGTTGCCGGGTAGAATGAGCTCGTTTCGGGAACCCTTCGGGATCATGCATCAATAAAAATACGCGGAGCCGTGACATCGTGCTTGTTCGGGAAGTACGGTATTCGCAGTTCGGGGTAAGAATGGTTGCTGTATACATGTACACGCAGTATAAATGCCGAAGCCTATCCAAAGTAGCCGAACGTACCGCGACTAAATGCCGTCAGTTCAGGAGTTAGTCCCGAATGTTCCCCCCGACCGCGTGATATGCGGAAAGGTTTACGAATCGATGCCGATAGGTTGCCGAAATGTTGTCGATGTATATGCGATGCCGAACTACTAGCTCGACCTAGAGGCAAACTGACGGCATCGCTTCGGCTGTCATTCGGGATATACAACTGGGATAATGTCGCGTAAATTTACGCATATATATCTACCTTACGCAAATTCGTAAGTTAGTTTTACTATAGATAAACTGCAATCACTCTGGCGTAAATATACTTTTAACATTGGAGAATGTTTTATGATGTAGTGCGCATAGCGCAGTTGGCAAAGCTACTATGAATACGAGTTCTTCAGAACTTTACGAATGAGTTCGATTCCCATTTTGGTATTTTTTCGCTCAGCAAGCATTTTTCGTGTTTGTTTAATTACACAGAGATATATATAAACGTTATGGCGTGTAAAAAGCACATTAGAAATATGTCTAAGCTGGTGCACATATATAGAGACGACGCAAGAAATTTCATCGGAAACGTATATAGGATTTGTATGGAGGAGAAGGGAATAGAATTGAAGTTTTCGCTTGTCAGTGCGTGAGGGATGGTTGTCGGACTGACAGGAGCTAGCAAATACAATGCATATAAGATTATCTCAGAGTTGTAACTTGTAACTCAATGGATACTTACACTGAATCTGATACATTGTATAATTATGCAAACTAAAAATGAAATGAGAATATAGAAAAAATGAATAGATTAAATATGATGATATGTGGTCATATCGTAATCATAATTATAAAACAATGAATACATATAACATAAGAATAAGTTTATTAAATAAAAAGAAACTGTTCGTTAGTGGGTTCGAACTTACACTGGAAATAAAATATATTCGGTTGAAAGCGATAACCACTGTACCACTGCACCACACAGTGAAGTTCATAACGTGATCGGCATAGTTTCCGTGTGTTAAACTCATCACTTCGCCGTTTTCGGTGAGCGTTCGGCATCGATTCGGCTTTCCATCTAGAACCATTCGGGATGGCTAATGAATACGGAACCTCACAGAAGGCGTCCCGAAGATGCGGAGTGAATGCTGATTGTTTACTGAAACTCTCCCGAAGCACTTCCAAGCAAGACCTTCGGTGTCCATTGTTTTTAAATTTAAAACGAAGATTTTCTGTCCCGAAGGGTACCAGAGGCGTTGCGGAATTATACGGAAGGATTCCATAACATCGCGATGGCATGCCGAACAATCTTGATCTGATGAATTTCTGCTTCGGGAACCCATCGGGGTCCTAGTGGACGTCAGGTCTTATAAATATATAAATATTTTATCTATATTTTATTTCTGCCAATATTGTTTAAAAACTGTCGGAAAGAAGCGTTGGCTTTAAGAGATGTGAAATTGTGTCGCCCTTTGGAACTATTAATGAGTTCTAATGGGTTGAAAAGTAGACTCTTTAAATCCTGCATTCCGAGTGGTAAAAGTTGCTAAAAGAGAAAAGACTGAATTCAAGGCGTCAGTTATAGCAAACTACATCGCACAGCTAGCAGCAGCTTTCCACAACATTCCACCATTACAGAATTATAACTTCCCACATTCCCACTTTTAGCCGTCCAGCGACAATGCCGTCCAGCGGCAATGCAAAGACAATTTGGTTAAAATAATGGTACCATAAATAATATTTATATAATATAATATTTCAATTATAATAAAATATTACCAAATATCTCACAGCGAACATTGATATATCTCAAACGATAAATTACGACTGGACTAGCTGTTCCATTCCGCCTAATATAGGAATGTTCATGCTATTTGTCTAGTCCGCATCGTTATTAAATTCTTCGTGTAATACCTAATTAGATATATTAATTATAATCTGACTTGTTTGTAGATGAATTAGTACAGATAGAGTAGGCCGTCATCTCACGGTTACAGTCAACTAAGTGAACTGATCGGTAAGCGTTCAATGCGATCGATAGAAGCGTAGAAAGCTGTCGACTAATAGCATACTTATATAAATGAACATTATGTGTCCGTTCCGCATATTCCGATCGATAGAACCGTAGAAAACTACCGACCACAATGATGGATGCGCTCTGCTCAGGTTCAATCGTGCGTCCTACCCATAGCGTGGATCCTATCTTTCATGCAAATCGACTGTTAAATTTTTCAGTAAACCAAAATTCATGATATTCTGGTGGTTATTGTGTTGGAACATGTTGGCGAAATGTTCGCACATTGGAATCGCTTGAAATACGGATGCTATAAAGGAGATATGGTCATAATATGGTCAAAATCGTCATTATCGTGAGGTCTACCCCGCTAGTGTTTTGTTATTTACGGAACAATATCGAAGTGTTTGAGGAAACTACGGGATCAATCGTGGAAAGTAGGGTACCAAAAGATTAAGTGGAGAAGCCATTGCGTGCTGGCCGGGGTGTCCATAAATAAACGAGTCTCGATGTTATACATTTACCTCAAAATATGGGTTAAGTCGACGCTATTTGGCCGCCATTTTTGTGGTGGCTCCTACCATCGAAACCACGTGATTCCCCACCGTGATGCAATGGCAACAGAAATATCGAAAACCTGAAAACCTGGCAGGGGACTTCTGTATTGCTTGCAATTCCTAATTACTAAGATTTTTGAGTTTAATATTTATTATTGAAATGACAAATAAATGTTAAATGATGTTGAGACATCGATGTTTGATGTGGCAATACTGAATAAGAAGAAAGACTTTTAAAATTAGTATTCTGTGCAAGAAGCCTAGAACTATTTCGTTTTCTTGTTTGAGTCATATTTCAAACCTCTAGTTGTGTGGTTAGAGAAAGTTACCAGCAAGATGGTATTGAATTACTATGTTATGTCTGATGTAGTCGGCCCATCTCTGCTTTAATCATTGACAGCTCTCAAGATTTTTGTGATTTACAACTGAAAATTACCAGTGTAAAAAAACAGTGAAATATTTTGTAGCGAAACCATTCATTGATGTCAATGATGCATCAGTCTGACTGGTATAGAATGTAATTTGTTGTAAAATGTTTGTATATGTCATCTTTCGAGTCGATTATGAATGAGGAAAATGTTGATTATGTTATGTTAATCCAATCTTTGCCAATCTTTGCACAAATCTATCATTTGCGAGTCTGACAAGATATACATTATTTCACCAAGTTAAACATTCAGTTTATGTCTATAATAATAATTGAAGTCATAAAAATGGTTTCAGATTGTTTTTTGTTCGCATACTGTGTATACCTATACACCTGATTGTTGTTAACTTGAAAACAAGCTGTCATAAAATTAATATTGGATTAGCTGTCTGTTTCGATTATTATTCCATGTTTATTGGTGTACGTTTTACATTCATTCGCTGACAGCTTTAATTGATACCTGACACTAATTGATGTATATTAAAATTATTTTATTATGAAATTATATTGACTTTATTGAATTCATCTCAGTAGATCTAGCCTTGGTTATTGTGGCTTACTTTAATAATTCAGTCAAATATGGTGTGTTCCATTCCTCACAAACTGCTAGGTTGAATTGCTTCAAACTTTCACAGATTCACAACCCAAATGTATAGATGACCTGTGACCATTTTTAGCAGAATTATGGCCCTTTGCTACTTTTGTGATCACTCTGTGTCTGTTGTTTGGCCATCACAGTCTACTGTCATCTGTCAACTATTTCTTCAAATGACTTCTTCTCCTAAACCATTTTTATAAACAATTGTTACGTGAATGCGACCACATTGAAAAGAGTTATTCAGTTATATATTATTTTAGTATTCTTTGTGTATATCTTTATGTATTAACTTATTGGATTTGTTCTATTTTCAGCTAAGGTGCAAATATTTGACTTCACACCGAGATTCGGACAGGTGTCCTTGTCGTACAACAGCAATTTACGTCTGATGTGCAAAGCTGCTGGAATTCCTTCACCAAAAATACAATGGAGGAAAAATGGACTCTCGGTAAGGTTTTACAAAATTTAATATTTGTTGAAATGTGTGAATTTTGTGAATTCAAGTACCAGTACCCACAAATTGTACTGATCTATTGCATTTATGATATCCAAACATTGCTATCTCCGAAAACTATTACACGTACTTTAGATAAATAATTGCCAATTGCCATGTTCATAAAAATATAGTTAAGGTCAGTGACTTCATACAGCTCCCTTGAGACTGGAGGTCACTGACCTACATTTGTTTAAGCAGGGAAAAAACCGTTTGTTCATTCAATTAGGAGCGTCTGTCAAAAGAAAAATTTCATACACCCACCCTATAAGTATAATTTTTCATTGATATCTTTTATTACTTTCATGGACTTGTCGTCATTGACTCATAGGCACACAGTGTTTGATGTCAAAGGTGTGGGAATGAAGATTCACCAACGAAACCTAGTGTTCGGGATCAGTGACTCCTTTTGATACAAACAGACCATCACCACAGGTAACTGTATCATTGAAAACGAAAAAAAAAAAACGAAAAAAACTTTTTTTTGAAAATTTATATTTTTCTCTAATGTATCTCTGTGTATAACAAAAAAATATAAATTTTCAAAAATTGTTTTTCGTTTTCAACGATACAGTTGCCTGTGACCGTCACCACACAGAGACTGTATTATAAGAAGCATCCATTCATGAATGGTTACATAGTGTACCATTTGTAACATGCTTGGTTAATCAGTAAAATCAGACTGTGAATCATTGAAAGGACTGAGATAGGAGATCATTGATATGCAATTATCTTGTCAAATTATTACAATTATCTATGAATATATGAATACGACATAATTATATGAGAATGATGGGCTCACTTGATTGAGAATTGTACTCAGTCAACTTGTTTAAAAATCTTTGTACAACTTACCCTGTTAGATACTGTAAGATCATTCATTTTCATGGGGGATTTAATTTCGTGGATTTCAAGGTTCACCTCTAACCACGAAATCAAATCCCATTGAAAAATAATCTTTACCCTTATATTTATTACCTGAAATGCAAAATCCACGAATTAACGTCTCATCAAAATGGTCTGTTTTACCAAAACTACGAAATTTCGTCCCATCGAAATTAAAATGATTTTACAGTATTAAATTTGTTAATACCATATATATACACATACCTTGTTCTGCACACCAACATGTGCTTGATATATATAAAATAAAATTTAACATGTAGACTGCATGACCTTGACATTAAGATTTGTTTTGACATGACTGTGTTCTGTATTAAAAATCGGACATAATATCAAGTTATACAAAAATGAAATTTAAAGAAAAAAAATGAAAATCACGAATGAGATTTACCCGAGATGTACTGTACTGTTTTTCATTAGCAGCTAATAATGACTTGTCCAATTCAATTCAGTGCAACAGTAGGAGATCTTACGTGAGTCATTATTGCTGTACTGCCTTTTGAAGCTATTGTAGTGAACTTTAAATTTCCTAACAATACAATACCGGAGTAGTCTAAGTAACAACCCGGCAATCTGAACCCGTCTGAACGTCGGGCGTGCAAAAGTTGTCAATATTGTCACACCATGATAGAAATGGGTTAAATAACCTAACACCCACGGAGTGATATAAGGTCTTCAAACAGGTCGTAGATTATAAACCAACTTTGTTTTCTTTTGATATCGGACCAGTAATATCATTAACTATACTTACATCGACACATGGACAGACACGAGGATTCTTTTGAAAATGATGTCCTTAATCCACTCGCAGTTGAGCTTTTGAGTGTTGAAAAACGTAGTTACTTTAATATAAACTGTTACACCATGTGTAGATGTTATAAATAATATTACTCTCATGCATAGAGACCTGATATCACTTCGAAATAATCCCTCAATTGCTACTACGTATATGTATTCTATTCGTATAAGTATTCTATTCGGTCTGCAGTTAGTCATAAACTGAAACCAAATAAAGGTTAAGGTTTTAAGTGCTGTGATGAATCAGAAATTTCCTGATATGTTCATATATGCTTTCATAAGATAAATCTGTCAATTTTAGAAATAGGCTCCAGGTATCAATTTGTTTTTGGCTTATTGTTTTTGCATTGATCTGAGAACCGTGATTAATCGTTTAAACACTATTTCAATGTTTAACTATTTCAGATTGTAGACCAAGCTGTAGATGACGTTGAAATCATTGAGAGATGGATTAACGAAGATGTAGTACTGGAGTCTGTACTGACTACTGGAAACCTTACAGAGACTACAAAGTTTGAATGTGAAGCACATAATATACATGAACAAGGACCTGAAGTTCAATCAAAACATTTCACCATCGAGATTCGACCCAATGATGGTTAGTATTGTCGTTCTTTCATAGTTATACATAAAGTATTAAACCAGAGTTACATTATCATCACTACTGGGTAGGTCCCACTGAGCTAGTTCCCACTGACGAAATTCTTGTTGTCGCTGTTCGTGGAATTCAATCAGTGCATTTAAATTTCCAGATGTACTCCCAAGGTCAATACATGTGTCATATGTTCCACAAAGCTTCCCCTAGACCAGAGCATCCTTTTCCTGAAGCTCTTTTATTTCCATCGGAGTACATCGCCAAAGCAAAACATGCTCAATGGGACCTGACTTCTCAGTATAATACCTCCCTCACACAATACTTTACGGGTTTATACTACATTCAGCTTGCCCGTCAGTCCATCCTGTAGTCACAAATTTCTTCGTGTCAATTTGAACACAGCTTCTACAGGATTTCCTTCAAACTTTCACAGATGAACGAATTTGTACTGAGACAATTTTTGACAGAATTATGGACATTTCCAGGTTGGGGCATATCTGTCTGGCGAACAGTGACAGCCCTAGTTTTTCAATCTGTAAGGTGTTTTTTTCCTGTTCCAAATCATCATCCATTGTTTTAACTGTTGTTGAAGTCTTGCAAGAGAAATCATCTTATTGTTTCACTGTGGCTCTTTGTCTAGTCCGATTGTATGTTTTCCACAAAAGCGTGTCTGTCTTTACGTCTATATAACACACAAATATTCATAGCTGTCTGTCTATCTATCTGTCTGTCTGTCTGTCTGTCTGTCTGTCTGTCTGTCTGTCTGTCTGTCTGTCTGTCTGTCTGTCTGTCTGTCTGTCTATCTGTTTTTGGTGTATAACACTCTTGAATGTTTTCATATTTAAAGGCTTTGAGAGAACTTGGTTCGTAGGTGAGTTATATCTGTCTGCATGCAATTGAACTTTACCCTTAAGTGTTTCTCTTTAAGTTTTACCTTAAAATACAACCTTGTAAAATTGACATTATAGCCTATTACCCATTAGAACCTCATTAATTAAAGATAAGTTGCCTGTGTTAGCTGTATAATACTCTTTGATGTATCACAGTTTTGTGTTGTCCCTTGATGCATGTTATGTAACAACCATCCTTTCATGGGTAGAATGTGTATGTATGTTGTAGACCTCATTTCCGCTAACCATATCCGGGTATTAAGGTGCTCGTGTAATTTCATCCCTTTGGCGCGACAAGGCTGTATCTTCACTACATAGCGTAGCAGAATATACAACTTTTTTGCGCCGAAGGGAAATTTCAGAACATTTTGTGGTACAATCTAGTTTGTAAGTGTTTAAATTTGGGTGTTTGAAATGTGTTATAGATTTAGATTAAGAAAATGAAAAAAAAAGCATGAGTTTGCAAAAATTGAGAAATGATACTAATTATTAGGGTCTGTATCATTTCTAAAGTGAATAGTTAAAGTTAAGTGTTGACCTCAGAGGAGTCTTTTAAATGGCGGTCAGTATGTTATAAGATCATGGGTTCAAGCCTCTAATAGGGTCCTGTGACACCCCAGACAAATTATAATATCGTAATAGTCATGATGATTGCTGTACCTGTTTAGTGGGTACGTATTGAGTTTGCAGATTGCTACGTCGGTGTTAGTGCTCTAGTTTTATAATGCGGCAGTCCGGGCTCAATGTCCAGTCGCAGCACGTGAAAAATATTGATAGATTAAACATTAAAAAACAAACAAACAAACACAAATGATAAATCGTAATGTATTTAATGGTAGTGATTGCATCAGTAGAAAGTGTGGTTTTAGAATTTATAATATCGTATTTATTAATATGTCATAATTGCATGACTGGTGTTAGTTCTATAATATTTATAACAAAATTAATGTAATCATTACTAACTTAACTACAGTACCAATGTGATCCTAGGGACAAAGTTCAGTTCAGTTCTCTCACCCCCTCGTGGTGATGGATAACATCAGGAATGAGGTGTCGAAAGTGATTAATATAAGTTGGAAAAACTTGTTTTACCATCGACCTTAAATAAATGATTATAAACTAAGTTCAATGATAATATAAGCATTGATTTGCTGTGTCAATTAATTGTGTAAATTTTAAACTTTAATCTTTTTTAGTGATCTCAAATTGTATGTACAATGTAATAAATTTTGTGGTTATTTAAAGAAATGTATTTTAATTTCACTTTAAAGTAAACTCACAAATCCTGTTGTGTGTTATATATATAGATGAGTGACAATTAACTGTTTGTATGGTGATTGATTGTACAAGGTGTATACATCTCTTGTCTCATACATATCAGACAATTAACCAGTATGACTAACTGACTAAAATGTCTTAATTACTGCTCGTTAAAGACTTGCACCAAATGATTGCAGGGGCGTATCCAGAGAGTGAGACAAAAAAGCATAGAGGCAAATATATTCTATGGTCTATTTGAGGCTTTTTTCCATTAAAAAAATCATATCGGTGCTATACACCGGGTATGTTAAAGATCAAGGTGTCTCTTCGGAAAGAGCTAGGGCATCGCGCCCGGATACCTTGTATCACATTACCATCTCTTCCACCTGCTGTCCCTTCAGCAAAACACAGGACCCGATTGGAAATAAGTGCTTTCACTTTCTTGTGTTATCCTTGTCCGAAATTTACAATAATTTCATACATACAATACATGCTAATTTTGATGATTTCTCAAATTTTCACCTAGACAAGCACCCTCTGCGTGGTTACAGGCCTGGGGCCTTATTCACAAACGTTGTAAGTCTAAAATTCAGACTTAGACTTTATAATGCCAAATCTTCTATTTGCCCTCATGTTGTTATAAACGTACTGATTTGGATATAAATCGGTATGCATGTTTAGTGGGTAACAACAAAAAATCTGATAAAATTTCATCTGGTTTGAATTAATTGCAAAAAAATGGCAGTGATTATAAATAATATCAAGTTTAAGTCTAAGTCTGAAATTCAGACTTACAATGTTGGTGAATAAGGCCCATGGATTAAGTGAACATATGTATGATCTAATCCGTCTATAACTTATGTTTGATAAACTGTTTATTGTTACATGTCTATATAAATTCCACCCGAGTATTTATTCAGTTATTACCTGGGTTTCGATTTCCAAACCTTGCTAACTTTGAGCACCTGTTCTAAGCATGATAAGGGTACCAATGTCGTGGTATCGGCTCACTGGAGCTTACTGAATGACAGGTTTGAGATATTTGAGCTCCAGCAGGGCCCCGCCACACAGATGTTCATGAAAACATATTTTCTAGAATTCTGTGACATATGTTTTATAGCCAGGCAAGTCGTACCCTATGTAATGGAAGAAGTAGTATTTAGATTCAAATTTAAACCGCAATTATTGATAAAATTAAAAAAATAATTAAAAATTAAACGTAGGTTGTGATCCAGTATTAGTGTGCTATATTTAAAACCCGACAGTCCGGGTTTGATTCCCTATCGCAACAGGTTATACCCTTCTTTGCTATTTTTATTAACATGTAGAGAAGTTACATTATTAGTTCCTTTTGGAAGACTGGTTTGTACTGGCTTGAGAATGACTACTAATTACCTGGCCTGCAACCATGAAACTGAATAAAGGAAACGAAAATCATGTTCTAACATGTTTATTATGATATCATCTAGTTATTGCTTATCTGGTGTTAATCAAGTCATTCAGTGACTTGTATTACAATTTTGGTATTATGAAGATAGCACCCATTAGTCAGATGCTATTCTCAATTGTGAAAGCTCGGCCATTTCCGTATGTCTCCGGTAAATACATCTATTGCGTAGCATTAAGTCTGAGGTAATCAGAATGATGCTACTCTGTGTAATGATAAGGTAGGCAACTCTGGAACTCAGCTTCCATTGAAGACATACATGTTGATTCCCCTTGTCTGCTGCTGAGGCTGATCTAAGGGAGACAACCAATCCTGTCATCTTCTATTTCTGAGAATCACGCCTGGATTATCTGGTACTTCAGTTCCTATCGTAAGTTACATTGAGATAATATTATTTACTGCTCTTTTTGGTACTTCATTATGGTGTTTTGCAAGTTTTGTGATTTGGAATTAAACCTTATTTCGAGCCAACTTTATTAGAATTAATATAAATAATTCTGAGAAATTCTTTGGAAGAAATTGATTATATAAAAGGAAAGTTAGTACTGGTTTAAATATGTTCCAGGAAAACTGATGATTAAGGTAAAAACTGTTGACAATCGATGTTTAAAACCCTGATTAACTTATTATATATCTTCATTATTTCCCAAATCAAGGTCTTTGTTTGTCTCCACAAATATAGGTCACAGGATTATCAGCCATGTCAGTATGGACTCATCTTGTAATGGTTTATAACTATTCTAAGTTTCAAGTGGAAACCTATGGTAGCCTTTGAGAAAATGACTCTGACAATAATGACTCTAATAATAAGGCATACGCAGACTCTGAAGATCCCGTCACAACAATTGCCCAACTTTTTTTCTTCGAAATATCAAGCTAAATATTCAGCATTCTCAAATAACCACTGGACGACATCCACAACTAAATTAAATATATATCAGCAATCATACTGCTGTATGTAACAACCATTAAAATTGTCTTCATGTATTTAACGGAGAGTCTTAACATAAACTTAGACTATGGGTTTAAGAAGTTTACGTCACATAACCAAAAAAACATCAGCTTTCCATCTTAATACACCTGCCATCTAAAATATTTGACATGCCTGTTTAAATCTGTTTAAATCGTTTAAATGCTTGTAATTTACTAGATTCTACTCCGTCCAAATATGGTCTTATATCACTTAATGTATAAACTGCTGATTTTGAAAAGACAAATCAGTAGTATGTATTAAGAATATGAAAGCAAGTTATTTGGTCCATAAAAATGGCAGTTAATAGTCTATAGCATTAGATTACTAAAGTACGCAACTAGGACCCGGGCTTATTTAACCAATAAAAAGCTGGAATTTCACGCATAATTGTCACAAAAATAGATGTAAATAGTAATGATAAAATTGTTTTGCACTAAGATTGTTTAATTGTAGAGCGGGAACCTGATTTACAAACTGCAGACCTCGTTGATAGAGTTCAGACAGACATTGAAATATTAGAATTAACAATGCTTGTAAGCTGTAAGCCGATCAACTTAACTCATATCAAGTTTTAATGCTTTAAATACTTTTGCTTTTCAACTGGGAAATGAAAATTTAAAGGGGCATGCCAGATTTTTGTTTATTTTATTAAAATACCAAAATCATTAAATATATTTTAAGTATATGGCATTCTACAGAGTTTGGACAGCTTTTCATAGGTAATTAAAATTGATTTATTGTGGTTTTTAATGCCCATTCCAAAGATCAGAGAAAGCCTATAGTTTTTCCCTTGTTGGTTCTCGCAGCCGTTGTGTCATGATTTTTTTGACGTAATTCAAAAAGTATAACTGAACATTATTGATGTCATGAATAAATCAAGCATGCAATTGCCGTTAGCCATGAACATGTGACCCATATTTTGGTCTGGGTTTTTGGCTGATTTTAGAGAAAACACGGGACACATGCATGTGCTTGATGGCAATTGTGAGCTTCAATTAACATAATCAGTACTAACTTACGGTTACTTACCCTTCCACATCACCAGGAACCAGTGGCTGCCCCTCATATAACTGTGAAAGTACATGATCTATAGTCGATTCAATAAGTAATTCTAATGAGTGAACTATCCCATTCGAAAGAATAGCAGTGAATGCCATTAACTCAGGATATACCAAGTTAAATCTAGATAAACATAGTTTACCTGCCAGACCAAGGTATATTTACAACCATTCTCATTTGACTTTTAAAGGACTGTACAGTCATCAAACATGAATATGAGTCAGTGTAGTGAGTGGGTGTTTTGATTCAGAAGCTGGTCAGTCCTTGATCATCATGGAAAATTATGATAAAGTCCTTATCTAGACAGTTCAAGAAGAGTTTATGAACAACTTTCGAGGACTGAGCTCTTAAGTTCACATCCAAACTCCCTGCTGTGGAGAAAAAGTTAATTTCAGTTCATGAGAGCAATTCATGTGTGGCTTAAGTTTGCAATATTTCATAAATGCACTTGCAAGAATCTAGACAGTTGTACTTTGTATTCAATATTGAGAAGTCGTCTGTTACTGGGAAAAAGAGCAAGTTATTAATTGTTGTTAATTATTTCCTAGAAATATTGTTGGGTCATCGGTGAACAAAAATTGGAAAAACATTGTTTCTGTCTGGACTGTTAGCATTTATGACACCATTTGAATGATTTATCCTTGTTCCATTCTTAGTTCTCATGATGTGCAGCATTTTATAGTATCCTCATTTTATTAAATTGTCATGATTTACGTTGCTTTTGTATAAAGAAACACCCTCTGTTGAAGTCTAAATTAAATGGATTTTGTGGAAGAAATTTTGATCTAATTTAAACTGCTTAGTGCTATCAGATTTCATGGTAATACATTCCTGTGTGTTTTTGGATTGTCCTGATTTGAAATATGGTGCTTTCCTGTGTTTATGAAAGATTTTATTGCCTTTATTATCTCATCGAGTTCCGACCCACCTTCTGTTTTGGTTTATGTTTATTAGGCTGGGCTTATCAGACTTTTAACCATCACTAAAACGTTTGCTAGATATGTATCAGAATAAGTTCAGATAATTGATGAAAAATTATCAATTAACGACCATAGCAGAGTCACAGGGGACCAGCGTTTGGGAGAATGGGATTGGCTGGAAAGTAAAGGGAGAAGCGATTATGTTGGCAGTATCTGATGAGGTTTATCTGACTGTGGAACCAAGCAGCTGTGAAGATAAAAACACTCCCTGCTCCCTGCCTCTCTGATTCTTGCTCCATTCTTTGCATCGTGTTTTGGGACAAAAAAACTTTCAGAGTGATATTTTATTCAACGATTTTGCATCTAATTGCTATTGAGAGGAAGAGGCTGTTCAGTTGGTGGATCTGATAGAAGTTTATCAGTTTTCTC
This sequence comes from Spisula subtruncata, assembly GCA_963678985.1. Classification (NCBI taxonomy): domain Eukaryota; kingdom Metazoa; phylum Mollusca; class Bivalvia; order Venerida; family Mactridae; genus Spisula; species Spisula subtruncata. The sequence goes on along the minus strand of OY787662.1, from coordinate 11,999,854 downwards.
TTGTCTTTTGTTGCTAATCAGTGCTACGACTGCAAGTTGGCTGTCTTGATGAAGATGAGTTAATAAGAGCTGTGACATTTTCATGACATTTTGCTGAAAATCTGGGAGATTCAAATAGTTTGCATTTTTGGGGTTTTATGTTGATAACCCTTAGAAGAAGCCTTTGGTGACTCGGAATAAAATTCACATTTTATGATTTGAGCGTTATGTGACTGAGCGGGTAAAAATGAAAAATGCTCATAATTATATTTTAATTTTCAATTTAATTCTTACATGTTTTTAAAATTGAATTAAATAAAAACTTTCAGATGAAAGAAACCGGCTATCATCAACATTAAAGAGTCTGTACTGATTTGATAAATAAACAGTGATTCTACTGGAACCAAAACAATTTGTCTTATCGTGATTACCTATCTACGTTCTATGTTGGATGTTAAAGACTTCAGGTTGTGTGTTTATCAACTGATACTTGGGAGACATTCTGGTGCATTACAATTTGTTCCTAGATGGTTCTCCATCATATGATGTAAGATGAAATTCATCCTCCATGTCGTGATCACAGCATAGCTCACACATTTTTATCGTAATTTTACTCAGTACTGTATGGGTTGTCAGTGAGTTAAAAGGGAGTTTTTATTGTGCAGAAGACAGTGAAACGTCCAGGCTTCAGAACATTGTTGAAGCGTAGGCAAATTTTTGTTGTTGTACTCTGTATTGTTTATGGGTTGTCAGTGAGAAAAGGGGAGTTTTTATTGTGTTGAAGACAAGTGAAATGTCCAGACTGGGTAACATTGTTGAGGAGTAGCTAGGCTTAATATAATAGTCGTGCTGAAGCTAAATTCACAGGACATGATTTTAATTTATTTTACCGAGAATCTTGCAAAAATGATGTATGTTGTCATGGTGTTTTGAAAAGAAAAAAATAAATTACAGCTTTCCTGGTCTGTAGTTATTGGATTAAACTGATAAGGATTTTTTTGTGAAAATATTTGGTAATTTTCTCAGACAGTTTGTGCTAAAACTTTCATCTCCATGGTAATTTAATATCTGGTTATATAAACACTAGCTGTAGCTGACTATATGGGAGTGCAGTTATATGGATAGACACTGCAGCTGACTATACGGATATATGGATAGACACTGTACTTAATCTATACAGGAGTGCAGTTATATGGATAGACACTGTGTACTGACTATATAGGTGTGCAAATAAATGGATAGACACTGTACTGACTGTACCGGGTCACAGTGCAGTTATATGTATTATAAGACACCAACAGACAGAAAGTGTATTTTTAGTGAAAATTTAATTAGTGAATTAATGATATAATTTGTAGAACTTTGGAATGTTATTGGTTAATGAGGAATCTATTGCCACTTGTGGGAGCGTTATGCTTGTCTTGAACTGGCAGACATTGTTACATATAATAAGCAATTAACTTAATATCATAGTAATGAATTAATGGCAGAAAAAAACACTTGTGATGTGATTGCGCAATCATAAAAAACACTGAGAAGTGATAATCTGTGTATGAGAATTAGAGAAAGTGTCTTGGGAATTTATTGAAACTGTTTGTGTGATTTCTGACAAATTATATTGTTACATTTGTGACCGTGGAAACTATTGGTGCTTATTATTCATCATGGAACTTACAAAAAAGTTTCATTCTGTTAAGAAACATCAACTAACAATAGTTTTACAATTCTTATTTTTCATGTTGGATGTTTCGTTCTCGACCTACACAGATACAGACAAAAGGTAAATAACTGATTTTTATTTCTTTGAAATATTAGACAATAGTAGATCTATATATCAATGGCTTAGAATTAGAAGGTCGTAAGTGCCACTTACAACCTTTTAAGTTTCATACATATTTAGAATAAGCATCACACGGCGCTTCTTATGAGCCCATTTTCATACAAATCTGAACTTGTCATGTTGACCAAAATGAGGTTGTAAAAGTTTTTTTTGCATAAGTAAAGAGTAAATGTCAGACAGTTTGTCTGTGTTGTCTCAAAATATCGATTTGGTAGTTACAACCTTCTAATTCTAAGCCATCGATATGTAAGATTTATTGAACAAACTCTTCAGTATTGGTGTATTATATAATACTAAATGAGATATTAAACATCAGGTAAGTAAGAAAATACTTCATAATATAATAATTATATTATTATTGAAGAATGCCAATATTTCAATTTATAGCTTTTGGTAAACAATTAATGTATTTGTTTCTTGTGTTATTTTATCTGTGTATACTTATATATTTTGTTATTGTATGGTACTGGAAGATGTAATAAAGTATGAACTCTTCGATAATACGAGAGAACAGACGATTCTTAATTTCATCTAAATGGTTTTCCAAATTGTTCTTGAATTGGTCATTATATAATATTCATGAACTGTTCTTGAAGTGGTCATGAAATATTCATAAATTGTTCTTGAAATGGTCATATACGAGGGTTGTCCGCGAAAGTCGCGAACATTGTCTCCCATATAGATGCTACGTATTATTTTCCTTAAATCTTTCAACACATGTTTGGTCAATTCATTTATAACATATTTAATTTCTTACAATTTATTTCCTGATTCATTTTTGCTACAAAACCTGATTAAATGATGCCGGTTGGATAGGGTCGGCGCACACTGAATTGTTTTGAATAAAAATAAAATATTGGTTATTCAAGACCGTCTTATTCAAAGCAATTTGCATTATTTGTTTAAAAAATGATATAGGCTTCAACGTCAATGTTTTCCGCGTAATTGTGTTAATTTACACATCAATGACGTCAATAACAAAAACGCCGTGAATTTATTCATAGTATCTAAGTTTTCACGTTTTTTTGAAAATGGCGACGTCGCGGAAATGTGCGGCGCAGTGAGTTATATTAAAATACTGTGTTGATCGCGGTGTAACATCCCGCACATACATAAAAAGACATAGTCAATGCAAATTTTCAAAGTTGCGTGACCTGGACTCTCGCTTATAATATACATTACATAAACGTTTTAAGAGGGGTTTAACGAAATGTAGATACATGTACTGGAAGGCCGAAAAAGGGCAAGTCAGCAATAATGAAGCGAGTTAAAAACGTCGTCGACAACGACAGGCGTCAGAAAGTTACGGGTGTAGCGACTAAGATCGGTATATGTAAAACCATTGCACATAATAAAAATGTAGACATGCGTTCATGCATATATCTGCAAGATGAGTCCCGCAAGTTTTATCTTCCGAAGAAATGTTAAAGCGTGTAGTGACTTTCGGGAAATCTAAAGACGAAGTCACATAACTACTCGTAGTGGAGCGTAACGCCATTGACGTCGTAAAGTGTGCGCCGACCTGACTTATAGCAGTTACGATAAAATTGCATACTCGTTCTCTCATTTGAGATATCACCTTCAAACTTTGCAATTGTTGTGTTAACATATCGCTGTATGAGAATGCGTATGCCAATTGCTAATATAGTTTGAAGAAAAATAGTAGCAACCAATGTTCGCGACTTTCGCGGACAACCCACGTATGTTGCTGAACTGTTCTTTGAGTGGTCAGGACTATTCATGAATTGTTCTTGAAGTGGTCATGATGTGCTTGTGAAATATAAAGCTCCTAACCATCATATGTTCATGAACAAGATCCAAACTACTTGAAGTGGTCACATGATCGTGTTCATGAACAGGTGCCAGGTCAGTTCCCGATTGATATTTATTTGTCTCTGAAAATTGTCCAACTTAGATTTAACATCTGGACAAATCAGCAAGACATATTTGTTTACTGGCTAATGTTTGGTAATATTATATACAGTCTCTTTCAACATGGTGTAAATATTAGATTCCTGGATCATGTAGTACTGCATGTACAGACTATTCAGGTGTTCAATGTTCATTCATATCAGGAATTTAATTGTTTTACTTTCAATTTGAAAGCTGGTTATAATTGTCTTATTTCCTATAATTTCCTGCCAGCCGATTGTATAGGTCATAATACTGTAAAATCATTTAATTTGATGGGACAAAGTTTTGTGGTTTTGGTAAAAAATACCATTTCAGTGGGACCCTTATTCATGGATTTTGCATTTCAGGCAATAAATAAAAGGGTTGAAATTATTGTTTGGTGGGATTTAATTTCGTGGTTTAAGGCGAACTACGAAATCCACTAAAATCCCCCACAAAAATTAACAACTTTACAGTAGTTATATCTATTGAGTGTGGAGTCAATGTGAAGATGTTATAAATAAAACACTTGATCAGCACTTGTTCATCACTTGATCATCTGCAGAGGATTCCTGATTTTTCTTATATCATAGAACATTTAATGATTGTTTTATGTCAGTTATTAAACTTTAATACACAATATTTCTGGTATTAATATGGATTTAATGTTTTCCACTTTGTTCTAAACTTTGTACTTTGTCTGGTGTAGCATTGCTAACCTCAAAACTGTGCTTTATGTATATATACCACATACTGTAAAATCATTTCATTTCCATGGGACTAAATTTCGTTTTTTTTTGTGTGTAAACATGACCATTTCCATGGGACGTTGATTAGTGGATTTTACATTTCAAGTTATATAAACAAGGGTCAGAATTATTGTTCAATGGGATTTGATTTCGTAGTTGAAGATGAACCACAAAATCCACGAAATTTATTCCCCTATGAAAATAAATGATTTTACAGTATCATGGCAGACTCTGATTCTATCAATGATCGTGCACACGCTACGTCTTGACTGTAATTATTTTTTGTGCAGATTGCATGAAGCATTGCATTTTTTCCCTTATGAGTTTTGCATACTATATTAAGGCCAGAATAATAATTGTTGGTTATCACTCCCTGTCTGTCCCGCTGTTTGGTGAAAAATGTACAATTCAAGGGTCGCAAAATGTTTCCAACAAAATTTAAAGGATACAATTGAATTGCCCATAGTCAAATCCATGCAGAGACGACAATTTTCGATAGTTAAGAAACAGAACCTGTGAGTGAAATCTTAATGAAATTGGTAACTAAAATTTGGGTGATAATTGTGTCAACTATTTAATAGTGGCCTAACTTAGAAACAGTGTGACTGGTTCATTCATGCACCCGTTCCCTAATGTAGAAAACATTTGTACTGAGATTATCATGACAGATTTTAAAATAAATATTACGCAAGCAATGCACATGGATATGTTTTATCAATGGGGTTTCAGGGTTGTGCAAAAATCACTGAACTGTATAGTATTTTGGAAGATCTTGAAGCTGCATTGTATGGAAGATGGTTTTTTGGCTCATAGGAAAATCTTCTGTAGACATATAATATTTTCCATTATTTTTGTTTATTCATCATCATAATGATTTTAAGATGATTCCATCTGTCCTATAATTAATTATCATTAGTCCTTGAAATGTTGTGGGTACATGCATATCATTTTAGTATTCTATATATTTGATGGCTATTTTGTTCTGGTAAAATTTATAGCTGACAATTGGTCCCATATTGACTAGATATAAAATTTTGTGATCGCTCTTGTGTTGATACTGGAAGTCACAAGTTTGGTCAAATCTTCATGAAAGATGCTCACAATGATCTTGTCAATAAAAATTGGGTCTGATATTTGAGCATCTGACCCCAAAAACTAGGTCACTAGGTCAAATCAAACAAAAACCTTATGTAGTTGCTAGAGGTGACAATTTTGGCCTCAAGTCTTCATGAAACTTACTCACAATATTGATCATCTCAACACATTATTTATGTTATATTCAGTAATGGGTCATCTGGAACCTACGGTCACTTATATATAACTATGGTCACATATTTAGTGAACATCTTGAAAGGGCCCTTATCTTGTTATGGAGATTCATTGGCTCAATTTATATGCAAGTTCACCATATGATATAATTTAATCAAATTTATTATTTAATTAAATTCAGATTTATGTGATGGTCAAGTGAATTGTTAATTTATGACTGTGTGTAGGTTTTCAGGGTAAATTTATAGGTTTGAATATAAAATCGGTTGAAGAAAAGTGAAAATCTCTTTAAAAAAAAAATTAAAAAAAAATTATCAGCTGCTTTGACTATTATTACTTATTATGTCTTCAGTAATGACTGGCACAATTTCTCATCTTGGCACATTTTATTAGTTTTATTCTCACATTTTCTTTGACTGAATGTGATGAATAATTTGAATGTGCATTTGTTACTGTCCCATCTGAACCCAATCTTCATTACTTTCTGTTGTGTCAGATTGGCCCCTCGATAAGACAGATCCTTCCCTGATAGACACATGGAAAGGGTTAGATAGGGGTCACATTAACGGCAGAAACTATTTCACTTTTCTGAGAATATTTTTACCCATCTAATTCAAATTTCTGAAAAATGGAGAAAGAATGTTTCGCTTAATTATTATTTATTACTAAGATGTAGAATTAGACCTCCTAATTAATGCTGATGATAGTTAGTAGAGCATATTTTACATGTTCAGCCATCTTGGGTTCTTAAGGCAGCAGACTCCCCATGGTTATACATCATCAGAGATATTCTTAATTCATCAGAGCTCAGATTTTTTTCATTTTTATGAGAAATTAATTGGTCGTTTTGTAGGATTCTTTGCATTATTGTGAATTACATGATGTCTGAAAAGTTGATGATATTAAGTCATGCGAATTGGTATGACTGGAAGATTTTTAATTGCAATATTATTAAACCATTGCATGGCATTGCAATGTTTACATAGTAATGCTTTTACATTTCTGTAAATCTCGTGAAATAATTGGCAGTAATTTCGTCTCATTTCTTGTTATTAAAATTCCTTGGGTTTCATTTATTTAATTAATCTCATTTACCCCCATTGCAAGCATAGTCTTAGTGTGATACTGAAGTGCTCTAAATTGGTCTGTTCCATTTAGTACTTGTCGACTGTTCCATTACGTTGCAGAAAGGGAGGCACAATTTATTTCATGTACACATGACTTTTGTGTAAGTTGTACTTTGGTAGTGCACTGGATAAAGTCCCTAAGAGGCAGCAATTTCATTAATTTGTGATTTAATATTCAACCCATTCACAATAATTATCTTGACACTAAATGTTCTGGAACCTAAAAGTCAATGTCTGCAATCATGTGATTAAAATAATTGGTATATAATAGTTATTATTACAATCGTAGTAGAAATATGTATTTTGTTATGCCCCCCTTATCGTTAGATCACGAGGCATATAGTGATTCACCTGTCCGTCAGTTCGTCTAGCCGTACATCCGTCCATCCGGCCTGGTAAACCCAAATTGACCGTTTCTTCTAGCATTAATATGGCTTGCTACAAAGCTTTCAAACTTGCATGGATGTTGTATATGACCACTGTCCACACGCCTGTATCACCTGACTCCATTTTGACCTTCACCTTGACCTAATTTTGGACTTAGACTTATTGAAATGGCTTTCACGATGGCATATTGAACGCAGTCTTCTTAGTTGTTCTTTCACTGTGGATTTACTGTAACATTGCTGAGGGACACCTGAGAGTTCAACATGCCCTTCAACTCTGACCCCTTTCTGATGATGTTGTCAGTGCCAATTTTAGCAACTAAAGTTATGCTTTGCATTATAAAATTGTAATTTTACAACTTTTGAATGGTGTTGACTTACGCAACCTTCCAAAATATCATTCTGAGAAAATTTAAATCACTGACCTCTGGTCTACTGAGCTACCTTGGACCACCATCACTTAGGTTGCTATAATATTAGCAATGACATTTTGGACAAAATGTTTAATGCAACCAATTTATCATATAAAAAGTTTTTATCAAAAACCATCCAAGCTATTTAGTTCACATCTAGCAGATATTTTATGTTTCTGATAATTGTCATAAAAACAAAAAAGTCCACAAAAATATTTAGCTAATTTGTTAAGTTTTTGTATTAATATTGCTTTGTGTAATGACAGGAATGTACTATAGTAGGTTATGAACCTAGGTCCAAATGTCTGTCTGTTTGATACTCTAAAATCATTTAATTTCGATGGGATGAATTTTGTGGTTTTGGTAAAAAAGACCATTTTGATGGGACGTTGATTCGTGGATTTTGCATAATTTCTGGTAATAAATACAAGTGTCAAAATTATTGTTCAATGGGATTTGATTTCGTGGTTGAACGCGACCCACGAAATCCACAAAATTTAATCCCCTATGAAAATTAATGATTTTACAGTAGGCAAATAGTTGTATGTCTAGATGAGTATATATTTAACACATTTGCTAAAATAGATCAACCGTCTGATAGGTAATATATTGGTGACATTGTTTTATATAACTGATTATTACCGCATGTTTCACATTCCATGCATATTTTATTGTGACAAGTACAGATTGAATACACTGTCTCGGACACCTTCAAGTGAAAATAGTTGTAATAATGATCAGTTGTAATAATTATTTCCTGTATGGGAATCTAAATATAAATTTTAGGTCCTCAGCTGCTATTGAAGATTGTTCACATTATTCCTCTTGTCATGTCACTACATAACACTCTAGGGTCAAAATTGGCCCCTACCCTTGGGACACTATTGTTCACATTATTCCTCTAGGGTCTAAAGTGGCCCCTACCCTCGGGTCACTATTGTTAACATTATTCCTCCAGGGTCTAAAGTGGCCCCTACCCTTGGGACACTATTGTTAACATTATTCCTCTAGGGTCTAAAGTGGCCCCTACCCTCGGGTCACTATTGTTAACATTATTCCTCTAGGGTCAAAATTGGCCCCTACCCTTGGGACACTATTGTTAACATTATTCCTCTAGGGCCTAAAGTGGCCCCTACCCTCGGGTCACTATTGTTCACATTATAACTCCAGGGTCTAAAGTGGCCGCTATCTTTGGGTAGCTAAAATTGTTTGCTGATAGTTTGTATGGAAACAATTTTGAATTAATTGCCTGCAGCAATTTGATAGTTTAATAATATAGGAGCAGTTAGGAACTAATGAGCTCTTCAAAGATCAATTAAATTACAAGCAAGCCCTGGCACACACTGAAGCTTAAAGTAACAACTTCTGGTATCAAAATAACAGCCCATAAAAATTTGGAGTGATCCTTTTATGTTGACTATACCACATCGTATTTTGATTGGGAAGAATCTTTTAAAGTTTAAAATACTGTTAATTGAAATCTACATATGCATGAATGTTGGTAGTACCATGTTTGTAATAATTGGTATCAACTGTATATTCATTTCTCGATCTTACTTAAACAGTAATTTCTCCATTTCAAAATACTGTAAAATCATTTATTTTCAAAGGCATTAAATTTCATGGATTTTTTTAAAAGTGCAATTTCGTGGTGTCATAACTTTGTAGATTGCAGAACATAAAATAGACAAATCCATGGTCAGCATTTGAAAGGTTGATAAATATTAAGGATTATATTTTGTGGTCTAATTCAACCAAAATTAATGAAAATTTAAATCTAATTTAAAATAATTTTACAGTACATTGAATGAAAACAGGGTGGGTGAATAAAGTTTAATATTAATCTTCTAGGTCTGGGTAAGGGATAAAGGTGTATTGTTTTGGAGAATGGAGCATTGTGTGGGCTTATCAAAGACTTTGTATTTATTTAGCCACTAAAATATCATTAGAACATTTAAGTAGATAAAGCATGCTTTCTGGTGCAATAGTAAATATTGAATTGCTTGATGTATAAAACTTGTCATGTCAATCTGCACTTAATTTGTATGTTTTCACAGAGATTTTCGGTCATTACCCTCTGTTGTACAATGAGAAAATTGCATTTTTTGTGTAGTTAAATTGCAATGAATTATAGATAGCAACCTTGAAAATATTGACTGTGGATTGGACCTGTGGACTTGACTGATGGAATGAACCATGGACTTGACCTGTGGACTGGACCTGTGGACTGGACTGATGGAATGAACCATGGACTGGGCTTGTGGACTTGACCTATGAACTGGACTTATGGAATGAACCATGGACTGGGCTTGTGGACTTGACATATGGACTGGACTTATGGAATGAGCCATAAACTGGACACATGGACATGGCCTGTGGACTGGTCTCATGGACCGGACTTATGGACTTGACCTGTGGACTGGACTTATGGAATGAACTATGAACTGGGCTTATGGACTGGTCTATTGCACTGGACATGCAGACTGGTGTCAAGATTGAATTCAGTAAACTGTGTCATTGCCCTCTATGAACCTTAATGTAAATGTGTGATTAATGTAGGAATAATGGAGAATATAATGATATTTACATGCCTGGTGTAAACATGTTTATACATGTGTTGAGTGTGATGTTTTTACTTAGACCACAGCTTACTGTAACTGACCAATCAACGAGCAGAAAAAGTGTTGAATAAATCCCATAGATTTTTTTATACAACACTTTTCTTTGGTATATAGAAAAAGTGTTGTATATAAACTTACATTGATTTATCCAATACTATTTAGGCCAAGCAAAATAATCCATCAAGTCAGGAATTTATAGCTTTATTGTAAACACAATCCATCGACAAGTGTGATTGTAACAGTGAAGTTAAGCATTAACAATCACTTTACATGCATATATCCGATACGAACATCAAACATAGAGTTTAAAGAGGATGAAGCGGCGTTTTCAATGACTTAAAATTGTTATGTTACTTTATATCTATATTTTGTGTAACTAGAGTAAAGTATCATTAAAATACAGAATAATTTATTGCTGAAGCAGTAAGAATTACAATAGTATCGATTATAAAACATATACATGCACTTAAATACTATTTAAGCAGTTAAGTATATCTAAAAAAATATTAAATCATTGTTAATTTATGAACTTTTCAGTTACAACATAAGAGTTTTCTGCTCTTTTACAAAATTGGTATGCCAAAAATGAAAAAAACTTGCAGTGAAATAACAATTTTACATTTTACTGTTGCTTACACAAATGTTTCGACTGGTGATTTTACAGTGTAATCGACATCTTTTTGCCGCCTTTGAAAACCAATAATAGCAGATATACAGTCAGGTACTTCTATCACAATAGCATTTGGGTCTGGCAAGCCAGCAGACTCGGCCTTGATAACCGTTGCCGAGACGACTAGTCCAGCTGTAGACTCGGGCGATGGAGGCGTCTTCGATGGCGTTCGTAGTTTGGATGATAAGTTACACTCCAGTGCCTCTAACGGTTGTTTATAATAATGCACAGCAGTGCTTCTATGCCCACTGTGTGCCATTATTGCTTGTTCGTCAAAATTGTTTTCATATAGACGGAGACCCTGTATATTTAAATGATGAAAAAGTAGCCCTGATAATCTCTCAGAATTGAGTCATTGTGCATATTGCTCGTATGCTGAACATGCCCAAGAATGTTGCTTTCTAGTAACTTCCGGCAGACGCTGTTCTGAATGCGGTTGCACGTCCTTAAACCTTTGATTTTAATTCAGATCTTTGACTAAAAGGTTTCAGGATGGACGATGCTTGATCTGCGTAACGGCGGTTACGTCCTCAAACTCCAAAAACATACTACATGTCGATGGCTTAGAATGAGAAGGTCGTAACTACAAAATCGATATATTGAGAAAACATCATGCATGCAAGAGAAAACTGTCTGTAATTTACTCTTTAACTATAGGAAAACAAGTTTTTCAAACTTCATTTTGATCAACATGACCATTTTAGATTTTCATGAAATAGGCTCATAAGAAGCGCCTTGTAAAGCAGATTTCAATTATGCATGAGTCTTATAAGGTCGTAAGTAGTAGTTACGACCTTCTTATTCTAAGCCATCGATGTAGTAGTTTCATCAAGTAAATCAAATTCCACTACTTGTTTTTAAAAGCACATGCATGTACACTTGCTTTTAAAAAGATATGTAAAATATGTACGATACAGAAACAAAGTTGACCAATGGAATGTTACCAACGAAAACACAAAATAACCGTGCACCAAACATTCCTTGATTTTATTTTATGAATGGCTAATGTAAACGATTTGGGGATATTGTGTTTACTAAGTATTAATCATAGTATTAAGTAGTTGATTGTTGTGCAAATTGTATCTGAGAAACTAACATTTTTAGCTATGGTCTAAGACAGATAGATCTCTTGTAAGTGTTGGGTATGAAAACATAAAATCTCGCAAACTCGATTTAGTTTTCATACCCAACACTTACTCGTGTTCTATCCTATACATAATCACCTTACCTTTAGCAATATTAATCACTTTTATTAATCTACAACTCTGAAGGTAGCAATTCATACAACAGTGAAAAGTGTTAGAAAAAGGTCTTCTGTACTTTGTTTATTTCAAATTAATTTATTATTTTGATGAGAAAAGTAGTATTTTGGATCATATGCTGCATTATGCAAAGATAAATGAATCAAATAATTAAAAGCTTAAATTTAATGTTCCAAAGGAACATTTCAGTCAAACCCTTATAATGTGCAGTTTAGCACCCCATCTAAATTTATGCAATATTCCTAGTACAACTTGTGTGTAAGAAAAAAATTAAATAAGCTTATACATGAAGATACCCATACATAAAATTGACTGGACTTACTACAAAAAGTCAAATAAGGTCAAGCACATGATGATAATTACAACCTGCGACAGGTCAAGAAAACTGGAGTAATTACCTGATACACATACTATGTACAGTGATAACTTATATAGTACCATCCATGGTGTTCTCTTCTGAAGAGACACTTGAAATCTTTTATAGACCTACTTGGTGAATTTGTGCACCTAAATATAATTATATCCTCAATGAATTACCCACAATAGTTGAAGTTAGGACATGAAGAAAACACATAAACATTCTGTAAATCTACAGATTTGTTTGATATTGTAACAATTACAAAAATGCTTATTCAGCAGTTGCTTCTCCTTTTCACTTATTTAGACCTCCGAATGTGGTGTTTACTTCAATATTTACAATTTTTCAAGTAATCATGATGACAAATCACTATTTGTTTAGGGCATATTTGATGTAGATCAGAGTAACCTCCCCTGCTGTGCTTGTAGGTTAGTAAATAATTGTGATTTATGAAGCTAGAATTTCCTTTAATGGTACTCTGATAGCCCACCGGTCAGCTTTATCAGATTAGAATGGTTTATTGGCTCTCCGGAACAGGTGCTTTCTCTCTATGTATGCTGTAGAACATGTTCTTGCAATGGGCCAAGCTTATGGGGGTACTTGAAGAGAACAGCTTTACTTGATTCATTTTATTGCTTTTCGAACATTGATGTCTCCATTAAGGTTAATAAAACTTTTAATTATAGCCGTGAACTACAAATTAGTGAGGCTTTATTGATGACTGGTTGAACCTTTTATGGTTCAGTGGAAGTCCGGGTGTTTTTATGACCAAACTTTTTTCACAATTAGCCCCTTGCCTTGGAACTTGGAATTTCAAAGTAAAATTTCTCCTACATGTATCCCATTGTATCAGCCATTTGTCAGGGCCAATACAGAAGAATGATCATGCCATTTTTTTATCAGTTTTGATCAGTTTTGACCTGCAGTAGTCATTGTTATAGTTCAAATGACTTAATCAAAATTGACCATGACTAATGATGCATGTAGAGATTTAAATTGCCATTATTGGAATATCAAAGATGGAGACTAAGTTTTCTAATTGATTTAATAGACACTTACCATGATAAATATGTAATGCCAGTTCGTCTCTGGTTGGTCGGGTTATACATGTTTGCATGTGTTCACCGTCACGTCATGCCCGGCACATTTAATAGGGACTAGACTTGAGACTGAAAAACTATTGGCAATATATTATAGAATTAAACTGACTTTTGTTGAAGTTGACTGACTTGTAAACACCCGATCTTCAGGTATACATTGAATAAAGCTCCAAAGGTTTGATAATCATGTTTGACATAATATAACATTAATCTAATGAGTAATTACATTGTTCTACAAATTCTCATCATAAACATTAATTACCACTACAGTAAGCATTTGGTCTTAATTTATTGTGTGATATAATGGGAGGCTTGTTAATTTGTTATATTAATATTATTTCCAAATCTGATAGACCTCTCACTTTTCTTGTGTTCATGTATTCCTGGAGGCGTTTTACCCGTTTTACTGGCTTTGATGTTAAAATTGGAACTGACAATAGCATGACAATGCAATTGATATTACTCATAAAATTGTTAATTATATCGGGAAACGAAGGGGAACCAGCCTTGATAAGATATCTATAGCTTCTGGTTCCCATGACAAGATTTCCTATGAAAACCAGCAGAGTTGTACCCTTGAAATGACAGGGGTCAATTACCTTCGCTACAGATGCTAAGAAAATTTTGATTACTCAGTTAACCATAAGAACATTAAAATGCAGGTGTATGTTTCTGGTTGGCTTATATGTTTCATCCTGCTACTGCAAGATTCTCTCAACAGCGAAAACCAAGAATATGCTGAATGTAATTATGTTAACTATTGTGTTTATCTGACTCAACAATATATAACAATGCTGCACCTTGCAAATGTATCTTAGAGATCTTGTTTGTGATTTAATCTCAACAAGATAATCCATGTAACTGTCAAATTGGACCTCCCTTTATATTCCACATCACCAGACTCTGAAATTTCAAGTCCATTATACATCATGGATTATACTGTAACTATTCAAAAGGATGGGCCCAAGATTTGTGAAAGCCACAGTCATGGATGCGGTAGGTAGTCAAGGGAAAAGCTAGGTTTGTGAAACATTTCAAAGCCACAGTCATAGATACAGTAAGCTCAATGATTGGGCTTGGCTCATGAACAATGATAGAAATGGAAACTAATGTCAAGGCACGGACAAAGTTTGAAAACAACTTCTTAGCCCGTACAATCAAGGAAACCTGAACCGGAAGGTGTATCAGAAAGTACAACCCTCATTGGTTGAATGTTTATATTCTTATTTGTTATGATGCATCCGTTTTAATAAATTTTGACTGTTCAGCTTCTGTGGTAATCGTGAAGCCACAATGCATGCTGGGCTATTCTTAGCTTTAGATATATATACAAATATGACTCAACAAGTACATTTCTCAGTTGGATTGGTTTTTTTTTTTTTAATTGCCAATGACTAACTCACAAACTTCACTTAGCTTCACCTTGACTTCTTGGAACTCCTGATGGCTCCATCAGATACTCCAATAGCGTCAGATAAACCCCTTGAAGAAATGTGGTCACTGTTGGCTTTCACACCTGTGTAAAAGGCCTGGGCAGTAAATCATGCTTAGGTTGAAGTGGTCAAGCTCTTGAAAACTTGAACGCCATTGGAGATAAGTTATTTTATAGACTTAGTGATTAATTGGCCTTAGTTGATTTAAACACATGGACGGTGGAATGATGGAAGTGAATATTATATATGATGCCTATGTGGACAGTATATCTGATAAGATGTTAGACCCCTGTGTTGACCAGTCAGTATATCAACCAGCTGATCTGGAGATAAATAATGGCTTTTACTTTGCCGAGATGTGTGTGCTGCCTTTGTGGGGTAGATTCCGTGAGTAGATATTGCAAGATGAAATAAATGTACATTTTTGGTTGATAAAATTTTCATGATTGCAAGATTGAATATGTATAACATTTGATTCAGAGGGGCTGTTTAAAAACTATGAACGAATGGAAGGTTTTGTTAACTTGCCTTGTTTGACCTAACACGCAGCTTACTGATTTTCTGTTCATGATCTTGTCTTGAATGACTTGAAACATGGTACTAAATCCCATATGGAACTGAAAACCTATGAAACTCTCTGAAGGAACTCAGGATATAAGACCTCTTATTTCCGAAAAAGTGATACATTGGTTTTCGGTTCGGTCAAAGCCTTAATTATTATAATGGTAAAATTCTCTGGGAACACGGGCTGCAACTCAGACAAGTGATGTATCTTGTGGATTAGTAACATGTGAAATGATCATCATGGTCTAGCTGCAGACAATTACTGCACATATGATCTAAGACAAAATCAAAACAGTGTGTGTATTGGATGACCTGTGACTCCTCATGGCTTTGAACCGCTAGTCTCACCAGTAACTGACCCGTACCTTACATGTCTAATTAATTATGAAATGATTAATGGCCATGTTGAAGCTGTAATGGAAAATTGCCAATTAAAGACTGTAGGATAATATTGACCCCTTTTATCATGATGACCTATCGGGGCCAATCAGTGTCATTGGTGGTGCTAATATGTCTTATCTTTGCTTTACCCAATGTTGGACCTTATCTGGTAAATCAACCGGTCTTGCTTGGCTTTGCTATCAGATTGATGAGGACAAATCAAATAGGGTTGGGCAGTTTCTTGTATTCCTGTCATGTTTATTGTGTGTACAAACAAGGGTTCTTTAGGGTTATACTTACATTGGAACCACAATTGGAACCGCAACTTGGTTCAGGTCAGGTTGAATAAACATTTTGTTTGTAGAATCAGTGTAAGTAGCTATAAATATGCTTTATGCGTGCAAGTTTCAATGGTCCTTGCGCTGTTCTATTCAATTCCTATCGGTGTAAATCTTGTTTAAACAAACAAAATTGCTCTACTTTTACATGTAAACATATAAACATGGTCATCGTTCTCGGTGACTGATGTGGTTAACTTTATGTGTGCTTAATTCTTAACATTGTCACTTCTTGAGTGGTCTTAAGTCAACTCAATATATTAAAGTCTAAGATATATACTTCTGCAGTGGTAAAAGTTTTCTAAATGAGCTTTACAGAGCTTAATGAGTGTCAGTTTAATCGGGTCAAGCTATAACTTTAATGATGATGAAAGGTGTTTGTTGGAACAAGTTGACCTGATTATTCCAGCAATGAGGTATAAAATATCTAGGAGTTACTTACATCATTCCAATAATTTTATTCTAGATCTGACAAAAATGCAATGTTGAGAAAGTAGTTGCTGTTGCTTATGAAGCAGATTTAGGGTTTAAGTTTGGATAAATTAAAGGTATTAAAAATATTATCAATATTTTTTATTAAGTTTAATTATATTTTATTACATTACATATACACAAAGGGATTGGGCACAAGCTATTACAACATTATTAAAGCCCTCTCCGAGAATGTTTACAAAGCCATGGCAACTGCAAGAAATTAAGTATTAACAAATTTATAAATAAAAAAGGTATTTTTATTACTCCAATGAAAAGCAGATTACTCATGATCTGAGCACCGTATACGAAAGCATGTGTGCCTACATGTATAGCACTTCATTGTTTTTGTATCTGAATGGTCAATGGCAGCGAAATGTTTCTATTTCAAAATATATCAAGTTATTCTGAATTTATGATTAATTACATGTTTTTTGTTGATGCCAATGTCTTGCTTATTGGGACTGTAACATGTGATGTGGGATAAATACATATTTCATTGATAAATGTTAATAGGGACCATAAATCTAAGTATGAAACACATGTTGTTCTAATAAGACGGTGTGTAACTTACTGGCAATAATGTGCTTGTCCCTCCCCTTCTGTCTGTGTGCAAGATATTTGTGGAAGTCTGGGAAGCAAGGAGAGCTTTTACTAGCATTATTTATTGCACACTTGTTAATCACACAAGTCTTTTTATTTCTCTTACATCAAAACCATTTCACAGGTGGGGAAATGGTTAGGACTTTTTTATAATGTGCATTATAAGTAATCAATTAGGCTAATTGTTTGACACCAAATGTATCGATGGAATTCATGAAAAGACTGATTAATTATTTATATTTTATGAGATTAGGCACAAAATGAGAAATAACATTACAGATGCCAAAATCCTCAGGAGAATGTTCAACTTTTCTAGCATTTCAATTTATGCATGAACTTTAAATAAATGATTTTGTGATGAAGACAGGGGTACAAGTTTTCAGTCTAAATTCTGATTTCAGTAGTTTTAGAAAAATTGCACTATGTAATTCATTAGGAAATGATCTAGTTCAGTATATAGCCAAGCAGTTTTCAGATTTTGATTTTTTAAACTTTTTTCGATGGATGAAGATGAACAGTTTGTAGCAAAAAAGATGTTCACCCCAAATTGTGTTAATCTTTATGAATAGTAATAAATTGTAATAGCTATATCAAAATCTATAAATCTTGACTTTTATCTGAATATGGGTCCTCCATTAAAACATTAGGGTCCTCCATATTTATTTTTGAAAAAAAGTACTGATCATACAAATTTCCAATATTGGCTTAACATTTGTTTTAAATCTATATACTAAGGAAGTATTTGTTAATTGAAATTGATAAGATTTACTTTATTGGGTGTTTGTAAATTTACAGTGAAAGAATAAAATGTGAGAGGTAAATTTATCTGAAGCTTGATTGTTTATTTGAATCTGACAATGAATTCCTTTGGTTTAGAATTCTCTGAGAAGTGGTTTTTAGGTGCATTTCATGTTTGTCTTTGATTTCATGCTCTGTATGCAGCCTGGCATAGCAGTCATTTCCTTATTTCCGTTGTAAACACAATGCCAATGTACGGATTGATAACTTTTGTTGTTTTCTTTAGTGATAAGTTCCTTGCAGGCAGATGGCAAGCACTGTTTAGTCTGCTTTGTATTAAGAACATTTTCTTTGGACAGTTTCCGAGAGTTTTTTTTTTCATTTTTGCATTGCAAATCTTCAAATGATTGAAAGGTAATTTTCTTCAGGTTGAAAGAAGTTTGAGATATCGGCGAATTTAGAATCACACAGATGTCTATCTTAAACTGAGTGTTTAAAAAATCTTCTTTGATAGCATCTTGCTGCAAGGCGTATTGGCGTATTAGCTCTCCTGTTTGCTGAGGAAGGAAACTAGGTAAATGGTTAACCCGTCATCAGTGATAGACAGTGCTTATCAGTAAATCAGAGAAACTGTACTTATCTATACATACAATATTGAGTGAAGCAAATTGAAAGAGAAAACAAAGTCAATGTTTGTTTGACACAGAGAGTAGTAAAGGATAAATGAGTTAAAAATGTTTTGGCAGGTTAGGCTAATTTCACTGTTTTGCTTGTTCTGCTGACTGAAGAAACTGACAAACCATAAAAGCTTGTGTACTTATCCAAATAGTGTACAACTGCAAAACTGTCATATATCACATGTCAGTGACTGCCAGTGCTAAACTGTCATATCTCATTGTCTGACTTACATATCCATGGCTAACCTGTCTAACATACCCTATGTTTATAAAGACAACTTCTCAATCTACCCTTTTTCATGAAATTATTTTCCTTTGTACCCTCAAACGTAGGAGATCCAGCCCAGAATAAAATCTAGCTAAAATTGATAAAAAGTTATGCTATTCAGTACATGTATTGATAAAATATATAATCAGGTCGGGTGGCCAGACTTATCCATGGCATGAGTGCTAAACTGTCATATCTCACTGTCTGACTGGTAATTGTCCAAGACTGCTAGTGCTTGACTGTGGTAAAGAAAAAAGATTTGGGGCCTAACATGCTATCTTTGACCATTTGTTTGTACTTCTTCTAAGAACCAAGTGTGTCACAATTTAAAGCAAGGGAGCATTCAACAAAACTGTATTTCAGTGATATGTTTATATAGCCAGTGTAAGATTACTAGACAACACAGTGCAAATTATTCAAAGCATTTTTGAGTGAATTTTACAGATTTATGTTTAAGATACAAATCTTGCACTAAATGTTTCAGCATTATGAAAATATTGCTCAATTACATATCTTCCAGACAGTCTGTAGCCTGGTAGGTTTGATTATTTCTGGTATATTTACTTAAGTTTCCTTGTTTATCTGGAATCACAGACATTGAGATTGCTGGGTGGTTTATGGCCACCACCATTAAATAAATGATACTTTCCCTCAATTCTCACCCCTCCATATGTATCTCTTCCTACTTGCCACTCCAAAAGCTGTATTTTACAGTATCCATCACTCAATACTTATTGCTTAGTCTGTCTACTTATTGCTCAACACCACACATGTGTAGACACTGATTCCTCTGCACAACCCTGGCCAAGAGGCAATACAATGGTACATCAACAATGTTATGGCCATGTTTTACCAAAGGTACAACAGCTACAGTATGGTCATGTTTGCCCAAAGGTGCAGCAACCATAGTATGGTCATGTTTGCCCAAATGTACAGCAACCACTGTATGTTCATGTTTGCCCAAAGGTACATCCACTACAGTATGGTCATGTTTGCCCAAAGGTACATCCACTACAGTATGGTCATGTTTGCCCAAAGGTGCATCCACTACAGTATGGTCATGTTTGCCCAAAGGTACAACAACTACAGTATGGTCATGTTTGCCCAAAGGTACATCCACTACAGTATGGTCATGTTTGCCCAAAGGTACAACAACTACAGTATGGTCATGTTTGCCCAAAGGTAAAACAACCACAGTATGGTCATGTTTGCCCAAAGGTACAACAACTACAGAATGGTAATGTTTTCCCAAAGGTACAGCAACAATTGAATACATGGTCATGTTTGCCAAAAGGTGCAGCAACCATAGTATGGTCATGTTTGCCCAAAGGTGCAGCCAGGGCATGGTCATGTTTGCCCAAAGATACAACAACAACCACAGTATGGTCATGTTTGCCCAAAGTTACATCAACCAGGGTAAGGTCATGTTTGCCTAAAGGAGCAGCAACCACAGTATGGTCATGTTTGCCCAAAGGTACATCCACTACAGTATGGTTATGTTTGCCCAAAGGTGCAGCAGCCATGGTATGGTCATGTTTGCCCAAAGATACAACAACTACAGTATGGTTATGTTTGCCCAAAGGTACATCCACTACAGTATGGTTATGTTTGCCCAAAGGTACAACAACTACAGTATGGTCATGTTTGCCCAAAGGTGCATCCACTACAGTATGGTTATGTTTGCCCAAAGGTGCAGCAGCCATGGTATGGTCATGTTTGCCCAAAGGTACAACTACAGTATGGTTATGTTTGCCCAAAGGTACATCCACTACAGTATGGTTATGTTTGCCCAAAGGTGCAGCAGCCATGGTATGGTCATGTTTGCCCAAAGGTACAACTACAGTATGGTCATGTTTGCCCAAAGGTACATCCACTACAGTATGGTTATGTTTGCCCAAAGGTACAACAACTACAGTATGGTCATGTTTGCCCAAAGGTGCATCCACTACTGTATGGTTATGTTTGCCCAAAGGTACAACAACTACAGTATGGTCATGTTTGCCCAAAGGTGCATCCACTACAGTATGGTTATGTTTGCCCAAAGGTACAACAACTACAGTATGGTTATGTTTGCGCAAAGGTACATCCACTACAGTATGGTTATGTTTGCCCAAAGGTGCAGCAGCCATGGTATGGTCATGTTTGCCCAAAGGTACAACTACAGTATGGTTATGTTTGCCCAAAGGTACATCCACTACAGTATGGTTATGTTTGCCCAAAGGTGCAGCAGCCATGGTATGGTCATGTTTGCCCAAAGGTACAACTACAGTATGGTCATGTTTGCCCAAAGGTACATCCACTACAGTATGGTTATGTTTGCCCAAAGGTACAACAACTACAGTATGGTCATGTTTGCCCAAAGGTGCATCCACTACTGTATGGTTATGTTTGCCCAAAGGTACAACAACTACAGTATGGTCATGTTTGCCCAAAGGTACATCCACTACAGTATGGTTATGTTTGCCCAAAGGTGCATCCACTACAGTGTGGTTATGTTTGCCCAAAGGTGCAGCAGCCATGGTATGGTCATGTTTGCCCAAAGGTACATCCACTACAGTATGTTTGCCTAAATGTGCTGCTTCTACAGTATGTGCATGTTTGCCCTTGCAACAATAATATGGTCATCTTTGCCCAAAGGTACACCAACCATGTTATGTTCATGTTTATCCATAGGTGCAGCAACTACAGTATGCTCATGCAACAATGATATGGCCATGTTTGCCCAAAGGTGCAGCTACCATAGTAACATAGTCATATTTGTCCAGAGGTTCAGCATACTATAGTGTTGGGAATTTCTGTCAAATAATGAATATAAAACCAACAAAGTAATTCTTCATTCATCATTCTGTATGCTTTGCATATGACAGGGTGTTGGCCATGCAGCAATCATCACTCTCTCTTTTTAGCATACTTATAAAAACAGACAATACGCTGGATGTTTCTATCATGTGCTTTCATTATTTCTGTTCATGAAGCATGTAATAATTTAATCACCATGTGTCTGTGTCTCGATGATTTGGATTATTCAAGATGGGGGTACCAGTATGATTCTTGACAACATTTTGCCTGGAAATGTTTTATCAGTGTTTCAAGACCCTGTTTAACTTTTGACCCATTTGTTACATGTAGGACCTAAGTATGTTGATAAATATTATGTTTTTTTGTAAGCATTGAATTATTGAGAATTTCAACACTGTCTATTCATATAAGTTCCGTATGGTCTACATTAATCAGGTGGCTCTTGCTTTGTGTTTTATTTCATAAACACCATGCCTAAGGGTTTATGCCAATGTTTTCGGTACAAACCATATTGCTTCTTGCCTAAGATGTCAAGACAAATGATGATGTGTCAGTCATTCTTTCATTTTCATGCTCAGAGGTATGGTGGAGAGTTTTTGTTGGTAGGTTATGTGCCAGTCATTCTTTCATTCCCATACTCAGAAGTATGGTGTAGGATTTTTGTTGGTGGGTTCAAGTTGATGGTATGGTAATGACTTTGTCAGAGAGGTGTAACAATAGCAGTTTTGTGGGTTGTTAATGTAATTATAGTGTTGTAGAAGTGATATTATAGCAAAGGTACTGGGAATAGCAGAATAGCAATTATGTCTTGATTGCGAGCTTGCTGACTCATGCCTCAATGCTTTGGGATGATTTCTCCCTGATTGTTTAGTCAGAGCACTGAACATGTTCTAATTGAATAACTAGAAATACAACTCATTTAGATGTCTGCAAGTGCTTGTCAATTTGAGCAATTCAGGCTTGATGAAAGAAGATTACAAGATGTCATTTAAAGGGAGTTGCTATAGCCCAATTGACTTTATAAAATTAATACTCTCCTTCGGGGCTTACATCTGGGACCCTCTTGCAGCATGTTTTTTGTTTATTTATGACCAATTTTATAGTAATTATTTGTTAATTAGAAGAGAAGCAAGCTTATGGAATGCTGCATAATTATGAGTAACTGTTGTGAAGAATTAACTTGATCAGGGAAGTGGTTACTACTGCTCTCGACTTTACATTGAATATATTGCAGAGTGTAGTTTTCAATGACTTAAAATGTAGCTTGTACTGTAACTGTATAATTATTGTTGACAATCATATTTTTAAAAAAATTTAACAAAAGCAGTAATTGCTCTTATGTAGCCCACCAGTCCTGATTCTAGTTGGTGGAAGCCACTAGACTTATTAGGATATAGTCCTTGGTCTGCGATTATTGACTGAATAGTTTAACCAAGTAATTTTATGAACTGAAAGCTTAGTCTAATGTTACAATGAGCAATGGCTAGCCACCTTGGACCTAAGACCTACCCCTGTGAAAAAATCAAGAACTGTTCATGAAATATTCATGAACAAGTTCATGATCTTGTTCATGAACGAATTCATGAAGGACAAATGGCCGCTTCATGAATCTCCAGTTCATGAATTTATTCATGAACTTATTCATGAAACCCCATTATTCATGAACTGAAGATTCATGAAGCAGCCATTTTTCTTAAAATGCACTTGAACCCTTTAAGAGCAGTTCATGTACAATTCATGAACACTGTTCTTGGACAGTGCAAGAACTTTTCTTGAACTGCTCTTGAAACTTTCGCAGGGGCAATGACACAAATCTTTTTTTTATTTCTTTTCCTTTTTTTCCAACACAACTGTTCAATTTGAATAATTCAAGTAGCTTTAATATCCCTTTGATAATCTGCCCAAACTCAAATGTATATAAAGCCATGCTGTGCATTTTGATAATAGTTAAAATATCAATACATTATTAAACAGTAAAACAGAAGTAAATTTAAAGTACAATCAAAGTATTATTTGGTACAAATAAAGTACATTATCCGAAAAGTTTGTCCGAAATATTGAAAGTTTCAAGTACTAACTGGAACATGCATTGCTGTTGATTTAATGCATCATAAATTTAAAACAACAAGTATTAAAGTTGACCACAAATAAATTTTACCTTTTGGGTGTTTTGTTCATTCATTTCCCCATCATAAAAACAGGAAAAACAAAAACAAAATTTTTCTAACAGAAGATTAACCATGTGCTGCCATCAGTGGTTGTTTACTGTGAGACACGTTCAGGAAATATGAGGGCCTATAAAAGTACGCACAAATTTTAGCCCCATTGACAAAGCCTCTTATTTGTTACCTGATTTTAAAATAATTTCTCAGTAATATTCCTTTGGGTGAAAGTCACAGAGGCAAAGTTAAAAACTGGGTCATTTGGGGTCAAAAACTAGGTCAATAGGTCAAATCTTGTGAATAGTTCATGAACTTCAAAGTTCATGAATAATCATGAACTTTGAAGTTCATGAAAGTTACATGAATAATTCATGAACTTTGAAGTTCATGAAATCTTGTTCGTGAACCTGACAGAGACTTCATGAACATGGAGTTCATGAACATCATTTGTCTGTTCATGAACACTTCATGAAGTTCATGAAGTGTTCATGAACTCATGATTTTTTTTTCACAGGGGTAGTTGCCTCAAACCAACAATTTTATGCAAAATTTCAAGGTATCTTCAAGACTTGACTTGATGTACCTTTGGAAAAAAAGGAACACTTTATTCTCTCTGATTTCTCGAAATCTTGCCACAATCCCTGAGTTCCCAAGGTTGAAAGTTAATTACTCACGGAACTTTCTTCCAACATAATTGTTTGCGGTAGATATTCCCCCAATTTTCAGATCTAAAAAAAAGCTTTCTCATAGTATCACAAAAAAGGGTCTTTTAGATTAGTATGTCGAAAAAAAGCAGTGTGATGAGTCGAGGTGTTGTCCTATGTTGCTGAGAGAGCTGTGTTGTATTTTACTATACCGGTAGTTGTCATCGACATTGATTGCTTTTACAGCATTTCTTGATGGAAACTTGAGAACATTAGGGAAAAGTTGCATATTTTTTCCATGATTTCTGTTTGTATCATTTAATGTTATGCCTTTGAGAGTTTGAGTAAGATAGGGATCTGCACCGTGTCACCTGGTAGCCTGATGTCAGATGATAGCATCTCGCAGGAAGGGAAAAGATGTGAACTACCAGAGGCTTATCTTCATACTACACCAAATGTTCACTCAGTTTTTCCCCGATTTTTTCTGAGCTAATGAACAAGATTTTGCTGCAAGGGTTTTTCTTGTAGCATCTATCAGATAGTCATGCTTGGCTTTCAACTTGGCGGAATCGTTTCAAAGCCCCCTCTCAAAAATTGTGGTTCAGGAGAAATAACACTACATGCCATTGTGTAGTAACTAGTAACCTTGTTGCAATAATTCTGAACTGCTTTTATGTCATTGGTAACTTTATGTGGTAAGACTTTTGTGTTTTAGAAAAAAATCCTGAATTGTCATTATTTTTTTATTTTCAGGATATCAGGGATGTGTGTGCCGTACAATGGTACCCGGTGTTCATCTGTGTTAGGTACCAGCAGTGTCTTCCTCAACCTCTCCAGTCCAAATCCATTTGAGGCGCAGGAAAGAATGGCTGCTGAATTAATCGACAAAATGTATGATGTGGACACGAGTGAAATATTACAAGAACGGTGTCAAGGACTTGGTGAAAAGTTCATCTGTAATTATGTCTTCCCACCTTGTGAGGACACCAGCCTAATCCCCAAACCAGTCCCTATCTGCAGGTGAGTGAAGAAGTTAATTTCTGTTCTTCTAACCAAAGTCTGCAATCACCCTTTTGCTAAGAAATGCCTTTAAATAACTGTCAAAACAATGTGACAGATAGTCTAAAGGGATAATTTTATTAATTTGGTAATGGTAGGCGTCATTCCGTCCATCTATACAAACGACCTTCTGTTTGAAAGTCCTACATTTCTTAATGGATTTTTATGAATCTTTCTCAGGATAAGTATTAAGTGGAGTTACAGTGTCGTAAGGTCAACATTATGTGATTTGGCCATATTTGCATGAATTAGGGCCCTTTGTTGATTTTTGACATAGTACAATCATCTTCTCTTTAGCAGGGAATATGGCTTTCTATGACAGCTTTGTGCACTCCATATATGTTAAGGTTTACAATCATCTTCTCTTTAGCAGGGGATATGGCTTTCTATGACAGCTTTGTGCACGGACCATATATGTTAAGGTTTACTTTGTATCGCCTTGTCAAGCAGCTAGCTATGATGTGCTTGTCAACTCATTTGGTAGATTGCAATACTTCCACTGAGCCTGATTGGCAGATCGGCGTTTGTTGACTTGTTCTTCCATGAGGTTTGCTATGGTTGTCTTCATCACATGTGGAAATACGTTCATTTGCTCTTAAAATTTGGAAATTCATACCAAAAAAATTCCAAGTGAAAATGTATTGAAAATTTGTGCAAAGATGATGATAGAAACAAAATAACACAACTGTAACTTGATATTTGCATATTTAGCTCTCAATATTAGGAACACAGTAAGGCCACTTCTTTTTTATTTTCTGGTTTTCAAGAATTTTTTGGAAATATGTCCACTGGCAGGTCGAAAAAAAAGAAAAAAAAAAGGCAAAATTGTTCCAATCGAGTGTTGAAATCACAGTTGTTGGCGCCAGCCTGCCCAAACGCATTTGCCAAGCTAATAACCAGTACTTTCTGTTGGAAAGCCTGGTTTTATAAACAATGTGTTGTTAAATAGCCTGTTCAGAGGAGCACTCATTTAATAACATACACATTTATACATACAGTCCAACCTGCCTTAAGCAGCCAGCCAAGGGATGCAGCCAATTTGGCTGCTTAAGCCAGGTGACCACTTAACGGAGGGGCTGAATACTGGGCAAGGGGGGGGGGGTCGGTTTCGTGCATACATTGTACTTGTTTAATGAGACAGGACCTGGTGTATTATAATGGGTTGTTATACATAAATGGTAATTTAAAGTATGCCTCTTGTTGTTAAGGGTTGCACTGGCCTATCTGTCCTGCCCTGTCTGCCCTGAATAAGCAGACACTTACCTCTCTGGATTAGTAACACCGCTAAAAAACGATGAAATCTGCTTGGTTGTCTTTGACATTTTATTGACGCTAAACGACGTCATGCAGAAGGCATGATTGGAAGATGTTGACAGTCAGAAATATTTGAAGAGAATAAAATAAAACACACTTCTGAACGCATAATTGCTCGTATGACAAACTTTGAGCAATAATAAACAATTGTCTAAAGCGTGCAAACCGTCAAAACGAAATTGAAAGGAGCGATGATAAACACAACAATTTTCTCGTAATACGGTAATTAGACGTAAATACCTTTTAATTGGTACAGATCTATAGCCTTAATTGTGTCGATCGACTTTGATGAAATATACCCATCAGAGGTGCTAATCGTTTGTTTTATTGCTCTTTGAGCGTTAATGGTCACAAAATTCACAACACCGTTGTTTACAGTTTACTGATTCCCAGTCGTATATTTCGCTGTGCGGTAAACAATGCATAATTGACATAGAAGCTGGGTAACAGCGCACTGTTATATAAATTGTATAAATGTTCTATTCTTTTTGTAGCTATAGCCTCGTTCTTCGTTCATATAATTTAAGACCATTTAATCCTCTTATTTTCATGTTGTGCATGAATTGAGCGAATAAAAGGTTGTTGTTGTTGTTGTTGTTGTTGTTGGTTCCCTTTAAGAACCCGGATGTATCGTTGTATACACACAGCGTGTGACGCGCGGAACCAGTAAGTAGAGCAATTATCGGATTAGCGGCGGTATGTAAACATCGCATCAACGCACTTTGAATAAACAACTCTGATTGGCTACAGCGTGAATCGAAGCCATTTTCGTTCTCGTTCGCGGTCACGTGTAAACTGATGATTGTTTTCTTTGACACGGGTTTGAAATTACCGCGGATGATTCAAGCTATATAGATGGCCGCCGGATCGGACTTTACCGATCAATTCATTCAAAATATATTCGTACTCAGACGAATATTCGTACTCAGACAAAACGTCCCATCGGGAAAAATAAAAAAGTGAAATTCGATTTTTATTTTTTTTCCACTTTCGTAAAAAACACGGTCGCCGGTCTTGTAAACCGTAAAATTAAAAAGTCCTGGCCTAAGTAGGTATATATAATTATTTAACTTAAAAAATGGAACTGTCATTATTGTACAATATGATACTCACCAGTTGTCGATCACTGATTTGATCTTTGCTTAATGATAATTAGCTATGTAATTAATATTCCAGTTAACTTGTGAAAAACAATTAACTTCTCCAATGCTATGTCACGATATCAATAATGTTGGCTGGCTATGCTTTGTTATAGTGTCTATATTGCTGGCTTAGAACGAGAAGGTTGTAACTACAAAATCAATATTTGGAGAAAACAAGAAAAAACTGCCCAATAATTACTCTTTACTTATGGTAAAACAAGCTGTTTAAACTTCATTTTGGTCAACATGACAAGTTCAGATTTTCGTGAAAAAGGGCTCATAAGAAACGCCTTGTAGTGCTGAATTTAAATATGTATCAGTCTTAAAAGGTCGTAAGTAAGTAGTTACGACCTTCTCTTTCTAAGCCAGCGATATGTAATTGCCCTAGTATTTGTCTATATATTTATGTAAAAACGCACTAGACCATGGGATCTAGAGTAATTTCGGTCAAAGAATGTTATCTATAGTTTTTTAAACAGTCGATCAGAAAGTAATTGCCACACATGATTGGTTATGTTTTAAGGTATTTAGGTTTAATAACAGTGTGAGCATATTCAATACAAATCACTCTCTCAAATCACTGTTGTAAATATTTTGGAGGGTTACAACTCATTACTTAAGAATGTGATTGTTTTATGTTAGGTTTTGTGTTTTGATTTTAAATACACTATTACACCTGCCCCTGTGGTATCAGAACAGTTTTTAATATTGAGACTACGAGGTTGAGGTTGTGGGTCTAATCTCGGCTTGCGATATACATCGGTCCTTAATAATAGTACTGTTACCTTGCTTGCTATAGCCCAGTACTTCAAATGCCCTGGAAATCTGGGATTGATTCCGATAGTCGGTGCAAGCCACAATATTCCTTCATTGAAAATTTGAAAACAATGTAGATTTTCATGCTCATGTGAAGAAGTTGCATTTTCCTAGTGGAAGGGTTAGTAATTACTGGTAAGAATTCAAGGAAAACTGGTTTGCTGTACTGGCTGCAGTAGAAATAGCTGCAAAAGTTGTTGAGAAACAGCTTTAAGCCCAAATAAACAAACAGCAGCTGTCACTCATGTTTTCTATAATTTTATTTATGTAAAAAAGTACATTTAGAAAAAAAATGACTTATTCATCAATAATATCACCTTTTGGACTGGTTTCATTTTTGGTGGAATCTCACATCTGGGTTGGATGGATTAAAAACTATCAATAAAGTCTCCTGTTTAACAATGCACCATCTTATATCCTGAGAAATGAGATTTGACATGCACATTATAAAAGTTAATGATTTACTGCCCTGTTGAGTCTGCTTTTCTTCAAAGGTATTGTCAGTTTGACAACAGTATCTTTTTACTTTGGGATTTATTCAGTTACATGTGTTGTGTGATAACTGTGGGCTGGCGGGGAGGGGGGACTGCAGTTCTGGTGTACATGTATCATGGTTACAAACCTACGAGAGATTTGTAATAACTGTAACCTGTGGTCTAAGAATGGTCATGGAAGTGAATACCATTTTGTGCAGTTTGGGTGCAATTTCATGGTGAAGAAGATGGTTTAAATGATACCATGCACTGATTTAAATGTAACCTATGCTTTAAGAACGGTCATGGAACCGAATATCATTTTATGCAGTTTTTATGAGATGTTTACTTGTTTAATATTTTAATCAAATTAATTCGATGGCGAGGAAGTGGTTTGAACCATACCATGACCTGATACAAGTCCTTTGATAGGTGTGTTATATGAAACGTTTTGATTTAATGGTGACTTGCTAATATCATAAATTTTATTAATGCTCATGAGCGAAAATGTGTTTCAAATTTGTTCCATTAATTGTGACCAGAGACTTTATGGCAAACTGGTTATGAATACAGTCTGTGCATATGTAGATGTCCAGTGAGATTATGACTGTGCTACAGTCCTTACAGTTAAATGAGAACAGTTTGTAAACATCATGTCATCTGTCAGGTACACTATGTTTATCTAGTTTCTACTGTATATATACCTGAGTTAACAGTAACCCATTTGAATGGACTATATCTCACTTGTGCTGAATGGGTCAAGGTCCCCCCGGGTACTTATACTTCACCGTACCCGGGGTACTTTTAAGTATACTTCACCGTACCCCGATTTCACAGATAATACTTCACCGTACCCTGATATACTCAACCGTACCCGGGTTTACCGCGCGCCAAAAACGATGTCGTAAAATAACAAATAATAGAATAACGTAAACCGGTGGCCGTCTCAGCATTGAAAAAAATATTGTTTAATAAAAATTAAAGAAATAAAAACATGAATTTTATTCAAGAGTACGTATCCAGCGGAGAAGAGGACAGAGAAGAAGTTAATATTCAGGCTGGTGGAAACGAATTTGAACACTATTTGCATATATAATCTGTTGAAATATATAAAGCGCGCCAAAAACGTCGGTGTTTTGATTTCGGATTTTGTTCCAAGCGCAGTCACGTGAACATCACGTGATCGATTTTTACGACAATAAATTCTTTTTTTTTAAATTCGACCTTAAAACAAGATAAATATTATGGGTCGAAGTATACCTAAATGAAATGTTCCTACATTCCTTTCATGTATAATTTTTTTGTTCGGCGATTAAAATCATATCAATTTAATTTTTTATCAGTAAAAATGGGGTACCTGTAAGCATACTGGGGTACGGTGAAGTATACTACTAAGTACCCGGGGTACGGTGAAGTATACTTCAAAATACCTGGGGTACGGTGAAGTAGTACCCAGGGGGACCTTGACCCATTCAGCCTCACTTGTAGACGAATGAAATCTAGTGTAGAGTAAATATCTGGTGCTATAAAATTAAGAATGTATTTCAAACCGATATGTGTATTTTATAATATGATTTATTGTACTTTTAAAAACTGTTTCATGTTTAACCATTTTTTGGGGTCAACCTTCTAGGTTAGAATATAATATATGTCAGTAATACGTGTTAGTGTTTTGATCTCTGATCCATTCAGTCAGTAATTACTGGAACATCGTAGGTATGAATCAAATGAAACTAATTTAACTTCAAATACATGAGTTAAATAAATCAACTGCTAAAGAATTTTTTCTCACCATTTCACATAATTGAACTATTATTAAGACATTGATACTTTTATTAGTCAGTGTTAATACTGTGTGACACGTTTTTTCGATAATGTTTAATTTAAGTTTTTCTGGGCTTTCTCTAATGCTATGTCACGATATCAATAATGTTGACTGGCTATGCTTTGTTCTAATGTCTATATTGCTGGCTTAGAACGAGAAGGTTGTAACTACAAAATCAATATTTGGAGAAAACAAGAAAAAACTGCCCAATAATTACTCTTTACTTATGGTAAAACAAGCTGTTTAAACTTCATTTTGGTCAACATGACAAGTTCAGATTTTCGTGAAAAGGGCTCATAAGAAACGCCTTGTTGTGCTGAATTTAAATATGTATCAGTCTTAAAAGGTCGTAAGTAAGTAGTTACGACCTTCTCTTTCTAAGCCAGCGATATGTAATTGCCCTAGTATTTGTCTATATATTTATGTAAAAACGCACTAGACCATGGGATCTAGAGTAATTTCGGTCAAAGAATGTTATCTATAGTTTTTTAAACAGTCGATCAGAAAGTAATTGCCACACATGATTGGTTATGTTTTAAGGTATTTAGGTTTAATAACAGTGTGAGCATATTCAATACAAATCACTCTCTCAAATCACTGTTGTAAATATTTTGGAGGGTTACAACTCATTACTTAAGAATGTGATTGTTTTATGTTAGGTTTTGTGTTTTGATTTTAAATACACTATTTACACCTGCGGTCCTGCCCCTGTGGTATCAGAACAGTTTTTAATATTGAGACTACGAGGTTGAGGTTGTGGGTCTAATCTCGGCTTGCGATATACATCGGTCCTTAATAATAGTACTGTTACCTTGCTTGCTATAGTCCAGTACTTCAAATGCCCTGGAAATCTGGGATTGATTCCGGTAGTCAGTGCAAGCCACAATATTCCTTCATTGAAAATTTGAAAACAATGTAGATTTTCATGCTCATGTGAAGAAGTTGCATTTTCCTAGTGGAAGGGTTAGTAATTACTGGTAAGAATTCAAGGAAAACTGGTTTGCTGTACTGGCTGCAGTAGAAATAGCTGCAAAAGTTGTTGAGAAACAGCTTTAAGCCCAAATAAACAAACAGCAGCTGTCACTCATGTTTTCTATAATTTTATTTATGTAAAAAAGTACATTTAGAAAAAAAATGACTTATTCATCAATAATATCACCTTTTGGACTGGTTTCATTTTTGGTGGAATCTCACATCTTGGTTGGATGGATTAAAAACTATCAATAAAGTCTCCTGTTTAACAATGCACCATCTAATATCCTGAGAAATGAGATTTGACATGCACATTATAAAAGTTAATGATTTACTGCCCTGTTGAGTCTGCTTTTCTTCAAAGGTATTGTCAGTTTGACAACAGTATCTTTTTACTTTGGGATTTAATCAGTTACATGTGTTGTGTGATAACTGTGGGCTGGCCGGGAGGGGGACTGCAGT
This sequence comes from Spisula subtruncata, assembly GCA_963678985.1. Classification (NCBI taxonomy): domain Eukaryota; kingdom Metazoa; phylum Mollusca; class Bivalvia; order Venerida; family Mactridae; genus Spisula; species Spisula subtruncata. The sequence goes on along the minus strand of OY787662.1, from coordinate 11,967,046 downwards.
TCTGGTGTACATGTATCATGGTTACAAACCTACGAGAGATTTGTAATTAAACTGTAACCTGTGGTCTAAGAATGGTCATGGAAGTGAATACCATTTTGTGCAGTTTTGGTGCAATTTCATGGTGAAGAAGATGGTTTAAATGATACCATGCACTGATTTAAATGTAACCTATGCTTTAAGAACGGTCATGGAACCGAATATCTTTTTATGCAGTTTTTATGAGATGTTTACTTGTTTAATATTTTAATCAAATTAATTTGATGGCGAGGAAGTGGTTTGAACCATACCATGACCTGATACAAGTCCTTTGATAGGTGTGTTATATGAAACGTTTTGATTTAATGGTGACTTGCTAATATCATAAATTTTATTAATGCTCATGAGTGAAAATGTGTTTCAAATTTGTTCCATTAATTGTGTCCAGAGACTTTATGGCAAACTGGTTATGAATACAGTCTGTGCATATGTAGATATCCAGTGAGATTATGACTGTGCTACAGTCCTTACAGTTAAATGAGAACAGTTTGTAAACATCATGTCATCTGTCAGGTACACTATGTTTATCTAGTTTCTACTGTATATATACCTGAGTTAACAGTAACCCATTTGAATGGACTATATCTCACTTGTGCTGAATGGGTCAAGGTCCCCCCGGGTACTACTTCACCGTACCCAGGGTTCTTTTAAGTATACTTCTCCGTACCCCGATTTCACAGATAATACTTCACCGTACCCCGATATACTCAACCGTACCCGGGTTTACCGCGCGCCAAAAACGATGTCGTAAAATAACAAATAATAGAATAACGTAAACCGGTGGCCGTCTCGGCATTGAAAAAAATATTGTTTAATAAAAATTAAAGAAATAAAAACATGAATTTTATTCAAGAGTACGTATCCAGCGGAGAAGAGGACGAAGAAGTTAATATTCAGGCTGGTGGAAACGAATTTGAACACTATTTGCATATATAATCTGTTGAAATATATAAAGCGTGCCAAAAACGTCGGTGTTTTGATTTCGGATTTTGTTCCAAGCGCAGTCACGTGAACATCACGTGATCGATTTTTACGACAATAAATTTTTTTTTTTAAATTCGACCTTAAAACAAGATAAATATTATGGGTCGAAGTATACCTAAATGAAATGTTCCTACATTCCTTTCATGTATAATTTTTTTGTTCGGCGATTAAAATCATATCAATTTAATTTTTAGCTCACCTGACCACAATGTGGTCATGGTGAGGTTTTGTCATACCGAGATGTCCGTCGTCCGTCGTGCGTTGTGCGTTGTGCGTCGTGCGTCGTGCGTCCGTCAACAATTTCTTCAAACGACTTCTCCTCCTAAACCGCTTGGCCAAATTTGATAAAACTTAACAGGAATGTTCCTTGGGTGGACCTCTACCAAAGTTGTTAAAAAAATTCCAGTCCGTCGCATAACTAGGTCACACAGGCTAAAAATAGATTTTCAAAAAGGAAACTTCAAAAATCTTCGTCTCTGAAACCGTAAGGCCTAGAGCTTTCATATTTGGTATGTAGCCTCACCTTGGGGTCCTCTACTGAGATTGTTAAAATTATGTCCCTGGGGTCAAAATTGGCCCCGCCCCGGGGCCCTTAGTTTTACATAGAGTTATATAGGGGAAACCTTAAAAAATCTTCTTCTCCGAAACCGCTTGGCCCAGGGCTTTAATATTTGGTATGTAGACTCAGCTAGAGGTCCTCTACAAAGATTGTTCAAATTATGTCCCTGGGGTCAAAATTGGCCCCGCCCCGGTGGCCCTTAGTTTTACATAGAGTTATATAGGGGAAACCTTTAAAAAATCTTCTCCTCCGAAACCGCTTGGCCCAGGGCTTTCATATTTGGTATGTAGACTCAGCTAGAGGTCCTCTACAAAGATTGTTCAAACTATGCACCTGGGATCAAAATTGGCCCCGCTCCGGGGGCCCTTAGTTTTACATAGAGTTATATAGAGAAAACTTTAAAAAATCTTCTTCTCCGAAATTGCTTGGCCCAGGGCTTTCATATTTGGTATGTAGACTCAGCTAGAGGTCCTCTACAAAGATTGTTCAAATTATGTCCCTGGGGTCAAAATTGGCCCCGCCCCGGGGCCCTTTGTTTTACATAGAGTTATATAGGGGAAACCTTTAAAAATCTTCTTCTCCGAAACCGCTTGGCCCAGGGCTTTCATATTTGGTATGTAGACTCAGCTAGAGGTCCTCTACAAAGATTGTTCAAATTATGCCCCTGGGGTCAAAATTGGCCTCGCCCCGGGGGCCCTTAGTTTTACATAGAGTTATATAGAGAAAACTTTAAAAAATCTTCTTCTCCGAAATTGCTTGGCCCAGGGCTTTCATATTTGGTATGTAGACTCAGCTAGAGGTCCTCTTCAAAGATTGTTCAAATTATTCCCCTCGGATCAAAATTGGCCCCACCCTGGGGGTCACCATTTACTTAGACTTATATAGGGAAAACATATAAAAATCTTCTTGTCTTAAACTACAATGCCTAAGAGCTGTGATATTTGGTATGTAGCATCATCTAGTGGTCCCCTACTAAGATTGTGCAAATTATGCCCCTGGGGTCAAAATTGGCCCAGCCCCGGGGGTCACCGTCTTACATAGACTTATATAGGGAAAACATATAAAAATCTTCTTGTCTAAAACTACACTACATAGAGCTTTGATATTTGGTATGTAGCATCATCTAGTGGTCCTCTAACCAAGATTTTTCAAATTATGCCCCTGGGGTCAAAATTGGCCCCACTCGGGGGTCACCGTTTTACATAGACTTATATAGGGAAAACATATTAATATCTTCTTGCCTAAAACTAGACTCCCTAGAGTTTTGATAATTGGTATGTAGCATCATCTTGTGGTTTTCTACCAAGATGTTCAAATTATTCCTTTGGGTGAAAATTATGCAGGGTTTATAATCAGGTGAGCGATATTGGGCCATCATGGCCCTCTTGTTTATCAGTAAAAATGGGGTACATGTAAGCATACTGGGGTACGGTGAAGTATACTACTAAGTACCCGGGGTACGGTGAGGATACCCGGGGTACGGTGAAGTAGTACCCGGGGGGACCTTGACCCATTCAGCCTCACTTGTAGACGAATGAAATCTAGTGTAGAGTAAATATCTGGTGCTATAAAATTAAGAATGTATTTCAAACCGATATGTGTATTTTATAATATGATTAATTGTACTTTTAAAAACTGTTTCATGTTTAACCATTTTTTGGGGTCAACCTTCTAGGTTAGAATATAATATATGTCAGTAATACGTGTTAGTGTTTTGATCTCTGATCCATTCAGTCAGTAATTACTGGAACATCGTAGGTATGAATCAAATGAAACTTATTTAACTTCAAATACATGAGTTAAATAAATCAACTGCTAATTTAAAAGAATTTTTTGTCACCATTTCACATAATTGAACTATTATTAAGACATTGATACTTTTATTAGTCAGTGTTTATACTGTGTGACACGTTTTTTCGATAATGTTTAATTTAAGTTTTTCTATGCTTTCAATTTTGTAATAGTCTGAGTACTTGGTTTTCAATTTTTTGGTCAGTTTAGAAGACTGTCAGATTGTCACCTGGTTGGATTCCAGTGATGACATTGTACTCCACATGTGGAGAAGTTACTTGCGTTAGAGCAAGTTAGTACTGGTAATTGCTTAATGTAGGAAAAGTTATGCTTTTCGTAAATGACTGAAAATTTAAGAAATCTTTCCAACAAAAAAAGAAAGTCAATATGTCTTCAGAAAAACCTCCCATCTTTGTTCTTCTGTTTCTTGTGTTCAACATTATCAAATAATCAAATTGTCTGTCAGTCTTTGATCAATCCAATAACTAGCCAAGTTAATACAGGTCATTTACATTTTGCTTTTTTGTAAAATTTCATAAAGCATATTGTACAGAATGAATTTTAACCAGATATCTGACATTCGGAGCAGGGGATGATAATGTTGTGAAGGCTTGTTGTTGATAATAGACATTTAGTTTATAATATGTAGACACTAAGCTGGGTAGATATGATAAAGTTTTATGAATGAAAGTATTCATTGTTTTGGCATCAGTTACACCGTTTGTATTCCCTGAAGATGTCTTATGTTCAGAGTTTGGAGTTATTAGACAAGTTGTAAGATCCTAGTCGAGATTATTGTACAATTCATTACTTGACTGGTGCAGAATGCACTGGTGGCATGCTTTGGTGGCATGCTTTGGTATAAAATTATAAATACTTGAGTAACATTTATGGACTGATAGAGAACCGATAAAATAAATTGATTTTGCTAGCTATCATCAGATCTCACAGAAAGCAGCTCTATTATTCGGAAATGAGATGGAACAGTCTTTATGGCAAACTTTCGCTAAATGTATCATGAAATTGAAACACGGAATGAACTCTGGCGTTTTGAGAATTTCCTTGATAAAATGGTTTTCTGAGATAAAATCAAATTCCTTTGGAATATAATCAAGAGTATTTTTAAGAATTTTTTTTTAGATTTTTTAGAACTATCATAGAAGAATTTTATGGGAATTTAAAGTTCTGATAAATTTATGTTTTCTGAGAATATTTCTCATCAAAATTGTGTAACATGCTCAATTATTTCAATATTGAAGATCTAGAAACATGAAAGTTTTTCTCTCTAACTTGACACCTGCATGAATTGTTATCTCAAGTTTAACTAAATTCTTAATTAATCAATCAATAATTAATATTGCTGTAGGGAATGCCAAATACCTTTATTAATTTTATTCAGTAATGTACTAGTTAAAATTATAATTATTTTATTAATTTATTTTTATAAATTAATCGAAATAAATTATTTCACTATAATAATAATAAAGACTTTATTTATAGAGGCATCATAGTTAGGCATTTGCCCAATCTTCCCTACGAGCCTCTGGAATTAAATACAATTACATTCACTTACTTTGCAATTAAATTTCTTTTACTCATAGTGCCCAGATTGCTTTTTCTGTACTTAAATTGGATTTTCTGAAATTGAGTAAAAACTCAGTATTCAAGTTTGTAGATGCTGAAAGTGAGGAAAAACTTAGTTTTCAATTATGTAGATCATGTTTTAAGAGTTATAATCAGACCTCTTCTATAAAGGCTGAAATATAAATCATTTGATTTTGTGATAAAAGTGAGTATCAGATGTTCATTCACCATGGTACCAGGCATCCTATAGTGACTTCCTGGATACTATCTGGCGGTATATATTCATACTTTATCTCAATTTTCCTGATTTCCTGATGGTAACGTCCTAAATCATGGAGTCTGACACCTTTATGTATGAAATAAAATAATAGAAATGATGCACAAAATTATTTATGGTCATAGCATGTGTTTCTCAGTGGGTATGATGGTGCCTGTTAAGTGGTGGTTTTTGTTGGCCGACAGTGCAAGTATACTATAGTAGGGATATCAGCCGATCTCTGCTACATTTAGTATTTCTTATTATCTGTGCTCTGGATTCAGCTAAATATCTCTGGCTTAGAATGAGAAGGTCGTACCTACTACTTACGACCTTATAAGACTGATACATATTTTAAATCTGCATCATAATATTCCCCTTGATGAAAATCGGAACTTGTCATGTTGACCAAAAAGAAGTTGTAAAAACTTGTATTACCATAACTTATTAAGTAAAGAGTAATTTTCGAACAGTCTCAAAATTATGATTTTGTACTTACGATCTTCTCATTCTAAGCCAGCGATATATCCCCAAAGTGCTCAAACGTAATTCTTGGACATAATGCTCTATGCAACAATTGGTTTTGAAGTTCATTCCAGGCATCCCTAGTCTATTTGTTCCACATTCTGACTTGTCTCTGCATGGGGACTTCCATCTTGACTCATATGAATCTCTACCTGAAATTGAAGTAGGCATAACTATAAAAATGTATGGTTAAGATCGCTAATATATTTGTTTAAAAAAACGTCTTTGAGAAAATATTAAATTGAAGCTGGTTATGTGCTGCACTTACAAAAAATAACATTTCAAAGTACTCAGCTAAAACATGCCCCTACTTTTGACATGTATTTCTTGGCCAACTTTATCTCATGATTGTTTGTTCTTTAAACATTGAAGAGCTCTTCCATTAAGAAGCACCTGTCTTTTAGATAGGATCTAATATTGCAAACCCTTGTAGCTACATGTGGATACATCTATGTATCACTTGACACCTGCCAATGAGAAAAAATATATATCTAACTGAGGCCAGAACAAATCCATTTCCTGGATTATCAAACCCAAACCCTTTGTTTCATGCCTCCCATGCAACCTTATTATTTTACCCTTTACATGCTGTTTCTGGACTGGGCTTTTTTTCAACGGTAGGGGATGGGGCCTTTTCTTAAAGTTTGGGAAAAAATAACATATATTTTTGCAAAATGTAAGAAAAAATTATTTTTAGGGGAAAATTGCATATTGATTTTGTGCTGGGCATCTGTCTGTCTGGATGCCACTTGTATGTCCATGTTTGTACCAATACCATTTAACCACTTGTCCTGATGTCAATGAAACTTTACATTAATACTTGCTACCATTGCCAAGCCTAGTAAAATACCTACCTACCTAATCCTCTTTGGGCTGGTTTGCCCTTAAGGCCATGAGCCTAGTAAAATACTTGCACATATTGTCAGGAATTTTTTATCGAATAATTTTTACCTGAACTATGGCCTCTTCTGAGAGACACATCGAGGGTTGTCTCTTCTGAGAGACACATCGAGGGTTGTCTCTTCTGAGAGACACATCGAGGGTTGTCTCTTCTGAGAGACACATCGAGGGTTGTCTCTTCTGAGAGACACATCGAGGGTTGTCTGCAAGACTGTATTATGTCCAGGTCTTTAATTATAAGCAGTTTAACTACAGTCTTGCAGGCAATAAGTCAACATGTATTATTGGTGTCAAAAACCATTCTAAGTTTCTAATGGCCTTAACATAGAAGTACATGTAAGTATACTTAGACAATGTAACTGATGTCGGTAAAATTGAACGATTCTGTAAATCTTAAGTGTTTGATTAGATGGATTAAACAGCTTGAGTTTGATAGTGGTGGCAGGTTAATGCTCATGTATCCACCCAGGGGGGGGGGGGGTTGCTGGAACTCTGTACTGGATCAGATTCTTTACTTTAACGGTAAAAATCCATTATACATCATTCTGTGATTTATTTAAAATCCATTATATATTATCATGTGATTTATTTAGACTAAAGCCTTGTTCTGATAATCCCATTAATTGGTGATAAACATAATGATTACTGAAGTTCCTCGACCTTTGATTTAATATCAATAGTTTATGATGGATTGGTATACCAGGAGAACTTGTTATGATGAAAACTAATTAGTTTTCCATCATCTTGTTTTGATTACTACAGTACCTATTAATATAGGACATAAAATTTCTACCTAGGACTTCATATTCAGTTATTCAGTAACTTTGTTCAGAATTTTGATGAATTTTGTCCTGAAACTTGTTCTGATTATTGCATTTATGCATCGTCAAGATTTATTAACGCAAATTTCTTTGTGTTGATTAAAGTCCAATTAAACCTTAAAACAACTATTTACAAAATACAATAACTTGGTAACCTCTCTGCAGAATGATGCATTGTGAGCACTTAAGTTGAGTCCAAAAGGTGGATAACACCATAAAATGGAAGAAAACAAAATATGACCTCCAGTTGGGTTGTTGAAAAATAACACATCGTATTTATGAACAATAAATGCTTAATTTATTGTCTAATTAAGGGAGGTGACTTTAGGTAAATTAGTACTTTTCTTCAATGCTTTTTACTTTAATGTGATTTTTGGAATACTGTAACAGACAAAGTTAACATTCCGTCATCAATTATTGGTCATTTGTGGAGAGCATCCTTAGTCCTTGTATTTACTGGATGGTCAGAAAACGTTTTGGGAGCAATAATGGGGCTTTAAGGGCCATATAGTGTATTGTACGTTGTAGTATCTTATATCCAACTAAACTAAATAAGTATGTTATATTCATATATAACAGAGAGAGTTGTATTGCTTTTGGGACTACATTTAACTCGGGTATACTCAGTTAAACCTAGATAAACAAAGTTTACCTGACAGACTTGCTTATGTTTATATACCATTCTCATTTAACTTTGAAAGTACTATATGTTATGATATATGTATATTTGTATATTACAGAGAGAGTTGTATTGCTGTGAAGGAACTGATCTGTTATGCTCAATGGTCATATATAGAAGATAGTCATACCTCATTACCACTACCAACCTGTGATACGATGTTACCATCACAATCTGACGACACTCAGACATGTACTGATGCTAACCTATTTGAACGAGATGACACCGAAGTCACGGGTAAGCTTTAATTACTTCAACTTCATTCTTTCATCCATTCTAGTCTAGGAGGTCCTGGTTCAATCCCAGACTGTGACATACCAAAACTCAGACATGTACTGATGCTTACCTATTTGAACGAGATGACACCGAAGTTACTGGTAAGCTTTACTTCCACTTCATCCTTCCATTCCAGCGGCCTTATGTCCCTCGAGGGACGAAGAGGATAGGTAGGTAGGTATACTTCCATTGCTTCCAGTGCAGGAGTCCAGGTTCGATCCTTAGGGCTGTGTCAAATATAAATGGTAACAGAAATACCTGCTCAGCATAATAGAGGGTAAAACTGAATTTTTTCTCATACCCTCGTTGAGATGAATACCATCAGGAATGACTAAGTGTTAACTACTAGTTTCACATCAGCCAAGGATAGGAATCAAAATGACAATGTTTAGAGCCATTGATAGACACTCTATCCCTATACTAGTAGTGATTGGTACATATATTCTACCATTGCTTTGCACTCAGCTGAAATATCTGTAGACAACATATCTATAGACTTATGGAGACAACCCTCATGTTCCTGAAGGCCAATTTTGTCAATGAGATCCATCTCACCTCATCTCAGTCAAGTTCGTCCAATGAGATCCATAAGATGCATGTTCAAAGAACTAGTATGGAAATAGTGTTTGTTATAAGAATATTGTTGTTTCTGTTGAGTATTACAAGGGTTCTATTGAGTAAAGGATTTACTATATATTGATCTAATTTCATCCTATTTCAGCTCACTGCTATGTTGATAAAGGGCGGTGGTACAACGGTACAGTCAATGTGACACGCTCAGGAAAACCTTGTCAACATTGGTCAAGAACATATCCACGAGATCATCGACGATGGCCGAGCGTTTATAAGGAATTGGTAGATGCGGAGAATTATTGTCGTAATGCCGGAGCTGAAGAAGTGTCACCATGGTGCTATATTGACTCGGAACCGACACATGATTCACGTAGATGGGACTTCTGTGATATTCCTGCTTGTGGTATGACCAGTAGTTTATCATTTTGCTAAACTTACTTCAGTTAAAGCTGCTCTTGCTAAATGTATTGTGTCATTTAACAGACCCTAATCAATTTAATTTGCCTAATGGTCAAGTTGAACACATGTTTTAAATTTGTAGATCAAATTGTTTGTTAAAATGTCTATAATTTGAATTTTTTTAATTTTGCATTAATTATTCTTCAACCAGTTGTGAGAAATGTAAGCAATCGTTGATTGTTCTTAACATTTGGGAAATTGTATTTGGAATTGGTTTAACAATGTAGTAGTTGATGGTACAACTTGAACAAGTATAAAAACGTTAAAATAAAATACAGCAAACATTCCTTGCAAAGCCATATGCCCAACTTCAGCTTAGCAGAGGCTTTTTGTCTTTCTAAGAACAGGACACAATGATCTTTCCAACCTGAAGTGATATTTCATTTTGCATCTCTCATAAAAGTTATTAATAAGATTATTTTACTGACCACATGGTTTGTCCACTCTGAGTAAGGCATTCCTTAATGTAAATATAGTTAAGTCAGTTAGAAATGTTTAACAATATCAGCATGTTTTACCTTTACAGATGAGGAAAGGAGTGTAGCTATTGAATCAGATGAGATGTCCTGGTTAACTATACTCATCATCACCATTGTTGGATCTGTGACTATATTTGTGTTCAGTCTCGTCTCTATACTATGTTATCACATGATGGGTAAACGACGTCAAGCTGTCCGCTACGAGAACACGCCGCAAGACGATCTCGAAATCGATATTCAAAAATTGCCAGCAAATATGTCGTATCACTGTGTTGAGGAACCTGTAAGGTTGAATCCAAAGTTACAGGCTTATGAATATCCGAGAAACGATATAATTTATATAAAAGATATTGGTCAAGGTGCATTTGGACGTGTATTTAAAGCCAAAGCACCGAATATATGTTCTAAATATGATGAAGATGCATTAGTGGCTGTGAAAATGCTTAAAGAGGATGCATCCGATGACTTACAGACTGACTTTGAACGAGAAGCTTCATTGATGGCTGAGTTTGATCATCCAAACATTGTGAAATTTTTAGGGGTATGTGCAATTGGGAAACCTATGTGTTTATTATTTGAATTCATGAGTAAAGGGGATCTGAACGACTATTTGAGAATGTGTAGTCCAGAGATGTATATAAACCTTAGAAAGCATCATACAATACAATTGTGTGAAGGTGAAAGTTTAACATTGGATCTCATAGATCAGATAGACATTTCCCGACAGATTGCCGCCGGAATGGTGTATCTCTCGGAGAAATGTTACGTACACAGAGATTTAGCGACTCGTAATTGTTTGATTAGTAACCATCTCACTGTAAAAATCTCCGACTTCGGTCTGGCGCGGAGTGTGCATAGACTCGAATATTACAAGGGTAGTGATAATGACGCAATTCCTATTCGTTGGATGCCGTTGGAATCTATTCTCTACAACAAATTCTCCATGGAGACGGACGTATGGTCATTTGGTGTTATTTTGTGGGAAATATACTCATTTGCATTACAACCGTACTACGGCATGACACACGAGGAAGTGGTAGAATATTTAAAAGAGGGTAAAAACTTAGTCTGCCCTGAAAATACACCTCAGCAAATATACGAGCTCATGACAAAATGTTGGACTAGAAAGCCGTCAAGTCGGCCAAAATTTCAAATGATGCATAATGCATTGAGTGCTCTGCATGAGGAATTGACTAAAAAGAGAATTAAAGATGTTAGTCAAGTGTGAGGGCAGATGGCTTAATAGCTGCTCAAAACATCCATTCATGTGCACAAGTAGTAATTGAATTGTGCCTCTCGTCTTTGTCATGTGGTGTTAATATCATTTTCAGTCTAGACCGGGGGACATCGGGAGATATCAGGACAAATTGTCTGTCTGCCGTATTTTCTGAAATTGTCTGAAATTGTTTTACGATATTTTGAAGCGTTCTATCAGCATTTTGTGTGTATAATATTCAGTAAATTATTATTAATGGTTAAAACTTGTATTTAGAAGAAATGTTTTTCAGGGGGACATATTGACCAATATTCTGTGTAAAACTGACCCTGGTCTCCTGAAGCATCTTATATATCTCATCTCAAATTGAGATTCTGCTCAAACCAAACTCTGAATTTGAGATATCTTGATGTTAAGCTCTTGCAATTTACTGTATAGGCTCCAAATAATGTCCCTGTTTAGTGATGCTAATATTTAGCCCAGCCTCCCATGGAAATTAAGTCAAGGAGGCATGACTTTAATTGAGTTGAAAGTTGAGATGAGTTTGAGATTCTTTGGGTGATCAGGATCTGATGTATGTAACTGGAAGATCAGTGGTGTAAAAATGTTAACATTGAGAGTAAGATGTAGATGTCCAAATTTGTTACCTGTACTGCATGTCTTCTGGTTTCTGTACTGTGTTTTGAGTGACACAATTATCTGTGCATAAATTATTATTGTTCACAAGAAAGGCAGAAAAATTTGGAATAAGCAACATAGGTGGAAATCCAAGCTTGCACGATTTGTCAGTGTAATTTTGGTATATAATTGACCATGTGTGTTTATATAAGTAACAGTAGACCAATCCTGTCAATGTTTGTAAACATCACTTTATCCTAGGCGCACTATATTAGATTGGATTATGCTTTGGGTATTTGGACAAGAAAAACAATTTTTGTGCCACACATTTCCTAAAAGTATTGACATAAAATTAAGAGTACCGTTTGTGAAACTCTGCACCTGGTAATTTGATTTTGCTGTACTTCAGTGTCTGTAGGATAAAGGGCGTTAATTAATGGTTGATAGTTTGGTTGTTCAGAGAATTTCCATGTCATCTTGTTTTGAGTTATAAAATGTCTTTATGTATTTTAAATAAGATTGCTACAAGGTTTAGTTTGAATTGTTATCTTGACAAATTGTTGGTACATTTTATAGATCTGATGATAATTGCATTTAGTCACTACTGATATACATTAACATGTTTGTTACATTTAGCTGTATATGAATCTATCAGGCTTAGAATGAGAAGGTCGAAAGTACAATATTGATATTTTGAGAAAACAAGAAAAAAACTGTCCAAAACTTACTCTTTACTTATGGAAAAACGTGCATTTTCAACATTTTCAAGTTCCGATTTTCATGAAAAAAGGCTTATGTGAAGCACCTTGTTATGCAGGTTATATCAGAATCAGTCTTATACGTAGTACTTACGACCTTCTCATTGTAAACCAGAGAATTGTCAGGCATCTCCCAAACCAAACAGTTGCTAAAGTCCAGTATATCGTGTGACAGAAAAACCGTCTTCCCATCCATTCGTTGTTAAGTTTTAGAAAATCGTTTCATCCATTATGTTTGTTTAGGGATATGTGTGTAAGAATCTGTGTTATATATCGTTTATTGTTAGGTCAGTCTAGACAGTTTAAGTGTCTCGTAGAACTAATAGTGTGTCGAAAATTTTATTTTTATATTTATGTATTTAAGAGAAATCTTCCACTCATAATTTTGTCTGTACTGTTACTTGATAATCATAAAGCTGCATTTCAACGAAATTTTGCGAAATTTTGCGTGACTCTTCAGTTATCACTACCAAGTTTAGTTGTGCATGTCATCATTATTTTGACCTTTCTAAGTATCTGGGGGTATGCATTACATTCAGTGATATTTCATGTTTATTTATTATTTAGTATGCTCAAAGTAGTAGTTCCTTACATTTAAGATGATAGAAGTTTGGTCAGTATAAATTAGTGATAAGATTACCATACTGGTAGAACTTGATGCTTAAGGTGGTACGCGCGCCTTTTATTTAACGATCACATTTTCATCGAAAGGCCTTAAAATGACAGAAAAATCATATATAAGAACATTGAAATCATATAAAACATATGTCACCTGGCTTGTTTTAAAGAAACACAGGTTTTAAAACACCCACCATTGGTCTTGGTCATTTTGTCTTGAACACCCTAGACCTCATGAACTTTATTGTATATTAGGGACCACTATATTATTAGATACCAACAAAGAGGAACAAACCCTACCTGACACATTGTCTCACTTTTACACTTTTATTTTTGTAGAACGTGGGAAATGGTTACTTTTTTGTATCATTTGTTCTCGTATTTTTGTTAGTGTGTTATCATTATCAAACTTAAACAAATTTCCAACGTGAAAAATCTTGATAATATTTTTTTCATATATTTTTTCTAAGTATTCATTACTAGGCCTGATAACTGTGTGGAAGATTTTTTTTTGGCAAAACGTTGAAATTTCAGAAATCATCTCATAATCATAAGGGCTTGAGATGTTATATATATAAAACATGGCTGATACAATCTACAGGAAATGCTTTATAAGTTAAAATCTAGTTATGAACATAATGTATAATCTCTATGGCTCCCTCATGTTTTTATATAAAAAAGATAACAAAATGATACAAGAATCATGCTACTTTGTGAGCTACCGGTATAAGCTTCCAGTACGCGATGGGTTAATGGTTTTCAAAAAAGATACTTCGGCAAAACTGTGATTCTGGTTCCAAGCCTTGATTATACTGATAACCGAAATATTCCCGTGCTTATGTTTCTATGAACGGAGATAAAAAATCAGTGAGTGGTGGGTACCGGCTTCTTTGAACCAATTCAAGGTTTCCGTGAAATATTTTTGTTCATAGTATAAGATGTCATTTTATGTTTTAAGTTTAATCTGTACATAAGCTATGATCAGACAGTGTGCCTATCAAATGTTTGGGCTTATATAAACACATATACTGATTTGTGAAGTTATATATGTAATGACAGGTGTTACAACATCCAGTGGATTAATATGTCAGTTAGTCATCAATAGTTTCATTCCACATACATGTACATTATGATCAAATGTAGAGTATGTCTTTTCTATGCATAAATTAGTTAATACAAAACAAACCCCAAGCTATACTTAGCCTTAATTAAGTTTTCATCAGAAATATCTATATAAAAATGCACTAATTTTATTTTCTACATTTATTTCACTTTGATGCAAAAATGTTTGGTTGCAGGAAAACATCTGTTAGCTCCAATATTTGTTATAAAAATGTAAACAAGTTTCTGTACATTCTTAACAGGAGTTGCCTTAAATGAACTAATTATGCAGTTTATTATAGTTAATTATGGACAAAGTTTTGACTAGATTCCGCAAGATCGCTTAATAAATAAATATTCTGAATGAAATACGAGCAAAGATCCAATACACTTCTACCAGCCCATTCAAATAATCAGGACATTTATTGCATATTTCTCTTAATTTTCATGTGGGAAAACATTAAATTATCAAACGAAAGTAAGTGATAAAATATAATTATAAATCTGTTTGTATGATACATTATCTGAATGATCAACATAACTCTTGGTGCTTATAGATGTCAGTACTGCAAATCTCATTTCATTTATTAATTAAGAAATTAGCATAACATTCTTACACATAAACATTGATATATCAGAAAATGGTATACATTTGCTTAATTTCTGGTTGCATTTGATAATACATTTGATATATTCTGTATAAAAATGGATACACATTTGCTTAATTCATGGGTGCATTTAATAAAACATTTTATAACTAATTCTGGGAATCTATAATGATATAAAAATTGGTAAAAAGGAGGTATAAAATAGGTACAAATTTGGTTATCTTGTGGGCTTGATTTAACTTTTTTAAACTTACAGTAAAATGATTTGTAAAAAGTTCCTTCTCTGTCTGTTGAGAATAAAGGGCCATGAATGGTTCCTTCCATTTTCTGTCTTTCATTAATTTGTGGATGAAATTTGTATCAGATCTTGTAATGTACATTAAATCTTGCATTCTTTTAAACAAATTGTGGTGGTCTAGAATATAGCACCGGAGTCACTGTCCCTTAGAATGTACAATGGACTAAATGATCAATGTCTTTGCATTTCTGACATGTTGACTCTCCGAAAGGCTTCTTCTAAAAATATTGATAAATATAAGCTCAGAAAAAAAAACATAACTGTTTATTCAATGAGAAAAACACATCTGTGCGGCCATGGATTTTATCTATATACCCTGCGGTTAGATTAAGCATCTAAAACTAAGGACCAGTTGTAAAAAAATAAAATCAGGACCCCTACCAGGTCTCGGGATAAGTTAGATAAGGACTGAAGACGCATGTCTCTGATCTCAATACTTTATTTTAAAGATAAGGAAAATTTCATCCTAGGCGCAGATGTTTTATACAGATTAGCTAAAAGAAGTTTTGCTGATAAGCAAGTGTATACTGGAGATGAAAGACGGAGCTGCCTTGTGTAATGAAAAAATACATTGAGAAATACATTTCCATGTAATTGCTTGATGCCAGTAAGTTGCTACTGTAAAACAACAAATTTTTGTAAGATCAAATTTCATGAGTTTGTCATTTGGAAGAAATTTACTAATTCAAATTTTTGCTATTTTTAACTTCGTAAAAAATAATTTCCATGTTTTACTAACTTTGTAAAAGTTTGTGAACATAAGATGTTTGGCGAACTTTTCAATTAAGAAAATATGTCGAAAAATTAATCCCTCACAAAAAGTTTTGATGTTTCAGTACTCATGTCACTGTAGCTTACGGTAATTTTTGGTATAGATCGATGTGGATGTTTTTGCCACCTTTTTTGCTACAGTTTCTGGAAATTGTGCTAATGATATTATATGCATGAGTTTTTACTAAGTATTTATGAAATATATCATTAATAGTCTCGATAATGCGAGTGCTTATCTATGGTCACAGGTAACTGTATTGTTGATAAAGATGAAAAAAATTTTTTTGATAAAATATATTTTTTTGTTATCATTGATACAATTACATAATTTTATGTCTATCAGGGGTTATAATTGTTTGTTAACAATTTTGAAGATTTAAAATTTTGTTATTCCTAAATGAGAATAATAATATTTCTGAGAGTCAATATTTCTGGCATTAGACAAAGCTATTGTATTGGTATGTGAAATTCAAACTGAAATGTATCAGTAGCTATCGTAGCTCATATGTTTGATCAGTTTGAAATGTTTAGCTATTAACTGTTCAAACATCAGTGTCCATTGTGAATATGCATAGTGCTACCTATGTGTTTAAACCTTGTGCTATATCTTAGACCAATAAAGTGCTCATTTCCATGAAATGGTATGTCAGTAAAATTAATATTCTTCAGTGCAGCGACCTTCTGTGACTCAAAAGACCTTCACATTTATGTTTAATTGTGCTCTCAAAAATTCTCATTATTTCAATCTCTTTCCAAAAACGCTCACAATTTCAATTTCTGCCTGGAGTTCTGGTTAATTGATGTATCAAATAAAATCAGCTTCACCCGACCCAAACTGTGGGGAATAGACCTTGATATATTATATATACACAACAGAAAACAGTTACTGTTTTAATGTACATTTAGGAACCATCTGTTGATTGACATTTCTGTAAGCTATGTGTTATATAAGAGCTTAAGATAGAAGAATATTGTACCATGCAAATGTCACATTAAGGGCTCAGTGCAAAACTATGGTACACGCCTCTATAATATTGATGTAGTTATCATAGTTTTGCACCGAGCCCTCAACATACAAAGGGCTACTGTACAACTATTATAAACATTTATATTTAATAACGTGCATAATATAAATCAACTCTGACTAGACTGTGAAATGTTGGTCTCAATTTTGAAGTTAAATCTGAATACATTCACTTGTTTTCACTGCTGATAAGCCATGATAAGGTTAATATAAACATACTTGTACTGAATAAACATGCTACATAGATTGACATACATTACGATTGCATGTTTTCTAGGGAACCTATCATGATGCAGTTATATAAAATTAGCACCTATCTGGGACCAGTAATTATCCTGGGATCCTACAATTCTGGATTAATCCGGTAATGTGGATTGGCAGCATTAGAAAGAATGATATATTCTGCACAAAATAAAAGTTATTTGATGAAAAATGCAAAGTATTGTAGTTCCCTAATATGAAGTTAAACAATAGAACAATGTTTGAGCCCTATTTAAGGTGTACAAGGAGTTTTCACGATCGGACATTAAGCCTCAGTAGGTTTTGGACAAGCATCTTCTTCAGGAACAAAGTACCTAGAGTATAAAGGAAAAGTATCATTGCTGCTGATTCGGACAAGTAGTTTCAATTCCTAATTGCATTGACTGTTGCCAACTGTTACAACTTTTAAGGGTAGTATGGCTATTTAGAAACTAGGTGTGCACTCCTTAGAACTTAAAACTTGATTAGCACTCCATAGAACCTATTTTAAAACTAGGTGAGCACTCCATAGAACCAGTAAACTTTTACAAGTCTTCCATTTACTACATTGTTCTATTTATATTTATGTTTACATAATAGTTAAGTTTTGATATTGTGTGAAATTATTTACATGGTTGTGTGCTAAATCATTTACTTCCTATGGTTTTAAATCACTAACATCGTTGTCATGAATATTAAGTGCTCATACATGGTAGTTCCAGGTCTGTTTCGTTTTAGTACAGCGAGTACCGAAAATGTTTGTCAGAGGGTAATTAAAACCAGGTTAATAATTTCGCACAATATGTGAATAGTTTACATACATAGTTGACCTATCTCTCAGTTTGCTGTGTCTTGTTTTGTTATATTTTCATGAGTTATGATTGAATTAGCAACATGAATATATGCATTATAACATTATAATTAACAGACCTTACATTTCATTGTAATTTTGTAATTAGAAGACTTAGTGGTATATATGTTTGTATGAATGTTTTTTATATGTCTCAATATTTATTTGAATATATGAAGTTATTATACTGCATGACCTATTATATCAGTGTACAGATAAACCTATGCTCTCAGAGTAAAATATGTATAAAATTATACCAGTCTTCTTATCAATTTTATAATTCCAGTCAAAATATTTTGAAGAATGTGCATCAAATTATGACAAAGCAATATAGTCTTAACTTTGTCCACAGACCGACTCATTATGTATGTTCATTGTCAAACACCAATTGACATTACACCAGAGAAGAGATCGCTGGTTGTTTGTCGAAGGCTGCTTGGCGAAGGTTTTAAAGTTAATCCATTGGACCATGTGATAATAAAATTGACCGTTATAATTAATTTAAATGGTATAGATTGACAACTGGCGTAAGGTCAATTGTGGTATATCAACTGACATAAATCCATCTTAGGACAAAATGGCCATGATGACCCTACATGTAGGCTGCTCATTTAGTTACAAGTCATATCAAATTATCAATTCATATATTCCCTGTTTATTGGTATGTATGAATGAAACCCCACCCCTGACAGTCATGTTTTTAACGAGTTGACGTTTGAGATAGATTCATCCAAAGAACTTTAGAAAAGGGACAAGCATTTCCATGTTATTGTTGCCACTTTCAGCCCTGCCAATTACTAATGCGCCCAATCAGTTGGCTGAAAACTATGATACTATGTCATTGAACACTAAATCAAGGGCATGGTGCAAAACTATGCAACACTACATCACTTTATATATAGAAGGCTGAAGCATGCATCAGAGTTTGCACTGAACACTCGAAATGCAGCACACGAATGCTCCGAATTTTGTTTTCTTGACCCTTATCAAAACATTTGAGTTGCACAAGCTGCATTGGGTTTTCATTTGATGTGACTTGAAGAAACCTTAAAGTGGACCTTCCCAGCATCACACTAGTTTGAAAAGTGTTGTCGAAATTAGGAAGAAATGTTGACTAGGACCGGAATGCGATCACTTGCATGACTCTGTTCCCCGGTTTAGTTGGAAAATAAATCGTAACCCAGCTGAGATCAGTTTGCAAGAGACTATACCAATGTTGGAGACATGGAAATGACATTAAGCAATAAATAATAACAGCCTTATGTACTTTCAACACGATGCAGTAAATATTAATAAACAACGTTTAAACCAATGCCGTATACATGGCAACCAAAGTCGCCGTAACCAACGCCAATGTCTCTCAGACGGGTAACAATTCCCACTGCAAACGTCCATGTTACCAGTTCCAGTGACAAACGCATATACCACTACAATTCCCAAAGCAAGTGCCAAGACAACCGCAAATCACATTGCAAACGTGGTCACATTTCTCACATGGCACGTTAGTCAATTTCTTACTCACTCGACATCTAAGGATTGTTTTATGGCATGTGTAAGAAGTACATTCTAAATGGTTTTGATCCTGAACAATGTTGTGGTCAATAAAAAATATTGTTTTGGCATAAAGTTGCGCCAACATGGGCGTTCTTGTATTGTAATAACCTCGTGACTAATTAAATGTCTTTGTTATTAGTAGTAGTATATTGTAGTATTTAACCTAGTAACTTACTGGATAAGTGATCTTCATGCCACCATGGAGTTATATATTTTCAAGTGTGTGTATCTAGGTCGGTGATTTCATATGAGCCAAGCGAAAGGTACACTGGCATTATCCAAACAGAGTCGAATAGACAATGCATTGCGATGTTGTGCACATTCTGAGCACATTCTTGTAACCTCTTTATGAGACAAACGGAAATGGCCGAGCATTCACGATTGTTTCTAATGACAGTCTGGTACTACGTGTCTACGTCATTGCAGATTGATTCGGAAATGAGACCGCGGGACCAGTTCAAACAACCCACATTATTGCAAAAACTACATCATGAACGTTCCAACACAATGGGTAGATAAACAATGCTAAACAATGTATATGTTATAGTGATTCAAGTAATTTCATTCATGATACCACTGCGTCTCTCAACTCATGCCCCTCTTATCCAAACGATTTCTTAAATTTTCATCTCTGTGTGTTATTCAACAGTTAAGCACCATTGAAACACGTGCAATGCTTTCCGGCGGAGATAAAAACTTGATAAAACCGATGTGTGTAACAATTATGAGTGATTGATACAAATTAAGTTACATTACGTACTTATCAAAGCGTCATATTACTCATGAAAATATTTGCAACACTCTGCGCCATACTCTATAAGCTTTCCAGGGACGATAGTTTCGTACTGTGCTCGTAGAAGATCATTATCAGAGATGTCACGTGATAGCAAGGGTGCACAGACGGGAAACAGCATAACACAAAATACACATTTATGAACTAATACATTGGATCGAGAAACCCATGAAGAATGAAGATTGCTAAGAATTACACATCAAAGCATACGTTAGTTTAGAAGCAATAAACCGACAAATTGACTGTAGAAATGACGACACTAATAACGACAGTGATGTCATAATAGCAATGACGCATTGCTCCTGAGTATTATGATTTTGAAAGCAAAAAATGTTCCTTTTTGACAAGATGCAAAGGTTCACAAGTAAATGAAATCACAGGAACCTGACATTTTCATATAAATGGCACCAACGCTATTCAATGCTCCGTTACTGACAAGCAACAGAAAAATATCAGGTGCATGCCATGATATTGCGCATTCACTAAAATATGCATGATATGCTTCCTCTTTTATGTTGATATGATAAAATCAGCCAATTTTTTCTTTCTAAGTCTTTGAAACAAAATGGTTTAGCTTTAGTCTGACCAACAGAAACCTCAATCAGTTGGTGAAAGGGAAGGGTTTTTCAGCCTCTTGCTCTTGGAGCGATCACACGCCTGATTAAAACCTTCTCTACTCTAAGACCACCGCGGTCAAACAGTTGCAAAGTTCTCAAGCTCCTTTGACATTGGGATGCCACCATAACCTTTCATGCCATTCCTTAATTTGATAAATGAGCATGTAGTGTTGAGAGGGAATATTTACACACGTACTTGCGTGAGACTCGGGGTTGTTTTCATTAACTTCTAAATACTTAATTATATTAGCATGTCGCGGGGCGAAAACAATGGTGATGTTTACCTTGTCGTTGTGAGATAGATGGATGTCTGGAAGATTTCTCAGACAGAACCTGCTCATTAAGAACAAAGCCAATACCTGACATTTGACACCTGTCTACAACTTGTACTACAGTAAATATGTATGGGCTCGAGTATGGTTGTAATAAATTGATTCCTATTACATTGTACATATATATGTAATTGGTCCGACTAACACGGGTTTCACAACGAAAACATAACGTACCTGGACTTGGGAGTACGAAGTTGCTGGTGTAGCTGGCTTTATTCTTTTATCATAACATTAAAATATCGCTTTTGTGTAGCTCCTCTTGATGACGGGGTGATGAGCACAATGCACCAGTAAATTGCATCCACGTCCCCCATCCCCGGGTATGGGCCGGGATTTTTACTTTTGTGTTGTAACCCCCCCCCCCGCCCTCCACGGCCCGGCCGGTAAAATCTCCAGTATGTCGCCGGTCCCCTGGCAACGAAATATTTTCTCAGGGGTATTGGTTCGGAGAAAAAATTTCCAACATTTCCCCGGTCCTGCTGGGAAAGCTGGAAGACGGTAAAAACATGGTCGTTTCTCTGGCCATTCCCCGAGGATCCCGGGGTGGGGCCGTGGATACAACTGACTGATGCATAAAAAGAGTGTCAAGTGCCAGGATGTATGTACATGTAGCGTGTAGATGTGGGTTCATTCGGGACAGACAGCTGAAGAAAATGCAGCATTATTCAGATACTATGGACGCTAAGCGACTGTAAATGCTCCCTATGATTCCATAGAATTGCTGAATCCATTGTCGATATTGGTATCATGCATTTCAAGTTTGTAGTCGGAGACCGTTTTGTTTCGCAAAGCTTTACTTGATTGACATTAATTAGTGGCCATTCAAATTCTGTCATGTAAGGAAGTCAGCAATGTTCAAATATTCACTCTCAGCAAATGCCGCATGTCTTGTTCTGTAATTTATAGCAGAATCAGCATTCTGTTTGTTTGAATTTGAATAATTTCGAGCGAACGTCTGATTGACACAAAAGTCGATTATAGGACGTGCAGACGTCGGCTTGTAACGATATTGAATTTTGAATTCTTATTCAATAATTAATTTTATTAATTGGACGCATTCTTGAGATACATGTCATTTCTTTCTTACTGTTCTTACTGTTCTCTCTTCCGAGTTAGGCAATAGAGGGCCGAGACTGGTTATTTTAAAGTGTTTGATATATATATATAGCTCTTGGATACCAAACCCCTTCTATTTACTAACCCAGCTCCACCGATGTAAGTGTTAAATAATACGCACACATCATACCTTTGTCACTCCAGTCAGCAATTTCAGAAGCAGAAACTACAAAGCCATGTATAATTGATATGGTTCTATAGTTTCATCGAACTATTGTACTTGGGGATTTCAACTATGACTTACTTAAACAAGTTTCAACTTCAAAACATTGGATGCAAACAATGGAGAATTTGAATTTCACTCAACTTGTCAAATCTCCAACTAGAAGGACAAATAGCTCAGCAACCTTAATAGACCATGTTTTTAGTAACATTCCTCATAATATTGTTGAAATAAACGTCCCACCATATGCATTAAGTGATCACTATCCAGTTGCTATCACAAGGAAATGTAATCACAAAACAGCTACAAAATCTTGCCATGATTATATTTTATATAGATCTGTC
Organism: Spisula subtruncata; assembly: GCA_963678985.1. Lineage (NCBI taxonomy): Eukaryota > Metazoa > Mollusca > Bivalvia > Venerida > Mactridae > Spisula > Spisula subtruncata. The sequence continues at coordinate 11,944,103 of OY787662.1, read as the reverse complement.
AAAAACTTCAAGGAATCAACTTTTCTCAATGACCTTTTCACTCAACCATGGTTTAAATTAAATACTATTGATGATCCTGATGAATGTGCTGATTTATTTATAAAAATGTTTGGGTCGGTTTTACAACAGCATGTTCCTCTCAGGCATAAACGGGTCAAGAATGTAACCCAACCTGACTGGTTCACTTCTGATATACTTATTGCTATTAGACAAAGAAATTACTTTCATAAAAAACATGATAAAACTAATTACAAATTGTTCAGATCAAAAGTAAAATCACTTGTATACAGGGCAAAATTCAACCATTATAATGACCAAATAAACTCAAATAAACACAATCCAAAACTATTATGGAAAGGTCTCCGAGAATTGTCAGGTTTAGAAAGTTCTAAAATTCAAACCCCATCTCTTAATAACGACGAGGGTAATTTCATAGCAGATCCAGTTTCGGTCGCATGCTTATTTAATGACCATTTTTGTAACATCCATAAAACTGTTCATATTGACAAATCTATTGTTTACAAGCCACCTGATTCCTTAAAATCCTTGAACAAATCTAAGTTAAAAAAATCTGAAAAATTTACCATTCCACTAGTGTCTTATGATTTTGTTGAAACCCAATTAAAATCCCTTGACCCGACTAAATCGACAGGTACTGATAACATCAATGTCAAATACCTAAAAATATCAGCATCAATAATAGCACCAGCTTTAACAACTGTATTTAATTGTAGTATTAAATCAAATAAATTCCCATTAGCCTTCAAAACAGCAAAAGTTATCCCAATCTTCAAGAATGGTGATAAACATGATAAAACCAACTATAGACCAATTTCTATTTTGCCAGTCATTTCATTAATACTTGAAAGACATGTAAGCAAGTGTTTGAAGTCTTATCTTTCTGAAAATAAACTTCTTTACGACAGACAATCAGGATTCCGTAAAGACCACTCGTGTCAAACTGCTTTAATAAGAATTATTGATGACTGGATTTCAGCTGTAGACAATAATGAAATAGTTGGCACACTGCTCATTGATTTAAGTAAAGCGTTTGACTTAGTAAAGCATGATATTTTACTACAAAAGCTTTCATTATATGGTATTCAGTTCTCAACATTAGATTGGTTTTAATCCTACCTCAATTTTAGAACTCAAAAAACATTTATATCTGGCAAATATTCTGGCCCTGGTAATGTTTTAGCAGGTGTTCCACAGGGCTCAGTTCTTGGCCCGCTATTGTTTTTGATATATATCAATGACTTGCCTCTGTCTCTTTCACATTCTATTGCCGACATATTTGCTGATGATACCACCTTATCAACTCACAGCAAGTCTTTAGATCATGTAATATTTTCACTTACCAGAGATTTATTGCATGCTGATCAGTGGTGTAAACTTAATCAAATGTCTATTAATTCTAAAAAATCCAAGGTTTTATTTATAACAAGTAAACGAAATAAAAAACAAATTGTTGAATCCAATATCAACATTCCTTTTCAAGGTAATTCAATTGAAGCTACTTCATCAGCAAAGCTATTAGGTATCACAATTAACGATAGCCTATCTTGGGCAGACCATATCAATAATGTGATAAAGAAATGTAATTCCTATTTGTACCTCTTATCTAGAATTAAAAACTTTCTTTCGATTGAAACTAGAAAACGTTTTTATAATGCATACATTCTTCCCCATTTTGACTTTTGCTGTATTATATGGGGAAATTGTACTAGCAGTCTTGAAGATAAACTTATAAAATTCCAGAAAAGAGCGGCTAGAGTAATTCTTGATAGCGATTATTCTACTCCTTCAACTGCTCTATTTTCAAAACTTAAATGGATGACATTTCATGAGCGTGTTATTTATCAGAAAGCTATCCAAATGTACAAGACTCTCAGAGGAGATGCACCAGATTATCTTCAGAATGCATTTACATTTACTACAGATATTCATTCACGACTGTTACGTTCTTCTTCTACATACCAATTGTACAGTCCAAAAACCAACACCGAGTTATTTCGCCATACTTTTGTTTTCTCTGGCACCTCAATATGGAATTCTATCCCTCTTTACATCAAAAACTCTACTTCTATTCAACATTTAAAAACTTTATATCTACGCTGGGTGAAGCCATCATACTTTGAAACATCCCATGCTATTGCTACAACCTAATGACTGGCTAGCAAACTTCATGCAAACATTACTATTGCAGGTATAATAATCTATATATCCGTCTGCATAATTATTCCTTTGTGTATTATGTTTTTAAAATGCCATTGCTTTAAGTATATTGATTATGTCGTTCACATGTATAATGATACGCTGGCTCCTATGGTGTGTCTATATCGGATTAAGCGTTTTTGTTTAATTACAGCTGTAGATATTGTCTTGATAAAGTTTCTATAATTATGCATAGGTATACCTTCTTTTTTTCAAATCCTTTCACTGACACTCTTTTATGATTTTTTCAACTTATACTGTGAGACATCATAGGGGCCAAAATATCAAAATATCTAATATCATTGTTTTCTTGGCATAGTTATTTTTCTAGTTCATTGTTCATTGTTCATTGTTCATTGTTGAGGATCTTATGGAAGATTGATTGTTTCGTATATATATTGTCAAATAAGTTTCCTCGTAAAATAAAGTCTTTATTATTATTATTATTATTATTATTATTATACGGAATGGAATCTCATTGAAGAAATAACTCCATCAGTTTAGATGCAATTTAAGAATGAAACCATGCAGACATATGTTACTTATTTAGATTTCTCCCAGATGTTTGCTGCAGTTTGTTTCACGTTCGCAGTACAAGCAATTCCTCCAATGGTGTATGTTTCCGCTGTATGGGTAACAAGTCACTAATTAACTGCCCGTTTCTTTGTTTGAATTAATTGTATGAGTGTGTTACACTATCCTTGTCAGTTAAATTATGAAACATGTCGATTTATGTGACTTATAAAAACGATAATGTACGGTAAGTATGAACGCTGGCATATGAGTGCAATTACTTCAGTGCAGGATAATATTATCATGCACTGTAATTATTGCACTCATTCCTTTTTAAAAAATGAAGATTCGCCCCATCCATTATGATTGGATTTAGCGACACCCCTTCAGGTAACATCACATAGTCCGGGTATAATTTGATTAAGAGAGACTGCTGACTGCAGCACTCGGCATAAACCGGAATGTAAGAAAGGAACAAAAAGGGGCATACACAAACGGGAACAGCACAGACTACAAGTACAAGCCACAGTCACAGATAACAAGGCGATAAAGTCCGAAGTCATCCCAGCGAGTGACCACTCGAATCTGTTTTTTTTGCATAAAAGTCTTGACAGGGAATGTTTTACGCTAGCCAAGAACAGGAGAGCAAACACCCTGTTCAAAAATGAAAAAGAAAATAATATATGAAATAATTAATAACAAAATAGTAAAATTAAAATCGAAATTGTAGGCTACACAACATAAAAATTACTACAGAAGTTGTGAAACATTATAATAGTAACAGTATGCACGTTGATCCTACATGTTCGTCTCGGGCGGGATGTGTCAATGTCCACCGGGTACTACTTTACCGTATCCCGGGTACTTTGTAGTATACTTCTCCGTAGCCATGGCTTGGATCGATAAGCTATTTCTTTAATTCTAGAGACAGGATTCGTAGAAACAGGGTCATTGAATGTAAGTGACGGCTTGTATCCATACAACAGAACACATGTCACATGACTCAATATTACAAATAAAACATGAATACAGCACGTACACAGCTTTATCATTCTCGTAAGTACCGATCATGTCAGACAAGTACGGAAAATGGGTGATAATACCCAATTACCCATCACCATGAGTGTGAACAAATTATCTCAATAGTTTGTTGATGTTTTCTATATAATTCAGTTGCCATAAATTCATATAATATCTGTTGCGTTAATTAGCAGTTAATTTAAGAGATATTTGTGTGAATTAATGTTAACAGTGCTAATTAGACCTAATAATCTCGGGCTTCGTTATCGCAATGAAATCAGGGCCATATTTATGCAACTTTATTGAATATACGAGGGTTGATCAACAAATACGCGGAGAAGTGTTGTTATTTCTTTATACGCAATAATAATTCTTTTCGAGCATTAACCAAAACTAAAGCTTTCGTCATGCGGCATTTGCTTATATTCCAACGTTCCACTAAGTCTTGGCAAATCATGTTTTACCATTAATGCGCTTGTAATATTGTTTGGTGATTTTGACCTGATCTTAACCTTTATGCATGAATATATTACAAGGTTCTTGCTTTGAATATATCAATTTATGCAAGCAAATCGTGCTTTGTCGATATTTCAAATGTTTGTATTGCATCTCCAGCGTCTTCATGATTACGCCCCGATTAAGAAAACATACAACTGAGGTTATAAATACAGACAAGAAATGGACTGTTAAATTATGCTAATCAAAAGGTCAGGTTCGTGTGAAATTCATCAAGCTTTACTAAAACCTCGTGAAGGTGGCGTTATAGTTTCTATGATTTTTTTATCAAATATTTTCTTTGATTTATTTTTTATTTAAAGTATGTTTGTATTTGTCAAACAGTTACTTGTACCCTCCAAAATTTGATTACGGTGAGTATTATTCAGGCTCTCATAATAAAGATTTGCATGCGTGTTTTGGATCATCCCTCTTGCACGTGCAATGACTCCGGATGCTTATGATAATTTGATCAAGAATTATTTCACATTTTGCGTGAAAAGTGCGGTGCATACAACATGAGTAAATATTTTGTATTTATGCATTGTGAGCAGCCCCAAGCTCAATATGCACTGAGGAATAACAGAATTACAAGATTGAAAATGGGCATTTATTTGTAAATTCATAAAAAAAACATAAATTACAATAAACTATTTGTTATGTTCTAAAATGGCATAACTGTGTGAACAACAAACGCCTACGATGCCTCACCAGTCAATATATTGTACACAGTTTGGTATATAAAACAACATTGCTAAAGCAGTATTGTAAGACTTCGTTAAGAAGAGAATCGATAGTACGATCACCCGGCTTATTTCGAGCAAATTTAAAAGTCCTGGAGAATTTTCTAAATATATCTTGTACACTCATATCCCGTCGCTATGTCGAGCTCCCGGTTTATTTCGATCATTTGTCGTGTCCAGTTTAGTAATCGAGATCACGAGGTTTTACTGTATAGTTTTTCTCACAATATTCAAACATCTGTCAAATTCAGACGTTATATACTGAAACTTATTCTGTCTAACATACCCTATGTTTAGAAAGACAACTCCTCAATCTACTCTTTTCTCATGAAATTATTTTCCTTTGCACCCTCAAACATAGGGTCTGTTCAACTTGGTGTTACAAGAAGTCATTTTTAAAATAAATTCATTTTAATACACAAGTTTCATTATTTTATCTTTTCAGATTTCACTATGGATCAACATGATACCACAGCCTATGCTAATTAAATACAGTCTTTCTTGATTCTGTTCATGGTGTCATGACTAGGTGACAAAGTGCCATATCAACAGCTAGCAATGCATCAATCTCCAAGATATCAAGGTACTTTATTGCACACAATCATAAATGCACAGTTTACTAAGATGGCAAAACTTGGCTATTCTGAGTTATAAACGTTAACTGTCAATCCATACTGACAGGCCTATTCAACATCTATTTATTTTTATTAAACACAGTATGTTGAATCATCAGCTTCTTTTGAAATTATTTCAGTCAAATAAAAATCGTTACTTTGGCGATTTTAGTACTTTGGCGATTTTAGGGGGGGCGTACGCCGGGTCCGCCGCCCCCCCCCCCCCCCCCCCCTGGTCCGCCTATGTAATGAGTGGTTGAAGTGAAACGAAAAATGTCGTGACTTATTGTGATAATAATTTAGAATATGCAGTATTTGTATCTTTCATCTATGGTAGGTTTTTGTTATCTTCGAAAACTCAGGCGACACTCCGCTCCTGTACTCGCTACTCGGTGAAGTAGCGATCTCGGGAGCGGTAGGAGCGGAGTCACCGCTGGGTTTTCGAGAATGGGGTTTTATATAAAAGTCATTGTGTGAAGAAGAGTCATATTTATTATTTAAACATGAAACAGGATGTTCATCGCCTTTGGTTGGTATTTTGGAGCTTCGACGTATGACTGGTGACGTACTGTTTAATTATTGTTTCGTTGGTTCCATGAGCCATTCGACTAAACGAGTAGAAAAGTATGGCGTGTCAGACGTTGCAAAATTCAATAACTGTCTATGTTTGTGGTATATTCGTATATATATGTTATATAAACTCATATATACATTGTAAAATGTTATATATATATATGGTATTTTATCATATATATGTTCCATAAAGTTATATATATTTGGCAAAAACCATATGTATGTGGTATATTTCTATATATATGTTGTATAAAGTTATTTAGATTGTAAATTAGCGTATGTATATTCTATAAAGGCGTATTTATTGTTAAAGTTTTCATATATATATTTTTATTCATATATATATATGTAAAAAAATTGTTCATATATAATTTTTTTGGTCGTATATATATGTTCTATAATTGCATATATAATTTTTTTTGATCGTATATATATGTTCTATAATTGCATCTTGGGAAGTGATACCAGTACAACCTTTCTAGTGTAACACTCTCTGTGAGATTACAGTACAACCTATCTAGTGTAACACTCTCTGTGAGATTACAGTACAACCTCTCTAGTGTAACACCCTCTGTGAGATTACAGTTCAACCTTTCTAGTGTAACACCCTCTAGGAGATTACAGTACAACCTCTCTAGTGTAACATCCTCTAGGAGATTACAGTACAACCTCTCTAGTGTAACACCTTCTGTGAGATTACAGTACAACCTCTCTAGTGTAACACCTTCTATGTGATTACAGTACAACCTCTCTAGTGTAACACCCTCTAGGTGATTACAGTACAACCTATCTAGTGTAACACCTTCTGTGAGATTACAGTACAACCTCTCTAGTGTAACACCTTCTATGTGATTACAGTACAACCTCTCTAGTGTAACACCCTCTAGGTGATTACAGTACAACTTCTCTAGTGTAACACTCTCTGTGAGATTACAGTACAACCTCTCTAGTGTAACACCCTCTGTGAGATTACAGTTCAACCTATCTAGCGTAACACCCTCTAGGAGATTACAGTACAACCTCTCTAGTGTAACATCCTCTGTGAGATTACAGTACAACCTATCTAGTGTAACACCCTCTAGGAGATTACAGTACAACCTATCTAGTGTAACACCCTCTGTGAGATTACAGAACAACTACTCTAGTGTAACACTCTCTGTGAGATTACAGTACAACCTATCTAGTGTAACACTCTCGTTGAGATTACAGTACAACCTGTCTAGTGTAACACTCTTTGTGAGATTACAGTACAACCTATCTAGTGTAACACTCTCTGTGAGATTACAGTACAACCTGTCTAGTGTAACACTCTCTGTGAGATTACAGTACAACCACTCTAGTGTAACACTCTCTGTGAGATAAACAGTGATTACCTGGACGCAGCCATTTTGTTTTAAACTCCCGCTTCCCGCTACCGCTGTCCAATGAAATCCTTCGTTTCAAATCATTATGTAAACACTTCCCAAGATGCAATTATAGAACATATATATACGATCAAAAAAAATTATATATGCAATTATAGAACATATATATACGACCAAAAAAATTATATATGAACAATTTTTATATATATATATATGAATAAAAATATATATATGAAAACTTTTACAATAAATACGCCTTTATAGAATATACATACGCTAATTTACAATCTAAATAACTTTATACAACATATATATAGAAATATACCACATACATATGGTTTTTGCCAAATATATATAACTTTATGGAACATATATATGATAAAATACCATATATATATAACATTTTACAATGTATATATGAGTTTATATAACATATATATACGAATATACCACAAACATAGACAATTATTGAATTTTGCAACGTCTGACACGCCATAGAAAAGCGCATCTGTCTTTGTATGAAATATGCTCTCATGTATTCTGTACAGAATTGCCTGCACCGATCCATGTTAACCATTTACCATACAATGTATTCCCCAACCTACATGGCTTATCACCAACAAGCTTACAGACGTGCAAGACATGATAACAATGTAAATTGTATTCAAAACAATCTCTCTCAAAGATTAATTACTTTCTAAACAATATAAATGTGCTTCCGTCGTCTCGATGAATGGTGCATGAAGCACGGAAATCTACGGCAGCGGGATAGTAACGGGATATCCGTGTAGCACGTGAAATGCACGTAGCACGAGAAATATGCATCGTATTTTTTAATGAAGTCATTTAAATAGCTCTCATTAATTATAACGCTGAAAAAAATAACGAAATTGGCTCAGATGAGTTAGTGAAACATGACGTAGGAAAGTATGTACTATGAAAGGAATTTAGGACGAAATGCGGGAGATTTAACTAATTTACAGACGTACCGAGTCAACTTGAAAATTTACATCTCGGGAATAAGTAAAAAAATAATGTACACTTGTACAAAATGTGTGTCATATTAAATGCGTGCTTCCTTTTAAAACTCTGTCTCAGTCTCATATAAGTGTATAGTTCTTTTTCTCCCAACCAAAGTCAGAGGGATATAGCTTTGACGTTTTCCGTCCGTCTGTCTTTCCGTTCGTCCGTCTGTCTTTCCGTATGTCTGTCTGGCTGTTCATTTGTTTAAAGTGGTAATCAATCTAATGACTTAAGCCAATGTCCATGATATTTGTTATTTGAATTATTTTGTTAATAAGTTTGTAATGTAACATGTCGCAGATTTCGTAAATATATGACAACACTTCACTGGCTAAGAATGAGAAGATTGTAAATGTGTACGTACAAATCGATATTTTAAGAAAGCCTGAAAAAAACTGCCTGAAAACTACTCTTTACTAATGGTAAACACACGTTTTCAAAATCGGTTTGGTCAGCATGACAAGTTCCAATTTTCATGAAACTAGGCTCATTATGTGCGATTTGGGAGATACAGATGTCAAATACTATGTTTGAGTCTTCGAAGTTCGTAAGCAGTACTTTTGGTACATTACGACCGTCTCATGCTAAGCAAGCTGCTTCATTCATACATATTACAAAGTCAATTTAAACAAGCGTATATTTTAGTTTATAATGACACCTACATAATAAGGAGTATAGTGTATGCATTGTCAGTACATTAAGCACAGTTCCATGTTATCTTGAAATCATGGATATATATTGTATATCATACGTTATAAAAATGCCAAATGCGTCTGGTTAATTTCATGTACCTAAATGCATGGAACCCGTCTGTCGCCTGTTTATGAATATCAAGGGCTATTTCGAGGACTCAGTGCAAAACTATTGTACATGCCTCTCCAAACAGATTAAGTTAGTACTAGTAACCATAGTTTTGCACTAAGCCCTCGATTTTTTATATGCTTCCGAAATAACCAAAACAATATTCATCCATGTACTAACTGGAGAACGGAGAATTTTTTTTCCATAGAGGAAAAGTGGCGCTTACGGGGTGGGGGTATTCTAAACTTTCTGACCAAGGGAATGTTACTAATCGAAAGAGCACAAGATCAACATTCAGTGGTGAAACTTAAATAATAGTTTTTGTATTGTGTCCAAGTTGAAACATTCAAAAGTTTGATATAAAAACATGTTAAAGACTTTCATAGAAAGTGTTATTTTTTGTAAAAATGAATGGTTCCGAGCAAGAAAATTCGGTACATTTAATCAAGAATACATCTTATAGTCGTTTTGGCCACGAAGGTCGAATGGATAACGTTCTTGATGGTGGCTTTATATGTCACCAACTACTATTTTTATAGCGTATCTAGTACGAACATATTGCTTTTTAAATAAACCTAAGGGGAACAACTCAAACAAGCTTATTTTATGGTTCAATCAGAATTACTCCCCTTGGGTTCCATTTCTGTCGGATACAAATTATGTAGCATTTTCCAATATACTTAGTACTTTTCTTCTTCTTCCATGTAATTTGCAGGGCCCACTCTGTGGCATTATCGCAAATGTTAGAGACAGAGGTGAGATACAAGGAACCCGGGTGCGATACCCTAGCTCGTTTCGAATAGAAGTTCCTTGGTTCTTTAACGTGCCCGGTGTAAAGCACCGATACACGCGAGACTATCCCTGGGTTACCAACCAGGATCATCTCTAGTTGGGTGGGAAACACTAAATAGTGTTTCTGAAATGACCAAGTGTCCTGGCCGAGAATCGAACCCGATCGATCAGGAGTCAAGCGTCTTACCACTCGACCACCGTGCCACCATAACTGTTCAAGTCATCATTTATACACTAAATATCTATTTGAAATCATAACTGCATGTTAACAGCAATGTTTATTTAAGAAAGGGAAAACCGGACTATAACACACACCCGAAACAAGACACCCAAACTGGTCCAGACGCAAAGAAAAAAAATACACGTGCGTGGTGTCCAAGTACTACGCCCTTTGCAATATGTGTGGAAGCTCAGTTTGGGACCATATGTAACTATATCAATGCTTAAAATTAAAACGCAACTTTTTATATAAAAAATTGCACATAATGGATGATAAAATCGCTTATTTTCGGGACAAAGTGTACCTTCAAAAGGTTCCCCAGCAACCTCTCTTCCAATGATCGTTTACTCATTTCAGTCAGATGTTTGTTTATACCTTAATCCTAGTTTGTGGAAGAACTGTTTATTTTCGAGATTTTTTCCGAAATGTCGCGTAGTTTTCAAGTCGTTACTAGAGAGGTTGCGAAAGCAACGTGTACGGGTACGTGTACGTGTAGATACCCGTACACGTACTCGTACACGCTGTAATTTAAATTTGCTTGCGAAAGATAACGTGTACGTATAAAATCGCGTGACAGTTATAGCACGATTTCCCCATGAATCGAAATGAGTGTTTGTATAGTTTGATTAGTCCATGTTTCTTTTGATAAAACGATTTATCCGTGCCTACGCATACATGTGTGATGTGGTACACATACCTCTACAAGTCCCACTACACGGTGTTAACGTGTAAGCCCTACACATACCTGGATGACGATTTGCTCAAAAAGTAGTTCACTCGTACACGTACACGTTGACGTTCGATTTCGCAACCTCTCTAATGTTAGTTTTCACGTCTTAAATAAAAACAATCAAGCCTGCATCATGTCAAGTTAATATGATAAATATTCATTCAATATTTAATAAAATATAAGTCGAATGCCTTTTCATACAATATCAATTTCAAATATGCATTAGTCTTATAAGGTCGTAAGTAGCACTTACAACCTTCTCAATCTAAGCCAGCGATTATGGTGGTGAATATCGCTTTTGGAGTGTAGAGTAAGTCTGCAAGACTAGCCCATCTACTGTATCACATAGACTCTGAAGGCAGAATCAGAAATCAGTTCGTTATTACTTATCGCATTATTCTTACTAATTACAAAAGTATCGTTTCGCAACTGTTCCCGAAAGACGTTTTGCGCATTACCGAGTTTCTGTGGCGCACATTGGGTTTGAAGGTAAAGTTCTAACGAGTACTTCCCTGCATGCAGACACGAAGTAATGAATCAACTTATGGGATTTGCTGTCAGGGAACATGGCTTGTGAACCTAGTTGCAAATCTGAGCTTATGCATGTCAACCTGAAATATTATTGGTTTCATCGTAACCCTGGTCATGGATCTTAGTGATATCTAGCTTAACATAGTATTGTGTTGAGCTTCATCAGTAGTTGACTGCTTGTTAACAATGAAATTACGCAGCTGTACTGGGACGTAAAAGAACGTGCATGTAAGTGGCACCAGCACAGCTAATAATAATATGGAACGCTAAAACTCTTGCGTAAATAACCTAGCTGTTTGATTTCCGAGGATAATTACAATACGAATGTAATCGAAATTTAAAATACATGAATGAGGAATAAGTGATTAAAGTGAATTGTGTATGGACTTTGCCAGAAAAAGTTTTTTTTGTCAGAATCATTTGAATTCAGCCGCGTACTCGCGTATAGGTAGCTAAACACCTGCAATTTAAACCTTGGGGGAGTGGATGACGTGGGTTATTCTTGATCAGAGAAATTAACCAGTGGTCCAGGTGGGGGTTGAACCCGGGACCTCTCGATCCAGAAGCGCAGGCCTTACCGGCATATATCTTTATCTAAAGATACGAACTCTAGGCAACTGCCCCTTCCCCCAAAGTTCTTCTGTTTATGCCAGTTAGACGAACAAAACTTATGTGTACCGGTAGTTAATGTTATTTACGTTCATTTTATTACAGTTTATATTCTAGGCTTTTTAAAATTATCCTTCCGGTGAACATGGGGACACGGGTCTTCTCGCACAGTGCCCTGTCCACGCCTGTATAGTGATGCTTACATACATGAGTAGGACACAAAGTTGCAAAATTGGCTAGAGCTGGGACCGAAGGAGTTCCGGCTAAAGAAACAATAAGTGGTCAATTGTCATAATTATAATGAAATGTTTATGAACACTGTATTAATGCATGTGCCTTTCCATCGGCGTTTATCTGACGAAAGTCTATTACGTATTTCTCAGTTACGGAAATGCCCGAGTAGTTACGATTGCCTTTCCGTGTGATACCAAAATTCTCACCTTCGAGAGTTTCTCATCAACACAGACGAACTTAAGGCTATTCAAATAGAATGCTTGACCTGTTTCGGTGTGTTCAATGTCACATGTTGTCTTGGTGAACACGTATCATAATACAAAAACCTCGTGTGACTATAATGAAATCAGGGCTTTTTTGTGTCGAAAGCACAGTTACATATGATCACGTGTGCAAAATTGCCTCTGGAAAGTAATTATATGGTTCACCGCCCCTCTTTGATTTACAATAGTTACGTACGGAATAAGAACTTTAGATTTAAATATGTGAATATAGCTGTTACATATTTGCTAACCATATACTTAATTGCAATTATGATTTACGTTGTCTGTTAGTTTGTTATGCTTGGTACACGTACTGTTGGTGGTCGTTGATGTAAGTATAATATATTTATTCAATATGTGTGATTTCAGGTTGGAAGTTTAATTTGACTGTTTGATGTAAAATCGGGACTTTCTTATGATCCGCGGTAAAATGTTTAGATTTGAAGACTAAACCACGCAACTGACGGCATGTAATGCATATTCATTTATTCATTTATTATGGGCGTAGTAGCAGGGGGCAGGTCCCGCCAATGGCTGGGCAGGGGGGGGGGGCAACATATCTCCCCCCCATAATTCAGATGAAAAGTATAATTTACGACCTAGTATACCTCCTAATAGACAATTTGCCTTCAGTTTTTTTGTGAAAACGTATACAAAATATATTGTTGTTTCTATTAACTGTCTATAATGTTCCAACTTGTTTAACCTCATAGTAGTATGTTATTGTGTTCACATATGATTGTGTTCAATATGATATCCTCTACGCAGAGGGAAATAAAGAATTGAATAGAATTGAAGCTGGTGGCGTATGTACATGGTATAGTGTATATGAAGCTGAATTCACTCCAGTTGCAAGTTGTTCGTACATATCTTGAATTTATCAGTTATTTGTTAATTTTGTAGATGCTCCTATTCAAATTTTAATCTTTTCAATAACCTCAAGAGTAAATGAAGTATTATCATAATGTAATGCCTATTTTAATTTCATCAAAGTCAAGTTGAAGACAAAAACACTTTTTTGAAAGAAAACTGCACTATTTCACTTTAAATAATACACTGTTATCATTGCGTGTTGGCTTCCCTGATACCATTGAATGCTGGCTTCCCTGCTACCATTGCGTGTTGGCTTCCCTGATACCATTGAGTGTTGGCTTCCTTGTTACCATTGAGTGCTGCCTTTTACCATTGAGTGCTGGCTTCCCTGTTACCAAAGAGTGCTGCCTTCCTTGTTTCCATAGAGTGTTGCCTTCCCTGTTACAATTGAGTGCTGGCTTCCCTGTTACCATTGAGTGCTGCCTTCTCTGTTACCATTGAGTGCTGCCTTCCCTGTTACCATTGAGTGCTGCATTCCATGTTACGATTGAGTGCTGCCTTCTCTGTTACTTTTGAGTGCTGCCTTCCTGTTACCATTTAGTGCCGTGTTCTCTGATACTATTGAGTGTTGGCTTCCCTGTTACCATTGAGTGCCGCCTTCCCTGTTACCATTGAGTGCTGGATTCCCTGTTACCATTGAGTGCTGCCTTCTCTGTTACCATTAAATGCTGTCTTCCCTGTTACCATTGAGTGCTGCCTTCCCTGTAACCATTGAGTGCTGCCTTCCCTGTTACCATTGAACACTGTCTTCTCTGTTACCATTGAGTGCTGCCTTCCCTGTAACCATTCAGTGCCACGTTCTCTGATACTATTGAGAGTTGTCTTCCCTGTTACCATTGAGTGCTGCCTTCCCTGTTACCATTGAGTGTTGGCTTCCCTGTTACCATTGAGTGTTGCCTTCTCTGTTACCATTGAGTGCTGGCTTCCCTGTTACCAAAGAGTGCTACCTTCCCTGTTACCATAGAGTGCTGCCTTCTCTGTTACCATTGAGTGCTGCCTTCCCTGTTACCATTGAGTGCTGGCTTCCCTGTTACCATATAGTGCTGCCTTCTCTGTTACCATTGAGTGCTGACTTTCCTGTTACCATTGGGTGCTGCCTTCCCTGTTATCATTGAGTGCTGCCTTCCCTGTTACCATTGAGTGCTGCCTTCCATGTTACCGTTGAATGATGCCTTCCCTCTCGGATTTCTTTATTTCTTTTTTGTTTATGTCTTAGGTTTTAGTTATTCCTTTTGCAACAACAATACGCTCAAAGGCTATATGAAATAAAAAAGTTTCTTTAAATGATTTAAATGAAAATTATATTCCATTTATTTTCGGTGTAGCAAAATTTCAACACTGTTTACATCTGTTACAATGAATCGACACAATTTAAAGATGTTTCATGTTTCCTTACAGGTTCAACTTCTTCAAGCCTGGCTGACTGATGCAGCATGCAGGTCATTCTGAGGTATTGATGGAAAGACAGAAGCTGATAGAAGATGACTTAATACCAGTTGACTTACTAGTTCACGGGTTGCTACGACTTCCACATGGCAAGTTGGTGTCTCAGGTAAAAACTTATTTACTGCCATGGATAGTTCAACACTCACAATTTGGTTTAATTGGCCATATCCCAGATATTTTAAGTAGATCGAGTGAGCAATGTTTTTCATGCTTTTATGCACTTTTATTTGCTCTATAAGAAGATTTTGTATTGTGATACAGTGATTGGGTATCTGTGTCACAAGAGGATACTTGGCTGCTGTTCTAAAACATTTCCAAAATGGCGTTGAACTAATGGTGTCATGTCACTAAAGCAATAAAATAATGGTTGGAATGAGATTTTGTGTGGGGTGTTTGCTAATGGCGTCTGAAACAATCCTTTTCAGGATTGGGAAAGCCTCAGTCAGAATCCTTGTGCTTGGTAGTCGATCTGGGCATTCGCAACTTCGCAAGATAATATTAGTCACAAGTTATGTATTCAAGAACTATTCCTGTGTAATTAACGTTTCGGCATTAAGCCTTTATTGAAAAATGTGTTTTTCAATAAAGGCTTAATGCCGAAACGTTAATTAAATATGAATATGAACCATACTGGTGTTATATAACTATTCCCTATGGAATTAAATCAGAGATATTCCTGTATAGGTCTCTGTATTTTTGTGATCAACCTTTTATTCTTTACAGGCTGTTGATACCCCATACCAGTTTTGGACTTGTGCTTCAGTAATACTTCTAGATCTAGTCACATGCCCAAGGAATTTCCAATCGTAGCCAGAGATGAACAGGAGGAACACAGATTGGTGTGCATGTCCTGTATATGTATATCTTCATACAAGGAATCTGAGGTATAGTGACCCTTAATTAAACCTCATAAAATAGTTTTCTGATTAAATAAATAAAATGTACTGTGCAGAGGTATTAACATGATCCTCTTACCTGCAATTACTGGTACAGAATATTTGCATAATTCAAAAACTGCTCTTATGGTTTTTTAATCCAGTTTGTGTGGTTTCAAAAATAAGATTTGTTAATATTACAAATTCTAGTAATACAAAATATAAACATCTTAGAGGACCAAAAATCTGCAACTATCTCTTGGAAGTTGAAATTGAAAATAAGAAAAAATTAATACATTATACAGAAACATTGAAACTTTCAATAGAGATACTCCAATGGATATATATTTGTGTTATTTTTGATATATTGAAACTGTACATAGAAACTACATTACAATACCATACAATCTTCATTTTAAGTCAGATTACATTTACAACAATATATCGTTAGCTATGTATAGCTTTTATCCGACATTGAAAATACATTGAAAATCAAAAGTTTGACAAGACAAGTTTGTCTGTATGTCCTGTAACCTTGCATCAAATAAAATTGTTTGGCCAATCAAATGATATTATGATTGTATAACTATAAAAATTAGACATCATTTGCATGAAAGACTGGTGACCTCACTTTTTTCCAGTCATACTGTATTATTGCTATTTTAATATAAAGCATGATGAACTGGAGGACTTTTTGGTGTTAAACAATCTCTCTAGTACAGTGGGATACCACCTAGATAAGAACATGTTCAACCCTACAGAACTGTTGGTCTTATAATGTTAAATGTCTATATAGAGGATCTATCACTAGTTGTCAATTGATATAAATTTATATTAAACAAACATCTGTATTTAACATTTCAGAATAGTCATATCACACCTAGTTGATATTCCCACACTGATGCAGTTTTGTGTGTTAGATGGTCAGGATAATGGTACATTGGTAGCCATGATCGACAGTATGTTGACTCAACCTACATATATGGATGATCTGGTAAAAACAGTCACCACTTTGTCTGGGATAAGCTTACTTAATAATATGAGGTATTCTAGCTTAATCCTACGTCACAAGAGTATTGCTATATATATAGTGGTGCACTCAGCTACCAACACTTTTGCGGGCACCTTTTTGGGGAATTGCTAGTATTCTGTGTGTCTATTGGCAGATTGTCCTACAAAATATTTTGTTTATCCAGACAAATTTCTCAAGATTCCTGTTGCTGGTCATAATGAAATAATGTATTTTTCTGTTGTTTTAAAATAGAACTTCTTCATTTACCAGTAAATGTGTGTCTCAGGTTTTATATGACTACTCTTAGTCTTTAATAGCTACTCTTATACTTTGTGAAAATGAATTTGGTTATTTATACAGAAATTGATATTCTTATATATTTTGATATTACATAGTCATTACCAGTGCTGATGTTCCATCAGATCACTCCATATACTCATATATACATATCATCGAGTGGCAATTCAATTGCACATTCAATTTGATCATTACCAGCTGACATTGTGTCTGAAGTATTTAACCTGTTCACTCTCTTCTTATGATACTAGTAGTTGGACACTTTACTATAAGTCATTTTGCATCATCATTGCGTAAAGGGTTAAATGCAGCTGATATTTAAATATTAAATTTCTATATTTCAGGTGTTGGATGGATGCCTTGTTGAGTGTGGTGAACAGTTTGATCTTGGTACCAACCAACTACCCTTGGTCATGGTATTGGTGAGTGTAGAGATGATGCAATACATGCTTTCCTGGTAGTTTCTCCCAGCACCACCTGCCAGTATTTTCAAGACAGTCTCGTTGTAATGAGGTGAATATTTATTATGCTTTACCTTATGTTATTCAACCATTGTTTGTGATTTTCATGGATTCATACTGTTATACAGTTAGCAATGCTACACAGGGGAGACAACCCAATTATTGAAATAGTAACAACTAAAAAAGTTTACCTCATGAAATTTATTTCTCTCTATTCCAATTTTCTTACCTATGTCAATTTGAAGCTTTTTATTATGGGTCCTCAAAAATACTTACATTAAGACGGTACACATGTGACAATGCATTAAATTTTTGGGTTTATTGATATAATTTTGTAATCAAATTGTATAGGACCAAAACTAAATGTCATTTATTTATGTCAAATCATTAGAATACTTTCTATTACATTTGGGCCATGAAAGATATGCTTATGGTAGTTGAAAAGTAATGTTTCTATGTAATTGACCTACGAGGTCATGGAAATAGATACAACCCGGAATGTACAATATTGTGAGTTTTCCACAAATTTGCATGCGGTACAAATAATGTTGACCTTAATCCTTTGCTAATGCTATTGTGATTTAAATAAGCATCGCTCATTTTAATGGATCAAATATGAATATTTATCGAACGAAAACATGGATAACGGTAAAGGATGTTTGTATCCTGGGATTAGTGTGGAAAAAGCAGATTGCATTGAATTCCGGAGTATATCTATTTGATGAGGTTGCTTTTGTAATTAAAGGGAGGTAACCCAAAAATATTAACCCTAACACTGACAATTTTGAAGATCAATCACTTTTATTCCAAAGAAATCATTTGCGATTTTCTGGCACTTTTGTGATATAGGCTGCTGACTTAATATATGAAATAAATTATATCTATACTTTATCCAAATTTAGAATCATGTAGCATAAGTTCTTGTATGATTGAGTTAAAAAAATCCAGCTTTTTTAATGGGACTTAATCTGTGTAGTTGACATGTTAGGTTTGATGGAACATTCAAGTTAAGGAGTATGCTTCACTTTGCTTGCTTTGCCTTGCTTGATCAATTATAAAATACACTTAGAATTTTCCAGTGTTTCCTAAGAGTACTAGCGATTTATGTAGAATATGACTTAGTGGATAAGTAGTCCCTAGAATTATGTCCAAACAAAATGGTTATTTTATCAAAACCCAAGAAAAATCTGTCCCATTGAAATTAAATGATTTTACACTAGTTGGTGTTTATGATGTAGTGGTGTGTAACAATTCTTCTGGTTGTCATTATTAATGAAATTTTATAATACTTACATATGTTACATACATATGAGCCTTTGTATGTAGATCAGGGCATTTTTACTGCACTATTTCTCCGTAACCATTGGTTGGATTTCAATGAAATTTAGCATGGCTGCATATAATCAACACACAATGGTAAAATCAATTCTACCAGCCCGCTTAGCTCTGTCGGTAGAGCGCGAGACTAGTAGTCACTACTGATCTCGGGGTTGTGGGTTCGAATCCCGGGCTGGCCGACTATAATTACTAAATTAATCGATGGCTCAGCGCAATACTGGTCCAACTCTATTTTTCAAAACTTTTCAGGAGAGACAAAAAACTGTTTTTTACTTTTATTTGTTGATAAAAAATACAACAAATATGAATACTAACATAACTTTGCATCAGAAATAAAGTGATTATTTCATTTTTTTTCAAAAAGGATCATAAAAGGGGTTTTTGAGACTTGGTCTCATATTGCGCTGAAACTTTCAGCGCAATACAAGTCCAACTAGAGTTAGACCTTTAATTTACTAAAATTTACTTAAAATGTTTGGGCATATAAGTCTAACTGCCTTTTTTGTTATACAATTCTTGTCCAGCTTCAGTTAGACATGTATTTCACATCCATTTTAACATTATTTTGTGTACAGATTTGGTTTTATGACCCAACTAAAAGTCTAATAGGGCATTCAGATTCTACCTTGCCGTCCTTCCGATCATCCCCAAATAGTGTAATCCAAATTCCTTTGAGTTAGCTAGTACTGTTGAGCTACAGTCAAATTCCATAAGAATCAACTAAGCATGAACAATCATGCACAAGGATGTGTTAAGGTATTAGCTGAGTTGTGGTTCTTAAAATAATCAAATTAGTGTCACACACAACTCTAAAAACATTAATTTGAACTTGTCAGCAAAGTTTATAGAAAAATTAGTCAGCATGTGGTCTGACTGAAGTTGTGCACTTAGGGATCTTAATATAGAATTTCAGCAAAGTCATCGCCTTTGGCATGGTCAAACGGCATGTGGCGTTATTATCTTTAAAAGGTATAGGTTTGGCTGTTGGTGATAATTTCATAGGTAGAAGTTTGGCTGTTGGTGAAAGTGTCATAGGTAGAGATTTGGTTGTTGATGATAGTGTCATAGGTAGATATTTGGTTGTTTATGACAGTCATAGGTAGAGGTTTGGTCGTTGGTGATAGTGTCATAGGTAGAGATTTGGTTGTTTATGACAGTCACAGGTATAGATTTGGTTGTTGTTGATAGTATCTTAGGTAGATATTTGGTTGTTGGTGATTGTGTCATAGGTAGATATTTGGTTGTTGGTGATAGTGTCATAGGTAGACATTTTATGACAGTCATAGGTAGAGGTTTGGTTTTGGTGATAGTATCATAGGTAGATATTTGGTTGTTGGTGATAGTATCATAGGTTGAGGCTTGGCTGTTGATGATAGTGTCATAGGTAGATATTTGGTTGTTGGTGATAGTATCATAGGTTGAGGTTTGGTTGTTGGTGATAGTATCATAGGTTGAGGCTTGGCTGTTGATGATAGTATCATAGGTAGAGATTTGGTTGTTGGTGATAGTGTCATAGGTAGATATTTGGTTGTTGGTGATAGTATCATAGGTTGAGGCTTGGCTTTTGATGATAGTGTCATAGGTAGATATTTGGTTGCTGGTGATAGTGTCATAGGTAGAGGCTTGGCTGTTGGTGATTGTGTCATAGGTAGATAATTGTTATTGGTGATAGTCACAGTGTCAAAGGTTGAAATTTAATTTGTTGTTAGTGATATGGTGTTATAGGTATTAATTTGTCTGTTCTTCCATTTAAACTAGAATATGTTCAAAGTGCATCAAGGGATTGCTTTCTAACTTGTTAACCATGAAAGGACCAAAATACCATTGTCAACACTATTCATCTCTTTCCATAATTTCCACAGAATTATATATGGTACCGGATTGACTTAGCTAGTTTAAATTTACATTTTAGGCTTACATGAGGACATTCGTGATACTAAAAGTGGTCTTGTTGTAATATAGTTACATCAAAATTAGGAAAAAATGTTATCAAAAGAACTAGGTTGTCATAAGCTCAATTAATCTGTTTTAGGTCCAGTAAAACCTCTATTATTCGAAATTGACGGGACCGAAATTTTATTTCGGATAATCCAGGGCTTCGGATTATCCAAATTCAAAGAAGACAAACCTCTGTTCAACTAATTAGTCTCCATCTTAGCTGTAGCCGTGAAGGATACTCGTTTCTGTACATGTTTTGTTGTTAATATAAATAAAATAATAAAGATGTAAAAAGGAATAAAAAACCTGCGTTAATAACACAAATCGGCAACAAAATATAGTATGCAGCATTAAACATGTATGAAAGTCTACATAAACAGACAAAAAATGCATTCGCTGACATTACTCGTTAACAAGGAAGTAAATAACATGGTATAGCATAATAAACCATGGAGTTACATAGACAAAATACGGTCCATGAATAAACCTACGACTATATATTTCACATCGTTGTAGTCGTCACTGCGTTAGCTCAAGTCTATAAATAAAATGTTCTGTTCTGTTCAATTAAAAGTCATCACTGTTATAAAGCATATTGTTAATGCAGTTTATCAAAGTTTGCCGAAAGTTTGTACATCAAAGTCAACACTCATTAACACATAACTAAAGTCAAACATGTTATCAAACATAATGATATGTATTTTTCACGGAATAGCAAATATTACGTACAACCGCTTCGTTTTTTCACAACTTGAGAATGTCAACACTTAATCACATCAATTAAACACCTTTTGAACAATAGGTGCGAAAACTTTCAAACTTCGTTGGTAGAAAAATATAATTAGCTATCATTGATAATGCAAATTCAAATAATAGGGGTACAATTCGTATGAAATATTATACTCGGGACTCAAAAATTGTTTCGAATAACAGAGGCTTTTCGAAAAATAGAATTCGAATAACCCGATCGAATTTGTATAGGTTTATATAGGAAGTAAAACGGGACTGCAATTCTATTTCGGATAAGACCAGGTTTTCGAATAAAAGGTTGTCGAATAATCGGGGTACAACTGTATGTGACTTTCTTTTTTTCCTAATTCCAAGGATATTGCTAAATATACTTTAGATATAGTTTATGACAATTCTTGTTTTCATTTTTGACTGTTTTTGTGATGGATTTTTTAAATCCTGAGCTAATGCTTCATTGCTTTGGATGTCGGAAAAGAAGGCATTTTTAAAATTGCAATGACTTACTCAATTGTTTGAGTCTTACCAACTTAGAATGCAGTGATATTCTTAATAAAACCTTTCTTATACATTTTAAATATGAATGTACAAATAAGAAAGTATATTTTTTATAAAGCATAATACAATGCTTATAAAAAAAAACAGATTTTTTGTATATTATTTAATTTATTATTATTGAAACAATTTTAGAATTAGAAAGTAAAAACTTCATCATGCCAAATTTTGCTACAGAGCAAAAAACCATTACCTTTCTTAATGAAATATAGTAAATATTATGCAGTATCTAAATCCTTCCCTTTGCAGCTACAGTATGTTGCTATGATTGATATAAGTGTAAAGTGTCATGTATATGATTATTTATCAAGAAAAATGTTGTAGGTGATTTAAGTGATCTTGGTTCTTTACCCTGTAAAGACATGTCATAATGAACCTGGGCATAAAAATTTGACAACAATGTCACATAATTCACTCCACATGTGGAGAAGTTCCCAGTGTTTTGTGGAAGAGTCTGTTTAGTACCGATTAAGATAATTTATGGTACACAACAGTTACTGTGAAATTGATGAACAAAGACCTTTTAACAAAAATTAATAAACATCAAACATTATTTAACATGACTATTAGACTTCTGAATCGAAAAAAAATTGAGAATTAGTTTGCTCTAGTATGATTTTAAATTAATGAATATACTATTAGTACTAGATTACTTTGACTGGATAAGGATTAGACCATTAAGACAATTTTAATTGTATGCACACGAGGGATGTGCAGTGAAGTCTAGCTGATATATTCTGCATATCAATTTTCATATTTCATTGCTCTATAATTATGCTGCTATGACAATATAATAACATTAAACCAGTAATTGGAATTATTGTACTACATAGTGTACCAAAAATGAGTAAAGTTCAATAAAATAATTGTGCATATAAGACTAACTGACAAAAAGTTGAATATTACATAGATATTTAAGTGCAATACAAGACCAACTCAAGTTGGACCTATATTGCGCTGAAGTAATATATAGTTCTGAGATAGACCAATATGTTTTTAATAAATAAAAGGGGTCAAAAATAGGACCTGGCCACCAATTTTTTCTTAAACTGTGTATTTGATGTTACTGAATAAGAATATGCAAAAAAGTGATTTTCTGAAAAAATGCTAGTTGGACCACTATTGCGCTCAGCCCTCGTAATAGTCTTTCGGATGTGTCTTAAAACCGAGGTCCCATGTATGGTGCTATACACCGGCATGTAAAAGAACCAGGAACAATCCCTGTTCTTTCAGTGCCATCGGCGCTTTGATTATTACTTGTAATTGTATCCCTGCTAGTTAGTCCCCTACCGGTGAAACCGGAGGGGACTTATGGTTAGCGCCCCGTCAGTCCGTCCGTCAGTCTGTCACAAAAGTTTGTCCGGAGCATAACTTCAAAACTAAGCAAGGTATGACTTTGAAATTTCACATGTGTATATATATCAATTAGAAGTGCAGTGCACAAGAACCATAACTCTGCCTTACTTAATTTTTGAGTTTTCCCCTTTGTTAATTTTCTTACTTAAATTCTGTCCGGAGCATAACTCCAATTCCAAAAGAGATATGATTTGAAACTTCACATGAGGATAGATATCAATTAGGAGAAGTGCAGTGCACATGAAGCATAACTCTGCCTTACTTATTTTTTTAGTTATTCCCCTTTGTTAATTTTCTTACTTAAATTTTGTCCAGAGCATAACTCCATTACCAAAAGAGATATGATTTTGAAACATTACATGAGGATAGAAATTAATGAGGAAAAGTGCAGTGCACAAGAACAATAACTCTGCCTTACTTAATTTTTGAGATATTCCCCTTTGTTAATTTTCATACTTATATTTTGTCCGGAGCATAACTCCATTACCAAAAGAGATATGATTTTGAAACTTTACAAGAGGATAGATATTAATGAGGAGAAGTGCAGTGCACAAGAACAATAACTCTGCCTTACTTAATTTTTGAGTTATTCCCCTTTGTTAATTTTCATACTTATATTTTGTTTGGAGCCTAACTCCATTACCAAAAGAGATATTATTTTGAAACTTTACCTGTGGATAGATATTAATGAGGAGAAGTGCAGTGCACAAGAACCATAACTCTCCCTTGCTTAATTTTTTGGTTACCCTGTGCATATATTTTCATACCTAAATTTTGTTCAGAGCCTAACTCCATTACCAAAAGAGATATGATTTTGAAACGTGTGGATAGATAATAATTAGGAGAAGTGCAGTGCACAAAAACCATAACTCTCCCTTGCTTAATTGTTTAGTATCCCCCTTTGTTAATTTTTACAGCCTAACTCCTATACTTAATCAGATTTGACATTGAAACTTTACATGTAGATAGATATCAATGAAGAGAAGTGCAGTGCAAAAGAACCATAACTCTCCCTTACTTAATGTTTGAGTTATTCCCCTAATTATCGCAGTCACGTTTCCATTATTTTAATTTGATAAAATGAAAGCCTTATAAAATGCGCCTCGGATTTGGATAACTATGAATTCCAAATCATCACTTCAGCGACCTTGCAGACGACATTGGTTTGTACATCTTTGTGTGTTTGAAAAACAATGAAATTTTTCTTCTATATTCGGGAACAATTAAAAATAAAACTATTCAGGTGGCCAATCGTTAAAAGCTCATCGGCATTAATTAACTTTAACCCTTTTCCGCCGCCCCAAATCCCCCAAAAATGGGCACACCAAGTGATGCACTCACTATACAAAGCATAAAACAAACAAAAATACTCAGAGGGTTAAAACCTTGGAACAGTCTGGCGAGAACTGTAAGAGGCTTAAACTAGTTTAACGGCGCCAACCTCACACTACCCTGTTACAATTGGCTACCGGTAGGGGACTTTCATTGCTTGGCAATAGTCTTTTTCTTTATAACCTTTTTATCATTTCTTTACAACACACATTTCAGTACAGTGACAGTGGTCAAATTGTTTTATTTCTCTATTTTCAGATATACGAGGAGCGCAGATGTTCAGCTTGTTGATATCCAATCATTTGTATTTAGCGATGATGTGATGGTTTTGGAGACAGACATCGACTTGCTGGCTTGAGGATTTTGTTAAGATAAGTCTTATTAAGATAGTTATATACTCTCCCCCATATGCCTTGAGGCAGTTTCTTCAAATGTGGTGTTGGTGGTGGTGGTGTTGGTGTTGGTGTTGGAGTTGGAGTTGGAGTTGGTGTAGGTGTTGTTGTTGTTGGTGGTGTTGGTGGTGGTGTTGGTGGTGGTGGTGTTGGTGGTGGTGGTGGTGGTGGTGGTGGTGTTGTTGGTGGTGATGTTACTAATGCTGTTGTTGCTCCTGCTGCTGTAATTGTTGCTGCTGCTGCTGTTGTTGCTGCTGCTGCTGCCATTGTTGTTGTTGATGATGTTGTCATTGCTTCAGATATAAGTTGTTGATCTTTAAGTTGTTATTGTTGTTATCTATTTCTTAGCATTTTAGTTGTTAAGAGTTGTTATCTATTTTTATATTCTTTTAGTTGTTATCTATTTCTGTTGTGTTTTAGTTGTTATCTATTTCTATATTCCTTTAATTGTTAGTGTTGTTATCTATTTTTAGCTCGACTATTCGAAGAATATGAGAGCTATTACAGTCACTTGTTCGTCGGCGTCGGCGTCGGCGTCGGCGTCGGCGTTGCATATGGTTAAAGTTTTGCATGCAAAACTTTAACCTTGGTTATATTTCAATAACCAGTGCATATATTGGATTGAAACTTTGCACTGGCTTTCCCTGTCATGTAATCAACCATGTTAGATAACTCTTGCATGAATTTAATGCAAATTATGGCCCTTTTTTACTTAGAAAATTTTGTTAAAAGTTTCGCATGCAAGTTACTAATAAGGCCATATCTCAAATAGTATCTGTGCTATGGCATTGAAACTAACAACACTTACTAACCATCATAAGGCAATGGTACCGGTCATGGGTAATAGCTCTATTATGATTATTATTTGAGTTATGCCCCTTTTTAACATAGAATTTTCTTGGTTAAAGTTTTGCATGCAAGTTTCATTCAGACCATATCTCAGCTACTATCCATGATACTGCATTGAAACTTACAACACTTGTATACCATCATCAGTCAATGGTATCAGTCAAGGGCAATAACTCTATTATTTTTTTATTTCAGTTATGCCCCTTTTTAACATAGGAGTTTATTGGTTCAAGTTTTACATGCAAGTTCTATTCACGCCATATCTTAGTTACTATTTATGATATTGCATTGAAACTTATAACACTTGTTTATCATCATTAGTCAATGGTACTGGTCAATTGTAATAACTCCATTTTTAGTTTAATTCAAGTTATGCCCCTTTTAACTTAGACTTTCCTTGGTTAAAGTTTTGCATGCAAGTTACATTCAAACCATATCTCACCTACTATCAATGATATTGCATTGAAAAGTTTAACTTCCCCTTTAAACAAGTACAAAGTAACAAATTCTCACATATAAATGATTGCCAGTTTAATAATGTCGTATAATACACACATTATTTGTCTAATATGGTAAACTGAAAATATCACATTGTTTTGTTGTTTTGTTGAGGCTTGAATTCTTAAGATAGATATTTAGGTTAACCACTAGAATATTGTATTACATGTATTGCTCACTATTGCTAACTTGTATTGTATTTATCCTCCCTGTTTAGTTCTCTGGCTGAATCTAAAACTTGTTAATACCTACATTTATCACAAATCTGTACACTTTCCTACTATGCAATAAAAAAATCATATTGCACAGTGTGCTTACATACTTTGCAAATGACATGTGATGTTCTTTGTTTATATGATGTTTATGTGATAAGTAGAATATTGTTGCTAGGAAGTAAAAATTTTAGACAGTGATAGGTGTTTGCCTTTTTTCTGTGTCTAAAGGTTGTATCTATGTGTCAAAAGGTTGTATCTCACCCGAAACTGTAGATGAATTTGACAAATTAATGCCAAATAGTCATATCTGGCCGAGATCTCACATTTTGTTACCAAAAATAAATGGGTGCGAGGTTTTGAATGTGTCATAAGACGTATATCTAAGAAAATGATTGGTGCAGAGCTACGATATTTTGACATAAGGAGCAAAACGGTCTCCTGTTTCCCCGCTCATACAAGCCTGAGATACGAGGTTTTGACTATCCAGCGAGGATATCAAACTTGTGTTGTTTGGCATGGTATTGTATTCAATACTAAAAATAATTACTAAACTACTTTAAACTCATCACTGATTTATTACATGACTGTATCCTCTACATTATTATTTTAATTTGTCACCTTTGTTTTAAAATTGACTCCTTTAACAAATCATATCTTACTCATATGATTATTTTGTAGAAACTTTGTTATGTCAGTGGATGTATACAATTCCCTTTAAACATACACATTTCTTGAATAGAGTACAGTGCCGCTTGAAGTCTTAAAATCATTTTCACTAACAAATATTTGTTAATAGTCCAGTGTTGAGATAATTGCCATGCCTCAACAACCATTGTACATTAGCTTTCATTGCCATGTAGTCAACTAAGTAGCGTAACTCACGTTTCAATATAATACAAATTTTAAATGGCCTGTTTTGAACTTATATTTTTTCTGACAAATGGCTGCGAATAGTCGAGCGCGCTGTCTAGTGACAGCTCTTGTTATATTCTTTTAGTTGTTAGTGTTGTTATTTATTTCTACATTGTTTTAGTTGTTATCTATTTCTATAGTCTTTTAATTGTTATCTATTTCTTAGCCTTTTAGTTGTTAGAGTTGTTATCTATTTTTATATTCTTTTAGTTGTTATCTATTTCTTTAGTGTTTTAGTTGTTATCTATTTCTATATTCATTTAATTGTTAGTGTTGTTTTCTATTTTTATATTCTTTAAGTTGTTAGTGTTGTTATTTATTTCTACATTCTTTTAGTTGTTAGTGTTGTTATCTATTTCTATAGTCTTTTAGTTGTTATCTATTTCAATATTCTTTTAGTTGTTAGAGTTGTTATCTATTTCTATAGTTTTTTAGTTGTTATCTATTTCTATAGTCTTTTAGTTGTTATCTATTTCTACATTGTTTTAGTTGTTATCTATTTCTGTATTCTTTTAGTTGTTATCTGTTCTTAGTCTTTTAGTTGTTAGAGTTGTTATTTATTTTTATTTTATTTTAGTTGTTGTCTATTTCTATTTTATTTTCGTTGTTATCTATTTCTTTTTTCTTTTAATTGTTATCTATTTCAATTTTTTTAGTTGTTTTCTATTTCTATATTCATTTAATTGTTAGTGTTGTTATCTATTTTTATATTCTTTAAGTTGTTAGTGTTGTTATTTATTTCTACATTCTTTTAGTTGTTAGTGTTGTTATCTATTTCTATAGTCTTTTAGTTGTTATCTATTTCTATATTCTTTTAGTTGTTAGAGTTGTTAGAGCTGTTATCTTTTTTCTTTAAATTGTTAGTGTTGTTACTTATTTCTTTAGTCTTTTAGTTGTTATGGTTGTTATCTATTTCTATATTCTTTTATTTGTAAATGTTAGTTATTTATATTGTTGTTCTATGTTATTATTGTCCTTTTTCATGTTGTTGTTGCTGTCGTTGTCATTGTCGTTGTTGTCCTTGTTGTTGTTGTCGTCGTCGTCCTTGATGTGTTCTCTATTTTTTGCACAGACCCTGCACCGATCGGTTTGTTTGAGCCAGTCGGTGTGTAGACTCTTGAGTCTACAGCTCTAGACACTGGTGTCTGTGAGCTTTTGGCAAGGAAGGGTGGAGCGTCACCGTCTAGTGCAAGGCCCTGACCCTCAATGGCCGCTATCATCACTAGATCGGGTATGTAAGTCAGCTTAAAGGCGTATCTATAGTGTTTGTGTCATCATTGTCCTTGCTTCAGACCGTAAAGTTTGTGTGCTTAATAGGTGCGACTTGTGTTAGTGGTAGTGTTAGTGTTAGTTGTTAGTGTTTATCTATTTCTATATTCTTTTAGTTCTTACCTATTTCTATATTCTTTTAGTTCTTATCTATTTCTATATTCTTTTAGTTGTTAGTGTTGTTATCTATTTCTATAGTCTTTTAGTTGTTATCTATTTCTCTATTGTTCAGTTGTTAGTGTTGTTATCTATTTCTATATTCTTTTAGTGTTTTGTTATCTATTTCTATTGTAGTTTATACTTATTTATTTAAGGTCGATTGTGAAACAAGTTTTTCGAGCTTATATTAATCACTCTCGACACCTCATTCCTGATGTTATCCATCACCACGAGGGTATGAGAGAAGAGAAGCCTGTTTGCCTTATACGCTGAGCGTCAAGCAAGGGAATTTCTGGTACCAGTTTTATTTCGACTTTGGTATGGCGCAGCCTGGGATCGAACCCGGGACCTCCTTCACTCGAAGCGAACACCCAACAACTAGGCTATCGAGGATTTTTCTATTGTCTTTTAGTTGTTAAGATTGTTATTTATTTCTACATTATTTTAGTTGTTTTCTAATTCTATAGTCTTTTAGTTGTTAGAGTTTTTTTATTTTATTTCATTTGTTATCTATTTCTATAGTCTTTAAGTTGTGATCTATTTCTGTATTCTTTTAGTTGTTATCTATTTCTATATTCTTTTATTTGTTATCTATTTCTATATTCTTTTAGTTGTTAGTGTTGTTTTCTATTTGTATAGTCTTTTCGTTGTTATCTATTTCTCTATTGTTCAGTTGTTAGTGTTGTTATCTATTTCTATATTCTTTCAATGTTTTGTTATTTATTTCTATTGTAGTTTTATACTTATTTATTTAAGGTCGATTGTGAAACAAGTTTTTCGAACTTATATTTATCACTCTCAACACCTCATTCCTGATTTTATCCATCGCCACGAGGGTATGAGAGAAGAGAAGCCTGTTGGCCTTATACGCTGAGCGTCAACCAAGGGAATTTCTGGTACCATTTGTATTTCGTCTTTGGTATGACGCGGCCTGCGATCGAACCCGGGACCTCCCGTACTCGAAGCGAACGCTCAACAACTAGGATATCGAGGATTTTTCTATTGTCTTTTAGTTGTTAAGCTTGTTATTTATATATTTCTACATTCATTCTTTTAGTTGTTATCTATTTCTATAGTCTTTTACTTGTTAGAGTTGTTTTTATTTTATTTTATTTGTTATCTATTTCTATATGCTTTTAGTTGTGATCTATTTCTATATTCTTTAAGTTGTTGTCTATGTCTATATTCTTTTAGTTGTTAGTGTTGTTATCTATTTCAATATTATTTTAGCTGTTAGTGTTCTATATTTTTATATTCTTTAGGTGTTATTGTTGTTATCAATTTCTATATTCTTTTAGTTGTTAGTGTTCTTGTCTATGTCTATATTCTTTTAGTTGTTAGTGTTGTTATCTATTTCTATAGTCTTTTAGTTGTTATCTATTTCTCTATTGTTCAGTTGTTAGTGTTGTTATCTATTTCTAGGCAACTTTGCTGCATGCTTCAATTACCCGTGTGGTTCTCGGGCCGTAGAATTGGACCACTGTTGTCTCCCTTGCATGTCGTAAGAGGCGATTATAAGGGAGAGCATAGTTATTATAGTGTTGTTATCTATTTTTATATTATTTTAGTTGTTATCTATTTCTATAGTCTTTTACTTGTTAGAGTTGTTTTTATTTTATTTTATTTGTTATCTATTTCTATATGCTTTTAGTTGTGATCTATTTCTATATTCTTTTAGTTGTTGTCTATGTCTATATTCTTTTAGTTGTTAGTGTTGTTATCTATTTCAATATTTTTTTAGCTGTTAGTGTTCTATATTTTTATATTCTTTAGGTGTTATTGTTCTTATCAATTTCTATATTCTTTTACTTGTTAGTGTTCTTATCTATGTCTATATTCTTTTAGTTGTTAGTGTTGTTATCTATTTCTATAGTCTTTTAGTTGTTATCTATTTCTCTATTGTTCAGTTGTTAGTGTTGTTATCTATTTCTAGGCAACTTTGCTGCATGCTTCAATTACCCATGTGGTTCTCGGGCCGTAGAATTGGACCACTGTTTCTCCCTTGCATGTCGTAAGAGGCTATTACAAGGGAGAGCATTGTTATTATAGTGTTGTTATCTATTTTTATATTATTTTAGTTGTTATCTATTTCTATAGTCTTTTAGTTGTTAGAGCTGTTATCTATTTTCATTTTTATTTTAGTTGTTAGTGTTGTTTTTTATTTCAACGTTATTTTAGTTGTTATCTATTTCTATAGTCTTTTAATTGTTATCTATTTCTTAGCCTTTTAGTTGTTAGGGTTGTTATCTATTTTTATATTCTTTTAGTTGTTATCTATTTCTGTAGTGTTTTAGTTGTTATCTATTTCTATATTCTTTTAATTGTTAGTGTTGTTATCTATTTAAATATTCTTTTAGTTGTTACTGTTGTTATTTATTTCTACATTGTTTTAGTTGTTATCTATTTCTATAGTCTTTTAATTGTTATTTATTTCTTAGCCTTTTAGTTGTTAGAGTTGTTATCTATTTTTATATTCTTTTCGTTGTTATCTATTTCTTTTTTCTTTTAATTGTTATCTATTTCTATATTCATTTAATTGTTAGTGTTGTTATCTATTTTTATATTCTTTAAGTTGTTAGTGTTGTTATCTATTTCTATAGTCTTTTAGTTGTTATCTATTTCAATATTCTTTTAGTTGTTAGAGTTGTTATCTATTTCTATAGTTTTTTAGTTGTTATCTATTTCTATAGTCTTTTAGTTGTTATCTATTTCTACATTGTTTTAGTTGTTATCTATTTCTGTATTCTTTTAGTTGTTATCTGTTCTTAGTCTTTTAGTTGTTAGAGTTGTTATTTATTTTTATTTTATTTTAGTTGTTATCTATTTCTATTTAATTTTCGTTGTTATCTATTTCTTTTTTCTTTTAATTGTTATCTATTTCAATTTTTTAGTTGTTTTCTATTTCTATATTCTTTTAGTTGTTAGAGTTGTTAGAGCTGTTATCTTTTTTCTTTATATTGTTAGTGTTGTTACTTATTTCTTTAGTATTTAGTTGTTATGGTTGTTATCTATTTCTATATTCTTTTATTTGTAAATGTTAGTTATTTATATTGTTGTTCTATGTTATTATTGTCCTTTTTCATGTTGTTGTTGCTGTCGTTGTCATTGTCGTTGTTGTCCTTGTTGTTGTTGTCGTCGTCGTCCTTGATGTGTTCTCTATTTTTTGCACAGACCCTGCACCGGTCGGTTTGTTTGAGCCAGTCGGTGTGTAGACTCTTGAGTCTACAGCTCTAGACACTGGCGTCTGTGAGCTTTTGGCAAGGAAGGGTGGAGCGTCACCGTCTAGTGCAAGGCCCTGACCCTCAATGGCCGCTATCATCACTAGATCGGGTATGTAAGTCAGCTTAAAGGCGTATCTATAGTGTTTGTGTCATCATTGTCCTTGCTTCAGACCGTAAAGTTTGTGTGCTTAATAGGTGCGACTTGTGTTAGTGTTAGTTGTTAGTGTTTATCTATTTCTATATTCTTTTAGTTCTTACCTATTTCTATATTCTTTTAGTTCTTATCTAGTTCTATATTCTTTTAGTTGTTAGTGTTGTTATCTATTTCTATAGTCTTTTAGTTGTTATCTATTTCTCTATTGTTCAGTTGTTAGTGTTGTTATCTATTTCTATATTCTTTTAGTGTTTTGTTATCTATTTCTATTGTAGTTTATACTTATTTATTTAAGGTCGATTGTAAAACAAGTTTTTCGAGCTTATATTAGTCACTCCCGACACCTCATTCCTGATGTTATCCATCACCACGCGGGTATGAGAGAAGAGAAGCCTGTTTGCCTTATACGCTGAGCGTCAAGCAAGGGAATTTCTGGTACCATTTTTATTTCGACTTTGGTATGGCGCAGCCTGGGATCGAACCCGGGACCTCCTTCACTCGAAGCGAACACCCAACAACTAGGCTATCGAGGATTTTTCTATTGTCTTTTAGTTGTTAAGATTGTTATTTATTTCTACATTATTTTTGTTGTTTTCTAATTATATAGTCTTTTAGTTGTTAGAGTTTTTTTTATTTTATTTCATTTGTTATCTATTTCTATAGTCTTTTAGTTGTGATCTATTTCTGTATTCTTTTAGTTGTTATCTATTTCTATATTCTTTTATTTGTTATCTATTTCTATATTCTTTTAGTTGTTAGTGTTGTTTTCTATTTGTATAGTCTTTTCGTTGTTATCTATTTCTCTATTGTTCAGTTGTTAGTGTTGTTATCTATTTATATATTCTTTCAATGTTTTGTTATATATTTCTATTGTAGTTTTATACTTATTTATTTAAGGTCGATTGTGAAACAAGTTTTTCGAACTTATATTTATCACTCTCAACACCTCATTCCTGATTTTATCCATCGCCACGAGGGTATGAGAGAAGAGAAGCCTGTTTGCCTTATACGCTGAGCGTCAACCAAGGGAATTTCTGGTACCATTTGTATTTCGTCTTTGGTATGACGCGGCCTGCGATCGAACCCGGGACCTCCCGTACTCGAAGCGAACGCTCAACAACTAGGATATCGAGGATTTTTCTATTGTCTTTTAGTTGTTAAGCTTGTTATTTATATATTTCTACATTCATTCTTTTAGTTGTTATCTATTTCTATAGTCTTTTACTTGTTAGAGTTGTTTTTATTTTATTTTATTTGTTATCTATTTCTATATGCTTTTAGTTGTGATCTATTTCTATATTCTTTAAGTTGTTGTCTATGTCTATATTCTTTTAGTTGTTAGTGTTGTTATCTATTTCAATATTATTTTAGCTGTTAGTGTTCTATATTTTTATATTCTTTAGGTGTCATTGTTGTTATCAATTTCTATATTCTTTTAGTTGTTAGTGTTCTTGTCTATGTCTATATTCTTTTAGTTGTTAGTGTTGTTATCTATTTCTATAGTCTTTTAGTTGTTATCTATTTCTCTATTGTTCAGTTGTTAGTGTTGTTATCTATTTCTAGGCAACTTTGCTGCATGCTTCAATTACCCGTGTGGTTCTCGGGCCGTAGAATTGGACCACTGTTGTCTCCCTTGCATGTCGTAAGAGGCGATTATAAGGGAGAGCATAGTTATTATAGTGTTGTTATCTATTTTTATATTATTTTAGTTGTTATCTATTTCTATAGTCTTTTACTTGTTAGAGTTGTTTTTATTTTATTTTATTTGTTATCTATTTCTATATGCTTTTTGTTGTGATCTATTTCTATATTCTTTTAGTTGTTGTCTATGTCTATATTCTTTTAGTTGTTAGTGTTGTTATCTATTTCAATATTATTTTAGCTGTTAGTGTTCTATATTTTTATATTCTTTAGGTGTTATTGTTGTTATCAATTTCTATATTCTTTTAGTTGTTAGTGTTCTTGTCTATGTCTATATTCTTTTAGTTGTTAGTGTTGTTATCTATTTCAATATTTTTTTAGCTGTTAGTGTTCTATATTTTTATATTCTTTAGGTGTTATTGTTGTTATCAATTTCTATATTCTTTTAGTTGTTAGTGTTCTTATCTATGTCTATATTCTTTTAGTTGTTAGTGTTGTTATCTATTTCTATAGTCTTTTAGTTGTTATCTATTTCTCTATTGTTCAGTTGTTAGTGTTGTTATCTATTTCTAGGCAACTTTGCTGCATGCTTCAATTTCCCGTGTGGTTCTCGGGCCGTAGAATTGGACCACTGTTTCTCCCTTGCATGTCGTAAGAGGCGATTATAAGGGAGGGCATTGTTATTATAGTGTTGTTATCTATTTTTATATTATTTTAGTTGTTATCTATTTCTATAGTCTTTTAGTTGTTAGAGCTGTTATCTATTTTCATTTTTATTTTAGTTGTTAGTGTTGTTATTTATTTCAACGTTATTTTAGTTGTTATCTATTTCTATAGTCTTTTAATTGTTATCTATTTCTTAGCCTTTTAGTTGTTAGAGTTGTTATCTATTTTTATATTCTTTTAGTTGTTATCTATTTCTGTAGTGTTTTAGTTGTTATCTATTTCTATATTCTTTTAATTGTTAGTGTTGTTATCTATTTAAATATTCTTTTAGTTGTTACTGTTGTTATTTATTTCTACATTGTTTTAGTTGTTATCTATTTCTATAGTCTTTTAATTGTTATCTATTTCTTAGCCTTTTAGTTGTTAGGGTTGTTATCTATTTTTATATTCTTTTAGTTGTTATCTATTTCTGTAGTGTTTTAGTTGTTATCTATTTCTATATTCTTTTAATTGTTAGTGTTGTTATCTATTTAAATATTCTTTTAGTTGTTACTGTTGTTATTTATTTCTACATTGTTTTAGTTGTTATCTATTTCTATAGTCTTTTAATTGTTATTTATTTCTTAGCCTTTTAGTTGTTAGAGTTGTTATCTATTTTTATATTCTTTTAGTTGTTAGCTATTTCTTTAGTGTTTTAGTTGTTATCTATTTCTATATTCATTTAATTGTTAGTGTTGTTATCTATTTTTATATTCTTTAAGTTGTTAGTGTTGTTATCTATTTCTATAGTCTTTTAGTTGTTATCTATTTCAATATTCTTTTAGTTGTTAGAGTTGTTATCTATTTCTATAGTTTTTTAGTTGTTATCTATTTCTATAGTCTTTTAGTTGTTATCTATTTCTACATTGTTTTAGTTGTTATCTATTTCTGTATTCTTTTAGTTGTTATCTGTTCTTAGTCTTTTAGTTGTTAGAGTTGTTATTTATTTTTATTTTATTTTAGTTGTTATCTATTTCTATTTAATTTTCGTTGTTATCTATTTCTTTTTTCTTTTAATTGTTATCTATTTCAATTTTTTAGTTGTTTTCTATTTCTATATTCTTTTAGTTGTTAGAGTTGTTAGAGCTGTTATCTTTTTTCTTTATATTGTTAGTGTTGTTACTTATTTCTTTAGTATTTAGTTGTTATGGTTGTTATCTATTTCTATATTCTTTTATTTGTAAATGTTAGTTATTTATATTGTTGTTCTATGTTATTATTGTCCTTTTTCATGTTGTTGTTGCTGTCGTTGTCATTGTCGTTGTTGTCCTTGTTGTTGTTGTCGTCGTCGTCCTTGATGTGTTCTCTATTTTTTGCACAGACCCTGCACCGGTCGGTTTGTTTGAGCCAGTCGGTGTGTAGACTCTTGAGTCTACAGCTCTAGACACTGGCGTCTGTGAGCTTTTGGCAAGGAAGGGTGGAGCGTCACCGTCTAGTGCAAGGCCCTGACCCTCAATGGCCGCTATCATCACTAGATCGGGTATGTAAGTCAGCTTAAAGGCGTATCTATAGTGTTTGTGTCATCATTGTCCTTGCTTCAGACCGTAAAGTTTGTGTGCTTAATAGGTGCGACTTGTGTTAGTGTTAGTTGTTAGTGTTTATCTATTTCTATATTCTTTTAGTTCTTACCTATTTCTATATTCTTTTAGTTCTTATCTAGTTCTATATTCTTTTAGTTGTTAGTGTTGTTATCTATTTCTATAGTCTTTTAGTTGTTATCTATTTCTCTATTGTTCAGTTGTTAGTGTTGTTATCTATTTCTAGGCAACTTTGCTG
Source organism: Spisula subtruncata (assembly GCA_963678985.1). Classification (NCBI taxonomy): domain Eukaryota; kingdom Metazoa; phylum Mollusca; class Bivalvia; order Venerida; family Mactridae; genus Spisula; species Spisula subtruncata. Next base: position 11,907,340 of record OY787662.1, on the reverse strand, counting down.
CATGCTTCAGTTACCCGTGTGGTTCTCGGGCCGTAGAATTGGACCACTGTTTCTCCCTTGCATGTCGTAAGAGGCGATTATAAGGGAGAGCATTGTTATTATAGTGTTGTTATCTATTTTTATATTATTTTAGTTGTTATCTATTTCTATAGTCTTTTAGTTGTTAGAGCTGTTATCTATTTTCATTTTTATTTTAGTTGTTAGAGTTGTTATTTATTTCAACGTTATTTTAGTTGTTATCTATTTCTATAGTCTTTTAATTGTTATCTATTTCTTAGCCTTTTAGTTGTTAGAGTTGTTATCTATTTTTATATTCTTTTAGTTGTTATCTATTTCTGTAGTGTTTTAGTTGTTATCTATTTCTATATTCTTTTAATTGTTAGTGTTGTTATCTATTTCTCTATTGTTCAGTTGTTAGTGTTGTTATCTATTTCTATATTCTTTTAGTGTTTTGTTATCTATTTCTATTGTAGTTTATACTGTTAGTGTTGTTATCTATTTCTATATTCTTTCAATGTTTTGTTATATATTTCTATTGTAGTTTTATACTTATTTATTTAAGGTCGATTGTGAAACAAGTTTTTCGAACTTATATTTATCACTCTCAACACCTCATTCCTGATTTTATCCATCGTCACGAGGGTATGAGAGAAGAGAAGCCTGTTTGCCTTATACGCTGAGCGTCAACCAAGGGAATTTCTGGTACCATTTGTATTTCGTCTTTGGTATGACGCGGCCTGCGATCGAACACGGGACCTACCGTACTCGAAGCGAACGCTCAACAACTAGGATATCGAGGATTTTTCTATTGTCTTTTAGTTGTTAAGCTTGTTATTTATATATTTCTACATTCATTCTTTTAGTTGTTATCTATTTCTATAGTCTTTTACTTGTTAGAGTTGTTTTTATTTTATTTTATTTGTTATCTATTTTTATATGCTTTTAGTTGTGATCTATTTCTATATTCTTTAAGTTGTTGTCTATGTCTATATTCTTTTAGTTGTTAGTGTTGTTATCTATTTCAATATTATTTTAGCTGTTAGTGTTCTATATTTTTATATTCTTTAGGTGTTATTGTTGTTTTCAATTTCTATATTCTTTAAGTTGTTAGTGTTCTTGTCTATGTCTATATTCTTTTAGTTGTTAGTGTTGTTATCTATTTCAATATTTTTTTAGCTGTTAGTGTTCTATATTTTTATATTCTTTAGGTGTTATTGTTGTTATCAATTTCTATATTCTTTTAGTGGTTAGTGTTCTTATCTATGTCTATATTCTTTTAGTTGTTAGTGTTGTTATCTATTTCTATAGTCTTTTAGTTGTTATCTATTTCTCTATTGTTCAGTTGTTAGTGTTGTTATCTATTTCTAGGCAACTTTGCTGCATGCTTCAATTACCCGTGTGGTTCTCGGGCCGTAGAATTGGACTACTGTTTATCCCTTGCATGTCGTAAGAGGCGATGATAAGGGAGGGCATTGTTATAATAGTGTTGTTATCTATTTTTATATTATTTTAGTTGTTATCTATTTCTATAGTCTTTTAGTTGTTAGAGCTGTTATCTATTTTCATTTTTATTTTAGTTGTTAGTGTTGTTATTTATTTCAACGTTATTTTAGTTGTTATCTATTTCTATAGTCTTTTAATTGTTATCTATTTCTTAGCCTTTTAGTTGTTAGAGTTGTTATCTATTTTTATATTCTTTTAGTTGTTATCTATTTCTGTAGTGTTTTAGTTGTTATCTATTTCTATATTCTTTTAATTGTAAGTGTTGTTATCTATTTAAATATTCTTTATTTGTTACTGTTGTTATTTATTTCTACATTGTTTTAGTTGTTATCTATTTCTATAGTCTTTTAATTGTTATCTATTTCTTAGCCTTTTAGTTGTTAGAGTTGTTATCTATTTTTATATTCTTTTAGTTGTTATCTATTTCTGTAGTGTTTTAGTTGTTATCTATTTCTATATTCTTTTAATTGTTAGTGTTGTTATCTATTTAAATATTCTTTTAGTTGTTACTGTTGTTATTAATTTCTACATTGTTTTAGTTGTTATTTATTTCTACATTGTTTTAGTTGTTATCTATTTCTATAGTCTTTTAATTGTTATCTATTTCTAAGCCTTTTAGTTGTTAGAGTTGTTATCTATTTTTATATTCTTTTAGTTGTTAGCTATTTCTTTAGTGTTTTAGTTGTTATCTATTTCTATATTCATTTAATTGTTAGTGTTGTTATCTATTTTTATATTCTTTAAGTTGTTAGTGTTGTTATCTATTTCTATAGTCTTTTAGTTGTTATCTATTTCAATATTCTTTTAGTTGTTAGAGTTGTTATCTATTTCTAAAGTTTTTTAGTTGTTATCTATTTCTATAGTCTTTTAGTTGTTATCTATTTCTACATTGTTTTAGTTGTTATCTATTTCTGTATTCTTTTAGTTGTTATCTGTTCTTAGTCTTTTAGTTGTTAGAGTTGTTATTTATTTTTATTTTATTTTAGTTGTTATCTATTTCTATTTTATTTTCGTTGTTATCTATTTCTTTTTTCTTTTAATTGTTATCTATTTCAATTTTTTTAGTTGTTTTCTATTTCTATATTCTTTTAGTTGTTAGAGTTGTTAGAGCTGTTATCTTTTTTCTTTATATTGTTAGTGTTGTTACTTATTTCTTTAGTATTTAGTTGTTATGGTTGTTATCTATTTCTATATTCTTTTATTTGTAAATGTTAGTTATTTATATTGTTGTTCTATGTTATTATTGTCCTTTTTCATGTTGTTGTTGCTGTCGTTGTCATTGTCGTTGTTGTCCTTGTTGTTGTTGTCGTCGTCGTCCTTGATGTGTTCTCTATTTTTTGCACAGACCCTGCACCGGTCGGTTTGTTTGAGCCAGTCGGTGTGTAGACTCTTGAGTCTACAGCTCTAGACACTGGCGTCTGTGAGCTTTTGGCAAGGAAGGGTGGAGCGTCACCGTCTAGTGCAAGGCCCTGACCCTCAATGGCCGCTATCATCACTAGATCGGGTATGTAAGTCAGCTTAAAGGCGTATCTATAGTGTTTGTGTCATCATTGTCCTTGCTTCAGACCGTTAAGTTTGTGTGCTTAATAGGTGCGACTTGTGTTAGTGTTAGTTGTTAGTGTTTATCTATTTCTATATTATTTTAGTTCTTACCTATTTCTATATTCTTTTAGTTCTTATCTAGTTCTATATTCTTTTAGTTGTTAGTGTTGTTATCTATTTCTATAGTCTTTTAGTTGTTATCTATTTCTCTATTGTTCAGTTGTTAGTGTTGTTATCTATTTCTATATTCTTTTAGTGTTTTGTTATCTATTTCTATTGTAGTTTATACTTATTTATTTAAGGTCGATTGTAAAACAAGTTTTTCGAGCTTATATTAGTCACTCCCGACACCTCATTCCTGATGTTATCCATCACCACGCGGGTATGAGAGAAGAGAAGCCTGTTTGCCTTATACGCTGAGCGTCAAGCAAGGGAATTTCTGGTACCATTTTTATTTCGACTTTGGTATGGCGCAGCCTGGGATCGAACCCGGGACCTCCTTCACTCGAAGCGAACACCCAACAACTAGGCTATCGAGGATTTTTCTATTGTCTTTTAGTTGTTAAGATTGTTATTTATTTCTACATTATTTTAGTTGTTTTCTAATTCTATAGTCTTTTAGTTGTTAGAGTTTTTTTATTTTATTTCATTTGTTATCTATTTCTATAGTCTTTTAGTTGTGATCTATTTCTGTATTCTTTTAGTTGTTATCTATTTCTATATTCTTTTATTTGTTATCTATTTCTATATTCTTTTAGTTGTTAGTGTTGTTTTCTATTTGTATAGTCTTTTTGTTGTTATCTATTTCTCTATTGTTCAGTTGTTAGTGTTGTTATCTATTTCTATATTCTTTCAATGTTTTGTTATATATTTCTATTGTAGTTTTATACTTATTTATTTAAGGTCGATTGTGAAACAAGTTTTTCGAACTTATATTTATCACTCTCAACACCTCATTCCTGATTTTATCCATCGCCACGAGGGTATGAGAGAAGAGAAGCCTGTTTGCCTTATACGCTGAGCGTCAACCAAGGGAATTTCTGGTACCATTTGTATTTCGTCTTTGGTATGACGCGGCCTGCGATCGAACCCGGGACCTCCCGTACTCGAAGCGAACGCTCAACAACTAGGATATCGAGGATTTTTCTATTGTCTTTTAGTTGTTAAGCTTGTTATTTATATATTTCTACATTCATTCTTTTAGTTGTTATCTATTTCTATAGTCTTTTACTTGTTAGAGTTGTTTTTATTTTATTTTATTTGTTATCTATTTCTATATGCTTTTAGTTGTGATCTATTTCTATATTCTTTAAGTTGTTGTCTATGTCTATATTCTTTTAGTTGTTAGTGTTGTTATCTATTTTAATATTATTTTAGCTGTTAGTGTTCTATATTTTTATATTCTTTAGGTGTTATTGTTGTTATCAATTTCTATATTCTTTTAGTTGTTAGTGTTCTTGTCTATGTCTATATTCTTTTAGTTGTTAGTGTTGTTATCTATTTCTATAGTCTTTTAGTTGTTATCTATTTCTCTATTGTTCAGTTGTTAGTGTTGTTATCTATTTCTAGGCAACTTTGCTGCATGCTTCAATTACCCGTGTGGTTCTCGGGCCGTAGAATTGGACCACTGTTGTCTCCCTTGCATGTCGTAAGAGGCGATTATAAGGGAGAGCATAGTTATTATAGTGTTGTTATCTATTTTTATATTATTTTAGTTGTTATCTATTTCTATAGTCTTTTACTTGTTAGAGTTGTTTTTATTTTATTTTATTTGTTATCTATTTCTATATGCTTTTAGTTGTGATCTATTTCTATATTCTTTTAGTTGTTGTCTATGTCTATATTCTTTTAGTTGTTAGTGTTGTTATCTATTTCAATATTATTTTAGCTGTTAGTGTTCTATATTTTTATATTCTTTAGGTGTTATTGTTGTTATCAATTTCTATATTCTTTTAGTTGTTAGTGTTCTTGTCTATGTCTATATTCTTTTAGTTGTTAGTGTTGTTATCTATTTCAATATTTTTTTAGCTGTTAGTGTTCTATATTTTTATATTCTTTAGGTGTTATTGTTGTTATCAATTTCTATATTCTTTTAGTTGTTAGTGTTCTTATCTATGTCTATATTCTTTTAGTTGTTAGTGTTGTTATCTATTTCTATAGTCTTTTAGTTGTTATCTATTTCTCTATTGTTCAGTTGTTAGTGTTGTTATCTATTTCTAGGCAACTTTGCTGCATGCTTCAATTACCCGTGTGGTTCTCGGGCCGTAGAATTGGACCACTGTTTCTCCCTTGCATGTCGTAAGAGGCTATTACAAGGGAGAGCATTGTTATTATAGTGTTGTTATCTATTTTTATATTATTTTAGTTGTTATCTATTTCTATAGTCTTTTAGTTGTTAGAGCTGTTATCTATTTTCATTTTTATTTTAGTTGTTAGTGTTGTTATTTATTTCAACGTTATTTTAGTTGTTATCTATTTCTATAGTCTTTTAATTGTTATCTATTTCTTAGCCTTTTAGTTGTTAGAGTTGTTATCTATTTTTATATTCTTTTAGTTGTTATCTATTTCTGTAGTGTTTTAGTTGTTATCTATTTCTATATTCTTTTAATTGTTAGTGTTGTTATCTATTTAAATATTCTTTTAGTTGTTACTGTTGTTATTTATTTCTACATTGTTTTAGTTGTTATCTATTTCTATAGTCTTTTAATTGTTATCTATTTCTTAGCCTTTTAGTTGTTAGAGTTGTTATCTATTTTTATATTCTTTTAGTTGTTAGCTATTTCTTTAGTGTTTTAGTTGTTATCTATTTCTATATTCATTTAATTGTTAGTGTTGTTATTTATTTCTACATTCTTTTAGTTGTTAGTGTTGTTATCTATTTCTATAGTCTTTTAGTTGTTATCTATTTCAATATTCTTTTAGTTGTTAGAGTTGTTATCTGTTTCTATAGTTTTTTAGTTGTTATCTATTTCTATAGTCTTTTAGTTGTTATCTATTTCTACATTGTTTTAGTTGTTATCTATTTCTGTATTCTTTTAGTTGTTATCTGTTCTTAGTCTTTTAGTTGTTAGAGTTGTTATTTATTTTTATTTTATTTTAGTTGTTGTCTATTTCTATTTTATTTTCGTTGTTATCTATTTCTTTTTTCTTTTAATTGTTATCTATTTCAATTTTTTTAGTTGTTATCTATTTCTATATTCTTTTAGTTGTTAGAGTTGTTAGAGCTGTTATCTTTTTATATAAATTGTTAGTGTTGTTACTTATTTCTTTAGCCTTTTAGTTGTTATGGTTGTTATCTATTTCTATATTCTTTTATTTGTAAATGTTAGTTATTTATATTGTTGTTCTATGTTATTATTGTCCTTTTTCATGTTGTTGTTGCTGTTGTTGTCATTGTCGTTGTTGTCCTTGTTGTTGTTGTCGTCGTCGTCCTTGATGTGTTCTCTATTTTTTGCACAGACCCTGCACCGGTCGGTTTGTTTGAGCCAGTCGGTGTGTAGACTCTTGAGTCTACAGCTCTAGACACTGGCGTCTGTGAGCTTTTGGCAAGGAAGGGTGGAGCGTCACCGTCTTGTGCAAGGCCCTGACCCTCAATGGCCGCTATCATCACTAGATCGGGTATGTAAGTCAGCTTAAAGGCGTATCTATAGTGTTTGTGTCATCATTGTTCTTGCTTCAGACCGTAAAGTTTGTGTGCTTAATAGGTGCGACTTGTGTTAGTGTTAGTTGTTAGTGTTTATCTATTTCTATATGTTTTTAGTTGTTAAGAGTTGTTATCTATTTCTATAGTATTTTAGTTGTTATCTATTTCTCTATGGTTTCAGTTGTTAAGTGTAGTTATATATTTCTATATTCGTTTAGTTGTTAGAGTTGTAATCTATTTCTATAGTATTTTAGTTGTTATATATTTCTCTATGGTTTCAGTTGTTAAGTGTAGTTATCTATTTCTATATTCGTTTAGTTGTTAGAGTTGTTATTTCTATTGTAGTTTATACTTATTTATTTAAGGTCGATTGTGAAACAAGTTTTTCCAACTTATATGAATCACTCTCGACACCTCATTTCTGATGTTATCCATCGCAACGAGGGTTTGAGAGAAGAGAAGCCTGTTTCCCCATATGCTGAGCGTCTAGCAAGGGAATTTCTGGTACCATAATTATTTCGTCATTGGTATGATGCGGCCTGGGATCGAACCTGGGACCTCCCGCACTCGAAGCGAACGCTCAAGAACTAGGCTATCTAGTATTTTCTATTGTGTTTTAGTAGTTAAGCTTGTGGTTTGAGGTTATGTTTTCGGCTGCTTCTTGGGCAACTTTGCTTGTAGCTTCAAGTACTGATATCCTTGCTTCAGACCGTAAAGTTTGTGTGCTTAATAGATGCGACTTGTGTTAGTGTTAGTTGTTAGTGTTTACACAGAGTTTAGCACTTGTTTTCAGAAAGGAATTCCATAAGAAGATCACCCGATGATGCACCATGACGATGATCGGAACTTGTTTATAATGAAATCCTAGGGACCATGAAATTGTATATCAGCATAAGTGTACAATCAAGTACAGCTTGTTTTCAAAATAATATGGTGATTGAAGAACTAAATCCAACATATGTTTTGCTTTTATAAACTAAAACAATGCTGTTATGAATGAGTTCTTTTTAATGACATGCTCTTAATGTTAAAATTGATTCACTGCCAAAGTAATACATGATTGCTGTTTGATATTTTCTGCAAAACAATATGTCTTTTCCTTTAACTCTTTACCTTATCTCATCTTATCTATACCTACAAGATACACATAATCACTTACAAGACATAATCATAGAACAGAAAACCGAAAACAATAATGGAAACTTTAAAAAAAACAGTGCAGACAATCTAAGTTTCATATACTATAAAGTTTCACAAAAAGTGTCACATTGTGGAAACCCAAGAATTATTAAACAGTTAAATACTTTTTATGATTATTATATTTTGTACAATATTATTACCATGTGAACAATTATGAATAAACGGGGTTACCCAAATGGGTCCTCAAATGGAAAAAACAATATGTCTACTTATTGGGAGATTCTAAGGTTCTAGGGTATTGCATCCAGTGATTTGATTTGTTTTATTGAATTGTTTATTATTCATTATATTTTCAGGTTTTCATAGAAAAGTTCAGACATATGCTCAGATTTCAGAACCAAATCAAATAGAAAAAGCTAGAATATGGCTTATACCTGATATCTATTAAACTATTAGATGGGCGATTTTGGCTGGCGGATGGGCTGCAGTTCACTTTGTTATCTTAAACCAATTTATTATTAGATTGGTGATTTTCGCCAAAAATAGATTCATCCACGACAGTGACTCTAACAGGGGTGTGCACTGTCTTGCAAGGAACTATTTTGGTGTGAGGTCCTCAAAGTCTGTGCATCCATTAATAAATATACTTTGTTGATATTACACTAAATATTAACGACAATACTTTATATAATTTCATCAAAGATAGTGACGGGTATGGTGTTGCTGCCTGGCATGGAACTATGTTTAGCCCTGGAAACCTGTGTGCCTTGTTTATTATGTACTGTAAATATGGTATTGTTTGGCAGTTTAATTAGGATAACTTATTAATAGATATGTGATTTCTGCTAATAATAGATTCATCCATAGCAGTGACTCTAACAGGGGAGTGCACTGTCTTGCAAGGAACTATTTGGCGAGAGGTCCTTGAGGTTTGTGCATCTGACCTGTTGGCCAGTATTTCATCTCAATTTAATACCTGTGTCCTGCATGTGGAATGTAATACCATCCACAATCAGAGAGTAGGCCTAAAGACATGGAATACTGGCCAAACTCTTTATTTTTTATATCGCTGGCTTAGAACCAGAAAGTCGTAACTACCAATTACGACCTTATAAGACTCATAATATTTAAGGCGCTTCTTATGAGCCTATTTTCATGAAAATCTGAAATTGTCGTGTTGACCAAAATGAAGTTTTAAAAACGTGTTTTCCCATAGGTAAAGAGTAAATTACAGTTTTCTCTTATTTTCTCAATATATCGATTTGGTAGTTACGACCTTCTGGTTCTAAGCCATCAAAATGTTTTTACAGATTTTTCTAACTGAACATTATGGTGCCTCACTTCTTGGGATGGACAATGTGCGACCTTTCCAGAGAGTGTGGAACTTGAAACTTATCAAGCATTGTAAAATCAGCAATACATTCTCTTAATGTTAGTATTCTTTTTAGTAAGTGTCTTAATCCATATTTTTGGTACAAATTTCACTTGTTAAATGACTACAATATACATAAATGTAAATTTGGCTTCTCCATGTTTATCAAACGCAGAAATAAGTTCCAAAAAAGTAACTGCATAACCCATGAGGTTTACTCTTTGCGTAACTCAACTACTTTGCTACTGATAAAACATTCAGTCTGTTATGGTTTGTTAAAAATGCTGAGCTACTGTCGACATCTTTCTTGAATAAGGTAAAGGTAAAGTGTTTGTTTATTATAGTGTCACCCCTATTGAAAGGGCCAGCCAATTTGACTTATGAGACACCTATTTCCATGCACACAGAACCTCCCAAATCCCTTCTCATATTGCCGGGCGCCTGGCAGAGATGGGCCTACGGTGACCATTCTTTAACTAGCTGGCGGCTCACCACTAACCCAGCTTCCGCCGGGATTCGAACCTTCGACCTTCCGCTCCGGAGGCGGACGCCCTAACCACTAGGCCACGGTGGAATATGTAGTTTTATACCGAATTAGTTATCATGTTTTCTTTTTAATCACGGGTGTTATAGCGGCAGTGCTTTGTTGACTACTGTTCTTGGGTAGTCAATATGAAATGTTTATCAAAGAGGGATAAGTACCAAAACTGGCTATGCCCTCATTCGAACCTTTGACTTCCTACTCCAATGGTAGTTTGTCTTAACCATTAAAAAAAATGTTTATGGGACTGTGGGTGGCTTGTTGTTAAATATTTGATTACTTGTATTTTTTATTTTACCCACCAGGTATCCTGCAGATGGATATTTTCTACATGGACATAGGAACAATTCTAATCAATCAGTACTTCAAATCAGATAGTGTCTACTGTGGATTCAATAAGTGACGAGGGAAATATCCCTTACGAAAGAATAACAGGGACTACTAGTACCTTTAACTTGGGTTTACCCAGTAAAACTAAGATAAACATTTTACCTGATAGATGAGTTGATGTTTACAACTGTTATCAATTAACTTTGAACAGACTGAAAAGTATCATGAACAGTTCAAATATTGTGCTAGACATTAAGTCTGCAAGAATAGATGAGTGTGTGATTTCAGATGATATATTGTAAATCCGGTATTATTCACGATGGTTTAATTACGCTAATGTGCATGATCCATGCTAATTGCGAAATCATCATTCCGCGTAAATTTACTTGAAAAAATTCAAAGGCGAATATAAGCCACGCAAAAAACACATCTTTGGACGTAAATTAATTTGTTTTAGTACATCGGTATAGTTAATGTGTCTTCAGAGATAATTTTCTTCTAAATAAACATGAAACTAATGACTGAAGATACAGTTATAACCCAACCAAATGTGCGTCAATGGTAATGGACTGTAAGGCACATAGACCTCAGTGCTCTCTCAGCATTCACTATGGTAACCAAACAATTGATGAAACCGACAACTACGTATATCTGGGTATAACCCAGTCTTCGAGCGGACATATGCCTTACAACATCGACGACATTAGGCAATCAATTCGAACCACATTCTTCTCTCTGTGGAGTTATGTATCCAGTAGTGACGGGACAAATCCTATGACCGCCTCAAAGATTTACCAAACGTGCGTCCTACCACGGGCTTTGTTTGGATGCGAGCTGTGGAACTCAATATCTAGATCCAACATGAAAAATTGAACATACCCACCACATGTGCCTTAACCACGCACATGGGGTTCCAATACTTACCAGATCTGATATGGTGACGAGCGTGCTTGGATTCACATCAATTGAGGGTTATATAGACCTTCAAAAGTTGCTCTTTTTGGTACGTTATGTCGCTCACAATTCGGAGACCTGGTCAGAAAACTTCCTTCGTCGTCTGTTCGAACACGAGGGGAGGTTAACTGTCTATTCCTTTGGATTCATCCCTGATATCGTGCGTATCCTTGCAAAATACAATCTGTCAGACTACTTGAATACATTTGTTCGGAATGGTAAATTTCCCAGTAAATTCATGTGGAATAAATGTGTTAAAAATTCCATCAACGACCAAGAACTTACTAATCTAAGCATGCGTATGCGATTATCCACGGACTTTGAACTGTTCTTCAAAGTGCACAATACAATCACCGTGTCTAATATATGGCAGGTTGATAAACTACGCCCACATTGCCTTGCGCTTATGAAGACTTTAAATAGCTAAATGGTGTTGCTCAGTTTCGGTAACGTATGCAACCCAGTGTGAAGTGTGTCAAAGTAACTTTACTGGATACCAACTGCTTCACGCACTATTCCATTGTAAATCTGTTATCAGATCAAACTCTTTATGAACTGAACAAGAACTTGTATCGATTGTTAAGCAATATTGGTAACGATGTATTTACCTGTTTTCTTCTTGGTGGCGTAAATTCTGAACTTCAAGCAATTATCTCTTTTGAACAATATCCAGATTTTCTGATACAATGTTACGAGTTTGTAAATTCTCTGCTGAATGTTTAAAAACTGTTCTGAACAATGATTGATATTATACGACCTAGTATGTTATGATATGATTGCAAGCACCTGATAGCGCACTTTTGCTAAGGTTAAAGGCGCAGCTCTCCCTATCAAAAAGTACAAATCAAATTGCCTCTGCTACATTGTTTCTTTTTCGTTTTTGCGGTAACAGTGTATCATCTTGGGTCATATTTGTAAATGTATTTTTTTGTGTGGACAAATTTGCGTCTTCCCCCTCCTTTTCTTGTTAAGGTGTGGTCGAGTTATATCCTCATGTGTTATCTGGTGATTTCAATCATCTTTAAAATGCTTACATTCGTATATTGAAATTGTTTTGTATACATTGTACATAAGAATATGAATGTGCATACGCGAGTGTGATAGAGTGTGTGTATAAATTAAGATATAAAATATGTATTCCAGTGTATGCGCGCGCGTGTGTGTGCGTGCGCGTCCGTGCGCTTGCGTGCGTGTGTGCGTGTGCGTGTGTGAACGCGGGCGTGGTTGTGTCTGTGAGAGCATTCCTTGTGTAAATAACGATTTCCATTTGTATTGTTTTTAGTTTCGTATTGATATGTTATCCATATAAGTGATATCTCCAGAAATTGGAGGCAATAAACGATATATGTACCACATATCAAAATTATCACTCCAGTGGTTTCACTCCTATTTGTCAGATCGTTCCCAACAAGTGTCTATACAAGGCAAGCTTTCCACTTCTCTTGAAATAACATCAGGAGTACCACAGGGATCTGTTCTTGGGCCAATACTATTTATCCTTTATATAAATGATTTATCCCTTCATGTAAAAACATCTTCTACTGACATGTTTGCTGATGACACTACTATAACTGCACTTGGGTCATCCATTAATACTGTCTGCCACGCTTTACAATCGAGCCTTGACACAGTAGACGAATGGTGTCAAAGGAACTCAATGATATAAAATCTTCAAAAGACAAAGGCATTGATTATCTCCCCTTGTAACACTTTCTACACAACAATAAATACAAGCAATGATCACATTTCTGCTTTTACAAAATCGATTTCACTGAAGCTGAAAAGCAATTGCAGTAATGGACTATTAAATGAATTGCTAAAATTCCAGAGAAGAGCAGCTAGAATTATTCTAGACAAGCCTTATAATGCACCTACTCAAGCCCTATTCACTGATCTTAAATGGATGAAAATCCAAGACGGCATATCTTACAAAAAAGCTATCTTTGTCTATAAGACATTTAATTATTTATTTCCCGAGTACAAGTCGAACCTATTTATCTAAACTACTAATGCATCATTAAGATCTCATTCAAACAATACTCTGTATATTTCCCAAACCTGGACTAGAGTTGAGAAAATCGTTTGCATATTCTGGTCTAAAAATCTGGAACAAAATGCCTTCAAAACCACATATATCTCACATGGTTTTACTCTGGTGGACGCAATGATGTTTCTTTTGAATATTGTCACAAGTAGTATTAATTTTGCCTGTGAATATTGTCACATACATTGTTATTCTGTCATTTTGTAAATAATGTTTCATGTTCGTTACGTACAAATGTTTTCTTTTCACTTCAGGAGTATTATTACTATTGTTAATATATGTTTTGTTATACAACTGAAAACATGTACATGTACATATCATTTGCTCACAGTGAAGACTGGGCTTGCCCAACTGTGTTGCCTCTTTAAATAAAGTTGTTGTTATTATTATTATTATTATTATTATATTGCTGTTTTACAATGTTATGTTTTTCTTTAAGGGACTCAGCTCCAGTTGGTAAAATTTATCAAAAAAGCTCTCTTAAAATCACATTTTGGCTTGACCGACCTTATACATTTATATGCGAATCGGGAGTTATTCATCAAGAAGAAAAATATTCGCATAACGTCAGTTTATTGCCTTTTAAGCACTTAAAAACTCTATTGTGTGACTAATGCAGTGAACTATATACATCAATGTTGTTAACGAGTAGTTGGTTCCTACGCCCATGATATAACTCTCTCTCTCTGTTAAGACTTGTCATGTAGTTAATATTGTCAATTGTATTTGCATACATGCATATTCATTATTTAACATTATACTTGGGACAATAAATCATATGTCACTGTTAAATCGTGTTCTTATTCTATTATGTTTTCATTTATTGTATTATTTGATTCAGTCGTCAGTAACAAGAGTGTCAGTGCTACTGTAAAATCATTAATTTTGACGAGGGATTAAATTCTTGGATTTGGTGGTTCACCTTCAACCAGGAAATCAAATCCCATCGAACACTAATTTTGACCCTCATATTTATTACCAGACATGCAAAATACACAAATGAAAGCCCCATCAAAATGGTCACTTTTACCTAAACCACGAAATTTCGTCTCATCGAAATTAAATGATTTTACAGTATTGCTCAGAGATTTGTTGAATCTTGAAGGGTTTAGCCTTTAATGTTATCAGCATACATCTAACCACTATACTGTCTACAAGATTCATGATAGTCAGCATTGAAGTACTTCGACCATAGACACATAGTTCATGATAGTCAGCATTTAATGACTTCGACCATAGACACATAGTTCATGATAGTCAGCATTGAATGACTTCGACCATAGACACATAGTTCATGATAGTCTGCATTGAAGGACTTCGACCATAGACACATAGTTCATGATAGTCAGCATTGAAGGACTTCGACCATAGACACATAGTTCATGATAGTCAGCATTGAAGGACTTCGTCCATAGACACAGTTCATGATAGTCAGCATTAAAGGACTTCGTCCATAGACACATAGTTCATGATAGTCAGCATTGAAGGACTTAGACCATAGACGCATAGTTCATGATAGTCAGCAATGAAGGACTTCGTCCATAGACACAGTTCATGATAGTCAGCATTGAAGGACTTCGTCCATAGACACATAGTTCATGATAGTCAGCATTGAAGGACTTAGACCATAGACGCATAGTTCATGATAGTCAGCAATGAAGGACTTCGACCATAGACACATAGTTCATGATAGTCAGCATTGAAGGACTTCGTCCATAGACACATAGTTCATGATAGTCAGCAATGAAGGACTTCGACCATAGACACATAGTTCATGATAGTCAGCAATGAAGGACTTAGACCATAGACACATACATGTAGTTCATGATAGTCAGCATTGAAGGACTTCGACCATAGACGCATAGTTCATGATAGTCAGCATTGAAGGACTTAGACCATAGACACATAGTTCATGATAGTCAGCATTGACGGACTTAGACCATAGACACATAGTTCATGATAGTCAGCATTGAAGGACTTAGACCATAGACGCATAGTTCATGATAGTCAGCATTGAAGGACTTAGACCATAGACACATAGTTCATGATAGTCAGCATTGAAGGAGTTCGACCATAGACACATAGTTCATGATAGTCAGCATTGAAGGACTTGGACGATAGACACATAGTTCGTGATAGTCAGCATTGAAGGACTTCGTCAATAGACACATGGTGTCTCAGCATTGAAGGACTTCGACCATAGACACATGGGTACAGTTTTATCAACGTTGTTACGACACTCTGAGATTTACGCCCAAATTTAAATTCCTTATAATACTTTTGCATGTACAAACAGAGGTAATGCCTTGTTTGAAATCGTTAACTAAATCAATTAACTATTGATAATAAGTATCGCTTTACCAAAATTTGTAGCAGTTATAGAAGTATAAAGCATTCAAATTTGGCCGTAACTTTACGTTTACCGTAAATGCTTTGATAAAACAGTACGTGTACCATGGTGTCTCAGCATTGAAGGACTTCGACCATAGACACATGGTGTCTCAGCATTGAAGGACTTCGACCATAGACACATGGTGTCTCAGCATTGAAGGACTTCGACCATAGACACATGGTGTCTCAGCATTGAAGGACTTCGACCATAGACACATGGTGTCTCAGCATTGAAGGACTTCGACCATAGACACTATATATATATACCATAGACACATAGTGTCTCTTCACAATTACATCTTTGGAACACACACAATACAATCGAAAGGAAACCTTTTACAGAGAACCTAAATTTCAAGAAAAAAAAACATTTTTTTTCAATTTCTTTTTCAATGATACTGTTACCTGTGACTGTGTCAGGATAGAAGATATGTGTGTCTGTATTTTCAGGCCCGGTGATTACAAACATTTTCAATCTCATACTCCAACTCCGTACTCCGTGCTCAAACTTGAAAAATAGCTTTTTTTAGAATTTTGCATCAAAACCAACACCAACTTGTAGCAAATGGTCTAACTAAGAAAATGAACCCCCATTTCATATGTTTCATTAAGTAATAAAGAAGTTACAGCAGTTTTTGTAACTAAGAAATACTCCAATTGGAGTACGGAGTATTAGTTGGAGCATGGAGTACGATCTCCAATGTTTATAATCACGGGGCCAGGTTACAGAACATATTCTTAAAATGTGTTGTTATAGGGATGAAATATGCTCTACTGAATTCCTAATCGGTTACATAGCATATTATAAATGATATAGATCTACAGCAGTTAATATATTATTCAAAATATCTTATGTCAGTTGTAAATTTATAAGATATGTGTAGGTGAATACAACATGAAAATAAATTCTCATATTGAACTGTTGAATATATTAAACAACAACACACAGAACCAGAAAAAAAACTGTACCTATAGGGGCTCAAACTCAAAACCTGGTTGATGTGTCTGGCCTCAAAGATGTACAACAAGCAGATTTCAGACCAACCATCAAATGCCATTGGTTGATTGATCCGCCACAAGTTGACATCACTCTCAGCAATATAATCACCAAATCAGACTTAACACATATCATTAACACGGAAATAAATTTACATTTTGACAAAAACATTCAAATTTTACTCAAATATTTACAGATGGGTCTAAGTGCCAAAAACACTGGTACAGTGGCCCGTGCGTACAACATTCAAACATATAATATCAAAGTCAGCACCTAACAGGCTAAATAACAATTTACCAATTTACTCAGCAGAAATGGTTGCCATTGATATATCTCCACGGGCTGATACTACCAACTAAACCACCAAAATCTTCAATATTCTCTGATTCCCTATCATCCCTTCAATCAATTCAAAATCTAAAGAGCAAATCTAGACCAGATCTATTAAATGCACTCCTAAATACATGCTGTAAAATCATTTAATTTCGATGGGCGAAATTTTGTAGTTTTGGTAAAAAGGACCATTTCAATGGGACGTTAATTCTTGGATTTTCCATTTCAGGTAATAAATACAAGGGTCAAAAATATAGTTTGATGCGATGAAATTTCGTGGTAAAAGATGAACCACGAAATACACAAAATTTAATCCCCATGCAAATTAATGATTGTACAGTATTCTGAAATAAAAAATGCTGGTCTGGAACTCACACTTATTTGGGCTGGGACATGTGGAGGTGAATAAAGATGTGCAATATTCATTAATTTATATTCCCCCTCAGCCTGGTGGGTTGGGGTACTGAATTCTCAAATTTATCTTGATACATGTACTAGTATTTGACAGTAAGAAGTCGTAAAACGACCGAACTAAATAAATTACAAATGTTGCATTAAACATTCATTCTCTCTTAGCGTTATAGAAGTTATGTGTAGGATCGGTAGAACTGTGATGCCTCGAAGAACCTTCTTACTGTCAGGAATATAGTTCGAGCCATGTACATACGCGATGCATTTTACCATGCATTTAACATATAATTGGTGTCGTTGTCGGAGCAAAATAAACCAATAGTGTATCGGCGATATACTCCCGATTTAATAAACAAGCACCGGAAGGCATCTAGAGAAGGGACATCGTGGTCTAGGCCAAATACCTAAATTACATTTGAACACCAAGTTGAGTTATATCAAGTGTATCTAGGTGATCAAAATCAAAGACCTAAATTACAGCTTAGGTCTTTGCCAAAAATAGATTCACATTCATTTTATAACTTCGCAAAACAAACAGTGAGTGACATTCAGAAAGCGAAACTTGTAGCATACACTAGAAATGTTCGTTAACACACGTACATTTTAGTTTCGTCCAACAATATTTTTAAAATTTCATTTCAAACAGAGGTCTGTGTTTTTCTTATACTTTGTCTAGTTTGCGATATGCTCAGTATTATATATATATTAATATACCATTTAAGTCGTGACCCTGTAACAAATACTGAAGGCGTTCATGAAAAGAATCATTATCTTAGCAGACCTGCCGTCCACAAGGACACCGAAGGGTTCCCGATGCTGAAATTCACATGATCTTTAATGATCGGGATGGTTCGGCATGTCTTCGGCGGGGGGGGGGGTGGATTGGAACCGGCCCTGTCGCAGCATTCCGCAACGCTTCAGGCAGCCTTCGGTACCGAAAAATCTTCAGCATCGAAATTTTAAAAGTTTTATCGGCATCGATTCTTAAACCCTTCCGAATACTCCGCAACGTTACCCTTACGGAAATAGAAAGTTTACCGCAAACTTACCGCAAAGTTGCGGCAAATTTACCGCAAACTGATCAGTTCGCCGCAAAGTCAGAGTCATTGTTCGCAGGACTTCGCCGGTAGCGGTGAACTTCGGCAAACTTCTGGCAAAGTTACCGCAAATTTGCCAGAATGAATGCCAGTTCACCAAAAGTTTGCCAGAAACTTTCTTTGATATGAATGTTCGCTAAAAGTATGCCAGAAGTTCACCGCAAACTTATATTCTGAAAAAAGTTTGCCGGAGGTTTACCGGAAACTTTAAATAGATACTACGTTATTGCCAGAAGTTCACCGCAAACTTATATTCTGAAAAAAGTTTGCCGGAGGTTTACCGGAAACTTTAAATAGATACTACGTTATTGCCAGCAGTTCACCGCAAACTTATATTCTGAAAATAGTTTGCCAGAGGTTTGCCATAAACTTTTAGTGGATACTATGTTATTGCCAGAAGTTAACCCAAATAAAAAAATATGTTTTTTAAACAAATCATACACAAATCACACATAAATCGCTACAAAATCAGGTTTTTCCCGATTTATTACTATGATTTGACAGTGATTCATTTAATTAATCGCGCGTAAATCGGTTTTCCCATTTAACCGCCTTCAAAAGTTATACTACAATTCATAATAAAATTTCATTTCCAAATCATGATTTATTCGCGATTCATAACTAATAGTGTTTTCCTGGTTGTTATTTGTAGCTGATTGGTTGACTCTAATTTCATAATTCCTGATTTGTGACTGATTTGTCACAAATAGAAACATTACCAATATAATTTATAAGGGATTCATTACACTTACTAATCTTTAAGCCCCATTCTCAGTCTAATTGTCCCCGTTTAACATCCCAGTTTTCAATCCGGGGCAAACCGTGACTAACCGGGGAGAAAGTGAACATCCGGGGCAAACCGGAATAAACCGTGGTGCACAGGGTAACAACCCCGTATTTTTTTAAAATGTTAAATATAACCCAGAGTCACCGGGGAATGCTATTGAGAACTGGTCTTAATCCGGGGATTACTGGGACTCCACCTGCCTTTTCCTGAACTCTGCCGGATCTCTACCTTATGTCTACCTTGACTTCAGGGTAACACTGGCATGTCACCTGACACAACCATGGTATAATTGGGCGATAACCGGACAACCACCAGCATCAACCGGGACCAAACCGGGCTTTTTCAGGCCTCTATGGAAACCGAAACTGACTCAAATATTCTGTCAGATCAGGGTACACCGAGTTACATTGGGAATGTAAAAATGCAATTCCTTTTTGTTCGAAAAACATTCTGGATTATCACTGTATACCGGCTTTCCTCCACTGGGATGTCCGGGACTTGCACCGGGCTTTAAAGTGCGCAAAACTTATGTTCATTGTACATAAAACTTATATATAGTATAAACATTCAACCTCATTTTCCATTT